>CM072556.1:29924975-31333308 GCA_036898215.1 Platycarya strobilacea
TACTTGGAATTTTTATATTAGTCTATATGAGAGCATTAGCAATGTTCTTGTTAAAATTTTCTTTCAAAAAGTATAATTTTACATACTTTAAAAAAAAATTATATTTGATTAATTTAGAGAATTTTAAAAGATTATTATTTACAAGTAAAAAAAATTTCATTCTCTCTATCTTTTTCTCTTTACTATTAATCAAATATGATTACTTTTTTTTAAAAACTATATAAATTTATATTTTTTAAAAGAAAATTTTAGCAAAATCATTACCAACAAAATATTTTTTCAAACCCGTTTGCTCTCGAGAGTTTCTCTTCTAGAATATATATTTCTCCACGAAAAGCATAAACTAGGAGAGGCAAATATATTCTAATTTTGAGGCAGAGATGTTCTCTTCGGGATTTGAAGCATCATGAGAACCCTCTGGTCGTAAATAGTACCATCGGCATCTGAATCAGACACTACATTCATTCATTGGAACTTGAAAGCTTTGGTTGTTTTGTCACCCTTGAAACCCAGAAAATGACCATGCATATACTCTTTGGACTCTCTAACACGCAACAAACCTTAACAATGCCAGAAGTTTGGCAGATGAGAGAATATTTTAGGTCAATTTTAGCATTTTATTGTCACTGTAAAATACAATATATCATTGGTAAATGAGAAATATATTATATGTTATGTTCGGCTGTATGAATGAAATTTAACTCATTTCAAACTAATTATTAATTATTAATGAGATTCATTATTTTGTTTTCCGTTTTTCTTAAATAAGTTAAATTCATCTTAACCTGTTTTATACATTTTAATTTAAAAAGTAAAATTTATTTTAATAGAATTTATAAAATATTATTATTCATAATTAATCAATTCATCTCAATATCTAAGTGTAGCCTACGTATTAATTTATATAGCTCATTTTACTTCTTGATGTGGCACTATTTTATAGTGTCACGTGGCCTAATAAAAAATTTAAAACACACTTATAAATAGTAGAGAAAATCTAAGATTTTATTTCTTTTCTTTTATATTGTCGGGTATTGAATATGTTCTTTTAAATCTTTTTAAATTTGGTACCGTGTCCAAACGGGCACTAAGTGAATATTATAAACTACAAACATAGTGGCATTACTCTTGAAAAGTTCTGTCTCTTTCTCTGATGGATCTAGATTTAGATTGTGTTTTGATAGTGAGGTAAGTTCAGATATTTTGTGAATAATAAAAAAGTAATAATAAAATATTAAATAATAATAAAGATGAATGAATAATAATAATAATAAATAATAATAATAATAATAAAATATTCTAAAAATACTCTTTTAGCCAAGCCTGGCCTTAATATAAACTAATTAAGGATGGCTACTGGTCACCACTGCTTGGCAGCAGATTCCGATCACCTCCGACTATTAGAGTGGAGGATGGAGGCAATCTTTAATAAAAATAAAATAAAATAAAAAATATTCAGTCATAGCAAGTTAAGTGCCGCACATTTTTTTTTTATAAATAATAGATCTCATTTTTTTTTTTTTATCAAAAAGAGTATGTCGTACTTATACAACTTATGATTGTATTAGCTTTAATCTTTATTTAATGATTAAGAAATTTTTTTTTAATTTTTTAATTATTTTTTTAATAAATTATTTGATAAAAGTTAAAAATAAATAAATTATTATTTTTTAATTAATAGATCTCATTCTCGTTGAACGTGGCAATCTCCTCAAAATTATTAGACCTCCTTTAGTCACATAGATGAGATGAAATAGAAATATATGAAATATTATGAAGTTCAAATATTTTTAGAATATAATTTTATTTTAGAATATCAAAAAATTGAATTATTTTTTTTTTATATTTTGTTTGAAAATTTAGAAAAGTTGTGATGGTTAGATAATAATTAGATTTAAAAGTTAAAAATTGAGAAGTGTTTATATTTGAATAATAGTTAGATGTTGAATTGAAATAAAATGAAATAAGACTATTTGTAAAACCAAATAGAGTTACGACTGACTTGAATAGTTAGTTTAGATGAGATAATTAATTGAGATGATTTGTCAATAATAATAAGATATTTGAGTTGAGATGAGATAAATTAACAACAATTTGAGTTAAAATGTTTTATGGAATTTTAAAAAAAAAAAAGAGAGAGAAAAATCTAAATAAAAATATTATCAAGTTAAAATATTATTGTCATATAATTTTTTAATATAATTTTATTTTGTGATAAAAAAGGATAAATTATTTTTTGTATTTTGTTTAGAATTTTGGAAATGTTATAATAGTTAGGTAATATTGAGATAAAAATTTTAAATAGTTGAAATTCAGAAGTATTTGTATTTATAGTAATACATATTGAAATAAAATTGAATGAGATAAAATAGAAGTCTCTCTCTGTCCAAATCAAGCCATGTTTAAGCAGAATTTGTAATATCAGAATTTGGAAGGTTTATGTGAAATGTAAAATAATTGTGAGAAGTCACGTTCAATATACTCATTCTCATATGAACAGTATGACTTATTCATGTGAGGGTGAATGTATTGAATATATTGCTCATGTGAAATTATTAGGTGTGGTTTAGCTTTTTTTTTTTTTTTTTCCATCTATATATACACATAGTAGAACCCAGCTTAGCATCTAACGATGAAAGGGAGTAAAATGATTTTATACCGCAAATTGCTCAAATAATGCGCTAAAAATTGAAAAACAAAAGATACACTAATATCAAGCATGCTGATGAAAAATGTCTTATATAATTAAATTTGGTAGTCAAATGATGGTTGAATAATTTGGAGAGAGAGTCAATGAAGGAAATATACAGTCGTTATATGACAAAATAAGAGAAGTGGACGTAGAAAATAAAAAAGAAATAATAAGTAGCTGATCAAACCTTACTGTATGGGATTGGAACTTTTAATTATAGGACTATACTATTAAAAATATGTTTATTATTTGGTAAATTTACATTTTTTAAGTCGGTAACAGTTAATCATCCATGGGAGTTTTTCAATAAAAGTTTGATTTTTTTTTTTTTTCAAAAGTAAACTTTTATTTTGTTTTAGGCTTAAAAGCTTTTTTTTTTTCAATTTATCATTTTTTTTCTTAAAATTAAGCATTAAAAGTATTGATTTTAAACTTCCAAATCTAAAATGAAATCGGAATGAAGTGAAGTAATTTCATGTAAAGCTTTCTTGTAATAGGACGCAGCTAAAATGGCCATGGGGCCTTCTCTCAACCTTTCTTTAGAGAGTTTACTTATTCAGTTATTCACATTAAGGTATGAAACGACTATCAGCTGTTAGGTTGTACTTAGATTGTGAAGTGATTTACAGATATTTGAATAGTAAAAAAATTTAATAATAAATAATAATAAAATATTAGATTATAATAAATAATAATAATAAAATAATAAATAATAGTATAACATTCTTAAAAAACTGAAATAGAAGACGGAAAATAACCTAATAATTAATAAGCTACAAGCTATTCATCTCTTTGTATAATCAATCAGTGTCCACGTACAAATATTGTACAATTTTTTTTTTTTTAATAAGTAAATACGAGATCTACATAAATATTATATATATATATGCAATTGTAAATTATGTAATTGTCACGCAATCGTTTTTAAAAATAAAAAATAAAACATGGGATCTACATAAAAAAATTATTTTTTTAATAGTAGACTCTATTTTTTTTTTTAAAGCAATTACGTCACATTTATACATAGTTTTAATAGTAGATTCTACTATTTTTTAAAATAATTTTTGACATTTTACGACTGTATATAATATTATTAAAACTATGTGTAGGCTCCATTGTTCATATATAAAGCAAAGTAATACTACAAAATACGAGAAAATTGAACTAACTCACTAATCCAATAAAATGCCAGGTCAGATTGAAAATTTAAAAGTTAACACTTGAGAGCATATATAATATGGTACCCCTCAAGATGAATGATTGATATCATGAACTTTCATCTTGGACAACAAAAAATAAAAAAATAGTAGAGCCAAGAAGTTTTGTAAGTAAATCATCAATCTAATGAGAAGAAGAAATATGTAGAATCCAAAAAACATTAAATGTATATTTTTTTCTCTAATAAGATAGCAATCCAATTCAATAATGTTTGATTCTCTCGTAAGATACATGATTAGTTACAATATAGAGAGTAGTTTGGTTGTCACAAAAACACAAAGAAGGGTGAGAATGTTATTGACGAAGATCACAAAGTATGAATTGAAGCCAAATGAGTTCACAAGCTGCATAAGTTATGCCTTATGGATTAATATTTTGCTTAAGGACAAAATTAAGATATTGTCTTTTATTTCTTGGATTCCCAAGATATGAAGGACTCACCAAGAAAAATCCAATATCCAAAAATCGATTTTCTTATATCTCTGGACTAATCTAAATTAGCAAAGACCTTTAGATGGATTAGAAATGAAGCTAAAATATAAAGATCTTGTCCTGGTAACAATTTAGGCCTGATTTGTTTTCAGATATGAGATTGAGATAAAATAAAATAAATGAAGATTAAAGTGAAAAGTTAAATAAAATATTATTATAATATATTTTTTTAACATGATTTTTATATTGGAATTTGAAAAAGTTAAATTGTTTGTATTATTTTGTATTGAAATTTAAAAAATATATAATAATTAAATAAGATAAAATGAAATGAAATTAAGCAAACCACGCCTTAATATACTTAAAATTCTAAGAACTGTTTGCATATGTGGACCTCGAGGGGAGTCAAGAAATTAATTCGGATGATGTCCTGAGTATCTAATATAATATATATGGTCTAGTGTTGGCAAGGAATAATAGCCTACCGATAAGTCTTCTATCATTGGATAGATCTCAAGTAGTTCACCATCAGTTTTACATAATTTGCAGGGAGAGTCCATTGAAAATTTTATAGGTTTACAATCAAGTAGGCCGGCATCTGAGATTAATTCTAAAGCATACTTGCATTGACATAAACAAAAAGATCCTTTTAAGATTGAGCAAATCTCCATGTCTAAAATATAATATTTGAAAGGACCCAAATCTTTCAACTTGAAGTGCGCATTAAGAGAGGATTTAATAGACTAAACAACTTATATATCACTGCTTGTTAACAGTATTTCATCAACATACACTAATAAAGCATCAAATGAATCACCCTCCTTTGTTTAAAGAATAGTCAGATCCGATTGATCGAGTAAATCCTAAATCCAACCAGGCTAAAGCGACTTTCTAATTCCACCATCGAGAAGTCTGTTTCAAGCCTTTATGATGATGTGGTAGTGACTTATGGATATGATATTTATTATTAAAAATAAATAAATATTTGTGATAGATTATTTATGATGATAATGATGATTAATATTGTTATTAGTTTCTCTCTAATACCTGTTACTTTTTACTGCTACTTTCATACACAATCCTTTGCATATGAGCACACAAGTTGCTACCTGATGTAAGAGTATTCTCAACGAAGTAATTATTTCATACTTTATTTTAAAATATAGAGAAAATAAGCCCAAAAACATCTCTAATAGACTAGTTAAGAATATGGACGTTAGATTTATTAAATGATCCTTCAAAATTTGAAGGAAAGTATAATTTTAATAGATTCATTAAACATCTAAATCTATAATTCTATATTGGATTCATTATTAGATCTATTAAAATAATAATATAATAATATAATAATATTTTTTTAATAAAAATATATTTAAATATTTTTTATATTTATAATTACACTAACCATATGTATATTAATAATATAATCTGATTCTTAAATAATTATTTTTCAATCAAATAAAAAAATAAGAAAGAAAAAATGAGAAAAATAAATTAAGAGAATAAAATATATGTTTAGAGTATGAATAGTAATAATTCAAATACGAAAGATTGTAAAAATTTACTGTAACTCAAAATTACATATTAAGAGGTTTGATGAATCTAATGTAGAGATTTTTTAGTAAAAATTATCAAACTTATGTTTGATAGATCATTTGATGGATCTAATGTCAATATTGTAAAATAAAAAAATTTTAGATGAATAGTAATTCCGTTATATGTAGCGGGATACTGTTCACCCTTAAAAATATTTTATATGTATATGGGTTATTTGCATTCACAGCCCCAAGATATTCCTCCCACGCAAAGTGTTCTTCAAATAACTGATGCACTATTTCTTTGTGCTTTCAAATAACTTTTCTGCTTGTGTTTTTTTTTTTTTTGTTTTATTGGTTGAGCTTTCTGCTAATTGTGCTTTTTACCTGCTTTAAAATGTTCTTCAAATGGTATTTTTCACTTGATTGGAACATTAGTATTATCTGAATCCTAAAATTGGTGGCGGTGAACCTTCCTTCCAAATCCTGGTAAACTCTTTTTTATTTATAATTTATACTTTAGTTTAAATTATAAATATGGATTAACACGAAATAGAACATAGATATATGATATTATACACAATGAGATATTGTAAATATCAAAAGATATTAAAGAAAAATTTGATAGAATCGATGTCAATGCAGGTGTTTATGTACATTTGAATATATTTAAATTTATTTTAAGTAAATCTAGAGTATTTTTCTATAAATACATATAAATTCATCTTAATATTTAAATATATTTAAATTCATCTTAAGTAGATCTTACAAAATTTATTTTATCATTTCAATTTATTATGAGCTATACAAAACTCAATTTATCCAAAACTTAATTTATCTTTAACTCAGCTTAATATCTAAACAAACCGATATAGAAGGCCAGCTTAGGGAATATATTATATAAGTTAGAACCAGCAACATGAGCAAACCTAATTAATCCCAGCGAAGAAAACAGGTTTGGACAGCAATCAGAGAAAGGCAGGCCGATCGACATTAGATCAGAATTAGAAACAGCCAAACAGGGAGAAAGGCTGTTTCTGGCAGAAGAGACAAAGAAGGGAGGCTGTTCTCATGGAGCTAGCTCATATCAGAGCAAAATGGGTCCCCAATATATATACAGATATGGTTTGTTGGATTGGGACGTACCTTTGAGAAAATAGAAAGAAAGCTGTAAAAATAAATAAAAAATTGACTAAAGGATAGTGATTTGTCTCTGATTAGAATACTTTTTCACTTTTGCACATGCATGGATATATGCGCCTTTTTCTCCTGCACACTTTTGCAGCTCTCTCGCTCTTTCCCAGGAGAGCTCTCTCTCTCTCTCTCTCTCTCTCTCTCTGAGAACGTGTTTGGCAAATGGCAAATGGCAAATGGCAAATGGCAATGGCAGAGCAGCAACACTTCGCTCATCACCATTTGACTTGGGGGCTATCTCGTCAAAGCTTTTCCCCTTCATTTCAACGACTCATTTGCCACGTCATTCCTCTGCCATTAACGTTATCATCTCAAGCTATTCTATCAACACACTTGAAAAAGTTTGTAAATATATATCAAAATTATTATTCAATTTTTCACTCGAAAACCTTGTGTAGAAGAATGTAGATCACCTTAAAATCATATGGATTGTGCATATATTTTAACTAATTTTCTTATTTATTTAATTTGTTAACATAGTAAATCATTTAAAATACAACACACCATCAAATGAAACGATTCAAAATGACAAAATTTAAGCCAAAAAATATTATTATTTTGAAAGTACAATACAAAACTATATAGGGTTGGTTTGATTACAACATAAATAATTAAGAGGCGTGGCTTGACTTTAACAATTTATAATGATGAGCTTTTAGAGTTAGTTTGGTTACACAAAACTAAATTAATTCATCTAATTTAATTATTGTAAATTCCTCAAACTCTCACATAAAATATAATAAATAATTTAATTTCTACATATTTAACTATACCTAATAAAATATATATAAAAAGTGATTCTCCAAATTATATAAAAAAAGTCATTGTTCAGATCCTAAATTTATACCCTAAAATATGGAATCGATGAAATGCCTATTTTGTCAAAAAGTTAAAACTAATTTTCTAAAATGTAGAAATTTGGGGAATATAAGAAAACCGGATGGGCCGGCCGGTTGCTCTTACTCTTATAGGGTAATGTTATATATTCTACAAGTTTTACTACATAAGGTTTAGGTACGCGAATATTGTTTCACATATCAAAAGTTCAAATCAAAGTCAAAATCATATAATTATCATATTGGTCATGATGTGTCACCTATTGATCACCAATTTCATTGGTTAATAAGATTTTCTAAGTAAACCTTGTAGTATATATGTTTAACATTTTCCTTACTTTTTATGGTTATTTTTTTAAACATCTAACCCTAAATTCCATAAACAAGAGTGAAAACAAAACAAATCAAATCAAATCAAGATTATATATATAGAAATTAATTAATTAATTAAAACCACGGAACAAACATTATAATTAAACATTATCTGTTTCTGTCCCGAGCCGACTGCGGTACAACACACTGCCTAGAAGATCGGGACGACGGAATCTGGTTCCTTTCCGGCCTCCATGCATTTCCACAATCTCTTCATCTTTTTTCTTTTTCTTTTTCTTTTTCTTTTTTAAATTAAATTTCTTTTCTTCTCCCAAAGTACTTCTACTTTATCCGAGTAATGTAGTCAGCTGCTCTATATTGCGACGATTCTTTCAACGATCAGCTCCTGCTCATAAAGCTCCATATCTGTTGTACTGCCGATGCAATCTCATTTGCAGATCCTAGCTTACACTCGTCCTCTATCTGTGCATTCAAACCCACCAAAATAACACCCCCCATGAACAAATAACAATGGTGTAATCTAAATACTGATCATAAAAATGAAGAATACCTTGAGACTGAGAGAGTAAAGAATGGAGGCATCTGAGGAGGTGATGTTGAGGTGCAAAACTGTGAGCCTAAGTTCCTCCAGTGCAACAATGGCTTTCAGCAACTGCCCCGGCTTCCTTTGGCACTGAATTCTCATGTTCACATGTGTTTGAATCACAGTGACCTGAATTTCCGCCTCCTCCGACTTTTTCTCCGCCTTCACTTCATCCTCACGCTGGCCTTCCTCCGTCGACGCATTTCTGCATTGGGGAGACATGAACAGGCCGTCGGATGGTAAAACATCCATGGCGCCGGAGCCCTCGCCGGCTTCCTGTTTTTTTCTCATTCTCTTCTGGGCTTCAAGGGAATGAAGTAGCTGCTCCAGTTCCTTCACAAAGTCTATTGCACCTCCGATAATAGACGCTTGGTCACCCTTTTAACGAAAACGAAGAAATACTAAATCTTTTGAAAAATATACATCAAATTATATGAAATCATTCAAGATTATAAAATGATTGATTACCCTTTGAATATAGGGGGTTGGCATTAGGGACCTGAGGACGTTGAGATGGTCATTCATTTGGCGTCTACGGTTGCGTTCGACGGCAATGTGGGTAATGCGCTGGCTCTCTACTTCATCTTGGTTCTTGGTCGGCCTTGTCCGCTTTCGCTTTCTTCGTTCCCGGCCGGCGAGTGGACGAGATTTGGGGAGATGGGTCTGTTTAGGCGGCCATGATTGTGGCGGCGCGGGGGGATTTGGCCACGGAGGTGGAAAGCCAGCAGCCGAGGCGGAGGCGCCTAATTCTATGCAATGGTTGGGTTCTTGGTTGCACTCTGAGCTGACGGTGGCCTCGAGACATGAAGCTGAATGCGGCAGTCGGAGGTCCATGGTCACCGATTTGACAGGAGAATGCAGCTCAACTATGTCATGGGTGACACAGCTTTCGAGTTCTAGGGTCTGAATAATTTGGGTTTCCATTTCAGGGATGTTGAAGGTGTAAGTGTCCCAAGGCTTCTTAAGGAGCTGTAATCTCAACAGTGTTTGAAAGTTGGGCTCTTTGTAAGGTAAAAAGTGAGGGGATCCCACATTTTGTAGCATCTGAAGAAAAGGCATTTTCTGATCTTCCAACATTGGGCTACTTGAAAAGTTAAGTTCAGCTTGTTCCTCAAATTTCAAGCTTTCTGTAAGGACAAATTCTTGCTCTAGACAATCTGCGGCTGAATGTTCCCCAAAGAACTGCAAGAAAGCCAAAATAAAAAAATAAAAATAAAAACCAGAAAAGAAAAATTATGAAAGAGAAGAAAATGAGAGAAAATTTTCTCATCTTTCAAACTCAACCATCAAAGCAAGCAGGGAAAAACATCATGGGAATATGTTACTATATTCAGGAAAAAGAAACACAATGCATTAAACACGAGCATTCTAAGAGGTAAATGCGGTCCATTTGTTGATTATAGAGATGAAGGGAGTGAAAGAAAAAAGGTAAGGATCATTATGAAGATAGTAAACATACACAGGAATTAATGGGACCCTGAAACCTCTCCATTTTAGCCGAGAAGTTGTTGTTGAAGTATATGGCGCCTTAAGTTTTGTGTGTGTCCATATGTCTCTCCCATCTAGGTGACCAACATTCCATATTAGTGATGATACTAACAGAACAATCGTAATAAATGTAAGACCAAAGAAACAGCAGCAGAAGACCGCATATCCACCGCACGATATATTCCTTTGTTCCTGAGACTGGTGATACGTCCCTTAAAACAGAATATTATTAAATGCTTGGCTTGGAAGAACTCATGCACAGAGAGAGAGAGAGAGAGAGAGAGAGAGAGAGAGAGAGAGAGAGAGAGTAGAATGAAGTGACAATGGTAAAGAAAATGGATAGGGAAGCGGTAATAAACGAAAGGGTGGAAATGACAGGAGCTTGAAAATATATCAAAATGGCTTGAATCTGAGAGAGAGAGAGAGATGGAAAGAGTTTGCAGAAGAGGGATCAGAAAGAAGAGGAAAAGGTAGGGTTGTCTGGTTTACAAGGTCCCAAGTATTATTGGCGGTAGCAGTTTGTCCGGCAGCGGGGACAGACAGTTGTGGGGACTCTCTCTCTCTCTCTCACTGCCTGCAGAAAAGAGAGGAAAGGTTTGGAAAGTCCTTCTATGGATGACACTGCTCACTGGTATCTGTTGATGGGTCATTCCCATTTTCCCACATCTTCAACTCCATTTCCCCATTGATTTTCCTTTTACTCAGCACATCCACAATTGCACATGGGTTGTGATTCTTCTGGTAAAATTACCTCATTGTTGGGAGATTTTCAATACGTTGTACTTCCTGATCTAGCTAATTTGGAACTGATTCCGACTGTTTACAATACAAAAGTTTATTCATAGAAGAATTTTATTAATTTAGGAATAATAAATTTTAAAAAAATATATATAGTGTGTGGTATGAAATATAATGAGTATCAAAATATTTTATGTTAAAAGGGAGAAAATCTATTCGAAATACGGTCTCTAATCACATGCCACACGAAATTGGTGTAGCAAATGAAATTTGAAATAAATGAGTCACAATTGTATTATTTCTCAACGTGAGCAACAAGTAAACGTTACAAGGTATTTAAGCTAGTCTTAAGTTAGAGGGGTAGTATACAAATAAGAAGTGAGTTAACGATTATAAATAGAGGAACTTTGGCGGATTATCTATGATTTTAGGCAGGGTCTTCAAAAGTTGATAGCAGGCTTGTCTTTCGAGATTGTCTCCAAGAGTTGATGCTATGATTGAGAAGCTAATGGTTGGACAGTTTCCATATGTGGATGATGATTACGATACTCTACTGCAGTTTCCATATGTAGATGATGATCACAATACTCTGCTGCTGGAAGTGGAGTTGTCTAATGTGTGCTAATATCCTCTTGCAAACTTGGTCAGGGTTGGAGGCAAAGTTTGATGCAAAATTGAGCAAGTAAGGCCTTAGGCATTGATTTGGTGAAGAGTCCAAGTGCAATTTGTTCTCACACAAAATGGTAGTTTGGCTCGATGTGTTTGCTACAGGCATGAAAAACTAGATTGATAGTCATATGGAGTGCACTAATGTTGTCACAAAACAGCACAGGCGACTGTGTTTAAGGAGCACAAAGTCCTTGAGGATGAAAGTTAACCAAGTGATTCTGCTACAGTGTGGGCTATGACTTGATATTCAGCCTCAGTGCTTGAGCGTGAGACTGTGTTTTGTTTCTTTGCACACCACGAGATGGGGTTTTGGCCACGAAAAGTTGCATATCCTATTGTTAAGCGTCGAGTGGCTGAGCATCTGGCCCAGTCTAAGTTTGAAAAAACACAAAGATCAAGTGAAATGTTAGAGGTGAAAGCAAGACCAAGATGTAGAATGCCTTTGATGTAGCGTAAGAGTCAGCAAACCATTTTGAGGTGTGAAATAGTAGGTGTATGCATTAATTGAGAAACAAAATTATCAACATATGAAATATCAGGACGAGTTAGTGTTAAATATTGGAGTGCGCCAACAATGCCGCGATAAAAGCTCGAGTCATCAAGAGGGGTATCACTCGCAAGCTTATTAGTTTTGGCTTCCATAGGAGTGCTTATGAGCTTGCAGTCAAGCATTTGGTTCTCTCAAGTATTGTGAGCTCATAGTGAGCTTGTGAGATATGTACTCCATCAGATGTGGGCGCAATTTTTATGCCAAGGAAGTGATGAATTGGGTCGAGATCCTTCGTGGCGAACTCAGAGTGTAACAGCTGAATAAAGTTGGTGAGTAACTGAGTGTTGGAACCTGTTACAAGCATGTCATCCACGTATAATAAAAGAATTAAGGAACCATGGTTAGAATGCATTATAAAAAATAAGGGATTATTTAAGCTGCAAAAGAATCCGCGTTGAAGGAGGAAGACACCAAATGATCAGACGAAGCACAAGGTGCTTGTTTTAGGTCGTAAAGTGCTCAATGAGGCTTGCATACGTGATTTGGAAATTTTGGATTAGCCATGCTGGGTGGTTGTTCCATGTAAATGTCTTCAGAGATAAATTTATGTAGGAACACATTTTTAACGTCTAATTGGAAAATATCTCATTTCTAAACCAAGGCAAAGCTGAGAACCAATCGGATTGTTCCCGATTTTATGACAAGCGAGAAGGGGTCGAGATAGTCAATTCCATTGAGTTAATGAAATCCCTTGGCAACTACACGAGCTTTGAGCCGATCAAGGGAGCTGTTTGGGTTGAGTTTGGGTTTAAGGACCCACTTCGAGCCGATGACATGCATCGTTGGATTATGTGGAACTAGCTGCCATGTTTTGTTTTGATGGAGTGCAATCATCTCCTCTTACATTGCTGCCTTCCATCCATCATGATTGAGAGCTGCTTTGACAGTGTGGGATATTTTTGGGATGTTGTGAGTGTCTACAACTAGAGTATACTTTGGGTTTGGTTTGTGAATGCCATGTTGGGATCGAGTCACAGGTCGATGTGTGTGAGGCTTGGGTAGTGCAGGTGATTGAGGGTACTCGAGTGGAGCATTGGAGGCTGCAGGTTGAGGTTTAGTTGGTGCTACATGAAGGGGAGTTGTTGAGGTGCTTGTCGAGTCGTCTAATGTTGGAGTAGAATTGGGGGCTGTGTCCATGTGTTGCTCCTGCAAAAATAGAAGAGTGTTAGTGGAAGGGTCAGTTATAGTAGGAATAACAAGTATGCTAGGTTGCGACAATTCTATAGGTGATATAGAGATATTGCTAGGCTCATAATATGGAGATGAGTTGTGATTGTGCTTGAAATTTGAAATGAATGAGTCACAATTGTATTATTTCTCAATGTGAGCAACAAGTGAACGTTACAAGGGTATTTAAGCTAGTCTTAAGTCAAAAGGGCAATATACAAATAAGGAACGAGTTAGCGACTATAATTAGAAGAGCCTTGGCAGATTATCCATGATTTTAGGTAGGGTCTTTAAATGTCGATATCGGGCTTTTCATTCGAGATTGTCTCCAAGAGTTGATGCTGTGATTGATAGGCTAACGGTTGGACAATTTCCCTATGTGGATGATCACGATACCCTACTGCAGTTTCCATATGCAGATGATGATCACGATACTGGCAAACCCGATTTATTTACATTTCGATTCGACGGCTAAATCTCCATCCCTCTCTCTCCCATGGTGAATTCATCTTCTCCATTTGAGATGTCATCACCCACCCACCCATCCACTCATTTGAGAAATAAGTAACACCTCCAATTAAGGAATGGTTATAGTTTTGGGCAACCGTCGACGCTGTCACTATCGTAACATTGTTGTCCTCACCAGACAATGGTGGTAAAAGCTTACAAACAGCCGCCTCCGGGGGAAAACTAGAAACCAAATCATCCTCTGATTTGGAAATGGGCAAAAAGCAAAAGTAAACTAAACTGTGTTTAACTTTTAATAAAAATACAAAAGGTCATATTAACATTTTCGTGCAGTGTATATGAGAAGAGGCACTTGCATAGAATTACTCTCATTAATATTGCGTTTGGATTATATAGTGATTGATATGTTTATACATACTAGTGAAAAGATAATAATAAAATATTAAAAAGATATGTAAAAAAAAAAAAATAATGATAAAAAATAAACACTCCTCTATTGAGAGTCAACTAATTTGTACCGTTATTTTAAAAAATGTATCATGTCATCTCGTTATAAGCGTAATCTGCATCATGTTTTTGGTAGATGTAACTTGCCATGATCATAGGCGCAGTACAGGACGTTAAAATGGACCGTATATGATATATCCACCTTCATTACAAATAATAATCTTGCATTCTTTTTCTTTTTTGTAATTAATTATTTTTTTATTTTTTTAAATATTTCTAAAAAAGAAAAAAAAAAGTTACAACATTTTAAAAAAAATACTTTCTTAATCACTAAATGAAAGATTTTATTTTTTATATTTAAGAATTTTGTCTAAAGATTTTCTAAGATCATGATTTCATATTTCTGTTTTTTTTTTTTTTTTTTTTTTTATTATTATTGATGACAATTAGGTGCAACAGTACTTACATATCAAGTACAGTTTGCATGCATAGAATTGTAATGTTCATAGTTGGTCGTTGGTGTCTCGCGAAATTGTCTGTTGTTCTTCCACCTTCACTCTCAATAATTGATATTATTTCATGTGGGGACTGTACTTACAACTCGTGGCCATGATTTTGCATTAATGCGTCGGGGACAGTGTGCTTGTCACAAAAGGGAAACATGTGATTGCTAGATATTGATTCCAAATCCGATTTGATATTTTTCCCGTTTCCGTCCTTTTAAATTTGTCGGGAGGATTTCATCTATTTGGTTTGTAATTAAATTTAGTTTAAATTAAACCATATTGTTGGGTTTTTTTTTTCTTTTATTTTATCCCATTTTAGTAGAGGGTGAAAAAGAGTAAGATTTAAAGCATATAATAATAATAATAATAATAATAATAATAAAGAGTTATTAGTCTCTTTGACTAAGTGTACCAGTTAAAATTTAATTAATAATTTGTAATTTTAATAAAAATTCTCTATTGGCTTTTATTTGTAAAAGGAGAAGAGATAAAAATTAAAATTTTACTAGTAAAAAAATTTTGTGTCTTTGAGATTGTATTAAAAAAAATAATCATAACTTTGCTATAAATCCAGATAATAATTAAAATAATTAAAATCAACTATTTAAAGTCACGACCAATGATTGCATTATATGAAGGCTACAAATAATGACTTCAGCCTATAAATAAATTAACTCGTAAGACCAATTCTAAAACACTAAAACAAAATCTAATTAAGATGAAATCCTATTAATGCTATATATAATTAATCTAAGAACAGCGCACTTATATATTGTGAATCAAACTTTAAGAAGAGGTCAGAATTCTAGATGGTGAGTTAAATGTAAATAAAATATTATTATAAAATATTTTTTAATATTATTATTATTATTTTATATTTGAGAATATTAAATTATTTTTTATATATTTTTTATAAAAATTAAAAAAAAATTATAATAATTATATGGGATGAATTAATGAGGCATTTCAATTAGTGTTATCCTCATTAATCGTACCTAAGTTTGGAGGGTTGGCTGCTAGAGATACAAAATGATTTCATAAAGAAATTTTACACATTGATATGAATTATTACTTGTTATTTTTTATCTCTCTCTCTCTCTCTTCCCCCCACCGGCATCTCGAAATAGGGAAAAAGCAACAGCACATTTAGTCCGAATGAAAACAAAATTATATATCTGCCTTGGGTATCTCTAATGCAAAGTAGGCTTATTATTTATTATCTATTTATACTCTTTTATCATTTTATCATTTTTATTTATTTATTTAATAATTAAGAAAATAATTATTAATAAAATTATATTTTTTAAAGTTTTTTTATTAATGTTTAAGGAAGTTTAAAAAATATTTCAAATAAAATAACAAAAAGATAAATGTATTAAGAATTATAAACTAGTGTTAAACAAATTGTAAGTATATTATCACCCAAAAGATAATATTTGATGTAGCAATAAAAAAAATAGTTCCAATAAAAAAAACTTAGGCCTAATTCATTTGGAGATCCATCAATGCTCATATGAGTTTATTAGCCAAAAAAATAGAGAAAAAAAAAAGATACGTAACACATTGATAATATAACATATTAATATTGTACGAAATCTTTTTGTATCTATAATATTTTCTTTAAGATTTTATTATAATTCCTTGGCATATCATGTGTTTTTTAATTTTTACTCTTTTATCTTTTCTTTTTCCCCTCACCTACCTACCCATGCATGCATGGTTGAATCTATATGAATCCCCCAACTCCTCCCGAAGGTTCTTGGCACCAAAACTCCACCTCTGAATTTTTCTTCTTTATTTTCTCCTTGAGTTTTTCTCTCATTTTTTTTTTTTAACTTTACACCATCTTTGTGTCTATCTTGTTTTGGGCTGGCTTGAGTGTGACGCGCGAATGAGCCACCTCATCCACTGAGCTCCCTTTACAGATCTATCTTCCCACCTTCTCCTCCACTTTCGGACGAATTCCTAGTAATTGCCACCAATTGGCAATTGAAATATAGGTTAATTAAGGAGTAATCCTATATAAAGTCTTGAATTATGCAATTTTCGTATATTATATTCTTTGGAAAAAAAAATACGTACAATTTTTTTTTATTACAGATTTAGTAATTTCTTTTTTTCTCTTAGAAGGTGTACGGTAGAGAATTGCATAGAAAGGATAAGTATCATTTCTCTCTAATGAATGAAAAGGTTGAGAAAGCACAAGCTTGTTGGTTTAACATCATATATCCTTCCTGAATGGGATGAGATATGATGACTTTACAGGCAGTAACATGTTACTATACTGTACCTGGAGCTCTCATATCTCAATTTTTGAGAAGATAGACAAAGACAAGCCAATTTCTTTACTATTTTTCTATGGGTTGCTATCAGACCAATCACACTGTCACCTCTATTATGAGCGCGTACCCTGTCCTATTGTCCTACAACCACATTTTTTTTTTGTTTCCTCTTTCAAGTTCTTTTTGAAGAGCAAGGCCATTCTTTTCTTTTTATATGCATATTTAAAATCACATATTTAAAATTTTTGTTTTATATATTAAGAAAAATTTTCACATTAGATTATGTATATTTGAACTAAATAATATTAAAATAATATTATTAATTATTAGTTTTATATTTTATAATTAGCACTCACTTTGTATCATTAACTTAATGCAATTTTTTTTTGTATCAAAATCATCTTAATATGAAGTTCACAAAGTTGATTTTAATTAATAGGAGAAAAAAAAAAATATTTGAAACGTGAATGATATTTTTTCAAATTTAAAGAAGTACTATTCATAACAATGCAAAATTTTGAAAAATATATAATCCAATATAGACTAATTTAAAGAGATATTATGTAAATATAAACGTCATTGCCAATGCTCTTAGTATTCATATATAATAGCTTATGCATCTATCTTCATATTCATTATCATATTTGCATAATATATCTTTAAATTGGTTTAAATTAAATTATGCATTTTCAAATTTTGCATAGTTATAAATATCATTTCTTTATATTTGAAGAATTACTATTTACTCTTCAAATTTTATTTTATTATTTTTTCTCTCTTATTCATTAAAATCGACTTTATAGAATTTGTTATTAAGATGATTTTCATACATAAAATTTGTATTAAGTTGATGGTACAAAGTCATGCATGCTGATTGTAAAATATATAAAAATAATTTTAGAAAAAAAAAATATTTTATTATTATTTGATTTGCAGATGCATAATTCAAGTTAATATGAGATTTTCTTGATATGCAAAGCTAATCTTTAAAAATTGTGATTTTAAAGAATATACATATAGAGAAACTAATGTTAATGCATGCCATAGCCGCCTACCTTTCTCACCCATCTAATTCTATTTCAAAATAATTTATAATAAATTTCGAAGACGAGGATTATACGTACGTTTGTGCTTAGAAGTTAGAACTCACAGCAGAAGCAGCAGATATACGTATGACAGAAATTTACAAAGACGACAAATTCAAACCAATAAAAAAAACCAAACCTACTTGGAAAACACCAAAATTTACGTGAAAGATAATGTCAAAAGAATCTTATCTTTTGAAACTGTGGCTTCAATATCTCTAGCCACACAAACCAGAAGCATCATCTTTCTCAAGAAAAACTGCGAAAAAAACTTGGGACCTGTCCTCTAGTGGTTGAGGAAAAAGAGGTTAAGTTTTACTCATGCATGTGATTGTGAACACAATAATATACTAAAATAACAGTTGTAAAATGTGCTAGTATATAGCATCAGTACCCCTATCTTTTGGTAATGTTTCTAAACCTCAAAACTCATGATCACAAGGTGAAGGTGGAGCCTGTCTTTTTAATTGGGTTTTTTGTCCTGTTTTTGCTTGCCTTCAAAGGTAATGTATGAGTAGCCAGTTTGTGTTTCCATTATGCAGAACAAAGAAAGGTACAAAGTGGAGCCTCTCATCACAGGTTTCGCTTATGCTGAGCTTATCATGGAGAAACTGAAACCCATCTCAAATGCGTGATTCTTCAAACTATTTTGATTTTTGTGGTAGACCCCAAGATTCGAGCGTCAGCTGATGCTGTGGATGCATTTCTCATGTGTTGGTAGCAACCCAGAATATTTCTTTCTTAGTGAAGGGTTTCTTCTCTCCCCAAAAGGAAATAAGGCAAACAAAAGAGGAAATAGAGAGAAACGAATCTGCATGGCCTTATCTTACAACTATTGGTGGAGATTATAAAGTACTTACTGATCATGAGCTCCTCCTGGACATGAATATCAGAAACAACATCGGGATTCTATCATCAAATTTGTCGCTAATATGGAGTGAATGAGCTTCAGAGGTTACCATTTTTTTTGTTTTGTTTGTGACGTGTTCTTATTTCTTAGAGAACTTTCTGTTCTCCAATCTAGTTTTCCTGATTCACGAGATTACATAAAAGTAAATTTAGAAAATTCAGAAACTACCGCAAGTATATTCGGTATGTTAGATTGTAAAATTATTTTTATTATAAAATAAATCTAACAAATGACATCAATTTGTAGTTTATTTTTGTATAATCTATTTCTTTCGGTTTCACACTTGGGTGGACACAACACAAGCGACAGCTGATGCATTCCTGTGGTGGAAGAAAAGAATTCGGTTTTTACTTTAAAAAGATGGGACATATTGTGTGGGTATTCACGAAGCAAAAGAGAGGTCACAAGAAAGTACATGTATTTATACACTCCCATAGGTTTAAAGAAACTAACTATGCACAGATTACTTAGTATAGACAAACTATAAATCCACCATATATAGAGGAATTGTGCTCAAACATTTTCATCTGAGAGAGGGAGAGAGAGAGAAGATCTGCTGCTAAAAGTAAATTCTAGTCCACAAACTCTAAAGATATTCCTTCTTAAGTAGACTGCAACACCTACTGCAAGGAAGAACCCACTGCAATCATTGATAACTACAGAAATCTAATTTTTCCACTAATTATTATCCATGCGAACAGCCCCCTACCGCTCTATCTGTATAGTTATATGACTGATGTTGTACTCCCTTTTGATATAATTTAGCACATTGTCCAGCACCATGTCTGCATTTGCTTCTGGCATGATTTTGACATGGCAAGCAAGTAGGATCTTCCCCACCGTGATAGCCCGTATATGGAGCTCATGAATGGCCACCACTTCCTTCATTTCTAATAACCCCTTTTCCAGCTTTGTTGCATCTATCTCTCTTGGTGTGCTCTCCATCAGAACTTCGAGTATGCTCCGGAGCATTCTGAAAGTAGTCCCTAAAACGATTACCGAAAATATAAGGGTGCAAATCGGGTCAACTATCTTCCACTCAGGCTTATACCATATAATTGCCCCTCCAATCATTACCCCAATACTCTGGATAGAGTCCCCGAGTACATGGAGATAATCTCCCTGGACATTTATGTTCTTTCTGTTCTTCTGTTTGGACCCATTTGTTGGTTTATCTAGCAGTGGTTCGACAAGATCGTCATGATGGCGTGCACGATCTTCAAGACTCTGATGGTCTGCATGATCTCCATGACCGTGATGGTCTGCAGGATCTTCATGACTATGGCAATGATCATCTTCTGGGTGCTCATCATGATGATGATGTGGGTGTTCATCATGATGATGATGATGATCAGAAATTGTCATTCTGTGGCTGTGGCTTATACCATGGCCATTTTCATCATGTCCATGGCCATGGCCATGGCCATGCTCATGGCCCAATAAGACAGCCATGATTATGTTAACCACAAGACCAAATGTAGCAACAATAAACATTAAAAAGCCATCTACCTTACCTGTATAACAAATCAGTCTAACAATGGCTTCATATACCAAAACCCCTGCAAGCACCCATATGAGTTGGATAGAAACCAAAGCACCAAGAATCTCAACCCTAAAAAATCCATAGGACTGACGGGGATTGGCTTCCCAGCCGGCAGCCCAAATGGAGAACAATGAGATGGCAAAAGATGCAACATCTGAAAGCAAATGTGCTGGATCAGTCAAGATTGCGAGACTATTGGCTTTGATGCCACCAACTACTTCAACACTCATGAAGACAACACAAAGTACCACTTCAATTAAAAGCTTGCGCGTCGACGCTGATCTTTCTCTAGCATCCTTAGATTTGGATCCAGCATCCGAGAGTCCACAAGGTGCTTCCCCACAAATTTTACTCCCTCTGGTGCTTGTCTCTCCAGTTGGAACATCTATACTCATTTCAATAATCTGCCCAGGTTGAGGGTTGTGCACATCCATCTGAAAATTTGGAGTGATGAGAATGCGTACATAGAAAGGGATCCTCTATACCATAATTATGCATATGAATAAATTGTCTGAAATTGTTCAACCAACAAAATTGCCTTTTCTTCTTATATTCGACCAGAAAACAAGAATATTGCTTAGAAAAATCATAAGCATGAGTAGTAGTGCAGGTTATGAATTGACCAAGGTATGGAGAATAATATGATTTATTAAACCACCGATGACTTAATTGTGCCTACATCGCTGCAAAAGCAGAACAAGACTCGGTGTATACTAAACAGAACATCAGCAAATTCAATGGACTACTCAGTTTTAAATGGGCTAAATAACTGAAGGACTCCACCTCCTCGAGAGCAGGATGCCAGAAATACCCAGAACAAGACCCACTGTATTCAAAACAGAATATCAGCAATGGACTACTCAGTTTTAAATGGGCTTAGAAATAACTAAATAACCACAATCATTGAAACTAGTATATATACACTTTTTAGAGATAAACAATACCCTGAACAAGACCTAGCGTACTGAAAACATAAGATTACCAAAATGGGGAAAATGCTATGTGCACCGCTTTTTGAGTCCCGTTTATTTGTCCCGTTTGATATGGCGTGCCACTGTGGCATTTCTTCTATTTTTTTTTTCATTTGCTTCCCACGACACAGGGCACCCATGAACCCAATTCCCCTCTGCACAAACCAAGCCTCACCTCCATCGGACCTACTCTTCTACCAGCACAAGAGACCCAATTCTCATCAACCCCATTTCTCAAACCTCCAAACCGAAATCGAGATCCCAAACTCACACAGATTTCACAAAAGTCTCCGAAACTACCCGTATTCAACTTCGTCCATGGACTCCCAAGGCAAAGTCCTTTGCTTGCACTTTCTTCGTCACGCTTTAGCGCGCGATTATGTGGCTCCTTGTTTCTTTTGAACCAAAGAGACAACAGGCTTAAGCTCAAGGCTGCTTCAGTGCCCGTCGATTTTTTTTTTGGTGAGAGGTTGGTTTGTATAGCGATATTGTGGCTAAGACTAGTTGGAGTTGAGACAACAACTACGGGAGCCTCAATATAGTGATTTGCAGAGCACAAATGCTCGATAGAATGCCACAACAGATTTCTCTTCCACTTCTAGAATTGATGTGAAACACAGGATGGTACTTTAGGGTGTTTTACGATGAAAAACTATGATTACAATCATCATCTTGAATTTATATCAACAATCAAAAGCTTTCTTAGTTATCTTTAGAAATCATGGTCATTGAGTTGGTTTGCAATATGAAGAAAAGCATTAAAAATAGATTAGACCCATATCTTCCACTGAACAAAGCTTTATAAAAAAAGAAATGGTGCTCTGCAAGCACTTTATTGATAATAAATATAACGCAAACCCATTTTGAGTTGGGATGTAAACATCTTCTGGAAAGGCTGAAACAGAACAAAATGGCTTGAACAAGCCAAAACAGCCTGGGGTTTAGAATGAAATGGAAGAGAGGTAAAGTGTCCAAGTTGCTATGCGAAAATGAGAGATCCGGATATTCTGGCCAGAAATGGAAAAAAGTTTGCAGATCTGTGTCTAACCACCACCCCCCCCCCCCCCATAAAACCAAAAACACCAAAAAAAAAAAAAAAAGAATAGAAAAATGGATGGCCGTCAGTTACCTTGTGCCGGTCGGAGATGTGGGTTGAAGAGGGGAGGGGAGATGAAATGCAGGGGTTTGTACTTTGAAGAGGGTACTGTCTGTGGGGCCGGGAGAAGTAGGAAGTAACTGCCTCACTGAGTTTCAGAAAAAGGAAAAAAAAAAAAAACCGAGGCACGCCAACTCAAACGGTACACAATATCGGGACTACACAAGTTTAAATATGCTAATAATAACTACAACCTGAACCATTGAAATTATTATAGACACATTTTTAGAGAGAAACAATGATTCAATCGCCATGATTATGCACCAAGTTGTGTGAATCCTCTTGCGTTATGATTTTAAAACATTGCTTTCCCCAAAGACCTACCGAATGAATCCTTCTTATTATAGAACTCTGGAAACACCAAAAAGGCCTAATTATCGGGTGAACTCTACAGTCATACTGTGTTCATCCAATTACATTTCCGGTCCAAGCAATTAGAAAATTGATACTGATGAGCACTTTGTTTAGTTGTGATGAGAATATGCCACAGCCACTTAATAAAAATCCATAATCTTGAATGCATTAGGAAATCCACCATATGATGTTGGGGTCACCACATGAAATCCACCTTATCATCCAAAACAACAGAGAGAAAAACAGATCCTATTAACGATTTAATATATCAGACGGAAGATAAATCCCAACCCACTTCAAGAAAAATCAAAACCAAACGCTAGCTGTATAATTTTACCAATATATGTTTTAATCAAAACCAAATCTCTCCATTAATTAAAAGAAGCAAACACAAACAAAAATAGGTACAAATAGCAGACCAGAATCACATTTCAGAACTCGTATAAGAGAGCTCATGGTGGTGATAGTCTATGACTTGAAAGAAAATAGAATCTTCACGACAAAAAAAAAATCGTAATAGCCTCTTGATGATACCAAACAATAAAGGGGGATACAATTTACAAACCTGTGACTTTCGTGTCTGGTGCCAAAGATAAGGAGCGCTGATCTCTTGCTTTCTGATTTCGATGAAGCTATAATATAGGAATAGGACTTTCCCGCAACAGAGATCCTTATTTTATGGGAGTCGGCTTTCATAGTTTTCCATGATGATTTTACCATTTTCACCCTACCAGTCACTCCAACATCCCGCCCAACAACCATTCAGTTAAAACAAGACCCTACGAGCATGGGCGAATTCGGAATTTACGTAATGAAGAGTAAGAATGTATTCTTGGATAGGTGTTCTATTATCTCTTTTAAATAATTATTATATATTTTTAGAATAGAGATATATTATTTCATCATGGAGATTTTTATATATTATATTATTATTTCACTCTCATTTTAAAAATGTAAGATGTGACGTATTTATCACTATTAAATAATTCTTTATTAGATAATTTTTTATCATTTAATAATAATAAATATGTCACATTTTATACCATAAGAAGAAAATATGGCGAGTAGCATTACTTTCTATTATATGTTATCATTTTATTAAAAATTAATACTTTTATAAATAATTTTAATTAAATAACATATTATAATAGATAGTACCATATGTCCTGTGTTTAAAGAGTACCAAATAATTCCCATTTCCTTTGTTTGGTGATAGTACAATTTGTTGCTCAAGGTCTTAAAATATTTAAGTTCCTATTTTTTTTAAAATATATATATATTTAAAAAAAATGTAAAAAATGAGTAATTGGCCAATCACAAAATGCCAAAAGTTGTTCCATTACTCCTAAAGGTTGTGTTTTTAGATGTTGAAATAAGTTACATGATATGGAAATAGTAATATTTTGTAAATTTTATTTAGATAAGTTTAGTTTTTTTAGATTGCAATAAATTTAATTTTTTAGATTGAAATGTATAAAATAGATTAACATGGATTTAACTTTTTTATGAGAAGTTAAAAAAATATTGAATCTTATCAATTATTTGTTTGAAATAAATTGACATGAATTGAGTTAGATTGAACAATCAAACACATCTTAAAGTTATATTTGGATAGTGAAATGATCTTATATGTTATGTAAATAATAGTAAAAATTAATTAAAAAATAGCAAATTGCAATAAAATATTTTCAAAATATTTTTTTACTCAAACTGAACTTCATTTAATTGCAGAGGTTGTCAGAATATATATATATATATATATATTTTTTGGGAAAACCTTCCTAAGGTGGGGGTCTCCTAGAAAATTTAAAACATTTTTTTTTTTTATAATTAAATTCTAAGATTTTGTAAGAGTGATCGGCCAAGAATACCAAGGATGGTGATACCATCCTCAAGATGATGCTTTACGTGTTCCAACCACTCCTATTAGGGGTGAACAATTTTTATATAATTTTTTTTTTTTTGTAATAATGTGAGTTTTATTAAAAAAATAAACAATTGTTTTTCACAATTTTTTTTTCATAAAAGATTTACACAAAATTGGTGCATTTAGAATTTTTATATATCATTTTTCTTCATTGTAAGGGGTAGTTAAAAGTAGTTGAAGGAGGATCGGAAACGGCTGGAAGCATTCTGGAGTTGAAAAGGTGTGCAGAGATGCATTAAATGGTGAAGCATGATGTCTGGCTTGGAGGGTGAGATGATATAAAATAATTTTAAATAAAAAATAAAAAAAATATATATTATTTTTTTATATTATTATTATTTTAAAATTTTAAAAATAAATAAATTGTAATTGAAAAGAATTTAATTGTTTATTATGTTAGAATTTGATAAATTAATAATGATAAGATGATGGGATGAGATCCGAATTCAAACCGCAATAATTCCAGCTTTTTTCTTAGAAGAATATGGCATTACAAAGCGTATCCTTAAATGATTGAATCTCCGATGTCATCTAACGTATAGGCATTATTAAAGTTACTTTTCTCAAAATTATCCTTAATAAAATGTTAAAATAATTTGTCAGAAAATGATTGTCATAAGCAGATTATGTTAGGGAGAAACTATACTTAAATACACTTACTCATATGAATATATATATATATATATATGATTGTCATAAGCAGATTACTTAGTATAGACAAACTATAAATCCACCATATATAGAGGAATTGTGCTCAAACATTTTCATCTGAGAGAGAGAGAGAGAGAGAAGATCTGCTGTTAAAAGTAAATTCTAGTCCACAAACTCTAAAGATATTCCTTCTTAAGTAGACTGCAACACCTACTGCAAGGAAGAACCCACTGCAATCATTGATAACTACAGAAATCTAATTTTTCCACTAATTATTTTCCATGCGAACAGCCCCCTACCGCTCTATCTGTATAGTTATATGACTGATGTTGTACTCCCTTTTGATATAATTTAGCACATTGTCCAGCACCATGTCTGCATTTGCTTCTGGCATGATTTTGACATGGCAAGCAAGTAGGATCTTCCCCACCGTGATAGCCCATATATGGAGCTCATGAATGGCCACCACTTCCTTCATTTCTAATAACCCCTTTTCCAGCTTTGTTGCATCTATCTCTCTTGGTGTGCTTTCCATCAGAACTTCGAGTATGCTCCGGAGCATTCTGAAAGTAGTCCCTAAAACGATTACCGAAAATATAAGGGTGCAAATCAAGTCAACTATCTTCCACTCAGGCTTATACCATATAATTGCCCCTCCAATCATTACCCCAATACTCTGGATAGAGTCCCCGAGTACATGGAGATAAGCTCCCTGGATATTTATGTTCTTTCTGTTCTTCTGTTTGGACCCATTTGTTGGTTTATCTAGCAGTGGTTCGACAAGATCGTCATGATTGTGTGCACGATCTTCAAGACTGTGATGGTCTGCATGATCTCCATGACCGTGATGGTCTGCAGGATCTTCATGACTATGGCAATGATCATCTTCTGGGTGCTCATCATGATGATGATGTGGGTGTTCATCATGATGATGATGATGATCAGAAATTGTCATTCTGTGGCTGTGGCTTATACCATGGCCATTTTCATCATGTCCATGGCCATGGCCATGGCCATGCTCATGGCCCAATAAGACAGCCATGATTATGTTAACCACAAGACCAAATGTAGCAACAATAAACATTAAAAGGCCATCTACCTCACCTGTTTTGTAAATCAGTCTAACAATGGCTTCATATACCAAAACCCCTGCAAGCACCCATATGAGTTGGATAGAAACCAAAGCACCAAGAATCTCAACCCTAAAAAATCCATAGGACTGACGGGGATTGGCTTCCCAGCCGGCAGCCCAAATGGAGAACAATGAGATGGCAAAAGATGCAACATCTGAAAGCAAATGTGCTGCATCAGTCAAGATTGCGAGACTATTGGCTTTGATGCCACCAACTACTTCAACACTCATGAAGACAACACAAAGTACCACTGCAATTAAAAGCTTGCGCGTCGAAGCTGATCTTTCTCTAGCATCCTTAGATTTGGATCCAGCATCCGAGAGTCCACAAGGTGCTTCCCCACAAATTTTACTCCCTCTGGTGCTTGTCTCTCCAGTTGGAACATCTATACTGATTTCAATAATCTGCCCAGGTTGAGGGTTGTGCACATCCATCTGAAAATTTGGAGTGATGAGAATGCGTACATAGAAAGGGATCCTCTATACCATAATTATGCATATGAATAAATTGTCTGAAATTGTTCAACCAACAAAATTGCCTTTTCTTCTTATATTCGACCAGAAAACAAGAATATTGCTTAGAAAAATCATAAGCATGAGTAGTAGTGCAGGTTATGAATTGACCAAGGTATGGAGAATAATATGATTTATTAAACCACCGATGACTTAATTGTGCCTACATCGCTGCAAAAGCAGAACAAGACTCGGTGTATACTAAACAGAACATCAGCAAATTCAATGGACTACTCAGTTTTAAATGGGCTAAATAACTGAAGGACTCCACCTCCTCGAGAGCAGGATGCCAGAAATACCCAGAACAAGACCCACTGTATTCAAAACAGAATATCAGCAATGGACTACTCAGTTTTAAATGGGCTTAGAAATAACTAAATAACCACAATCATTGCAACTAGTATATATACACTTTTTAGAGATAAACAATACCCTGAACAAGACCTAGCGTACTGAAAACATAAGATTACCAAAATGGGGAAAATGCTATGTGCACCGCTTTTTGAGTCCCGTTTATGTGTCCCGTTTGATATGGCGTGCCACTGTGGCATTTCTTCTATTTATTTTTTTTCCTTTGCTTCCCACGACACAGGGCACCCATGAACCCAATTCCCCTCTGCACAAACCAAGCCTCACCTCCATCGGACCTACTCTTCTACCAGCACAAGAGACCCAATTCTCATCAACCCCATTTCTCAAACCTCCAAACCGAAATCGAGATCCCAAACTCACACAGATTTCACAAAAGTCTCCGAAACTACACGTATTCAACTTCGTCCATGAACTCCCAAGGCAAAGTCCTTTGCTTGCACTTTCTTCGTCACGCTTTAGCGCGCGATTATGTGGCTCCTTGTTTCTTTTGAACCGAAGAGACAACAGGCTTAAGCTCAAGGCTGCTTCAGTGCCCGTCGATTTTTTTATTTTTTGGTGAGAGGTTGGTTTGTATAGCGATATTGTGGCTAAGACTAGTTGGAGTTGAGACAACAACTACGGGAGCCTCAATAAAGTGATTTGCAGAGCACAAATGCTCGATAAAATGCCACAACAGATTTCTCTTCCACTTCTAGAATTGATGTGAAACACAGGATGGTACTTTAGGGTGTTTTACGATGAAAAACTATGATTACAATCATCATCTTGAATTTACATCAACAATCAAAAGCTTTCTTAGTTATCTTTAGAAATCATGGTCATTGAGTTGGTTTGCAATATGAAGAAAAGCATTAAAAATAGATTAGACCCATATCTTCCACTGAACAAAGCTTTATAAAAAAAGAAATGGTGCTCTGCAAGTCACTTTATTGATAATAAATATAACGCAAACCCATTTTGAGTTGGGATGTAAACATCTTCTGGAAAAACTGAAACAGAACAAAATGGCTTGAACAAGCCAAAACAGCGTGGGGTTTAGAATGAAATGGAAGAGAGGTAAAGTGTCCAAGTTGCTATGCGAAAATGAGAGATCGGATATTCTGGCCAGAAATGGAAAAAAGTTTGCAGATCTGTGTCTAAACACAACCCCCCCCCCCCCCCCCCCCCAACACCAAAAAAACAAAAAGAACAGAAAAATGGATGGCCGTCAGTTACCTTGTGCCGGTCGGAGATGTGGGTTGAAGAGGGGAGGGGAGATGAAATGCAGGGGTTTGTACTTTGAAGAGGGTACTGTCTGTGGGGCCGGGAGAAGTAGGAAGTAACTGACTCACCCCCCAAAACCAAAAAACAAAAAAGAACAGAAAAATGGATGGCCGTCAGTTACCTTGTGCCGGTCGGAGATGTGGGTTGAAGAGGGGAGGGGATGAAATGCAGGGGTTTGTACTTTGAAGAGGGTACTGTCTGTGGGGCCGGGAGAAGTAGGAAGTAACTGACTCACTGAGTTTCAGAAAAAGGAAAAAAAAAAAAAAAAACTGAGGCACGCCAACTCAAACGGTACACAATATCGGGACTACACAATTTTAAATATGCTAATAATAACTACAACCTGAACCATTGAAATTATTATAAACACATTTTTAGAGAGAAACAATGATTCAATCGCCATGATTATGCACCAAGTTGTGTGAATCCTCTTGCGTTATGATTTTAAAACATTGCTTTTTCCCCAAAGACCTACCGAATGAATCCTTCTTATTTATAGAACTCTGGAAACACCAAAAAAGCCTAATTAGAAACCATTTACGTTATCTGGTGAACTCTACAGTCATACTGTGTTCATCCAATTACATTTCCGGTCCAAGCAATTAGAAAATTAATACTGATGAGCACTTTGTTTAGTTGTGATGAGAATATGCCACAGCCACTTAATAAAAATCCATAATCTTGAATGCATTAGGAAATCCACCATATGATGTTGGGGTCACCACATGAAATCCACCTTATCATCCAAAACAACAGAGAGAAAAACAGATCCTATTAACGATTTAATATATCAGAAGGAAGATAAATCCCAACCCACTTCAAGAAAAATCGAAACCAAACGCTAGCCGTATAATTTTACCAATATATGTTTTAATGAAAACCAAATCTCTCCATTAATTGAAAGAAGCAAATACAAATTGAAATAAGTACAAATAACAGATCCAGAATCACATTTCAGAACTCGTATAAGAGAGCTCATGATAGTGATAGTCTATGACTTGAAAGAAAATAGAATCTTCACGACAAAAAAAAAAAAAAAAATCGTAATAGCCTCTTGATGATACCAAACAATACAGGGGGATAAAATTTACAAACCTTTGACTTTCGTGTCTGGTGCCAAAGATAAAGAGCGCTGATCTCTTGCTCTCTGATTTCGATGAAGCTATAATATGGGAATAGGACTTTCCCGCAACAGAGATCCTTATTTTATGGGAGTCGGCTTTCATAGTTTTCCATGATGATTTTACCATTTTCACCCTACTAGTCACTCCAAGATCCCGCCCAACAACCATTCAGTTAAAACAAGACCTGCGAGCATGGGCGAATTCGGAATTTATGTAATGAAGAGTAAGAATGTATTCTTGGATAGGTGTTCTATTATCTCTTTTAAATAATTATTATATATTTTTAGAATAGAGATATGTTATATCATCATGGAAATTTTTATACACTATATTATTATCTCATTTTTATTTTAAAAATGTAAAATGTGACGTATTTATCACTATTAAATAATTTTTTATTAGATAAGTTTTTATCATTTAATGATAATAAATATGTCACATTTTATACAATAAAAAAAAATGACGAGTAGCATTACTTTCTATTATATGTAATCATTTTATTAAAAATTTATATTTCTATAAATAATTTTAATTAAATAACATATTATAATAGATAGTACCATATGTCCTGTGTTTAAAGAGTACCAAATAATTCCCATTTCCTTTGTTTGGTGATGGTACAATTTGTTGCTCAAGATCTTAAAATATTTAAGTTCCTATTTTTTTTAAAAATATATATATATATATATATATATTTAAAAAAATGTAAAAAATGAGTAATTGGCCAATCACAAAATGCCAAAAGTTGTTCCATTACTCCTAAAGGTTGTGTTTTTAGATGTTGAAATAAGTTACATGATATGGAAATAGTAATATTTTGTGAATTTTATTTAGATAAGTTTAGTTTTCTTAGATTGTAATAAATTTAATTTTTTAGATTGAAATGTATAAAATAGATTAACATGGATTTAACTTTTTTATGAGAAATTAAAAAAAATATTGAATCTTATCAATTATTTGTTTAAAATAAATTGACATGAATTGAGTTAGATTGAACAATCAAGCACATCTTAAAGTTATATTCGGATAGTGAAATGATCTTATATGTTATGTAAATAATAGTAAAAATTAATTAAAAAATAGTAAATTGCAATAAAATATTTTCAAAATATTTTATTACTCAAACTGAACTTCATTTTCATTTAATTGCAGAGGTTGTCAGAATGGTGGGGGTCTCCTAGAAAATTTAAAACAGTTTTTTTTTTTTTTTTTTTATAATTAAATTCTAAGATTTTGTAAGAGTGATCGGCCAAGAATACCAAGGATGGTGATGCCATCCTCAAGATGATGCTTTACGTGTTCCAACCACTCCTATTAGGGGTGAACAATTTTTATATAATTTTTTTTGTAATAATGTGAGTTTTATTAAAAAAAAAAACAATTGTTTTTCACATTTTTTTTTTATAAAAGATTTACACAAAATTGGTGTATTTAGAATTTTTATATATCATTTTTCTTCATTGTAAGGGGTAGTTAAAAGTAGTTGAAGGAGGATCGGAAACGGCTGGAAGCATTCTGGAGTTGAAAAGGTGTGCAGAGATGCATTAAATGGGGAAGCATGATGTCTGGCTTTGAGGGTGAGATGATATCAAATAATTTTAAATAAAAAATAAAAAAAAAATATTATTTTTTTATATTATTATTATTTTAAAATTTTAAAAATAAATAAATTGTAATTGAAAAGAATTTAATTGTTTATTATGTTAGAATTTGATAAATTAATAATGATAAGATGATGGGATGAGATCCGAATTCAAACCGCACTAATTCCAGCTTTTTTCTTAGAAGAATATGGCATTACAAAGCGTATCCTTAAATGATTGAATCTCCGATGTCATCTAACGTATAGGCATTATTAAAGTTACTTTTCTCAAAATTATCCTTAATAAAATGTTAAAATAATTTGTCAGAAAATGATTGTCATAAGCAGATTATGTTAGGGAGAAACTATACTTAAATACACTTACTCATATGAATATATATAAAGGCATCTTTTTGTCAGTTTCTTTGCCGCCAACAACAGCAAAGATTTAACAGATTTGCTTGGCATGGCTTTACAATGTTTTTGCCTCTTCTTGTTGGTTTCAGGACATTGCTTCTTGCAATTATCTTCTAAATTTCTAATGCAATTTTACATCAGACCGGCGTGCACCACCAAACAAAGTACTACCATCTAGAAAATTATTATACTTTTTTTTTTTGAGCTCTAGAAATTATTATACATTAGGACAGTGGTAATATATAACCTAACACATGAATCCGACATGAACATTATATAAAATAATTGGATTTGAAGCTGCTATAAATGGGTTTGGATCAAAATGAATTGATCTGATAAGACATAATTAATAAACGAGTTAATTGCGGATCAATCTGTATAACACGAACAAATTTATATTTTTAAATTTTGTAAATATATAGTTTCGAATGTAATATTAATATTAGTACTTGAAATCTTAATATCCCAAATGATTTGCTCAAAACAAAAAACCCAAATGATTAAATTTTTTAATATGTAATTTTATTTTATAAAAATATTAATTTTATTTTATATATTGTTAACTTAGATATTGATAATAAAATATCTAAACATAACGACACAGAGACAAATGATGAAAACATGTTGAAACAAAAACCAAAAGGCTTTAATGAATGACTTAAGCAATGGACACAAACCTATTTGCTTTGAGTGATGTTAGAGCATTAGATTTGGACTCATTAAAATTTTTCTTTAAAATCTGACAGAAAGTACAAATTTAATAAAAAATCAACATTCAATAATTCTACATTAGACTTCAAAATACTTTCTTAATATTTGATAAAAAAAATGAGATAAAAGTGAAAAAAATTAAATACACGTATTTTTAATTTGACTTTTAAATAATAATTATTTATCTCTTATTTTTCATCAAATATAAGAAAAACTTTTTAATAAGTCTAATTTAAAAAAAAAAATTAATGAGTCCAATATTAATACGTTTAGAGAAAGAATAGAGTTTTGCTAGTGTCCTTAACCATAAAACATGCTATATAAGCAGGGCCTCTGAAAGGTTTGCAAGCTTTTGTGTTTGAAACTAATTTGGATTCAAATTTTTTTTCAATTTATTTTTATTTATTTTTATTTTATTATTATATTTTTTTAAATTTTTTAGACAAAACATAAATTCCTATACACATTTTTTAAATCTTAATATATATTTTTTAAATCTCAATTCAATTTTTTCAAATTCTAAAATAATAATAATATTAAAAAATAAATTAAACTCATCTCAACTTATCTTATCTTCGAATCTAAATAAAACCTAAAAAGTAGAATGAAACTATTTTGAGATGTGAGAAATATGGAGAGAGTAAGCCCCGTTTGACAACACAATATAACTAAAATATTTTCACATATTTATTTTTTAGACATTACCCAAATAGAAATACTTTTTAAATCTTCAATTTTTCATCCAATTCTTATTTTATAATCAGCTGGTCTTGGGTAATTTTATTGATAGTAATCAAGACGGGTTTGACATGTGGTCAGATTAGAGCATCCATATTAGTCTTATCAAACTAATTATCAAATATAAATTTGATGATTTATATTAAAAACTATTCTACATTAGTCTCATCAAATCATATTTCTTAAATTTTGAGTTACAAAAAAAATAGACAAATTTTTCAAATTTGAAAGATTACTATTCACCTTTCATCTTATTAGTTTAATATATTTTACTTCTCCTACACTTTTTGCTCTTTTTATTTTTATTTTCTCTATAAAATAAATGTGTTTATTATATATTTTTAATTCTAGTTTTATTAAATATTGTTGAAATAATAATTTAAGTATCAAATTAAATTATTAATATACATATAATTAGTATAATTATAAAATGTTGAAAAATAATTTTAAAAATTTTTTATATTATTATTTTGACGAGTCTAATGATGAATTTAATGTGAAATTATGATGAATATGATATGTTCGTCTCATTAAATTTATATTTTTTTATTAAATTTTGATTTTTTTTTTTAAGAGACTAATGTGAATGCTCTTGAGTTGGAACCGCTGGATCAAGTTTGAAAAGTCATCCATTCATCAATGCTACTCATGCTTATCTTCAACCTCTATCGGTATACATGAACCAGTGATATTTATTTTTAAATAGGAACCGCTGGATCAAGTTTGAAAAGTCATCCTTTCATCAACGCTACTCATGCTTATCTTCAACCTCTATCGGTAGACAACTAGTGATATTTTTAGGTCTTATTTATTCATTTAAAAAAAAATAAGACCTAAAAATGCTTAAATATGTAAAATCCAAATAATTTATTTTTTATTCAAGAAATTTTAAGATTATTTAAATACTTTTCAAAACTCCGACACAACCCCAAGCAGGCCGGACTGTATTTTGCAGTAACAAGCTTGGCGGCACAATATCATCTCAACACAAAAACATACCAAGTTACTAAGAGCGGACATCAAATTTTTTTTTTCTAAAATTTAATAGAAAATATAAATTTAATAAAAAAATCAATCCTTTTATAATTATAATTCTATAATAGAGTTATTAAAATAATAATATAATCTATAATTTATGAAACTAATAAATATATCTATAATTTATTCATTTAATAAACATATTAAGAGACATTAATAAAAAAATATTTTGATGACTGAATAATAAAATTTTAAATATGAAGATAAAATTCAAGTACTGTACCTTAAAATTTGAGTTAATGAAATTTTGATTAGTCAAATGTAAGATTATTTTAAATAAAATTATCAAATTTAATTATATTTGATAATTCCATTAATAAATCCAAGGAGAGTGCTAGTCATTCCAGTGCAATGGATGCCGACGGATCCTATTTTCATATATTTTTTAGTTTTTTTATATGATCTTTAAGTAAGTGATTTTAAATAATGTTGTGATTTTTTTTATATATTTTGAAAAACATATTTTAAGATATTAAAAAAATCATAGAAAAAATATATATAAAAAAATATAATATAATTTAAAAATACTTACTTAAAAATAATATTAAAAAAAAAAACTGATAACGGAATCATCGAGATCCATTGCACCGAGACATTTAGCATTTTCCATAAGTCCAATATCAATGCTCTATCACACAGGAAAATGAAATAAAAGAGAGTAGGTGGGAGGGAGAACTCATGGAAAAAGTTGCAGTTGAAAGCGAACATGCACTAAGTTTTGAGCATAATTGGAGACAGTCAACAGAAGAATTATCCTATTTATTATCTTTACACACTATACATCATATATATATTTTTTTCAATAACAAATATATGGTATATAAATAATAAGTAGAACAATTCATGAATTAGTCTAACAACAATAAAATTAAATTAAAATAAAAAAATAATTTTAAAATATATAAAATATATGATCATGTGAGATGACAAATAACATTTCTCATCATGGAAAGGCTGGCATCCTGGTTCGTAAAAATCATCGACACCATGATTCTATTGTCATCATAAAAAAATTAATAAATAAATAATAATAAAATATTTATGACTAGTTATTATTAATAAGAATAGACTGATTTTAATATAAAATTATCATTTTTACAGTATATAATGAGTAGAAATAAGTATTTTTCTTAACTTGTGACTTGTGAGCACGATCAGGTTGATCTCCTTAGTGTGGTGATGGTTGACAAGTTTTGATCAGTTGTTGTTCTGGACACTGACCTCTTGTACGCGCCGCCCTCCGACAAACTAAACTAAAGCACGCCTAACCTACCGAAACAGATGTGCTGTGGCTGTCGTTTTGTGGAATTTTTGACCAAATTGAGATATATATATATATATATATATATATATATATATATAATATAATTGTGAGTCATAGATGCTTTCGAGAATTAATAAAGCATTGCGTGCTATAATAATATCGATGATTCTTGTGTTGAAATGGGAATAAAGTGGAATTTCCTTTTTAGCATTATTAACTTGCAGATGACACTTACCCAACACCTTTTCTAGATTAATTTAATTTAATTCAAGTTATTTATTATGTCAAGCCTTCAAATTGGAGGCACTATAAGGGGAAGGTAACTTTTACCTAAATTTTTGAAAATTTATTAAAAAATTGGATAATCAGCTATAACAAAAAAAAAAGGCCTTAATCACTCATGTTTGTTGGCAGACCAAAGGGTTGGAGTCCATGCATTTATACTTTTTCCATCACCGATTGTATACAATATCATTTCCTAATGATATCTCTCAATATGGTTTGGAGAATCCCTCTCCATATCGAGCAGTACTTTTTCCTAATTGTTTGGACCCAAAAGTGATTAATGATATTTTGGATGTTCTAGCAAGTTTTGCAATAGAGGCTCTATCGACATGAATGATCCATTGATTATGATAGAGTAGGTGGGGGTGGATACACATTTCAAGATCTTGGTTGAGGACTTATTGAGGTTTCAATTGATAGCAGAATTAGTAATGCTTGTAAGTTAGGCTTTGCACTCTCATTAATGGATGAATGAAAATAAGTGGTGGTGAGATTTTGTAAAGTTGCATGGTAGAAGAGGAATGATCAATATGGGTACTTTGGGGTTCATGATGAATCATGATGGGCTATGATTACTTGAGGGGTTACTCGTACGTAAGTAGATAAGAATTGGACCTTGAATTATTGATTTAGATCTAAGAAGGAATAAAGGCCCGGCCCATTAGGCTCAGTAAGAGGCCCAACCCATTATATCCATGAAAAGATAGATGAGGGCAAGGTTCCTCTTTGTCAAGGCTAACAAAAAGGCTAAGAAAATCAGCCTTTTGAAGTCCTAACCAAAACACACTTCCAACGTCTGGACCTCTATAGATATTGAGGTGTGTTAAATTTAGTTAAGGTTTTATGAATAGTAATAAGTTGAGATGATAAAATGAGTTTTGTTGAGCCCTGTAACATATCCAACTCAAAATCCAAATCAGGTCTAACTCATTTGCAAGTAAATTATTATGATCGAAATGATTGTTAATGGATAAGTGTGCCCTAATTCTCTGTGAAGGGATTTAGATTCCGTTTGATTGTTGAACTCATTTGAGTTTAATTCAGGTCAATCTAATTTTTACAAGTGAGACCTACAATTTTTTTTAACTTTTCATAAATATATATATAAACTCATCTTATATCTAAATACATTTAAATCCATACTATAAGAAAAATGAGCATTTGTGATATATTATTTATAACGAAAATAACTATTTGCTACGAAAATATACTCATTTTGGTAAAAAAAATCATTTTGATAAGAAATAACTGATTACAAATAAATAATTTTTTTATAGTGTCATTTTAGGTGAACCTAAAAAATTTCACTCTACCATCCCAATTCATTATTATTAATAAAAAATTCAACTCATCTTATTTGAGTTCAAAATTTAAATGCACCTTTAATGAATTCGATGGTATTAATCGGCCCATATTTTAGTGAAGTATAATTTGTAGATTGTATTTACGTGTGATTCTATCCAACCCCAAGAATCTTTTTTTTTTTTCCTTTTATTAAAATTATTTACATTTTTTTTTCTAAGCAAAAGAGGAGATAAGGACGACTAATATAGCTACTTTCCTTAAACGTGATCATAAGAGCCTCTTCTCACCATAACATGTTCGATTTGAACCTCCCTAAATGATGAGCCCGTCATCACAACCCCACCAAATTGTTAGTAGATCAAAGCCCTTAATATTATTTGCATTTGATTAGAGGAAAAAAGGAAGAAAAAAAAAAAGTGACCCCACTTGTTTGCTTAGAAAGAAGTGAAGAAGCCCTTCCTTTCTCCAACTCTCCACCCTTTTCCCTTCCTTTTTTGCTTCTATTCTCCCACTGATTCTTCTTCCCGTCAGCATTTCCTTCTCAAGTACTCTTTTTTCCTTTCTCTGAACACTTATTATATACATCACCTTCGAAGGTAGAAGAGCCTCCTCCAGAATAAACCCAAAACCTCACTACTCCAAAATGGTCGAAGAATGTCAATGCAAATGCTCACACAAAGGCAGCCCTCTAAAAGTTCTATGCATATGCATCACTATCTTTCTCCTCTTAGTTGGTGCAACAGCCCTTACACTTTGGTTCATCTACCGCCCCCATAACCCTCAGTTCAAGATCATCAGCGCCGCCATCTACCGCTACGAGCTTAACTGCTCGGCAGCGCCGCTCGTCAACACCAACATGCAGTTCACGATAGTCACAAGAAACCCAAACAAGCGCGTCTCCATTTACTATGACAGTCTTTCAGTTTCCGTACGGTATAGAAACCAAGCCATAACGCCTCAGGTGATGCTGCATCCCTTTTTCCACAAGCACCACCGGACCGTGACAATGTCGCCGGTGGTCGGCGGCGAGGAAATACCGGTATCCGTGGAGGTGGCAAATGGGTTGGTGATGGACGAGGCATATGGGGCTATGAGGATGAGTTTGGTGTTTTTGGGGAGGCTGAGATGGAAGGTTGGGGCTATAAAGATCACTAAGCATTATGGGATTTATGTGAAATGTGATGTGTTGTTGGGATTGAAGAAAGGTTTTGTTGGTCAGGTTCCTTTGCTTGGATCTCCAGCTGGATGCAAAGTTGATATATGAAATATTGTATTTTTGTAACTTTCTCGCTATTTTCTTTTTCTATGTTTTACTTTTTAGCAGACATATATGTCTGTGTTTTAGTTGTTGTTCATTTGGAAAACTTTCTTTGCAATCTATATGAATCTGTAGCTCTAGAGACAGATCAAAGAAAGTCCGTTCAGTCCCAAAGTACCAAGTTAAAAGGCATATTATATGAATTTGTAAGGATGCTAGAAGGTTTCTTTGCCTCTTATTTCTCCTACTCCTTTCCCATACCTAATCCCTTAAATTTTGATCTGCATTCATTCTCAACTCATGCTTGATTAAGATTTTGGCTTTGGTCCTAATTTTGTTGTATACACATTTGGCATGGTCAGAAGGCAGTCTGTTGAGAAGTTCTACATCATTTATGAACAAACTCATCTTGATCTTTATAAAGAATTATTTCACTCCTTCTATTAACTCTTTTAAGAGAAAGAAAATGAGTATTTAATCTTTATGGTATAAGAGTCAAGTTAACTTATAACTAATGATAAGTTCTTACAACCTATTTACAATAATGATATTAAAAATACCAACCCACACATAAAGGAGCTTGTTAAGAAGTCTCACATTATATATGAACAAATTCATCTCGATGTTTATAAAGAGTTATCTCACTCCTTCTATTAAGCCTTTTAAGAAAATAATAATTATTTCTTTATAGCGAGTTAGAAGTTTGGATATTACATAGCTTTCAGTTTTTGAGCAACAAATTAAACATCATCAATTAATTTGTCTTCTAATTTCTCTATAACCCAAAACATCCTTATAATGATATTTATTTAATTAATATAACATATGAAATACTTTTAAACATTTAACTTATTAATATAAAGTGTTAAATGGTTGAAAATAGTACTACTCTGATCCATATTCTAAACAAAAGCTAGGGATCAGAGTACAATTTTAATTTTAAGTGGAATAAAAAGGATATAATGGTTTTACACATCTTCCATAAAGTAATTAGATAAGCGTATATTGAATCCGATTCCTCCTTTATCCACTTAACATGTGGAATCAATCAACCATATATTAATGCGACATGGCTGATAGATGCGATGCCCATTAATGGGGCTCTCGTACATGAGCAAGTTTCTATGGCTCCCATTCGAATAACCTTTGTTTTTTTAAATGGAATAATATTTAAACCCAACTTTATGAAAGGAGTAATACTTCCAATAAGAAAAATAGATATTTATAATATTTTAATTATAATTAAAAAGATTATAATATTTTAATTACAAATAATTATTTTAATTATAATTAAAATATAATAAATATATTTTTTTTTGTAATGATCATACATCATATTATTATTTTACTTTTATTTTATTATATAAAATGTATCATAGTTATTATTATTAAATGATAAAAAAATCATCAAAAAAGGATAATCATCCAAGGGCAGTGACAAATGTATAATCAAATGATCTTGTATAATAGATAAAAAAAAAGGAGATAATAATGTGATATATATTTTTTATTTTATTGTAATGATTAATAACCTGCGTGGAGATGCCTCGGGAACCTCGTCCTTTTGAATCAATTCCTGGATGAATAGAACCCGAAATCCACCTTTTAAGAAAGTTTCCAAAAAGAAAGTAGTGTTTAATATAAGACTAAGGCTATATTTAAATTAAGAAATGAGATGAATTTAATTTATTTTTTAATATTATTATTATTTTTAAAATTTTAAAAAGTTGAATTAGAATTTGAAAATTATGTATTAAAATTTAAAAAAACTGTATTGAAATTTGTGTTTTATATAAAAATTTGAAAAAATATAATAATGAATTTGAGATAAATTAAGACGAACTCGTCTTGCCTATAAATCCAAACCGGTCCTAATGCATGCTAGGAGTATACACTTAATAACTATATAAATTATTTTCTTATAACTAGTCTCACACACACACACAAATACATATATATATATATATATAATACTAGATAGAAATATCGTGTAAAATACGTTTATTTAGTTTAATTTTTAATAAAATTTTGAGAATTATTTATAATTCAATAGATGATAAATAATTACACGGTTTCATATATTATAAAAAAGAGTATTAATACAAATAATAAAATAGTCTCATAAATAAACATAACCTATAATTTTATCAAATTTATTTAAAATAATTTTGATTGAAACTTTAATAAAAAATTCGTTCAAGATATTATATTTTTATAATTCCAAGACGATAATATAATATTTGCATTATTTTGCACAGTCTCAAAAGAAATGACATTAAAATACATATATTTTTAGTCTTTAAATTTTTCTAGATTTACATAAACTTGAATCATCTATAATTTTTTTAGTTATGTGATTATTTTTAAGAAATAATATGATCTTTTAAAAAAAATTATATAGTTTATAATCTATATAAAATGATGTTATATTATAATTTATAACATGAAATTTTAATCTTAAATATATAAATTTATTAGATCATATATATTTCAATTAAATATCAAACATATATAATATATTAATTATATTTATTTCCTATTATTACCAATTTAATATAATTATAATTAATTATATATACCATATATTTATCATCTCAAAAAAATAAATAAGTAATGCATTCATTTTAAAATTATAAAATAATTTTTAAAGAATGAAATTATTAATCATATAATAGAAATAAATTTTCATAAATAAAATTAAAATTTCTAACGTATAAATTAATATCTGTAAGTGAGGATTACATTATTATATTGTTATGAATGGTTTATTTATATATATTGTTATATATTTTATACTATTATTATGTCATTATATACTATTATTATTATTTTATATTTATTTTATATAAAAAAATTTAATAAAAAATTACCGTTATAGAAAATTGAAGTGGTATAATTAAATTTAATGTCAATAGTATTATTTCGGTAATTAATGAGTTTAATGGATTATATTTAAAATGATATTTCTTATTAAATACATTATTAATTTTAATAGAAATAGAAAGAAAGTGTTAACTTTAACAAAAAAAAATAAAAATAAATAAATAAATAAAATTATTAAAATAAAATTTTTCGTTAAATAACTATTATAGGCTCACTTTCATCCATCATTAATTGCCTAAAACCTCTAAAAAAAAGTCTGTAGTCTAAAATGCGAGAACATTTTTTTTTTCTTTTTTGGAAGCCAAGAAAAACCAAAAGTGGCACACTAAAAGATCTAGCATTTGGACTTTTGGATATATATTCATGTGTATATATATATATATATATTATAGATAAAAGTAACATATAAAACACATTTATTTAATTTAATTTTTAATAAAAATTAAAAAATTATTCATAATTAAAAAGATGATAAATAATTACACATTTTCATATATTATAAAAAAAAAGTATTAATAAAAACAATAAGATAGTCTCATAAATAAATATAACCTATAGTTTTATCAAATTTGTTTAAGATAATTTTGATTGAAATTTTAATAAAAGATTCATTCAAAATATTATATTTTTATAATTCTAAAATAATGATCTAATATTTGCGTGATTTTGTATAACCTCAAAAGAGAGGATATTAAAATATCTATGTTTTTAATCTTTGAGTTTTTCTAGATCTACATAAACTTGAATCATCTACAGTTTTTTTAGTTATGTGATTATTTTTAAGAAATAATATAATTAAAAATAAATAAATTATGTAGTTTATAATTTATATAAAAGAATGTTATATTATAATTTATAATATGAAATTTTAATCTTAAATATGTAAATTTATTAGATCATATATATTTTAATTAAATATCAAATATATATAATATATTAATTATATTTATTATATATTATTACCAATTTAATATAATTATAGTTAATTGTATATACCATATATTTATCATCTCAAAAATAAATAAATAATACATTCATTTTAAAATTATAAAATAATTTTTAAAAAATAAAATTATTAATCATATAATAGGAATAAATTTTCATGAATACAATTAAACTCTCTAACATATAAATTAATATCTCTAAGTGAGGATTATATTGTTATATTGTTATTAATAGTTTGTTTATATATATTGTTATACATTCTATATTATTATTATGTTATTATATACTATTTTTATTATTTTATTTTTATTTTACATAAAGAAAAGTTTTAAATGAAAAGTTTATCGTTATAAAAAATTGAAGTGGTGTAATTAAATTTAATGTCAAGAACATTATTTTGGTGATTAATGAAATTAATGAATTGTATTTAAAATAATATTTCTCATTGAATGCAGTATTTATTTTAATAAAAATGGATGAAAAGTATTAATTTAACAGAAAAAAATAAAATTTTTCGTTAAAACAAAATTTTTCGTTAGATAGCCACTTTATATATATAAATAAATATATATATATATATATTGAAAAATTATTTATTAAAACTGATATAATTAAAAAGAAATTCCAATATTTCAAGAAACATCGAAACTAACAGAAAAGAATACAAAACTTCCGAAATAAAAGAGGTTTTTATTTTTGGTTAGAAAAAGACTTCCCTTTATTCTATGAAATTGAAGTTAAAGTTGTAACTAATAAATATATAAAAAAAAATCAGATTACAAATCAAACTACTCATCTATACAACTCCGTATATAAATTTTTTTTATAATAAACATTATTTTAACTTTTATAAATTCTCAATTGACAGAGACGAAACTGCCTCCATCTTAGGCCCCGCTTGGATTCGGAGATGAGATGAGATGAGTTATGAATAGTAGTGAGATGAGTGAGTTGAGATGAGTTAAGATGAGTTTTTGTGTGTTTGGTTTGAAAGTGAGATGAGATGAGTTTAGGTTGTTAGAAAATTAATATAAGTAGGTCCCATAACTTTTTTTATTTATGAATTCGTATATAAATAAATAATAATCATTTTATCCAATTACACAATAATAATTATCAATTTATAAATTTTTTGACTTCGTAAAATTATATAAAAAAAAATCAAATTAAATTATATTTTAGTTAGACCATGTTAAAATTTGATAAATTATTTTATGTAATTCTATGTTAATATTTGTATTATTATAAGAATTACGTTTTGATCAATAAAATTAATTTTGAAACATATATATATATATATAAAATTTAAAAAAATACATATAACAACACCTATAGTAAAAACACACTTCCGTATCCATAAGTCATCAAATTTTGACAGTAAAGAAACTTATAATTTCTACAATGTTGAAAATGTACATGCCAAATTCAATAAGTTCGAATAATCAAACAACACTCTTATAAAACAGTTTATATATTTCACTTATATTACATGTCATGATGTCTAATTGTCCATTGTCCATTGTCCATTCGAAGACAATCCAAAAATTTGAAAGGACAGAGAGAAGATTAGCATGGTCCCCGTGCAAGGATGACAAGCACAAATTAAGAAATGTCTAATACTCCATTCACAAACTGCACCTGGCCGCCCACATATTTCTGGCAATATCATCCCGAACTGCAACCATATATTGTGCTGATTCCAACGTCATGTTAGGATGACGTGCTGCATCTGCATCTTCACTAACTGCACGGCCATTCGGATCAAGCTTCTTGTTGGCCCATTCCTCAAATATAAAGTCGTCTGGTGTCGTCATTCTAATAAAATTATGTAATGTACAACATGCGGTAATCAGTTGGCCTTGTTTCGTAATTGAATATGCAGGCATATTTCTTAAAATTCGAAAACGTGATTTTAAGACCCCAAACGCACGTTCTATGACATTACGGATTGATGAATGACGGTAATTAAAATAATCTTTGTAGCCCCTAAATCCCCGCTGACCAGCATAGTCACTTCTATGATATCTTTCTCTTGGATATGGGGGCATAAATCCTCGAGTACATGGATACGCTGAATCGACTAGATAGTAATGACCTGCTAAATGAATTAATACCACAATGGTTAGTCGTAGATAACTAATCATAGAGATTGAACAAAATACATATTAGTTTCAATACATTTTTTAATTAGCATAAAAATATAAAGATTAATTTTTTACCGTCCAAAGGCCATGGAAAGTGGTTATCGACTTGACGCAAGGCGTCAAGGAATATGCGTGCATCATGGGCACTTCCCTCCCAACCAGTGTACACAAATGTGAACTTCATATCCAAATCACAAACGCTCAACACGTTTTGGGCAATTTGGCCATGGCGGTTGCGAAATGCCTCGCGTACCTCACTAGGTACGATGGCATTGATCATGGTTCCATCAATCGCACCAATGCATCCCTCCAAAACAATGTTACCCACAGCATTAAACAATTTAGATTGAAATAAATAATTTAATCAAACTTTCAACATATTTAATTATTTGGATTTATTATGTACGAAAAACCGAAACATACCTGAAACCAAGGATAATTTTTCGGATTGGCCTCGATTGTTGGGTGTGGCCCTGCTGTGTGTGTTGGGTTAATAAGATGTGTTCCAAGTGTACAAAGCGTCCGCCTTACTCTCCTTACGTGTTGATTAACGGTTTCTGTTGAACGTTGAAACCGTTGAGCCACGATGCGTTATTCTTCTCCAAGGCCCACGACTGAAACGAATATGCCTACTTGTTCCTCGACTGTTACCCATTTTCTAGTATCCTTCAAAAAGTGATTGTTTCGTAAATTTGAACATAATGCACGAAAAGCCTCAACCTCCATTCGGAATAACTCTCGACAATTTGTCGGATTTCCCTGCAAAACTTCAATGGTATATTGATTTCCGCGCAATCCAATATTATGTAATGGCTGGCCTTGCCCATCTGGCAACATCCCAAGCCACTTCGTGATGAGTAAGGCGTTTTCCATAAACTCTTCACTACTATCAGTTTCACCCCCATCATTTTCACCCCTATCAGAAAATTGGTTCACATACTCATCATTGTTCACACCATTCGACGAGGTTCCTGCTTCCCAATTCGCACCATCCATGTTAATGTCAAAATGTATGTCTTCTATATCATTAACAAGTGTTGACTGCAAATTGCTTTCTCACTACATAAAAAAAAAATAACATGTAGATCATAAATACATATCCTTAATAATCAATCAAGTCTGGAAAATATCTGATATTCAACTCATATCACAAATAGAATAACAGTCGTAGCAGTCGTCTAGCATTCAGTAACTAAACATGCCAAAAAAAAAAATTGTCTCGAAAATAAACAACGACCAACGTGACATAAATAAATTATACAACAATTTAAATATGTTGTCAGGCGCATCAACAGTTTCGAGCCCACAACTCTCACCCGGCAGGATCCATCATCAGGAAGGCTTGCTGCACTGTAGGGTCACATAACTCTTTTACAGCACGATACCACATTGGCCCTTCAAGTCTCGGGGACATTTCATTCAAAAATGTCATGCACTCTTGTAGTGGATTGTACCCTGCATTGCTGCCCAGGCTTGGGTCTGATCCTTTGCTTCGCTTCTCGCTCCCACTATCGACCCTCTCCCCCCATCGCTTACGACGTGCAGACATAGTTGCTGAAATTTCCTCACATGTCGTTATGATTGCTTCTTTCTGGCTCATCTTCCCTTTGCGCCTATTTGATGATGAAGGTGTAGACCCTTTCCCCAAGCCCACATCATCAGTAGGGTGATGGGGTCTATGTCGACTGCCATCTGTGGGACTACGTCGAGCTCGCATCTCAGAATCAAGCCACTGCTCCTCATCACTATCTAGTGGTGCTTGCGTCGAGGCGTGTTGCAGGGTCCCATATGCAATTGATGCACCGAATATGGTGCATAAGTCCTCGTACCTAGGTAGGCCTGATGTACGAAACCTCCCCCATTTTGGTTTAACCTGTTTTCAACGTAGAAAACGCACGTCAGTTAGCTAAGTGTAGACACTTGCTTGAAAATGAAGCATAATTGAATAAATTCACCAATATATCATACCTTTATGGCATTTTCCCATGCCTCGTCGCTCGCATCTACCGTATTGGTGACCCTATCCCAACCCATCCCAGTCTGACCCATCAGATCGAGAAATAGACGTAGTTGACTCTTCAACCTTGTGATTTTACCACCTACCTGATGAGCATCAAACACCCTCACATTGAGAGCGGTAAGCCGCTCAGCATAAGCAGTATGCTGAGCACCCGTGATCTTGCCAGGCTTTAATCTACCGTGTATGGAATCGTCATATAGCATGTCAATAAATATCTCCTCCATATCATTGCCCCATACGTCACGGTCACGTCGCGTGTTTTCCAAATCATCCATCACAAATAGCTGTGAGAGGATAATATGGCAATGCATGTAATTGTGCGAAGTATGCAAAATTAATAATTGTCCATGTGCAAAAATGGTATATTAGAGGGCAAATTTTTGTTATCGGGGCATGTAGTGTAAATTATAGAAAATGAAAAAGAGCCTATCGTTTCAAATATAACCAAACAACCTCCACACATATAGGCTAAACAAAGAAACAATTAATATATACAAAACACATAGCAAGACTATATAAATTTAATACAACTAAGTATATAATGTAATGGTTATGGAGTTAAAGGGCACATACCTGTTGAGAGGCCGGATGTCTACGTGAGGAACGCAAGTAGTACCGCTATCAAATGAGAAGAGACTATGCAGTATTAGGCTTCAAATGTCCAACAAAGCATAAGATAAAAATTATGCGTCTTTATGAAAATCAATGATGATATAGTTGGATAAATTAATAAAATGAGAAATTAATAATGAGAACAATGAGAAATTAATAAAATTTGAACACGGATTGCAACCATATCTTTTGTGGGACTCACGATCATATCATATACGGCACCCCCTAATTTTTGTACATTGGTTTAAAAACTATTCATTCTCTCTGGTAGTACCAAGGCATATGGGGGGATGGCTTGAGTCTGTGGATCTAATACTTTTGTGGGAAGGAATACGGACATAGTGACAGATGTTGTGTGCAACACATGCTAAAATTGAGGGAAGCAAGATCCGGATTACAGTGGCCGAATCCTTAAGGACTGAGCGAAAGGTGCCAGGAAGAACCAAATTTGGCATGTATTGTCTGGCATTGATATTGCCTATTTTCAAACTTTTTGAAATAATATGGATCAGTAGTACTTTTGTCACTAAGCATGCAGCAGAATCTTATCTCCTTAATGTGTGTCTTTGTTATGCCATTTGGATTCACCCCAAAAAACCAAAACCAATGAAAACTCCTACAAATAGTTGCATCAAAACAAAGGTTGAGCTAGGGATTTTGGGGGGTGGGGGGGGGGGGGGGGGGCGCGGTTGACCCTTTTCCAAGGTTGCTCAACCCCGCTCCAGACCCCTAGGTTGGTTGAACAAGTTTTCAAACCTACTGAAATTTCAACTAAGAATATTTTCAAGGATTCTTTTACCATTGAAAACTACATTCAGTAAGAACGTTGATTTTAGAGAACATAAAAATGTAAAAAATAAACTTGCAGGTAGAAGTTGCTATTTATTTTTCAAGACTTGAGATTTGGCCATGGCAATTCTCGGTTGATTTTAAAATCACTTTCAGAGCATAAATGTATAGAAGACTTGGTCGGAACTATTACTCCTGTTGTACATAAATAGAATTTCCTGGACGGTTGTTTGGTTTGACCCTGGATCTGAATTTCTAAGAACAAATTACAACCTAGAAGTTTGAAGATGCAAAATCAGGAGCTATTTTGCTGTGGGGAAAAGAAAAAGACTCATCAGATGCTCTGCTAATTAGTCCAACATGAGCCTGGTATGGGTTCACACTTGGTCCAATCATGACTGACTGGAACATGGAGGAATGACAAATTTCAATTGGTCCAATCAGAAATCCTTTTCTGTTTTGCTGAATAACAACATAAATCCTTCAAAGTATGAAATGGTAAAAACATACATTCCAAAATACGAAAGAGTAAGAAAAAAATATCAGATTACAAGCCAGAGTACATTCAGTATGAATGAATGAAGCAGATACAAAGTAACTACAACAAGAAGCTCAGGAACTTCATTTCTGTTCAATCCAGACCAGAAAAGTAAGAACAATCGACTACACTGAGTAAGAACAAGCTCAGGAACAATATCAGCATGGGGGTGTTCATGCTTGGTCCAATCAGAAACATATAAGTTCAGAGTAGCAAAGTAAATTCAATGTAAATGACGTAGAAGATAACAAAACATAAATAAAATTATGAAGCTGGAGGAACTTCATTTTTGTTGGCTATGGCTGCCTGCATTTACAGCTAGCTGCCCAGGAGATTCAAGGGAATTGAAAGTTCATGTAATCTTGCTTACCAGAAGGAGGGCTAATATACACCCAAACCCCTTATGCAGACATGTAATGTACAAATTTGTATAAGTCTAGCTACACTAACAATTAGCTTCACAATGGTGAAATTAACGCCACATACTTGGAAAGATCGCGTCCGTGGAGCCGTGGTGGTGGTTGAATAAGACCGCCGGACTCTATGGATAGCTTTGGGAAGCAACGGGCAGTGTTTGCAACAAGGTGGATTCCTGGGTTTGCACTGCCTCGGCATGGTGAAGAAATAGTGGAAATTTCTCCACTATTTCTCGAACTGATTGATCGCACTCCCGAACCCTATACTAGACATGATATGTAAGATGGGTCAAGGGGGCAGGGGAATCTCTGCCTTCTGAGATGGGATCAGGGTACTTAAAATTAAACAACACTCAAAACGGGACAGGGGGAAGAGATTTACCTTCTGAGATGGGATCACAGTACGCCGAAATGCCTCTCCTCGAGTTCCAGGCCCCTTCAGTATTTTTGTTCTTCACGGGATGCCTTTGAATGACTCCAAAACGGTGCAGAGAGGCATTGAAACGGTGGAAATGTGGAGCTTTCAACAATCTGTAGAAACGGAAGATTGGCTTGCTGCGACGTTGTTCTTCCACACCGTATGACTCAGCTGAAGTTCTTCACGAGAATCCGTTTTCGAAGGGCAAAACCAGGGGCTATGACTCAGCTGATATTAGATTGAAATGAGATGCTGCTGGTTTCTATAAGGGTATTTGACCGTAAATAAAAAAGTAACTTTAATAAATATATTAAATACCGTATTTGTGGGTAAACTCAGCTCTAGCCTCGTTTGGATTCGAAATAAGCTGACCGTACCAACTCATTTCTAACCAAGTGGACTCAGTTTCGAATCCAAACACCATTATTTCGGTGATTAATGAGTTTAATGGATTATATTTAAAATGATATTTCTTATTAAATACATTATTAATTTTAACAGAAATAGAAAGAAAGTGTTAATTTTAACAAAAAATAAATAAATAAATAAAATTATTAAAATAAAATTTTTCGTTAGATAACTATTATATATATATATATATATACGCACGCCATTTGCTGCAATAGTTATAGGCTCACTTTCATCCATCATTAATTGCCTAAAACCTCTAAAAAAAAGTCTGTAGTCTAAAATGCGAGAACATTTTTTTTTTCTTTTTTGGAAGCCAAGAAAAACCAAAAGTGGTACACTAAAAGATCTAGCATTTGGACTTTTGGATATATATTCATGTGTATATATATATATATTATAGATAAAAGTAACGTATAAAACACATTTATTTAATTTAATTTTTAATAAAAATTAAAAAATTATTCATAATTAAAAAGATGATAAATAATTACACATTTTCATATATTATAAAAAAAAAGTATTAATAAAAACATTAAAATAGTCTCATAAATAAATATAACCTATAGTTTTATCAAATTTGTTTAAGATAATTTTGATTGAAATTTTAATAAAAGATTCATTCAAAATATTATATTTTTATAATTCTAAAATAATGATCTAATATTTGCGTGATTTTGTATAACCTCAAAAGAGAGGATATTAAAATATCTATGTTTTTAATCTTTGAGTTTTTCTAGATCTACATAAACTTGAATCATCTACAGTTTTTTTAGTTATGTGATTATTTTTAAGAAATAATATAATATAAAAAAAATAAATTATGTAGTTTATAATTTATATAAAAGAATGTTATATTATAATTTATAATATGAAATTTTAATCTTAAATATGTAAATTTATTAGATCATATATATTTTAATTAAATATCAAATATATATAATATATTAATTATATTTATTATCTATTATTACCAATTTAATATAATTATAGTTAATTGTATATACCATATATTTATCATCTCAAAAATAAATAAATAATACATTCATTTTAAAATTATAAAATAATTTTTAAAAAATAAAATTATTAATCATATAATAGGAATAAATTTTCATGAATACAATTAAACTCTCTAACATATAAATTAACATCTCTAAGTGAGGATTATATTGTTATATTGTTATTAATAGTTTGTTTATATATATTGTTATACATTTTATATTATTATTATGTCATTATATACTATTTTTATTATTTTATTTTTATTTTACATAAAAAAAAGTTTTAAATGAAAAGTTTATCGTTATAAAAAATTGAAGTGGTGTAATTAAATTTAATGTCAAGAACATTATTTTAGTGATTAATGAAATTAATGAATTGTATTTAAAATAATATTTCTCATTGAATGCAATATTTATTTTAATAAAAATGGATGAAAAGTGTTAATTTAACAGAAAAAATAAAATTTTTCGTTAAAACAAAATTTTTCGTTAGATAGCCACTTTATATATATAAATAAATATATATATATATATATATTGAAAAATTATTTATTAAAACTGATATAATTAAAAAGAAATTCCAATATTTCAAGAAACATCGAAACTAACAGAAAAGAATACAAAACTTCTGAAATAAAAGAGGTTTTTATTTTTGGTTAGAAAAAGACTTCACTTTATTCTATGAAATTGAAGTTAAAGTTGTAACTAATAAATATAAAAAAAAAAAATCAGATTACAAATCAAACTACTCATCTATACAACTCCGTATATAAATTTTTTTTTTTATAAATATTATTTTAACTTTTATAAATTCTCAATTGACAGAGACGAAACTGCCTCCATCTTAGTTTTACATTATGGGGCCCAATTCCACCCGTCCATTTTTCTATTTTTTTCTTACACCACGAGTTGTGGGGCCCACATATTGTTTATCACTTTCTCGTTACTAGACTCATATGGTTGTAAGTGCAGCTTGTTCAAATTTTTTCTTTTTTGCAATATTGGTAGTGAGAAGAGCATGATGAACATTGAAATTTAATGGTGGAACCATTTATTTTTTTTAACTTTCCACAAATATATATACATTCGTCTTAATATTCAAACACACATAAATTCATCTAAAGTAAAACCCAACTTAAGTAGTGGAAAAATCAAATAGGTACATCAACATGATGCATAGAATAAGATGGAGAAATTATTTTTCTATTAAATATGTAATCATAAATTGGTATGGACTTTTTGCCTTCAAAACGTTTTTAAAATCTAAGTATTTAAATTTATAATATAAATTGAATAACGTGGCATGCATGATGGAATCAATATTATGGAGGGCAATAGGGAAAAAAAAGGGGATAAGACAAAGAAAATGACGATTAAGAAAAGGCCTGGAATAAAATAAAAAATAAAAAATAAAACACACCCATTGTACAGTGGTCCCATATGTTATAAAATAAAATGTTTATTGGTTTACTAATTGATATTGCTTTGCTTTCTGTGGTGTACACGTGTACTCATTAAACCATTTTATTTTTTCTGTTGTATTTTTTTTTATATTTCGACCACAATCGATAAACTAAAATTAGAGAACTTTACACAAAATTTTTACAAAATGTAATTTTACACTCTAATTTGATAGTCTTGATCACTTAGCTAAAGATTAACTCAAAAAAAAAGAAAAAAAAGAATCCAACTGATGAGAAAAGCGACCGACGACACAATCAAGCCTAACATTTGTTTTATAAAATTCCTGTATAAACGAAGTAATTCTCTTAAGTTTATCAATAAAAAATTTTTATATATATATTTTTGTGCAACTCAACTCTTCCATATATGAATATTTGAATACTGTATTTGCATCATCATTTCATTTATAAACTTCACAAACTGACCTACCATTAGCTTTAAATGGTAGTATGTTTTCTTCTCCCATTTCACTTCCCAACATTACATTACTAGTGTTATATTTTTCTGTAATTTATTTTTTCTTCACTTTTCCTATTGCCTCCATAAGGGGTGTAAACGGTTTAATTCAGTCTAATTTTAAATATATTTTAGAACCAAATCGATATATACCAGTTCATCACCGAAATCAAAACTTTCGGATTTATCCGTTTCGAATCGATTGTGTCAATGCAGTTTTTCTAGTGTAGTAGTGGTGTTTAATTTATCTCCATACTAGAATATCTAATTTCATGTGATTATACTAGTGTCTAACTTTTTAATATTTTTTATTATATATATTAGTGATAAGATGATGGTTACAAATACAACTATTAGTTTATTTATTTTATAGTATACATTTATTATTTTATAATAATTAGCATACACTAGTTTAGTATTATAAATATACTACTATAGTCCATATAAGTTAGGCAATACACTTTTTATATGAGTATATATGGTCAAATGTGTAGATATGCATGTATCAAAAAGTATATATATTATAATTTATTACGCTATAAAATATATTTATCCATGATATATATATATATATATGAAAAGTAGGTTTATATTAATAACATAATATTAAAGTTGATGTTTAAGATTAAAATTTTATGTTATATAAATGTTATATTGTTATAAACTTAATATTTGGCGTTGATAAATTTCACTGCTTCTTGTACATGATAATTATATTGGCTCATTGCACTAGTGGTGGCACAATCCTTTTTCCCCCCTTATATATTTCTTATGAACGAGTGTTCGATAGGCTTCTCACGGATTATATTTTCTAGGAATATTGTATGATTGAGACAAGATTGATCGGTGAAATCCAATCTAGGAGTGTTTTTGGACTCCTTAATGTGCATGCCAAATATGAGTTCCTCCTCTTGGCTTTGTGTGTTGTTGAGAATTCAGCGGGTGACGTTCTAACATATTCAAGCCAAAACACGGCTTCCAGAGGATTCTTTCATGGAAATATTTGGACAAATTTGCGAGGGATGAACAAAATCTCAACTGGCTGACCAGAATTGTCGGAAACTGACATTAGATGCCAAATCAGCTGCCGTCGATATATAGGACTGTAAATGAACCAGTTTATTCGACAGTTTACTTGATACATGCACTATTAAACTCGAATCGAACTCGACTAGCAAAAAAAAATTTGCTCATGAATGCAGATACCCACTCAATTAGTAAATGACACATAACCAATAAAATTCGACTTGACTCAACTAAGACTCATTAAGACCCGCTCGTTTACACTTGAGTCGAGTCATTATCTCATCTCAATTAAATTTTGATTCATATATTGATAAATATATACACACATATATGTGTATATATATATTATTAATAATATAAACATAGCACTTTTATAATTAAATATATAATATGTAATCTAATAACTTATGTCTATATATTTAATATACTTCATAGTTATATTTTATAATTTGAACAATAATTAATCTATAAAATTTAATAATTATATTAGTACGTGAAAAAAATATATGAAATAAATATAAACTATCATATTATGTGTATTTATTAATAATATATGTAAGCATATAACATATTGTTATTATGGATAAATATCAATTAGTTAGATATTAATTATTAATTTTTTATTTAATGTTAAATTTATTCCAAAAGTTAAAAAAGAAAAAATTCGTACTCGACTCGACTCGAGTTTGTTTGTGAGACAAGCTCGAATTGATGTCTAGCTTATTGAGTCTAGTTCAAAAAAATAAATAAATAAAAGTCTTGAGTTCGAGCTCGAACTTGAACTTGAATATTAAGTCAAGCCGAACTCAACAAGCCAAAAATCGATTTAGCTTGACTTGATTACAACCCTAATATATATATATATATATTGATTTTATATATATACAAAACAATGCTGTTTCATTTAAACTAAAACGGTGTCGTTCTCCTCTTAAGATTTAGTTCTCTCCCTCCCTTTCCGATGGGGTCACTTTCTTTTTAGGGTTTCATCTTCTCTTGCGCTATCCTCATCTCTCAACCCCTCCTCCAGTCCTCCTCTCTTGCCACTCGCCAGCCTCTAGCCATCACCCCTCGCTACTCTTGTAGCATCGTCCTTCTCTCTCGCAGCAGGCAGATCTCACCACGTGAATCTGTGAGGGAGTTTCATTTTATTCCTCGTCGTCGTCGTCGTCTCTCTCTCTTTATATAATTCTTTTGTTAACTTGTTGGTTGTTTGGTGATAGATTGATAGTGAATTTGTGAAAGGAGTTTGATGAATTTGTTAGTTGTTTAGTGAATCTACGAGAGAATTTTGTAAATTTGATGGAGTGCTTTGTAATGACTCTTGAAAGAGAGAACCGATTCTCAAATCTTTGCACTGATCAATGCCAACCAATCAAACTCTGACCGATTCACCTTCTCCTTGTTGATTGGTTTCGGTCAAGAGGATGGCTTTTTTTCATGTGCCGTTGGGATGTCAGTTTGGAATCAAAACCGAAGCCAATCCTTCCCTTAATTTTACCGTCAGTGATGCCATAAAGGGAATCATCTGCTCAGTCTACTGAAGTCACATTGGCAAATACAAACCACAAGCTTAAAGCTTCTTATCTCTTCTATGTCCAGGTAAAATCCACGCAATAACAAATAACAAATAATTTGTTGAGGCAGGCAGTCAGATGTAATGATCAGCAGTTTCCACGTAGAAAATGATCTATATAGTAGAAGATATATCATTTTCTTCTGCTATTCTCTTCTTTTTCCCGGAGGTCCTTACCCCCGAAGTGAAATTATTCTTCTAACCCTTTGGAATGTGTTACATGTTCCTTAAGATTTAATTCCATTCCCATCAAACCACAGTGCTCGTTTCTTCAAAACGCACTTGAGCAGCTTCGAGAAGTACGACGGCAAACATATCATTCGATTGCAAACATGAAAATGCCTCTCAAATTAAGTATTAACTAGTAATTCCAACCTATCAACGCAAATTATGGTACACATTAAGCCTGTCTTTTCCCTAAACTCCGCTATCTGGTAAGCTTTAAAGCACATTAACTTCATCCATAATACAAAACCATGAACGCATATTAACATAAGGTGACATCAAAAGCCTAAGAAACCTCACTACATAATTACAAAGAAAATCTTTTTGTTAATATAAAAGTTGTAGTCAGAACTCTGAACACTAAGAGGGGCATGCCAACCATTCACCTCTCTTGTTATCGTCAGCCGTACAAGAAGAGATCCCATGTGGGACAATCAACTCTTCTGCGCAGCAAGTAATCGATATCCATGGAAAGTTTGGGAACGCAACTTGACAAGTAACATAAAATGCACATTGATGCTGAATTTCACATACAAACATCGGTACCACCTCCTAGAGGGTCAGTTTGCACCTTGCGTACAAACTGTCCTTTCACCCGAGGACGTTGCTCTGCCAGTCTTTTCCGGCTGTGATAGCGAACCTGTCCAAGATAACTGATGTCAGAATAAAAAGCCTCTTTTATATAGGTTGGTGTATGCCCATAAATGAATACATAAAAAATCTTGATAGACGCTAGTTATCCTTCAAAGTTAGTTGAAACTACTAATGTAGCTCAACGATAAATGGAATAACTGTAATGAAAAAGAAAGGCTATCAACTCTGTATGCCGGAATGTGGATGGAGCAAGTTCAAAGTGAACGAACATCAACAACTGCATAAAACTGGCATTTTTATACATGAGATCATCACCTTTTTCTCATAGCATCGATCTTTCCGCTTCAATCGAAACTTTAAGAGAGCTGCTTCCCTTTGGCTAGAACGAAGAGCATCCATTCCTCTTGATCCATCATGAAAAGAGAGACTACTTTCATTCCAACTCTCAGAGCCAGTGGCAATCTCATCTCTCCCACTGGAGCTGCTCCCATATGCAACCCTCTTACTATTGTCGACAGCTCCATTGCATAAACTACTACTAGTAGTCTGATCAGCAGCAGCAGAACCATGTTCAAGTTCCTCGATCTGCTCCAGATTTTTATCCTCCTGCATAGCCTGGTGAATGGAACTTTTGCTAATCTCATCAGAGTGGTAACCTTGTTCTGAGTTTTGAGTTTCAGGATTGGATTGAACTGAGGTACTTGAAGGAAAGGGAGACTGATCTCGCTGGCAGGCCAGTTTGGGAACAGAGGGTAGATCAGCTCGAGCATAAAACATGGATGGGAAAGCATGACTGTATCCACTGTTAGCATCGTTCAACCCTGAGACAGGAATAATCCCAACCTGACGACTAGAAAACTTTGGTTTGCCTTCTCTGAACTGATCAATGACGGAAGTAATTGATTTTTCGTGACCTTGCTGAAGGAAAGTACCGTTGATACTTCCAGAGAGTTGATAAGATGAAAGTTCATGGGACATACTTCCACCCTCCTCCAAATTGGTGCAATTCCTAGATAGTGTCATGCTACTATTATACCTGCAGACAGGTTTATCAAAAAGTCAGCGATGTGAGCTCACTACCTTTCATTCACAATTCAGCAACTCCAAGGAGAATAACAAACAGAAATTGAGAATGACCTTGCCCTACAAGTAATGAAATTCTCAAAATCAATATAATCATTTTAGGTCTGACATAACTTGGACCCTTGCTATAGGAGTAAAAAAAAATATATAAAACAGCTCCCTCAAGATTAGAACGAATTTGGTGACTTCAAATAGGTATATCCGTCCTCTAGGCTTATTATCAAATAGTTAGAAGAATGTGAAATGCTTCTACTCGCACAAGTCCTTAAAATATGCCTACCAAAAAAGAGTTCAATAATTGGTCTTTATCATATTATGGGTATAAGTATACCAAATAAAAAAAAAACTATGTATGATTAAAATTGCAACTGTTATCTAGAGAAACTTTGCAAAGGTTCCTTTAGGTACTAAATACAGTCCCATGCCTTCTGTGTTTTAACCTAAGACACTCACCATGAAAAGGGAGATGCATTAGAATGGTTCAGTAGAGGCCTTTCCTCAGTCCAGTGGTTATTTGAGCTACTTGAGCAAGTTCTTCTCAGAGAAAGTTGCAAATTTGGAACAAGTTCAAACTTGTTTGTGCCAACATCATTATAATTTGTATTCTCAGAAGTGCACTTGGGATGATTATCAAATGTGCCAATCAAGTCAATGGCTCCAATAGAAGGTTCAACCAGTTCATTGTTGCAGCTGTGAGTGTTACTAGCAATATTCGCATTGCCTCTACTTCTTCCCACTCGCACACCATCATTTTGAGTAATAGATTCAGCACAAGCAGTGACTTCTTCCAATCTCAGACCAGTTGAGTTTGAAGCTGCTCTGTGCAGTGCAACCTCTGATGCCAGTTTATTTGATTTTTCTGCAGTGACTAGAATGTTAGATTTTCCCATCATTAAATAATAGGGGAGAGATCATTTCAACAGAAAAAAAAAACACCTAAAAAAAAAATACAGGGAAGCAAGATAATATAACGGACCTTCATCTTGACTACCAGGCATAACTGATTCCTTATCCAACTTAGCATACCCTCCCTGCTTCTCCATAATTATATTTCTCAAATTTGAAGCACCACCACAGTTGTTCTCTGAAGGACCCTGCATATTTTGCATGCATGCACTTTTAGCTTCCAAATAAAGAGTTGTACAAGAGCTCTGCACAAGAAGTGGCAAAACATGCAGTCTCTATGTGACACTTCATGAAGCAAGCCAACTTAATCAGGAGAAGGAAGCTTTTTCTCAAGCTATAGTTGCCTTACGTATGTGTTCCATGGATCCTGGATACAGTATTCTAACTTATTTCTCTCCATTTTATCTGTCTAATCCATGGGCCAGAAGAAGAGATCAAGGAAACACAGTTTAAGTTTAGCAAGTTAAATGGAAAGAACCATTTAAGCTTCGCATGTCAAATTGAGTTTTTTTCATCACTTGTTATTCTCTTCAGCTGTAACACATTGAGAGGAGACTCACACATCTGAGAAAGTGTTACTTGTACCACTTCTCCCACAATTCAGAGCATGCAAAGTACCACGCCTTAAACATAGCCAGAAGAAGGAAGGTACTCACTTGGGAGTCGGTCCCTTTCTCACTGCATTCAATATTTCTGTGTGTAGAAGCAACGCAATCGCTTGAATTATTGCTTCCTGCATTGTTTTCAGAACTGGCTTCATCTTTTTGCAGTTGAACAGTCATTTTTTGAGGAAAATGCCCACCAGTCAACTGTTCAGATAGATGACATTAACAAAAATAAGTTCACTCACACTTTGATTTCTATGCTACAATATAAGAGAGAAACAAAAAAATCCAAAAAGTATTGCAGAAGCAAAGTCTTTTTTCTTTTTTTTTTTTGATAGGTAAACGATAATATTATTAATAAAGGTAGGCAAAGCCCAAGTACATAAGATGACATATAAAGATAGGGCGAAGCAAAGTTAAAGGTTAGAAACATACAGTATGCCTTCTCCATACATGCTGCCAAAGGTTTTTTAGCTCATTCTTTCTGACAGGCTTTATTAGAAAATCAGCTGCACCTTTTAACATGCATTTCAATACCATGCTGATTGGATCGTGTGAAGACATCACTGTATCATCCAAGAGAATTAATGTTAACAAATTTAGTTTCTTATCCTATTCAAGATCAAGTCAATAAAATGAAGTGACAGCTTTGTCAATTAACATACTTATAACAGGAACATTCTTGCAACTGTCATGCCCCATGACTAAGGTAAGAAGTGCAAATCCAGATATTGATGGCGACTCCACTTCAGTTAATATGAGATCGATGTTATGAGGTCTCCCCTTTAACATCTCCCATGCCTTTAATCCATCAGCGACTGCTGCAACTGTTTGAGAAATAAAGTTTATGTTGAGTTCCAAAACTGTAATTCATCAAAATTTTAAGGCATAATACCTTCCATTGACTCACTTGAAGAAATAGGAACATAAAACACATTTTGGTGTTCGACAGAGTTTATTTATCAATATAGGAGGTATGTTTCACAAAGAAAGAGAAACTTTAACACGCAGGAGCTAATTCCTGAGTTTCATGTCACCAAGCTCGTTGAAGAACCCCCCCCCCCCCCCCCCCCCTTCTCTTTCCCGCGGGGGATGTCAGGTAAAGAATTTGAGGAGTAAAAATCATATTTTGTAGAACACAACATATAAGGCACAGACCTAAGGAAAAGAAATTCTAACTTCCCCAATACGTAACACAGACATATGTAATGGAACGCTTTATTTTAAACAAACGTAAGATGGTTGATCTTAAAAAAGGTGGAGAACATGTAATATCCATCAGTGGTTAAAAACACAAAAACCCAAGTAGTCAACCTAACACCAAAGGCTACCCATAAAACCGATGCAGATTTATCAAGTCGTTATGAAGTTAATATATTGAGCAATAAAATCATTGGAACAAATATCTCCATGATACAAACATAAAAAACTACTATTTTCTTTTTATTCAGGAAAAAAAATGGTTTAAATGAAACCGAAATGATATAGAAATGTTCAAAACCGAAGAAAACATAGAAAGAGAGCGCAAAATGATTGAAATAGTTAAGTTATAGCAACAAGTAGAGAAGAGAAGGAACCAGTCGAACCAAATGAAAGTAACAGAAAGGAGAATCACTGAGTGAGAGAGGCAAAAGGAAGTGACCTCTGTAGCTGCATTTTCTGAGAAGCGCGGCGATAATCTGGCGAGTGGAATCATCAGGTTCAACGAGCAGAACCCTCAACCTCTCCCACTTGATAACCTCTCCAGTCCCATCCTCGTTTTGATGCTGAGGATCATCTTGTATCTCCATGTCCATGGCGTCCTCCTCCCAGCACTGGAAACCCTAATTCCTCAACGATCTGAGCACCAATATATGCGAGAGAGTACGAACGAAGCGAGGCAAATATCTGAAACCGCTTTGGATATTTTATAATTTTAATCACTGAGTTTACACCACGACCGCGAAATCCGGAAAAAATATCTTCGAGGGGTGGTCGAATCAAAAGGTTGGCCTTAATTGGCCTCTGGTTGTGATGATGACGTGGCGTCCTTGCAGCCATTCTTTTCTGTGGTGCTGCCGATTTCCTCGTGTCCATGTGGCCCACTAGAGGCACACGTGTCGGATTTTGGCAAATCCTGCGTTGTTTGTTTCTGTACGACAGGAGTGCCACGTCGGAGCAAGGTAGTGATCTTACGTGGAGGAATATAGACTTTTTTAATTCTGGATTGTTAATACTTAATCCGCTAGCCACCGTCTGATGCTGTGGGCATATTTGGTTTTTTTATTTTTATTTTTGGTGGGGTTGGGGCACCATGACTCATATTTACGTCACGTCATGTTCATGAGTTATTTATTTAATAATTTTGTTATATTTAGAAAATAAATATTATTTTTAAATTTAATTATATCATGTTAATAGTATACGGTGTATTTTTAAATATCACTATTCTTATTTCTATAACATATTTCACAATTTTTATATGAGCGATTTAGAACTTGCTTGGATATTTAGAATATTTTATTATATTTGTGAATAATAGTGATATTATTTTGAATTAAGATGTTTTATTAAGTTTTGAAAAATAAGAGAAAATAATTGATTAAAAATATTATAAAGTTAAATTTTTTTAATATAATTTTTTTATAGTATTTTTGTTTTGAAATTTCAAAAAATAATATTATTTTTTTGTTTTATTTATGAGTTTAAAAATATTATAATGATTATGTAATAATTACATAAAAAAAAATTATGAAATTAGAAATATTTTACATTTAAGTAATGTTTGAAAAGTATTAAATATTTGAAAATAATTGTGTTGCCAAACAAACTATTCTGTATTATAGTAAAGTACATCTATTTATAAAACTTACCTTTTTAACAATATTTGTTGACCTTAATTTTGTCAAATTTATTTGTAAACTGAAGATTTTTCATAAAACTACTGTTATTGTTACCTTTAAATCCATCAAAGTCATACGAAATTCAAGTAAATTTAGAAAAATATAATATTTTGCAAAATAATTGTACATAACTTATCAAATACTAGTTGGTATTTAAATCATTTATGCAAAAAGATATCCCAATTCCAAACATCCAAGACTGGATAAGAAAAAAAGGATAATACCATGTTTATTCTTATGAATGAAAAAAATAGTATATGTTCATGTAGTAGTGTTACCATTATATATACTTAAAATTTTATTTATGCTTTTATTTATAATACTCATTTTGTTAATTTTTTTAAAATTTTATAATTTTTAACTTATTAATAATTAATATGTAGAGAAATAATTTTTATAAATTTTTATTAAGTATATTTATCATTTTTCTATGTTAGTCTTCTCCCATTCCATCGAAAATGGCGAAGTGGGCGTCGCCCAACCAACTATGGGAAGTTGTCGGGTTTTGTCCGCTTGTTGCGGTTGGCGGATTGGATGGACATGCCAGGTACTCCTCACCCTTGTTGGATGGTGTCTCACTGTCTTTGGTTCGAGGTCTTTGCACTTTTTCAATTTTAGTTCGTTAAACACAAAGACTTTCTTTGTTTTGCAAATAAGATGGGGGTAATAATAAGTTTATATATTATTTATCATCATTTTATTATTTATAATATTTTTTTCTTTTAAATATTTATTTAATATCCTTAATCATTAATTTAAAAAATAATAATTACACTGGTAGTCACTTCTTTAACTATTAAATAAATAAATAAATAATTAGAAAAAATAATAAAATTACCACAGGTAATAAATGAGATATAAGTCTATCATTATTCAATAATATAAGACAAAATAAGATGAACTAAATATTGAAGAATTAATAAAATATTATGAAAATCTATTTTTATGCTTCTTTTAAATAGTAAGATGAGATAAGATGGTTTTAAATTAAAGTTAAAAATTGAATAAAATTTCATTTTTAATATAATTATGTGAGCAATGTACTCGACTAGAGTGCTAGCAAGGAGATATACTCGATTGCATTAGATATGAGAGTGGTAGTAGCAAGCGGAGAGTTCTGCTTTAGGCAAAGATGTACTCAACCGCATCAAAGTCGAGTACGGAGCTCGGTTTTGAATTTGTTTATTTGTGTGGAGAGATTATAAAAACACATATTATAGTAACTTTTACCCCCTAAACAATCTATGGATATAGATATTATGTTGAATTACGTAAATTTTTGTATCTCTTTTTATTTATTTATATTTGCTATGTATTTTATGAATGAATGTGAAAAATACTGAATCAACAACCGAGTCACTATTGTGGGCTAGGGAACATCATTTCTTTCATTTCGGTCTGTTGTGAGATTTTAGGCATTAATAATGCCTTTCATACATGTCGACACCAATTGAATGGGTTGGCTTAAGTAACTCTTAGGAGTTAGTTCAAGTATTAAAGGTCTTGACCTTACTAATACGCTCTCTCTCCATGACTAAGATTTAAATTCTCAGTGTAAATAGTTTTCAGAGGTCCTCGGATAGTAAAAACTTCTCCTTAGAATACTGGACATACACTTGCAAAAGATTATTAGTCTAAGGGCTTGTATATACTCGGGATTTGTCGAAACTATATTTTTGAACTCCCAATACCTAAAAACACATCAATTCAAGATACGGCTTTTAGGTATAATATAGCCTTAAGTTGGTATCATCTCATTCAATCGTGTTATATCGTCAGTTGGAAATTATAGTTGCTATGTTTAGGTACTCAAAGGTTTTGCTTTGACAAATGATGCCAACTTTGTCTGTGTTAATGCAGTTCAAGCCTTTGTCAAGGGCCTGTAGAGTTGAGAGAACTTGCGGGACAAGTTGTAATGATTATTATCCCCAATTATCACGAACACTAGCTTCATAATTACAATATGGATAACACTTGACTGAACTTGCGTGACAAATGAACTAACTCTACGGAATGTTTGGATATAATATGAGATTAAAAAATGTGTGACCAATGACTCTAAAAAATTGTAAGATGAATTGGATGATGTTCGCCTTATAGTACTGTCAGTGATATACTTCGTTTTCGCCTTATACTACATATGAAACTTGTTTGGATTTCAGGTTCACCCAATATTTCAAAGAGCGCTGCTGCCGTTTGAATAATATAGCTATTTTTGACTGACTATTAAGTACAATTATACTTTTTATTTTTTAATTTTTATATTGGAAGATATTTTTAAAAAATATAAAAATATATTAGTATATTAATAATTAATTTCTTAAAAATTAATTAAAAAAATTAAAGTAAATGAGATATCAAAATAAAGTATCAAAATTGGTGAACTGGCATTTTTTGTTTCAAATAAAATAATGTTATTTATTATCTTTTTATTATTTTATGTTGTGGGCTGTGGTATAATTATTTATCAATTATTATTTAAAATTATATATCATTTTAAATGATTAGAACTATTTATTATATTTTTGTTATTTAATATTATATTATAAAATAATATGATAATAATTAAATAAAATTAATGATGAATAGATATTTTTTCGAGTATGCGTGTCATAATTCATATCAATCAATCACCGGCCACCGCTAAAGTCAAAAGTTTATAATATTTATAACGCTAATAAGTTATCTTTAAAACAAGTGGTCCAGATACAATCATTTCATAATTAATTTATAACTTTATAATATAATATATATATATATTAATTCAAACACATGAAAAAGTCGAAAGGTTTTTAAAATGTTTGAGTCACTTTCTAAGTTTCTAGTTGTTCTAGACTTTTTGCAGGCCATGACCAAACATCTCGCGACAACAAGGGCTAATAACAGCCACTAAACATAAAGGTAGGGTCCGAACATCCGTTCGTTGTTATGGTACTTAACTTTAATTACTTTAATGAAATGGCAAGCAATGCCAACCACCAAATGGCACATAACATGAACGGTCTGTTATTCATCATTATTCGTCGCATCATATATTTTTTTATTATTTTATTTTTATATTTGAATTCTTTAATCCATTAACCCACATCACACGATTGATAAGGAAAAAATTAAAAATTAAAAATTTGTATGTAGTGTGTATTGAGAAGATGATGAGTATAATTTTGGATTTAAAAATAAAAATATTTTAACTATAACGATATTTTATAAAAATAAATTTATAAATTGAGATAACTAGATATACTATATTAAATTATAAAATTATATTTATTATAAAATAAATTTAATATATCATATAAAATCATGTTAGGTTGTAAATTTATTTTAAAAGATTTACTCATGCCAGGCTCATAGTTTAAACTAATTACGTATGTAGAAACAGTCAAAATTCACGTGGAAAATCATCCAAAACGAAGAAAACAACCCATGATCAATGTCATTGGGATTTTTATCATGCACTTTCTAGGGTTGCAGGGAATGTAATTTTGATGCCATACAATGCTTGTTGGTAAATGTTTTTGATTGGTTATTAGTTGTCATTTTGTTTGAACTCTTGGGACTGTTCAATGTCAAGTAATATTGGGGTTAAGGTTTGTAATGCTTCCTGTAGGTCAATCCTTACAATCATCAGTTAAAGATATGCGATTTTAGCAGTGTGAAGATGTTGGTATGCTTTGTAAGAGTTTTATTTAAACTCTGTGACCTACACACCCATCTTATCAATTTGAAATAGTTCAAAATCTTATTGGATAATATTTGAGTTATGAAAGGATAAAAAATTACTCCTAAAAGATAAAACTAAACTCTATATCTTTAGTTATAATCAAACACAAACTTATAAATTTCTTGATGGTCGGAAGTCTATAAATAGTACTGGGAGGTTCAAGGGTTATCACCTACAACATCAGAGTGTTTCTAGCCATCGGAAGACACTTGTGAGGCAAACGTTGTTAGGGCGATCCTTCTCTCATAACCAGATTAATTATTCATCAATCAGATGGAGAAATGTACGTTTCTTATATTATTAATTTATTATTGTAGATCATAGAAAATCAAATATCCGTTTTATTAATGTCATGTTAAAATATTTAACATGTGGTATCAAAGTTTTAAGTTAAAGATTTTTTATGATCTCAATGTAATATTTAATGTATATATTCACATTCTTGATGTAATATATTCTTTATGATCTCGACGTATATTTACGTTCTCGGAATAAAAAAATTGATGTTGAGACATCATTATGATTTTAAGTGTTAGATAAAATATTTCAATTTTATGAATATCGACTTTAGTTTTGTTGTATTATGCATATGAACATTTTCATGCTTGATGTGTCGATTACTGCAAACAAAGAGAGATTGTGTCACGCACTAGATCAAATTGGTTGGGCACGGCGTGGGGTGGCCAGCAGCCCAATAGTGACGGTTTGGGATGGCGGCATGAAGGGGCTAAGAAGCCCAATCGTCGGTGTGCTCTGTAACGGCGGCAGAGGGCTTCAAAGCCCACTGCCATGCCGATTTCTAAAACCAAAAAAAAAAAAGGTGCAGGAACCTGACCTGAAGTCGCCGGCGGAAAGAGGACGGTGACGCGTTGCCTCGCCGACGATGCTGTAGTCGCAACTTTAAGTTGCGGTGGTTGAAGTTTGTAGAATAGGCGTCAGTGGCTGGCTGGTATCTGAAGGTTGAAGATGAATCGAGCGGGTCAGGCTAGGGCTCTAGCCCAGTACCGGATAAAGGCAAAGATAATGGGCTGGCCACTGTTGTGGCTCAACCCGATAAAAGAACCCCCAAAAAAAAACGGGTCGGGCCAGCAAAGTAAGGCCCGACCCAGGTCAACCCAAAACGGGTTGACCAATTATGATCCGGTCCTGACCCGGTTTCCTGACTCGACCCGTTTCAAACCCAGTCCAATTTAAATAATATTATTTTAATATTATTTCAACAAAAAAAAAATCAATTAATTAATTAAAGTTTTATTATATGCATACCTTAATGTTATACGTATGCATTTAAATTATGTACATGTTATTATAATTATTTACATGTATATATGAAATGTTTATCTAATTTATATACATGTTATTATTGTTAATTGTTATGTACATGTATACATTAAAAGTTTATTAAATTCTATAATATTATTATTGTGATTTTCCTGTAAAATCAATTAAGGTTTAAACATGAATTTTTTTTTTTTATGAATTTTGCTGTGGAAGTATGAATATGTACAAACTGAGGCAGTTTTGTCTAGGAGATTGAAAATTTCAAGTGTGTCCATTGTGACCCTCCAATCTTTCCTAGAAATCTTGAAATTCTGTCTAAGAAAGAATATTCTTTTTTGGGAACTTACTTAGTAAGTATTAATCACATCTGTTGTAAAATTTATCAAACCTTTTGTTTCATGCATATTATTACTATCCACATTTGTATGCATATTATTATTATACACTATCTATTTTGGTTTTTGTTATTATGCCATGTCTATCCAATATGGGATAAATGATTTAGGTCAAAATCAAGAAAAAATTGGTTGCCCAAAGGTACAATATTTTCTTGATTTTGGTGACAAGTTGTTAAACCCATAGTAAGGTGGATATGATGGAGAGAACACCTTGTGTGTCAAGATCTACTCTCAAATGAGGGTTTTGATGACACTACTAGTTTACCCATCAAAATAAGGTTGGAGGGAACACTTTGTATATCAGAGTTTACTCCCAAAGGAGAATTCTGATGATACAGCTAATTCATCCACAAAATTTAATACTGGATGGAACACATTGTGTGTCAAGACCTACTCTCAAATGAGGGTCTTGATAACACTACTAGTTCTTCCATAATTGTTTAAATTCTGATTATTGTTTATAAATGTCTAACTCAAAGCAATTTATTATAAAATTTTCTTGTAGTAAGCGTACGCACATCACTACACTCACAGACTTCATCCGTTCCTGTTTTGAATGGCTCCAATTTTTCTGAATGGGTTAAGAGAGTTAGGTTCACCCTAGGAGTCCTTGATCTAGACTCATCCCTCATGAGTTCAAAACCATCACCTATTACTGAAACCAGTACCAATGATCAGAAAGAGTCCTTTAAACAGTGGGAGAGATCAAATAGGCTGAGTTTAATATTTATGAGAATGACCATAGCCGAAAATATCAAAAATTCACTCCCTAGTATTGAGGAAGCCCAAACCTTTTTGAAAAATGCTGAGGAGAGGTTTAAATCCGCTGATAAGTCTTTAACAAGAACACTGGTGGCCAGACTCACCACTATGAAATATGATGGTGCTAAAGGAATGCAGGAGCATATCCTTGAAATGACCAATATTGCTGCCAAATTGCAAACCCTAGGAATGAAAGTAGATGAGTCTTTGTTTGTTCAATTTATTCTGAATTCATTGCCACCTCAATATGGTCCATTCCAGATGCATTACAATGCTATAAAAGATAGATGAACGTGAATGAGTTGGCAAGTATGGTAGTTCGGGAGGAAGCTAGACTGAAACAACAAGTACCACTCTGTCAATCTCGTGAATAAAGAAACTGGAAAGAAAAAGCACTATTACGGTAAAAAGAAGCGAACTGGACTATTGAAAGGAAAGCAACCTGTGAAAGCTAATCAGGTTCAGAACAACAGTAGCAAATGCTAATTTTCTAGGGAACATGGACACATGAAAGCTGAGTGTCCAAAACGTAAAGTTTGGTTCGAAAAGAAGGGTAAGCCTCTTACCTTTGTATGTCTTGAATCAAACCTTGTAAACGTTCCTACTAATTCTTGGTGGCTAGATTCAGGTACTAATGTTCATGTTTCTATAACCATGCAGGGATACCTTACAAGCCAAACACCAAGTCCCAATGAGCAGTTCATTTTTATGGGAAATGAGAATAAGGCTAAAGTTTTAGCCATAAGGACCTTTCATTTAGTTTTGAGTACCGGTCATTGTTTAGACCTTCATAACACAGTATTGTGCCTTCTGTGAGGCGTAATTTAATTTCCCTTTCCAGACTTGATACTGATGGTTATTCCTTTTCGTTCCATAATGGTAGCTTCAATTTGTTTAAAAACAGTTTATCTATTAGTTCTGGGTTTCTTTCCGATGGTCTTTATCAACTTTGCCTTGATAATACATTCATTAAAAATACCTATACCCAACGCCATGAAACATGTATTGGAATGATAAAAAAACATGATAAATGAAAACTCATATGACTTGTGGCATAAAAGGTTGGGGCATATCTCTAAAGAAAAGTTATAAAGATTAGTAAAAGAATGGATTCTTCCGCAGTTTGATTTCACTAATCCTGAAGTGTGTGTGGATTGCATAAAAGGAAAACAAACCAAACATACTAAGAAAGGCGCCATAAGAAGTAAAAAGCTTCTTGAAATAATTCACACAGATATATGTGGACCATTCTTCATAGAATGTTTTGGTGGAGAAAAGTATTTCATCACCTTTATAGATGACTTTTCACATTTTGGATATATCTATATGTTGCATGAGAAATTTCAAGCTGTATCGGTACTTGAGGTATTTCTCATAGAAGTGGAAAGACAGTTAGATAGAAAAGTGAAAATCATCAGGTCGGATAGAGGTGGAGAATACTATGGAAAGTATGAAGAATCGGGCCGTAATCCGGGCCCATTTGCCAAACTTCTTGAACAGCGTGGCATTGTTGCACAGTATACGATACCCGAGACACCACAGCAGAACGGAGTTGCTGAAAGGCGTAATCGGACCTTATTGGATATGGTCAGAAGTATGGTAAGTAATTCTACCTTACCCAAATCATTGTGGGGTGAAACCATTAAGACGGCAATGTATATCTTAAATCGAGTTCCCAGTAAGGCAGTTTCGAAAAATCCTTTCGAGTTATGGACTGGTAGGAAACCAAGTTTGAGACATATGCATGTTTGGGGTTGCCCAGTCGAAACCAGACTTTACAACCCACATGAAAAGAAGTTGGATCCTAGAACAGTAAACGGGTATTTTATTGGTTACCCAGAGAGATCCAAAAGGTACATATTTTACTGTCCTAATCACAGTCCGAGAATGGTGGAAACAGGCCAAATTCATTGAACTTGGCGAGATCAATGGAAAAATTGAACCTAGAGATGTGATTATTGAGGAAATACGGGTAGATGTCCCTATACCTACATCCTCAGAAAAGATAATAGTTCCTCTAATTAATCATCACGATGATACCGTGGAACAAGTAAATGATCATCCATCTCAGAATGATAATACCATTGATGAACCAAGTTTGGAGTCACCAGAACAGATTATTTTGCACAGATCTCAGAGAGATCAGAGACATGCTATTTCGACAGATTATGTGGTGTATCTCCAAGAATCTGAATTTAACATTGGGATAAAAAAAGATCCACTAACGTTTTCACAAGCCATAGAGGGAAGTGATTCTAGTAAATGGATCGATATCATGAAAGAAGAGTTGCCTAAAGGTAGTAAAAGAGTTAGGTGTAAATGAGTCTTTAAGACTAAACGCGACTCAAAAGGCAACATCGAACGACATAAGGCCAGACTTGTTGCTAATGATTTCACTCAGAAAGAAGGCATTGATTACAAAGAGATATTTTCTTCAGTATCTAAAAGGAACTCATTTAGAATCATTATGACATTGGTAGCTCATTATGATTTAGAGTTACATCAGATAGATGTGAAAACGGCATTTTTAAATGGAAGTTTGGATGAAGTGGTCTACATGGAGCAGCCAGAGGGCTTCTCAGAAAATGGCAAAGATCACCTAGTGTGCAGACTTAAGAAATCAATATACGGGCTTAAGCAAGCTTTCTGACAATGGTACTTGAAGTTCAACAATACCATTACTGCCTTTAGTTTTAAAGAGAACATCGTTGATCGATGTATATACCTAAAAGTCAGTGGGAGTAAGTTCATAATTTTGATCTTGTATGTTGATGATATCTTGTTGGCTAATAGTGATCTTGGCTTACTCTATGAAACCAAGGGTTTTCTCTCTGAGAACTTTGAAATGAAAGATATGGGTGAGGCATCATTTGTGATCGGAATTGAGATCTTTCGAGATCGAAAACAAGGACTGTTGGGATTGTCTCAGAAGAGTTACCTAGAAAGAGTTTTTGAGAAATTTGGTATGAAAAGTTGTTCATCACTGGATACTCCGATATCAAAAGGTGATAAGTTTAGCCAATCACAGTGTCCCAAAACTGAGTGGGAGCGCAAAGAGATGACAAAAATTCTCTATGCTTCGATTGTGGGAAGTTTAATATATGCACAGATTTGCACGAAACCAGATATTAGCTTTGCAGTTGGCATGCTTGGGCGCTACCAGAGTAACCCAGGGATGTCTTATTGGAAAGCAGCAAAAAGGGTATTGCAATACTTGCAAGGAACTAAAGATTATCAACTTACTTTCAGAAGAACTGACAGTTTGGAAGTAACTGGTTACTTAGACTCTGATTTTTCCGGTTGTCCTGATAGCAGGAAATCCACTTCGGGTTATGTTTTCCTGTTGGCCAGTGGAGCGATCTCATGGAGAAGTATGAAGCAAACAATCACTGCTTCATCAACAATGGAGGCTGAGTTTGTGGCGTGCTTTGAGGCCACAGTGCATGGTTTATGGCTGAGGAACTTTATTTCAGGGCTTGGGGTTGTTGACTCTATAGCCAGGCCGCTGAAAATTTATTGTGATAATTCCTCTGCAGTCTTTTTCTCCAAGAATGATAGGTATTCTAAAGGTGTTAAGCACATAGAACTCAAATACCTAAGCCTTAAGGAGGAAGTATATAAACAAACAGTGTCCATAGAACATATTAGGACTTCTTTTATGATAGCAAACCCATTAACAAAGGGTCTGATGGCGAAACAGTTTAAAAAACATGTTAAAAGTATGGGTCTTATGATGTAAACATGTTATTGAGCTCATGGATGTTATGATTCTATTTTGACACTTAATGATATCAATTATGGCTATTTTGTTTCTGTTTTTTTGTATTTCCACTTTATATGTACATTGAATGGTGTGGATGAATGATGACAAGATAATGTCTATAATAGACATGAATTGGAACCCAAAGGCATTATGTATTAGCTTTAATTATCCAAATTAAAGATCGTGTGTTAAATTGGTTACTGGTGTTGTGGTACATGGAAGGGAATCTGTTGATTATATAATAGAGGACTGTCATGACTCGCATTGGTAGTTAGTTTGACATTGATATTATGAAACTCATGAAATGTGTTTTGAGCTATGAAAAGTTCAGAAGATAAATTTCCGTAGTATGGTTAATTTCCTGTGATAAATCCATAAACGAAAAGTATTGTTTTATGGGCGTATGGGCCAAGTGGGAGAATGTAAGAGTTTTATTTAAACTCTGTGATCCACACACCCATCTTATCAGTTTGAAATAGTTCAAAATTTTATTGGATAATATTTGAGTTATGAAGGGATAAAAATTACTCCTAAGAGATAAGACTAAACTCTATATCTCTAGTTATAGTCAAACACAAACTCATAGAATTCTTGATGGTCGGAAGTCTATAAATAGCACTGGGAGGTTTAAGGGTTTTCACCTACAACATCAAAGTGCCTCTAGCCATCAGGAGATTGTGAGGCAAACGTTGTTAGGGCGATCATTCTCTGTTGAATCCAAGGTTTCAAGTTTCATGTAAATCTACAAATGGATTTTGATGATAACAAATGAATCCAAAGAATAAAGGAGTCTCAAGCTCAAGTTGTCCACACAATATAATCAAGCACATCAAGGAAGCAAGCATGAGCAAGAAGGGAACAAGTTCACATTAAAATCATAGAGTAATGTTGTAAATCTCTTAAAAATTCAAAATTAGGATTAAGGCTCAAAATTAATATTTTATCATAAAGCATTAAAATACATTTTCTACATATGCATAAATATTTTGAAAATTAAATTTGAAAATTTTGAAAGATAATTGATTGTCATCTTTCACATGTGCATGACATGATTAAAGGTTTGAATTTTGAAAATATTAAGATGATTGATTGTCATCTTTCACATGTGCATGTTTTATTTGAATATTTTCAAAAGTGGTGGATGATTTTCTTGACTTATGCAAAAGGTAGATGTCTTTATTTGAAAATTTTGAAAAGTAAAGTGTGCTCCTTTTGTCACATGTAAAAAGTAAAAGATTATGTTTAAAATTTTTGAAAAGTAAAGTATGCTCCTTTTGTCACATGCAAAAAGTAAAAATATTAGATTTGAAATTTTTGAAAAGTAAATGATGATATTTTTGACATGGGAATCTTTTCAAATTTGAAATTGAAAACTCATTTGCCTATAAATAGCTCACTTGAGTTTTGTAAAATTCACAACAAGAGCTTACACATCTATTACTAAGTTTTGCATCATTTCTTTAAAGCTCTCATTCTCTCTTTTCTAAAGTTTTGAGCCTTAATTCTTGTTCTTGTTGAGAGAGATATAGGTTGCACTGTATTGTTTCTATTTCACTCATTGAGGAGTGTACTTTGATAGTCTACCTACTATCAACTCTTGTATTTGTAAAAGGGTGTGTATAACCCTTGTGTGTGTAGAAGGTGTTCTACACGGGAAATAGTTAAATCACCAAGTGTGAGGTGATTGGAAGTGTAGAAGGTGTTCTACACGGGGAATAGTTAAATCACCAAGTGTAAGGTGATTGGAAGTGTAGAGGGTGTTCTACACGGATTCTTTGGAGCGGTGCTGCTCAAAGGTGTAATAGGGTTCTATTTTCACCTAAAGGAGATTGAATAGTAGATTTGGGGATCCTCAAGAGGTAGCTTGAGGTGAGGACGTAGGCAGTGGGGCCAAACCTCATTAACATACTGAGTTTGCTTCTCTCTTACCCTTACTCTTTATATTTATTATTGTTTCATATTTTGTTTATATTTTATATTATATATTTTATAATTGTTATTTTTTAAATACAACTCAATTCACCCCCCCTCTTGTGTTAGTCATCTGGGCAACAATTCGTATCAGAGCTAAAGTTCTATTATAAGATTAACTATCTTTTGAGTTAAGATCTTATGGCTAACATTGCAACTTCATTTGGTGAAGGTCAATCTAGCAGTCGGCCTCCACTCTTTTGCGGAGACAATTACTCATTCTGGAAAGTTAGAATGAAAATATTCCTTCAAGCTCAAGGTCGAGAAATCTGGAAATGCATTGTAAATGGACCTTATATTCCAACAAAAGTAGTTGATGGAGTAAAGGTAAAAAAAGAAGAAGAAGAGTTTGATCGTGAAGACGATAGACTTTATACTTTGAATTTAACTGCTATGAATTTATTATATAATGCTCTCAATGGTAATGAATTTAATAGAGTAATGACTTGTGCTACAGCAAAGGAAATTTGGGATAACTTGGAAATTACTTATGAAGGAACTTCTCAAGTCAAAGAATCAAAAATTTATATTCTTACTCATGAATATGAAATGTTTAAGATGAATGATGATGAATCTATTTCTAGTATGTACACTCATTTTACTAATATTATAAACAGTTTGACAGCTCTTGGCAAAGTTTATTCCAAAGTGGAGATAGTAAGGAAAATTCTCAACTCTCTACCAAAACGTTGGGAATCAAAAGTGACAGCGATTCTTGAAGCTAGAGACCTCAAGAAGCTCGAAGTGAATGAACTCATCGGGTCACTTATCACCCATGAGTACACATTGAAAATAAGAGAAAAAGAAGGAAAGTCAAAGAAGAGTTTGGCACTTAAAGCTGTTCCACATGAAAGTGAAAGTGATGAAGATGAGGAAAATGACGACAAAGATGAAGAAGTTGCGATGATAACAAGAAAAATTCGGAGGTTCTTAAAGAAAAATAAAACTCCTCCAAGGAAATCCTTAAAAAAGTTTTCCAAGAAAGATTCAGGTAAAAATGACATTTTAATTTGTTATAAATGCAATAAACCTGGTTATATCAAGTCAGATTGTCCTCTGCTAAAAAAAGATCGAAACGAAGGCAAAAAAGCAATGAAAGCTACATGGGATGATGATTCAAGTAGCTCAGATAGTGAAGTAAGTAATGGAGAATCAACAAATCTTTGTCTTATGGCTAAAGATGACATTGAGGTAACAAATCTTGATAATATTGAAGATCCTTCATATGAAGAATTGCAAAATGTTTTAGAAGAGGTATATGAGAAATTTGAAAAATTGGGTATCAAGTATATTGTTTTGAAAAAGAAAAATTCTTCTTTAATAAACGAAATTGATATTTTAAGAAAAGAAAATATTATTTTAAAAGATGAAAATTTTGAGTTGAAGAAAAAGAAAACTGATTTAGAAAATATTATTGAAAAATTTACGAATGGAAAAAGAAATTTTGAAAAACTTCTTGGTAGTCAAAGATGTGTTTTTGATAAGGCAGGCTTGGGATATATGCCAAAACAAAAATACAAACCTTATAAAAACTTCTTTGATAATCCTTCTAAATCAAAGTCCAATATTCAAAATTCTTTTCATAAAAATAATTTTGTTAAAAAAGGATATTATTATAATCACTCAAGTTCTTCATATATATCACATGCTATTTGCAATTTTTGTAATAGAAATGGCCATAATTATTTTGCTTGTCCTATTAAAAGAAAACATACAATGACTATTAGGGCCATATGGGTACCTAAAAATCTTGTTTCTTCTAATACTAATAAATAAAGAACCCAAAGAACTTGGGTACCAAGAAAAATCATTTTAATTGTTTTTATAGGTGTGCATGAAGTCTTCCACGAACAAAAATAAATGGTTTTTAGATAGTGGATGTTCAAGACACATGACGGGAGACAAGACTAAGTTCTTTGATCTTAGATCTAAAGAAGAAGGACACGTGACATTTGGAGACAACTCGAAAGGGAAGATCGTGGGAATAGGTAAAATTGGTAATGAGTCTTCTCTTATAATTGAAGATGTTCTACTTGTTGAAGGTTTAAAACATAATCTTTTAAGCATAAGTCAATTATGTGATAAATGATTTACAGTTATTTTCAAAATGGATAAGTGCATTATATTGAATGATTATGATTGTAATATTTGTTTTATTGCTTTTAGAAGTATTAATGTTTATACAATTGATTTTGAAGAAATTACCTCACAAGATGCGATTTGTTTTTCAGCTCAAAATGAAACTAATTGATTATGGCATAGAAGACTAGGTCATGCCAATATGGAACTTATTTCCAAACTTTCAAAAAATGATCTTGTGGGAGGTTTACCAAAGACAAATTTTCTTAAAGACAAAATTTGTGATGCATGCCAATTTGGTAAACAAACAAAAACTTCTTTTAAAATCAAGAAACATATTTCCACTACTAGACCACTGCAACTGATACACATGGATCTTTTTGGACCAAATAGAGTTGCAAGTTTAGGAGGAAAATATTATGCATTTGTTATTGTTGATGATTTCTCTAGATATACTTGGGTCATCTTTCTTACTCATAAAGATGAGGCACATAATGCTTTTACCAAGTTATGCAAAAGAATTCAAAATGAAAAGGGTTATACTATTTCAAGTATCTGAAGTGATAGGAGAAAAGAGTTTGTTAATAAAAATATTGAAACATTTTGTGATGAAAATGATTTTATACATAATTTTTCTGCTCCTCGAATTCCTCAACAAAATGGGGTAGTGGAAAGGAAAAATAGATCTCTTCAAGAGATGGTAAGAACAATGCTCAATGAGAACAACTTGCCTAGTTATTTTTGGGCTGAAGCGGTAAGTACTGCATGTTATGTTATAAATAGAGTAATGCTAAGGTCTAAATTAGATAAAACCCCCTATGAGTTTTGGAATGAGAAAAAGCCCAACATTGGTTACTTTCATGTATTTGGATGCAAATGTTTTATTTTAAATGACAGGGATAATTTAGGCAAGTTTGATGCAAAATCTGATGAAGGTATCTTTCTCGGGTATTATACTAATAGTAAAGCTTATAGAGTATTCAATAAAAAGACTTTGACTGTACAAGAATCTATGCATGTAGTATTTGATGAATCTAATTCTCTACTCTCCAAGAAATCTATTGATGAAGAAACAGGAGGTATAAATAATACGGAAAGTTTCAATCTCAACAAAGAGAACACAATAGAGGAAGTCCAACATGGAGATATCAGGAAAGATCATCAAAATTTAATAAAAGATACAACCAAACAGTGGAAATTTGTGAAAGATCATCCAGTAGAACAAATTCTGGGGGAACCTTCACGAGGTGTAAGCACTCGATCATCTCTTAGAAATATTTGCAATCATACTGCTTTTCTATCTCATATTGAACCTAAAAATATTGATGAAACACTTCTTGATGAATCTTGGATTCTAGCTATGCAAGAAGAGCTTAATCAATTTGAAAGAAATGATGTTTGGACACTTGTTCCTAGACCCAAAAATCATACTATTATTGGAACAAAATGGGTTTTTAGAAACAAGAAAGATGAGTCCGGAGTCATTACTAGAAATAAGGCTCGACTTGTAACCCAAGGTTTTAATCAAGAAGAAGGAATCGATTATGATGAGACATATGCACCAGTCGCAAGATTAGAAGCTATTCGAATGCTACTTGCATATGCTTGTTATAAAGATTTCAAACTTTTTCAAATGGATGTTAAAAGTGCTTTCTTAAACGGTTTTATAAATGAAGAGGTATATGTTGAGCAACCTCTAGGTTTTGAAAATCATATTTCTCCAAATCATGTTTTCAAACTCACAAAAGCACTATATGGACTCAAACAAGCTCCTAGAGCGTGGTACGAGAGACTTAGTGGTTTCTTGATTGAAAAAGGCTTTTCAAGAGGAAAAATTGATACAACTCTTTTCATTAAATATGAAAATGATGATATTCTTTTGATTCAGATTTATGTTGATGATATAATATTCGGTGCTACTAATGAAAATATGTGCCAAGTTTTTGTTAAGACTATGCAGGAAGAATTTGAAATGAGTATGATGGGAGAGCTTACATTCTTTCTCGGATTGCAAATTAAGCAAGTAAAAAGTGGGACATTCATCAATCAATCGAAATATATTAAGGAATTGCTGAAAAAGTGTGGGATGGAAGGTGCTAAGGAAACTGGAACACCAATGAGCCCATCCACTAAACTTGATAAAGATGAAACCGGTAAACCAGTTGACTCGAAGGTATATCGAGGTATGATTGGTAGCTTATTATATTTGATAGCCAGTAGACCAGATATTATGTTTAGTGTGTGCTTATGTGCACGCTTTCAATCATCTCCAAAAGAATCACATTTAATTGCAGTTAAGCGCATTCTTAGATATCTTAGTGGTACAATTAACTTAGGGTTATGGTACCCTAAGCACACATCTTTCGATCTAATCAGCTACACAGATGCAGATTATGCTGGCTGTAAAATAGATCGAAAAAGTACTAGTGGAGCATGTCACTTCTTAGGTCGTGCACTAGTTTCCTGGTTTAGTAAAAAACAAAATTCTGTTGTACTATCTACTGCTAAGGCAGAATATGTTGCTGCGGGTAGTTGTTGTGCTCAAGTTCTTTATATGAAGCAACAACTTGAGGATTTTAAACTTATGTACAATCACATTCCAATCAAATGTGATAATACAAGTGCTATAAATCTTTCAAAGAATCCAATACAACATTCTCGGACCAAACATATTGAAATTAGATATCATTTTCTTAGAGACCATGTGCAGAAGGGCGATATTGTATTAGAATTCACTAGTACACATGATCAATTGGCAGACATTTTCACAAAACCCCTACCAGAAGATAGATTATGTATGATTAGAAGAGAAATAGGTATGATGCATGTTATGAATATCTCTTGAAAGATAGATCAGAGTTCATAAAAATAGAGAGATATTTTTTTAAATACTTTTACATAAACTTGAGGTTTTTAGCCTCATGTTTGAGACGCTCATTCTCTTCATACAATATCATGTTATCCCTATCCATGGGAACTGGCAAGTAGAATGAAGAATCTAATAGAGATTTCAACTTTTTATTCTTCTGCCGAAAGATTCCTTCCCTTGTGTGAGACTCTTGAACAATTCGTTAAAGTACAACAATTTGTTCTTTAAGCTTTTCAACCTCATGATTTTTGACTTGTAGCCGCTGGGAAAAAGTAACAATAGAGGATGAGTAGCGAGTCCCGAGACTCACCAAGTCGTAGATAGCATCGGAGTCTGGCTTATTAGCCAAACTATTATTCTCTTGCTGCAACATGGCGCCAATGGTAGCTGCAGAAAGGACATGAGATTGAGATGTAGAATACCTCATGGATGCATCTAGAGGAATGTTAGAAGAATGAGCCATTGAGAAAAGAATTGAAAACTTAAAGCGAGAATATTGAAGGAATGCAGATGAGTTATAGAGATGAGAATAAGATTTGATGCAAATTGGATGAACTTTAAAACTGATTTTATAGAGATAGCATAAAGAACAAGACAAACTATTGTCTCTTCAAATCTTATTAGTCAAAAGAAATATAAGATATGTGGACACACATTGTCAAAAGTTTTCTTACTAGAAAAACGGTTCTCTGCTCCTATCATGGCCTTGACGGCCTTAGGAGAGAAGATTGATGGTTGATGCGTCAAGAGTTCCTGATTCAAGTCTGGAACATTAGTGGAAGAGAATTGTTCGGTCATTCTATCGTTATGGAGAAACAGAACTTAGGTCAAGAAGCAATGTTTTTTTTTGTATCTGATTGACGCATCAACCATCAATCTTCTCTCCTAAGGCCGTCAATGCCATGATAGGAGCAGAGAACCATTTTTCTAGTAAGAAAACTTTTGATAATGTGTGTCCAACATATCTTATATTTCTTTTGACTAATAAGATTTGAAAAGATAATAGTTTGTCTTGTTCTTTATGCTATCTCTATAAAATCAGTTTTAAAGTTCATCCGATTTGCATCAAATCTTATTCTCATCTCTATAACTCATCTGCATTTCTTCAATATTCTTGCTTTAAGTTTTTAATTCTTTTCTCAATGGCTCATTCTTCTAACATTCCTCTAGATGCATCCATGAGGTATTCTACATCTCAATCTCATGTCCTTTCTGCAGCTACCATTGGCGCCATGTTGCAGCAAGAGAACAATAGCTTGGCTAATAGGCCAGACTCTGATGCTATCTACGACTTGGTGAGTCTCGGGACTCGCTACTCATCCTCTATTGTCGCTTTTTCCCAGCGGCTACAAGTCAAAAATCATGAGGTTGAAAAGTTTAAAGAACAAATTGTTGTACTTCAACGAATTGTTCAAGAGTCTCACACAAGGGAAGGAATCCTTCGGCAGAAGAATAAAAAGTTGAAATCTCTATTGGATTCTTCATTCCGCTTGCCAGTTCCCATGGGTAAGGATGACATGATATTGTATGAAAAGAATGAGCGTCTCAAACATGAGGTTAAGAACCTCAAGTTTATGTAAAAGTATTTAAAAAAATATCTCTCTATTTTTATGAACTCTGATCTATCTTTCAAGAGATATTCATAACATGCATCATACCTATTTCTCTTCTAATCATATATAATCTATCTTCTGGTAAGGGTTTTGTGAATATATCTGCTAACTGATCGTGTGTGTTTGTGAACTCCAGTACTATATCGCCTTTCTGCACATGATCTCGAAAAAAATGATATCTTATTTCAATATGCTTAATTCTAGAATGTTGTATTGGGTTTTTTTTTTTGAAAGATTTATAGCACTTGTATTATCACATTTGATTGGAATGTGATTATACATAAGTTTAAAATCCTCAAGTTGTTGCTTCATGTAAAGAACTTGAGCACAACAACTACCCGCAGCAACATATTCTACCTCAGCAGTAGATAGTGCAACAGAATTTTGTTTTTTTTTTTACTAAACCAGGAAACTAGTGCACGACCTAAGAAATGACATGTTCTACTAAAACTTTTTCGATCATCTTTGCAACCAGTATAATCGGTATCTGAATAACTAATAAGATCGAAAGAAGTGTGTTTAGGATACCATAACTCTAAATCAATGATACTGGCAAAATATCTAAAAATCCGCTTGACTGCAATCAAATAAGATTGTTTTAAAAATGATTGAAAACGTGCACATAAACATACACTGAACATAATATCAGGTCTACTAGTTATCAAATATAATAAACTACTAATCATACCTCGATATACATTTGAGTTAACTGGCTTACCGCTTTCATTTTTATCAAATTTAGTGGTCGGATTCATTGATGTTCCAATTACCTTCGCACGTTCCATCTCAAATTTTGAGTAATTCTTTGATATATTTTGACTGATTAATAAATGTTCCACTTTTTGCTCTTTGCAATCCGAGAAAGAAATTAAGTTCTCCCATCATGCTCATTTCAAATTCTTCCTGCATATTCTTAACAAAATCTTGGCACATATTTTCATTAGTAGCACCAAATATTATATCATCTACATAAATTTGAATTAGAAGAATATCATTCTATTCATACTTGATGAAAAAAGTTATATCAATCTTTCTTCTTGAAAAACATTTTTCAATAAAAAAAACTATTTAAGAAAACACTTTTAACATCCATTTGAAAAAGTTTGAAATCTTTATAACAAGCATATGTAAGTAGCATTCGAATAGTTTCTAATCTTGCGACTGGTGCATATGTCTCATCATAATTGATTCATTCTTCTTGATTGAAACCTTGGGCCACAAGTCGAGCCTTATTTCTAGTAATGACTCCGGACTCATCTTTCTTGTTTCTAAAAACCCATTTTGTTCCAATAATAGTATGATTTTTGGGTTTAGGAACAAGTGTTCAAACATCATTTTTTTTTAAAAATTGATTAAGCTCTTCTTGCATAGCTAGAATATAAGATTCATCAAGAAGTGCTTCATCAATATTTTTAGGTTCAATCTGAGATAGAAAAGCAGTATGATTGCAAATATTTCTAAAAGATGATCGAGTACTTACACCTCGTGAAGGTTCTCCTAGAATTTATTCCGCTGGATGATCTTTCACATGTTTCCACTATTTGGTTACATCTTGTACTAAGTCTTGATGATCTTTCCTTCTATTTCCATGATCTTCCCTTTTGAATTGTCTCCAAATATCACACATCCTTTTTCTTTAGATGTGAAGTCAATGAATTTAGTTTTGTCTCCTGTCACGTATCTTGAACATCCGTTATCTAAAAATCATTTATTTTACCTGTAGAATACTTCATGCATACCTACAAAAGCAATTAAAAACAATTCCTGGTACCCAAGTTCTTTGGGTTCTTTATTTATTAGTATTAGAAGAAATAAGATTTTTAGGTACCCATATGGCCCTAATAGTCATTGTATGTTTTCTTCTAATAGGACAAGCAAAATAATTATGACCATTTCTATTACAAAAATTGCAAATAGCATGTGACATATATGAAGAACTTGAATGATTATAACAGTATCCTTTTTTAACAAAATTATTTTTATGAAAAGAATTTTGAATATTGGATTTTGATGTAGAAGGATTATCAAAGAAGTTTTTATAAGATTTGTATTTTTGTTTTGGCTTATATCCCAAGCCTGCCTTATCAAAAACACATCTTTGACTACCAAGAAGTTTTTCAAAATTTCTTTTTCCATTCGTAAAGTTTTCAATAATATTTTCTAAATCAGTTTTCTTTTTCTTCAACTCAAGATTTTCATCTTTCAAAACAATACTTTCTTTTCTTAAAATATCAATTTCGTTTGTTAAAGAAGAATTTTTCTTTTTCAAAATAGTATACTTGATACCCAATTTTTCAAATTCCTCATATACCTCTTCTAAAACATTTTGCAATTCTTCATATGAAGGATCTTCAATATTATCAAGATTTGTTACCTCAATGTCATCTTTAACCATAAGACAAAGATTTGCTGATTCTCCATTGCTTGCTTCACTATCTGAGCTACTTGAATCATCATCCCACGTAACTTTCATTGCTTTTTTGCCTTTGTTTCGATCTTTCTTTAGCAGAGGACAATCTGGCTTGATATGACCAGGTTTATTGCATTTATAATAAATTAAAGTGTCATTTTTACCTAAATCTTTCTTGAAAAACTTATTGAAGGATTTCCTTGGAGGAGTTTTATTTTTTTTTTAAGAACCTCTGAATTCTTCTTACTATCATCACAATTTTTTCATCTTTGTCGTCATTTTCCTCATCTTCATCACTTTCACTTTCATGTGGAACAGCTTTAAGTGCCAAGCTTTTCTTTGACTTTCCTTCTTCTTCTCCTCTTTTCAATGTGTACTCATGGGTGATAAGTGACCCGATGAGTTCATTCATTTCGAGCTTCTTGAGGTCTCTAGTTTCAAGAATCGCTGTCACTTTTGATTCCCAACGTTTTGGTAGAGAGTTGAGAATTTTTCTTACTATCTCCACTTTGGAATAAATTTTGCCAAGAGCTGTCAAACTGTTGATGATGTTAATAAAACGAGTGTACATACTAGAAATAGATTCATCATCATTCATCTTAAACATTTCATATTCATGAGTAAGAATATAAATTTTTGATTCTTTGACTTGAGAAGTTCCTTCATAAGTAACTTCCAAGTTATCCCAAATTTCCTTTGCTGTAGCACAAGTCATTACTCTATTAACTTCATTACCATTGAGAGCATTATATAATAAATTCATAACAGTTAAATTCAAAGTATAAAGTCTATCATTTTCACGATTAAACTCTTCTTCTTCCTTTTTGACCTTTACTCCATCAACCACTTTTGTTGAAATATAAGGTCCATTTACAATGCATTTCCAGATTTCTCGACCTTGAGCCTGAATGAATATTCTCATTCTAACTTTCCAGAATGAGTAATTGTCTCCGCAAAAGAGTGGAGGCCGACTGCTAGATTGACCTTCACCAAATGAAACTACAATGTTAGCCATAAAATCTTAACTCAAAAGATAGTTAATCTTATAATAGAGCTCTAGCTTTGATACCAATTGTTGTCCAGATGACTAACACAAGAGGGGGGGTGAATTGAGTTGTATTTAAAAAAATAACAATTATAAATCAAATATATAACATAAAATATAAACAAAATATGAAACAACAATAAATATAAATAGTAAGAGTAAGAGATAAGCAAACTCAGTATGTTAAGGAGGTTCGGCCCCACTGCCTACGTCCTCACCTCAAGCTACCTCTTGAGGATTCCCAAATCCACTATTCAATTTCCTTTAGGTGGAGATAGAAACCTATTACACCTTTGAGCAGCACCGCTCCAAAGAATCCGTGTAGAACACCCTCTACACTTCCAATCACCTTACACTTGATGATTTAACTATTCCCCGTGTAGAACACCTTCTACATTTCCAATCACCTCACACTTGGTGATTTAACTATTCCCTGTGTAGAACACCTTCTACACACACAAGGGTTATACACACCCTTCTACAAATACAAGAGTTGATAGTAGGTAGACTATCAAAATACACTCCTCAATGAGTGAGATAGAAACAATGCAGCGCAACCTATATCTCTCTCAACAAGAATAAGAATTAAGGCTCAAAACTTTAGAAAAGAGAGAATGAGAGCTTTGAAGAAATGATGCAAAACTTAGCAATAGATGTGTAAGCTCTTGTTGTAAATTTTGCAAAACTCAAGTGAGTTATTTATAGGCAAATGATTTTTCAATTTCAAATTTGAAAAGATTCCCATGTCAAAAACATCATCATTTACTTTTCAAAAATTTCAAATCTAATATTTTTACTTTTTGCATGTGACAAAAGGAGCACACTTTACTTTTCAAAAATTTCAAACATAATCTTTTACTTTTTACATATGACAAAAGGAGCACATTTTACTTTTCAAAATTTTCAAATAAAGACATCTACCTTTTGCATAAGTCAAGAAAAGTATCCACCACTTTTAAAAATATTCAAATAAAACATGCACATGTGAAAGATGACAATCAATCATCTTAATATTTTCAAAATTCAAACATTTAATCATGTTATGCACATGTGAAAGATGACAATCAATCATTTTAATATTTTTAAAATTCAAACCTTTAATCATGTCATACACATGTGAAAGATGACAATCAATCATCTTTCAAAATTTTCAAAATTCAAACCTTTAAACATTTGAAAAATATATTTTAATGCTTTATGATAAAATATTAATTTTGAACCTTAATCCTAATTTTGAATTTTTAAGAGATTTACAACATTACTCTATGATTTTAATGTGAACTTGTTCCCTTCTTGCTCATGCTTGCTTCATTGATGTGCTTGATTATATTGTGTAGACAACTTGAACTTGAGACTCATTTATTCTTTGGATTCATTTGTTATCATCAAAATCCATTTGTAGATTTACATGAAACTTGAAATTTTGGGTTCAACAGTTGATTAGAGAATTGTAAGGTTAATTAGACAAGATCAATGTCTAATAGAGTAAATACAAGAATGAAAGAATGCATGCAGATATATCGACAGAAATTGATAACTAAACAGATAACAAGTTTGATGGACTTAAACGCTTGATTTAGGTTATTGTTAAATTGGAATATATACAACCTGAATTAGAGATAAATCCGTGAACTCATAATTTGAATGAGTGAAAATTCTTCAATTCCAGAGTCATAAATAGGGCAACATTGTGTTTAAAATTATCAATTCTAATAAATTTTCTAAACGGACTTAAAACAGGCAATAAATTCTTGTTTTAAAATTATCAAATCCAAACATAACATTTAATGAAGTATCAACATTGAATTCAACAATAAAGCAGATGATAATTTAAGTTATCAATATAAATGCAGGCGTTTAAAATTATCAAAAATTTCAAATGGATTTTTTAAACGGACGTAAAACATGCAATAAATTATTGTTTTGAAATTATTAATTCAAACGCAGTATTTATTATTTAATGAAGTTTAATTTACATACGATGGTCGTTTCATAATAATTTGCAGACGGAGATATATTAAATGGAGTTAAAATAGGACATCAGAATAGAACAAAATGTTAACAGATCTATTAAAATAAGATTTTTTTTTATTAAATAATCACTTTATATATATATATAAAATATTAAATAAAAAATAATTCTATAAAATATTTTATATATACACAATTTTTTATAGAATTATCCTTCATTTAATATTTTATTATATAATATATTATGTAATTATATTGTATATATATATATATATATCATTTTCCAAGTTAAAAAGTGTAATCGTTTTTTACATTTGATTTTGCAGTTGTCTCGATTGTCCCACGCGAAGAGAACCCTTGCCCCCACACCAATGGACTATTCGAGCTGAAATCGATCCCCATGTTCTACACGACACACGCACAAAAACCCGACTCGACGGCCCGATCCAAACCTAAAACACTGTTTTTTTTTTTTTTTATTGATAACCCAAACCTAAAACACTGTTAATGTTTTCAGCCCGTTGTTGACCCGTTTTAATTTTTAGGAATCTTGGGAGGCAGACGGGCTGTCCCCCTAACAAAAGCAGCCCGCCGCCGTCGGTGGCGGTAGGCGACACCGCCCCTGCCATCAGGACCGGCGGACTCAGGCGACCTCACTCCTACGACGGCGAGCTCCAGTGTATCCCCGACAGCCTTCAACCCGTTTCAGACCCGTACAGGTTCCGATAGCGAGGGCGGTGTCGCCCACCGCTACCGGCGGTGGCTCCGTTTGCTCCATGGCCGAATCTCTTCTTAAATTCATTTTCATTTTATTTTTTTATTATGTTTTTTATTATGTTTTTATTTTTTTATTGTATTTTTTATTATGTTTTGTTCATTTTATTTTTTTAATATATTTTTAATCTTCATTTTTTTATTTAATTATATTTTTTTATTTTATTTTCATATATTTTTTATCATTAAACAGTTTAATTAACGTTGGACTGCTTTGGACGGGAACAGCCGAACTGTTCCCAGCGTCTCCCTTTAATTTTTGAGCAATGCTAGAGAACATCCACTATTTGAGAATATCCATCACACTCATAAGTAATATTTAAGAATAAATTAGTAAATTTCTTCTAAACATTATTTATGAGTACAATAGATGCTCTCAATAGTGGATGCTCTAAAGATTTTTTTTTAATTTTTAACTGGTAACACCCGATAACCCAAAAATCATTTCACCCTCTCCCTCCTTTCAGTTTACTCGACGCTCTCCTCCTCTCGGTCTCTCCCTCGCATCTCTCACTCTCTCGGTCTCTCCCTCGCAGCTCACTCTCGCCGTTACAGAAGGTATGGTCTGTTCCGATTGTTTTGCTCTTGTTTAGTTGGAAATGGTGGAGCTTTGTGGGGTAGATTTTATGGGTGTGAAGCGACATTTGAAAGGTGCCCTTGAGGCGTTTGATATGGTAGTGAGTATTTTCTTGGCTTGGCTCGGGTATTTTCCTGATAAGCTCTGGGTTTGCCGGCATCATTTCTTCATTTTGCACGCCACTGGTGGGCGCTGCGGCCTCCCTGATGGGGCCCCACCATTCCACTTTGCTGAATTCTGGAATGTTTAGTGAAAGTAAACCCATACCAAAGCCTCCTGCAATTCCGGTTAGTTGTTGAACAAATTCCCATCTCCATGGAAAAAGCCTTCAAAACCTGTTCATACAAACCTGTCCTTCATAAGAAACTGATTCAACAAAAATTTGGAAATAAAAATTAGAGGGAAATTAATAAGAGACTTTTTACCACTGTTAGTTCTTTGCAGAAGATGAAGTATCTGAGCCTAGCAAAAAAATCCAAGAGAAAATGGCCTCCACTTATTTTCTGAGTGAAGTGGTTAAAGAAAATGTTCAAAATGCCTGAAATAGGATTGCCATTTTCTGGGTAATAAGGAGAAATTTTATGGTTTGGTTTTTGGAGTTGTGTATCGCAATGACAGGTTGTTCCTCAACTGCTTTCTGTGTTTTCGTTGGGTTTTTTCTTGGGAAAATGTTATCATAATACTAGTTTGTTGAGCATAAAACTTCCTATGTTTAAACAATTTAGGAGCATTTGATTTGGAATTGGAGGTAGATATGTCTATCTATGCATGGAAATTAGGAAACCCATCTGGGTGCTGTTTGAATTGCACAAAGAACTATAAAATAAAGTTTAAACAGTCTAGCTTCTCCCTGCATTTTCAGACTAAAACACAAGGTAAGAAAGAAAACATACCCCAAGGCCCAAGATGACAACACTCTGCTTACCCAGAAACCCATCTGTTTTATTTCCTTGATTTTGTTTGGTTAAATTGTCACTTTTTGCTAATTCTGGACAAGTTCAAGGGATGACCTACTTGTCGTTATTTCCTGATTTTTTTTTTTGTTAAATTGTCTCTGGCAGACACAGAATTACCTCGGCTGTGGAGTAGAAGTAGCTTATTTGCTTAATAGGAGGACTCGTTTTAGTCTTGTAGCAAATGCTGAGTAGCCATGAATGTGAGATGGCCGAGGCTTCTAACACCTACACATCTTTCTCAGATTATACGGAATCAGAAAAACCCATCAACAGCACTCCAAATCTTCAGGGAAGCCAAACAAAAGTATCCCAATTACTGTCATAATGGTCCAGTCTATGCTACCATGATTGAAATCCTGGGAAATGCAGGCCGGATAAGTGAGATGAAAGAGGTGATTGAGTGGATGAAAGAAGACTCGTGTGAGTGCAAGGATTCAGTATTTGTTAATGCAATCAAAACCTATGCTAAAGCTGGATTGCCAAATGAGGCGGTTTCTCTTTTCAACAGCATTCCTCAGTTCAACTGCGTGAATAAGACAGAGTCTTTCAATACCCTTCTGCAGATAATGGTGAATGAATCTAAGCTTGAAGCTGCGCATCGTCTCTTCTTAGAGAGCTCTTATGGTTGGGAAGTGAAGTCTCGGATTCCGTCCTTGAACTTGCTTATGGAAGCTCTATGCCGGAAGCATCGTTCTGATCTTGCTTTAGAGATTTTTTTAGAGATGAACTATCAAGGTTGCTGCCCAAATAGGGAAAGCCACCGTATCTTAATGAAAGGATTGTGTGAGGACAGAAGGCTAACTGAGGCAACCCATTTGTTGTACTCAATGTTTTGGAGGATCTCTCAGAAGGGTAGTGGTGAGGATATTGTGATCTACAGAATCTTGTTAGAATCTCTATGTGATGATGGGCAAGTTGAAAAGGCTGTGGAAATTCTAGGCAAGATCTTAAGTAAGGGGCTAAAGGCTCCTAAGAGATGTTTTCGCCAATTTGATCTCAGTCGGTTCAGTGCTGGTGAAGATATCGAAAGCACCAAGAATTTGATTAATGAAGCGTTGATCAGAGGTGGGATTCCCAGCTTGGCTGGTTATAGTGCTATGGCTGTTGATCTATACAATGAAGGTAAGGTTAGTGATGCTAACAAAGTGCTCGCTGAAATGCAAGAAAGAGGCTTTAGGCCAACACACTTGATTTATGAAGCAAAGATAGCAGCAGTATGTAGCAGAGCCAACGTTGATGAAGCATTGAAGGTAATTGAGAAGGAAATGGTGGTGGCCAATTGTGTACCAAATGTTAGAGTTTACAATATTGTACTGAAAGGGCTTTGTAATGAAGGGAAATCAACCCTTGCTGTTGGGTATTTGAAGAAGATGGCCAAACAGGTGGGATGCACTGCTGATAAGGAAACATATAGCATTTTGATCAGTGGGCTGTGTGGTGAAAGTAGGTATGGTGAGGCAAGTCGAGTTTTGGAGGAGATGTTAATCAAATCATTTTGGCCTGGTGCTGACACTTATAATGTACTTACCAAAGGACTTTGCTCTGTGGGCAGGCAATACGAAGCTGTTATGTGGTTGGAGGAGATGATTAGTCAGGGCATGCGGCCAGAATCCTCTGTATGGCACTCGTTGGTGGCATCGGTGTGCTCCAACATGGCTGACATTGATATGTTCTTTGACTCATTTAATTAAGTTATATTATGCCTGTAGATATTGGGAACATTTTGAGCTAGAGACCAGAGTTGTTAAGGTGATCTTTCTATTATAGTCGTTTTACTTTGTTAGACTCAATATTGTAGAATATTCAATAGAGATTATCGAATATCTTTCAAAAAGATTAAAGTTTCATACTATTCCTTGTATACAATCGGGGATGTAAATGAGCAGAGTTCAAACAAGTAACGGATAGTCAAACTTGGTTTGATTTTTATTCGAACATGAATCGAGCTTGTTTTTAAATTATTGAGTTGGACTTTATGTTCATAAACAACTCGTTTAGTATTTTAATGTTCTAGCAAGCTCAAGTTTGTTCATGAGCTGCTGCATTTTGATAAAATTTTATAACTTTATGACTTTGTTTTTTAATATCTTTATGACATTTATATATAAATGTATCAATGATTATATTTATTAGTATTAGGAATATAATTTCCTCTAATCTCCATAAACATTAAAATATTCTCATTATAAAGTCAGAGAGAATATTAAAAAAAGCAAAGTACAAATTTATTAAAGGTTATACAAGCCTCTACGAGTGGAGCTGAGTTTCATATAAACTATATCACTTAATCTAATCATAATTTTACGTTCACGAACGGTCCATTTGTTAGAATGATCAGAATATATGATAATATGAGTATCCACAAGATCAAGAAAAAAATAGACCATCTATTTTTTTTTAAAAAAAAAATTACATCATTTTTTTAACATTCTTAAACATTTTTTTTTAAAAAGAAAAACAATATTTTCTTAACCATTAAATTTAAAAAAAAACAAAAAGGAGGGGTGGGAGGGAAAACGGTGCACACCAACAGTTGGTGCATAAAGTATTATCTCAACTAATCATATCTTCTTAAAACGAACGATTCATGGAACAATGAACAGGCGGTATTTACAAGTCAAATGCGTCAGCTATCCAAGCTCACTTTTTCAACTTGACCAACCAATAGGGGGTTCAAAGATATAAAGTCAATCTAATTTGGAGCCCTTCACTGCCAATATGACCAAGTTTGTCATTGGATGCCCTTTGCATCCGAGACTTTAACATCTAGTAATTAGTCTACAAGGTAGAATCCAAAGCCAATATTTAGTTTCTAACCTCATGCTAATTACATCAATGAATATGGTTCTTCACCTAATGCTAACTAACCTCTAAAAAAAAAGACGATGACGATGATCTTGCGTGTAGCTTGAACATATGTCTATGCATGATTTCTCCATAAATGGATTGATTCCACTCTATCATTGCATTCCTTTCCTTGTTATGCCAGCTGATCAGGCATCCTCTTGAATCAGTAATATAAAGTGTTATTTTCTTATTCACTTTCTTTGTTTTTTGCTTGTGATGATTTTCACCCTTCTGGCCATGTTTTCAGTCTTTCAAGAAAGCATTGTTTTTCCACAGTAAAGACTAAGTTGATGAATTTTGTTCGGATGCTACTCCGGTGGCCTGAGAAACACCTGCACCGGTAGTCACCTCTGTTGTTGTGGCTGCAGCTGTTGCATTTTGCATGTAAATTCTCAGGTTAATGCATTCCCAAGCGACCAATCAATTAAAACTAGAAGGTGGGTCAAATATAATACCTGTTGTTGTATTTTGCATTGCCATTGAAGAATGAAGAGAAAGTATCCCATTAGAGCCATAATGCTGAGGCAAATAAGGGTATTGTACCATTTGGGGATATTGAACTCCAAAACCATGAGGGTTGCCACTTTGTGCATATTGTGCATAGAACGGGTACAAATTGTGGAGCGTCCCGGGTGGCCCTGCTGTCCCGATGATGGTATAGAAAGGAGAAGATTGTTGATCCCCATAAACACTATAATAGTTCTGAGAAAATGACATCAAACTCAAAACTAGGGAATTGAATGAAATTGGTATAAATCATTTGTCGAATATGAATCCAGATTATGTACTAACCACAGGATACATTGCATTGTTGGAATATCTAGTGTATCTGAAAATGACCGAAAAGTTTCACAAAAGAAACAAAATATATACAAATATTAGAGATTAATAGGAAAAGAAATTGTAGAAAAGACAATAGAGAATCATCCTGACATTTATCTTAGAACTTCCTAGCTTACCCATAAGCTGAATAAACAAATGTGTATTGACCCCTAGGTTGATGGTAATATGTGCCATTATAAGCAGGTGGAGTAAGCAAGCCACTATCAGGTCTAAATCTTCCTGAACCTGAAAAATTATTTGAAAAAATAAATTAAATCCTTTCTGTACATTATGACATTTCAAATCCAAGTATATTTCATTTTAGCATAAAAATAAATCAGTGTTCTGTTTGAAACAAAGACCAGAAGGAAACTGAAATGGATAAAAAGAAACCACATCATGCGAATGGATACCCTTTTATCAAATATTGGTTATTTTAGAAGAATACTTGAGGATTATTAGCCTTAGCATAACAAAAAAGTGAAAAAGCAAAAGAGGAGGGTAAATGGAGAGACCATCTAGAGGAGTTGGTGGACGAATCTTCTGTGCCCCAAGTGATGCGATATTGCAATTTGCTCTCCTTCCATCAATCACAGGAGATGGGTTTTGACATGCTCTCAAGGCTGCCTCTGGATCTTTGAATGTAACCTAAGAAAACAAACGAAGAAACCAAGTAAATGAAACAGAGAAAATGCCATTTGTAAAACTAAAAGAAATGGCAGGAAAGAAAATGGGCTTACAAAACCATAACCCTTGGATCTCCCACTGTTCTTATCTGTGATAACAACAGCCTCTATTATCTCTCCAAATTGCTCAAAATATCTCCTCATGGTATCTCTTTGAGTTTCCCAAGCCAAGCCACCCACAAAGATTTTGGTAAAAGTTGTGTCACCCACCATCTGAAATTTCCTTTGTTGAGACATGAGAAATATCTAACACAGAAAAAGAAGCAGACCAAAACTGTCAAACCCCCAACGAAAATGAAGGAAAGAAAAACCCAAACCCCTGCAAAAAACCAAATAACCCCCAAACCCCAAAGACCCAGAAGGGAAAAATGTAATATTTTGGTAAATAAAGCCAGAAATAGGAACTTTGTTATTTGGGATTCGGAGATCACATCAATGTAATCACAGAGACTCGGACACTTGTGATTCTGCTTCTTCTTCTTCTTGTTCTTCTCCTTTGTTTTAACGTCATGTTTTTTTAGGGACTATAATTGCCACTTATAGAATTTAGACGGCCACGACAACTCCTCAGATTCCTCAAAAATGATACCCGTAACAAGAAAATCATTACTGTTGAATGGGAAAAGAGAGAGAGAGAGAGAGAGAGAAAAAAAATACTAAGAAAATGTTTATGTACACCATTAATATTAAGGACCAAGATAATCAAGAAAGTAGAAAAAACAGGGCGAAGACAGAATAGATGCTAGAGGGCACCCACGACATGGCTGGCATGCAGAGGTTGTCCAATGAATTTTATATGTGAAAGACGAAAAGACCAATTACCTTTTTTTGCTGTATCACAACTTCCTCTGCGCTGCAATATTATATATATGTCAATACCAATAATGGCAATAGTATCTGTATTTCATTTCTGTTTATGGCGTCTGGTGGGGCTCTTTGATTGTGACCACTTCATACATTTCATTTCTCTCTCTTCTCTCTATCTCTCTGTCTGGAATTGTATTAATCGAAAAGGTAGAAGAAAGAAGATTATGTGTTTGGTTGGCCAAAACTTTCTGACAACCTTGAAAATTTTCTCTTACTGGAAAAACAAAAAATGGTCGGAAAGTGAACGAGGAGAGCAATTCTGGGAGCTCCCCTACTGTTTTTTATTTTTTATTTTATATATACATATAAACAGACTTTTATTTGTATAATTAAGCCAAAGGTGAACCTGTAATTTAGGGCTACCGAAAATCCAAAACTGCCCTTTCATTTAAGCACTTTCACTATAGGAAATGTAAAATGTAAAATACAATTAGTTACAATAACTGCCACATGTAATTGATACTATTTATCTTGTAAATATATATTTTTTTTTTATGAATAATTCTATATAGAGTCGATTTTTAGGGAGTCGTTAGAGAGTCGACTTTGATTTAAAAAAGATTTCTCTTATTTTTAACCTTGATTTCAATTTTTATATTAAAAATAAATTAATGAGACTTACTAGATTCATGAAAACAATGTTAAAAATGAGGGAAATCATTTTTAATCAGAATAATTTTATATGGAATTAATTTTAGAAAATCGATAGAGAGTCGATTTTGATTTTAAAATCCTCATTTTCAACTTTATTTTCATGGATCTAACGAGAATCATTGGTTTGTTTTTTTTGTATATAAATAGAAAATAAGGTTGAAAATGAGAAAAATTATGTAGAGTTATTCTTTAAATCAAAGTTGATTTTCCATCGACTCCCTAAAATCGACTCTTCGTAAAATTACTCTTTTTTTATTATTTACATTTTATTTACTATTATCATTTTCTTTTATTTTGTTTTTTACATGTAAGTAAATTCTTTTTATTGTTCATCATTTAAAATATATCTATTTCATTTTCTTCTAAAAAAACATCTTGAAACTATTGTTTACCAAGTTTTTCATAAATTATCTTATTAGTATTTATAAAATCTTCAAATCATCTCATTTTTCAAATATTTTTTTAGAGTTTGTAATTCTCGCATACTTTTAAAAAAAAAATAGTTAAATATAAGATTTACGTACAAAATGATTTTTTAATAATGACCCCAAATTATAAAAAATTAAAAAAAAAAACGTGAGAATGCTCGTTTTAAGACTATATAACATTACCAATTGAAGTTTAGTCTACCTACTGATCCTGTATTTATTGGGTATTAAAAATCAAGTTATGGCGTGCGGACATAGAAATATAACAGTTACAGAGCCTTTTTTGTTTTGAAATATAACAGTTACAGAGCTAGTAAACGGTGAAGCTTTTCTCAAGGGCAAGAAATTATGGCAGACCTCACCATGTGTTGTCACAGAGAGAGAGAGAGAGAGAGAGAGAGAGAACAATCATCATGTGAGTCGTCGTGGCATTGTCTTTGTAGAAGATCCTGCATGTGGCAACTTATTATACAACGCACCCATTTGATGCTTTATAATTGAGAAAAAAAAAATTTAAAAAAAAAAAAAACACAGCAACGTTAGCCAATCGATGGAATGGAAATTGGAAAACAAGAGGTAAGCTTGGGAAACGGCATCCATGATTGTCAAAATGGTCGAAGAGGATAGAGAGAGAAAATTAAAATGGTTGTACTACTTTGCCCATGCTTATTAGTATCATACTCAATAAATTTTTAGGCTTAAAGTAACAAGTTTAACAAACGGTAAATATATGGGGCCGGCTTTGGGTCCTTAGTGTCCCTATGAGGTTTTTTAATTTAAAAAAATTAAAAAAATAACATATAATTTATCTATATAAATTATTTTATTATTTTTATAAAAAAATAATTGAAATAAATTATAAAAAAAATTTACAATATAATGGCGCAAATGAGCCCCAATACCGGAGCCCATAACATTACTCACAAACAAAATATATATATATTTTTTTATTTTGTATCAAATTATATATATTTTTATTTAAAAATTATTTATTCTTCTTGCTTTTTATGATGCAAAACTATTAATCAAATTTTTATATCTAAATTATTCTTATATTTATTTTTCAATTAATAATGTCACCAATCTATTTAATTTTTCCTACAACATTGTTGATTTTGGATAAGCTTTTAGCAATTTTAATTTTAATTTTTTTTTGTTAGCAAAAGCAACAAATAGATATTGTCAATAAAATTCTATAAGCGATTCATGCAGAATCTATATAATTAAATAAAAATTTCTATTTTTTTTTTATAATTTTTAGCACATTCTTTTTTTTATTGTGGAGTTGAGGATTAATTTTTTCAGTTTTTAATGTTAATGCCTCTTTATTTAGTTTAAATAATTTAATTTTTTTAACTATTTTTTTTTAGTATTTTTTGAAGCGTTCTTCCACTATAAAACCTTAAACAACTGCCTAACTCAGAGAGCTGACTTTGCTTATTACCACTCTCTTTTATATTGCTTGATGTGGCAAAATCACGTAACATGCATATATTTATATTAAAATGAATGAAAAATTCTATTTGTAGTCTTAAATAAGAGATTGCATTGTAATCCTATTAATAAATTATAGTAAAAAAGAAAAAAAAAATTATTTTAAAACGAAATTATTATAATTTCATTTTTTTTTTTAAACTAGACTTGTATTGCCATCCCTATTTAAGAACTGTAGGTAGGCTAACTCAAAAAGAATTGATTCTCAACTGTTTTTCTCCTAATCCATCCAAAATAAACGAAAATGAAGAAGCACATCGATCTCAGTTACCATCCAAGCTACCGTCCTCTGCAATGGCTGCACATCCATTTTCCTTCCCCAAATCAACTTGGAGCAAAATGAAGTATAATTTTTTCCATCCAAGCTACATTCATCTGCTTATTAAGAGAGCTCTTAGATCTGTGTTTTATCATTTCTTTCTAATTTTTTTTCTTTTAATGTTTGGAAAAAAATTAATCAAATGGTACAGGAAAACCTTGACCATATCCTCTCATGTGTAGAGCGAAACATTCCATCCAAAAGTTTTCAGACATATGTACCAGATCGATTTCGAGAAGGAACTGATTGGTGGAAAGAACAAAATGGATGGAAAGCCTCTAGGGTTTCGCACGAGATCGATTTCGAGAAGGAAAATTGTAGCTCTGGATGGGGGACGAGGGCTTCCTCCAGAAGGCGATCGAGGTTGTTTTGCTATATTTGCTTCCTAGAGAACTTGGGGACAGCTTCCTAGAGAGGGAGTGTTGTTTTATTTTCCACTGTTGTTTTTTAGATGTTGAGAATTGTTTGAGTAGAGATTAAAATGAGTATATGAGTTTTATTGAGTAAAGCCTGTTTATCCAAGTTTTAGATCTGTGAATTTAGATTTTGGAAGTGAGAATTTAGATTTTGAATTCAAAATTTTCTTGAATCTCTTAAGTGAAAATTTAGTTTGGACAAACAGATTTAGTGTTAAGAATAATTTGAGTTATTTGGATATATGAAATAGGTTGAGTGTTGATTTTTTATTGATTTTTTTTTTGTAAGCGACTTTTGATTAATTTGAATATTAATAATAGTGAAATGATGATTTAGTTATGTTTTGTAGTGATAAAAAGAATTATTATCAGAAATAATTTTTAACATATTTAAAAAATAATTTTGCACAATTTTTTTTTTTTGTAAAATTTTTATTAAAATTAAAATTGCTAAAAATCAATCTTTAATTATTTTTCCTTTTTTTGCACTCCAAAATTTATTTAATTCAATCTATTTATAATTATAATAAAAAATAAAACGTAAAAATTAAGAATGAGCTTTATTGGTACTGAGGGTCTGCTAGAGGGAGGTGCAAAAAACCAAAAAAAAAAAAAACAAAAAATCTTATAAATTGTTTACATGGTTTAAATGTATTTAATGTGTTCATACAGTTTAACCTCAGTCTCAGGTGCATTTAATGTGTTTACACGATTTTAAATAATATTTGAAGTATTTTTATGTTTGGATGATAAAAGATATCCTAGCATATCTCCCATTCCCGGACCGAGGTCCCCCTCAATCAATGGGTTCTAAGAAGGAGGGCAGCGCCGATGAACACTTACACTAAACTTGCCGGTCTAGGAGTCCTGAAGTTGAGTGGCATAAGGTCGTTTGGCATGGCGCGAAAGTTATTGGTTCGGAAGTAGCCTAAGAACTTATTTGGGATTGTGTTTTAAAATTTAAAAAGTACTTTTAAATAATTAAAAGTACTGATAAAAAAAAATAATATGTTTGATAATTTTATAAAAAATGTATTAATCATTTAAAAAATGAAAATCATTTTTAAAACAAAATACTAAATTAGAGTTTTTATCAAAAAATTTCTACGGATAACTGTATATTTATAAAAAATTACTATAACTAATTTAAAAAGTGTTTTAAATACATGTTTATCAAATAATAAATAACAGTATAGAACTTATTATTTAAATTATAAATTATAAGTTCTAAAATTATAAATTATATTTTCTACCACAATTTTAAAGATGTAATAAATCATTTAATGCATGGCATATCCACGTCTATTGGTAAGCATCGATGGTAATATTGAAATTTGAAGGGGAATAGCATTTCCCAAATTAAAATATTTAATACTTGTGCTTTAATACTTTCAATACTAATTAAATAGGGCACATTTGACCTATAAATATTAAATGGATTTTAGGCTAATTATTGAGCCCAAGTACAATCCTATATCCAACAAAATAAATTTTTGGGCCCATAGTCTAATCAAAAGTTTCCAATAACTAGCTTCCCGAAATATTGGCCCATTAATATCAGTTTAGGCTAAATAATATTATCCATATAAATATTGGACCGGGTCTCATTATATCATATCATAGAAAAAATGACAATATTACAGACCCAAATGTCAAATCTAAAGAGAGATCAAGGTAGGAAAAAGAATTAGCAAATCAACACACAAAGGAACAGCAATTGGAGGAGGGAGAGTGGCATCGGTTTCTTTTGGTAAACTCCAAACTCATGGTTTATAAATTATATTTCTTCGAGATAAATAAAATCCGGTCTCATCCCCTATATTAAAACAAAATAGATCAACAAATACAATATAAAGTGGTACACTTTGTACGAACTATGGAATGAATTGTCCATAGCGAAAGGCGTCTTGAAATAAAGCCAGAGGATGCATTCAGATAGTTCAGGCAAGGTGATCTTCCACTTCCAGGTCTGCCTTCAAAGACAATAAGGCAACTCTCCATCCTATGCAATGGCTAGTAATACCGAGAATGAACAAATATAAAACAATGAATATCGATGCTTCTAAATTAATTAAATATTCTATATAATTCGAATATATGGGTTTCAATAACAAATATATATTAACTGGAAATTCTTATTCTACTCGTTGGGGATGTGTGATTTTGGTGACAGATGGATATCCTGAGCTTGACAGTGTGTTTATACTGCTTGGTTCTTGATTCTAGTAAATAGCACACCTGTTGGATTCTTTGACAACTCCTGGAAATTGAGACAAGGAGATTATTTATCTACTCTCTTGTTTGTCATTGTTATGAAGGCACTTGGATGGATGGTGAAGGTTGCCTATCTAGACTTTAGGTGAATAACGACACTATTGGTGTAATTACTATCTCGCACTTTTTATTTGCAAATAACACTCTTCTCTTTTGTTATGCGGAGGATAGCCAAATTCAAACTATAAGAGTATTGTTACTATGCTTTTAAACAGTGTTGGGGCTCAATGTAAATTTTAGAAAGTCTGAAATGGTTATAGTGGGTGTGGTACCATCACTCATTTATTGGGCTTTTTGGATTGCAAATTGGCATTGTTACCTATGAAATATTTGAGTCTTTTGTTGGAAGCCATATGGGATGAAGTAGTGGAAAAAATAGAGAAAAGATTAAGGATAGAACCATATGGAATGAGGTAGTGGAGAAAATAGATAAAAAATTGGTTGATTGAAAGCGGATCGAAAGGGGGTCGACTCACTCTTATTTAGAGTACCCTTACAATCTCCCAACTTATTATTTATCCATGTTTCCTATGCCTGCAGGGATGGTAAAAAGGATTGAAAAACTCTTTCGAGGGTTTCTATAGGGGCATGGAAGAGAAAAAGGAATTTTACCTGATTAATTAGAATACTGTTTGTTCTTTTATTTTGAATGGAGGTTTAAGAGTGTGCAACCTGAGAACGTTTAGTAGAACTATATTGGAAAAATGGCTCTAGAGATATCATTTGGAGGAAGAGTCTTTGTAAAAATAAAGTATTGATGCTAGATATAGTGATGCCTAAGGGGTTGGTATTTTAACGAAGTAAGGAGGAGGTATAGTGTGAGCTTGTGGAAATTTATAAGAAGGGATTGGCCTTATCTTGAGGAACATGTTCGTTTTGTGGCCAATGATGGTACTAGGGTCAGATTTTGAAAGGATGTGAAATGTGGAGATTATACTTTCAATAAAGTATTTCTAGCTTTCTATCGCCTTGCTATCAATATAGAGGCTTTTATGACAGATCTAAGGATATTTTCTCATGGTTCTCATCAATGAAATATTCTATTTACTAAGGATTTTCATAATTGATAACTATCCACCGTCTCAGATTTTCTCAACCTATTATTATCTGTTTAGAAAGTCCTATGGCTTAGAGGGATAGAATGCAATGGCAAGCTAATGCCCAAAAAAAATGCACATTTAAGACTTATTACAAAAACCTAACAACATAAGTTAATATCCCCTTCCTATTGAAGAATATATGGAGGTCTCGGGTGCCTTCTAAAATAGCTTTTGTTTGTTTGGACTGCTGCGTTTAAAAATATTTTAACCATAAATAACTTGAGGATGATAGGATGTGTTGTAATAGATTGGGTTATATGTGCAAGAAGAATGAAGAATTAGTAGATCATTTTTTATTGCATTGCGAGGTGATAAGGGTGTTGTGAAATGAGATTCTCGCAGGATGGAGGTTCCTTAGGTTATGCTAGAAAGGGTGATGGATTTTTTGGATTGTTAAAAAAAATTTACAAGACTGTCCTCAAGTGGTGGTAGTGTGAAGGATAATCTCGTTATGCCTTATTTGATATATCTAGTCAGAACGAAATAATCGTTGCTTTGAAGACAAGAAGCAATCAATAGTGGAGCTATAAAAATTTTTTGTTCAAACTTTATTCCGGTTGTTTTTAATCACTGTACTCAATAGGAATAATGTTTATAATTTCTTGTCTTTCTTTATCCAATATAAAATTTAATTAGGTGCTCTTTTGTATATTTTATATATATATGGGCTTTACTTTTTTCATTATCATTAATAAAATTATCTCTGATTTATAATATATATATTAAGTTCTATTTAGGAACATGTAAGATATAGGCGCTTTCCATTTAGGAACATATAGGCACGAATAACTATACACACGCAATGGCCCATTTATAGGGGGGGGAAAAGACCGAATATATTGCTTTTCCTGCGCAGAACTTCCCTGAGGACCTTGGACCACCAACAGTACTAAACATTGAGATATTAAATACTTAAAAGTGTTAAAAAATGTATGTAAAAAAAAAAAATATATATATATATATATATAATACACTGACAAGAGACTCCAACCAGAACTAAGGTCCTGTTTGTTATAAGAGATTAGATGGAATGAAATGAGATAAAAATGAAAAAAAAAATAAAATATTATTGTAAGATATTTTTTTAATATTAATTTTATATAAAAATTTGAAAAAGTGACATGAAATTTTAAAAAAGTTAAAATTTTTATTATATTTTATATAAAAATTTTAAAAAAATATAATAATAAATTTAAAATATATTTTAAATTTTTGATGTCATTATCAAAACAAACAAAGTATAAAGCCACGCAAATATAATATAATATAATATTATATTATATTTTATATATATATATATGTCATTTAGGCCATTGCGGTAACACTAGATGCAAGCTGGCCGCACCCTATGCAAATCTTTGAAAAAAGTGCGATTCTTTTTCCTCAATTCTTGGAAGAAATATGAAAACCATTTCATTAAATAAGAACTTAAGTAATTTTTATATTTCTTCAACGTGATCAAAGAATCGTGATACAAATCTAATATTCAATACCATAAATAATTTAAATTTTCAATATTTTTTAATTTTAATTTTAATTTAATGATTTTAAATAAAGTCTCGCTTATTAATTTTTTTAAAATATTCAATATAGTAATTTAAATTTTAGTGTATTATAATTCAAAATTGTTTTTCATTTAGATTTTACCTTAGAACTTAATTGGTATTAAACCACACCAATTTTATATATGAGTAATATTGCATACAATCTTCATTTGAGGACTCCTCATACAAACTTAGACAGTTTTAACCATAATTTTAAATTTCGTACTATATCAACCGGTACGGCCGGTATATGCCATATCGAAATAATGGCCAGTATAGAAATTGAGTCTGCTTCGTATCGACTCAAATACAGGCCATATGTACCAGATTTCGATATTTTTATTTTTATTTTTATTTTCATTTCTTGTTTTTTTTATCATATATATTTATATATAATTTATTCATATATTGACTATTATTTTAAAATATAATTTATATATGTTTTTATATATATAATTTTTTTTATGTATAGACTATTTCGAAATGGTACACGAAACTGTATTGGTACCGAAATATTTCGTTCCAGTACCTTGACTGGTATGCTTATCGGTACGGTATTCAAAACATTAATTTTAACTTCAAATTTTTTTAAAATTACCATAATATCATTATCAAAATAGTATTTTTTTTCTCATTTAATAAATGTTCTGCAGTCCCCACTCGAGGAATGCATGTGAGAAATTCTATTTGCAGCTCTAAGTAGGAGACAGTGTGTGCAGTACCATTAGTGAATGAAAATAAAAGAAAAAAAATATTATTTTAAAAATGATATTATTGTATTTTTAATTTTTTTAAACATAACAACATGAACTTGCATGAGCAAACTAGGAGTCCCCATTTTTTGGATTCTATGTAGACTAATTCTATATATATAAATAAGTAATGTTATTCATCATTGATCATCACATGATGTAACATTAGATGAATGAAAAATATTTATTATATCTCACTTGTAAACCTATTATTTAATACCATATCTTCATGAGATGATATGGAGAATATTTATTTTATACCCTCATTATGAGATGATGAGGAGATGAAGAGAAAATGAATGATGAATATATATATTTTTTTATATAAATACATATGTTGTGTAACACCTAGAAATTGAAGAAATAGATGAAATCGAGTCATGGAGATGAATTAGTTGCATGTTCCGAAATTTTGGTGAAAATATACATATTAGGATATTCAATCCACGTGCTGAAATTTTCAATTGTAAGGGATTAAGTTATCAACCTTCTGTACCAAATTTTTGAATTTCTATATACATTATAAGAAAATGAACTTTTGTGATTAATTATTTGTGACAAAAAATTATTTGCGACTTATTTTAGCTGTAAATAATCATTTTGTTGAAATTAAATGGTTGTAAATAAATAATTTTCTTATAATGAACTAGCTACCTCTCATAACTTATATAATATGCTAATTTTTTCACTCATGCACGTTGCAAAGTTCGATTATAATTTTGTGATCAAGAATATAATTGATGAGAGTTATAATAAACCAGGACAATTTATAACTAACAAATGAAAAATGTAATAGAGCTGTATATAAATATATATATATATACACCTATATATATATAAGTTGACTCCACTTAATATATATATATATATGAAAAACTCTTTTTTTTATTTTTTGGTAAGGCACACTTTATAAAAGACTTGTTAAAATTTTGTGCATTTATGACTTGTCCTAACATTATTCACATATATGTAAAAGAGAGCTGCTTGGGGATTGCCGTGCCGTTCATAGGAAAAAAAATAGCCCTCAACCAACATCAAACACGTAAAAAAAAGGAGAATTAGCATAATATACTGCTATACAGGTGATTAAATCTAGGCTAGTAGTCGAATCTCTCTCCCCGTGTTTCCTCTCTCCTGTTTTCCTTCTCCCTTCGTATCCCTCTGTAGAGCATTTTCAAACATTTGTTCTACTCGTATTGTTTGAACCAAGAATTAAATAAATTGTCTTCTTACTCAACTTATTTCTATAAAATTTCCCTCCCAACTGATCATCTCCTTCTTTACTGGTAAGTGTCGTGCTCGCTCGCACTCTCTCTCTCTCTCTCTCTCTGAGCTTTAGCATTTTTCTTTTAAATTCATTAAAAACAAGCTTTTATGAATTTATTTGTTAAGAATATTGACATAATTTGCTGATTTTCCCTCCCTTTCATTCTTTACTCAATTCATTGGATTTTTTTTTTTGGTCTTTATGCTTCTTGTGGTGCTCATTATTACTGGAACAACATTCTTAGCTACGGTTGAGAAGTTAAAACTTGTTAATGCATTTTACCAAGGGCGAAACCAGCATTTGATATTTGGGAGAGCGATTGACAAAGTCTCTGACTTGTCCACATGACCACGTCTTTTTTTTTTTATTATTCGTCAACTTGTCAACATGTTTCTTTAAAAAAAAATTGTTATTCTTTCTTAACTTGTTTATATTTTTCTATACTTTAAATAAATATATAAATTAAGAATAAATCTGAGAAATATCTAATAAGTAATAATATAAAAATGTTAGATTTTTTTTTTATATAATTTGTCAATTATCGAATATTCTCAATTGATTTGCAAACCTACAATATCCAACCCAAATTTGAAAACATACAAATTTTGACAATGGAGTTCATTATACTCATTTATCAATAATGGTTTTTACACAAAATTAAAATTCATAGCTAATAACATTGATTCAATATTTTTTAATGAATAATCCATGCACTAATTAAGTTGTTTTAATTCAATGAGAGAATACTATTATATGTGAAACATATTTAACCAAATCCAACATCATTGTAAACTTGCATCAACACAAAAAAAAATTTAAAAAAAAGTTTAAATGTCAGTTAAATACTTATATATAGAGGTTAGAGAACTTATTCGTTGAAAATAGAAACTCAACAAGATGCGTTGAATAAATAAATATTAATATAGGATGCGTTGAATAAATAAATATTAATAAACAATCATATATTTTTAATTTTTTTTTCTCTGAAGATATTAATAAACAGTCACATATTATTATATTAATCAATTGTTATCTAACCTCTCTACATATTAAAGTTATTATATTAATCAATTATTTGATATATTTGAGTTGTTGAGCTAGCAGCCTAGCACTGCAGATTCTTTATATAACTAAATTTAGTCCGTGGAGTTATGTTCTGTACAGCAGAATACGTTGAACACACAACAATCATGCTGGCAGCAATGCTTTATAGCTTTTATTGACTCAAACCATGACAGAAATGTAAGAAGAGATTAGAGATCCAACAGTATAGGACTTGCGTCTAGTGGTATAAGAGGAACTCTATAATATTTTAAGACTTTGGTACATTGTGAAGAGATAATTTCAGATCTGGAGGAGTCAATTTAAATAAAAAACATGTAGATAGGAAAATATATTTACTCACTTGTATACTATCTTAATTATGTTTTAAATCTTTTTTTTGGGGGGCATATGTAGTTCCGCCCTTGCATTTTACTGTGTTTGTATCACTATCACAACCCTTGGATATGAAGTTGAGAGCTTCATCTCCAAAATTGACAATGATTCAACATAGATGCTGCATCTTTTAAATGCTCAAAGTCAAAATATAACTTAAATATTTGCCTTCCTCGTCCTGATTCAATGAAGTGGAAATTGAAGACAAATATATACTCAGGTCCATAACCATTGTTCGGTTTAAGTACTGAGCTAGATGGGCCAGTGCGATTTCTTGCTGTCGGGTGTGGGATTCGTTTAGGAAGAAAGGAGTTTAGGGGGAATGGCAATACTGTTCGGGTGTGGTGGGATGCATAGTAATGAAAGTAAAATGCTAACATACCACATTCGAATTGGAAGGCTGGTTTTCTAAGATAACTAGATTGGCTGGTTATAAGATATTAATTCTTTGTATAAAACTACACACACACACACACACACACACACAAAGGCATCATGTACACATATAAGGAAAAGCTAGAATCTAAGGGGAGCCCCCTACCGTCGTATCAAACCAACCATGCACAAAGGAATCAAATTAAAGGACAAAGTTGCAGATCAGATCAAACAAATTATGCGATTCGTGGGTTCTTAATTCAGATTCCTTTGTGAATTATCCCATTTTGTTGTCGATTTTATTTTACATTTTCTCTTCTACTTTAAGCTTTATGCCATTTCGTAATTTGGGCTGTTCTAGTAGTACTGGTAATTACTCAGCATTGTCAGCGCCGATCTATTTCATGATCGGTATTATTATTGCATGCCGACAAAACCTTACAAACTGATAGAAGGATTCAGCATAAAATATTAATTATAAAAACATACGATGTTAACTAATGAGATCGTGAAGGACAAGAATATGATCCACGCAGACTTTGAGAACGACATGTCGTGCATTTGACCTCGACCGTTGTTGGATGCGTGCATGCATGTTGGTATATTGCTGCTATAAAAAACTACAAACCGGGCCCCTCAAATGTTTGATTGTGAAAAATACTCTTCATTTCACTTTATTTTGTTTCAAAATGTCGACTTCTGTGAATCTTACCTGTATTCCCCCCATATAAAACCAAAGGTAGGACGTCACGTCATCAACAAAAGATAAAGTTTGTAATTTAAGCAAATATATATATCCAAAAAAAAAAACTATTTAATTTTACACGTGCTGGTCAACCAGGGAGAAAGATTCTCCATTTTTTTAATATTTATTATAATACATCGATCTAAGGATTAAAGAGATCAGTTTAGTCGCCCTTCGATTTTATGTGATCTACGTACAGAAAGTTGTATATACTCAAAGAATTAATGCTCGTTGCATGGCTGTATCTAGTTCTAAGCTGCTTCACGTCAGACGTTTTATTATTATGTTTTTTAAAGGACGTTCATAATCAGGAAACTCCAAACAGCACTTTGCGATATTTTGTGAAATCTGATTACAGTGTTTTTTGTAAATTAACGTATAAGATCAAAGTACTCGATCGAATATGGATACATGATAAGGAAGGAAAGAAAAAAAAAATTTTAAAATAAGAAGAGTGCTATAGCTACAAAATGAATTACACAAAATAATCTCATAAACTGATATGATTTTATATAATTTATTAAATATATTTTAAAATAAAAATAACTTTAAAATTTAACAGACAACTACATCAAATTATATCAGTTTATAAAAATTATATATATACGCAATCATTTTATGATTAGGTATTTCTCTAAAATAATCAGCAGTACCCCCATTCAATACTCTTGAATATTATATATTATAGGCTCATAAGATTCAATTTTGGCTTCTCCGGGATTGGATCAAGCCTTGAAAAAATGACTAATTATTCGACGTACTACTACTGTGCATGATGCATGCATTCACTTTCAAAGACGTTCTATATTTTAGAATAATATTCATTTTTGTAGAATAAGATATGCAAATTATACCTTTCTACTTGGGGGGATCAAAAGTTGCAGATACGTACCATATAATTTTTTTCTTGAAAATAATAGAATATATAGAAAGAACAGCAGATTATAATTAATTAACTTAATTCAAACGAGTGCATGGCACAGTGATATTTGAACACCTTGAGGCTCGAGAGAGCAGAAATATCAATACTCAAAGTATTATGTAGCCTAAGAAAGCTTTATAATTACCAGTCCCAAGGGGAATCATCTCTCTTTTCATCTTTATCTCAGGCCGACCCTCAGAATCTAATTAATGTTCTCAAAATGCTTGACAGTGAAAAGAAACCAGTTTCTCATTAATTGCCCGATGATAATCACTTTTGCGAAACTGCTTTGACAATATTCTTTTAGAATCCTTTTATCGAAACCATAAATCATGTAAGGGCCCTTCAATGTATGGATGGGAATCAAACTTACACAAAGCAAAAGAGCATTTTCATGAAAAGAAAAGGAAAGGCCGACTTAAGTTATGTTTTATTCTCAGTCGTAAAGTACTACTCCTACTGATCATGGGAGCCACAATTATCAAGAGTACTTCCCAGGGATCAATATTGACAGTAAAGCAGAAGTTTTTTAAGCTAAAATTATGGACGATCAGCTCAATCTGCAGAGATTTGAAGGAGAAAATTAAGTTGATTGAGATGATCTGTACAATTTAAATATGCTTCGATACTAACATTATACTGTACTGATCATAAACGTGAAAACAAAAACCAGAAGCCACTACAAAAATTTAAAAATAAAAAAGTATTCATTACAGATTATTTATGACGAAGTTGATTATTTGTGATGAAAATAAATTTATTATAATAAAAAATAATCATTTTGACAGAAAATATCTGATCACAAATAAATAATATATTTTCTTAATAATGAGTTTGGAATTATTCGTCCAAGCTCTGGAATTAGGGGACATATATTTATGTTATAGACTATATTATTTTAAAGATTAACTTTTAACATATTACATCTCGATCTTTACACTTCATGATATTTATGATCTCTATCTACCCAATTAGATATAGAACTTGATTTCACTTGAAGGTTAAATATCTGTTCCAAATATGGAAAAATAATGTTTGTTTCCTATTTTTATTGCTTAAGATCGAACTTAATGAACTGGGTCAAAGGTCATCAAGTGACAAATGCATGAAGACAATTCTGCAGAAGTGCTTAATAATTTGTTCAGTTTCAACTTGGCATGAAAGCATCTCCATAACCCCAGAAATCAAATCAAATCTCTCCGGAAAACATAATCAACAACATGCAATATTATTGTAGCTAATTAAATTAAGATCTAGATGGCAACAAAAGCCATTGTCTGTCTGTTTCATGTGCTGTCTAGTTAATGATACACGGTCTGTACGTCGGTATCAACGGTAGTTAGCAGCTTTCAAATCGTGAAAGAAAAAGTCAATCATAATTCATTAACTTAATCTAATTTGAACTCTTTGTGGGACTGGATGTCTTCGCTTCAACTAATGACTATCATCAAAATTAAAACTGTTACTAATTAAATTCATATATTCGAATTCCACACTGCCATTTCAATTCATGATTCATGGTGTAAAGTTAAAGCATCGATCCCTTGATATCATTTGGCATGCAGCACGAGTACTTAGTCTTATTATAATATTTTTTTATCATGAACCCTTGTCATTCATTAACAATGATCAGCTATTAATTTCTACTACATTGTACGTACGAGATCGGAGGATTGCATATTTTTTGCCGTCATAATGACAATAAATTAATTGCCTATTAATAGTATATATAAAATTGATTGCACCTAATTATCAGTTTGCCAGAGGACCAGTAAAGCAAATGAAGAATAAAGCCTACATGATAAAATCGTTATTATAAAAAAAAATAGATATTTATAATATTTTAATTTTAATTAAAATAATTATTTGAAACAAAAAACAAACTATTATAATTACAAATAATTTTTTGATTATAATTCAAATATTATAAATGTCATATACCACTTTAGAATTAGGGGTGTAAATGGTCCGGTCCGGAAAATTTGTGGACCGATTCCATTCGGTCCAAGAATTTTCTCACTCTAGACCGGACCGAACAGGAGTTCAGTCCATACCGGTCTGGTCCAATTCGGTCCAGGGCAGTCCGGTCCGGTCCAGGGATGTCCCAAATGATTTAATGGGCTAAATTTAATCTAAAATTCTACAATAATCAAATATTTTTTTTGCCCAAATTTAACTATTATAAATTATAATATGTTAGTATATATTATATATTAAGTATGTTAGTAAATTATAATTAATAACATTATTATATTAGTATATTACATATTTATATGTTAGTAAATAGTAATAAATTAGTAATAATATATTAAATAATAATAATACACTTATTATTTATAAGTTATTACTAATATTCTATATAGATATATTATAATTTATATTTTTATACTACAACTAATCAACTAATAAATAATAATATGTTAATATTATAAGAGTATATATTATATATTAATATGTTAATATATATTATATGTTAATATATATTATATATTAATTTATATTAATATTAATATTATAATTTATATATTATTTTTATATATACATATATAAATATAGATATATGTGAGGATTGGCCTGGTTCGATCCGGTTCCAAAAAAAAAAAGTCATTTGGATTTAGATTGGACAGAATTAATTGATCTATATAAAATTTGAACCGGACAGTTGATCCAATCCGATCTCGGTCTGAGATAATCAACCTGGTCCAGGTCATCGATTCGATCCCATATTTTTACATCCCTATTTAAAACAACCTGAGAGAGATTTTCTAGGCCGACTGCCTTTCTGATCCTCCCAATTATTTATTTGCTAATTTTGGTTTAAGAAACCTGATCATCAGGAGAGGCCAAAAACTGATTAATCATAAAAAAAAAGTTTGCTGTTTTGTAGACTTGATAGATCGCTTGATCTATACGCTTTTTTGAAACTGACGCGCGTAGTACTGCATATACATGAGCATTGACACGTTCCGGTAATTAATGTATAGAAAAGACAGGAAATCTTCTTTGTTAAAATTGACGATGCTTAGACATGACCATTACCTCCAGTATTACATGATTCTCGTCAAGAAAACCCATTAATTCCATTAATATGGTTGATGACGTACGTATTGTGCCACCCAGTCTTTCACGATGGTCCAGTCGATTCAAACTTACATTTAAGAAAAGAGAATGGAATCGAGATTCGACACCTCTCTAATACTAAAGTTTGTTTTCAAGATGAGAATTTGGAATGACAAGAGAATGCGTAAAATATAACCTAATTTCATATTAATTTAATGTTATTTATAAGCACTCTTACGTCTATTATGCAGGCGGAGGTGGTTAATGACGTTCAGTGATATGTTTCAATCGTTATTTGACGAATGACGGCCTAATTTCATCTATCTTATTTCAATCATATTAATTATCATAATCATTGATTGGACAAGACTTGGATTTTTGGATGGCAATTAATGCGGCATAGTATTTGACATAATCATGTCCCATTACTTTTAATGTAGCTGCAATTACAATGCGAGGTTAAGCTAGACGCTCTGATACTTCCTCGAACTTCGTAGATGTCTAGGATTATTTGGGCTGGTCTCCCCAATTAGACGAACGCTCAGGATTACTTGCATTCGTCCCCTAATCAAGTTCATTTACTCTCTCGCGCATGGGCTCAAGTCAATCATGAAATCTCTGGACTTTATAATTTGAGTGGGCCTTGGCCCACTCAGGCCTCTTTTTCAAATACTATGATCGATCGTACCTGATTCACGAATTGTATAAGGATAATTTTTTTTTTTTTAGGATTCACAGATTGTATCCAATGAAACCTAAGTGACGAATCACCAGAGTGCCTAGACGACTTACAAGTTAATTTCTCCAATGATAACAATGATAAAAGCTTCCTACTGTTCTAGTCTAGTGCCTTACCTATAGAATTCGAATTACCATCATAGTACATGCCTCTCATTGGGAGATAGTGCATGTCTTGGCTCTCATATCATGACTATAGGCTAATAATTATCTTGTACTGATGAATTACATTCCCTACGTTCGCATTAATCACGAAAAATTCATCATAGCCATGACCTCTCAATATTATTAATATTTTATCCTCTCTAGCCATACTTCAAATTAAGATCTCGTTTGGATAAAGAGGTGCGTGCTTTTATTACAATCTATTTTATTTTATTTTATATTATCTCATTTCAATATCTATATACCATAAACACTTTTCAATTCTAAATTTATAAAACTTTCATATAATTATTACCTAATTATTATAAATTTCTTAAACTTTAAAACAGAATACAAAAAATAATTTAAACTTTTAATTTAAATCTCAACATAAAAATTATATTAAAAAATTATATTCTAACGATATTTTAACTTTCTAATATTTTTATTCATCTCTTTTTTTCTCCTTTTCAAAACTTTCATTAAATATTTTAACTCAAATCGTTTCTAACTCATTTTATCTTAACTGAAATATTTCAACTTATCTCATTAATTCACCAGCCAAACCAAGCCTTATGGTTCTCATAATGCTCCATACACTATCTGCAATACGCATTCTTAGATATAATCTTACCCATTAGTATCTTTTGGAATCTATCCAATAGCATGCATTTTTTAGTATGTTTATTACATGGCAAAAAATAATTTTACATCGTCGAATTAGTGTCGTTCCTCTTTGAGAGAGAGATGAAACGGAGGTGTCTTCATCATGACTATGATTGGTAAATTAGTGTCATGTATTGTAAGGGCTTAGAGAACTGGGGAAGAGAGTAAGGAAATGAAGAATTAATGTTCTAGAACTAGTTTGGATGGTAAAAGCTTCTAATAATGATCTCATATCATCTTGTACTTTTATCTCATCTTATCTCATGATCTCAATATTCAAATTTTACAAATATAAATACTTTTCAATTTTATATTTTCATGAAACTTTACATGTAATTATTATTTAATTAATTATTATAACTTTTTCAACTTCTAGATAAAAAAACTTTTAAATAAACCACAAAAATAGTTTAACTTTTTTAAATTTCAAAATAGAAATAATATTAAAAATTAAATTGTAAAAATATTTAACTTTATAATATAATTTTTATTCAAATTCTTCTCTATTTTATAGGCATATTAATCCTCGTAACTGTGCACATTTGTTCCCTTACAATGTGTACGTATAAACATATAGCCAGGAGATACACAACATCCTTTAACATTGCAGACAATAATTATCAGAGTACGGTCCTAAAGAAGTCAAACATATCAGCATTAATGAAATACACAAATGATCTCAACTCAATTTCTTCTAGTTTACCTTTATTTTCTTCACCTATCATTTGAGCGACACGGATTACACATTTTCTTCTTGTCTAATAGGCCATGAAAGCGCAATCCCTACCTCCATAATAATCTTTTTACTGTTTGTGGTGGTTGCATAAGGGGAGAGAGAGAGAGAGAGAGAGAGAGAGAATGGTCCATGATTGTCAAAGATGTACTTTTCTGGAGATTTTAAGGTCGAGGGTCGTAGTTCTTGATGATGGTGTGCACCCTTACTCTCTTAGCTAATTGCCCACATCATATTTTCTACAGTACATGGACCCAGTATTGTTAGCTGTGAGTGACAGAATATTATATTATCATTTGCAAAAAGAATTTTGTTACATATAGTACTGTTTTTTGTATTTTTTATATATTTAATTGATGTGATTGATTAAAATAATTATTTTATATTTTATTATAATTAAAATAATTATATTTATTTAATTAATTACATTAGTAAAATGCCCAAAGTTATACAAAAAGTGACTATAATTTTTGAAATATCAAGAGCTTGTTTGAATTAAAAAATGAAATAAATTGAGATGAGTTTAATTTATTTTTTAATATTATTATTATTTTATAATTTTAAAATATATATATTAAGATTTAAAAATATATATAAGAATTTATATTTTATATTTTATATAAGAAATTAAATAAATATAATAAAAATTAAATAAAAATAAATTAAAATAAGTTGAAATAAATTTTAAATCGTAATTCATTTTCTATATGTCACGTATCATCACGTATATGGGCACGTATATGGGCTTAAAGGAATCTGCCAAAAGCAGGATCCTTTCTCTGTCAATGAAGGATCCTTTCTCTGTCAATGAAGGTTGGTGGCACTTCTCGTAGAATAGTAAAACTGGCCCCCACTTTGAAAAAAGAAAAGGCCATTAATGTGTTTCTCATGAAAAAAAGCTCTAATTTATCATGCGTATCTTTGGCGCCTTTATGCCCACAACCCACACATATATAGTCCTCTACATATACTCATTCGGGTACACACCACCTTTTAAGTTTTCATTCTTCCTCTCTCTATATATATATCGTACCACTTAGAGCTTTCTATGCCTAAATTCTCTGCATCTGATCTGGATCTGTGTAGTACCTCTTCGAATCAATATATCTTTGTGTCTCTCTAAACCTTAATATCCGAATGCCGGAAAACATGAGTATATCAGTAAACGGACAATCCAAAGTCCCTCCTGGCTTCCGGTTTCACCCAACAGAAGAGGAGCTCTTGCAGTATTACTTAAGGAAGAAGGTTTGTTATGAAAAGGTTGACCTCGATGTAATTCGTGATGTTGATCTCAATAACCTCGAGCCTTGGGATATTCAGGGTACGTAATGGCTAAAAACCTATTAATTTCTCTAATTTATTTTCTTTGCTCTGTTCTTTTATGTGTATATATATATATATATGATCTGTTCATGAGCGATGTTGATGATCTTTAATTATTTTGGCTATTAATTTTGGTGCAGAGGTGTGCAAAATAGGCAGCACTCCTCAAAACGATTGGTACTTCTATAGCCACAAAGACAAGAAATATCCGACTGGGACTCGCACCAATCGGGCAACTGCTGCCGGGTTTTGGAAGGCCACCGGCCGTGACAAAGTAATATACGGCAATTGCCGGCGTATTGGAATGAGAAAGACCTTGGTTTTCTACAAAGGCCGAGCCCCCCATGGCCTCAAATCTGATTGGATCATGCACGAGTATAGACTGGACGACAATGTCACTCATGATACTACTAATGTAAGCCATTCTTCCTCAAAGTCTAGTTCTAGTTAGCATTCTTGATTAACATGTTTCAATTATACTGATACATTTATTGGGCAATTTCTTGAAGATCTCCAATGCTGTAGGGGAGGCAACTCAGGAGGAAGGATGGGTAGTGTGCCGTATATTCAAGAAGAAAAATCACCAGAAAACCCTAGACAGTATCCCTAATATTGGCTCCATCATCACTTCAGAAACCAGAACCCTGATGTTTGACGATCCTTGTGATGGAGGAGGAGACTTGGATCAAGTACTCAAAGACATGGGAAACTCCAGCAAAGAATTATCAGATCAGAAAGAAGGAAAACGAGGTGAAATATTTCTCCATCCCATCGAGACAGGCAAGAAATTAATTGGCTACCATGAGACAGATTTCATGAAACTCCCAAGCCTAGAGAGCCCAGACTCTAACAGCACTGATCAAAATCATAACTTTGACTTACTCATTTCTCCTGAGATTAATAATATTACAGAAAATGATGATCAAGGCCGCATTGTCATGACCAATCATCCCAACTCGGGTTATGATCACCTGGTCGACTCAGCTGCCCTCACCAACTGGGCAGCCCTTGATAGGCTTGTAGCTTCTCAGCTCAATGGACAGGTCCATGACCCCACCAATATGCAGGCTTATTGCAACGACACAAATCTCCAATTTTCAACCCTTCGATCGTCATCATCATCTTCCAACAGATCATCCTATAACCATCCTTCCGGGCAGGACTACAACAACATGAGCGAGATAGATCTGTGGAGTTTTGCTCAATCTTCGTCGACATCATTCTCATCCTCCGACTCACTATGCCACGTGCCAAACGTTCAGGTATAACAGAACAGAACAACCTTAATCTTGTATACATATATATATATATATAATGCGTATTAATATTCAGACAATAAAGTACGTACGTACCTGATGATGAAGTCAGAGCTAGGCCAGGCTTTTGTTGTTTACACGCAGTTTAAAATTGTGATGTTAATGGTATTAGCGATTGAGAGATGTGTTGGAGATAAAGAAAGCTGAACAAGTTTTAGATGGGATGCCATTGTCAGTCATTATTATCTTCTGTTAATTATCACTATGTCGAGCATTATTTTTTCAAAATTCCCATCTTGAAGCTGGCCTATCTCTCTTGGTGGTTTTGATAATATAATATTCCCTAATTTCTAACAGCAATTATAAGTTTTGCCTTTTCTTTTTTTGGTCTCCTATGATGGCCAATATGGTCGCTTGCTTAATCATCATTTTATCAGCTTTTAAGTCACGTGGTTTGTCGGTTTGTTTGAAGAAAGGTTGCTAGAAAAGCCCATGTTTCAGCTGATCTCTGATCCATCAAACTATGACTGGACATAACATGGCCTCCGCACAACATGGATAACTATCCAATTACACGAGAGAGAGAGAGAGAGAGAGAGAGATGGATTGTCCTGCTTTTTAATGAAGTCAAATTAAAAGAGAATCAAACAGAAAGTAGGCTTTTTATATTAAAAAGAAAAATTGTATAGTTTTAAAATTTACAAATTTTGCATTTTTTAAAAAAATAAATAAATCTGAAACCAAAAAAATCTACTTCTTCAAATGAATTCTAAAATTGCATAATAACTTAGCAGGACTGTAACTAATATTAATCTTTCTATTATAAATAAAATAAATATTTATGATAGATTATTTATGATAAAAATATTATTTATTATAAATTAAATATTCATTTGAGTAAAAAATAATCATTTTAGTGAAAACTAATTAGTTACGACTAAACAATACTTAAGAAAACAAACATATATCTACTCAGTCTAAGATTATTTTCCTAATTTTCTTATAGCGAATTCATAGTTGCCTAGCTAGCTAGTAATTAGGAAGACAAACAAGATGGCAAAATTCACGGACTCGACTTACTGTTACAATTCAAAGGAATGTTGTGTTGCACCTAACAATTAATTTATATCTAGGTAGACAGATATTCCTAGCTAGCTTGATCAAGTACTTGCACATGATGTGATCTGATGATATTTTTTCAAAACTTTAATTTCATTACTAATTAGGTCAGTTTGAATTAAAAGATAGATAAATTAAGATGAATTTAATTTATTTTTTTATTATTATTATTATTTTAAAATTTAAAAAAAATATATTATAATTTTAAAATTTTGTATAAAAATTTATGTTTTGTATAAAAAATTATAAAAATATAATAATAAAATAAAAATGAATTTGAAATAAATGTTAAATATAAATAACACCTTAGTGCTGAGAAATTAAAGGTCGCACATTTTTTTTTTTAATTTTAAAAATCTTCTTCCATAGGTCATTAGTACGTACGGATCAGAAGTATCCGAAGACTCGTGGGATCAGCTAACTAGCTAGCTCCTCGATAAACTACTCGATCATGGTCGGGCCATGTTTCGGCCAGGAAAATAAAACATCTATGTACATACGTACGTGCCCTTATCCATACATCACTTCAAAGACGTACATCATGAGCTTCGAAGACATGCATGCATGATGCATCTATATATATATATATATATATATCTTCCAGTGAATATGGCGTGGTTAATATTATAATGAAGAAAATAGGATGATCTAGACTTGACACAAATATAATTGCTTCTCTTGATGATCTATAGCTAGGATTAATTTATAAGATCATCCAAAGAAATTATTAGCTGGTTCATTAATTTGTTCGATCGGTAATCTTGATATAGACATTCGACTATAATGATTAATTTTCCATATGCATGGTAATTTGGACAGTCAATATTTTACATAAATATTTAAGGTGCTATATACAATCTATTTTTATAAATTTATTTGCAATTCAAGTAATGGACAGATAGAAAATTCTCATTTTTAGAATAAAATTAATTGATATATTCTTAATTACAAATTAAAAACTCTTAAAATCTAGAAATTTTATTTTATTTAATTATTAAACGAGAGCATTTCAATTAGATTTGCAATACAGTTCATTAAATATAGATTGTAAGAAGAATAATTTCTATCTTAAATGTATCACTTTCTTAAGATCAGTTGAAAAAAAAAACACATCATGAATGTTACCACATAACGACGATCTCTTCTATCTTAATTAACCAACGATCGAAGGTATAAAGTTAGAACGTACAAAGCAGGTGTAAATTGTTTTGTAAAACTATGAGGTCAATCGATCGTAAAATGAGGATAATTTTTTCAAATAGAATCCATTTTTTTAATCAAATTTTCTTACTTAAAACAAGTCTCGGGCTTAAATTTAGATCCCCTTTGACACTTTCAAGGTTATAGAGACAAGAATTTTATTACGTATTTATGCCTATATATAGCATATATCTAGATATGAATCATATGATGGTATTGTATATCATGGGGGGACTAGTACGTCCACCGGGATTAATTCTCAGTACTGAACGTATACTTTCTTATTTTTATTGTTAATATTTTTTAAACCCCTTAAATATTTTTAAAACATTTCAAAAAATCATTAAAAAAAACTCTTCTTTAACGTACGTCTATTAAACGAAAAATAAAAATAAAAATAAAAAGAAAATCATGATCACCCTCTCTAGCTAGCTGCATTCTCAATAAGACTAACAACATTTTTCATTACACATTTGGCTGTGATCCCCACCATATTTATTTCCAATAAACCGTGATGACCGCTTTGAAAGGAAAAGTAAAAAGACCAACAAACCATGTTGTCTTTGTCAAGTCAACACGGCACACTTAAAAAAGGCAAAATCCAAAATATGAAGACGTATTTCTAATACTGATGATTATACATGATATAAAGTGGTATTATTATACCTCATCAATTTGCCCATTTGGTGAGGCTATAGTACAATTTTGTATTTTTTTTTTTATTTTTTATTTCAAATATTTTTATTTTTATTTTTATTTTTATTTTTATTTTTTAATAATCACTTTCTTAACAATTAAACAAAAATTAAATGAAAAAAATAAAGAAATATATAAGCAGTCAAAATAAATTAACAAAATGAGACAGTATAAAAACATTTTCCACACAGGTAACTATAAAGGCCCACTAGTACTATTACTCTTGCTCAAATTGTCTCCACGAATTAACGTATGCCATCTCCTCCACCAACCACGGCAGACCAAACTCCACTTATGTATGTTTTGTCATACTATATGTTATTTCATGATAACGAACAAGAACCCGCCCTCATCTGTTTCTAATTTCTTGTTTTTATCAAAATTTTCGAAGCTTCAGCTTTTAACATCCATGAGCAAAATGGTGCTACACACGGGTATTCTAGACTTCGAGAAAAAAATAAGGATAAATTATATGATACCATCGGCCCTCGCCTCAGCGAGGACTACGATGTTGAAATGTTGGCTACACGGATCATACATCCCTTGTGTAATGTGACAACAAGCGTATACTCACTACAAGATTAAATGCCTATATTGGCACTGGGTTTAGTGGCTAAAAGCATGCATTTGTGCCGAAAAATAGTATCATCGGTGATTACTGTAGAGCCAATCACTCGCCGGTATAATAGGCCAGGTAAATGTCTATCGCGAACATGAGTTCAATACGTTGCTGTAGTTTATTATTTGCGGTGAATTGTTGCCGCAGCAGACGGACCCTGAATGCGTCGCAAATGGTCTGTTAACCATGGTTAACAGTTGACATAAAACCTTTTTTGCTACAAATCCAGTTCGTGGCTAATAGTGTTAAGAGTTAAAATATATATATATATATATATAATTGACCATAAACTACTGCTTTCATACTGCAAACGAAGCTGTTATTATGCCAATACAATTTCAACAAAATACAGAGTTTGGATTCAAATATAACCAAATACAATCAAGAATGCAACTATTTGATGAGATTTGATGGAAGGTAAGTCTTTCAAGACCACCTGAACCACACAACTTCAAAGATAATAGTACAATTTGACAAACAAAATTTTAAAAAGAACTCCATGTTAATGGGATTCCATCTCATTGAAAATAAATCATCAATATAGCCAAGTTATTCTACCATATAATTTCTCAGAGTACATTGCAGGACAGAACAGCAAAAAAAAAATGTATTTTCATATTCTAATGACAAACTTTATTGAGTACTACAAAATTACCAATGACTTTAAGTGCTCCCCAAGTAGACTAAGATGAGTCACCATTCATTTATACACAAATGAAGTATCAGACAAAATCAATGTATTTTCAACACTTATTAGCTAACCACTGCCACCGGTATCAATGTAACTTGAGCAGACACCTCATCTGTGTGAGCTTCAGCCTGCAAAACCAAATGTTATAACTGAAGTCATCCCCTATCTTTAATTGCATTGAGTTTGCCCACTGTCATCAATACCATGATTTTGACCCTAAAATAAATAACAAAAACAGTTGAAGAATAATAACTAAAGTTTCTACAACTAAAAATCCAAAATCATCATTTAGGGCAATTGGAAATCCTTTGAGTTCACATTCAAACACAAGAACCCTGCAACGTCCACATAAAGTAATCAACTAAATAACCAAAAACAGCAACAATTGATACATTCTCGGACTTGGAAGAAAACTATCATGAAGGAAAAAAAAAATTACGTCGACAATTTAATGAAAGATTTGAAGATTTCCCTCACAGCATAGGCCTGCAATTACTTCACAAGAATGCATTTTCTGGCAGAAATGCATGCTTTTAGCCACTAAACCCAGTGCTGGTATAGGCATTTAATCCTTAAAAGTTTTGCTAATATAGGGTAACGTCACACTACTATTCTTCACGTTGCTAATAACTAAAGATTCTTACTTGTTTTAGAAACCATGAATGGTATTCTTGAAGCTAGTACTCTTTACACAAAACATGTCATACAACATCCTCGTTTTCACTGAATTCCCTGTTTTTATCACAGCATTCACCTAAAACTAGTATATAAGCTAACATATATATAATACTATTAATTTTAAAAGAAGAATGATCACAATAGAGACGAAATGTATAATATAATCTTCCTACAAAAAACAAATGATCCAAACAAAATTGGAGCATGCATGGAGTAGATCAAGGTCCCCTCAATTTGGGTAAGAACTTAGGGGGATCTTTTTAGATATAGATTAGGGATCACCCCAACCAAATAAATTCAGGGCTGCGTATGCATTCGATATGTCAAAACACATCATTTTGGAATATTTACTTCTTTAGTTGTAAGAAAACATACCAAACATACTCAAATCATCATTTATACATGTATAACACCTATTTACTTGATTTCTATCTTAAATGTGATTATCCCCTTAGAGAATATTCCAATAAGTAGATTTCAACAAAAATTCAAATCTCAATAGGCATACAGGCATATTTAGATTGAAAACTGCAATGTTAACATTCAAACTTATACATTACCAACCAGAGCAAAATATAGAATAACATAACAGTGTTATTGTAGAAAAATATAAATTCTACGAAAAAAAATTATGAAGTCCTAACAAAGGTTATCCAAGGCCTACAGAGAGAGAGAGAAGGAATAATGTAGATAGAACAAAAATACTCATTTTTAAAAGGATACAATCCACAAGAGTATGTAGCTGTTTTTAAGTGCACCAAAAAACCCGATTATAGATCTGAAGTTACAGAAAACAGAAACATGAATGTGAATGTGTAGAGAATAAAGTGTAGGGAAAAGAATGAGAGTATGTGAATGTGTCAGCATCCATTAACAGAGAAAGAAAAACTTACATGATAAAGATAAAAGCACCAAGTCCTAAAACAGGGAGAGTGAGAGACCTTCAATCACAACCATCGTAATGAGTGCTCATCCATATTCCAAAAATTATGACAGCTACAGATAAAAGTTGTACAATGAGAACAAATCAAACCCCATATTAAACTTGTCAAAAGGCACATGATTTACTTAGTTTTCTTTGATTTTACAAGTTATTCAATTCTATTAATCATCGATGAGAGTTGTCCGTATCTTTTTGGAAAAATTAAATAAAATTTAAAATATAAATGGATAGCGAGCTAAAAATATGGCGTACCGCTACATCATAATCTAAAAACCATGAAGAAGAATCTGCAGAATCCAGATTTAGAGAGTAGATTGAAAAGAAGGAAACCGGATTTAGAGCGAATGACGGATAAAATCGATATCCCTGAAGTGGAACAAGCAGACGTTAAAGAGAACTAAAAAAAGAACCCACCACTTAAGAGAAAGCAATAAATCGAGCAGGCTTAAAGGATCAAACTTTTCAAAATGTACAAAAAGGATAAACTTTCGATGTGAAAAAAATCAGGTAGATTATAAACAAAATAGAAGGAAATGAAGAGTACAAAAATAAAAAACTAAATTTTTGTTCAACATCATTGATGGAAACCACCTAGATAAACACTTTGTAGTAGGGGAAAACAAAGAAATATAACCAAGAAAAAGAAAAATATAATAGGGGGTAAAAAAAAATACTGTAAATTTTAATAAAATACTATAATCCACTAGTACAAACCCTAATGAAAACCTAACAAAAAAAAATCTCTCAATCAAGCTAAAACCACCAATAAACACAGAAATTTATGAAAACAAATTTAAAATAATAAGTAATAGAGAGAGATAGAGGAACAGATAGAGAGAGAAAACAACGACAAACGAAGAGAGAGAGCACTACAAGAGTGAGAGACGAACGGAGAGGGAAGGCACGAGAGAGACACTTACCTGGTCAGAGAGACGCATGACAACCCCTGTACAATAGCGACGAAGGGGCGCAATCACAAAGAGAGAGAGAGAGAGAGAGAGAGACTTTGGAGGAAGCCTCGGGGGGGGGGGGGGGGGTTTGTTTTATCACGCTAAAGAGATCGTATTAGGGATTTCGGGGAATGGGGGCATCAGCATGTGTTAAAATTTTAAAAGACTATTTGAAAGCGTCGCAAATAGCCCTAAAATTCGCCACAGATAAGCAAACAACCAGGTATTGCTTGCATTTCGTCCCCCAAATAAAAAGTGACACTTTAAGTGTATTTTTCCGTCGTTTTCAATTACGGCAAAGAAAAAAATGCCGTTATAGGCATTATTATTTGTAGTCACTTACATGTTATTACTAAGTGCACAATTACTTCGCAACGAAAAGTAAGAAAATATATTCAGTAAATCTAATTAATTGTATTAGAAAATATTTAAATTATTACAACACTACAATATCTATAAGTCACACGTCTCAAATCCTTAAAGTAAAAGAATATTATAGTCATCCCTTTATATATAAGCAAACTTAGTAGTTTAATAAAATTGGATGAAAAGCCTCAATCTACGATTCCGAGGAGTGGGATTGTCCTGATACTACCACGGTAAGATTTTACAAAATCTCAATAAGTGGGACTAGGACTAAGATTCAAACATACATGCAAAAAGGAAATGAAAATCATGTAAACATTTAATACAAAGAAAATTGATAATTATATATCATAGTTAACCAAATAGCTGTTAATGTTATCCAAAGGATTGCTGCAAAATACTCAACATTTAACATGATTTTTCACGCAAGTTATTACACATCCAAAAATCTCGTTTTATTGTCAATACATTCATTTTGTTAATGCGTGCACCATGGTCTCCCCTAATCTATATACTTTAACTCCCTTCACCATATTCATGAGTAACAACTGTACGTATGATTTTGTAACAAATTATACTCAGTGCTACGTTTGGCGTGTTCGTGGCCAAGTACCCTCTAACCTTAAGAACCAAAGAGGCAATAACGTCGATCCAAGAGTGTTACCGTTATGTCCAAACCCGTTGTCACCCAAAGACAACTTAAGAAATGTTATTTAGGATTAAGTTATTCTGAATGACAAGAGGAGCTCTATCGAAATAATGCCCACCTCGAATTGGGGTCTTGATACTCACACACCCCACATAAAATCCATTTAATCCAAAAACCATCAATATAAAAAAAATCTAATTTACAAGCGTAGTTCACATTTCAATAATAATAAATTCAACGAAGAGTATAAACTGTAAAACAGGCCAATAATAAATATTAAGAGATAATTAATTGATTGTCAACAATACAACAACAAATTATACATGGTGACAATCAAGATAGTGGGAAAATTTCTAGCAAGCATTCACAAGCTATAATTTGCGTAAGGTAGGAAATTTTGAACTCATTTTCACAAGCTGGAAACTAGTGCAAAAGTGAGGAAATCCTCTACTTGGCGGGAGCAAGAGGAACTTTAGTAAGCTTTCTTTTGCCCCTACAGTCAAGTATGATGACATCTTTTGCTCTCGAGGAACATCATGGAGTATAAGGCCACAGAAACGGACAATCCTCCAACGTTAACAACCCTCTATTTGGTTCAAGCAAGCTTAGGACCAACGAGTTAGGGACTCCATAGTGATCCCTCACTGAGCCCTAGTCAGATCAGGTGGTTGTTGCTACCCATTAGTGGCCTTTGAAGATAGGATATTGATCGGCCTCAACTTCTTTTGTTTAAGGAGGAGATTCAATAGGAGCTACCTCCCTGAGAAGCGCTCTATCGTGATTATTGGTTTTAATTATGGTGTCACATGCCACTGGGTGAGGGCGAGTTGAGATGTGTGTTGCCCACCACTAGGTGTTCAAGATGAGATGTGTGTTGACCGCCATTGGTTGTTAGAGTCGGGATGGTGTTGCCTAGGCAAGATGTGCTGGCGAGTTGGGATGACGTTGGATGTATATGGCGTGAGTTGCTAATGGCTACCCCCTTGCATGGTCGTCTTTGTGGGGGGGGAGAGGGTAGCCGAGATCCATCTCAGTGGATACAGAGAACATGGTAACCCACAACGGGGTCGAGATGGGTACCTCAATCGTGCCACGGCGGGATGGAGTAGAGCAGTTTTTACCACATGCAAGCTCGTGCACATGGTGTGCATGGTGGCGCCACCTCCATAGGAGTGGTCAAGGAACACCCCAATGGAGGACTAGCAGTCCCCATGGTGGCCTTCAGGGTACTTTATGCGCCATGGCAGGGTCGGGCCTTAGAGTTTTGATTGCATAAGGTGTAGTGCACGTGGCATGCATGGTGTACGCCACCTTTGTGGAGGGTAGTTGGGGACCACCCCATAGGAAACAAATTATGCTGGTTGTTCATATGGTGACCGTCAACGTTGCCCTCCAGTTGTGCCATAGCAGAGTTGCGGCTCTTCTAGATGTACAACATCCACTCGTTGTATTCTCATACATTGCACAACACTGTTGGACGTGCACGACATTGTGCAGTTAAGTAAACCTTCCAGCTGTAGTGGTCGGGTAACTCATCTGCCCCATTGGGTACATGTTTTACGCATTGGGTAACTCATTAACCACATGGCCATAGGGGTGATCACTCACCCGATGTTAGTGACAATGTCGCCAATAAAACTAAGAGTGGAGGAGATGAAAATATTATCTAGAAAAAAGTTTATCTACTCAGTCTAAGACGGTTTAACGCGCCAGAAAGTAGTCATTCTCCCACTTTCGATGTAGAAAATCAACCAAGTCCAACAAACGACGTCAACTATTAACGTCTAAAATTAGTGCAATAGGTTGAAAGGGAAGAAAGTGTCATTCCCAGCCCACTATAGTGATTCGGGCATTGATTAGTCGTGTGTGGAGCCCCGACAATGGTCTGGTGCGGCTATACGGTGTATGTCGTTTATCTATGACAGTGAGTAGTAAGTAAATGCAGAGAAAGTAAAGAGATGGAGATACATAGATTTACGTAGTTTGACGTAATGCCTATGTCCATATGGGTTCGGGGATGGGAGAATCTACTATTATAAGTTAGTTTTAGGCCCCATTTGGTTCATAAAGTGTACTCAGTACACTCTACTTTAAACTCATCTCATCATCCAAACACACAAATTTAACTAAACTCAAGCCAAAATCTGATAAATTCAAAAATACTGTAGTGGTACTGTAGCTATAGTAATGCTACAGTAGACCTAGACAACGAAAATGACTTTTTTTTTTCTTGTTTTTCTTGTACTCTCTCTCTCCAACCGACAAGAATTGATAGCAGTATTTAATGCACTTTTTTCCCCTCTCTTTCTCTCTCCCTTTGTGCAGCGTACGCTGCACATTTTATTTTTATTTTTCTGCAATTCGTGAGTGCATGTGCGCATGGGAGACTGAATTTGCTATCATTCTTAATGAACAGTTTTCGGACCCCACAAATTTTCCAACATCCCATAAATATATCTAAACTTATCTAATCATTCAGATACATTTTAAACTCATCTAAATGAGTCCCACAAAACTCACTCAACCATCTCAACTCGTTACTATCAAAAAAGAACTCAACTCGATTTAGCACATTTCGACATCCAAACACAACCTTATAGTTTCTCATAATCTCTCATTCTCGTTGTACAATAAAGAATGAAGGTATATTTTTAAGAAGTGCCATTGTCGTTAGTGCTCTAGTCATAAGATTCAAGAAGCTGAAGAAGGAATCAAAGTTAGTCTCCAAAAATCATCTAGAAGAAGCCACGTGAAGTGGTCTGGTCTCATTTCTTTATCCTTTGTCCCTTGCCTACTTTATGTTACATCTCTCATTCTTTATATTACATCTTCACTTTTTTCCTGACACATTTTTTTGTCTCAGTCTTTCGTCTCTTCCTTCATTTTTCCTAATTTTTTCCCTCCTGAAGGGACCCTCCCTCTTGGACTGGGCCTAGAACTCATTATGGGCTGGGATATTTTTATCCCCTCCAAGCAAGATTTCCATCCAGTTAATGTCAAGGTATTAACGCTAATTTGAAGTTATAGTTGTGCTAGTTAGTTTAATTGAATCTGTGAATAATTGGGAGTTGGATAAAGGTAGTGTTAGAATCCGATCCATAGATAGTGGTAGATTGGTTCATAGGTAGATGAAACATTAATTTGGAAGTGCTGGATTATAGAGATGATATTCTGGTTGTTTGTTCCAAATTGTAGGTAATGTTTCAACATGCTTACGAAGAGGTAACTGTAGTACAAAGGAAAGAACAAATAGAGTTTAACATTTTCAATGCAAATTCTAGGTTTCTCGCTTCTATAAGTGCTTTAGTCGTTTTTTTTTTAATATTTAAAAGTGTGTTATATATATAGGATCATTTCATAGGAAATTTGGTTTTATTGACTACTTGACATAATTTCTTTCTTTTATTGTACTTAACATGAAGGTGTTTAGATATAACAACGGAATTCTTGGGTTCCAAGTGTGCAACATTTAATGAAAAAGATTATAATACCAACTATAATTTATTATTCTAATTTTAATCAACTATTTCCTTGTAAACTTAGTGGATTTATAGAATAATCATCTCACTTTCTGAAACAAATTCGAATTTTTTGATCCATTGCATACGATTGTATTATCATATATCATGAATATGTTCCAAACATATCGAGATTAACTAGAAGTTTGCATTGATTTTCATGATCAAGGTGGATCAACCAAGCTAAAATGGATCATCCGAATAGATTTTTTTTTTCCGATAACGAGACTACTTTCATTGATATAAAAGGTTTACAAAGAGTAATAAACCCATACATCATCTTTAATAAAATCTGGGCATGAACCCATCCAAACATCTATAGCTTGAGTATGCCAAGCGTTTTTGGCCAACGTATGAAGAATAGATTTTTTCTTCATGCAGCTACTGTATATAATTGATCCTTCTTTTCTTTTGTTTTTAATTGATATGATTCATTCCATATTTTTATATCCTATAAATTATAGTCAAGGTTTTTCTTCCCTAAAGCTAGAGTTTTAATAAGATTTAGGTACATACCACCCATATTTAAAAAAAAAGTAAGTGGAAATCAATATTTGGATCCTGATCTATTCTAGAGTCTCGTTTGTTTTCATTAATAAAAATAGATAAATTGAGATGAATTGAGATAAAAGTTTAAAATTAAATAAAATATTCAAAATATTTTCTTATATTAAAATTTGAAAAATCTCAATTATTTATTTTATTTATATAAAAATTTAATAAAGTCGTGAATGAAGTTAGAAAGAAGACTAACCCAATCGTTGACATTCCCCTTGAATTTCAAAAGGTCAACTTCCCTGAAATGAGTTGATCTTTCATAATCAATTTAGACAAAATATAAGATTTATTTGCTCATGATTCATTCATAATTAATCAAGTTGGTCTACTCATTTTGGGAGTACATGACCAACTTTAACCACTATTTATATGGTCGTCCTTTTATTGGACTTTAGACCCAAATTCATTAGTACAGACCTTATTAGTCGAGTTCTAGAATATTTTTTCTTTCATGTACTATAAATGTGAAAAATAGGCTCGATTCATTTATTTATCGGTAAAATGGTCCATAAAATGACCTAAAGTTTAACATTAACATGTGGTACATAAGTGACTTTTAGTGATAAGAGATTGAGATAGTGAATTGAGATGAGATAAAAGTTGAATAAAATATTATTAAAATATTATTTTATTTTAAAATTAATTTACTTATTATATTTTATATAAAAGTTTTGAGTTGACCTAACATTGTTTGTCATTTTTTTCTAATGAAAACAAGGGATACATTATGTTTTGAGGGTGATCCTCAAAATTACTACTTTAAAATGATTTTTCATGTTAAACATATTAGTTTGAAAAGATTATTCGCGACATGGTATACTTTTTGTTTACAACTCTTTTCTTTTTAAATTTAGAAAAAAATATACATAACTTAAAATACAAGTAAAATATCTTGAAAACAAAATATCATCTCCATTATAAAAAGTCCACTACCAAGCTATTCTTAGCAGATTATTAGTAACATGAGATGAGATAAGATGAGATAATATGAGTTAAGATAATTTGTAAATAGTAGTGAGATTATTAGTTAAAATGAGTTGAAATGTGGGGAGTTTCATATGTATCCAAATGAGCCCTCAATTATTCTTAGCTATTAAGACCTCTCCATATGAGCCCTTAAGCCATTAAAGAAAAAATAAATATGTAAGGACGTTAGTTTTTATTTATCAAATGATACGATTGGAAGACGATAAAGATCGGTTCTCTCTCTTTGGGGTAAGGTTTTTTCTCTCTAGACAAATGAAAGTCTCTTAGGCTGGTTTGTGACTGGCTTGAAGAGGGTGACATGGAGTAAGAGTTGACAAGACAGTAGGATGGGTTCAGGCTTACTAAACAGGAGAGTTAGGAAATGGTTCTACCATATGTCATTATGGAGAATGCTATGCAACAAGGGAAGTTTTGTGTACTGGTCATGATCATAGCAAAGAAAATTGTCAACAAAGAAGCATTCAAGAATACAATGACCAAAGTTTGGAAGAGTGAAAGTTGGAATCAATTTTTTGAAATAGGTGACAACGGTTTTTGATTGAGTTCAACAAGGATGAGTGAAATAAGCCAGAAAAGATATGGTTCAGAGCATAATTAGTAGTCAATTGATGAAAACTATGCATGGAGGAAAAGTGGTCAGGTTAGGGATGAAGTCAAAATAGGAAGGACAGAATCTTAGGTAGAAATAAAAGAACCTGTCAAGGCAAGTGAGCGAGTGAAGAAAAGTTTTACTAATATAGAAAGATTGAAGCCTTCTATGGAAACTGATGTTCAATTACTAGAGACCAATATGGTAAGTTCTTTAAAGTCTCATAAGGAAATTTTCGTGCATAATGATAATATTTGCTTAATTCTATTAGCTACGACTTTATAAATGATCTTGTACAAAACATTACAAAGAGAGATCGGTCTAAAATCTGACACTTTAGAATGAGACTTATTTTTAGTAATAAGTGTAATAAAGGTGTTATTTGATCTTAGCTAGACTACCTATAGAATTAAAAATAAATAAAGCAGTTTCATAAACTTAAGCTCCAACTATGGTCCAGTCTTTCTGGTAGAAAACAGTAAGGCAGCTATATGGCCCAGGTGAGCTGAGGCCATTTATCTAGAAAACAACATCATCCACCTCCTTGTGAGAGTAAGTCTTGATGTACATAATGTTCATGTGAATAGTAACTCGAGGAGCCAAATCAACAAGGCACTCCTCAATGTTTCTTGGTTCATTGTAGGTAAAAAGCTCCTTAAAGTATTTTTGGAAAAGAGCAAAGATGCCTTCCCTCGAGTCTACTTCCTGATTTTGATCATCTAGTAGCTTCTTAATGGCATTATTCTTCCTTATTTGAGAAGCACATTGATGAAAAAACTTAGTGTTTTTATCCCCCTCATTCAACCATCTTTATTTATCTCTTTGCTTCCATTTCATATTCTCTTATTCAAGAATCCCCTCCACCTCTCTTTGCAGATGTTTAATCCTCTTAGTTAAGTGGCCTATGTTACTTTTTTGTAAATCAAACATCTATGCCAACTTAGCATTAATCTTTCTTTCAGGATTACCCATCTTTCTTTTGCCCAAAGTCAGCAGCTTCTCCTTGCATTTCCTTAGGCCTTCAACAATGAAACAAAGTTTGTTGTTTGTCATCCAAGGCTTACTCATTTCCTCTTCCACAAGCTTATGAAATTTCTCATTTAAAGACCACATTGCCTAAAATCTGAATGGTTTTTAAGACCTATCCATTTTATTAAGCTTCTTATCCATAGTCACCAGTGTAGGACAATGATCTGAGCTTAATGTTGTGAGGATACCAACTCTGTAACTAGGGAACAAATATAGCCAAGAAGTATTGCTAAAGGCACGATCGAGCCTTCCTTAGTAAATGTTGCACCATATCTACTATTTGACCAGGTATACTTATTTTCCACAAATCTCAGATCACTAAAGCCACAATTTTGCATAGTTTCTCGAAAGGATTCAATTTAAGTAAAGGATCTAAGTGCACCACCACATTTCTCTCCTAAGTGGTATCCTCTCTCTCTAAGAAAGGTGGGGTGTATCCTCTATACTCTTCTTAGAACATAGAGTTTGGTCTCTTGGATCTTTGATCAAAGAGCTTGTTTCTTCATTGGTGATTTGTCAACAATGGAAGAAGAGTTAGTAAACCTCCGTGAGGGTCTCAAACTCACAGAATAGGAACAACAAGAGTTTTATCTCTTGACTGAAGAACTACAAGGGGCTCAACTCATATGCAAGACTTGTCTTGCAACCATGGTTATTGCTGACAAATAAGTAAATAATGGAGCTTTCAAAGTAATGATGGCTAAAGTGTGAAAAACGATGGCAGGGTCACTTTCAGAGATATTGGCAAGAACATATTCCTTATTGATTTTAACACCATGGAGGCTAAGAATAGGGTGTCGATGGGCCTCCCATGGTCAATTGACAGACATCTGATGAGCTTGCAAAAATGTCAGGGATCTGTTGCATTAAATGATATCGATTTTTTCTTAGTTCCTTCTTGGATTCAGCTACATGACTTGCCCTTTGCAGGCATGAACAAAACCACGAGAGAAACAATGGGTAAGAGTGCTAGCAAATTCCAACTAGTGGGTGTAGATGATAAGAGTAGAGCATGGGGAAGCTTCTTACGAGTCAATATCCTAGCTAATATCATTTAAACTTTAGCTAGGGGTTGAATGATCAATATGGATGGTTCTCGCCTCTGGATTCAAATATGAGTGTCTCCCTACACTTTGTTTCCATTATGGAGTTATTCTTCACCTAAACTCGAGTTACTCAAGCGCCTTCTCAGATGGAAGGACTCAAGAGGGCCAACAGTTACATTATATTCCCTACCTTAGAGCAGGACCACCCTCTGAACCAGATCCTTCACCCTAATACACTTAGTCCTCAAAACAACCAATCTCTTTCGGGGCTCAGCTTGGATGCTTCTCCCCCTGAGCTTGAGAGGACAGGTAGTACACCAAAGTAGACAAAAGTAAGAGCTCACTTTCTGAATTCTAGAACTCGAGGTATTACAAAATTTCCTTTTGAAGCAACCTCAAACAATATCAGAATACCCCAATAGCTACTAACTTACCTGCCCCAACTCTCTTTTAGATAGTCTTGCAACTGATTGACCAAGACATATCCTCGACAGAGGGAACTAACCTGGTAAGTCCATCTAGCTTTTCTCACAATAAAGTCCACTAAAGTAAGATAAAAATCACATTTTGTCTAGTTGGAAGAGGAGAGCCCGAGGTTAACTTGTTCCATATTTTGAGGCTTCTCTACCCCAATCACCTGCAAAGTCTAGCAAAAATAAGAAAAAGAAAATGGACAACAATGTGACTATGAAATCCTTGAGAGTTTCTAAGAGACTTAAGAACATTAGCATGATAGAGGCATCCCATAAAAAGCACTATTTTGGAATTGTCGTGAGTTTAGGAACCCTTGGACAATTAGAGAAATCAACCTATTGGTGAGAAAAAAGTCACCCAATGTGATCTTTCTAATTGAAACTAAGGCCCCGTTTGTTTTAAAAAAAAATCTCATCTCATCTCATCTCATCTAATTTAATTTCATCTTATCTCATCATTACATATTTTTCAAATCTCAATACAAAAATTATATTAAAAAGATATATTATAAGAATATTTAATTTAACTTTTCACTTTAATCTCAATTCATCTTATCTCATCTCAATCTCATCTATGAAAACAAACCAGACCATGTAGAAGGAGTAAAATAGAACTTATCCGAGACCAACTAGGATATAATTATAACTTTATAGTGGACTTTATAGGCAGAAGTGGTGGACTTGCTGCACTATGAAAACTTGAACTTGATATTGACTTCATCTCTTACTCTTTGAGATATATATCCTTACTGATCAAAAACAAAGACCCTCACAAAAATTGGACCCTCAGTAGTTTCTATGGAAACCTAGAATTTGCAAAGAGAAAATAGTCATGAAATCTTCTCAGGTTCGTCAAACCCTCCCAAAACACTCATTGGCTTTGTATGAAAAACTTTAATGAGATCGTCTCTTATGGTGAAAAGATGGGAGGTCCTCCTAAACATTTTAAGTAGATGGATAAGTATGGTTAGGCACTTATGGACTGTGAACTAGGAGACTTAGGATTTGAAGTTCTCCAATATACTTGGTGCAACTCTCGAGAGGATTTTGATTTTACAAAGGAAAGACTTGATCCTGCTCTTGTTAATTATGCTTGGGAACCATTATTCAAGTCTAATATAGTCCATGTTTTACCTGTCCAATCTTATGATCACAACCCATTACTCATTCCAATCTAGTTGATTTACCTGATAACCACATCTAAAGAAGGCCTTTCAGGTATGAAGCAACCTAGACAAACCAAGAGGAATGTGATGCAATTGTTAAAAGGACTTGGTTTGATTCTCTTCAATCTAGATCCAGAGCAAATGTTGTGAGGAGAGATCTACAGAGATGCAAGTACCAATTGAGGGAATGACAATGTCAAACTAGCAAACAACTTTCTCAAGCTGTAGCTAGCAAGAGACAGGTACTCAATAATCTTCAAACTTCTAACTCAGGTCTCGATACTAAGCAAATCAAGAATCTACAAAAGGACATTAACTCTCTCCTGGAATCTGAGGACCTGAAATGACACCAAAAAGCTAAGCAGAAGTGTCTTAGAGAAGTGACAGAAATACCAATTTTCTTTTTCACAAAAGTGCCACCTTGAGAAGACAAAATATTTTGATCTCTTCAAGTAGTTTAAAAGGAGGGCACACAACAACCAAATTGGAAGAAATTGGACAACTGTTTCAAGATTACTATCTGAACCTTTTTACCTCATCTAACCCCACCGGTATTGCTGGTCTTCTAGAGCCAATGGATCCTTCTATCTTAGCATAGATGAATTTGAGCTGGACTAATAAATATGTCTCAGCATAGGTGGAAAATGTCATTTTTCAAATGAATCCATTAAGGTCTCCAGGTTCTAATGGCTTCCTTGCCTCATTTTACCAAAATTAGTGGTCTACAGTTGGTGATATGGTTGTCTCAATAGTCCTGGAAATGCCCAACTCCAAATCCATAAACCACACATTCATATCCCTAATTTCAAATAAAAGAACCCCAATATTTCTCACTGATATAAGGTCTATTAGCCTTTGCAATATTTTCTATAAAATCATTACAAAGGTTATAGCAGATAGACTTCAAAGAATACTCTCTCACATCATATCAGATACTCAAAGTGTCTTTCTCCAAGGCTGACTAATTTTAGACAATACCATTGTAGCCTATGAAGTCCTTCATTCAAAATAGAATGGAGAAAATGAAAAAAAAGTTCTCTGGCCCCCAAACTTGACATAAGCAAAGCCTATAACAGGCTTGAATTGCCTTTTTTACAAACTGTCCTCTAGAGGTTTGACTTTGACAATGGGTGAATTGAGCTTATCATGGCTTGTGTTTCTGCAACTTCCTATCTATTTTAATCAATGGTTTTTCGCTCAAACCGCATTGTCTCCATCTTGGGGCATTAGGTAGGGAGATCCTCTATTTGCTCTCAAGTCTTAGCTTGTGCTCTCAATAAAGCTGAAATGAATGGTCTTATCATTGGTTTTACTATCTCTAAGATCTATTAACTATTTTTTTTTTCTAATGATAGCTTGGTTTTTTGGAAATCAAACTTGAATGAAAGGTGCAGGCTTTGTGACATTCTATCTTCATATGAACAAGCATAAGATTAAAAGCTTAATCTTGAGAAGACTTTTATCTATTTCAGAAAGAACACATAACAATCTACCCAACAGTCCGTTATCTCTTGGGCTAGCATCAAGGTCTTAGGTCCATTTGAAAAATACCTGGGTCTCCTTTCATACATAGGCAAGTAGAAATAAAAAACATTCAATTCTGTTTTGGATAAGATTAGAGATTAAATGGGGAGTTGGAAAATTAAGCTACTGCCACAAGTTAGAAAAAATATCTTACTAAAATCAATTATTCAAGCAATTCCAACATATTCCATAAGCATTTTTAAGATCCCTAAAGGCATATTGAATGACATTAATAAACTTATGCAATCCTTTTGGTGGGGCTTTAAAGAGATGAAGTCTAAATTCCATTGGTTAAGCTAGAAAGGACTAGAAGTCTCCAAGCAAGCTGGTGGTCTCGATTTCAGAGAATATGAAATTTCAACCTAGCCATCCTTGCCAAACATGGATGGAGGATTATATCTCATCCCTCTTCATTATTTGCCAGTGTCCTAAAAGTCAAATATTTTCCCCATGGTGAATTTGGAATTGTCAAAATCAGACCTAGTGATTCATATATGTGGAAAAGTTTCACTGTAGCCAAGCCTCTTCTTCTTGAGGGACTGATTTGGAGAGTGGGCATAGAAACAAAAATTAGAATTTGGATTGATAGATGGATCCCCACCCCCTTTTCATCAAAAGTGCAATCCCCTCTTCAAATTCTTGCTCCTGATTCTACTGTATCAACCTTTATCAATAAAGACACCTACCATTGGAAAAGTCCTATGATCTATGACGTTTTTAGTGCATCAGAAGCCAACACCATTGCAAAAGTACCTATCAGTGCTTGTAATAGACCTGATATCTTGGCTTGGAGATGCATCTCGAATGAAAAACTTACTATCAAGTCAGCATATCATTTGCAAGTGTCAATACAAGCTGCCGTGCATGGTTAGTCCTTTAACCCATCTGTTCCTCCCTCCCTTTGGCATTTATTTGGCACCTGCAAGCGCCAAAAAATTTGATAATGTTTTTATGGAGAGCAACTAAGGATAGTCTCCCCACCAAAGCTAATTTGTATAGAAGGAAAGTTGTAGAGTCCCCATTTGCCCAATCTGCCTTCAATGCCCTTAATCCACATCCCATGTCCTATGCTTCTGCTCAGTTGCTCAGTTAATGTGGAGTTGCAGTACAAGAAAACTTTAGAAATACAATGTCAGTGATGCTCTATTTCATCTAGTTTTTTAGGACCTCTTAGTGGTTCTACCAGTGGAAGAGTAACTCACAGCCAAACACATCTAGCAAAGAAGGAATAAATTCATCTTTGAGTCATATTTCATCTCATCTCAACAACTCATATCTCAAGTGTCTTTGTATGGATAAAATATACTTAACTCCAGAACATCACATCTCAAGAAGCAGACCCCTAAGACACCTGTTATGGCATGGAGCATTTCCCCTCCCAAGTTCTTCAAAGCAAATTGGGATGCTGTCATTGACCAAGTTCATTCCAAAGTGGGGATTAAAGTCATCATCAAGGATTGGAATGGTTAAGTGACAGCCACCCTCCAGGTATCCTGCTCCTCCTTTCCCAACCCTTTGCTTGGAGAAGCCATGCAGCTCTAAAAACAATCAAATTTTGTTGTGATCTCGAGTTGAAGTACATCATCTTTTAAGGCGACTCTCTCAGTATTGTTAATGCCATCAATGACAAGGAAAAAAGCCTAAATCCCGTAGTCTATTAGTATCAGATATCAAACTCTTCCTTAGTGGTTTAGGTATTGATCAGTTTGTCCATGTCCCTAAATTATTAAACTTAGTAACTCATTGTTTAGTCAATGATTCTCTCATTTTGCAAGAGGAATCCATTCATGTAGAGGATTGTCCTTATTGTATACACATCCTCTTTGGTTGATTTTATCAATATATTTGTGAACTATTTCTAAAAAAATTTTTTTACCACTCTTACCAAATAAATTTCAGAGACTATTATTATATAAGTGTACTCTTTTTAATTTGTATTATTTTGATCGGGTGTAATAATGGAATACATTGTAATTTTTTTTTTACAAGGAAGGCATTATTAAGATGCCTAAAAAATATCATGTTGATTATAAAATGAAAGCTTGGTTTGTTTTTTCAAATTATCTCATCTTATCTCAACTCATCTCAAACTTATTATTATTTTTTTTCAAATTTTCATACAAAATAAAATAAAAAATTCTATTTTTTCAAATTTTAAAATATTTTTTTCAAATTTTAAAATAAAATAAATATTATAATATATATTATAATAATTTTTTTTATCTTATCTCATCTATAAAAATAAATAAGATAAAAATGTCTTCAAAATTAAAATGATTGGGATAAAGTTGCACGGTTGCGGGGTGTAAACTCCCTTGGGGTTAAACCCATCCGCTATGTATCCCGCCGGCTGCCTCTCGTAGTCGCATTCCCAAACACAAGGAATGATGAAAACCCCAATTGGAGGTCTCGTGTTCGTCGCATAAAATCCATCCCTCGAGTCTCTTCCTCTCTCTCGCTCACTCCACAGAGACCCCCAAAAGCAAAAACCAAATCCTTAACCCCACTGGTATGGTATACAAAACTCTCACTTTCTATATTCCTTTCATTCTTGGCATTCAATTTTATTTGCCAAAAATCAACCCATATGTATTCTTGGTTTTGCTTCTCATCATTTTCATTGCTCAAATCCTACAAATCTCTCCCATTTCTACCTCCTCATTTTTTGTCTCAGAAAATAATATCAATTTGTGGGTTTTATTCGCTCGTCTAGCTTCATAAGCCCTTCATTTCTATGTCTGCTTTGGATTTGATATCTCATCTCTTATATGTGAGTATTCTTTCTCGATAGGGCTTAAGATTTATTTTCTTGCACTTTGGAAGATTTTTAATCATGGGTTCCTTGTAATTTGTATGAGTGCTTTTAAACACCCACCTCCTAAATTTTTATTTTTTTAATATGTCTAATTGCATTAGTTTTTAGGATTTGGGCATCATAAGAGCATTTCTATTTTTTTGCCGAGCTTTTCTCGTTGTTTATTTTGATCAATTATGTAAGGAACGAAGGAGACAAATGTTTCTTCGTATCTTGTCTATGTTAGAGTTAGTTTACATATAGCTTTTTGTGCACGCAATTGATAAGACATTTTTGGACAAAAATGGGAGGTTGGAGATGCAGTTCTAGCAGCCAAAGGGTTCACACAACTCGTGTACCATCGTGGCACTACGTGAAATTCTCTTTAGGATCATATCTTACACCCATCCTTTACGTCCTTTTTGGACAGTGCGTGGAGGCTACCATGAAATCCCTGTTTGAGTAGAAAAGGCTCTCCCTCGATTTCTCCTGGCTTCTCGCCATTTTCATTATCATGAAAATTATGCAAAATTCTTATTTTGTTCGTTGTATCCTCTGTTATACCACCTGTGCCTGCTGATATTTTGTGCTGATTAGTAATTGGATGACAAAGCATAGGGCCTGAAGGCGAGATATGGCAGAAGGCACGGAAGTTGAAGAGCGGGTGGATCTTGATGAGGAGAATTACATGGAAGAGATGGACGATGATGCTGAAGAACAGATAGACGAAGATGTTGAAGAACAATTAGATGATGATGGAGTAGATGGAGGTGAGTATGAAAATGTTGAAGAAGTACCTGAGGACTCTGTGACCGAGCCTAGTGGGAAAGACCAATCACCAGAAGCGGAAAGAAGCCACATTGGCTCGGAATCCATTGACGATGAAGAAAAACCGGCTGCTTCTGTTGACAATGACGAGAAGGAGAAGCATGCTGAACTTCTTGCCCTTCCTCCCCATGGGTCTGAAGTTTTCATTGGTGGACTTCCCCGTGATGCCCAGGAAGAAGATTTGAGGAATCTCTGTGAGCCAATAGGCGAAATTCTTGAGGTTGGAACTGCGCCCACTTTTGCTTGCTATATCTTTTTTTCTCCTCTTTCCATTGGTATTGCAAGGTTTTATTCTATTATTGTTGTTCAGGTAAGACTGATGAAAGATAAGGAAACTGGTGATGCCAAGGGGTATGCTTTCATAGCATTTAAAACAAAAGAGGTTGCACAAAAGGCCATTGACGAGATACATAACAAAGATTTCAAGGTAATCATGGTGCTTATTTTAGAAAGTACTATCTTCTTGTTGAATATTGCTGTTCGGCGGTATTATTCAATATCTTTTATTACTGCAGGGTAAAAACTTAAGGTGCTCGTTGTCTGAAACTAAGCATAGATTATTCATTGGTAATGTTCCTAAGAGCTTAGCTGAGGATGAGTTTAGAAAATCCATTGAGGAGGCTGGTCCTGGAGTTGAAAACATTGAACTTATAAAGGTAGGTTTCAATTTGAATATTGCTTTAACGATGCTAACATTTGATGGTTCTGAATGCTTAATTTGTGGACGACATTGCTTTGGCTATATTCAGGATCCTCAAAATCCAAGCCGAAATCGTGGTTTTGCTTTTGTGTTATATTACAATAATGCCTGTGCCGATTACTCAAGGCAGAAAATGCTAAGCTCAAATTTTAAGTTGGATGGCAATACCCCAACTGTAACCTGGGCTGATCCAAAGAGTGCACCTGATCATTCAGCGGCTTCTCAGGTAAATAAGTTACTGCAGAAAAATATGAGTCCTTACAAAATATACTTATTAACTTCAAACTGGAATTAAAATGGAGGGTTTATCGTCATGTGGTTCCCATCCCGTTTGTTTTTAAAAGAGGAAGAGATGAGGGGGGGGGGGGATTATTTCTTTGATTTTCTCCAATCTAAATTTGGAGAAGCAATTTTCTGTCCTGCACAATGACGTGGGTTGTACTTAAATCAATGATTGCACAATTTGATGTGAGACAAGGTTTATAATTAATTAGTGTGAAAGTCAATCTTCCTCTCTCTCTCTACAGGCACGCACACACACACACAACCATTGATATAAATCTACAAAACTGTGGAGAAAGAATTATGAACTATAAGAAAAATATTTTATTCTGTTTGGCCACTGAACTTATTAAATTGACCACTCCAGGCTGATTCCAGCAAATTCAAAACTCTCTTTCTTATTTTCTGTTTAGAACCATGTTTCTGTTCTTTTTTTCATCCCGTATGAAAATAAGAGATTATTACTGAAGGTATGTTAACTTTTTCAACTTTGTATTTGGTAAGAATGGTAGAAACATTAAGGCCTCGCTTGGTTTACACAGATGAGATGAAATGAGATGAGAAATTTGTGAATAGTAGTGAAATGTTTGAGTGAAGATATATTATTGGGTTTTGGGAAGTTAAAATATTGTTAGAATATAACTTTTTAATACTATTTTTATTTTGGAATTTGAAAAAATTGAATTGTTTTGTGTTTTGTTTGAAAGTTTGAAGAAGTTGTAATGATAATGATTAGATGAAAAAGTTCAAAAGTTGGAAATTTGAAATTGAAAAGTATTTGTGTTTGAATGTTATTTGGATGTTAAGATGAGATGAGATGGGCAGAGACCATCCAAATGGGGCCTAAAGGATACTAGCATGGAATCTTATTCTTTATTTGTTTGGACACATTAATTAGTAGATAAATGAGTATTTTGTATTAGATTTGCAAATTGAAAGGCATTTGTCGTCTTCTTAAACAACCTTATTCTAGCCAAATAAAAATGTGGACATTTAAGGTCACATACTTGAATTGTACTCTTAGTGAAGCTATTTGGATTCAGACCATATTTTTATTGAAGCCAGTTAATGAGTACTTATTTTCTTAGCATTGTATATGTTTTTTATCAATATTTAAATACCTTATCAAATAATTTCTGAATCATGTGACTTGATGAATCTTTCCTTTCCCGATTCCAAATTTGAAATTGAGATATTTTTTTTTTTTCATTTATGAAAATGTGAAAAGCTCAGAGTATATATGTAACGCCAATCGAAGGACCAAATCACATGGTCTATTATCTAAAAAGACTAGTTAATGATAGAATTAGAGCCCCTCATTGGAACCTTATAAAGAGCAAAAACTTTTTCTTCCCAAGCAATATGGGATGCTATATACTACTTTCCCATAGCTTTATTATATGAGGTATCACAATATTAAGTTTCTCATCCTGGTGTTTCGTAGGAAGTGTAAAAAAATTGTAGGATAAACATGTATGGTTCCATTTCATTTATTTGAAGAGAAAGATGAGTATTGCCTTAAATTTGTGGCCGTGCACAATGTATTTATCATTACCATGACCTTATAAATAACTTCAGGATATTTATCATCTTGTCATTTCGAGTCCAGATATGGATATTTGATATGACATACACAAATTGTATTCTTATTGAAGTTATTTGGATTTATGTCAGATGTTTATTGAAGCCAGTATTTAAATATATATGTTCTTTTAAATAGCTTTAATACATGCTGCTTCATTAACTAGTTAGTAAGTCCACATTTTACCTATCAAAAACAAATGCACATTCTAAACTCATTTTTACATGAGTTTAGATGTTTGAATTACATTGTAGATGTTATCTATTTTTGGGAAGATAATTGTAGAAGTTTCTCAGGAAAATAGTTGTAGAAGTTCCCCCCGTCTGTTCTCTTTTCAAACTGAACTCTAGGTTTAAAGAAGTTTCACAATGACTTCTGGATTATGTTCCCATATACCAAAATGATGCCTCCATCCAAATGCCATTAAGCTCAGTGGCAAAAACAATGTACATGCCACATCACAGCCAATCATAGTATGTGTCATATATATTCATGGTAAGCTTTGAAAAAAATAAGAAATATGAATTCTCAACATGTTATGTCAGCATAAACATATCAAATAAATTGCAAATGTTAAAAAAATAAACTAAATTAGAAAATAGAAGTACGTAAAATTTTAACCAAAATAAGCTTTAAAATGTTAAAGCAATCATAAACTATTTTTTGTACAATTAACCAAGATAGTTAAACTTATCAAATAAAATTAGAACATATATATTTTAAAACTTCAAAACAGTTAAAAAACAAAACAAAAAATGTAACAAAAGGATTGTCACAAGGGGTGGCTAGTTGCAAGTCACCAAAAGTGATCATCGGCCACCATAGGTGACCCTTGGTTGCTGCTCATGAGCAAGGTAGCCCTTTTTTTTCCTATTTTTTTCTCCTATTTTTTAATTTATTTTCTCTATTTATTATTTTTTTCAATTTTTTTTTCGTTTTTTAAGGTTTTTAATATAATTTCTAATTTTATTTTATCATTTTAACTATTGTGCTTTTTTCCTTTAAATTAGTTTATGATTTTGTTTTAAGTTGAATTTTTTTTATGTTTTTTATTTTCTAAATTAGTTAAATTTTTACGATTTTTCAATTCATTGTATTTGTTGTATATATATATATATATTGTATTTTTAAGAATTTTAATCCTTTTTATTTTATGCTGACTTGGCACATTGACTCCGCATTTTTTAATTTCTAAAAGCTGATTATGCATATATATGACATGTTCCATCTATGGTTGGCTGTAACGTGGCAAACTGTGTTTTCTATAACTACTTTGGTGCAATGGTTTGTTGCTATTGTACTAAAAGAGGGGGAGGGGTGTTCATTAGTTTTTTCTTTCTTTTCAGTCGCATAGAGTAATTAGGTGTCTCTTTTGTATGCTTCCTATGTACATGAGTTGTGCTTAGTTTCATTCAATCAATAAAGCTTATTACTTGTAAAAAAAAATAAAGAGCTATTTATAACCATGCGACTTTGACTGACTAGTTGGCCCTGGTCTTAAGCTTCAGACAGTGACTAGATGTCTTGATTTTAAGTATCATGTAAGGGTGTTTCGTGTAAATGAAGGATTGTGTTTCAGTGATATTCTACAAACTTTATGTTTGGTGGATGTATTGTTACTCAAGCTTCTGTGAAATTTCTGTTGTACCCGTGTAAGCTTTTTGTTGCATTAGCCCATGTAAGCTTTATATGACCTTTAAAATTGCTTGCTCTTTGGTTAATAATTATTAATCGCATCTATTTTTCTGTTAAGCTACAGATATGAATGCTACATGTACTCTTGCGTAACATTTATGGAGACTGAATTCCTCTGTTCAGTGCCTGTACCTAACAAATTTGAGCTTCCAGTCTCACAAAACTGTATGATTTATTTTGGCATTCAGGTTAAGGCTCTTTATGTCAAAAACATTCCCGAGAACACTAGCACTGAAAAAATGAAGGAACTATTTCAGCGTCATGGGGAGGTGACAAAAGTGGTCATGCCACCTGGCAAAGCTGGTGGAAAACGGGACTTTGGTTTCATCCATTATGCTGAAAGGTCAAGTGCGATGAAAGCTGTTAAAGATACAGAGAAATATGAAATTGATGGTACATTTCCAACACATATGACTGATTTTGGTTACATTGAGATTTCTGTCTTTGAATGTACATATGTAACTATGTATAGCTGGTTCTACTTGAAGACATAATGATCAGGGTCAATTTTTCTTGGGTCGCCTGGAACTTCCCAGAAAGCTTCAATTAAAGATAAAATAAAATAAATGGCAAATTTAGACTTTTGAATCCATAGGTAACATAGGGATATGTTCGAACATCAGTGTGAATATAATTGAAGGGCTTATTACGTCATACTTCTTTTATTTGGTTCTTACATCATACATTTCTAGATGAAGTATGCAATGCTTTTTCATCATTTTGACTTATGAATGGAATGATTAGATATAATGCCTGTCTCACGGTTCTAGTATTTGCTGTTAAAGTTTATTTTTTTCAGGGAAAATTGTACGTACACCCTTAAACTACTAGGCGTTTGGCACTTTACAGCCCAAATTACAAAACCTTACATATTGCATCCTCAAAAATTAAAATTGTGTTACGTCACATACTTTTCATTAATCTAATTGGTTAGGATTAAACGAGGGTCCAAAATTTTTAGTTTTGCATAGATTGAGATACAATGTGCAGTATTGGGCTGCAAAGTACAAAACCCTTGATAGTTTGAGGTTGCAAAATGTATTTATTTCTTTCTTTTCAAAATGTTGAAATCCAACAACTGCTATTACCATGTTTAAATGTTTCCGAGCTGATGACTGTATTGAGAAAATACTACTTATGGAACCTTCACAGATTGAAGTTCGTTTAAGGGATTGTTTGGATGTAAATATACTTTTATGAATAGTGTAAAAGTGTTTATAAATAGTTGTATAAGCTTTTATTGAGATGTTTTTATAGTTTAAAAAAATGGTAAATTTTTAATGTTTGTGGATGATAAAACAAGTAAATTGAAAAAAAAAAAAAAAGAGTTCCAGAAAAACACAGCCACCTCATGGTGGCTGCCTCCACGGGGGTGGCTTCTGTATTTTATTAGGTTTCAAATATTTTTCTTAAAAAAATGTTATTTTGAAGATTTTTTTTTTTTTTGAAAATATTGAGGTGTTTTCATATGTATGTTTGGGAATGAATACATCTTTGACTCAAAAATCATCTCCCACTTTGGAGGGATTTTAACTTGACAAACATTACCTAAATCTTGGAGGAATGAAAATGTTGCAGTCATTTTGGCAGAGGTATTATTTCTGTTAATGTCAAAGAAATAATGAAGACTGCTTTCATTAACTCCATATTCATTTATTTTTTAATTAGATGATATTTTGTGTTTGTCCGATGAAAAAACGTCTGAGTTATTTAATTTAAACAATGCTATGAAAGGTTTTTTTTAATTTTTTTGTTAATCTTTTATTCCACCAGTAATTTATTCAAGGAGATTTGAACTGCAGGCCAATTGTTGGAGGTTGTACTTGCTAAACCTCAGACTGATAAAAAATTTGATGGTGCATATCCCCATAATGCTGCGCCTCATCCGAACCATCTTGCACATTCTGGTTATGGTGGTTTTGCCGGTAACCAATACGGGTCAGTAGGCACTGGATACGGTGTCGCCACTGGTTTCCAGCAGGTATTTGCATGGATTTGTATCATTGTATATGCATGTTCTCACATACTGGTCGAAACCATCTCATGGATTTTTACACTTGAACAGCCAATGATATATGGAAGAGGTCCAATGCCAGCAGGAATGCATATGGTTCCGATGGTATTACCAGACGGTCGCATCGGCTATGTTCTGTAAGTTATTATTAATTTATATTGCAATTGATTATTTTTTTCAAGTTTTGTGTTCATTTAAAGATTTTAAACCATCTTTTATGACTTTTGTAGTCAGCAGCCTGGCGTACAGATGCCTCCTCCTCGACCTCGTAGGATTGATCGGAACAATCCTTCAAGTGGACCGCCGGCTCGAGCAGGAGGTAGTGGCAGTGATGAAGGCAATCGCGGCAGGAGATACCGACCGTATTAGTGGTAGAGGACCCACAAACATGTGTTAAATGAAACGAAATAACATGGCATAAAGGAAAAACCAAAGAAAAAGAATGTAGAATTTAGAAGTGAAATGTCCTACAAATGTTGGAACCCAAGTCCTATTAGGTGATAATTAAGGGTATGAGTATTCATGGCTATCTTGTCTGCGTGTAATAGGATTTCTTTGCATTTTTTGTTGATACTTTTTGCCATCAGAGTTATAGAGACATGCTACGATTATGCATCCATTTCCGACTTAATTTTTAATGCGGTTTCCGACTTAATTTTTAGTGGCTTTATAGCCACATGAGGATCCGAATCTTGATAGTGTATAATTTTTTCATATATATTTTAAATACTTCTAAACATTTAAAAATAAAAATTACAATATCATTAAAAAAACGATTTCTTAATCACAAAGTAAAAAATTCTTGAGAATGGTGTGGTTTTATTATTTCTCTTTTTTATATTATAAGAATAATTACAGCTTTATCACTCTTTTATTCTTATCTTTTATTATCTTTTAATTATTTTTTTTTTTAAAATTCTTTTAAGAAAGTGGTTATTAATGAAATTATATATTATTTAATTTTTTTAATCATTAATTATGTTTAAAAAAATACTTAATATATATATATTATAAGTGATAAAATAATAAAAATAATAATAATAAGACTATCATTATTTTTGTTATAATAGATTAGATGAAGTTGTAGACCAAACTTTTTCTTAAATAAATAGAGGTAAGGTCAAAAAAAAAAAAAAAAAAAGAGGTCAGGGAGTTTTTTTAAGTAATGAAAACTGATCATCTTTTTTATGACGCCGCTAACATGTGACAAGAAGCTTGGTTGACCTAAAAAATAAAAAATAAAAAATAAAAAATAAAAAATCTAGAATTTTAAGATCAAAGTCTTAAGATTGCGTATTCATCATCCCTTTGTAAATCGGCCATGGTTGATATTGTCAAGGCCGCTGCTGCTGATGGTCTTTCGCCAGGCTTCTGCCAAAAAGGGTAGATATATAGTGAGAAGGGGAATTTGATTACGACTTGTGAATATTATTTCCTCTTACTAAGGTCTCGTTGGTTTTTTAAATTCATCTCAATTTAATTTATGTCATTTTATTTAATTATTATATATATTCTTTTAAAATTTTCATATAAAATAAAATAAAAAATTTTATTTTTTCAAATTTTATAACAAAAATAATATTAAAAATTTTTTTAATAATATTTTATTCAATTTTCAATTTTTATCTTAACTCAATACAAACTCAAACTCAATTAAAAAAGCTAAAAAAATAAAAAATAAAAACTCAACTAAAAAAAACAAATAAGATTGACTAGGATACGAGTAATTATAAATCAATTAGGAATTAGAAGAGGAGACAAATATTAAATACTACATTTTTATTATGGATAAAGCCTGATCAGTAATCATGGTATTTGACTAATTAACAAACTAATAAAGCACAAAAAAAAAAAAAAACACAAGCTTCTAGATTACGGAACACCCATACACGTGCAATTAAGGTTGCAAAGAAACAAAGAGCGGATTTGACTTTGCATTCACCAGAATTAGAAAAGTATAAAACTTGTAGGATCCCTACAACGTTTGACATGTCACATTAATGTTACACTAAACATGCTCCTTTATTTGATCCACATGGTAATTAATTAGCTCAACTTTCTTCTCACCTAATTAACTTTGAAACAAACAGGGTGGAAGATTCCTCAATATAAAAAGAAAAGAAAAGAAAACTATTTATATAGATAGATTCATGACACATAAATCGTCTATATATATACACAAAAAAAAAATTATAAATTTTGAACTGTACCAAGTTTTGCAATGCACTACAAAAAACAAGTAAATATTTATGAAAAATTATTCATAAGATAAATAATTATTTATTATCAAAATAGTTATTTTGATAAAATAAAAAAAAATAGGGACTTCCACTTCTTAAAGCCAAATACTCAAAGATTTGTACACACGCAAGAGGATGTCTAATATTTCCTTTACAAATAGGGAGATGCTAGGGATCAAACCATCCGATTCCCATTGAAAAACGGCCCATGGTGGTTCTGGCCACCGTGGGCGATACTACTAGTACCATTGTGATCAGTGGCCTCCAGTAACCCCACTTCTGCGACGGCAACCTCCGGTGATATCCATTGTATCCGTCGTGACTTTAAACTCGAAATTGGTCTATTTTGAATTTAAAGTCACGGCGGGCACACCGGAGATCGTCAAAAGTCGCTATCGCAAGGGTGGAATCGTCAGAAGCCGCTGGTCACAATGATATCGGCAGTATCGCCGGTTCAATCCCCAAGTTTTCCCTTACAAATATGTTCATTGACATGTCAGTTACATTGATGTTCTAGAATTAACATATATAAAAAGGATTGATATTTTATTTTATTACAAATATAATGGATTGGTAGCAGATCATTGTGTGTCTATATTAGGGATGTTCATCCGGATTCCTAAATTCGGAATTTGAATTCAAAATTTTCTTAAACCTTTAAAAAAAATTTAAAAGTATTAAAAAATAAATAAAATTTCAAATCGGGCCAGATAAAATTCAGCTCGATGAACAGGCCTAGTCTACCTAACAAATTGTGAATAATAAAATTAAATACATAAATGGAGAAATAAACTTGACAAAGGAAAATTGAATCCAAAATTTGGGCAAAAGATTGGTTGAACAAACCTTGCCTACAAGTCCCAATCAAGCTGTGGATAGAACCAAATAAGACGTTGATAAAGCTACCACTAGTATAAAGAATGTGACAAATGGCATGCCAACCTTGACCCTCGGCCACAAATTAAGCAGAGGTTTGGACTATAGGGTAGTAGATATATCAAACAACTTATACAAAAGAAAATAGCAAAACTACACGCCTTCACCAAAGTTAAACGACAACAAAGCAAAGGGCTCTTCTTCGTTTTGGCCACTAATTAAGCATGTCCATTGCTCACAGTTGAGGGTCAATTTTAAAACTTCTAAAGTTTGTCTCAATTTTATTTTCTAAAATGGAGAAAAAAACAGTTGGTCACTCGAAGACTAATAAATGCTACGAAAGTCATTTACGTCTCTCATGACATCTAACAATTTAGAAAAAAAAAACTTTATAATTTTTTATCCTTTAAAATTTTTTTTCTTTTTTTTTTAATTAAATATGATAATTACTGATTAGATCCATGCTTACAAAATTTAACATGTACCCATATCGAGATTTTAATTTTTATTTTATGACGGAAAACCATGCCACAATATGTTGGAGCTCTTAGGATTCATTCATTCATGTAATTTGAAGACTCTTGAGGAGGCACAATAATCTACAGTCATGAAATTTATTATAAAAATTTTTATTTATAATTATTTATTTATTATTAAAATAAATCTCTCTTTTTTTTATCATAAATAATTATATTTATTATAAATAATTTATCACAAATACTCATTTTCCTTATAATCGTATCACTTAAATCACAATTTGATCTTAAAAGGAAATCAAAATTATTGTAACATGGAGCTCATGCCCACAAGTTTCGCTCCTACTTTGGGCTATCCACGGGTGGGTCCCAAATCCAATTTGACACGGCGCAAATCCATACACAAATCGTCATTCCTAAATTCTAAATTTGAGATTTGGGTAAGATAAATGAGACAAGATATATATATTCAATCAATGCACTAATTAACTGCTAACTGCCTATCTAATTGTGAGATGTATACAACATGTTCCACTATCGTGCAGCAATTTTTGAGTTCACGTAACGATTTATTATTATTACATAAGAATATATATAGAAGAGTATTTTAGTAAATATTTGCATGTTATTAAATCATATATAATTGGTCGTAAATAATAAAAAAGGAAAATATTATTTATATCAAATATTTTATTATTTTAAATCATATTAATTCATATTTCACATAAATTAATATGATTAAAAACAATAAAACTCGTAGTAAAATAACAATATTCTTCTCAAATATAGGGGTAGGAGGAAAAAAAAAAAAAAGGTCCACAGTGCCACGTGGAGTACTGTATCCTCCACGAGAGCTGCGCCACACACAGTGATATATCTTTTACCCAACAGGAACCTTAACTGGGTAGACATCAATGGAGTCGACCCAGGGGTTACCTCGGCTGTCGCCGCCCACCGGAATCGGCCTCAGCGCCCTCCAAACTGCGCTGTTACACTTGAATCCGGAGCCGAAAGCAATTTGCCAGACTCGATCACCGGAAGAAACACGGCCCTTCGCCTCCGTATAAGCCAGCTCGTACCACAACGAGCTACTCGACGTGTTTCCGAAGCGGTGCAGGGTCATCCTGGAAGGCTCTAAGTGCCACTCACTGAGTTGCAAGTTCTTCTCCAACTCATCCAGCACTCCTCTTCCGCCTGCATGTATGCAGAAATGTTCGAAAGCCAGCTTGAAGTTGGGTATGTATGGTTTCACCTTCGCTTTCAGGATCTTCTTCCTCACCAACCTAACAAAGAACATGAATTGCTCGGAAAATGGCAGAACCAGAGGACCCAGAGTCGTGATATTCGTTTTCAATGCTTCTCCGGCGACCGCCATTAATTCTCGAGCGAGGGAAACTCCGATAAGTCCTTTATCATCCTCTCTCTGGTAGACACAGTTGTAATTTTGGTCGTCTGCGCCTTTGTGGGTTCGAACCGTGTGGACGAGCTCATACTTAGATTGGCGCCGATCATGTGCCCTGTTCGATAAGAGCACTGCCGCACCTCCCATGCGGAATATGCAGTTGCTTAACAACATCGACCGGTCGTTGCCGAAGTACCAGTTGAGAGTGATGTTTTCGGTGCTTACAACGAGGGCGTACGTGTTGGGGTTTGCATTAAGAAGATCCTTTGCGAGGTCGATAGAGATAAGGCCGGCGCTGCAACCCATGCCGCCGAGGTTGTAAGACTTAATATCGGTTCTGAGCTTGTAATGGTTGACAATCATGGAGGACAGAGATGGAGTTGGATTGAACAAACTACAGTTAACAACAAGGATCCCGATGTCTTTTGCTCTAATGCCGGTTTTTTCAAAGAGCGCATCCAATGCTCCGAACATGACAGCCTCAGCCTCGGATCGGGCCTCTTCCATGCTTAATTTTGGTGGTCTCGACGTAATTCCTTTTGGCAGATATGTCTCATCGCCAAGACCAGACCTGACCGTTATTCGTCTCTGAAACTGGAGACTCTCCTCCTGAAATGCTCCACTATCTTCACTCATCTTCAAGAAAAAATCGCCGGTCACTTTCCGTTCGTTGTCCGGCTTGTAACATGCAAAATCTACGAGATAAACGGGCTTGGAACGCTTGGCTCGATAGATGCAAAAAAGGATGAGAAACAAAGCAGAAGCAGCCGGTTTTGTGCTTCCATTAATGAGTTCATCGAACACGACCCTTCGGTTTATCCATAACTCGGAAACGCCGTCGAGCTTTAAACCGGTGACCTGAAGCAATAACGAAACGGCCAAAGGCAAAATCATAACGAACATCAGAATAGTGGCAGGGTTGCATGAGTACCCATAACCTAATCTGACGTACTTGAGCTTCACGGACTGTAAGAAATCCGGCAAACGTCGCCGGATTTTGATAACGGCCGAGGACGAGTCTTTAAACGCCATTTCCGCAGTTAGTCTCTCGTTATCCATCTCTATGCTATCCATAATCTTAATTTTCTGTAGTATTGAACAATTTTTTATTTTTTGTTCTTTTGGGTTCTTGAACAAAGATGAAATATATTGGACGATCTTGTTTATTTATAAACAAGAAGTCGGTGGGGGAAGCTGAGCTATCTTAACCGGCCTCCAAAGAAAAGGGATATAATATATATATATATAATACAGACACACTGTGAATTGAAAGCAGAAACCGGGCAACACGTACGGTTTAGTAGTTGCGTGAGAGATGAGAGAGATCTGAACCTGAAATGAATAGTGGGGAGCTGGATTAGAGAAGACAGCTATGGTTGGAATAATTAATGTATATTGACTAGTGAAAGGTTGGGGTGATGGTGTGTGACTGTGAGTACTCAATTCTCTTGAATCAATGGGAGACAGTCCCGAGAAGGGATAGATATGCAGATTGTAGCTCAACAACCCTACGTTATTTAACATGGGAGTAAAGCTGGTTCGGGAATTGTTCAGATGTTTTTTTATTTATTTATTTATTTATTTTTATTGGGATAAGTAGTTTCTAGTGCTTTCACATGCAAATTTAGGTATATAAAAAAAAAATAGATCAAATGGGTTCCACCTTGAATTCCATTGAAATTATAAAGAGGTTCATTGAAGAATATATTCAGAAGAAAATTTCTATTTATTATTTTCTAACCATGTGATCAGTAAAAGAAAAATTGTGTTCAGAAGAATATATATCTATATATATATGTATATTATTAATTATATATTATTTTTTATTAGTTATATTAATATATAGATGATGACTAAAAAAACTCGATAAGTTTAAGAAGAATAAAATTACAAAAATTACAAAAATACAAAAAATATATATATAATATATAATGTGTAGAAATGAAGAAGGTCGTTTGGGATTCTTACAAAAATACGTCATGAGCAAGAAAAGAAGTTGGTGGGTGGCGTAGGTGGCCATCCATCAAGGAACAATAAATGTAGGCAGAGGACTATAGCTTTTAGACGGTACGTAGGCCGCTAACAGCTAACCTGTCAAAAATCTAAGAAAAAATTTATTCATCCTCTTACTATTCACACAACTTCAACACACCACATATTATTTTATTTTATTTTTAATTAAATATTTAATATATAAATAATTAATAAAAAAATTAATTTAATTTAAAAAGAATAAATTTAAAAAAAAATATATTAAAAAAATTAAAAATTTAAAAAAAAAATAAAAAATAATGATGTGTAGAAATTGAGAGGTTGTGAAAAAATACTCAAAATCCAATGCCCTACGTACACAGAAAATAGTATATATTTTTCGTCACATTTTATAACATTGGCATTGGTTCTCATCAATTATTATTCAAAAGTTTTTATTTAAAAGTTAAGTAAAATATTTTTTATGTTATTTTTTATTTTTTATTTTTCTCATATTTAATATTTAAATATGACAAAACTTTTTTAAAACGTATATAAATTTGTATTTTTTATTAATTTTTAATGATAAATTTTAATAAAACTAATACTAATACGAAGTAGGCCAAATCTGATTCTCAAATTCATCTCAATTAATTTTTTTATTATTATAATTTTTTTAAATTTTTATATAAAATAAAATAAATAATTCAAATTTTTTTAATTTTAATATATTTATAAAATTAAAAAATAATATTTTATTCAACTCATTATAACTTATCAAATACTACAATAACTTTTACACTTATATTCAAGGATCTAAATCTCTAGAGTCTCGATGATAAAATAAAATAATTTTTTTAAATTTTAATATATTTATAAAATTAAAAAATAATATTTTATTCAACACATCATAACTCATCAAATACTATAATAACTTTTACACTTATATTCAAGGATCTAAATCTCTAGAGTCTCGGTGAATCCTAACAAATAATTTCTATTTATGAACCATCATTTTCACTGTTGATAGTATTAGATTTCAACATTTAATGTTTTAAATTTTACAAATTAAATATTGTTATGGAAGTAGGTTTGGAGAATGTTATCTACATCCGCTAGCATGCAGAAGAACTCATGCTGTTTTGCTGTTTTAGGCTTCGTTTAAACAGTAAAATTAGTATTTTTATCTTATCTTAATTTTTTATTATAATTTTATTATAATAATTAATTTAATTTTTTTAAATTTAAAATAATAATAATAATAATATCAAAAATTAATATTGTAATAATACTTTATTTAATTCTCATATAAAGTCATTTTATCTAATTTTACTATTCAAACTTCACCTTAGTTTTTGAGTTTGAGAATTTAACAAGTCCTAAATGCATAAATCTATTATAGAAAAGTAGATCCCAAAATGAAAATGGTGAAAAAACTCTTCTTCTTTTTTTTATAGATGTAGCCTATATTATTATAAAAGACTTTGTATATTTAGAATTTATACCTAACATTATCCGTTATTTTAACTGTCTAAAAGTTCTTTAAATAAAAATCTAAAAATTGAAAATCTATTTTCTTTTCTAATGAAGAAAACCCAAATTTGAAGATTTTATTAAAATATTTATGCAAGTAATGTATATTTAATAAATCATAAAAACAGCTTCTAATTAACAAAGTTCTACAATTAAAAGCTCTATAATAAAGGTTAAATTATCTATAGCAATAACAATAAATATTGTGTTATTATTTTCTTCTAACTTATAATTCTCAAGTTCGGACTAAACGATTATGTATCTATCTTTCCAACCAATTAGACATGAAAGAGTCTATCTTTGGTCCCATGAATTAAATCTGGCCGACAGGCCTGAATATGAAGATTTTGCTCAATAAGTCTATTTGTTTATTTGTTTTTTTATTTTTTTCAAATTAATAGAGTAAAGCAAAACTAATTAATAAAGATGGTATATATATATATATATATATATTAAAAAAACACTCCACGAATCCGGCCGAAAGAGAGTGAGTCATGTATATATGTTTATAATATGCATTTAGATTAAGTATAGCTTAGGCCCTATTTGAATTCGGAATAGAGAGGATATAAGTTAAAACGAATTTTGAAAGTTGAAAATATTATTATTGTTATTTTAAAATGTGAAAAAATTGAATTAAAATTTAAAAAAACTGTATTGAGATTTGTATTTTATATAAAAATTAAAAAAATATAATAATGAGTTTGAGACAAACTTAACTTGTCTCTAAATTCAAGCAGGATATATAATAGAGATATACAAATCATGTACTATAACCCAAGCTGCCTGAAGGAAAATAGGTACTGAAAACTTTTATGCTGGCTGGAGTTGGGTTTGCATCATGACCAGAATCATGGTCAACTCCACAAGAGGTTTGGTTCATAATTTTTGAGATCTTGATGATTCTTTAAGTAAATTTTATTTTTTAATTAACTACGTCGTTTTATATTGAAATTTGTGAAAATAAACTACAAAGTTGAAAAAATATTTAAATATAATCTGTAAGAAATAAAATTTGTATTTATCAAAAATAAATAAATAAATAAATAAAATGTGTAGGAAGAATAATATTACGCAGCTGGATGCGTAAATTTTATATGTTCTTCCACTGAACAATATATGAATAATAAAAATAATATTGTGCAACTGTGTATAATTAGGACTTACAGTGAATTAGTAAAGTAATTTTTATTTTAAAATCCTATTTAGATTAAGAGATGAATTGATATGAGTTCTGAAAGTTGAATAAAATATTATTTTTTAATATTATTATTATTTTAAAACTTAAAAAAGTTAAATTATTTATTATATTTTGTATAAAAATTTTGAAAAATATAACAATAAAATTGAGATTGCATTCATCTCAACTTTCAATCCAAATCAGACTTAAATTTCGTGAAAGTTATTTTTATTTTTTGTATTTGAATAATAATTGAACGAAAATGTAAATAATAATTGTTTTTTATTATTATTATTAAAAAAAAAAACGAGAACAATGGTAAACGAAAAACGTGCCCAATTGTGGAGCAGACTCAGCGGTGCTTTAGTAGTTGTTTACACATGCTTTAATCAAATGCATTTTGCGTAATTCCAACACTACGTTATTGCTCAATTAATTTCACTTTTAGCAGTTACTGTTAGTTGTGGAAATTTGGGAGAAATTGAATCCTGGGAATTGAGTGGAAATAAAGGAATTTAAAATTTAAATACATTGTCCTTATCGAAGAATCTTGTAATACTAATGCAATCCGTCCATCTCATATCTCATCCCAAAGCACCCAATCTTAACTTAGTCTTAATTGGCCACACTTCAAATTCCAGCAACTACGTGTGAACACCTCTATTCTCTCTTCAAAAATAATAAATAAAATTCAATTATTAAAGATAAAATTTTACAATGTACAACTAATCGCATATTTTATTTTATTTTATTTTTAAAAAATAGTGCATATTAGTTTTGAGCAAAATGAAGAGTTTTTTTCATATAGATCCTATCGTTTATTATTATTATTATTCGTTTATTATTATTATTATTATTATTATTATTATTATCCCTCTATTTGAAACAATAGTTTTTTCTTATATATATTTTTTTAAAAAGGATTTAATATCTAGATGATTCACCAAGTAATTTACTGTATTCTCAATCTTCTTATTGTTGATGACATTTATTAATAAGAGATGTATAGAAATCAATTTCTCCAACCTAGCTAAAACTAATTATGATTATTAAAAAAGAAATTTTAAAAAAAAAAGGTTATGATTATCAAATAAACTAAAAAAAGAATTCAAGCTAACCAGAAACCGATTCACATGGGGACCATGTCATTGTATTAATACAATCCGCTAACAAGAAACCGATCCAATCAATGATCGTTATTTAACGCAACGCACGCGTGATGGAGGTGACCCTCATCTTGCTCAATGAAATAAAATGAAATGATTTGATTCAGTCCGTTGATTATAACAAAAATTAATTATTTATGATAAAAATAAATTTATTTTAATTAAAAATAATTATTCATTAAAAATAATTCATCGTAATAAGCAATTTTTTTTTATAGTAGATTTAAATTTATAGATGATCTTAATTAATTTAATCTCATTTTATCATTATAATTTTTTTTTTAATGATGTAGAGCAACATTCGAAGGGAATCAATAGAAGATTGGTAATTAGTAGCAACAACTATATCATCTACATACACCAATAAGGCAAGAAAAAAAGTGTTATCTTGTTTAATGAACAAACTAAGTCAACTTTAAATTGAATGAAACCAAAAGCAATTAAAAATTAGAAAAATCTTGAGTACCATTGCTTAGAGATTTGTTTAAGCCCATATAGACTTTTGAGAAATCTACATACTTGGTAAGGTTTTCCAATGCATACCCTGGAAGTTTTTCATATAAATTTTTCCATTTAAGTCCCGATTAAGAAAGGAATTATTTACATCAAATTGATATAAATGCCATCCTTTTTACTATTGCAACACTTAATAAACATCTCACAGTTGCAAGTTTTGCAACTGGAGAGAAAGTTTCAAAATAATCAACTCCCTCAAGTTGAGTGTAGCCTTTAGCTACCAATTTAGCCTTTAACCTCTCTATAGAACCGTCATATTTGAATTTAATTTTGTAAACAAATTTATAATATATTGCATTTTACTTTGAGGGTCTAGGTATTGCTTTGTTCGAAGGCTACAATTTCAACCTCCATAGCTTGCACCAACCAGGATTTTGTAAAACTTGCCTATATGATGTAAGCTCAAAATGGATGGAAAGTGAGGAAGAAAAAGCTTGAAAAAAATAGATGAATTTATGATAAAAAAGACAATAATTTAAGGGGAAAGCCTTACCAGTTGGAGCTGTTACAGCCTTGGACATTGATTAATTAGAGCTTGTAAAAGTTGGCTACTAACAATGGTAGTCTTTTAGATATTAGGGAATTGTCCGAACTTGAGTTGACCTTTTAAAAGGTGGGGAGATGGTTAGTTAGGTGAAGACAGGGGTTGGTTTTCAAGTGGTCTAGCTTGAAAAGAATGGGTGAATTTATGATAAGAAAGCCAATAGTTTAAGGGGAAAGCCTTACCAATTGGTGCTGTTGCAACCTTGGACATCGATTAATTGGAGCTTGTAAGAGTTGCCTACTAACAATGGTAGTCTTTTAGATATTGGGGAGTTGTTCTAACTCGAGTTGACCTTCTAAGAGGTGGGGGAGAGGGTTGGTTAGGTGAAGACGGGGGTTGGTTCTCAAGTGGTTTAGTAGATGGGTCTGAGTGCAAATTAGTAACTAAAGTAGAATCTGCCTAAGTGTTGGAGACTTGGCATGAGAATCTGCCTGAGTGTATGGAGATGGATTGGCAGGATGCAAGTCATGAGCTAAAATAGAATCTGTTCGAGTGTTTGTGTAAGAATTTGTCTTAGTGGATGGCGAAAAGGTAGAATCAAAAGCTAAAGTATTCAATCGGGTGGGGGAACTATGTTGTGGTGAAATGTGAAAAGGAAAAATGTTCTTATGAAATACTACATCCTTTAAAATGAAAACAGTGTATCTATGGAGGTCTAAAAGTTTATATCCCTTGGTTCCAAAAGGTTAACCAAAGGAAGACACACTTTTGACCCCTAAAATCAAATTTCTTTCTACCATTTGAGATGGTGGTTGCAAAACATAAGAAACCAAACACCTTCATATGAACATAAGCTTTTGTTGAAAAAGAATTTCATAGAGAGATTTATTGCTCAGATTAGGTGTGGGGGTTATGATTATTATGTAAGTGACTATCAACACATTCATTCCAATAATGTAAAGGAAAATCAGCTTGAAATTTAAGAACACAAGCCACATTAAGCAAGTGTTAATGTTTTCTCTCAACATTATCATTTTGTTGAGAGGTTTCAACACAATTTTTGTGATGAATGATGTCATTTTTGTTAAAGAAATATGTCATTGAAACTCAACACCATTATCACTTCTTAAAATTTTTAGTTTAACTCTAAATTGAGTGTTGATTAGATTAGGAAAAGATTCAACACATTTTCTGGTTTCTGCTTTAGTGGCAAGTAAATAAAGCCAAGTGCTCTTGGAGAAATCATCTATAATGGTAAGGAAGTATTTAGACCCATCATGGGCAGTTGTGGGACAAGGTCTCCAAATATCACAATGTATCATTTCAAAAACTTTAGTAGAAACATGAGAACTTGTAGGAAAAGGAACACAATGTAATTTTGCCATAAGACAAATAAGACAAAGATTTTCATTAAGATAAAAATAGGCAACCTAGGCAAAAATGTCATAGGTCTGAACTGGTTACAGTATTAGTGGTAGCATAAAAAGTTGAAATGTCTCTATGTGAGTTTTGTGGAAGAAAGTCTGACAAAACCATGGAGGGAATATCAATGCAGAGCAGGTGATAGAGGCCATGTTTTAGTTCACCCTTCCCAATCGTTATCCAAAAGAGTAGGTCATGAATAAAGTAACAATGAAAAAAGAAAAGCAAATAATAATTGACAGAGTTAGCTAATTTGGTGGCAGAGATTAAATTAAAGGATAAAGAGGGGATGCAAAAAACCTTAATTAGAGTTATAGTATTGATCAATTGAATGGTACCAACATGTGTAGCAATGGCTGAACTTCCATTTGGAAGTGCCACTGAGTAAGCAATAAGGGAAGTTATCTTGGTGAAGAGTGAAGTGCTACAATATAGTCTGTAGCACCTATGTTCAGAACCCAATTTGAAGAGCAACAAGTGAGAGAGTTGTGGGTGTAAGTGTTAAGGCAAATGGGATTACCAGGCATCTTAAAAAATGATGAGGAAGGCTGTAAACTATAGTGAATGGCAAAGGTTACGATGGTGGAGTCCTTTGGTTGGAGCAAGTTGATGAGCTGTTAATATTGCATCTTGGTTAAACCCACATTCTCATTACTGACGCCATTATATACAAAATCAAAAGAGTGTGAAACTTGGCTTGGTAGGGCACTTGATGACTGGGTTTTAAATGAAATTTATGGTCAGATAGATAGTCATATAACTTGTAACAACGATCAACAGTGTGACCGGACAGATTGCAATGTGAGCCAGTTGGAATTTCAACATTGACAGTTTTGAAGCATTTTTCAATAATATGGCCATAAATCTTACAATGGGTACAAAAGAGTCTGTCCTTCTCAAAAATAGAGTTAGGTTTGGGAGGGAATTTGGGTTGGGTTATATGAGTAGCTAAAGCCATAATGTCAGTTGAAGAAACAGATGGTTGGGTGATAAGATGATGTCTCTCTTGTTATTGAATAAGAGAGAAAACCTTGGTAAGAGGTGGTAAGGGTTTGAGCTGCATGATTTGTTCTCGGGTTTGGGAGTGCGTCTCATGTAACCCCATGACAAAATAGAGTACATAGTCACGTTAGTAGCGATCTAAAGCATGATTCACTGAGCCACAACTACAAATAGGTAGAGAGTCATAGATCGATAGTTCATTTCCTAGAGATTTCAGCTTACCGTAGTACATGCTAACGGAATCATGGTCTTAAATAAGCCCTGCTAAGGCTTTCTTCATTTGATAAATGTGTGGGCCATTCTGGTGGGGAAATCTATCTTGAAGGTCCAGCCAAATTTATTTGGCATCATCGATGAAAATGATGCTAGATTTCAAAGAGGGACTAATAGAATTTTGAAGCAAGAAAACAATCATATTATTGCTTCATTTCTATAACTCAAAAAGAGGGTCTGATGATTCAGAGGGTTTGGTAATAGAATTGGTGAGGAACCCTAATTTGTTTTTAGCGCGTAGAGCACGACGCATAAAACGGGACCAAGTCTCATAATTGTCAATGGTTAGGATTTCAGAAACCAAAGTGAGAGCAAGGTTGTCACCATGGTCCAGTTGAAAGGGGTTGGATGGATCGTTGAGATTCAAGTATCGAAATAGGCTATTTGAATTATCGTTGGTGTGGGATGTGGGGGAATTGAGAGAGGTATGAGGATGGACGTCCTCCATGAAAGCGAGCTTTCACTGTTTTTTGATACCATGTAAGAGCATTCATAATCTACTAGCTATCTCATTTATTTAGTCAATATTTGACTAAAAAACATAAAAACAAGTTTTATTGGACTCAACAAAGTTAAAATAAATTTAATTTTATTGAGTCTATTGAAACTTATTTTTATATCTTTTAGTCAAATTTTGACTAAACAAATGAGATGGTTAGTGGGTTGTGAGTGTTCTAACAAATCAATATTCAAATTATAATTAGAATTAAAATAAATAAAAAATTAGAATTAATATTTTAATAGAATAATTTTTGATTTATTGAGTCTATTATTTAATATAATAAAAAATAGCTAATTAAAATTTCTAAAAGTGACATTTTAAGCTAAAATTTCACTAAACTTTAATTAGTGAGTTGTGAATACTTTAAGGAACTACAAAACCAGAAAACAAGGGAAACAAGAGTAGTTCAATGGAGAGGAAGGCTATTCTCTCATATTCGAATTAAATAAACAGTAGCAAGTTTATAGACTTATATACTAAAAGAGGAAAAGAATATTCTGCCTAATGGAATAAAAATGTCATACTGCTATTTAAAATAAAAGAATACTCCAGAATAATGTTAGAATAAAAAACAATTATGTACACGACATGTAGTTTCTGCTATGCTACATCTAGCTTGCCTATCTTCTAACAGATTCTATCCAAACTTCTGTTTACGAACAGTTGATTACTATTTATAAAAAATTTATTATTATTAACAAATGATTTAAAATACTAAAACTCTTCATAAATCACTGAAAGTGAAACTCCAGACTATCTTGCATGCAGCATTCAATCTTATAAACTATACTTATGAATTCGTTTGTGGGTAGAGTTCAAACTTATCACCAAATTATGTTTTTATGTTCATACACAACTTAATTATTATTATATATTGTATCTCGTAACTTTATTTTCATATTTTGACAAACATAAATTGAGTATTTGTTAATATTTTTTTAAAAAAAATGTATATACATATATATAAATGGTTATATTTATAAGAGTTTAAGTAACATGTTTAGAGTTAAGTACATAATTTCCTCTTATTTCTTAGATAAATACTAGTCATTAACCCAAGCAATCTGCAAGCATATTAATTAAAGTAGTAATAAGATGAGAAAACTAAAAGGCAAATAATGATAAATCAATAGCTACAATAAGATGAATAATATTATTTCTTTATTGAAAAGGTAATATCAAAATGACTTGTAATGGAAAATCAATAACCCCTATAAGATGCCTACAAAATAGACACTCACTATAACCCCGATAAGATGCCTACTATTGGAAGAAAAAGTTTTTTACCCTCAATTGAATCAGTTGTTATAAATAGGTCGTTAAACGTTTTCCAATTTTTTTTGGTTTTTTTTTTCCGATCAAATAAACACCCCCCCCCCCCCCCCTTCTCTTTCAAAGCAGACATTTCATTACAAGATTCAATACGGTGTAATCTCCAACAATTGTTTCAAAATAAGCAAATACAACATTAGATAAATAAAAAACGAGAAATTTAGAGCTTAAAGTTGGCCTCCACTAAGGAAAAGTTGCTTTAAGCGATTTTTTATAGTGTGATAAATGGAATATAGAACTATAACTAACAGTCACATTGAAATATTGTATACTATATTTTGCTAGTTTGGTTCGACTGAATGAAACTTTTATGACCATTTTATTTTGATCATTGGTTAAGTAAAGCAATAACATAAGAAAGTAACAACCAAATAAGTCGATACACTAGCATATGACCATTATTGGTGGTGGTGGCGGCACTTGTAGCACATGCTCTACTCTAGGAAAGAAGCCGTCAATGATGCCACGTGTGGCGGCATAAGACTCTCCTTGGTAAGCTGGTGCATAAGCTCACGCGCACTGTAAGCTGCCTATGAGATACTCGTGCCACACATTTGATCAGCTTTCTCCTATCATCTGACAAATGAATAAATTGGAGAGTCTGATGATGGGGCACGTGACGATTTTTGAAAGCTAGTAAGCAACAAATCGAAACATAGACCAAAAAATGGGGAAAAAAACCAGAAAAAATTCGATATTCATTGCCATCATTGGCCAGACAAGTGGAGGGAGGGAGAGACAAAACTCTACTCCCCTATGGCGAAGAGGTTGGGATGGCTGGATCTTTGGTAAAGAGAAAGAAAAGCTCCTCAGAGAGATTTCTAACTTGACAAAATGTAGAGGAAGCTTAAGAAATTACATAGATAGCAAATCTCATTATAGATATAAAAAATAACACTATAACTGAAATTATTCAAGTTTCTATGAGCCGGGCCTAGTTTTATAGGCGTTCTATTGTTTAATATTCAATTATAATCATGTGTTCATGACCACTTCATCTAGTAATTAATTAATTGAATCGAATCTAGTTGAATTTGAGTTTGACCAAGCGGATCTCGTGCAATTTGCTGAGTAGTTCCTAGTTCCCATGGCGTGTGATTCTTTAGTATTGCTTTCCAAGAACCCATCCAGACTGAAAGTAGCGGACACATGCTGCATCTGCATGCTAGTTTCTCCAAAAGTGGATGTCTGCTACTTTGTCCACAAATGCAATTTCTAGACTCGATTCAAAGGCACAGCACACTTCAGAGGATCCTCCTATGACCTGCTTGGACAATTAGTGGAGTCAATGAAATATACTGTCCACACACAACACGCAGAGAGAGAGAGAGAGAGAGAGAGAGAGAGATTACTTCAGTCCATCAGTATGTTCTTCACTGGTCCACATTATGTCTTTTAATCCAGACGAGAAACTTTTGTAGAACTGCCATATTACCAGAGCATTGATAACCAAATCAATAAATAGCAAAAACGTAGCTATTAAAATACTTTTGCAACATTCCTCAATTTAATTCAGACAGAAAACTCTTCACATGCTTGTTTACCATATTTTTCACTTCTTAAATGTTTAAAAACTCCATAAAAATTAAGCCAGTATTGTATTAGATTAAGTTGTCTGCAGCATTTGCCATTATTTTTATACGATGAAAATTATTGATTCACAATTATATTTGCTTCCATTCTTTTCCTAACCAAAAAAAAAAAAAAGGCCAAATAGAAGTAGAAGAAAAGTCGGCATGCCTTGTGAAACTCCAATGTGTCGCCGCCAGTTTTTCGAAGCTCCACCATGTGCAAGGAAGGAGCCACCTCAAACACCTGAAGTTGAGAATACATCAATGGCACACAGTATTCTGACATGGTGCCATAAAACTTTTAAGCAGGGCCCCCTAGCATTTTTAGGTTCCATTATCAGAAGAATAACCGCATACCTCAGTTGCAACAGCAAGGTGGCCCTTCCTTCCAGTTTTGTCACCTTGTAACTTCATCTGGAATTGTTGGAAATTAAGAAACGTGCACATGGGAATTTCTAAACGTAGAACTTACAGTTCAGAATGAAATAACTTGGACACAAAATACGACCTCAAACAAAGCAAATCCAATCAATATGAACTTGCCCAAAAGAAATTCAATCAATATGTCTAAATGTGAGAATTATTACCTTGTAGTTTCTCTTGTGAACATTAAAGCCAAGAGGCTTTGCAGCTTCCTCAATTTTAGACATGATTTCATTTGCAGGATGCTGGGAAGTGAAACGGGTTTCTCGCTTCACAAGACCCTGTAGAGTTAAATTTATAGAAACATAGTGAGGATCATTAAACATTGATAACAGATATCCATAATACATATAACATAAATCTGTACAGAAAGTGCCATACACCTGGAAAAATTAAACTAATGGTTATCTGAGGTTTGAGGATGTTTTGACTGCGGCGAGATAAAATAGTTTTCCACAATGGCTTTCCAAAAAAGACCATGAAATATCCCAAAGCACCAATATGATGCACCATTGATAATTCACTCTCCCGAAATTTCAAAGAGTGACACATCAATTCCAATAGTTAATATGCATGACCAGAAAACAGAGAAATTTTACATACATACATACCGTCTGCTTCTCAAACAAACTTTCAAGACTAAAACCCCGGGACATAGATATAAGCTCAAAGGCATTCATGGATACAGGTCTCTCCTTTCTTTCAGTAACAAGATGTTCCTGCAGAATAAGCATACATAGAACAAAATTCAGGAGGAACTTGGCCTCATATTTATGTTTGCAGATGGACTACTTTGTTAGTTTATAATACCATGGGAAGAAACCAAAAAACTTCAGTGCCGAGATCCAAGAAATGGAACTAGGACGGAGAACTAATTTTTATTAAAAGTCAGTAACTAGCACATTAACTGGACATCTTCACTGAGATAATTAAATAGAAAACAGGACCAAGAAGTTATACCTCTGAGTCATTGAATACAGCAACTACATCATCAACATTTATATTCTGCTGCTCCTCAGAGTATGCTGCCTTGTACCCTTTCTTAAACCATTCATCTTCCAAGATTTCAGGAATTGTTATCCGCTGACATATACCACCACAATTTTTTTAACAAAAAGAATGAATGCTATGAATGCCACATATTAAACATTTCATATACCCTTACAAAAATATATATATATATATATCCTTTGCTCACCTAACCTATCTACAATGTAAAAAAATTTAGGAAACGAGGAAATACAAAGATGGTAAATAAATTTCTTATAAGCAAAGCTGTGGAGCTCACTGTAAGAGGGTTTGGATCAAGAATACGCTTTATCAGTTTCTTTGCACCAGTTGAAAAATATGATGGGCATGTGAAGTCAGCCATGCAAATCTGAAGTTCAAAAGAATGTGATGATGAGACAAATTAGATTCTCACTGTTCAAAAAGGGATACAAAATCTAAAGACTTACTTTTCTATACAAAACAGCGAGGTTTGGTTCATCGAAAGGCAAGTACCCAGCCATAAGAACAAAGAGAATGACCCCACAAGACCAAATATCAAACGCTGTACCATCATAACCTTTATCATTTAGCACCTAATACAACAGCATCGCATGTCAGAGATCAAATACAGAGTTTCACTGATTCATTCTATTAGATTCATAAACTTGTAGGTAGATACCTCGGGAGCAACATAATTGGGGGTACCGCAGGTAGTATGAAGCAGCCCATCCTCCTGCAATAAGAGAAATTTAACTAAGGTCTTCATGATGTATAATGCCCCCAATAAATCACCCAATCAGGAAAAGTAACACAGTTTTCACTAACAAAAACAAACAAGTGAGCCCATGTAATCTATACTGAAACATGTATGACTAATGATAAGACAAATACAAATTATCCTAAATAAAAATATGAAAATAAACAGGCTCATGAGAGCTTTCCACATTTTTTACCACAAAATAACTAAGAACGAGTGGTCACAATATCGTAAAGAACTCAATACCACCATCCAAAACTCTAAAACTCAACTTGCTCACAGCTCCAGAACTCAGTCAAAGAAGGAAATATTGGAGCTAATTATGAGCTAATTATGAAAACTCTAAAATATGTTTTAAAAATTAGCATAATCACTAGTTTGAATGAGCTAATGAGGATTGAGTTAGAGCATAGTAATAGAGGGTGACCTTTAGGGGCACAATCAAGAGTAAAGTTTTTTCTATGCCTTTTTCCATATTTGTTAGCTTCACTAAAAGCAGTTATACAACATCAGAATGTGTATCTTTTTCTGGTATTTGCATCCACAAATATTTATAAACTCAACCACACTCCACTCAATCAAACCCAACCAACCCATCGAACGATTCCTCTCTTTTGTGAGGAAAATTATTAGGTATTCCTGGAGTATGGATGGCGTGGTACTTAAATCATATTTGCCATGTAATTAAAATTTCTTATGCAAGCATACTAAAAAAAAAAAATCTTATGCAAGCATCAATTTTAGTTGGCATGCTATCCAATAATAGGATGGGAGTACCACGTGTCCATACTCTGGAAGTTACTTAATCCTTTTGCAACATGTTAATGTGACATATTCAAATAGGATCTGGTCCTTCACGATGAAGTTCCTGGTATTCATGAGATGCTCTTATGTTAGGTATCAAAGAACAAGGCTTTGACATGATTCACCTAAGAGAGTTGGCAATTGCAGCTAAAGTGGAAACCCCCAAAAGAGGCTAACATAATGCATACTGCATTATGTCTACTTCTTTCAAAGGAAAAAAGAATGATGTATGAGAGGTTTCACAAAGTACAACAAAAGAGGCTTTCCTCTATGAAGAAATGTGGAAAGTAAAAAAAATTAAGATGGAAAGAAGGATAGAAATTTTCACTCCAACCATAAGACCACCCTTCTTTCCCAAAATTTGAGCCTCTGTGTTTGCGGGCATTTGTAACCACTTATAGAATAGAAGTGACTTCAAATATCTCAGCAGCTTTAATACATGAATGAAATCTAACCGAAACAGTGACAGCCAATGGTAAAAGAAGTACACCTTTAGAATCTAGGGAATAGTGGAACACCACTTACCCGTACTTGCTGTGAGATTGCACTCAATCCGAAGTCTGAAACTTTAAGGACACCATATGAGTCTAGAAGAAGATTCTCAGGCTGCAAATGATGCAGAACACTACATTAATGATCATTCACAACCGACTGAATTAATTACCTAACAAAGATGAGATCATTTCTAAAAACATCCAGTACGCATTATATGGAAGCAGAAAGGTTAGGAAGTTTGTTAAACCTTCAAATCTCTGTGGTACACGCCTCTACTGTGGCAGTAATCCACAGCATTAATGAGCTGTTGGAAATATGTCCTGGCCTCGTCCTCTTTAAGTCTCCCATGCTTGGCCTGAATCAGAGAAAGAATAAGGGAATCTGTTGTGTAAATAGAAGAATAATAACCACTGGTTGGTTATTACACATGCACGAACCCAACATGAAAATTGTCAATATGACACCAATGCTAAAATCATGTGGGAGTTTTACGTGGGCACACTCACATAAACAGTACCCGTCAACTGATTTTCCTCCCGTGATTTTGGCGGCTCACGAGCGCAAAATATAAATACCATGGGATGCACATATAACATCATCCAATTATATAGTTCAATTTCTTACTATTTGGTCAAAGAGCTCGCCACCACTGACAAATTCAAGAACGATGTAGATCTTTGATTTGCTTGCCATAACCTATGCACGAGAACAGAAGACATGAGTTTGAAAATATATGTTGAAACCATCTTCACTACCGTGAAACTCGGAGTGCATTGCACGTTGACAACTCTTCGCTTATGAACCTACTATGCCCAGAGTAGAGTAGATGCAAAAAGGGAATATTGTGTTCTATTCATAACTTTCCCAAATTCCCAATGCCTGAACTGTATGTTTAATGACAATGCAGAGAAAGCGTTTAAGCACATGTTACATTAATGGGTCAAGCAATTTTTTTTATAAGTAAAGGTTAAAGCTCAAAGTTCGAATTTCAGAAATAAACCCATTTAAGAAAATTCTATCTACCAAATACGAACCCATTTATTTAACTAACAAATTCTTATTTTACCAGCAACTGTCCCAAAAAATAAAACTGAAATGAAGATTTGAACTTATTCAGTAAAGTAGTACCTCACTACTCCCTCTCAAGTGAGTGAGATTTTATTTTAAGACATTGGCCCAACTTATAGAATATTTTCTTTTAAGGAGTTGAACACCTATTTTCCATCCATATCTTAACAAATGATAAACTGCAACTTATATCTAGCTACAATTTTATTAGCCCGGTAACAATATTGCAAAAGGAGTGGTAGTTTGAGGGCTGGAGTGTAATTTTCCACATATTTAACATTCTCATAATTCTTACCACAATATAGAATATCAATAAACTGAATATGTAAAACAACATTTTGCAAAAGATTACCAATCAATTGGCATAAACCTTGCTATTCATTCCCTTTGAACAATTTGTTCAGTTCTACTCTTTTATTTTGACCACGATGTAAATTAATTTGTGAGTAAATAAACCAGAATGCACTTTGTTGGACAAACCTTGCCAAAATGACCCCAACCGAAAAAAGGAAAAAGAAGAAAATTATAGTAGGAAAAAATCAAAAGAAGGGAAGAAATACAAGTAATTAACTGCAGATACCTCAAAAAGTTTAACAACATTTGGATGCTTGATCAGCTTCATTGTCGAAATTTCTCTTTTTAGCTGTGAAAATATGCATCAACAGCAGTTAAAATGACATCCTCTGTTCTGGGTTTAACAGAAATTAATCATATATACAATCAAGATTATTCTAACCTTGTAGAAAGTGAAATTGCTAAATAATAAACAGGGAATACCATTTTACACCATCTATTACAAGTAGGTTAGCTATCGGAGGAGAACAAAGAACCTCCAAACGCATCCATAATCAGTTGTAGACCTTTCAAGAGCAACTATTGCCACCACACATGCCTAATGTTGGGTCCCATGAGTGAGACGTGGCACTCAGCCGTAGACACACATTGGCATGCCCGGTCCCACCGTTACAAGACGTGGCACCGGGATCACATTTCGTCAGAGTTCTAGGGACTCATCAAAAATTTTTTTCAAATAATTTGAAGAAAATTAAAAATTTGATAGAGAGTTAATATTAAAATAATTTTATATTAGATTTATTAAAAATATAATATAAATTATTATTATTTAAAAGTTAAATTAAAAATACTTTTTTTTTATTAAATATGATGAAAATATTTTTTATGAATATAATATAAGATTATTTTAATATTGATTTTTTTATTAAATTTATACTTTTTATTAAATTTTAAAAAAAAAATTGATAAGTTATCTTACAACACCCAAATATGTAGTGTAAATCTTGACGTCTTGACTAATCATAACTCATAAAGGTGTAAATCTTAACGTCTTCACTCATCACAATTCAATGGAAAATAGATAGAAAACGAGCAACAAATCATAATAGAAGTTTAGAGTAAGATAAAAGCCGTTACATGTTCGACCATCTTGTGACGGCGGACTTGCTCGCGGTCGAGGATTTTGATGGCAACGCAGTCACCAGTGTTGACGTTAGTGGCGAACTTGACCTTGGCAAAGGTGCCCTCACCCAGGGTTTTACCCAGCTCGTAGTTCCCGACGCGTGTCCTCGTCGCCGGTTTCTTCTTCAAGCTCATCTTTCCCCCGCTGCCCGATAAAGAAGTCAGCAAAAGCCGAATCTCCTGTAGATTTCGAGGGGGAAGCTCCCTCTGGGTGTAGTTGCAGACCGCAATGCCCGAGGAAGATGTGCGCGTTTTTTAATATGATAAAATGGCACATGGAGAAGTCAGACTGGGTCCCGCTGATTAATATTGCATGTCCCTTTAAATTTTTTTGGAATTTTTTTTTCTCATTAAGTTAAATTTTATAGATAAAATACCATTTTAATGAGTGGGGGAGTATTTTTACGATATTTTAAAACTAACAGATGCATCATAAATAATTAAAAAAAAAAAAATCATTTGAGTTATAAAAATGGCTGGCATTCATAATCGCTTGAAATAATTTTAATATAATTTATAAAATAGACTATATTACTGTGATTAAAAATTTTAATCAACAAATGTGTATTACATCTAATTAATTTGGATTGTCTAACTGAGACATTTCCCCTCACTTTTATTTTATGAAAAAAAATAAAAATATAAGATAGTAATCGAAACCATGTCGAGTCGATAGTGAAGGATTAGTTCAGGTAGTCGCAACGTGTGCATTTTCTATTATATATTTTAAAATTATTTTATATATTTTAAAAATTTTATCTTATATTATTATTAATTTAATTAAATTATTATAGTATATTATATATTTATTATAAATAAAATAAAATAAAATAAAATAAAATAAAATAAAGATGATATGTAATATATAAAGATGATAAGAGTCAAGCAACTGTAAGATTAGTAGCACAAAAATAGTAAAAAATATTATTTATATAGTATTCCGGTCATTTTGACTTGAGTAATGTGCAGAAGACATTTTTATTTTTATAATTTTTTGATTTGTTGGCTTGATCTACGATATATACCGTGCACTGCAATAATTGAAAACGTCCAAACAGGAATTATTGGCTAACCAACATCATGTTTTGGCTTTATCTTCTTATATCAACGTGGACAGGACATTTTGTCCACACATTTTGAGTGGAAGAATCTTCCCCTTTGCTGCCGACGTGGCAGCCTATCTGTCTCAGAGGGTCAACATAGTCTGATTGAACATAATAAACTTTAATCACACATTCACACATGACATATTTATTCAAATTATAATTTTTAATTCCGTATCATATTTGTTAGTACGATTGTATTGATCAATTGTTTAATATTAAAAAAGAAATTATTATTTTATATTGACAAATATTTCAATCGTACTTACTAATATTTCAATTGCATTGAATTTTAACTTTTTATCTTTTTTTTATTTTTTATTACTTTTTACTTCAATTCAAACTAAACTATTTACATATATTTATATATATAATTTATTTATATATATTTATATGTAATATATTTAAAACTATTCCAAAATGATATCGGTATTGAAAAATTTCGTTCAGCCAATGCCTTAACTAATACACTCACTGATATAATATTCAAAACATTAATTCTAAAACCAGCCTAGAGTGCAATCTAATATGTCCTCTTCTTTAATATATCCTTGATTTCTGTTTCTTATTTTTGTTAATAAAATAAAATAAAATAAATATTTATTTATCATTATTTTTCTCATCATTTTTTTATCATTACATAATTTGGATTAAATGATAAATTTACAAATAAGATTTAGTAAATAATTTCTAATCATTTAATACTATACCAAAAATAATGAAACGATGATAAATAGTATTATTCTAAAATAAACTACTACTTTATATCAACCATTTCAATAGCATTGACAACCTGAGTTTGTCAACTATAATTAAATAAGTAATGTCATGTTGGATTTAAATGGTGATAAGTTGAGTTTGGATTATATTAACTTAATTTTAAATTTTACATATTTATTAGAATTGAAAAGATTTCCCATTTTTTAGTATAGTGCATTGAAAATAGTAAAATAATTTATGAATAATAGTGAAATCATTTGAGTTAAATTTTTTTATTATATTTTGAAAAATGAGAGAGAGAAAACTGATTAAAAATATTAAGATTCGATTCTAAAATTATCCAAAAACGGATTGAACCAATGGATAAGATAATTTTTGTTGCCCAGATGACTAACACAAGAGGGGAGTGAATTGAATTATATTAAAAATTATAAATTATAAATTAAATACACAATATAAAATATAAACAGAATATGAAGCAATAGGAATATAAAGAGTAAGGATAAGCATAAACAAATTCAGTATTTTAACGAAATTCAGTCTCATTGCCTACGTACTCGCCTCAAGCTACTCATTGAAAATCTCAAATTCATTATTCAATCTCTTTCAGATGGAGATAGAAATTTATTACACTTTTGAGTAATACCGCTACAAAGACTCCATGTAGAACACCATTTACATTTATAATCCCCTCACACTTGGTAATTCAACTATTCCCTGTGTAGAACACCTTCTACACATAAGGGTTAGACGCACCCTCTTATAAATACAAGAACTGATAGTGGGTAAATTATTAGAGTACACTCCTCACAGAGTGAAATAAGAACAATACAGTACAATCTATATCTCTCTCAAAATGAATAAAGATTAAAGTACAAAACTTAGAGAAAATAGAATGATGGCTTTAAAAGAATAATGTAAAATTTAACAATTGATGTGTAAGTCTTATTATGATTTTTGTGAAACTCAAGTGAGCTATTTATAGGTAAATGAGTCTTCATATTCAAATTTGAAAATGTTCACATGTCAAATAAGAGTACTATTCACTTTTCAAAAAATTCAAATAAAAACATCTATTTTTTATATTTGTCAAAGACAACTTCATTCATTTTTCAAAAAAATCAAACCTAATCTTTTACTTTTCATACATGACAAAATGAGTATAATTTATTTTTCAAACCAAATCATTTTCTTTTTGCATATGTCAAAAAAATACACAATTATCTTTCAAGATTTTCAAACAAAATCATCTATTTTTTACATTTGTCAAAAGAAGCATAACTAGCATTCAAGATTTTCAAATAAAACATGCATATGTCAAAAATGACAATTAATTATCTTACAAATTCAAATTTTTATGTATATGTAAAAAAAAATCAAAATTAAACATTTTAATAATGTTATGCAAAATAAAAAATATAATTTGATATTTTTAAAAAAATTAATTTTAAGTTTTAATCTAATTTCAAATTTTATTGAGGATCTATTTTTTAAAAGAAAACAGCCAGACCGATTTTCAATTTTTCTTTTTAGTTTGATCTTCTTATATCGACGTGAATAGGGTACTTTGTCCGCACATTTTGAGTGGCAGAGATCTTCCGCTTTGTTGCCAACGTGGTAGCCTATCTGGCTCAAAGGGTCATTGTAGTCAGATTGAACATGGTAAACTAATCACAAACATTCACACGACACATTTATTCTAACACCGGCCTAGAGTGCAATTTAATCTGTCCTCTTCTTTGATATATTCTTGATTTTTGTTTCTTATTTTTGTTAAAAATAAAATAAAAGAAATATTTATTTATCATCATTTTTTCCATCATCTTTTTATCATTACATAATTTGATATTAAATTATGAGTTTATAAATAATATATAATAAATAATTTCTAATCATCTAATACTATACTAAAAAATAATGAAATAATAAAAAAATAATAATAAATAGTATTATTCTAAAACAAACTACTCATTTATATCAACCATTTCAATAGCATTGACAACTCAAGTTTGTCAACTATAACTAAATAAGTAATGTCATGTTGGGTTTAAATGGTGATAAGTTGAGTTTGGATTATATTAACTCAATTTTAAATTTTACATATTTATTAGAATTGAAAAGATTTCATTTTTTTTTTAGTATAATGTATTAAATAGTAGTTAAATAGTTTGTGAATAATAGTGAAATGATTTGAATTAAATGATTTTATTATATTTTGAAAATTGAAAGAGAAAAAACTAAATAAAAATATTAAGATTCGATTCTAAAATTTATCCAAAACTGAATTGAACCAATGGATGGGATCCTTCTACTAAAATTTTGTCCAATCCACGATGGAAAGATGACAAATCTAGTTACCACTAGCCAAATGTGTATCGTGTGGCAATTACACGTAGTTATCCCTCAAAATTACTAAAAAGCCCTTTATTTTGAATCCCTAACTCTCAAAATTTCCAATCTAGTTACTCTCATCCTCTCATTCTTGATAAAGGTGCTAAAGCCTGTACCATTCTCAATCACCAACTCTCCCATCGTGTAAAGAACCAATGTTCCCATTTGGCGACCAACAATCATTCTTATTCGTGCACCCGTTGGCATTTAGGTTTCAGAAGAAGGTGATAGATACATTACATATTTATGTCGAAAATGTTATTAATGAGACTATTGATGTTGCACAATAACACCTACTAGTTCTTAACAATGTAGTGAATGATGTGATGCTTTCAAACTCTACTTGGTATTTGATGAAGCTTGAATTTTCGAGACATACAATACAAGGGTCACTTACAATCATTTATGATATTTAGGGATGCAGTGCACCAAGTATGCATTTAACAATATGTAGTATTTGCACTAGATAATTTTTGTAGCAATATTTAACGTACGAAAATGCTAAATTCCAAAACAAAGCAGATTTCCATAAATATTCACATATAAAAATATACAACATTCGTTCAACAAGATTGTAATTAAAACGACGTGATATAAAGATTGAACTCCATAAGTATGGACATGATATACATACTACTAAACTAAACACAAAGCTGCGCATACAGCTCAACAATATTCTCCAAAATGTAATCTAGGAACTAAAGGAGCGACTCCATTAGCTCCTTGAGGATCATATGTTGCCAATTTACTGTGATACCCCAACTTTCAGTTAGGATATAATGGATTTGGAGTGTCAGGACATGCAACATAAAGTTATATACCCCTATTTACGACAATTAATATGCAATGCATTCTATAAATACATCTAACAGTATACAATAATTGCAGTGAAATAAGGGTGAAATAAAAACTTATGCTATAATAAACTAAAATATCCCAAAATTATTTATGAAATTCATAAGTTCAGATTATCAAGGAGCTCAATGCAGTACACAAAATACTTAAAATCATAAGTCTCCATGTCTAAACCAGCTACTTCATGCGCTCTAATGCACGAATGCTTAGGCCTAAAAACATTAAAATGAGATCTAATCTTCTGTTGACATTCACTTCCTCTTCAATCATCTAGATCTATTAGTCCATTAGGTTCATCTTCATCAATTCTTGATATAATTTTTATCATTCCGAATGGAATGATAGTGAATTCACAAGACAAAATTTATTTGAAATCTTAGTAAGTTAGACAATCAACGTGCACAAAGATAGATTATACATGATGAATAATAAATATGAAATGATGCGATGCAGAAAAATAAGTATTTGTTTATCATTGAATTCATCAACATCTTGAGAAATATTTTAATGCACATTTTCTTACAAAAATATATTTTAACCTTCAGCATAACAAATATAGATTTTATAATATGTCACATTAAATCATAAAATTAACATCATAATGTATGGTATTGTCACATTTATTACATTTACTATGAATATCTGCTGGTGATCATGGCACAACTCACGTTGAAATTATGTTGCCTGTAGACTCGTTCTCAATATATTGATAATAACATAATATCATAATAACATGTATGCCCACCAGTTTTAGATATCGTAACATGTGAATTTGCTCTGGAGTTTTTCATAAAGAACCAATTTGAAATTAGTTGACTATTCTTCGTCAACTTAGGGTTACTATTCCATATTTAATCACTCGAGAATATATGGAGGAGTTCCACTAAGATATTTCTCCATCCTAACCTTTGGGTCATGATAAAAAAAAATGATTTTATGCTAAACTTTAAAATAGAAATTATAATTTCATGACACACACAAATGTAGTAGACTTTTATTTGAAAATGAAACTTATATGTAAAAGTGATAAGATGGCAAAAAATGCAGTTGACAAGTGCTCAATGTATCATATGATATGATATTTCATGCATGCTAAAAACTTACAATTATGGAAAATCCTTTTGGACCAGAGCTCTCATATTAGATGGATTTATTGGAATGCAACAACGTGTCACCACATCAAATTAATGAGGGAGAGCAACAGTCCAAAAGTGAGAGTGGAAGCACACGATTCACATAACAATCTCCCTCCCCCTCCCCCCTTGAACGTGTTCTTCAATCTCATTCTCTCTCCAAATGAACTCCAAACCCGAACAACTGTAAGAAAATTGCATCTTTGAAACCCTAACTTTCTCTCTCAGCCGCCGAAGCTTTCTCTCTCCCCTGAATGAAAATGGAAATCGTGAATGAAAACAAAGAAAGATCATAAACGAAAAATAAAAAATGAAAATCATGAAAATGGAAATACAAAATCATGAGAAAGAGAGTTCCTGAACAAAAATTGCAAAAATGGAAATCGAAAATGATGAAATTGTGAAAATGAAAAATGAAATCATGAAATCATGAAAATGAAAAAGAGTTCCATGATCTCATCTTTGAAAATGAAAACGAAATGGATTCGGCTTAGGGTTTTTTCCTGGAGATGAAGATCTCAAGGTGTTTCTTTGAAAATAAAGATAAAAATTGAGCATATTTAAAACACATATGAAAATAGGGCTGGGGGGTTGAGGGGTGGATTCGATGCAAACACGCCTACAACTTCTTTTCTATTGTCTCATACGTGGCACTCAGTGATTGGATTTCGATAACACCCTCTTATTGTAAAGCTTCATTCCAAACCGCTTCTCTATTGTCTTTAAAATTATAATATTATTTTCCCTAAACAATTTTAAAAGATTAGATAAACTAACAGATTACAAGATACAATTTTGAATGGGCTAGGAGTCTCCCACAATTTTTTTAAAAAGATAACACACAATGCAACACAAAAAGAAAAATAAAAGGAGTAACCAAAACCAAATGAATGGATCCTGCCTATTTTCCAAAAAGGGAAGAATGTTTGGAAATGATTTTAATATAATCTGACTATAAGGTTGCAACTTAAAGCTGCAGCAAAAGAGTGTATGCTACACTGTGTTAGTCTAGACTGATTGTGAGGAACTATTACATTTATTTTCACTCGATCCTCAGTTAGGGAAAATGAGAACATAGCGTAGCAATTGAAATCACAAACGAATTGCCAGTGAGGGTTCGACACTAGCAGTGGTGGTGCGTGCAGGCCACATCCACTGTTGGAGGGAGGTGAGCAGGCAGTCGGGAAGAACCAAAGCCACTAGACCCGAAAAAGGCCGCGTGTGACGACAGAAAGCTCCCAGAGGTGTGGCGGTGTTTAAGTTTCCCTCCCGACTTACGCGTGAGACGTACTAACCACTTCTTTTAGCGGATTCCTTATACGTTCGTGAATATTGACGCTTGAGAGAGCTGTTGGTGGGGTGCATGTTGGCTGAAAGTTGTTAAGAAGTAGCAGATCGTCAACGGTGGGTACTACCAGAAAAAAACTTGAAAAAATAATTGAAAAGCACACTGAAAAGATAAAAGAGAAGGGCTTGTGGCCGGCGAAGATAGAATGTGGGTGGAGTCGAAACACCAATCCCCTCCCCCCAATGAACAAAGATGTTTTATGAGATCCGTGAAGAGGATGAGTAGAGAAAAAGTATAGAGAAAGGATGAGCACAGATAACTTTTTCTCAAATAAGTATTTAAAATTATAATATAAATGTGATATTTATCAATAGATCATAAATAACTATTAAAGTGTAAGCTAAATGCAAACTTACGGACTACCTAAATTTGGAAATGGTGTAGCGGTTGTAATAAAAGTCATACTAAGTTAGGATCTATATTTTTTAAGGAAGATGTTCATAAAAAGTTTTCAAATAACTTATAATGACAAAAATACCCCTAGAGTTTCAGATATTGCTTTTAAGGCCGTCATTTTGTTTTCTAATTGTAAATGAACTCTAAATTTAACAAAAATTTCACAGACCTTATATTTTTCATATTCTAAAACTCTATACCTTAGAATTTCAAAAATAAAAGGTGAAGTAGCCTAAAAGCATTTTCATTAGATTGATTAAAAGTTAAATCCAATAAAAATTTGGACAATAAACGTTATTCAACCTACATTTAATTGGCCAAAGATCAAATACATGGGCTAAAATGAATAGTAAAGTCAAAAGAAAAGTCAAATATAGCCAATCAAATACAATGACCAAATCTTTATTTTATTATTCCTCTTTCTTACTTTACTCCCTCTTTTTATAGTTCTTGGATAGAGAAAATTAAATTAGTAAAAAAATATAGTTGGATAAGGAATAATTAGAAATATTTTTTTTTAAATATCGATTAGTAATTTAATTTAAATATAATATGATTACTAATTATTTTTTAAAACTAATAATTTAATTAACATATGATTATTAATTAATCTATAATAGGTAGAATAGTCAAATATGACAAAATTAATTAATTTAATAATTTTAAATAATTAAAATAATAATTATTAATTACTCATCATTATATATCTTTAAATAATAATCAAATATGGAGATTTTATGTGAATAGTCAAAACAAAAAGTTAATTATATTATTTTATTGTTATATTTGAAAAAAATATATATTTCAATATAGAGACTTATGTGAATGGAATGACCAAAAATCAAAATAAGAGTTACATTGACTAAAATTATACTTTAGTAATGACCAATCCAATGTGAGTGCTCTAAGTACACTCAACTCCATGCATTGTAGTTGATGCCCAAATGCATTATTAACAATTAGTCCTTTTGAATGCATATAGAATAACTTTTCTTAAAGATAAAAGAACCTAATAATTCCAAAGGACATGATAAAATCCTAAGAACTTAGGGACATAAGGGGGAAAAATGAAAATGTTGCATTTTTGTTTCATTTTGGACCCTCTTTTGAATAAAACAATGTCATTTTACTTAGATCATTTTTTAAAAAAAAATAACCGATTAAAAGAGCTAGAGTAACCATGTCTCTGACTCTGCTTTTTAAAAACTTGGTCAGAGCTTTTGCCCACCCCTAGACTATATGTGGACATAATGCGAGCTTGAGATGAATTGAACTTGATATGAATGTGAACATGAACTTAAAAACATGTTAACATATACATGGTTGATTAAACATGAATATGTTGATGCTACACGAATCCCTTGAGCCGTGCTCCTTCTGATGCCGCATCTTAATACATGCATTTGCATTTGTTGTGTGTACATCATGATAACTAAACTGCTTTAAAATTGATAAATATGTAGCTGCAATCCCAACATTGGGTGTCTAAAGTTGCTTCGATAATCAATTACTTATGTCTCATTTGAAATTTGTTGATGGTACTTTGTCAACGCAACAAATTTTATACTAGTTTAAATACTCTAGAGTGGATAATAGAGTTATCCGACTCCTCATCCTAACACTTGGAATTTGTGATAAAAGTAAGAAATTCCAAATGACTAGAAAATATGTTTCATGACTTACTCTCTACAGGTGACATGGCATGGCATGCAATAAAATGAGCATGTAACAAATGACATAGTATAAGATGGCGTGTAACGGATAAACATGTATTTGCAATAAATGGCATGTCATGGCATATTATGACACTTTATAATAATCATATGTGACAAGAGTATGAAAATAATAGCCTTTCCACCTTATATACATAAATGCACTGACAGCAAGTTAAGACTCTTAAAGACTAACTCACAATGAATGAGTGTAGTGAAAAACGTAGCATGAAAAAGCACGAACTGAAACGAGATATTTATTAGAGTTATAATATCCCACTAAACGCTTAAAAATTACTTACTTATGACTAAGTAATGGGCAAAAACTTGATTTTTGTTGCAACTTAACACTTCTTCAAATTAACATACTTACATTGATTTTTGCAACGTTTAAAAATTATCTCCTATTTTCTAAAATATGCTAAAACATCAGCATACACATTCCAGAAAAAATATAAACTCATCATATCAACAAAAATGTTAAAACACCAAACTTAGATAAAAAGAACTAACTATTGAGGTTGTTGGTCTAATGCTTTTCAAAACAACTTTAAGGACTCCAAAAGTCCATTATCAGACTTCTAATAAGCCCCATCATTCAAGTATAAATGATAGCATGCTTGATAAACAACCAAAATCGTAAAAATACAATTTACATAAATAACTTGTACTAAAACACCAAAACCGTGTACAACATGCTTTTGACTTGATACAAAAATACTATATCCTTGATTTTCACGAAATAAGTTTCAAGAAACAACACCCACTGACGCACCGAATCCAGTTTGAAGGTTTTCTCTTGAGAAAAATAAAATTTATAAATTGATATAACTAAATTCAATATGTTGAATCTACATTATAATGAAAAAAAGTTTTTATAATACGATGACAACAGACTGCATCAGCTTTTAAATCTTATTTTGCAAAATTTTTAAAGCAAATATCTTTGTAAATAAAGGACCATGAGAATGTTTTCTTTTTATTTTAGAGCATTCTCAATGGATTTTGTAAAATCCATCTACTGTAAGAGCATTTATTTCATTTCTATTTTACGGTTACATCTACATGTAGTAGACACTGTTCACAAATATAAGTATTTTAAAATTAATTTATCTTTCTTCATATACACTTTTTCATCCTCTTTTACAAAAGGCCTAGCGCCCCTCTTAAGTTTTATAATTATCTGTTGCAAGCTTGCAGTTGGGTGGAGTTGGCATAACAATTATCCAGGCTGCAATTTAATAAAAATGGATGGAATATAAAATTTATATAACACATAAGATTGGCTAACGGATCCAAACCTAGTGAAATTTATTGGATTTAAATAACACATATCCATAAACTTTGAAAATATTCTCATAATTTAATTTCTTTTTATCTTTTAATCACTTTTAATTATTGATTTAGTTTATAAATATGGATTGATCAATAGTACATAATTATATGTCGTTGTATATGGAATGATATCATAAATATAAAATATATGAGGATATTGTTGGTCGTTAAAAAACAATTCGAAATTAATTAAAAATATTAAAATACAATATTTAAATTATATAAAGAAAAAATAAATAAATTGATATATGATATATTGTAAAAATCAGTATGTAAAAAAAAAAAAAATTAGTGATATATTTTAAAGGATATGATAAATAAACCATTGAGAATGCTCTTACATTTAACCTAACTCTTAAATGGTTAAAACTTGGCATGAAGTAAGGTTTCGTTTAGTTATATAGATAAAATAAGATGAGATAAAAGATTTGTGAATAGTAATGAGATAATTTGTAGATAGTAGTAAAATTATTTGAATTATTTATAAGATTTTGAAAAAAGAGAGAAAAAGTTGAATAAAAAAATTATAAAGTTAAAAGACAATGCTAAATACAGTCCAAAAAATTAGACTCATTTTCAATCTAAGCAATAAACAAAAAAAAAATCTCTATTTAAAATAAAATTGATAAAAATACTATTATTTACAAATAAAAAATTTGAAAAATTTGAAAAATTTATTTTATTTATCTATAAAATGGGAGTGTTTCAATAAGGACTGCAATGCAATCCATCAACTATAGACTTCAAAAAGAATTATTCAAAATTAAATAAGAATTATAATATAATTTTTAATATAACTTTTGTTTTGTTTTGTTTTGTTTTAGTATTTTGTTTATAAGTTTGTGAAAGTTATAAAGATAAATAATTGTTAGAGAAAAAGTTTAAAAAATTAAAAATTAAAAATTAAAAATTATTTATTTATTTTGTATTTGAATATTGAATTGACTAGGTTTAGATAACAAAGTCCTCTTAGCTCATGCTATTTCATTTCATCTTAATATCCAATTATTACAAACACAAACATAAATATTTTTCAATTTAAAATATCCAACTTTATCATCTAACTATTTCTTGATTATTAAAACTTTTTAAAATTCTAAATGAGATATAAAAAATAATTCAAAATTTTCAAATTAAAAAAAAATATTATAAAAATATTATAATTTAATTTCTTTCATTTATCAAAACTCATAAAACATATTAACTCAAATTATTTTATTATTATTTATAGATTATTTGATATTGTTTGGATAATGAATTGATTTTGACTTAGTTTATCTCATTGTATCTAATTATTATAAATTTTTAAAATTTTAAATACGATATAATAATTTTTTTTAATTTTTAGATAAAAATAATATTCAAATAATAAAATTTTATTTATTTTTAATTACATCTCATTTTAGCTTAACTTAACTTATTACTTAATTTTTTAAATTTTGTCTTATTATTTAAATGAGACAAAAATGAGGTGAAATGATTGAAAAAGATTATTAAACAAGCATGAGCTCCACAACAACAAAAAATAAGGACAGGCCCGAGCGACCCTGTCGAGAAAACCTGAAAAACCCTCGTCCGACCCCGAAACGTCTGCCTTTTCCTAATTGAAATTTCAAACACCTTACAGACACCTGCCGACAAAAGGTACTCTTACGAATCTCTCTTTGGCTTCGATTTTCTAATATGGTAGTTCTGGGCGCCATTGATTTATTTTCTTCCTTCGGGTGGGATTTACGATTGGGGTTTGGGTTTTAGTTTCAAGATAAGAAAAAGGAGCATAAAGATGCAGCAGTCACAGCAGATGATCCCTATGATGCCTTCATTTCCACCCACAAACATCACCACCGAGCAGATTCAAAAGGTGCTCATGTCTACTTGCTTTGCTCTTTCGCTTGCGTCCTTTACGCATAGAGACCTATTCGTGGTGTTTTTTATTTTTTGGTGTTGGGGGTGCGGATGGTTTGCATTTGATAGTTTATATTTTTTCCCATTAGTGGGTTTTATGTGTTCTATTTTGAAAGGTTTTATGCTTCAGGGAGATGAGGTTTTGTTGCATTCTTAAGCTTAATTTCGTGAGAAAAGAATTTTATAGAGACAATAAATGTCAAAAGGATAGGTTTTTCTTTTGAATTAAGTGTCAACCGTTGTTTTTGGCCTGCCATTTGTACTCTTTTTAATGGCTAAGATCTTCTGTGCATAAAATATTTCGAGATGAGTGCCAGATTCACATTAGGGAATTTACCAAAGTTTTGAACACCGTTTAACTAACCATTTCGGTTAAGTTATTGGAATCAAATATTTCAGTACTAGTATCATTCTAGGTATCATTTCGAGATAGTCTATATATAGATAAATTAATTATATATGTATAAATTAATTTGAGTATAAATTATATTTCAAATTAACATCAATGCAAGTTTTAAAAAGTCGAAACACATAATTATAAAAATCAATAATAATAAAAAAATAATCCCTCATCTTTATCATCAAAAGGGGAGTAGGGACTTGATTTTTAGTACTCGAAAAAAATAGATTAAAAAAAGTTAAGAAAATAGTCTTTAGATGTGAAAATTGGAGTGAAAATTATGAAAATATACTAAATATACAAAATATAAGTTTCGGCCTCTAAACCAAAAACTGGCCAGTATTACCAAAATGCACTGAAATGGTATTTGACCTGGTACAAAACAACGATCTCCTCCATACCAGTACAGTGACTGGCACCGTAAATATTGGCTGTATAGGCTAATATGAAACGGTATTCACAAATTTGGAATTGACCTTTTAGAGCTTACACTTCACTACAATTTTGACAAATTCATCTCAATCAGACGATACATAAGACTAGTAGATTTGTATTAGTTTTTATCTTCTGAAATATAGGTACCTAGGGTATGAGTTGTGTGGTTAGTTGCCAAAGGTTGTAATTGTTAATTTAATCTATCATTGTCAAACACTTATATATGTAGCAATCATCCCATTGCATTTAGTTTTATTGCCATGCCCCTTGTCATATAGTAAATGCAGCGAATCTTGTATCATATGAATATGCACTAATTGATCATTACACAATGACTCTCAAGAAAATCAGGCCAAAATATTTTGGAAAGTAAGCTTTTAATGCAAAATGCTGAATATAGTTTTATTTGATGCCGTTACTAGGTTCTTTAACCTATTTTATTCAATTAGTTTGAGACACAGAGGTTAAAACAAGCTTCTTTGGGCCCCTTCGAAGAGAGAGATGTTCAATGTTCGTTCTTTTTACATGGCCCTATTCCTCATGATAACAACCCCTTTGAGAGCTATCTTTTTTGCTTGGACAGCTTCTTTCGAATTATTCTCACTATGGATAATCTAAAGAAAAAAAGACATTGTTGTGATTGATTAGTGCTGCATGTGTAAGAGGATTGGGGAGTTTGTTGATCGTCTTTTACTCCATTCCACGATTTTTAGTGCTTTGTGTAGTGGTTTTTTGATAGAGTTGGTTTGGCTTGGGCCACACCCAAAAGAATATCAGTAGACCTTTTTGACTCTTGGAGCAGGTTAGGTGGCAGCACATAAGTTGCAACTATGTAAAAGATGGTTCCTTCTTACCTCATATGGTGTATTTGGAGAGAAAATAATTATTTCTTTATCTATTTTTCCTTTTAGATAGCTCTTTCTTTTGTATATCCAAATACTTGGATTGGGCTTTTTGTGTTGTTTAAGGAGGTTTTTATTACTTCTCAAAAGTTTGCATTGGTGGTGTAGATAACTGTTTACTGTGAGGGTTTTAACATTTTTTACCAGTTTTGAGTCATTACTAAAAGTAGCATATATGTAATATATAGTATAAACAATTTGTCGGCAACATTGATAGATATCTTAAGGCTTTCTCAATTGTGTTTAATTAAAATGAAAATCTTATTGATACGAATGAAGTAGGCGAGCCCGTGTACACAAGAAGTATATGAAAGAACGCCTAAATAAATTCTAGGAACCAAAAATTATAGACAGAAAAATCATGAAAACTAGTTCCACCAAGCACAATGGCTGAAAACCAAAGCAATAAGGTGTGTACAAAAAAGTTCCGGAGTTTGTCCATCTTGCGCTCCCTTTCTTCAAAGCACTGATCATTCATTTCCATCCAAATACATCACATAATGCATAAATAAATCATCTTCAAATTCAAGGTCCAATGTTCAACATCTTATGGGTGCAAACGTACCTTTGGGGGCAATCCCCTGGTGAAAAGCCAGCAATTTAACTAATTTTGTGTAGGGAAACTTTTGAGTGTACGGTGCGCGGGATTAGAGTTTACTCTGCAGGGTGGGTCCGAAGGGCCCTGCCTTTGAGAGGTTCCCTAACATGAAAAAAAAAGAATCATCTTCCAAATTGCAGCCATTTGGGCAGCCTTGAATATTCTTCCGGCAAGCTAATGAATCCACCGCCCTCAAAGGCATAACCCAAGCCAGCCAAGTCCCACAACACTTTTGTCACCTTACAGTGCAATATATATATATATATATATAATAGGTAATAAGAGAATTTTATTCCAAATAAATAGGCATAGCCTTAGTACACATGGAGTATACAATTGAGAGGCACCTATTTACAAGCTAAAACAAGGAAGTTAAAACAATCTAGAACATTCATTCACATCCCTTACAAGATTAAAAACCCATAATCTAAAAGTATTATGAAAAAATACCCATAATTCCTCTAGAGTGCGTTCATAGTTATCAAAACATCTTCCATTTCTTTCAGCCCATAGGCACCACAGAGGACATGTCTTTCCCAAATTCCTGGCCAAATTGCAAATACATCCGAGATGTGCATGGGAATCACCCATGAAAATCCAGCCCTAGCAGAGATTGCATTCCAAAACCATGATACCACCTCGCAATGCAGTAAAAGATGATCAATAGATTCGCTGCTCTTCTTGCACATATAACACCATTCGATTGCTTGAATGCCTCTCTTTCTCAAATTATCAATAGTCAGAATTTTGCCAAGGGACACAAGTCAACGAAAAAAAGCAACTTTACTAGGCACCTTTGATGTCCAAATGCTCTTCCAAGGATAGTATTCAACCCCGTGACTGATTAGGGCCTTATAATATGAACTCACAGAAAAACTGGAATTTTTAGAATGTAGCCACAACAAACTATTATCTTTGATCTGAACAATCTTTTTCTCATATAACTTTCCCAAAATATCTGAAACGTCGTTAGCTGCCCAATCCTATATATCTCTTGCAAATTCCACATTCCAATAAATCAAATTGTTAGAGATAAATAAGAACCAGCAATGGCAGCCCCTTTGTTTTTAGCTATTCTAAAAAGATTGGGAAAAGCATCTTTGAGAGGAGAATCCACACACCAAGTATCATGCCAAAAGTAAATCTTTGCCCCATTCCCCACTTGAAACTTAGTGTGTTTAACAAAAACATCTCATTCCTTCCAAATAGACTTCCATAAGCCCACTCCAAAAGGCCCTTTAACTTCTTTAGAATGCCAATTCCCCCACGACTTTCCATGAGTGTTGTCCACAATATTTCTCCAAAGAGCATTATTCTCAATTTGGTATCTCCAAAGCCATTATCAAGAAAAGCTTTGTTGAATAGTCGTAATTTGCGCACACCTAAGCCTCCTTGAGAAACTGGAAGAGACACCTTATTCCAATTCACCAAATGGAACTTTTTTCCTCTCCCATGCCATCCCATAGGAAATTCCTATAGAGACTCTTAATGGTTTTGGCGACCCCAACTGGTAGCGAAAAAAGAGATAGGAAGTAAGTAGGAAGATTAGTCAAAGTACTCTTAATTAGAGTAACTTTGCCCCCCTTTGTCAAATAAAGTTTTTTCCAACCGGCAAGCCTCCTCCTAATCTTTTCAATCACGCCATCCCAAATTACAACTGATTTATGAGGAGCTCCTAAGGGTAAACCAAGATATGTCATAGGAAGAGCCGTAAACTTACATCCCAAAATGGTTGCAAGATTTGAGATTTTACTAACTGGACCCACACAAACGATTTCATATTTGGATAGATTGATTCTCAAACCAGAAACGACCTCGAGAAGAAGAGCCCTTAAAGCCCGAGGATGATCTCTATTGCTATTGCAAAAAATGAGTGTATCACAGCAAACAAGTGAGAGACTGTAGTAATGCCCCTAGACTCATTTCCCACCTCAAAATCTGACAAAAAGCTACCTATAACAGCCACGTCAATCAAACGACTTAGAACATCTATCACAATAATAAAGAGAAAAGGAGATAAGGGGTCTCCTTGTCTTAAACCCCAAGAGTTGTTAAACAAACCAACTGGATTGCCATTCACTAAGATTGAGAATCTGGCGGAGGAAGTACAAAATTTGATCCAAGAGCACCACTTTTCACCAAAGCCAAATCTTCCAAGAATGTAAAGCAGAAAATTCCAATAGACATGGTCAAAGGCTTTTTCCATGTCTAATTTAACCAAAATTCCAGTTTTTCCCATTCTTAATCGACTTTCCAAACATTCATTTACAACTAAAATTGAATCAAGAATTTGTCTACCCTTTATAAAGGCATTTGGAGGCTTAGAAATGAACTTGTCCATAACCTTGCTAATATGGTTGGCCAGCACCTTGGCAATGATTTTGTAAACCCCGTTTACCAAACTTATGGGTCGATAGTCCCTCAACTCCACTGCACCCACCATTTTAGGGATGAGAGCAATGAAGGTCAAGTTAATACTTTTCTCAAATTTCTGAAAAGAGTGGAATGTACTGAATACATTCATGAAATCTTCTTTTACAATGTCCCAACAAGCTTGAAAGAAGGCCATTGTGAAGCCATCCGGACCCAGGGCCTTATCCTCATGCATACCTTTTACCACATCAAGAACCTCATCAACATCAAAAGGTCTTTCTAGCAAATCAGCACTCAGATGATCAATAGAGTCGAATGACAGTCCATCCAACTTAGATCTCCATGAATATTCTTCACTAAAAAGATTCTCATAGAAATTCACAATATGGTCTTCGGTATCCTCTTGTCAGAGAGATCATCTTCGCCATCTTTGAGTACTTCAATAGTGTTGTTTCTGCGATGAGAGTTTGCTATTTTGTGGAAAAATTTCGTATAATTATCGCCTTCCTTCAGCCAAAGAACACGAGACTTTTGCCTCCATGAGATTTCCTCCATGAGGGTAAGTTGCTCAATTTCAACATAGATTACTCTTTTTTTAATAGATTCCTCGGATGAGATGATACCCACAGTCTCTTTATATTCTAATAACTGAAATTGATCTAAAAGCTGATTTTTTTATATTCGAAACATTGCCAAAAATCTCCGCGTTCCAACATTTCAGGTTTTTTTTCAGTGCCTTAAGTTTGGAAGCAAGCACAAACTAGGTGTTCCGAAGAAATTGTAAGAGATCCACAATCTCTTGACCATCTCAATAAAGCCCTCGTCTTTAAGCCACATATTTTCAAACTTGAATGAGCTTTTACCTTTAAGAATACCGCCACAATCCAAGAGAATGGGGTAGTGATCAGAAACAATTTTTTTTTTGTTTTTTTTTTTGCCTCGGACTCTGAAAAGAGCCTCCCAGGATGATGAAATCAAAAATCTGTCCAATCTAGAAAAAGCTCTTCCATTGGACCAAGTGAATTTCCCCCCCGCGCTGGGGGCGGGCGCGGGTAAGTCGATTAGATGAAGCTCAGAAATAAGGTCTGAAAAATCAGACATAGCTTTAGAGATTTGAGAGACTCCACCTTGCTCACTTGGAAATCTGATGACATTGAAGTCACCTTCAAAGTGCCAAGGAAGATCCCACCGGCTATAGAGACCAGCCACTCATCCCTTAAAGAGTCTAGTAGTTTCTCACATAATGATTGATCAATTCCACAGCTCTTTTGTCCCACATTAATGATACCACCTAAGGAAGCTAAGACAACTCATCCCACCCAACGAAAACTCTAGAGACTATTAATCACTGAATGATTGATAATCTTCAATTTAGTTTTCTGAAAGCAAACAACATCGGCCTTCCATGGATGCATCATGTTTTTCACCCGAAGACGTTTTCTGTAATCATTTAATCCCCTTACATTCCATGACAAGATCTTAGGATTCATTGAGAAATGCTAGTTGCCCTGTCCTTGCCTTTAAAGATGCAGGAGTTCCCAAGTTTAGAGCTATAATTAATGGTACATTCCAGCCTTTTTAATTCCCTCTCTTTCTTGGAAGAAGATCTGGCCGACAAAGGTTGGTTAGCCTTGACTTCTGTGAATAAGGCTCTAAATTGCTCCTCATAACTATCAATAGAAATCCCCAGAACATCTCTCAAATCTTCAACTTTTCTCAACACCCAATCCGAAGACCAATCAGGCTCTGGATGTAGAGATTTCAGAGGGGTAATATTATAATCATTCTCTTCATCAAAGGCATTCAAGTCATCAAAAGCAGAGTCCAAAGAATTGCCTATCAACAATTGAGATTCACAGTTTAGTTGGGACAAGGAACCACGGAAACAGATTTCTCAACTTCGGACAAAACTTCACCCTCAACAATGTCTTCCATACGGTCCAGATCTGATTCCTTAGGATTCAGAATTAATTGCACAAGTTGAGTAGATGGTTGGGAGGATGTGAGATCCCCAGTCTGGGTCTCCTAAGGCAAAACCATCTTCGAAAAACCCACACCGATGTTGCTTTCACCTTTCAACCTCGTCCAAGTGAGAGCCCTCATCGGCGACTGCGAAAGGGGAGACGAAGATAAGGGGAGTCACCGAGAAGGAAGAGTTATTCGACTTAGGGGATGAAACCCCCAACGACGCTAGCCCCCTATCGATCGACGCCTTTTGAGAAGACGAAGCAGCCATTGGAGAACCACGACGCTGGAGTGGAACTTGACTCATTTTTGGTTAGGTTGGGTCTTCCTTGGATTTGGGTGAGTGGGGGTAATGTAGACCATCCTATCCTTTTGCGCTTCCCGGGTCAAAAGATGGTTAATGGGCCTAAAATGAGGACCATTGATAGGCCTAGAAGTTTTAATAACCTCTGATCCGTTACACGGCAAAGCAGTGCCAAGGCCCGTGAAGTATTTAAGCCCATTGTCTACCGTAAGCATCAATGAATCTAGTTTCGATTTCATCTCTTGTAATTCTGCTCTCCCAAGCCACAAGGTCCCTTAAGCTTCCCCCAACTTTTGTGTTCTGTGAGAAGTCCAATGGATAGCTTTGAACTCTGGTTTTTGAGAAACTGTCCTCGATGATGAAGATATGTGAGTCGAAGAAATGTCCAAAGGAGTCTTAAGATTAGACGAAAATGAAACCATGTGGGAAGAAGATGTCGCCCGATGTTGATTGGGCAATCTCTGACCAAAAGAGCCTCTATTTCCAGTAGAAGAAACAGGAGAAATGGGGCTAACCATATTCCTACACATCCTTACAAAACCATTCCAACCATTCCTCATATCGCCTTCGGGAATGATTAAGAGGCATTTTCCTTTACCTGAACCAATATCAATGAGCTTCAAAAATCGTCCATGCGAATTTTTGCTAAGCTGGATCAAGAATACTTTGTTACCCTCCCTCTTAGATTGGTACGTGTTCCTATGTCCCGAAGGCTTTAAGTAATCCTCAACAGCCTTAGAAATCCAAATAGTCACATCCCTACTGAGAAACATGTGATAGGTGTTTTCGAGCATTCATGCACTAGGTGTTTTCTTGTATACAACTAGCATACTTGTTTACTCCTTTTGATATATATAACATTTATACTTATAAAAAAAAAAAAAAAGAGCCTGAGAGAACTTTTTACATCTTTCATTAAGACAGAAAGAGTTCCCTCCCATCTTACTAATCGCAAACTGTTTGGCTTCAATCCAAATACTGTACTCCATCGAAACTGAAACCAGCAAAAACAAAAAGGGAAGAACAAGGAAACAAAACTAGAAAATGAAGGAGAAAAGAAATCAAGGAAAAAAAAGGGAGGAAGGGGAGAATGAGAGCAATGGAGACTAAAGAAACCAAAGAGAAGGAGAGGATTATCACGCGGTGGAGATAGGAAGATGAAAAATCATTGGAGAAAGCGAGAGAGAGAGTATTCCAAAAATATGGTAGTGATATTAAACTTCAATGGATTCCCCATCCCTCTTGCACAAATAGCACCGATTTATAACAATGAGACCCCATTTCCTCAAATTGTCTGTGGTCAAGATATTCCCAAGAAAGGCGGTCCACATGAAAAAAGCAATTTTAGAAGACACACAAGACTTCCAAATATGTTCTACGGGAAAGGAACATTACGATGTGATGCCAACATCTTGTAATAAGACATCATTGTAAACTGTTTGCTCTCTATGGGCCTCCATTGCATCCTATCCCCCTGTATTGTTGGCCCTCTCAACTGTGTTTTTAAGTCAGATGTAAGGAGATCCGAGTCAAATAATGCTGAGTTATCAGATTACACGTTGATAATGCTGAAATATGTTGTGGTAGCAAATCAATGCAAAGATGACAGGAAATTGTGACATTTCCATGATTGGGGTAGTTTAGGTCATGTTTTGGTATGTTGGCCATTACTTTAGCTTTGAGTATCAGAATCGCACATATAACCCTAATTCGGAAAGCTCTTTTCAGTGCGTATGTTATGGCCACCAAGTTTCACTTGATGTGCATCTTTTTCGAGGCCAAAATCTACTATTTTCTACTTCGTGTCTCTATTTACAGTTTTTTTTCTTTTATGGTAATATTTAATCTATTGTTTAAGAAGTGATTATAAACTCTATTTGGGCCTATTTTTGGCAGATTACTTTTTTACTTACATATTTCCTTTTGACGTGATTATTGGAATTTTGCCATTTTTTGTAAAATTTTGATATTGTCGATTTCTAGCTATTACAACCCCGCTTGTGGGTTGATTTTGTCATTCATGGATTTTTATAGTTTAAAATTGAACATAAGAGTCATTTTTTCTATGTTATGGATGATTCTCTTGCTTTCCATCCCTGTAAATGATCTGTTGAAACCAGTGTGCAAAATAATTTCATTCTATCCAGCGTCAGTTGGCATTAGAGCTTTAGCATATTTTCTGGTGTGATATCTCATTAGATTCCATGGCTGGTGGTCGTAGTTGTTCGAACAAGGAAGTTCTGCACCGTGATTGTAGTGTTCATGATGTGATGATTGAGAATTTGCAGAAGTAAGTTGTAGAGTTAACTCGATGTCTAACGGGGCAAGATGTCAGCGATTGTGAGATGGAATATCATTAATATCATAATTTTGATTCCAATTTTGAAAACCCGTATCACGATTGTGCTCTTTTTTGGGTGGTCGAAAAGATTGTCATGGGGACCTCAGTTTTACAGTGGATCTGCTGGAGTTTATTTGATATGTTACATGCTGAACAATTCATTAATGGTTGAATGAAGTGGAGCGGACTGTAAGGAAACTAGTCGCCATTAAACTCAAAAGCAGGGCATCTGCATGGTGGGAGCAGTTGGGGCTATCACAAGACAGACAAGGCAAGGCCAATATTATTGATTGGGAAAAGATGAAGGGCCACTTCCTTCATTTTGGCTATCCTCATGACTCTATTTCAACGATCTCACACGTTGAGGTAAGGCATGAGATCGGTTGATGATTATACGGAAGAGTTCTATCAATTGATATTTTGGAATAATATATCTAAATAGAAGAGCAAATGGTGGCACAATATTTGGGAGGATTACGACAATCCTTGTAGGATGTCCTTAGCCTTTACTTGCTGTGAATAGTTTCTGAAGCATACTAGTGTACGCTTGTGTAGAAGCAGCAGAGTAGGAGGCGGTGATCAGAAGCGATCAAAACAGTTGAGCAATTTGCCCACAAGAATCTCGTTCCACCTGGTAGCCATCACAAGGTTAAGAGTTCTGACTCTTATATAAACGTTTCAGATGTGGTGAATAGGGGCATAAAGTGGCTGAGTGCAGGAAGCTTAATAGTCAGAAATGCAAAAATCTCTTGATTGAGGAAGACATGGTAGAAGAAATTGAAGAGATTGGAGAGCTTGTGTAAAATGATGATGAGGATGAACATGTGTTGTATGGTAATGGCCATGAGACCTTGGTTGTTCGCATGAGTCTACTAACTTCCAAGAGTGATTCAGGAGACGATTGATTGAGAACCAATATTTTCTACGCGACTTACATAGTTGCCAATAAAGTCTGCTAGTGATGATTTACAATGGTAGTTGTGAGAACGTGGTGTATGAAAAGGTTGTCTAGAAATTGCAATTGTAGACAGATTGTCACTCCAAGCCATACAAATTGTTATGGCTGAACAGAGGCGGTGGGGTTATAGTAAATAGGCGATGCCTAGTGTCTTTTTCGATTGGCAGAAAATATGTTGATAATGTTTGGTGTGATGCTGTATCTATGGATGCTTGTTATGTATTGTTAGTCAGGCCTTGGTAGTATGATTGCAGTGTTGTTCACAATGGGAAGAAGAATCTGTATACCCTTTCTATCAAAGGGAAGAAGATTGTGTTGGCACCTCGTCGAGAAGGAACCACTCCTACCCTAGTAGCCAATGGTACTAACATGCTTTTTATGTCCAGGTTCGTAGAGGAGATTGAGCGTGAAGTTGTGATTTACGCCTTGCTGGCTTGTGGGAATAGTGCGGTAGATGTGATTCCAAATTTACCAGCAGAGATGCAGCAACTTCTAGCTGAGTTTTCTGACCTGATGGTAGAAGTTCTTCCTCCTAGGTTTCTGCCTATGGGGATATATAGCATCAGCTTGACCTTGTTTAGAGGTCAAGTTTGCCAAATTGACTTGCGTATCGCCTCAGTCCCAAGGAATCTGAATAGTTGCATCATCAGGTGGTGGAGTTATTGGAGAAGGGCTACATCCGTGAGAGTATGAGCCTATGTGTAGTCTCTGCCTTATTGATACTGAAAAAAAATGGTTCGTGGCGTATATGTGTCGGCAATAGAACAATCAACAGGCTCATAGTGAGGGACATATTTCTCGTTTCATGCCTGGATGATATGTTGGACCAATTGTCCGGTTCTAAGGTCTTCTCAAAAGTTAACCTTGAAAGCAGATACTATCAAATTAGAATAAGGCCTAAAAATGAATGAAAGACAGCATTTAAGATGCAACATGGTTGTATGAATGGACGGTCATGGCTTTTAGGTTGTCCAATGCATCCAGTACATTCATGAGGTTTATGCATATGATTTTACAACCTTTTAGAAGGAAATTTGTTGCAGTTTACTTTGACGATATCCTCATTTATAGGTTGACATGGGCGTCGCACTTTGATCACCTCCGAGTTGTTTTTGAAATGTTGAGAATGGAGCGTTTGTTCCTCAATTAGAAGAAGTGTTCTTTCTTTACCAATTCTGTAACTTTCCTTAGTTTTTTTGTGTCTATTGATGATGTTCACATATAGATGTGGTCTTGGAGTTGCCCAAAATCTAAGCCCTTACATGATGTTAGGAGTTTCTATGGATTAGAGTCCTACCGCCGATTCATCATAAACTTCAGTACTCCGATTGCTCCTATCACATAGTGCCTCAAGGGACGTGACTTCCAGTGGTCTGAGGAGACAGAGGCTAATTTTCAACTAGTTAAGCAGAAGATGACAGATTTTGATAAAGTGTTTGAAGTAAATGGTGATCATCTGGAATTGACATTGGTGGCGTTTTGAGTTAGGAGGGTCGTCGATAGCCTTTTTCAGTGAGAAACTATCAAGGTCAAAAAAGAATTATTTCACTTATGATCTAGAGTTCTACACCATAGTTAAGTCCATGTAGCATTGGCGTCACTACCGAATACAGAAGGAGTTCATTCTTATCACTGATAACGAGGCCCTGGAGTACATCAATGCCCAACATAAGTTGAACAGGTGACATGCTAATTGGGTAGCATACTTGTAGGAGTTCACATTTTTGTTGAGGCACCAATTAGGAAGTCTGAATTGCATAATAGATAGCCTGAGTCGTTGTACGTTACTCCTCACCAACATGAGTATCAAAGTTGTAGGATTTGAGGCTTTCAGTGACATGCATGTAACATATCTTTCATTTGGGAGGATATTTCAGGAGGTAATTGATAATTAGTGAAATGATTTTGTTTTGCATAATTGTTATTTATTTCGTATAGTATAGTTGTGCATCCCATATTGTTCGCTAAGGCAGCATATTATTATTGAATTTCACAACAAGGGTCACTTTGGGCAAGATAAGATGTCGGTCCTGATCTCCTCTGATTACTATTGGCCCAAAATGACCAATGACATGGCTCATTATATGGAGCGATGCTATGTATGTTAGCAGTCTGAGGGGATTCTCACAAATGCAGGCCTGTACACTCCCTTACTTGTTCCTAAAGTCACTTGGTTTGATGTTGATATGGACTTTGTGTTGGGCTTACCCTGGATCCAACTATTCCTAGATTCTATTTTAAGTGTGGTTGAGTGGTTTTCCAAGATGACGCATTTTGTAGTTTGTAAGAAACAATGGATGCTGCTCAGATCGCTCATATTTACTTTAAGGAGATTGTTTGTTTGCATGGTGTTTCCCAGTCAATCACTTCATAACGTGGCACCAAATTCATGAGCCATTTCTGGATGAGTTTATGGGAGAAATTGGAGATAAAGTTGAATTTCAGTAGCGCCTACCACTCCCAGACAGATGATCAGACCGAGGTGGTGAACTGGAGTTTGGGCAATCTTTTGAGGAGTTTGGCAATAAATAAACCAAAGCAATGGGATCTGGCTCTCTTCCAGGCAGAATTTTTTCCCATAATAGATCAAAGAACGGAACTGGTTTTATTCATTGAATGCTCATTAAGTTCATTTAGCATAGTCATGTATCAAAAAGTTGAATTAGCATAATCGGTTTTATTGTGTTACGCCTTATTATGTACATTTCAACTTAAAGTTGGGAAAACATAGTGTTATAAAAAAAAAATTATATTATGATTATGAACTCAAAGCATTATTTTGTATCAAGTTGACAATTTATTATAATTCAATTGTGAGAAAATACATTAGGAACTTGTGTGTTGAATGATCTGCATTGTTAATTTGAGTACATTTTAACTTCCTACTTTGGGCAATCGTATCAAGGACATGCTGATATACACAATAAGATTTTTATTTATGCAATAAAATCCTTTTAATGCTTTGTGCAGTACCTTGATGAGAACAAAAAATTGATTCTGGCAATATTGGACAATCAAAACCTTGGAAAAATTGCCGAATGTGCTCAGTAAGTGATCCCCCTTTCTGTCTGATTGTGTATTTATGCTATTACCAGGGATTCAATTGTTTTGTATTTCAGATTAACCTCCAAATTTGGATTGTTTGAATTACCATTTTATCTTAGCGTTCAGTTCCTTCTTATGTATTGAGCATTTTTCCATTGTTTTGTTGACTACTTAATTCTGACACTTTCAAGGGTTCATGAAAGGCTTTTTTCCCATTTTATGTAATGATAAGATGGTCATACCTACAGCAGTAGTCTGGAAATAGAATCTGCTTATGCATAGCAAAGTTATAAGGGTCAAAAATCTATTCTTCCCTTGGACATGATAATTAGTTATATACTGCTTATACTGATGGTGCACTAATTACTGCAGAGTCAACAAATTATTTCAGTTTTTGGCTACTTATGTTCTTAAAGGTATTTCCTTGAAACATAAAGAACCTAAAAATATGGCATCACATCATCATTACTGCATAACGGTGTGTTGGGGTGTTTTCCTTTATACTTGCGTTTGCTTGTTTGATTGCCTTAATGATGTCCTGAGGTGGAAGATAATATTTATTGGAGCTTGAGCCCTTGAGTCATAAGCCAACGGTTTCACCTTAGCCACCATTTGCTTAGGCCTTGTTTGGATGCCAAAAATTTTTGTAATTGAGAATTTTGGGAATTTGCTTGGGAATAGAATAGGTTTTGGGAAAGGAGAACGAAAAATTATAATAAAAGTATTTTTTAAAATAAGCGTTGCATTGGTGTTTGTGGAAGTTGATAAATAAAGTTGAAAAGAAGTTTAAATATTATTTTCAAGATTATTTTTATTTTGGACTTTGTAAAATTTGTATTGATTTTTTTGTTTTGAGTATTGATTCAGTAACGAGTAGATGAGAAGTTGAAAATATGAAATAGAGAAGTTTTTGTGTTTTGAGTAATGTTGGGGGTGAATGCATAAGAAAGGTTGAGAAATCTTGAAAATTCTTTAGAATTCTAAGGTTGTCCCAAATAAACCTGACAATCTCACTTCCATCTCAAGCTGAATCCGTTCAATTTCAGCCACTGCTACGTCAAAAGTACTTTCAGCACCACTGTTACCACCCTGTGTCAAGATGTTATACATTTTTTTCCCCCGACATATAAAATCCATTGAAATCAGTTGTTTTCACTTGAAGTGCAAAAAATTTAGGTTGATTTGATAATGGAGTAGAGTTCTCTACATGAAACGACAAGTTATCCTATATTTAATGTGCTTTCTGTACTAAAACCTATGATGGTTTTTGAGTTGTGGTTCTAATGCTTCTTACACTTATATGGAGCATGATTTGAGATGGTTGTTAATGATGCTAAATATATTTTCTGACTATTAAATTCAAGTGGATGTATTTCTGGATTGAGACTGAGGATTTGAATCCTTGAAGTCGAAGAAGAGATTTTTTGCCTAGAGCCATAGCCCGACCAAAAAAATAAAAAACCTACATGTCGAAGAAGAGATCTTTTACCTGTCAATCCTGCATAAATGCTGGATTATGGCTGCCACAGCTCATGGCTTTTTGTTCATAAATTTGGGGAAAAAAATTGTTGGAATGTGGCAATTCTTTTACATTGTATGTGGAGGGGGGGTGCGATATACATTAAAGTTTTGATGATTTAGGTACCAAGCTCAGCTTCAAAAGAATTTGATGTATTTAGCGGCAATTGCTGATGCACAACCACAAGGACCAGCAATGGCTCCCCAGGTGACTGTAGGCATGATTCTTATTTTATCTGTTCATTAAGCAGTGTCTTGCTTATAAGTATAGTAAACAATTGCAGATGTCCCCACACCCTGCAATGCAACAAGGGTATTACATGCAACACTCTCAAGCAGCCGCAATGGCTCAGCAGCCAGGTATTTTCCCCCCAAAGCTGCCATTACAATTTAATAACCCACATCAGATCCAGGATCCACAGCAGCAGCTACACCAGCAGCACCAACAGGCCATCCAAGGGCAAATGGGTCTCAGAGCTGGAGGGGCCAACAATGGTTTGCATGCCATGCACAATGAGACTACCCATGGAGGTGGCAGCAGTGGTGGTCTGCCTGTTGCAGGCCCAAATGACGGAAGAGGAGGAAGCAAGCAAGATGGCTCTGAGGCTGGGACAGCTGGCGCTGATGGTCACGGAAGCTCAACGGCTGGGCATGGCAGTGGTAATGGAGAATCTTCTTACTTAAAAGGGTTGGAGGAAGCGAAGTAATGTGTTCTTGTGGGAAATTACTTCCTGAGGGCCTGTTCACCCCCGGGATTAGTTGGGATGCTGTTTCAGACATCTGGTGCCAATAAAAAAAAAATGGTAACATGTTCTTATTGCCATCCCACATGCATACATGTGGCTGTTGATAGTAGGTCTCTTAAGAGTAGAAGTAGTATGCTTTGATAATCTTTTTTAGGTAAGAGTGAAGTGCAGGAAGTTTCCCTTTCTAGTTTTGAATAGATTAGGTTGGTGAAATTGTAGGGTAAGAGCCCTGTCATGTCATGAATTCTGCCCACAATGAAACATGTGGCTAGACAAGACAATCTTGGTCAGAAACAGAAGATAGGTTGAAGCATGTAGCCTCGCATACCTATCTCTCCTCGTAATAACTTAAAATATATGCAGGGTCTTCCAGACTTCTGATCTCATACAAGTTTTATTTCTACTATTTTTCTTGTTATATTGGATCTGTAGAAAACACACAAGGTACTGACTTACAGATGTGCGGGGACTGTTTCAGAAGTAGGATGGTTGCTCGATGGTTTTATTTGTGATTAGTGTTGGCTCAAGTGGTAAGGGTCTTGGTTTTGATGGTTTGCTACTAGGCTAACACATGGATTTGGACTTTAACATGGTAAAAGATATATTGTGCTTGCAGTCTTTGGGATTACTCATAAGAAATTGACAACTAGAGTGTAGGATCTTCAAATTGCATGAGGTGGTGTAGTGTTAAGTTGGTAATCTAATTGGTTAGGGATGTGTAAACCGGTCGTGGTGGTCCGAGATTTTTTGATCATAAGAAAAAAAAGGGAAGAAAGAGTGCATTGGTATAAAGAGCTGTGAAGGTAGAGATGATTGTAAAAAAAGAAAAGAAACAAAACACAGAGAGAGAGAGAGAGAGAGAGAGAGAGAGAGAAGTATGAACGGGCTATAACTACAGTGCGTTTCTGAATTTTGACTCATTGAATCTGAAATGTATTTAAGTACTCAAATGGTTAATTTGATGGGGGTGAAAATAAGACAGTTTTTAACTAGATGTACTTTGGCTAAGCTAATACCAATGTTCTTATTCCTTCAAAGCTGTTGGAAGATTTTTATTCGTAAGTTGGTGTGGAAGATACCTTTCATACCGCTGATGAATGATTTTATGTGCAAGAGAAATTTTAGATTTTGTACCTTACAAATAAATTGTTGTCGTGTAAAAAGTTTAAACGGTATATTTTATACACCAGCTTGTAAGTAAAAGGTCTCAAGAAAACAAAAAAAAAAAAAAGAAAAAAGAAAGAAAACTCTCCTCATGTTGTGATGACAGAATAAAAAGAGGTCCAAATTAGGTGTGCTTCTCCAGAGCCCCACTCTCCTCTAGTTAATAAATAAACCAAATAAAAACAACGCCCTCTCTAAATACACAACTTCCAATCCGAAGAAATTGACAATTTGCCTTCACCTGCACGGATGGGGTGCCCCTATCCTGCCCTCACATGGCTAGGGATAGTTTTGGCCCTGTGCCCTAGCACCGCCCCTTCCCGATGCCAGGAGGTGGATTGGCTCCCACGACCATCCACACCAGCCACCCACTACCACCAATATTGAAAAAGAACTGTATAACACTAGAAAAAAAAAATCTCAAAATAACATAAAAACAACAAATCCACAGCCATTTACAAAAAATTCAAAATGCAATAAATCTGAAATTTTTAAAAATGAAAAAAAATTCTGAAAATGGTTATGGGTCTTTTTGCAAACTCACAATCATGAGTGGCCGTGGTCCCTTTGCAAACCCATGACCACACATGCTTCAAGGCGGAGAAGCAAAAGTGGAGGATAAGAAGAGGATGGGTGTTTGTCTTGCAAAAGAGAGAGAGAGAGAGAGAGAAAAAAAAAAGAATGAGATAGTAGGGGATGGGAGAAGGGTTGGGTTTATGTACTTGAGAACGAATTTGTTCACATTTTTTTATTAAAAAATAAAACTTACAACAAAACGGCATCATCTTATTAAAGAAATATATTTTATTATATATATGTGTGTGGGGTGGGTGGGTGAGAGGGCAAGCTTGCTCAGACTCGTCCTGGCTCCAATCAATCCACACATTTCAAATTTACGGACGAGACCCTGGCCCGACTGGGTAAATGGGGAGGGTGGGCTTGCTCAGGCTCATCCTAACTCCAATCAATCCACATATTCCAAGTCTACGGACGAGAATCCTGGACCTGACTGGACAAATGCAGGACGAATCCACTTGGTTGGGGAGGGATGGTGGGGCAGCCCTCTGCCTTCCTCTCCCATGTCTTCTAAAGCCATGAATGTAAAGTTATTGTGTAGTTTTTCTCTTTTGAAATGAAATCTCGATAATATATTACCTTTTGGTCACCTCCGAGCAACATCCACCATATCAACTAATTCTCAAAACATCGGCATACTAGCTACAAGAAATAGGGTTACATAAAGTGGGCACCTGCACCTCACGTGGCGCATTAGCCCATGATCTACCCGCTATTAGAGTTAAAATACCACATGCGTCATTCCATTAGATTATTTGGGCTCAAATGTCCAAAATCTAATCATCCACGCCCCTCCAAAATGGGAATCAATGTTGGTACGGATATGCATGCTTTTTGAAGTAGGGGTACTGCCAACAAAAGTCACCTTAATACTTGTTGCTTTTTTAACTAGAGAACATTAGACTAGGCTACACCGTCACTCCTAAGTTTCCCTTCCTATATTTTCTTGTTACACTTCTACGAGTGTTTAGCATCTATTTAGGTTTACAAATTTTAGGACGACTTCTAGGAAACTAGGGATTATTAAAATGAACTTATTTGCCCAGGAAATAAATAAAAAAAAAACCAATGAAGAGCCCAATTGCATTTCTTTATTTGGAAATAAATCTTTTTTGATATGACAACTAGTGACTTACAGAGGATGCCCATAGCCTCATGCATGCTTCTTTGCAGATGGATCTACATAGTAACAGTTTCTTGTTTATAGTACTGGACATTTTCCTTCTCAAGCAGCACCAATCTTTTTCAACATCTTCGACATGGGTTGTAAATGTAAAAAGTCTTCCCTCATCTTTCAACTCAAGCGTCATTAACTTCAGAATTACTTGCATCTCAAACTTTGGTTTCCACTTCCATCATATATTTAACATTATATATAAAGAAATGGAAAGAGTTTTCACAAATTATACAAAGTAGGCCTGCCCTCAGAAATCACTGCCGATCACACTATAATAGCTTTAGGTAATGCCTGCGGATATCTTACAACTGAACCAAACACACCTCACATCTACTCTATTACAGCGTTTACACTGAACAACATACAAACTACCCAAGGAACCTTTCAGTGCCAATTCTACACCCAAGTTTCTCCGGTTTCTCCCCTAGAATTTACAATTCCAAGAATTTCATTCTTCTTAGCTGTTTTGTTCAACTGGAGCACCGGATGCCTGCATAGTTTCCGCACTCCTTTTCTCAAACTTAGCCAGTCGCTGGTATCATATCCCCTGCTGCTACATACGTTCTTTAAACCCTCCATTTCATAACTAGGTGTCTTGCAACTTGGCATGCATTTGTTTTCTTCATCCCCAATATTTTTCTTTTCAAAGCTCCAAAGATTTTCCATGGTGTCGGATTGCAGCTTTTCCAAAGTTCTACTCCTTAATAAGTCATGTTTGGTAGGCCTATTGGTGGCACAAGGATCTGAAGTCTGCTCGCATGAACCTTCCCTGACTGGAACTAAGGAAATTGGGTCATCATTGTGGCTAGGAAAACCTGAACATGATGGGAGTAGCCCACCCTTGGAAGCCGATTCATCTCTTTCTCGAATGGTCTTCAGAATCAGCGTCTTCATGAAGTTCATAACTTGCACTGCATGAATCAGTGCGGTTAAAGGATCTGCCATCTGCATCAAAGAAAAAGAAAGATCACTCTTTTTCTCCCCCCACCCCAAAGTTCACAACCAAAGTGAGATGTGTTTGCAATCAATAGAACTCTTTCATTTTTCATTAAAATCGAAGTTGCAAGTTGTTGCAAGCCCTCTACATCTCTAGTCCCATCTAGAGGACTCCATCTATATCAGCCACCCAAAAAAAGGAAGTTTGTATGGACGGCTTGAGGCTGATACGAGTTCAAAAATATTTCCTGATTACACCTATTTTTTGGCTTTAAAACTATTAAATTGACCATCAATGGGTCAAGCATTCAAAAGCTTAAAATCAGCTTGATTCGAGGCTTATATAGAAAGAACTTACAGGGAATTTGAGGCTACTTGTAATAGAGCAACCAGTCATCCCATGTAAAATAATGATTAATAAATTAAACCTTGAACAAATGTTATCAAACCTGACTCATGTTGGGTGCAAAAACCATAGCGATATTGCGGGCATTCATCTTGTTGAACTGTTCATGCTGCACAACATCTGCCATTAAATTGATGGCCCAATCAAGCAGTGCAGCTTCTGTGGAAGGAAGTAACTTTATGAGTTCCGTGCAATCATCTTCTGTATTACAGTGCATCACCTGTTCTGGTGTGAGAGAATCAAGTACCCCAGTTGGAAGTTCTCTAAACCATGCCTGCAGAGCATCATGAAGCAGGGGACACGCATCACAATAACAATATGTGGGAAAATAAAAGTCAAGCATCAAGCTTTTGAAAACTATAAACTGCTACCAAATGCAGTAAATCATATGAAAACATCGCATTTAAGATACACTTGAAACCTTAAAGAATAATTTTCACAAGTAGATGGCAAAATCTTTATGGCCCTACCGAAAGCAGGGAACAAACAGAAGACTAGAGAAACTTAAGTGCCATTTTTGGGTAGCTTATTTGAAATATTGGTCAAATGCAGGGGCATATGAAAAACAATTGCATTCATCTAGAGTTATTAGCAATTAATAGTTTGAAGGGACAACTGGAAGTCCTGTAATAGTCTAGACTGATAGCCTCTCCCAAACTGAGTTGCTATCTGTTTGCACAACTTTAGTACCTGAAGTCTATGTAGAATGACATCCAATATGCGTACCTTTATCAAACCTGCTAAGCTATGAACATCAATACCACGTGGCACCACACCTCTGTTTAACTGATCTCGAACATACTCTTCTTGGCTGTTCTCAGCATTTATGCGGAATATTCCTTCTGCCTTCAAGCATGAGAAGAATGGAAACTTAAATTTAGCAAAGATATAATCGGGTAGCATTTTAATAAACATATCAAATCAATAATTCATAGAACAAATAAGACATACTCATATCAAACCAATAATTCATAGAACAAATAAGACATACTTTTAGGCCCCCTTCTGCATACAGTCTCTTTTGCATCATAAGAAGAATTGTTGGAACGCTATTCCTTCTATCATCATAGGAACACTGCATCGACTTTGCAGAAACTCCAAATACACTTGCACTGTTAATAAAAACAAAAGACCAGCGTGCAAACTAGTCAAATAAGTTTTCATGGAAAATAGGATTCAGAATAAAACAAACATACAAGGTGGAGACTGAAATTAGTAAATGAAAATGGCTTCTAGTCTGAAATATCCAACTACCCTCCAACATTCACCAATAGGAATTTATTGTAGATCATATTCTAATAACAGGCAACAAAATAGATTGATAAAATACCTCCAATTATCGCATATAAAAAATTCAACCTTACAAAGAGAAAGATATATCTCATGCAAAATGAACACGTAAGATGCGTTTAATTAGCACGTTAGAACTACTCCAATGCACCCACATTAATATGTATTTCCATGCTTCTTTCTGCTGTCAAACTAAGCACCATTTTCAACTAACAATAGTTTAATAGAAAGCAAAAGAAAGGCAGAGGCTAACACATACCAAGGGCACTGGTTATTAGGACATGCAAATGTAGGGAATAATCATATCCAAAAGTCTCTATCAGTATAATACTCAATGCACAGCTCACAAGATCTTCACCATTTTATATAAATGATCTCCTAATGTTGTTCTTCAAAGCTTTTTCCATGAAAGATAACATTCTAAAATTAATTGAGACTGCTTTCATTCATATAATCCAAATAGGATGAAAAATTAAGGCAATAGAAATTATAATACCTACAGAAAAGAGAAGCAAGATTAAATTAAAAGCCACTGTTCTTTGTTCTCTAAATTTTGTCTTGTAGAGTACTATTCTGCATATATTTGAGCTCCTAGTTGTCGCGATGCCTCACTCTCTACAACATGTATCGTACATGAAGAAGGTAACTAGCTAGCTTGGTTAAGCGGGTTTAATCTTGAAGCCAAAAGAAACATCTAGCTTCAAAGTAGCCCCCCTCCCCCAAAAACCAAAAGAAAAAGAAAAAAAGCTCTAGCTCTACATCTTGTACCCATCTTAACCCTCCAAAACTGTAGGGCAACAAACCAAAACTGTACGAGCAGACGGCCCCAATATCTGCAACCTAAAATTCACAAGGGGATCACAACCACCTAAAAGACAACCTCACAAACTAATTATTGCAAATTCACTGTTACTTCATCCAAAAGCACGAACATATTCTGTACCTTTTCACTCTTAATGAAAAATATATAATTGAATTTTGCAATAAATTAAGGAATCTTGTTCATTATGGGTCTGAAAAACCAAACAGAAATACATATTAAATAATTTAAAACCAAAGAAAAACCACATCATAGCACACATCCATATCCACCATTAATTATCTCCCAGTCATAGATACTGAAATATATCTCCAATACACACGAATTGAAAATGAAAACGAATAAGAACCTTCACCTGGCGCTAGGCACTTTCCTGGGAACCTCGGGCTCAAGCTCAGTGGGCAATCCCAGAAAACCATTGAACCTATCGAAAGTAACATGCGAAACATGTCTCACTTCTGTGGGCCAGCTAATATCCGGTGAAGAAACATCGTCCCTCTCCACTCTGCATGTCACCAGCGACTTCCTCAGCACCGCAACCAAAATATCCAGAATCTGGAACTGCGCGCCGTGACAATGTGACCGGCCTTGACAATTTTCAGCAGCAGTTCTTGTCCCCGGACCCATGTGCGGGCTGGTCGAAATGGGTTCGAGCAGGATACCGTCACCATCCTCTTCCTCCTCCTCCTCCTCAAGTTCTTCCTCTTCCTCTTCCTCTTCCTCGTCCTCCTCCTCGTCTCGTTCTTCCCCATTGAGGAAAAATGGACTCGGAGAGGCGGGGTTGAACTCAGTGAGTCCCACGAGTCCGCAAGATTTGGATCGAAATAGCCGAGCCATTGCTCTTTTTAAGTAAAAAACGAATTAACAAATGGGAGTCTAAAACAGTAATCTAAAGAGATAATAAGAGAGCGTGTAGCACAGAGAAGGGAGAGGAAGAATAATTCCCAAAAGAAATGCGGGCATGGGCGGATAAATATATTAGAGCGTAAAAGGTGAAAGTTGTGTTGGTGGTGAAGAAGGAGATGGGCAGAGAGGTGGAAGGAAGAGGACGAGGAGGCCAAGAGGTTGCTTGGAAATGCAAAGGCGAATGATTTGAGAGGTAGAGGCCGCATGGTGGTGAGGTTGACGCAGACATCTGCCTTTATTTCTGTTTTTTCTTTTCTTTTTGTTTTGCCTTCTAATTTTTTGTTTTAACCGAATTCTTTCTTCCTAAATTCGTGCGTACGTTAACGTGGTATGGAATTGGATGCTGCTCCGTTTTAACTTTTTTTTACAGACATGAAATCAAATAAAATGATTTTAAATAAAAATTAAAAATTAAAAATTAAATAAAAAATAAATATTTTTAATAATAGAATTATTTTAATATATATTTTTTTAATTTTAAAATTGAGATGATTTTTTAGACCAACTGTTATGGCTATGGGGGGTCAGCTGCTCCTGATACAGAAGCTGTGTGGTCTGGCGACGAAGAAGAAATACAAAGACAAGTCATGAGCTCAGTAAGTGTTATGTTTCGGCAGTTATTTGGATGCTGTCTTTATAGTTTCCTCTCGTACACATATCGGTGGGGAGAGAGAGAGAGAGAGAGAGAGAGATGTACATTTGGACCACTTGTTAGTTGTTTTGGAGCATTCCTTAGAACCATTATAAAAGGAGAAAGAATCATATACAACGAAACACTCACAAACCAAAATTTTATAATAATGATTGATTACAACACAAATATAGAAAAACAAAATGGGTCAATGCTGTTATATAATGAAAAATAATCAAATTTATTTATTTATTGTTTGATCAAGAAGTTTAAGACTTGTTTGGATGGCCAAATGAAATAAAACTACTCTTTTTAATATGTACCAATGAGATAGTTTTGTCTATCTAAAGGGTGAATAGTACATTTTTACTAATTAATCTCTATTTTATCTATAAATTTTCAAATCCATCTCATTACATTATGACATAAACAATGACAAAAATCACACACAATGAGAAAATTTTCTTTGCAAGTAAAATAGAATAATCAACAAGTTATAATTAGAATAATATATTTTTAAAAAGAAATTGATAATTTTACGAGGATTGAATAGAAGTGTATTTTAGAGTTTTATTAGGAAACTCGAAACAAATAAATTATTTAAAACAAGTCTACGACATAATTCATATACTTATTTATTACAATAATCAAGATTATTATGATTTATAATTAGAATAAAAAATAACGAATTTCCTATATATAGAAAAATAAATAGATAAAAAATATATTTTAAAAAGAGAAATTATAAATTTTGACCAACAACTTCTCAATATATTTTGATATTCAAATTATTTTTTAGAATAATAATATCTTTTGAAAAAGAGAAATTGTTTTTTTGAAATTATAGAGTACTTTGGCCAACAACTTTTCAATATATTTTAGAATTTAAATTTATTTATGATATATTTATTTAATTACTCATAAATATTGTTTTTTATTAATATAGTTATAACCATTACTCAATCATTGGTAGGACTCACATTTTTCTTAAATTCTAAAAAGTTAAAATTTTCTTATCTCATCTCACCATCTAAATATATACTTTTTATACAAACTATCTCGTTTTATCTTAACTCAAAAAATCTTACTACTATTTAAAACATCTAATTTCCTTTAATCTGAATTGAATATCCTAATTGGGCCTAAATCAATAACTTCATTTTATCGTCTATATTTTAAGTGAATGTTTGGGATTTTAATAGGAAATAATATTTTTTGTAGTAGAGCTTTTATTTGTAAATTTTATTATTAAAACATTTTCTACCTTATAGCAAATATATATTTAGGTGAGGTTTGGATTGTTAGTTCAGATAAAAGTTGAATAATATATTATTAAGATATATTTCTTTTTATATTTTTAAATTTGAAAATGTTGAATTATTTATTAAATTTTTTATACAAATGAAAAAAAATTATAATAATTAAATAAAATCAAATTAGATCAGTTGAACTCTAAATCCAAACAAAGCCTTTAAAATTAATTACAATAATTTTTAAAAAAATATAACGTTAATTGTAAAATAAAAATTTCAATAAGATACTTTTGAAAAAGGTTGACTCTAAGCCTCTCTAGGTGTTTTAAAGTACTTTTAATAAATTAAGTATGCTAATTTTTCTTTAAAATAGTTTCTAATTATTAAAACTCTTATATCAAACATGCACTAACTCTTATTGCGCTCTAAGCAAATTTTCTTTTAGAAAAGAAAGAAAAAAAAAAAGACTCAACTAATATTCCAACTGGAAGAATTTATTACAACATTCTTTAGATCCCTCCTGTCAAAATCATCTATTAACTTTGAAAATATTGACACACCCTTGCTGCACATGGTTCCTTATGATCCGAATGACCAAATTATCCCCCAAACAGCTGTTGGTGACCTTGGGAAACCAAATCAAACCAAACCAACTCTGATCCATCACTGTTAAGGCGGTTTAGATTCGTAGACGACGCAAACTTGTCTCAATTTATTTTATATTTATTATTATATATTTTTAAATTTTTATACAAAATATAAATATTAATATAATTTTTTAAAATTTTAATACATATTTTTTAAATCTCAATTTAATTTTTTTAAATCTTAAAATAATAATAATAATTTTAAAAAATAAACTAAACTAAACTCAATTTATTTTTTCTTCTAATCCAAATGAGGCTTTAGAGTTTACAAAGGACTTATTAGTGATTGCAACTAATTTTGTTTGGGAGAGTTATTATATTTTAAGTTTATATATAAAGCATATTAATATTTATACAATCCAAAATAAGAATAAATACACCTAAAAACTTTTTCATGCTAATTGATGTAGCAAATTTTCAGGTACTATTATTATGCTAGTAATTGATTTTACAAATATACTTTTGATTATAAAATACTAGAAAAACCTCTCAACAAATATTTTTTTTATTTTTTATTTTGAAAAGATAACCAAAAGAACCTTATAAATTTATATTTCCCAATTTATACCTGTACCACATGATCTAGTGAGTAATGAGACCCCCACCTACCCGTTGGCAAAACCGGCAGAACTCCATTTTATTCCCCTCCATATATTTCCCCCCCACCTCAAACTTATCTCCAATTTTGAGCAATTCTTTTGGGGAATAAATCCCTTCACTTATCCAAAAGTGGGCCTATTTGAGAACAGAACATACCAAAATACTTAAATTTGAGATGGTAGGACCTGTTATCAAAATACATGATACGTTATATATTCAGCTTGATGCCTAATTTTGTAATAATGAAAACAGTGTATCTAATGATTTTCACCAGGGAGATCATTGGAATGCAAAAATCAGGTTGTTGGTCTTCTACATGCACAATTATGATTGTTCTCGTGTGAGGTTGATTGGCCTAGATCTCCTTTCCTTTGCATGAAGATGACACTACTGATCAATATTAAATGTTACAGAATTTCACTAAGCAGTCCTACACTATACACTTGTTAAGTAAAAAAAAATATAAAAAATAAAATAAAAGAATTATTCTACTCAACAAATGTATGATGTAGGATTGCTGAATAGAATAATCCTTAAATGTTCTCGGCCTTTATGTATTTTCTTCTTTGACGAGTAATCCGAATAACCATTTTTTTTTTATCTCATTGATGAGTTAATCATTAGATATCACATTATGAGTTTGGATTCGAAAAATATTTTATCTTATTTTATTATTATAATTTTTTTAAATTTTTACATAAAATATAATAAATAATTCAATCTTTTTAAATATTAAAAAATAATATTTTATTTAATTTTATTTAAAATTATTTTATTTCATCTCATATTTAAAATAGAAACCAGACCGCATCCGAAAGAACGGACGATATAAATAAATAAAAAAAATTTCTTCCTTTACAGTAGAATTACAGACTAGAGTACGTAATTTCATGTTTTAGGAAAAGTTGGTAAGATGTGTATAATTGCAGTTGCACCGATGAAAATGAGTAGTATAGAGGTGGAGCACGTCTAGCATGTGAGTGCAATGATGGGAGATCACCCGGAGACGTATATACAATAAAGCCCAAACTCTCAAAGTACTTGACTAGAAGATTTGAGCGTCACGACTCACCGTTGAAAGTTAGGTAGAGAGTACACGTGTACAAAGTTACAAAACTCTTCGCATTCTTTATGTGAAGATGTTGCAGGCCGTTTATTATAAAAATATAAATTTTTTTTATGTAAATTTTAAATTTATCTTTTTTTTTTTTTTTAAGGGAATATGCGTGAGGTTTGCACCCCTCAAAATTATAGATATAATTTGTTATAAGAGTACCAGTACTTATATTTCATAGTCTTGTGGAGAGAGTCTTACTGACCTCTCTCAATACGCAACATGAGTTTGCCATAAAATCATATTGTGGCATGCATGTTAATCCTTTCCTATATACTAGTTATCCAATTTGATGTCCTTTTGAGACTATCGCAATTGATATAATTAACTTGGTAGCTAAGGAGCGAGACGGCCCTTAATCAGGGAAACTAGACGCACTGGCTTGGGTCAGCTCAAACGAAAAACACTTAATTAGGTCCTGTTTGATTGTTTAACTTGTCTGAGTTTAATTCAGGTCAATTTAATTTTAAGTTAAATAATTTAATATTTAAATATCTAACTCTTAAATTATATATTAAACTCATCTCAACTCAAATTTTTATTTTTATACGTGAAATTTATAATCTTTTTTAATTTACTTCTTGAAATATGGGATCTACAATCTTATTTAAGTTTTCATAAATACATCCATATTTATCTTAATATCTAAATATATTTAAACTCATATTATATAAATCTTAAAAAACTCAATCTACCATCTTAATTTACTATTATTCATAAAAAAAAAAAACTTAGTTCTTTTCAATATCTAAACATAGCAACACAGAACATGACAATCATGTCCCAGCCTCCTAACCATTAGTCATGACGGATTACATATAGCTTGAGGAGGGCATTTTTTCAAAACTTGCATGCACTTATAACTTGATTTAGAAAATAAATTTTAAGTTTAATTTTATAAATCAATTTCTAGTATTTAAATAATATATATATATTTGATGGTATTTTCTACACAACACAACTTAAGAATAAAATAATTATTTTATTAAGCATAGTCGAATGACCTACTTTCAAAATGTCATTTGAAGCATTTTCTTTCCTCGTACATTCCTCAACCACTTTAGGAGGGAGAACTTTTTACTAGCCTCGAAAATTGTAAGAAAAGCAATTTCAGAGATTAATGCTTGATGCAGAGGGCAAAATGGTGACAGACTGAAGTTCCATCTAATGAAATGAATTGGTAATATTCCTTGTTTGCCCCATAAACATATTATGTAAGTAAATATATAAGAAATGAAATTAAAAATTATACACTTTACACCCTAAACTATCAAAAGTGACATATCACACATTGAAAGCTGTCACAAAATATTCAGAAATCAAAATTTTCGTTAATTCGAAAAGTCATTTTGAATTGTTAATTTGATTTATTATATCTTGAATTTTGATGCACCTTTTTTTCTACGTACGTACTTAACATTGACTCAATCTAGACCCAAGCCACACAATATTAAATAAATAGTAATGGTATAGTCAACCCTCGATGCATGGCTCTTTCATGGGAAGGATCATGCAGCTTGTCGTGTAAGCCGCCTAAACATGTGGCGTGTAACAAGTGTGTCTTTGAGATGTTGGGATGATTAGATTATATTGAAAGAGAAATGATATATATATATATATATATATTCACAAAATTATAAGTATTTTATTAAAAAATAATTCTATTATAATCAAAGTTTGTACAAAATGTTATTGAAAAACAATAAATTCTTTTATAAGATCCAGATTTTTACAAAATGTTTGTGTAAAGTTTGTATATTTGGGGCTTGTACCAAATATTTTTTTTGTATTACAATTTTGTAAATAATAATAATATAGTTTTCATGAAGATGTTTTATTAATTTTTTTGTGAAAAAAAAGAAAATTTTGAATAAAAATATTAAAAAATTAAAAAATTGTTTGGATAGAACTTTTAATATTAATTTTATTTTAAAGTTTGTCAAATTTCTATTGATTTTTGTGTTTTGTTTTGAAATTTGTAAAAATTGTATTATTGGTTTATGTGAATAATGATTAGATGAGAATTTGAAATTTTAAGATTTAGAAGTGTTTTGTATTCAAGTAATACTTGAAAATGATATTATGAGAAGTTTTGAAAATTTTATAAATTCTCATTTTCAATCTTTAATAAAGAATAGTAATACAGGTACAATTATTTTATAACTATTTTACAATTTTGAATAAAATAATTTTTTTTTTAATTTTAAAAACATCAAATTAAAGTAAAAGTCAAATTTAAATTTAAAAAATATATTATTTTAATTTATAGTTATAAACAAATTATAAAATAGTCATAAGTGTATCATTTATGTCAATAAATATAGAAGTTTTTACTATTATTTTACCATAATGAATGTTCAATAGACATTTTTGGTGATGGACCCAACAAAATAATTAAGCAGATGTGGCACATGAATTTACCGTATTGGAATGTCATACAATACAGCTAGCTATCTACGGTTACTATACCTCTGCATGATCTGACAGAGTGTTTGGCTAGGCTTGGTCTGTTTTTTTAGTTGGATAAGATTAAAGTTAAAAATTAAATAAAATATTATTAAAATATATTTTTAATATTATTTTTGTTTTAAATTTTGCAAAAATTAATTAATTAATTTTATTTTATATGAAAATTTAAAAAAATTATAATGATTGAATGAAATAAGATAAATTAAAATGAACGCAAAAAATAAATTAAACACTATCAGATGGTCTAATTTTATCTTGATAATTCTCATTATGTCCTACCTATAGGATTTTGTTCCATCAATAATTATCAATTTAGGTGTTGTTGGGATAATGAATTGAGATGAAATGAGATAAATTAAAATAAAATATAAAAATTATATTTTAAATTATTTATTATATTTTATATGAAAATTAAAAAATATATATAGTAATAAAATTAAATGAGATTAAACACTTTCATTATTCAAATAACATCCTAGATATTTGGAGTATTTTCCGCACGCAAAACCTTTCCTAAGTTAGTTCTTACAATATTTATTATTACTAATAAATGTGACGCAATTTTTTTTTTTTTTGTAAGCAAGTAATATTATAAATATTAAAATAATTACATGACATAACAATTAACAAGTTTGTTGGCCCTGACATACAGCCAAAATCAACAAATACAACGCAACATAGAAAAAAATAAAATAAAAGTTCTATGGTCAATAACTTGATCAGTACTCGATTCTCACTAAGGGAGAGATCGTTCAAACCGATTTTGAAACAATCCGATATACGAATTTTCATACTACGATTAAAAGTCGTAGTATAGAAACTTGTGTTGTATTTTGCTGGTTTGAACTGGCTGCAGGAAACTTTTACTATCTCTTTCTCGTGATCTTTGGTTAGGAAAATTTAAACATAGATAAATAGTAGGGAGGAGGTTGCTGAGTCGTCGAAGGATAGTAGCGTGCAACTGTGGTAGTGCGTGGGACACTCGTGCCACAATGGGAAATGATCGAGTAGACGAATTTAGAAGATCTTTGGTTGCTAGTTTTAGAAATGCTGTGTGTGGCGACAGAAGGCCCCGCTTCAGGTGGTTGCACCTAAATCTCATGCGCATTGTAGTTGTGCGTGTGACTCATTTGCCACTCTAATTGAAGAACTTTTTTGGCCGACTGAAAGATGTGCAATTGAGGACTTTTGGGTGGGACGCATGTATGGCTCTGGATTTTGATGGAAAGAGATTCCTACGCGGAAGGAGGGAATCTTTTTCTCCTCTAGAAGTGGGAGAGAGCTCCCAGAACTTCTTCTGGGAGAGAGAAAATATGAGAGATTAAGACCTTAATATCCTTGTAGTATGGGTATTGGATTAGTAAAAATGACAGGTTATAGGAGTTTAGTTTAAAATTGGTTACTTTTTCTATTTAAACTACAAATTGAAATGCAAATATGGATTCTATTTGGATTAGTTATTTTTTTAATTATATTATTTGAATAATCGTTTATATATATTCTTAATTTTTTTTTTTGTAGATTATTGTTAGATGTAGTGATGAACTGTGCAAGTCTCACCTATTATTTTTAAAAAGATATATTAAAAAGCAAATGATTTAACAATATTTAACTTTTACAAATTTTGCCCAAAAAATGCCTTTATATAATAAAAATGGTGTGTTATTAATTTACTCGATCTTTTTGTCCAAGCTCTTTATGTAAAAATAATAGGGAAGTGATTTTATTCTTAGTGAAATGGGTCTCGATCGGGTATCGTTTTTTTACTTTTTTTTATATAATTTTTATTTTTTTTACATGATTTTTTTAATATCTTAAAACATTTTTTTTAAATATAAAAAAATCACAACTTTATTTAAAAATACTTACGTAAAAATTATAGTAAAAAAATAAAAAAAAAATTGAAACGGAACCCAATCCAGACCCATTTCACAAAATACATCTCCCAAAATAAAAAACACAAATAAAATTCCCTCAATCTCCCATAATATACAATAAAAAACTCTTTCTCAATCTCCCATAAAATACAACACAAATAAAATTTGAAACAATATACATCTTACATCTTACATCTTTTACAACAAAACCCACAACCGAAACAAATATTTACAAAATACAAATTGTGAGAGAGAGAGAGAGAGAGAGAGAGAGTTCAAAATTTAAAATGAGGGTTACTTAAGAAACCAATATTGGAGATGAACAATAAGAATTACTCATTGTCAATACATAAAGAGAACATTTCGGGACGAAAAAGTTCATTAGAAAAAAGTATGGTATATTTTTACTACACCAAAGTACAATTTGAATAGTGATATAAGATAAATTAATTTTAGATACAAGTTGAAAGTTGAATAAAATATTATTTTTTTAATATTATTATTGTTTTGATATTTGAAAAGTTGAATTGTTTATTATTTTATACATATAAAAAAAAAGTAATAATAAAAAGATAATTAAGAAGAAATGAAATGAATTAATACTTTTGCCATCCAATAGGGCCTAATTCATGTTGAGATAGAACCAAAATTTTTTAAAGAAAAGGTGACCATTTTCACTTTATTTGATCATCTGTTTCATTATACTTAATACCATATTCAAATTAATCTTGGGATTGCTTTTCTAATCTAATCTTGGATCTTATTAATTATATATGTAATAATGTAGGCGACCCTTCGATCCTTTCTGAGCTAGAATTCTCCACACATTGAAGCTTATTTGTCCCCATTTAAATATATATCTTGATAGTTGATGCATCTAATCTTTTACATGCGCGCAAGATATAGTACGTACGTCACCTATTTAAATATATATCTTGATAGTTGATGCACCTAATCTGATCAAGCTTTTATGTTAATTTACATGTATTTTGGTTTGACAATGCATATGCATTCTTGATATATAAATTGGACAGTCATTTTCATTGTTGGATTCCAGTCCTTGTCCTTCATACGAAATCTTTGACTTCGATCGTGGCAGATCAGCTTACGTGGTCGAAATTTAAAAATTAATTAAGGCCAGTGATTATCTTATGCACCAGAAAATTAAGCGAAGAAAACGAGGGCATGCCGACTATATTCACTACATGATATTTTACATCTTTATCAGTACGACCAACTTAACACTTTCTTTATTTATTTGTACGATAACACAACAAAATAATTATTAAAAAAAATAAGTATATATAATTAATTAATTGTAATTAAAAAAATTATTTATAACAAAAATAATAATTTTTATTACAGTTAATTAGTTATATATATATATATCCATTTTTCTTGTAATATGCGCGTAGAGATTACACTGCACCAATTAATAAAATTCTTAGAGAGAGAGAGATCCTATGTGTTCTATATTACTCTAATTAATACCTCTATTTTAAAAGATGCCTTAATTTACTCTAGCACTTAATCAATGTCGATGCTTGTAAATTAAGGATTTCAAAATTTTGATGGAATATGTAAATATAGTAATCCGGAAGCCATGCATCATTATGAGGTTGAAACGGCTGCATGTAATTATATGCATGCAGTGATCGTAAAATGATGAGGCTCTACATCTACTCTTGGAAAATATATATATAATGTACGAGAGCCATTTTCAATTGCCATATCAGGAATTCTGTTGCTGCATTGCATGCTATATAGTTTGTTGAAGCAGATATTCCATCATCATCATCATCATCAGCATCTGTGATTAAGAAATGATGATAATGATGATGATGAAGGAGAAGAATCCGATCCTAACATTCCACCATCGACCCTTACCATTCAGAGTTTATTTATCTTGTTCTTTGCTTGCATTACAATCCCTGGCACGTGCTGTCATTTTATGCAAAAAGACATTATAAAAAAATGCATAAAATGACATTATAAAAAAATGAATATTTGTGATAGATTATTTTCGATAAAAATGATTATTTATTATAAAAGCAAATTTTTATTAATAGAAAATAGGCAGTTTCACAAAAAAAACTGGTTACAAATAAGTAGTTTGAACTAGAAAAGAAACTTATAGACTGGAAAGAAAGCCCGTGTGGCTTAATCTGAAGCAGTAGTTTGCTTTTCTATCGTGTTTTCCTTTCAAGATACTCCAACATGCAAAGGTAGGCTTTTTTGGTTCAGAAATTAGGTAAAGTTCTTACGTAAAGGGCTTAGCAAAACCATGCACCAACTAGAATAGACAGATACAGCTGAATAAATTTCTTAACGATTTCAACATGAGCTTAATTAAGCAATAAGATATTGAATATATATATATATATATATATATATATATATATGAGAGTCGACTGAAGCAATTAAGTGGGGATTTGGTTAATGTCAGCTTGGGCATAATGTGATTGAAATTTTAAGCTTCAACAAAATAGACACGAAGAAGGAAATAAATGGTTGTTGGAACTTGTAATGCACGAATATAAGAAAAGTGATTAATAATAATAACAGAGAAGAAAATCAGGAGGCAATATTGAGACGCATGAACTTAACGTCTTTATGGATCATGATCAGATGATCACAACTTATAGCTTTATATATAAAAATGAAGATAATATTGTTCTTCATTTTTAATTTTATCATTTACAGTCACATCATGTATATATATGTATCGGAGTTGATGTATGATCACATTTTAAATGATTATTTATTTATTTATTTATTTATTTATTTATTTAAGTAGTGCATGATTTAAATGATTATTTTTTCTAATTTCAAAGATGCAATGTTTTATTTTTCGGACATTCATAGCATGATTATGGTTCTTCACCAAGAAACTATATAGTTTATCAAGTATTTTCTAGTTTATATATGCTAAATTGAAGTTTTATAAACCCAATCCAATTTAAATTAAGAATAACCAAAATATTAAAAGTGAGCTAAAAAAAAAAAAAAAAAGACAACAAAAATTGGGTGATGAAGTGTGTAACAAGACCACCATTGAGCACCATGGTAGGCTGCATGTTTGGGGGCCCAAATCAAGGCTTATCTAAGTTAGTTTAATTGCTTTACTATCAATAGGTTAGTGTGCATTCACTGGGCCGAAGGGCCTGTCCCTGAACTGTTATCTTTCCTTTGGATTTATTTACCTTTTAGATCTAAGTTGTCATCAAGTCATGTACAAGGCCCGTGGCCTTTTCATCGTATTGTAGGCTTCTGTTATATGGAAAATTATAGCTGCAGTGAAAATTTCCCTTTCCTATCTTTTCTCACCATTTTCTCTTCTCTTTTTGGAGGCACTCCCCTCGAGAGTTGATCCGTGTGTATGAATTTCCTTCAAGATCTAGTGTGTTTATAAGTGGTATATAAAGCCACTGGGCACTGATCACTGTGCACTAGTTAAATTGACACTACTGAGAGAATAAGACTCAACCAACTATAACTTGGGCTCAAAAATAAAGAAAATCCCAACACAATGATCTGAAAAAGCATTTAATGCTAAGTTGTCTCCCTTATATACTATACTAATTTTTTAAAAAGTTTTGAGGGGCGGTAGCCCCTTACCTTACATGTAGTTCCATCCTTGTCAGCACTGTCTTAGAGGGACTTTGGTAACGACAAATTAGAAGAAAATATGTAGCTAACCAAGAAATAGTATCTAGATAATTACTTGACTTTTTCATTCTTGAAAAGAAAAAAAAAATAAAATCACACCCTAGCCATCCAAGGAACTGTTAAAACTATCTCCCATAACTGTCAGACCTCTGTTCATCCTAGACAATAGAAAAATTAAAGTGATTGGAAATCTTTTTCAGAAGCTAATGCACGAGGCAAGGGAATCCATTGATTTCAAGCAACATTTTTCCTTAATTATTTTTCTAGAAATAGATATGAAAGCCCCTCTTTGCCGCTGACATTTATTGCTAAGACAAGTTCTAGAGTTTTCATCAGTTTGCAATTTTTTCTATTGTAATAATACTTCAACAGCCCTCTATCTGCCCCTAAAAGAATTAGAGACTATAAATATTTACTGCAACTTTTAGTCAGAATTATTAAAATGATCTATGACCAACGCCCATAAATACTCCATTTTTATGAAAAAGGAAGAGATGGACAAAGCTGTCATCTACTCTTCCAGATGGTCTAGCTAAAGCCTGCTATTTAACATTTCTTAAAATTATTTTGTGTGTTGGGTGGTTTTGGGTCTCTCTTAACCTCAAAAATTAGTTCAAGAGTTGATTTTACCTTACACTTATAAACAGACTACTAATCCTTTTCATAATCAATATGGGACAACTCTAACAATTTCATTTTCACACATTGGACCTTGAGTGAGAGCATTGACAATCTATTTTTCTTGTGGATTGTTGGGTCAGAGACTAATTATAAACTTAGGCTCTGATATTAGTATTGGGTGGTATTGAGTCTCTCTCAACCTCAAAAACTAGTTCAAACTAATTCAAGAGGTGAGACTTTCTTTCACATTTATAAATTGGCTATTAATTCCTTCCACAATTGATGTAGGGCAACTCCAACAATGTGCTGTGTAGTATTAGGCCTAAAGATCATATGATGCGAAAGAAGGTAAATTTGGTGTACTTTAAATTTTCATATGTACATGTTATCCATCTTCAAAGCTGATTACTTCAAAGATTTGGTTGAAAAATCTATTTAAATATAAAGACGACATTGACACATGAATATTGCTTGCTTGTAAAGTTATGCAAAATATAAATAATACCCTCAAAGTCTGTCGTCTTTGAAAATGCTCCAAATTCTACTTGAGCATCCAAAGGTGGAATAAAAGATAAAATGAAAATTGTCTTGCTTTTGCCTTGCTAGGAAACTTCCTGTGATACGTACCCTGAATAAATTGAAGTCTAAAATATTGTTTGAAGATTTAGATGAGCATATATCTTATTCATGTCCATTTCTTAAAAAAACGCCATGATGCTGATGAGCAAAGACCTTACTATGTTATTCATGGCTCTCTCTTACATACCTTATTCATGTAGATGGATCCATTATTATTATTTTGTTTTTGGCAAAATGATCCATTTTTTATGCATTTGTTGATATTCTAATGAAGGGTGTAAGAAAAAATAAAAAAAATTGAAAAATTGGATCGAACTAGTCCGAAACGATGGAATCAATTCGGTTTTGAGTTGGAATCGGTCCGATTTTGGGTCGGTACCAATCTGACTTTTTAGAACTGGAGGAATCGGACTAGACTAGACTGGTTCAATATAATATATATTTTAAATTAATTTTTTTTAATATTATATGTAATACAAAATAATATTTTTTATATTATATATAATATTTTATACGTTAGTATATAATATAAATTAGTTATAATTTACATTTTATGGCCTAATACTAATAGTCTAATAATATATTATTATTAGTAATATACTTTAAATTTATATATAAATTACTATACTAAATAATTACATATGAAATAATGATATAATAATACTAATACTAATATTATTAGTATTAGTATATTAATATTATCACTATTAATGATATAGTTATAAAAAATTATATTTACTATGACAAATACTAATAAATAATTATTCTAATTACTATAACTAATACTAATATATATATAAATAGTTTAATAGACTATTTAGATTAATTTAAAATCGAAAAACCAGATTGAAATTGATACTACCAGTTTTGAAGGATAACTGGTGGGCAATTAATTTTAAAAATACAAAATCAATAGTACCAATTTGATTCTAAATTTTCTCCAGAATTATACATTATTAGTGGACCATAATAGGATGATAGTAAAAATTATTAAATTAACACTATGAAAAGCTTAAACTTTTAGAATAATGAATGATATTAGAGATACTAGAGGTGTAAAACTGGACTCTTTTTTTTTTTTTTGCAGTCTAATCTAGAACTAAAAAATGTGGGTGAGTCCACGTGATTATTCGCCTAAATCCGATTACAAACCCAAGTTTTAATTCGGTTAATTCGTAACCAGGTCCTTTTATAAAATGACCTGGCTACTATGTTTTTTGTATTGTCATTGTCAAGTATGATTTTATAAGAAGATGATTAGTGTTCTCGTGTTCTAATTTTCTATTAAAAATTTTATGCTCTTCAAGGATTTTAGCTTTTGTGTTGTCATTACATGACCAACATCGGTTGATTCAAAAGTTTCTTCATCTAAAATTCTATTTATTCATTTTAGCTTGAGCCCCTCTTTAATGCTGTGCCTTTCAATTCATTCATGGGCAATTAATATTAGTACTATTGATGTCGTGTTTCATGGCTTGAGTAACTTTATATCACAAGGGCTCTGTCTTAATTTGCATACACTGAGAGTGAGAGGGAGGCTCAAGAGAGCTATGGATCCTCCGATACTTAAGTCAATATGGGAGAAATAAGAGCTTGAGTAATAAGAATACAAGCGAGTAAAAAGATTAGAGAGCTCCACCTATGGGGTGTATGGGGTATTTATATACTTGTGAGGAGATCTATTGACAGAGGGGATTCCATAATGTCGTCCATACTTCAGGCCGCATCCTCTTTCAATCTTTTATATGACGGCCGCATCCCTTGCTGTGTTCCCAAGTCTTCATTGGATGCAGTGTAGTCCATTTTTAATGCAATGTAGTCTTCTTTTAATGCAGAGTAGTTCTTACTAACATAGATGTATTGCTTGAGACCGCCTATCCGTCAAAACTCAATTGCCTTGGCAGTTATTTGTAACTCAGCCTTGGGCAGCCGTTGGTTCCCACGCATTGTGCATGCTTGGCATCCCCAGATGAACAAACTTTTGGGCCTTGACTAGTGATCTGGGCCTCAAGTCTCGGAATGGCTTGGCTCGAGCATAGGCTCAAGTCCCCTCTAGGTTCTGGCATTCGTCCTTGGCCGACTTGGACCCATAAGCTCCCCCCACCCCACCCCACCCCACCCCAAAATACCCTTCACTTTATGGCTGTCCCTGGCTCCTGTTATTCTTGGTAAGATCTTACTTCGGTTTACTTGCTTGTTTTATTTTACAGTTCAGGGTCCTCAACTACTTAAGCATGATTTTAATGATGCAATTGCAAAAGTAGGTCTAACCAATTAAGTTCATCACAGAACTTTTTTGGGTGGGGAAGTTTTACCACCTTTACAATCAGGTAAATTTGTTTTCTGCATATTCTTTAGTAACCGATGATTTCTTGTTGATGAGTCATGCCAGAGGTATGTCTTGTGCTGTGTCTATTTTACTCTCTTTAATTTCGTTTATCTGATTTTAAATTGCAATGCTTGTTTAGTTTTTCTTTTTGGTTTTCCAACCGAATTATGTAATGCCTTTGACAAGTACTGTACTCTTTATTAAGATTTCACTCTACTAAATACCAAATAAAAGTCTTAATAAAACAGAAATAACTACATATAAGTTTCTTTTGTCTTAATGAAAATCTTAACAAAAGTAAAATTTTCTTTTCTTTTGTCTGGTTTTGACAGCTGAGAAAATGGTGGCTGTTGATTTTGGTGTCTTTGTCAGGCATAAGAGATTCTGGTAAGGTTGATGCAGTTGAGATCATCAGGGGTTGTGCTAGTATTTGCAGCTGCTTCTATTGCACTTGGGCTCATGGCCTCATCTTGATATTGTTATGATATATTATTATTTATTTATTTATTGTAAATTGCTGTTTTGCATTATGATATAAATAACAATGTAATATGTGGAATGCATGTATTGTGTGTTTTTCTTTATTTATTATTTATTTTGTATAAAAAATAATAAAATGAAGGCTTAAAAAAACCTTTTGAATTGTTAAAAAGATTTTTTTTAGCAAGAAAGAAAAAAAAACTTTTTAGTAAAAAAGAAAAAACTTTTTAAAAAGTGTTTAAAACATTTTTTTTTTAGAATCTGGGTATTTTTTTTAACATGATATATGTATTTCAAAAAAGATCACTACAAAAAAAATTTAAAATGTTTAAAAAAATCATTTCTTAAAAAATTAATAATAAAAAAAAAAAGAGTAAAAGGGTATTCATAAACCCAATATCCGATTACAACCCGAATATATGAGTTTTTTTTTTCATTTTTGAGAAATGGTTTCATTCATTGAAACTCATTGAACATGAAGCCTACAATGTGATTAAATGATCAACTAATTTTATATTGACTATAGCTTCTAACATCTCTTATATAAAATCTGAGAGAACTAGTATTGCCTCTAGAGGAAGCATTTACTAATCTTCTCTAAAGGAGAAAACTAAACTCCTAACAGACATAAAGTCAGAGAGATTATTTCTCAATTTTACAATTTTTTCTATACAAATACTATTTACAAAACCATAAAACAAACACAATCAAAACATAACAAAAACAAACAACCAAAAATCAAAATCGGCTGTGGGGGTGTGTGGACAACACGCGCCACTTTAAGTTTGAAATCCCACATATTAGATAGTTCGATGACACGAAATCAAATTGGAACCGTGCACGACAGAAGGGTTTTCCAATTTGTGAGACGCGTTGGAACACTGTTTCAATTTTTTTTTATATGAGTTTACATATAGAAAAAGGCAATAAACCAGGATATCCAAGTTTACATCCAGTTACCATCCGGTTATGGTCGGGTATTTATTTCCGTATCCGGTTCTACCCTATTAGATGATTTCACATTATATAATTAGAGTAGAAGTCTTAAATTTGAGTGTGGGCTTTACATTTTACTTCATTTAATTCAATATGACTTATTGTTATTTTTTAAGGGGGGTTATACGTAAGAAACCAAGTTTGGGTTGTTTTTAGTTTATCAATAATTTTCTTATCTATTTGCTTTGGTAGTGAAATCAATCAAATTTTTAGATCCCATTTGGTTGTCTCAACTCATTCAATCTCAACATCCAAATATCATTTAAACACAAACACTTTTCAATTTTTAATTTTATCAAATAATCATTAACCAATCACTATAAATTTCCTCAACTTCCAAACAAAACAAAAGAAACAATTTGATTTTCTAAAATCTAAAAAACAAATTATACTAAAAAATTATATTCCAATAATATTTTAACTTAATTAATTTTTATTTACTTTTATATATCCGGGGAATAAAAATATTTGTATTAGCACATATTTGGAGACCTCTGAACATTACTCTATAGTTCTATGTCTTCGGGCTCATGTACTTCATTTTCTATTTTACTAGCTGCCAAAACAATGTCTTCATTTTAATTTTCTGAATAGCACCAATTCTTGCGTTGTAGATAAAAAAACATCGTCTCATCATATTTAACTTTAAAAATCCAGTATTACCTGATAGCTGAATAGAAGAAAAGTGCATTAGGAGTACCATCACTTCCTTGCAGAAACAACATTTTTCTTCAACAAAAACACCTTTTTTTTTTTCTCGAGATTGTGTTGTATAGGTAATCGTTCCTTACATCTTCTCAAGGAATTTATTTATTTATTTATAATTTTGTTAGGAAAAGACATCTTCCACAAGGTTTCCAAAGAGCCTTCTATTTTGTGGTACTTGAACATTCTCTTGTTCTAGTCTTTCTTCTATCTCTAAACAGCTCATAGGAACTTTTGACACTATAAATGTCATTTTTCTCTTGTATGCAAATCCACTTATCTAGTTAGTTTCTTTGATAGACAACATTCTTTAAAACTTCATTAACAATATTTGTATTGAATAGAGATCTCACTATATCTACTTTCCACCTCTTTTTATTTAATTATTATAGTTTTTAACTTCTATCTTAACACATTTGTTTTCATCTGTAAAAATAAACGAGACATTATCTTACATTAGTTTGCAAAGAGGTATGAGAGAAATAAGTTATGTCCCTGAGTATATATTTATGAAAATTCATTACACCATGCCAAACATGGAATACCCCTTGAAGCCACGAGCATAATGATAAATAGAGATCTAATTTTGAGTGATAAATAATGCGACTTCAATCGTTTTCAACAAAATCATCGTGTAGATGGATAGAAGAATCGTAATATACATTTTCGTATATTAGCTAAAGCGTTACGAATATTTGATGGAGATCATATTCATTCTGGTATCAAAATAGGTAAACTTGGATGGAAAAGGGTAATCATGTTAGGCTTCGTTGATGCACCCCAATACCATGGTATATATCAATATTGTCAAAATACCCTAATTAGAGTGCATTGTCAAAGATTGATGACGTAAAAAACAAATGTACTTGCAGGAGATAATTTGGCTCGATAGATTTAATAGAGAGGATAGAGCAATAATTGGGTGACTTCCCTCCAAAGTATGTGTTAAGAGTTGAATGATAATTCTTGCTAATATCTAATATTGGAGAGAGAATCATTCTATAAAAACTTAAGAGAAAAAATAAAATCTCAGATATTAATTCTGCCAAATCTCATATAATCCGATACATTTAATTCACATAAAATGCAAAGTCGGCATATGCAAGATTGCCATAATATCATTAAGTAAACAATGAATTAACAAAATAACATGAAAAATACATAAAAATTAAATTTAACGTAGGGTGGTCCACAACACCCTACAGGCAAATAACTCCAAGGTTCTTTCTTAGCGGCTCTTACTGCCTCGTCCACTCTATTATGGAGAGGGCCCACACCCTCTTTGCTTAGGGTAGATTTTTATATATATATTTTTCAAATTTAAATAATTTTATAAAATAATTTTGGTACTTATTACGGGGTTAAATTGTATGACAAACGTAGTTAATGATGTTTGCAGCTACTCCCAACGGTATTTCATTAACAGAATGAAGTTAGTAATAGACCATGTTAGATGAAACAGTTTCTTAAAATCATTACAGACAAATGTTAAAATAAAAAAAAAATATTTATTATCGTAAATTGTGCAAATACTATATAATTATATTGAAAAATTGAATAAAATATAAGATTTATATAAAAATAAATAAATTTTAATAATAAATCTTTAAAAAAAAATATTTACGTGTATTATTAATAAAAAAACATATAAAAAATCCAGAAGAATGATATTCACCCCTTTCAATGACGTAAATAATTTTAAAATCTAAATATCCATAAGTAATAGCATCGGTAGGCTGAAAAATCGCCACGTCGGATCCACTCCTCGTCAGACTCTCACCAAATCCCCTTATGAGCTTCGGACCACGCTGTTCATGTTCGTCAGCTTTAAATTCTTTACTCTCCAAGTCCTCTGTCATAACTTTGTTACAATACGATGTTGTCCATGGCCTAGCATGCACCTCTATGCCCTCAAACCATGCCACCTGTCTAACCCTTTCCAGAAAAATGGGCTTTTTTGTAATCCAAGCACCTTAAAAATTCGAAATAGTCCTATTAAGTTTTATTTAGACTGAGAAATAGAATAAATTGAGATAAATTTAATATAATTTAATTTTTAATATTATTATTATTTAAAATTAAAAATAACTAAAATGGAATTTGAAAAAAATATATTAAAAATTAAAAAATATGTATTAAAATTTATATTTTATATAAAAAATAAAAATAAAAATAATAATAAAATAAAAATAAATTTAACTCATTTTTCAATTCAAACGAATCTTAATGGACGCGCATGCCCTAAAGTGGACTGCTTGTTAGATTTAGATTATCTTTCCAATTGAGTATTTATTTTAAGGAAATAAAAAATATTAGGATTATTTTATTTATTAAGTTTATCAGCACTAGTGATGCAAACGATACAAATGGTTGAAATTAGAATGACGCAAGAAAATAGATATTTTTGAATTTTTATCTGATTTAAAATCTAAATTGAAAGAAAGAGAAATATATATAGAAAGAAAGATATATTAAACATGTATAAAAAATTTACAGATCTGGTGTTGTTATTTTGTTATTCTAAATTAATATTCTTTCCAATTTCATTTCAAATATCTTCTAAGCACAATACTTTTCTATTTCCCAAAACGAATCTTCATCTAGCCACGGCTTAAGTTCTCATAAAAAAATATATATAGAAATTAAAGTAATTTATGATGAAAACTTGAAGAGATTATACAAATTTTTATTCAAACAATTTCTTAATTTTAAATATCTATTTTTACAAATATTTCATACAAAACAAATTTCAATAAAGAATTTAGCTAACTAACTTCACATTTTACCTACTACTTTCTTAGAACATGATGCAAAGTATATCTTAAAAATTAATAATAAAAAAAAAAAGATTTTAGGGCCTACTTGACATATGGATTGAATTGAGATTAATTCAATCATTTTAATTTTAAAGTAACTTTAATATTTAAAAATTTAACTCTCAAATTATTTAACTTAATTTAACTAATTTTTTTTATACGTGACATTCATAATTTTTCCTAACTCAATATATTTTTAAATGTGAGATTTATAACTGTTTATAACTTCTTTTAATGTTGTGTTTAGATAATGAGTTAATTTCAAATATTCTGCAAATATTAATAAAAAAATAAAAAATAATATTAAAATAATAAATAGTGCTTAGACTACTCCACTACCCAAACCTATCTTCGGTTTTCATAAAAATATAGAAATTAAAGTAATTTATGAAGAAAACTTGTAAATATTATACAAAACCTTTATTCAAACATTTATTAATTTTATATATCTATTTTTACAAATATTTTACCCAAAACACTCCCAAAAAAGAATTTAGCTAACTAACTTCACATTTTACCTACTACTTTCTTAGAACATGATGCAAGACACATATAAAAAATTAACAAAAAATAAGTTTTAATAAATTAAGAAAAGAGGATAATAATAATAATAATAAAAAGTAGCGAGAGAGAGAGAGAGAGAGAGAGAGAGAGAGAGAGGGGGGGGGGGGGGGGTTGGGGGGGAATAGAATGCAGTTAATCCTTAAACATTTCCAAATCCTTCCATTTTGGGAAGACCAACGGCTCCGATGATATATAGCCTGTGAGATCGTGTCTAAAGGGATTTGGATCTCGTGATTTTCACTTTCCACATTGAATCGGACGATCCGGGGTTTTCCCTTCTTCGAGCGTAGACTGGACACAGTTTATACTTCTCCAACTCTCTCTCTGTCTGTCACTTGCCCTCGTCTTTGTTTCCTTTTACAGACCCTGGTGTCCTTGTCTCGACTGTCTGTCTGCCTGTCTGTCTCTGTCTCCCTCTCTCGCTGACTCAAATTCCCTTTCTTTATCGTTTTCTCGCCGTAGATCTCTCTCCGGTGAGAATCGGATCCGTCCCATGTTTAGACTTTTTGAATTCGTCGTGATCTGATACAGCGCCGCAGCGAGCTTTTGTTTTTTCTTGGTGGGAGGGCGGGGGGATGGGGCAATGCTACGGCAAGACCAATCCAACGGTCGAGAATGACGTTACTACTACTATTGTTGCTTCCTATGATAACGATGCGTCTCAGACTCCGTTACCGTCCGCTAGCGGGAGTAACGGTGCCGTCAACGTTCAGGCGGTGAGAAACACTCCGGCGCGGTCCTCGTACCCGAGCCCCTGGCCCAGCCATTATCCTCAAGGCGTTTCCGCCAGTCCGCTTCCCGGCGGCGTTTCTCCGTCTCCGGCGAGGGGATCGGGGACTCCGAGGAGGTTCTTCCGGCGGCCTTTCCCACCACCATCGCCGGCAAAGCACATCAAGGCGTCTCTGGCGAAGCGGTTCGGCCATGCCGCAAAGCCTAAGGACGGCCCGATTCCGGAGGAGCGCGGAGCAGAGATGGAGCAAGCTCTAGACAAGAGCTTCGGCTACACCAAGAACTTCGGAGCTAAGTACGAGCTCGGGAAAGAGGTAGGGCGAGGGCATTTTGGTCATACTTGCTCTGCCAGAGGCAAAAAGGGCGAGCTTAAAGATCAACCCGTTGCTGTGAAAATCATTTCAAAAGCAAAGGTACAAAGCACAGTATTATAATAGAAACTCCGTGTTGGTATATATATATTTTTTTAAATCGTCTCTATTGTCTTAATATCCATGGAGTTCCTTTCATGGACTTCTGTATTTTGTGCTGGTATGTAATCCGATCGTCTTAGTTATGCTTGGTGTTAGGATTTTTAGTTTGATTCTTTATCAGGAATTCCGTTTAACGTTATTAACAACAAGTGCATAAAGAAAAAAGGACAATTAAGCAGGGATGGTTCTATGGTTTGAGGTTTTGATCAACGTTTCTGTTATGTAATATGTGCTTTAATTTAATGTAGCTAGTGGATTTGTGGTATGTGGGCTCGTTACAAAGGTCCGGGGTTTAACCGTGTAAAGAACATGTTATATGTATATGGTCTTCGAATTTCCTCGTAAAGAAAGAAAAAAGAAAATTGATGTAACTATTGATGGCATTCATGCAAGTGATCATAAACTTATATGATCAAATAATTCTTCTTCCATCTTTAGCTATTGTATTTAGAAGTATAATTTGTCAGTTAGTGATAGAGTAAAGGTCCAGGGTTTAACCAGATAGAAGATGTTCGGTTTGCGTGGTCTCCGGATATCCTTGTCAAAAAACAAATTGGTGGCATTTGCAAGTGATCGAAAACTTATATGATGAGATGATTCATCTTCTATCTTTAGCTATTGTATATAGAAGTATAATTTGTCAGTTAGTGATAGGGTACAGATCCAGGGCTAGCCAGATAGAAATGTTCGGTATGCATGAGCTCTGAATTTTCACGTCAAAAAATAACTATTTTCATGTCAAAAAACAACTTATTGGCATCCCTGAGGGATCGGAAACTAATATGATATAATTCTTCTTCTATCTTGAGCTATTGTATTTAGACGTATAATTTATCAGTTAGTTACAGAGTTCTATAAATAGAGCTTACATTTCTTTTGAAAACTTAGGTGTCTTTTGGATAGTGAGTTAAGATGAGATGAGTTGAAATGAAAGTTGAATAAAATATTGTTAGAATATAGTTTTTTAATATTATTATTATTTTGGGAATTGAAAAAGTTGAATTGTTATTATATTTTATGTGAGAAATTTGGAAAGTTGTAATGATTTGATGAGATGAGATGAGATAAAACACTTTTTACTATCCAAACTGGCCCTTTAGCATAATGTTCACAGCAAATAAAAACTGAAATGAGAGAACTTCTTTTTTTTTTTTCTCGGGTCAAAGGGTTAGTAGTTATTTTTCATATATCAACTTCATTCTCTTGTGGCTCTGTACAATTGGAGATTAGGGTGTTATGGAAGCAACTATACTTGAAACAAGTTCTGGTTTCCAGCTCTGGAGAGAGAGAGTTCTGATTTCTGCCTAAGTTTTAGAAGGGATGTCTTCGTAGATGAATTAATTTCTAATAATGTTTTCCTTTTCAGTTATAGCCATGGCTATTTCTTCACTAAATTGAGAAAATTTCAAAACTAGGAATTAGAAAAGCCTCCAAGTGATACCTATGTCGATTATTTTATTTGATGTTGATGAAGGGGCAGGCGAGTGAAAAAATAGTCGAGTGAAGTAAATTACTGATAAATTTTTCTCTGCTGGGTTTCAGCTAATAACAGTGATTAATGCTTTATATAGAATGCTTGGTGTTTGGTTATAAGCAATTAATGATTATATAGCATGCTTGGTGTTTGGTCATAAACAATTAATCATTACATAAGTCTTCAAAATGGGTAAACCAGTTATAAACCTTTTTGCTGACATATCTTGCCAGTAATGGATACTGCTGTGGAATTTGGATCGATAAAAGCTGTATCATTCTCTAAAATAGATGAGACTAGGCAATGGCATTGTTATTGAAAATTATGAGTAACATGTAGGTAGCAGCATTACTTATGCCTTCGAGTTTTTCTGTGTGTATGTATCCATTATTACACAATTGAAATTGTTTATTCCGTGCTAGATCTCCCTATCAAATCCTAAAATCTTCCACTAGTCTGTTAAATTTATTTGAATCTCTCTCTCTCTCTCTCTCTCTCTCTTGGTGTGTCTATTGGGGGTGCAAAAACTAAATAAAGAGAAATGCTTGGTTTACAGAGATATCTCACAAAAATAAACTCAAATTGATGTAGCTTGCTGTGGCACAATATATCTATTTTACAATAAATAGAACTACAATCTAATGTACCAAAGAAAGCCACATCAGTTTGTGACCTTTACTTTTGCAGAATCTCTGTGAACCCAACACCTCTAAAAACTGAAACACCCCAGCCTCCCATATAAAAATATGAAAAGCTGTTTTATGTTTTGAAAGAATTCCCTCCAATTTTTAATGCTAACACTCCCAAATTCTAACAAAAACCAAAAAATTTACCCCATCCTCGAAAAATGTTCTAAAAGTTATTTAGTTTACAGAAAAAAATTGGAAAAAACCCTAGCTAAAAAATAAAATATATAAACCTCACAGGTCCATCCAAAGAATCTAATAAAAAATGCACATAGAGATTTTTTTTATGAAACCAAGAATTTTAGCCTGAATTTTAGTAGAATCTTGAGATTTTTTAATTCAAAAGTTTTACTTCAAAATGATTCTAATGGTCAAAAGATACAATGTATGATTTTTCTTTACTGTATCTTATTGTGATGCCCTATAATGAGTGATGCGGATAGGTGATATATGGAATCACTGCATTACTTGAGATTGAGAAGTTTTTTCTCTTTATAATGATTTTAATGGGACTGCAATTGTACCATTGACTTGTTTTATTAGAGTTGGGTTTGGTGGGATAGGCTTGGTGCACTGGTGTTGGTTTGGAGCAGGCGCATCTTTGGGCTTGGGATGGCTTAGGTTCATTTTCCTGAAGGGTTTTTTTCCCCTTTTGCATCCCTGCTAAGTGTTTTCTCTTGTATGCATCCAGCGTACTTGGCTACGCTTATTGACATTAATAAATTTTTAATGATAAAGAAAAACATAAGTTCAGCAATTCCAAAAGTTAAGCTTATATATATATGTATAAAAATATTTTTTAGCATGAGTTCGGCCTTCACAAAAATAAATTCCTGGCTTTGCTACTGTCAACGTTTGTTAGTATTTATCCTTTGTGTTACTCTCCTCTTGCTTTTGCTCATGTGCATGGGAGAATTATTTCTTCATCTACTGACATTATTTGCAATAAGTTTCTTTTGTTCTGTATTTTAGCTGTTGAATGGCCTGGGGTTCCGTCATTCCCTGTTAATGGGCTACGATTGTTGTGATTGTTGTTACTGCAATTTATTTTTTAAAACCTAGAGTGTATGTTAAGAATGCTCTTATCTGCATCTTGATAAGATTTCTTTGTCAGATGACAACAGCAATATCAATTGAAGATGTGCGTAGAGAAGTGAAGATATTGAAAGCTTTATCGGGGCATAAGCATCTGGTCAAATTTCATGATGCATGTGAGGATGCCAATAATGTGTACATAGTCATGGAGTATGTATTTTCTTGTGTTCTATTCTATTTTTTGATGCATAGTATGGTCCAGCATTTCTGACGCTGTTTTCATTCGTATTCTTTTGTTTCTATATGGAAATGTACGTGACCAATATTGTTTAATGAGGTAGAAATTATGGTATCCTGTATTTTAGACTATGATTTAACTTTTATATCTGGTTGAATTAACATCCTTTGCTTCCTGCGTGATAGAAGGTCTAGATTGGATTGATCATGTTTTTCAGATGTTAAATAATTTTCTATGTTTATGTTACCTTTTCCCTGTCAAAAGTTTCATTAATTCATTGTTCTAAGTTACATGATTGTGGAGTAAGTTACAACTTCATCATACGTTTTTTAATTTTTGGCTAATTCTTGTTTTCAGACTCTGTGAAGGTGGGGAACTCCTAGATAGAATTTTATCGAGGTAAAGTATATTTTAAATAAAAATAATTAATTTTATTTTATATTTTATATTTTTTTATAATTGAAATATGTTGCGGGAAATTATTTAATTACTTACATGATTTAGGATGTATTATTTTGAATTGAAAAATATTTTCCTTTATTGTAGGGGAGGAAGATATGCAGAGGAAGATGCAAAATTCATAGTTGTGCAAATCCTAAGTGTAGTTGCATTTTGTCATCTTCAAGGCGTTGTGCACCGTGACTTAAAGCCAGAGGTTTTTCTTTTCAGATTTCTCACTAACAATTTTATTCATGACTCTTTGTATCTTGTTCCTTTCAGCTTATAATGGTAGTTACCCCCTTTTTCTTTTCTCTGTGCTGCTTTCTCTTTTGGGCTTTTGTTTAATTTATTTAATTCATGTATGATTATAACTGATATTTCTTCTTCTTGCCTGCCTTACAGAATTTCCTTTTCACTTCTAAAAGTGAAGATGCTGACATGAAGCTTATTGATTTTGGTCTTTCTGACTTTATCAGGCCAGGTAATGTTTGCCGTCTAATAATAGTTCAGGCTTGATTTTATTTTTATTCTCAGTATTAACACACTTGTATTTCTAATTGCCTGGCAACTTGATAGACTGATTTGATTTTAAGTGGATGTCTACCAATGGGAGATTTTATTATTATTATTTTTTACAAGAAAGGCTAAATTTGCTACTTTTGGCTTAACAATGATATTCACAAATGCTACCGTATTTTGTGAAACATGCTCATGATCACACCTAAACATGCATGTGTCCGAAGTGATTATGTAGTAATGTTTGATTTGTAATGTTTTGAAGCATTATATTCATATTTGAATGCTAGAATATTTCAATATCCCAATTTATATGCAGAATAGTTACTAATTTTTTTAGAATATTTCCCTTTCATGGGTATTTGTGCAGACATAAGACTTAATGATATTGTTGGAAGTGCATACTATGTAGCACCTGAAGTCCTTCATAGGTCTTATAGTCTTGAAGGAGATATATGGAGCATTGGTGTAATTACCTACATCTTATTATGTGGAAGCCGACCTTTCTGGGCACGGACAGAATCTGGAATTTTTCGTGCAGTGCTTAGGACTGACCCAAATTTTGAGGATATACCATGGCCTTCCGTGTCTGCAGAAGCCAAGGACTTCGTGAAAAGGCTACTGAACAAGGATTACAGGAAAAGAATGACTGCAGTTCAAGCTCTCAGTATGTTTAATGTCTTTATGCTAGTGAAGAGATCCCAAATACTTTACTGACTATCTTTGATGCTGTGCTCTGTATTCCGAATACAGTTATGATTTTTTTTTCTGGAAAGCAATTGATTTGGTAAAAAGATTTGGCATAAATCAGTAACTTTTGTTGTGATAAAAGAAATTTATATATATTTTTTCTACTCTTTTCTGGAATATGGTTTTAAACCCCTCAGGTCTAGATCTCTGGGTGAAAGGGAAAATGGGAAAAGCCCCAAAGGAGGAACAACAACAAAGGGTTGGGGAGTGTTTGGTTAATGAAATTTTGAGAATGTTTGAGAAAGTTCTTGACAAATTTTGAGATGTGGTTTTTCTTAGATTTTCTAGAGGTGGATGGGAAAAATTGAAATAATTTTCTCGTTTAATTATGTTTGGTATTGAGATTTGTGGTAAGTGAATGGATAGAGTTGAAAAGTTGTTTGATTAAAACTTAAGGGAAGTTTTTTTTTTTTTTTTGACAATTTCTGTTTTTTTTTTTTTAATTTTTTTTTTTTACTTTTTGCTGAAATAATGGCAAATAAATAGATAAAAAGCTGAAAATTGAAATAATAATTTTTTTTTTGTTTGAGATTGAAATATGTTTGGTTTGAAGTTGAAATTTTTTGAAAATTCTTTGAATGTTTTGATAGCACCTTAGATGCTTCCATAGTTCTGCCACCTAGCGACCAATGAGGTCTGCTACACGGCAGTGGAACAGCACTTGTTGAATATTACTTTCCCATTATTTTACTGCTGCGATATATGGTCCATTTATTAGCTATTAATATTGTTAGATTGCATAATCGTTGCCACAACGGATCTTTTTTTTTTTTAAATTATGCTGTGATAATTGACAATTATTTTGGATGGGTTGCCTTCATTTAATATTTTAACCAATGAACCCATTGCAGCTCATCCGTGGTTGCGCGATGATAGTCGTTCAATCCCATTGGATATATTGATCTATAAGTTAGTCAAGGCATATATTCATGCTACACCTTTCAAGCGTGCAGCGCTGAAGGTACCATTCTTATCATTTTTTATGTGCATTCACATGCAGAGTTTTCTTTTGGCAAGGGATTGTAGCTTGTTGAAAATGTGCTTATATACAAATAAACTAATGTACATATATACCTGTGTATTATATACAATCATAAGACATTGTTGAATGTTAATGGCATGTTGATAGATGTCAAAGACCAAGTTATTCCTCAGAGTGGGATTTTCATGTTAGGCAAATAACTTTTTTGGTTAAGTTGACAACTTTAATTGGATCCATGCTCTACTGCTTTTCTAAATTCAAAATTTGTGACATACTTTTTTTGATATTTTTTTTACTTATCAAAAGAATAAAATAAAATAATATAGAATCCTCATCGATCAACTATTAGGTGTGTCCACAAGTCAAAACCCTGAATTCTCTAACCCTTAGGGGTTGGCTCAAGTTGTAAAGGCCTTGAGCTTGGGGGTATGCTCTTCCCAGATTTAAGGTTCAAATCTCCTTGGGTGCAAATAATCTCTAGGAGTCATTGGATGGGGGATTTTCCCCTTGAATTACTTCAGGTACACTTGTGGAAACTCCTTGCTGAGGGCCTGTGCACCCTTGGAGTTAGTTGGGACGTTGTTTCTAGACATGTGGTGCCAATTAAAAAAAAAAAAAATCCTGAACTTTTTGAGAAGCTTATACGGGAGAGGTTTATAGTCTGAGTTTCCTAATTTTGATAGAATTAACTAATCTTTGTGTTGTTTCTCTGATTATTGCAGGCTCTATCAAAAGCTTTGACAGAAGATGAGCTGGTCTATCTAAGGGCACAATTCACTCTGTTAGAGCCAAACAGAGACGGGCGTGTCTCTCTTGACAATTTCAAAATGGTTATTTACCATTATCTTTTTAGTTTGATTTGCCAGTCTTAGTTGGTTTGGGGGGAATCTTTTTGCTGTTTGTTGGCATGGGTTGGCCATTACCTCATGTCTTATCTTTATGTTAAAGTTTATGTTGGTAATACTTTGTATTTTATTTACATATTCATTTGTATGGTTGAAAAATACTTGCAGGCTCTTGTGCGAAATGCAACTGATGCCATGAAGGAGTCCAGAGTTCTTGATATTATTAATGCGGTAAGGCATAGTTTTTGATTTTGTTGGCAATACTTTTCAGTTGCTTAGCATCTCATATATATATATATATATGATGTCCTAGTATTTACTAGAATTCCTATATAATAATTTTCTTCCTTTGATTTGTTATTTAACATATTATCTACATATATATATATACCTATGTATGTGTCTATGGTGCACATAAACGCTCAAAAACTACATGCATTAGTAGCTTTGGTGGAGTTGATCAAATTCAGATCACTGGTTACCGATCCATGGCATGTTATCCTTAGCTAATTTCTGTGCAATATTGAATCTTAATATTAAGATTATTTCTGATAGGTTAAGATTAGTATCTCATGGAACATAGCATTGGTTCTGCAATATTATTTAGATCAAGAACTTATCTGCACTGAGATTACTTTCGCTACTTCAAGTTGGTGCACTTGGAAACTCTGGGGTCTCAGTAGAACATGCACAGAGGTTGCATAAAACCAGCCACCTAATAGGTGAAAGATAATTGTCTAAATCTATATCTGAAAAGGCTTTAATTACAGAACCTTGGGGACTTGGGCCTGGCCATCCTTGGTTTATGGTCAATAGCAAAATTGGTTTGTTGAAAGCTGAATGTTTTGATCTGGTTTATCTGGCCGCCAAAAGTATCTAAAATGCAGCCCCGCTTTTTGAAGGCACATTCAACTAGCTTATCCAAGTATTCTAGCAAGGCAAAAGAAGACAATTATTATTTTCTGATCAGGAAAAGATGAGTAGTATTGATATAAATGCAATAGGCATAGTCCTAGCATACAAGAAGTATGAGAGAGCCCTTTTAAGAGCTGAAAATTAAAGACAAGAAATCATGCACATTGTTCCCATTTAGTACAGCGGTTAAAAACCACAACAATAAAGTGAATAAAAAAATTATGTAGCTCTGCCATTGTGCGCTCTTTATTTTCAAAATAGCGTTCGTTCATTTCCTACCAAATGCACCACATAATATACAACGGAACCATCTTCCACACTATTGCTACTTGAGGGCAACCTTGTATTTTCCTCCAACATTTTAACAAATCCACCATCTTTGCTGGCATAACCCAAGCAACATCCACCCTTCGAAAAATCTCATCCCACAGCATCCTTGCAACCTCACAATGCAATAGGAGGTGATATACCGATTGTCCATGCTTTTTGCATATGTAACACCAATCTAATACAATACATTCCCTCTTTCTGAAGTAGTCCGTAGTCAAAATTTTCCCAAGAGTGACAGTCTACTAAAAAAAAGCTATTTTAAAAGGTGCACAAGACTTCCAGATGTTCTTTCAAGAAAAGGAAACATGCTCTTGAGATGCTAATATTTTGTAATATGCCTTCACTATACATGTCTTATGATCATTGGACCTTTACTTCAACCTATCTTTCTATGCTGAAGGCGTCCCCATGGAGTGTAATAAGTTGAAAAAATTTGCTACAATAGATAATTTTCAATCATGAAAATCCCTATTAAAACGGATATTCCATTGATGAGCACCATGAGAGAATAACATCAAATTTGCCATTGAAGCCTCCTTATTAGATGCAATGCGATAGAGAGTTGGAAAGGCTCTATCCAAAGCAACTTCACCATGCCACACATCTTTCCAAAAACGGATTTGATTGCTTTCACCGGCCACAAAGGGGATGTAATGTTCAAAATTGGGCGAGCTCCTCTTAATAAACTTCTATAATGTGTGCTTTATAGTTGTAAATGCTCTACGTACACATGCGAAACTTGTGAAACTTGTTTTCTCGAGTGATTTTCGGTGCGTTTGATCTGTCAATGCTCAATGCGATTGAGTTCTGTTTTTTTTAGCATTCGTTTATACTGCTGGCAGTAATGGGTTGTCCTCCTGAAGTTGTTATTGAGTCAAAAAGCTTTGTTTTTGCAAAGGAAGGGGGGCTGCTTAGAGTCACAGAAAAGAACTGGAAGGGAGAACATTCGTTCACTTTGGGCTCAGCCACAGTGCTTTGGTTGGCGAAGGTATTATTGGAGAGCTTGAATGAGGGGAAAAAGGAGGTTTACTCAACCATAAGGGATGGAGACCGCAGTTTCATTGCTCAACGGCAGGCAAATAGGCGAGGTTGATTCCTTGAGGTTTCGGAATATGACCAGGGGGAGGAGAACAATCCTCTATTTTCCCGAGGGAGATGATGGGTGGGGATGGTGGAAGGTCCGCGGGAGGCTCTCGGATTGGGGTGGTGGTAGCTCTTCAAAGGGTGGAATTGCTGCTATCAAACCAAAATCAGCTTCAGGAGGGCAACCGATGTCGTACAAGGAAACTTTCTCCAAGTCGTTATAGGTGAGGAAAGGGCAAGAAGCAGAGTTGCCTTTATCCAAAAGATTCGGTTTGAAGAACGAATTGCTGGACAACAACTCCTTATCAGGTTTGCGACGGACTGGGATTCATGCAAGCTCCTGCTGGAGGTTCAGGGACAACTAAGATCGTTGCAACGTGACATGGTGGTTGTAGTACCATTTGTCGGGTTGTTTCATGAAAGGGATAAGTTGGGTGTTAGTGGCAGTAGCCGAGTAATGTGGGGGGGAAGGCTTTAATCAAAGTGGGGAAGGCATGGGCCAAACTCAGCATAAGAAAGGGGCCCAACCTAGAGATAAAAATAAGGGCAAAGTGTGGCGGGTTAAGCCTTGGTCCAAGCATATGAACCGGAACTTTCCCTAGGATCAAGTTAGTGAAGGGGCTGTTGCAGCTCTGAATCTGCCACAGAAGGTCTAGGGGGGGATTGGAGCCCAGAAGGCCCAAAGGCAAATAGAGGGTGCTTCTTCCCGGACTGGGCTTGGGTCTGGTGTGGATACCTCTCAACCCGATACGGAAATCTTCTCCTTTGACACACACCTGCAAGCCCTTGGGTTTGTGCCAGAAACTGTTCCAACGGAGGAGATTTCGGCGACAGTAGGCTAGACGGTGCCGATGATACTGACGGTTAGCTTCGAAGTGGTCCTGGTGACTCAGTGCACCCAACAACAACTCACAGAGATCATTCAAGTAGTTTCGCCTTCGAGAGAAGTCCAGATGTCGTCGCTAGTGGTTTATGAGGGGTTTCCGATGACAAATGGCCAAACGGTGCCGTTGTTTCCGGTGGTTAGCTCCGACATTATCCGGTTGACACAGTGCACTCAACACCAACCTGCGGTCCAGGCAGTTACGATTCCGATTGACACAATGCACTCAACACCCTTTTTTGAGGCGAACCAGAGGCTACATTTAGAGGATCTCCTTGAGATGACGGATTTGAATGAATATTCAGTTTACGATGAACTGCTTCTGCTTGATTCGAATGCTTTGCAGGGTTTAGAGGATATTCCAATTGGTAAAGATTTTCAACCTGTCCCACTAAACTCCATTTTTCCAAACCAATCATCCAACTGGGTTTTGAAAACATTTCTAGAAATACAACACATTGTTGGCTTTTGGTGTGAAGTTTAGGAAGGGCATATGATGGCATTATTCACTGCTGTGGAAGCCAGTCATAACCTGAACAAGAGGGGGGAGTCAAAACAAAGTTGGGAACTTGAACAGTGGACTGGTCAATGAACTCAGATGATTCTCCCATAAAAGGAAGGGTAAAAGGAAAAGGGCTGACCATTTCCCAATGAAATCAAAAATTGTGTCTTGGAATGTCCGAGGACTCAATGAAGCTAATAAGCGTCTTCGGATTCGACATTTGCTTCGTGAGTGGAAAGCGGACGTAGTATGTTTGCAAGAGACAAAATTGAAGAGGTTTAGTAGGAAAACTGTGCGAAGCTTGTGGAGCGGTGTTCATGCGGACGGGATGTTTTTGGCCTTTTCTGGGGCGTCAGGTGGCATTGTGGTGTTGTGGGATAGGTGGTGGAAAAAATGGATGAGTATATTGGGAGGTACGCAATAGCTTGTTCATTTAAATGCGTTTCTGATAATTTTGTGTGGACTTTTGCAGGTGTGTATAGTCCAAGTACAGAGGCAGACCGTCGACTTCTTTGGGAAGAATTGGCCGGGGTATACAATTGGTGGGATTTACCGAGGTGCATTGGGGGTGATTTTAATGTCGTCAGATTTCCTAGTGAGACAAGTGGAAGTAGGTGAGCATGATTAGCCAATCTGGAATTCTCAAAAAGTATATTTGATTTGAATCTATTGGATTTACCACTCATAGGGGGTCTGGCTACTTGGTCGACTAATCAAACTTGGTCTAGGTTGGATCGTTTCTTAATCTCACCCGAGTTGTGGGAAAGTGATTTCCCAAACGTCTTGCAAAAGCGGTTGGGTTACATATTCTCGGATCACTGGCCTATTTTATTGGATTGTGGAGGGCTTCGGAGTGGTCAACGTTACTTTAAGTTAGAGAATATGTGGCTAAAGTTGGAGGGTTTTGAGGATAGGGTTCGATGATGGTGGTCTTCGTATCAGTTTCAAGGCTCTCCAAGCTTCATTTTTGCAAACAAGTTAAAAGCTCTAAAAGGTGACCTAAAGTTATGGAATTCTTAGTCTTTTGGTGACGTGGGGGATAATAAGAATCGTTTGATGAGAGAGATTGAGAAATTAGATAGGGTTCAAGAGGGAAGACCTCTTACACAAGATGAATAGTTGCAGAAGACTTCGTTGGCTACAGATCTTGAGAGATTGTTGTTATTAGAAGAAGTGTCTTGGAGACAAAAATCGAGAGATTTGTGGTTATGGGAAGGAGATCGTAGTACGAAATTCTTTCATAGAACTGCAAATTCTCATAGAAGAAATAACAATATCGAGATGCCAAGGATTGACGGGGAAGAGATCAAAGATGAATGAATCATACAAAATCACATTGTTAATTTTTTTGAGAAGCTTTTAACGGAACAAGAGGATTGGAGACTTAACTTGGATGACCTTGCTTTTGATATCCTAGGGTCGGATGATGTTGCTCGGATGGAACAGGCTTTTGAGGAGGAAGAGGTGTTAGATGTTGTTCGCAAAATGGTCAAAGACAAAGCACCTGGGCTAGACGGTTTCTCCATGGGTTTTTCCAAGAATGTTGGAGTGATTAAAGAAGACCTTATGAAAGTTTTCAAAGGGCTGTTCTTGGAAGGAAAATTTGTGAAAAGTCTAGATAACACATTTCTAGCCCTTATTCCAAAAAAAACTGGGGCTATAGAGATCGAAGACTTTTGGCTGATTAGCCTTGCGGGTGTGGTCTATAAGATTGTTTCAAAGGTTCTTACCAATCGTCTTAGTGTGGTTATTAGGAAAATAATAACTAGGCCTCAAAATGCTTTTGTTAAAGGAGACAGATTCTCGATGCAGTCCTCATAGCCAACGAATGCATTGATAGCAGAAGGAAAGCTGGCAACATAGAAATTTTGTGCAAATTAGACATGAAAAAGGCTTATAATCATGTCAATTGGAATTTCCTCATATACTTGTTTGGGAGGTGCGACTTCGAGGAAAGGTGGAGGTCATGGATTTGGTGGTGTATAACCACTGCGAGATTCTTGTGGTTTGAGACATGGGGATCCCCTCTCGCCTTTGTTGTTTGTTATAGTCATGAAGGCTCTCAGCAAGATGTTATCGGCTTTGGTGGACAATGGTTTGGTAAGTGGGTTTCCGGTTGGCATTCCTGAGAGGGTTATTACTAATATTTCTCATTTGTTACTTGCAGATGACACCCTTGTTCTATGCGAGGTAGATCAGAACTAGGTGCATGTGGTGAAAGCGTTGTTCCTCTATTTTGAAGCACCTTCTGGACTAAAACTGAACTATGATAAATCAAAGATGGTGCTGGTTGGTGAAGTCCGAAATATAGACGTTTGGCCAGAAAACTCGGGTGCAAAATTTCTGCCTTACCTATGATTTATTTGGGGCTTCCACTAGGATCGGCTTCAAGGTCTTTTGGGATTTGGGACACAATTATCGAGAAGGTGGAAAGGAAGTTAGCAGGTTGTAAGAGAATGTATCTGTCTAAAAGGGGTCAAATTACACTGATCAAAAGCACACTATCAAATCTTCCCACTTATTTCCTGTCCATATTTCCAATACCAGCAAGTGTGGCAAGTCAACTAGAGAAGCTTCAATGGGATTTCTTGTGGGAAGGCATGTTTTTTTGGTTGGCTTGGTGGGTGGGTGGGTGGGGGGGGGGGGGGGGTTGGTCAAGTGGGAAACGGTTTGCCGTCCCATCTCAAATGGTGGTTTGGGTATCTGTAATTTGAGGACTTTCAATCGGGCGTTACTAGGCAAATGACTATGGAGATATCACAAGGAACTCGAGGCTTTGTGGAAAATTGTGATAGATAGCAAATATGGGGGTCTTTTGGGGGGGGGGGTTGGGATTCATGGGAAGTTAGGGGGTGGGTGGGGTGGGGCTATGGAAAAATATAAAAAAAGGGTGGGGGTTGTTTCAGAGGAACATCAGGATCAATTTGAGGGCTGAAACGAGAATTAAATTCTGAAAGGACATTTGGTATGGAAACAGAGCACTGTGTGAATTATTTTCTTCACTTTATTAGATAGCTAGTGCCAAAGACTCAACAGTGGCAGAGGTCATGGAGTTTGGGAGTGGGAGCATCAGTTGGAACATTGCTTTCAATCGGACAGCGCATGATTGGGAAGTGGGTGTTTTCGCAGATTTCTATGGCCTTATTTACGCACAAAGATTAAACTTACAACAAGATGACAGCATATGGTAGATACCTGTTAGGAGAGGGATTTTTACAGTCCGTTCGTTCTAGTCAGTTTTTACACAAGATCCTACTTCTCAGTTTCCTTGGAGACATCTTTGGCGTGACAAGGCACCTTTGAAAGCGGCATTCTTTGTGTGGACAGCGTCTTTGGTAAAGATCCTAACCACAGACAATTTGAGAAAACGAAGGGTCATTGCAGATTGGTGTTGCATGTGTCGGAGAGGGGGTGAGTTGGTGAACCATCTACTACTACATTGCGAGACAGCTAGACTTTTATGGGACGAGGTTTTTGGCAGACTGAAACTTGCATGGGTCATGCTGGAGATCGTGTTGGTTACTATGATGGGTTGGCCTTCGATTCGGGGCATGCGACAAATCAAAGCCGTTTGGAAGATGATCCCTTTTTGCATCATGTGGTGCTTATGGTAGGATCGAAACGAGCGGACATTTGAAGACATGGAAAGATATCTAGAGGAGCTTAAAATTTCATTTTTTAGAACTCTATGTACATGGTCCATTACCGTGGATTTTAATGGCATGGACGATCTACATGATTTCCTTGTCTCTAACGCACCTATTTAAGAGGCATGTAGGTGTTTTTTGTAATTGGCTTTGATGCCATTTCTTTTATTAATAAGATATTTTACTTATCAAAAAAATAAAAATAAAATAAACTTCCATATACCTTCCCCATACCTTCCTCTTACTTTGTTTGAACACCAACCCCTTCAGACCTCTTCGTATCTTGTGTCAATAATCTCCCTCCACAAAGACCCATTTTCAGGTGATATCTCTATAGTCATTTTCCCGATAAGAATTTATTGAAGGTCCTCAGGTTATACACAACCAACCCCCCCATATGAGATTGGAGTACAAACTGTCTTCCAACTAACCAAATAAAACTTTTTCTCCTCTTCCATGCCCCCCTATAAGAAAGCCCTAAAGAGTTTCTCAATCCTCATCACCACCCTTGCAGGATAGGAAACAAGGAAGGAAAATATGTGGGGAGGTTAGAAAGGGTGCTTTTGATAAGTGTAAGATGCCCCCCTTTCGACAAGTACATCTGTTTCTATGTCGCCAACCTTTTCTCAATCTTCTCCACAACCCCATCCCAGATGGCAAAAGAAGACAATTATTCTACTCCTGTCTGGTCGGACTAGGCCATTAAGGTCTCACTACGGACCATTTTCATCTTTGTATCGCCAAGGGAATCCCATGCATTGAGATAGTGGTTGGATCATGATAAAAAACAAGAATGAATTGCTGTTTTATTAGGTTCAGCCACTATAGCTGTTTGTAACCCGCAAATCAGTTCTACTCATGATTGCATCACATTTTTGCATCTGTTATGATTTCCCATTCTTACTGAATGTCATGGTCATATCGATTTCATTTGTTGGCCAGCTTTGTTTTTCTTTAGGTTGTCCTTTTGAAGCATAGAAAGTTGACAGATTTTTGTATTTTTGCTTTTTTTTCCCCCCTTCCATTTTCAGTTGGAACCACTTTCTTATAAAAAGATGGACTTTGAAGAGTTTTGTGCTGCTGCAATCAGTACACATCAATTGGAGGCCCTTGACGGGTGGGAACAGATTGCCTCAACTGCTTTTGAGCATTTTGAGCAGGAGGGTAATCGCATCGTATCTGTTGAAGAATTGGCAAGGGTATGGAACCACCTTCCTGTCCTAGTTTCCTTCTTGCATTTGTGTACGTATGCCATTCTGACTCAACTTTGATACCTTCTATTCCAGGAATTGAATCTTGGACCATCAGCTTATTCTATCCTCAGAGAATGGATCCGAAACACAGATGGAAAGCTTAGTTTACTTGGATATACAAAATTTTTGCATGGTGTAACTCTCCGTAGTTCAAACACAAGACACCATTAATTTTTTAGCCTTTGACATATAGTTTTAAAATTCATGGGTTTAGAGGATTTGAAAGTTTTTTTTTTCTTTTTTTCTTTTCTTTTTTTTTTCCTGGGGGAATGGGATAAAGAAAATGTGTATAAATGAACATCAGTCAAAACCAGTTCTGGGATTGGACTAATACTGAACATTGGGACTTCCTGCTTGCTCTTACCCTATTTTGGCAGTTAATATATTCCTATGGGTTAGAGCTCAGATTGTGGGTTTTTATTCTTTTTCTTTTTATTTTTAAATTCTGAAATCAGATTGTTAATAGTCAGATGAACACTAATGGCAAGCCTTTACTGGCTTGTAGTTACTTTGTAATTTGATTATACATTTAACTTGTTGAAATGAATTGATTGTGCTATTTCTGTTCACCATTTATTCCAAATTCTTGCTAAAATTTCAAAAGGGGAAGCAAATAAAAGGTTTGTGGAATGATATCATCTAAGGATTCTTGTGATAGGAACTCAACAGAGGAGACGAGGAAAATCTATTTCCCAACCCTCCCAACTATGGGGAAGAAAGAAAGGGAAAAATGAGAGAATTTTTTCATCTCTTCCTGATAATTTGATTATTCAATTATCACCCAAAGAGGAATGCAAGACAAGTTCAGGAAAAAAGCAAAAACGGATATGTTGATTCGGCTTCTACATTTTCTAGAACTCGAGGCTTGTTTAAGTAATTTGGATCTTGAAACGGACAATTATAGAGAGCACACCAAATGTGCATTTCAAACAGGACAATGTTACATACTGTCTAAAAAATTGAGATTTTTTTACAGTTCAAGTAATAAACAAATAGAAAAGTCTTAATTTTAAGAAGAAATTGATTAAAATACCCTTATTTACAAATCAAAAATTCTAAAAATCTAAAAAATTTATTTTATTTATTTTATAAAACGGGAGCATTTCAATAAGAACTATAATGCAACTTTTCAAATATAGACTGCAAGAATAATTATTTTTCCAAATATGCACACAAGTGTAAAAGTTTTTATTTTATTCTCTTTCAATCATTTTTTAAGCATTCTTAATTAGTAAGAAAAAAAATACAAATTTATTAATAGTTATTTTTTCTTAACCATTAAAAAAAATTAAAATATATGAGTGAACATATTTGGGAGCCATACTAGTATTTTCCTTTTGAAATCGAGTTCGTTTCAAATCCTATTGCAGGGGTGCTCATCCTCTTTTGTTCCTCTTAACTCATTCGTGTAAGCCCTCCCTTTGTAAGGTTGTGCCTGCATCGGATGTCATGTTTTTGGGTTCTGTTACAGACTTAATGCAGTCCCATTTTGATTTTTTTAGACTTTTTTTGATTTTTTTTTTCCAATTTCCACTTGGGAATCTTTTGAACTGTGATGAAAGGGAAGGCACTAACACTAGTAGAAGTGGGCCAAACACAACATAATGAGTGTTTCCACAATCAACAGTGGCATGTTGGATAAATTCAACCTCGATGTCTTGGTAGACAGACTTGACTTTCTTTTTCTAAAATTATACACTATCCAACCATTTTCTTCTTGATATTTCTTTTTTATTTCGGGCTGAAGTTAGAATCCATGATCTCGAATCCACGATCTTGCCCTTTGTTACTACCATACCAGTTGCACTACAAATCTATTCCGGATAACGATTGCATCCTCTATATTTTCATAATAATTGGGGCATAGAATTAGCTAATGCTTATTTTTCAGATACTGTCGACATTAAAATCACATTTTTTAGTTTTCTTTTTTCTTAATGTATTATTATAATAAATTCCACTAAGTGGTGTTTATACAACAAGTATTAGAATTTATTACTCTTATCAAAGTAGGAAGGAATTAACAGTACTTGCTCAACTTTGCAGAGTGGGAAGATGTCTTGCATGTTGCTAACTTTGTAGCCTTCCAAGAAATTGTCTGATCCAAATGTTGAACCACGTTTATCAGTGGATATATATCAGCGATCAATTAATAAATATTCCCATAGCACATGTCAAGTAGCTAGTTGACCTGAGAAAGAGGACTGGCCGCTGGCTGGCCATGCTCTGTGGGTATTGCTTGAATTATTTGACCACATTTATTTATAATTTGGGTGGTCAACAATACCCCCAAACTATATAAGAAACTTATTTGTCTATAAAACTTATAGCCATTCTCCATCATAATTATTATTTGTCTATAAAACTTATAGCCATTCTCCATCATAATTATTTGACCACATGTATTTACCAAACTCATCGTTAGTTTTCTTTTGTCACATGTATTTAATATATGATTGATGACTGAGATGTAAAAAAGTAAGTTTTTATAAGTTTTTCTCAAGTATTTTAGCATTTTTCTAATTCTTTTATTATTTTTCATTATGACATATTAACATAATTAATAGTTATTTAATTATTTAATGTCACGTTAGGAAATGACGACATAATTGGATAAAAACGCTACGAATTATAACATTTGAAAAGAAAATATCAAAGGTATATAGGAGAATACAAGATAAACTATATGAGAAACTAGCAACCACTGAAAATTGGAAGATTGAAATAATGAAAAAGTTGTAGCCAACACGATAACAAAAAGTGAAAAAAAAAAAATCCTCCAATCATGATTGTTCCCCATATATAATATCCCACTATGGAGGATTGAATTGTCGAAGACATGATCGATCGATGAGAAGGAAAAAACCCACTACATATCTTATATATATATATATATAGAGAGAGAGAGAGAGAGAGAGAGAGAGTGAGAGAGAGAGCTCATATTATATATATATATAAGAGGAAACTTCATTGTCGTGAAGTACGTACCACGTCCCAAAACCTTTGGATTTACATTAAGAAAGTACACAAAATTCCATAAAATGGCTAGTGTTTGTATAAAAACCTTGGAAATGCTCTGCATGTGCGCTTCACATTACATTTACCTCTGAGCTTGCTCGTTTTACACATTTGACGGACAAAGCAATTGCTTAGATATATATATATATATATATATATATATGTGTGTGTGTGTGTGTGTGTGTGTGTGTGTGTGTGTGTGTGTTTGAAGGGGCAAAAAAAAAACACACACTCACACACATTGTGAACCCTACACGTGGGTAGACTGAAATTTTGTTTTTACATTGTGGCAAAAAGGAAACGAGTCGTGCTACATCTCCCGAAGATATAGCACGAGTTTTTACCGATTAGAGCAATTTTTTTTCAGATTATTTATTTATTTCATATTTTCTAAAATTAAAAAAAAAATCATATCATCATTTAAAAACAATTTCTTAATCATTAAGTTAAAGAAAATTAAAAAAATATATTTTATCATTCGGTATACATATTCGGTGTATCTCGTTAATTCAGTTGATAAGATATTTTCGAAAAGGAAACATGGTGTAGGCATGCAACTTTAAATGGTTTCATGATATATATATATATATATATATATGCCTCAAATAGAAAAACACTTTAAATTATTAACATGATCAACTATGTATAACTAAGAACGGTGAAATCAATGATAAAGAATAACATTTAATTTTTTAAGTTAAATCGTTTGTAGTTAGTCATATAACTTGATAAATGTTTGTAGAGCAAATCTTTATTTTTATTTTTTGAAAAGAAAGCATATGCATTCATTAATAAATAAGCATTACAACTGGATTTGAAATATACATAACAAGTCAACAGAACGAAGATCTGTAGCTTCCCAGTACACTAAATTGATTGACGTTGTCTAGCCCTAGACTGTAAAGAACTCCTCTAGACCACTATTTGGAGACAGTCAAACTCTGTCCAAACTAGAGTTAACCAACAAACCAAAACAGTTCCCAGCCCATACTAAGATGACGCGGGAGAAAAACCCTTCGAACATAAGTTCAAGGAAAAATATTCTATGGACTAGAAGTCCTAGAGACAATATTTTTTGTTTTTATTAAAGAAGCTACCAACCAGAAGGTAAAGAGACAAATGGGAAAAATCAAAATACAAGGATCTGGTTTTCAACCTTGGAAGAGCATAAAAGAACACAAGACACAGCAGCAGAGGGTGGCATGTGGGGTACATGCGCCACCTCTAAAAGGTGGCTGGCGGTCAGGATTGAAGCGGCCGAGGGTCCCGAACCCAACAGCGCTGTGTGTCGCCACTAAAATATATCGCGCCGCTCTAATTGGTGCAGGTTTGCCTCGGCTGAGAGATTTGCGCACAAGGGAGCTAGCAGTGGGGTGTGTGAGGTGCTTACGACCCTGGAACGTTTCGAGCTGCTAAACATTGATTACCTCCATAATCTCCATGCGTGTACCTGCAAGAACTCAACAGGAAAACTAGGGGGGAAGACGAGGTAGAAGGGGAGAGGAGAGAGATGAGAGGAAACATAAACATAGCAGACAAAAAGACAGGAGAAAAAAATAAAATGAGAGAAGGTGGAAGGAAAAAAGGGAAAAAGGAAGAGGCTGAAAGGAGGGAAAAAGAGAGTGGAGGGAGGAGGGGGGAGGAAGTTGGAGCCGGCGCTCATTCAAGCCCCCTCCCCCCTTTCCTCTAGCGATGCCAATAATCAGAGAAATTAGGATTTTCTTAGGAGCGTGCAATAATCGGAGGTGACCAATAAGGATTGATTTCTAGAAACTGTAGAGCAAATCCTAACCATTTAATTTGGAAACGGAATATAGAATCAATATATAATAAATGATAGAAATATAGTACCCTTGAAATTCTAGAAGCTTCTTAATTATAATTTTTCCTTTTATATATATAATCGTAATCTTTGATAATTGCTAATTAGTTTGTATTCTTTATTTTTACTGATCATGTTTAGGACATAATATTAATATATTGAATTAATTTGGTTAATAGTGGGAATTAAGACAGTATTGTATTGTACAAAGCATCTTGCTATGTGGGCTATGCATGTAGTATAAATGTGCCGCTTTTATAAATTGGGAAGTGCTAGGGCTATCGAGAGTCGGTGGAATATTCGAGTTCCCACCGATGCTAGGTTTGAAAACAAAGTATTTTCAAATATTCTCTATTATTATTTATTAATTTATTATTATTTTTCACATACTTTTATCATTATTTATTACTATTCACTATTTTATTATTACTTTTTACATACTTTTTATTACTATTTACAAATATTTTCAAACACTCTCAATATCTAAATGTAGCCACTTAATATATATATATATATATATATATTGTATTTTTTTCAAATATTTTTTAAATCACTTAAAAAAATATGTGGCACATGCGTATAATTAACGTGGAACTGAAATATACAAATTAACTGCATATACAGCTAGTAGATCGGTGGTTGAAGAAGAGAATGACAGATTAATGGGCCTTGTGGGGGAGGACAATATATTACTTGTCAAGTTTAAATATATGTTTTAGTTTTCCATGTCTGATCTATGGGTGTATATATATATTATATGTCACTATCTGGTTTTTTATATATAGATCACTAGTTGTATCAAATTCTTAAGCAGAAATTAGTAGTGCAAGTAATTCAGTATTTCAACTTGGAAGATAAGACATAATTAGTCATTTGCTTTGAGATGGCGTGCTCCATACACTCTTTTTAATTATCACTAAATGAAGACAAATGCGTGAATCTTGCAGTTTCAATTTTTTTGTTTGTTTGTTTGAAGAAATAGTCATGTATAATGACGTCTGATCAATAAACTTGTTCAAAATTATTGTCATTTTAGGCCTAATTTTGTTTTCATAGATAAAATAACATAAAAGTTAAAATTTGAATAAATATTATTATAAAATATTTTTTAAAATATTAAAAATATTTTGGGATTAAAAAAAGTTGTTTTGATATTTGAAAAGGTTAACTTTTTATTTTATTTTATATAAAAATTTGAAAAAATAATAATGATGAGATGAGATATGATAAGATTATTTATAAAAACAAACTAAGCCTTTAGGTCTGGTTTGTTTACAAAACAAACCTAATCTTATCTCATTTTATGTCATTTAATCATTACACAATTTTCAAATTCTAATACAAAATAATATAAATAATTTAATATATTCAAATCCCAATACAAAAATTATATTAAAAAAATATATTATAACAATATTTTATTAACTTTTCACTTTAATTTTAACTTATTTCATCTCATCTCAGGGTTGGTTTGGATTCGTACAGATGAGACGAGCTCGTCTCAATTTATCTCAAACTCATCATGATTACATTTTTTTTTTAAAGTTTTATACAAAATACAAATTCCAATACATTTTTTTCAAATTTTAATAGTACATATTTTTTAAATCTCAATTCAATTTTTTCAAATATCAAAATAATAATAATATTAAAAAATAAATTAAAATCATCTCAATTCATCTTATCTCTCAATCCAAATCGGATCTCAATCTCATTTCTATAAACAAACCAGACCTAGTTTACAAATTGAAAACCTCATATGGTTTAGCCTAGGGTGCAAAAAGTCTGCCCACCCGATCAATCCGACCGACCCCCTCTAGGTGATCGTTGTCCATCGGACTAAAGTTGTTTTCTATCTCATATAAATATAATACATATATATATATATATAATATTTAGTGGAAATAGTGGGTGTGTATAGATACATACATACATATATATAGATTAAATCTAGACTGATTTGAAAAACAAATATACTTATAAAATTAATAAATTTGGTACATGATGCAAGCTTTGTGTGTCAACTTATCATGAGTACTTTGTTGTGGGATTGGTCAATGGTACATTTTTATCATCGTGAAACTTCAATAGTTTGGTGGGTTTGTCAATGATCAATACTTGCGAATATATATATATATATATGCGGAAGATAATAAATATTTCATGATGACGTCCTAGCTAATTGATATTTTTATTCTAATTTATTCTAATTATATATATAAAATAAATAAATAAAATAGTTCCTAATGATATAGTTAATTGATCGACTCATGTCAATTATCACAGTTACAACTCAGATAATCTTGTATTACAAAAGAAAATCCAAATACATCTGATCAATGCCTAGGCGCTGCTCATGAAATAAATGAGGAATTTATAAATACATGATCAATGAATCTGAAAAGGTTGCAAAGTGTTAATTTGTTGCATGGGATTATATAAGGAGGCCGGGAATTAACATGATGCCCTACACAAGCCCTTGGTATCATGTATATGCAGGCCTTATTTATTTAATGTCTGTGATCACCTACCCCATTTATTTCATGTGGACCAAACATTAACAATCCTTGTTTGTTCAACTATTTTGATTTTGATTGATTTATTTATTTAGTTAATAAAGTCACTTGTAATAAATTTGTATGCATATTTAATCTGTTTATAAATGTTTAAAAAATATTTAAAAAATTAATTAAAAGTACAAATGCATGCAGTACTGTATAATATGGTACTACGCCCAACGGGTACACCAGCTGGATGACATAGTAACAGTACTACTATCCTCTCTCTCTCTCTCTCTCTCTCTCTCTATATATATATATCGATCGGCTCATTAATTCTGTAACCGGGTAGTACTGGAAGTGTCCCTGCAATTAGCTAAGTATTCTCAATGATTTAAGTTGCATGCAGGCTAATAAGGGAATGATCCAAATAATTGTTTTGAAAAATCATTTCTAACTTAATTAATACATTAAATAAACACACAAACTGCTATATATGGATACGTCGGATCCACATGATCAGTTAGGATAAAACAATATCGGTTATACTTTGATTTTTTTTTATATATACTTATAATATAGATTTCACATTAAGTACTTACAGTTGTAAATACAAAAATGTTATTATACTGATACTTCAAATCTAACAAAATCTTTTTGAAAAAAAATGCTAGATGCATGCATAGCAATTAGTTAATTAGGATCTCGGCTGCGTGCCCGTGAATATTTGGAGAAAAATAAAACATTGTGAATATTAATTATAAGATGATTTATGAATGGTAGTAAAATAGTTTGAATTATAACTTTATTGGATTTTGGAAAAGAAAATTTCAAATTAAAATATTATTAGAATATTTTTTTTTCTTTTGAAAATTGAAAAGCTGAATTATTATTTTTTATTTTAAAATTTGAAAAAATTATAATGATTAGTAGTTTAAAAGTATTTATATTTGAATGAGATTTACAAAGAAAATAAGATGAAATAACATGTACATAAGATGATTTTTTTTTTTTGGGATTTTTGGGACCAACTGCTCGAACTTTTGGAAGGCTTGGATTTTGTTTGTTCTCATGTCTTCAAATAAGGAAATTCTGTGATGGATTATCTGGCAAAAGCAGGTGCACATGCAGGGTGATAATAGGTTTTATTCTGATACTCAACATCTTCCCCGTGTTCTTAGGGGACTGGTTTGTATGTTAAATTGGGAATGCCTGCCTTTCGTGATCACTAGTTGGTTGGGGTGGTGTTCTCGAATATGATCTATTTGGTAGCCGGCAGTCCTAGTTGTTTTACTCCGTGCTTAGCCTTTTGGTTCAGGGTGTGTTCAGTTTTTTGGCATTTTTGGCTTTTTTGGGTTTCCTATAGGCTTGTCTAGTTTGATTGCTTTATTATATAGGCTTGTTAGATTGTTTTATAGGCTTGTTTAGCTTTCTTTGATTTTAGGCTTGTTTAATTTGTTTTCTGGTTTTATTTGGCTTGTCTTGGGGGTTTTTCTTTTTTATTTGTAAACTCATAGATGTTTGGCTTGTAATTACGATTTTCTTGCATCATAAATGAGTACTCATTAATAAAATTGGAGTAGGAGTTATTAATGGATACGTGATTCTGACTCTTTCCTAAAAGGTAAAAAACTCAAACATTCTGTGAGAATTTATCAAAAATATGAAATTTATAGCAAATCCAAGAGAGAGAATATATATAAGAAGAGATCATCATTAATTACCATGTAAAATGGTGATATTATTCCTTTCCTTTAAAGAAATTATGCCACAATTGCATGCTACCTACTGAGAATTGCGAACTTAATGGCCTTAATTAATTGCTTAATTTCTGTTTGGCCTTGTCTATTTTCTTTTTACCATCAAATTGCAGATACGCATTCCTTTGAAGAAAGAAAAAAGAGAGAGAAAAGAAAAGAAAAAGCATTGAAACGGATCCGAATGAGTTTTTTTTTTTTGTCATTACTGTTCCTAATATAAGAACAAAGTCATTACAATTGCAACACTTTTGCTGTCATCATCATCTCACCTTTATGATCACCACCGCACCCAACTACCAAGAAAAAAGGGAAATACAAAACCTACAAACACTCCAAATCTGCAGAACCCAAAAATTGCAGCATCGAAATTCATGCATTTGAGGTGCCAAAAAGCAATGTTTTTTTTATCAAACCCCAAAACACCCAATTCCATGATGATGATGAAGGGACTTTTCCGTATCAATCATTGCCTGAACGTTCCTAAACTCCTCAACATGGCAAGGAATAGTGATTGTCCCTTTCTGATCAAAACCGTACTCTTCCTCAGCCTCTTTTAAGAGCTGCATGAACAGTGGGTGATTGAAATATAAAACAGGCACCACAAATCTCTGTTGCTCATCACCCTGACCAACCTTGATCGCCAAACACCCTTTTGGCACGTCTCTCATAATCTCTTGAGCCTTCTTCCCTTGGTCATGATGCTGCTGAGGCAGGTTTGAGTGAAAGTTTCTTAGAGTTTTCTGATCTCTACATCCCATATCTGCAAAATTCATACAAAACGAAGATCGACAAAGAAAGACAAAGGATCAGTTTTCTTGCCGATCTTTTACCTCCGATTATTACAGGTTTTTATAAGAAAACAACGGAAAGAGGCGCCCAAGGCTCAGAGGCTTCGATCATGCCTTGGTTGAACTTGAAGAGGGTAAGGAAAGAGTATCTCAGAGAGATTGGCACGTTGGTCATGGCTATACGAAGTGCATGAGGCCAGAATAAAAAAAATAGGGATATATAGGAAGAGCGTTGGGACTTTATGACAGTCCAGGAAAGTGTGTTGAGGCTTCCTCCGCTGTTAAAGTAGAATTTGTTATTTTCTGCGCCCTATGTAGTTTCTCATGAAGTTGAACCATTGCATCTTTTGTGGCCAAGATAATTGTCGATATATAGCGATCTCGATCGGACGGGCTTTTATAACGTATACGAAATAAAAGACGAGGTACAAAGGGTATAAACTTAGGGCTTTTGTGCGTGGAGCAAGCCAGCAAGGACCACGCCCTTCCTTTTTTTTTTTTCCTTTCATTTTTCCAATTTAAAATTCTAGCTATTATGAAGTTGATCTGATCATATAAAGCATATATATTAAAGGATTTTTCTAACATAATTTGATTTGAGATATAAATTTAAAATTTAAAATTTATCGATAAAATCTTATAATTTAAATGATATATGTAAATATATAATGTAATCTGCTCGCTAATTTAAGAATAGAATAACTATTTTAAATATAATTTTTTTGATATGTTTTTCAGTATATCAATTCACATGACGAGGAGATATAAAGAGTGCTGTGGGCCTAGTAGGATCCCTCCCAAAAATACCCATGTTAGTCCAATTGTAAGTAGGGTAGTATACATTTATAGCGAGTGGAATAGGGAAGGACATAACATGAAAGTTAGGTTTATAATCTCAATATGGGATGTTACAGAGAAAATAAATCCACGGACAGCCAAAAGCAACACTTGAACAAGTGCAAGCAGACATCAAAGTGTCTTAAGTAATCATAACAATTTCCCTTTTTCTAGAGAGAGAAGCTCTGCCTTGTTTCTAAAAAAAGTTCAATCCATCCACTCGATTTCTTCGAAGAATCTCCTTTTCTTTTTTCTATTCCTTTGTACTCCCTATTTGTGAATATGTTTTTATGGTAGTATTTTTCTACCAACTTACAATGCTCTAGAGTGTTTCATGAAGTGGCTGAAATTAAGAAATATTTTTCATGTATTAAAACTTTGATAAAATCCCTTACTTAACCTTACAAGCCATGGCATGCATGTTGGTATCTGTGTTGGTGATCTTCTACTTTATGGGTGCATGTGCTTGTATTGTGAAACATTGTGACCTTAAGGTGGGAGTGACAATCAAACCAAGCTACTAGGGTGTGAGCTTGTAGTATCCTCAATATATCCGAAACATGTGTGTGTGTGTATGTGTGATTCTTTTTGGACATAGACTATACATGAGTCATGTGCATGCTAGGAACAAAACTCACTATATGGTGATGCTTACTCACCGATGAGTTTCTTTACAAAGCATGTCTAAGTTCCTTTGCTTATTACCTTAAAACTCTCACTAACCAATTGCTTAAGGATTCTTCTAAATGTAATGGAAAGAAGGTGAGATTTTAGAGTGGTATTTATTATAGGCATATTTTGAAGACTAGAGTTACTTACAATCGATTAATCAATTACTCTAACCCAAGGTGCTATGACTTGGTTGGCAGGACGGAAGACCCTCTTCAAAAGAGTTCCATGGATGATGTGAGAGATCTCATGATCATGATATATTGGATGTGAGTGGTGATCATTACGTTCAAAAAATAACACGATAGTTGTAATGTAGTTTTGGGGTGGTGATTTTACAGAGATATAAATTAAAAGAATAGTAGAATAACAAAAAAACTAAGAAAAAAATATTAAATGATCTATGAAAAAATAAAAATTGATTTTGAATGCAAAATAAAATTAAACAAAATAATTAACGAAAAAAGTATTCAAAATTGACGAACGGTAGAGTTTTAAGAATCCCTTACACATATCTAGTATTTTAATTATTTTTAATTCATTGATAATTCAATTGAGAATTCAATTATATAATTCTTAATTGGAAAATATAGAATTATAAATCAAAATTAAATCAAATGTAACCTCTAGAGAAATCATCCATCGTTTTTAAATCACGCAAATTGTTATTCATATTGAGAAAATCCAACGACGACAATATACCTAACGAACAATATTGTAGCAGAGAAATAAATCAATATAGACAATTAATTAATTCAAACATAATCAAAGAATTAATCCATTAATTCAATAGAAAAAGTATGACCGAATATATAAACGAAATAAATTCTAAAATTATTTAGAAAAGAAAATACTAACAATATATTAAGCATGATAAAACAAAGATTTTAATAATTAAAAATTAAATATATGAATTAAAAATAAATTAAAATACTGTCTAGCATGCAAATTCATCCTTAACTTTACTTAAGAATTTAGTTATCTATACACATAACGAATAACAAAAATCTCCAAGAAATACCATCTCTTCCTCCGGAAGAATTTTCGTTCACGTCCATCTCCGTGCGTAGCCTTTTTTTTGGTTCCAGTTCTATCTCTTACCCCGGCGCTACACATAATTTTATCAATGTATATGTCGTGCCCTTAAGTCCAAAACAATGAAGTGTCGTCTGCGTTTAGGTTCCATGTGAATTGTAGTAACGTGCGGGCCTAAATTCTAATTTGAGAAAAAGTCGTACAGCTCATGAGGCTTGAAGTCATCCGTGTGTTATGTCCTCAGTGAATTTAAACTTGAGGCCCGACTGCTGTGCATGTTATTGTCAATCATCACCGTGGGCCCATGTGAGGTTAAGTGAAACCTGCTGAAAGGTAGAGCCCAATTGATTTCATGCGTCCTTGAGTTGAGTGAATGCACAATTGAAGGCACCGATTTGTGTGAATTGAGGGTGCGGGCCTGAAGTGAGAGTTGAAACTATGCCTTCGTGTGTTAACTTGTGAGGGTGGAAACTAATGAAGTGTATTGCCATGCATCTCGTTCCAGGCCTTAATTCTTTTTCACTCCTTCAAACAAAATAAAAATAGAATAGAATAAAATAATAAAATAATATAAAAAATAAAGAAATTAAAAAATAAAATTAAAAGAAGATAAATAATACTTAAAAACATCTTAATATAAATAAAAATTTAATTCAATAAAATAAATAAAATTCAATTATTTTTATTTTTATTATTTGTAATTTAATCAAAAATTAGAATATTTAAAATGCACTTTCTTTCGCACGCTGATCAAGTGGCAAGAAAAACTGATGAAGTAAATAAACTTACTTCATTGGATCCTTATGAAAGTTCTTTAGTGATGCCTGGAGCTGAATTCAAGAAATAAATTCCGTAATACTCTTTAAACTCTTAATAGCCTCTTGATAATTTGCTACGTGGGTATGAATTGTAAGCCCAATTCCATCGGCTTTTTTTATATCCATCCTTCGTCCTTAACAACCCAGCCAGGTTAGGTATCCTTTGAAAATTTACATATACAGGGACATTATATAGCATAAACAATTTATAAGATCATTTCTACTGGATTTAAGTTAGAATAATTCTATCAAATGGAGGCAACTGTTGGAGTCGTAAAACCTTATCTGTAAAGACAACTTGGCAGTTACAATTAATAAAAAACCATCCAAAAGCAAGGCATCATAAAACATATTTATGTCCTATAGCAATAAAAAAATAATGTAAACTCAATAAATGTTTGTAGCAGACTCTCAAGGAGAGTTAACTCAACAAATTAGTGCATCTATTAGCTCTAGTCTGAGATAAACTTATGAAAAACTATCCCAATTCAGGTGCAGAGACACTCACTCCTTTCAACTTACAGTACTCCATGTCCATCCAGTAATCCTCCTTGCATCGTTCTTGTGCAGTGCCAATATTGGATTACAAAATAGACACAATAGTTAAATAATGACAAGGGTTTCAATAAAACCTAAAGGCACAGGCAACAAATCCTTGTTTTCTTTCGCTAATAACTCTACAAAATAAATGTCAACAAGAACACAATCCATGAAAATAATAAGAACTCAAACCTTAGATCAAAATCCAACAACAATAATAAGGTAAATCACGCATAAAAATCCAAAATTTGAAAATTTACCCCAAGCAAAATTAGCTTTTGGAACATGTGATCGGGCTCAAGTACTCAGCCATGACTTCTAGGGAGAGACGAAGAGAGAGGGAGAGACTTACACAGAGAGAGCTCAGCTTACCATGGATGGATGGTTGGGTTTGGTGGCACATAGTGCACTGGGCCATGAGTATGGTGGCGATGGACAGAGCAGAGAAATAGACGGAGAGAGAGAGAGAGAGAGAGATTACTAAACATGGAGTTTTGTGGAGGAAATTGGTGACAGCATGTGAAAGATCCACGACAAACTGACTAAAAAACAAAAAGGGTGTATCGGGTGAGGAAGAAAGGAATAAGGGAGAAAAAAACATTTTTAAATCTTAAAACTATTTGCAGTGAAGTTAAATCACCGCAAGCATTAATATTCCTCACCGCATAAACTAAAAAACCCTAAAATTAAAAAAACAAAATTGGGCACTGTTATAAAACTAAAGAAAGAAACTACTATTGCAAGAGAAAAATATATATAAGAAACTCTTTGAAATTCTTAAGAATTGAAATTTTCTTTCTCTCTCTATATTTTTTTATGAATTTCATAACAACTGAAGCCCCTATTTATAGGCCTTGAAATTACTATACAAGTCACTATACAAGATTTAAAATAATAGTGGTGGAGTCATTCACATAATTTTAGTAGTGAGACAGGAGGCGACAGCTGTCTCTCCACTTACATTCCAATGTTTCATTACACTCCTCCTTAAATGACCATCTATAAAGAATCTACTTCATTAAAATCTTGCCAAGGTAAAAAGAGTACAGTCTTCTTATGTATCCACAAGTATTTTAAGATTACCTCATTAAAACCTTGCATAGGAAAACCCAGTAAAACAAAACCTTAACGAAGGAAAAAGAGTACAATCAGCACAAGTTTTCAGAGCATTTACTTCCCCTGAAAAGTGCATGATAATAGATCTTTGAGTCTACGCATTTTAATGTTATGCACAATCATCTTGAATGTCGAACTTGGTAACGCATTTGTGAATAAATTTGCTAGATTATTACTAGATCGTATCTGGTTGATATCAATTTCACATTTCTCTTGAAGTTCATGAGTATAAAAAAATTTAGGTGAAATATGTTTGGTTCTGTCACCTTTGATATATTCTCCTCTGATTTGAGTGATACAAGCAGTATTATCTTCATATAAAATTGTTGGGCTATTATTAATCATAGAAAGTCCATATTTTTTCTGGATATGTTGAATTACTGATTTAAGCCAAATACACTCTCGACTTGCTTTATGAATAGCAATGATCTCTGAGTGATTTGAAAAAGTAGCAGATAGTGTCTACTTAACAGATCTCCATGATATGACAGTATTTCCATAAGTAAATAAATATCCAGTTTGAGATCTACCTCTGTGTAGGTCTGAAAGATAACCTGCATCTGCATAGCCAATCAATTGTGGACTTGATCCATGTTGATAAAATAATCTCATATCAACCGTACCATGAAGGTAACGAAAAACATGTTTAATGTCATTCCAATGCCTTCGAGTTGGTGCAGAACTATGTCTTACAAGCAGATTAACTGAGAATGTAATATCTGGTCGAGTACAATTTGCAAGATAAATCAAAACTCCAATTGCACTGAGATATGGTACTTCAGGACCAAGAATTTCTTCATTGTCATCACAATGACGGAATGGATCATTTTTCACATCAAGTGTTCGAACAATCATTGGAGTACTCAGGGGATGAGATTTGTCCATGTAAAAATGCTTTAGGACTTTCTCAATATACATGGACTGATGAATAAAAATTCTATTTGGCAAGTGCTTGAGCTGTAGACCGAGACAAAATTTTGTTTTGCCAAGATCTTTCATTTCAAATTCATTCTTTAAATATATAGCAGTTTTTTAGATCTCTTCACGAGTTTCCACAATATTTAAATCATCAACATAAACCGCAATAATAACAAATCCGGATTCTGATTTCTTAATAAAAACACATGGGTATATATGATTATTTTCAAATCATTCTTTCAATAGATATTTGCTTAAGCGATTATACCACACGCATCCAGATTGTTTCAACCCATATAAAAATCTTTGTAGTCTAATAGAGTACATATTTCTAAATGTACTTGTAGATACTTCAGGCATTTATATCCTTCAGGGATTTTCATATATATGTCATGGTCTAAGAATCCATATAAATATGCAGTGACTACATCCATCAACTGCATTTCTAATCCTTTTATAACAACTAGATTAATCAAAAATCTAAATATGATTGCATCTATAACGGGTAAATATGTTTCTTCATAATCAATCTCAGGTTTCTGCAGGAAATCTTGTACGACAAGTCATGCTTTGTACCCGACAATTTCATTTTTCTCATTACGTTTTTGTACAAATACCCACTTATATCCAATAGGCATTACACCTTTTGGTATTTGGACAACAAGTTCAAATACTTCTCACTTTACTAACGAATATAATTTAGTTTCAATAGTTGCTTTCCATTTTGGCCAATTATTTCTACGTCGACATTCTTCGATGGTTTTTGGTTCACTTTCTTTATTACTTCTGGTAATGTCAAGAGCGATTTTATATGAAAATATGTTGTCGACAACAGTTTTATTTCTATCCAGAATTTCTCCAGTATTCATGAAATATATTGAGATCTCATTATTTTCAGATACCTATTCCTTTTCAGGAAAAAACATTTCATGACACATCTCTTCAGGAGGTCTATTTTCAGGAGATTTATACTCTTCAGGAGTTTCCTCTTCAGGAGGTTCTGGAATAAAAGATTTGAGTTTTTTAAGAGTACCAATTATATTTATAACCCGTATTGTGGGTATGTGTTATTCAAAAATACCAAATTCATTTTGTATTATTTTCCTTCTGAAAGTTTTATCTTTTGCACCAATAAGTCTTCTACGCTTCAGGCGTGCCTTAGATTCACCTATTGTATTGCTGTTTTAATAATTTCTCTTTCAGGGACTTCAATCCTTGCCAAAGCATTAACATCAGGAATATAAAATTTTACTACACCTTTAGTGTCAGTAAATATATCCGATAATTGATTTGTAACATTTTGTAAATGAATAATCCTCTAAACTTCCAGTTTACATTCATTTGTAGGATGATAAAATTGAGACAGGATCTTATCATCCCAAATAATATATTGTCGTGTTTCAGGCACCGACTTTTCTTTGCCCATTAATAGAAAAGTATATTCGTCAAAGTGACAATTTTCAAAACGTACTTTAAACATGTCTCCTATAAGGGGTTCAAGGTATTTAATAATAGATGGAGAATTAAAACCAACATATATCCCAAGTCTACGTTGATGGCCCATTTGTGTACATTGTGGATGTGCAATTGGAACATATACAGCACATCCAAAAGTACGAAGATGAGAAATATTTACTTGTTGACCAAATGCAAGCTGTAATGGAGAATATTTATGATATGCAGATGGTCTAATGCGAATTAAAGATGCTACATGAAGTATAGCATGTCCCTAATCAGAAAAAAGGTAATCTTGATTTCATAAGTAAAAGTCTAGCGATTAGTTGAAATCTTTTGATTAAAGATTCAGCTAAACTATTTTGTGTGTGTGTATGAGCAACATGATGTTCAACATCTATTCCTATTAACATGCAATAATCATAAAAAATTTGAGATAAAAATTCATCTGCATTATCCAATCGAATGATCTTAATTAGATATTTAGAAAACTGTGCTCGTAGTTTGATTATCTGAGCAAGAAGTCTAGCAAATGCAACATTTCTAGTGGAAAGCAGACAACCATGTGACTATCGACTATATGCATCAATCAAAACCATAAAGCATCTAAATGGTTCACTTGATAGATGAATAGACCTACATATATTTCCATGAATCTTTTATAAAAATGATGGAGATTCAACAATGACTTTTGATGAAAATGGTCTGATAATCAACTTACCTTGAGAACATGCAAAGCATGAAAATTCATTGGGTAGAAATTTCTTTTAATTCTTTAAAGGATGCCTATGCGAATTTTCAATAATTCGTCTCATCATTATAGATCCTGGATATCCAAGGTGATCATGCCAAGTCATAAATATTTTAGGGTCAATGCACTTCTGGTGCATTACCACATATGTTCAATTGTTCTTATCTTTATATAATACAATTTAGAATATAGAGCATACAGTTTGTATAATACGAGCTTCTGACCTGATATTGTTTTAGTAATAAAAAGATGTTCTTTACTGCCTTCATTGGTCGTTTCAATATGGTAGTCATTACGACGTATATCTTTAAAACTCAATAAATTTCTTCTAGATTGTGAACAGAATAGAGTATCATTAATACAAAATTTGGTGTCATTAAGCAACACAATATAAGCTCTTCCGGAGCTCTCAATTAAATCTGATGAGTTTGATATGGTATGAACATAGGTTTTACTTAGTGTTAGATTTTGAAAATATTTATTTTCTTTGAAAATTGTGTGAGTTGTAGTACTGTTAGCCAAACATATATTTTTATCATTCAACACAGAGATAAGAAACTCATCAATGTGATCCATGATTCTACAAAAATATAAAAAAAATTTATTACAGATAATAGAAAGAAAATACATTAATTGAGTAAAACACTTCCATCTCCAATTAAGTGGTCAATACCACCTTCAGAATGATTAAAGAAATCAGAGATATCAAAATGAATAACATCTACATCTACTGAATCTAATAAATCATCTGATGATTTTACTAAATTTGTTTCATACATTTTATTTTTTCTTTTAATAGATGCTTGATATAAATCAGTTAAGTGCCTAACCGTACGACAGGTACGTGACCAATGTCCAGTCATTCCACATCTATGGCACACCTCTTCACTTTTCTTTGAAAAATTATTCTGGAGATTTTTACCCATTTCTGAATTGTACAACTTCTGGTGATACGGTATACTATTATCCCTTTTAATGTTGTCATTTCTTGGACCAACATTTCTATCATTTCTCTTACTAGGTCCACGATACCTATTTCTTTTAAAGGATGCACCATTCACTTCTGGGAATGATGCAAACCTATAATCATTCATTTCAGGGAATGATATTGAGCCAGTAAGACGTAACTGATGGTTTGCTAATAAGAGCTTATTGTTCTGCTCAGCTACTAAAAGACATGATATAAGTTCAAAATATTTCTTGAATTTTCTCTCTCGATACTGCTGCTACATAAGCACATTTGAGGCATAAAATATAGTATAAGTTTTTTCTAACATATCATCATCGGTGATTTTCTCACTGCATAATTTTAATACTAAGTTTATTTTAAAAAGTGCAGAATTATACTTACTAACACTTTTATAATCTTGCAACCTCAGGTGCAACCAATCAAAACGAGCTCTTGGGAGGATGACAGTTTTCTGGTGTTCATACGTTTCTCTTAAACTGTTCCACAAAATATAGGGATATTTTATTATAAGATATTCAGTTTTTACTTCTTCATGAAGACGGTAGCGAAAGAAAATTATTGCTTTAGTAAGGTCCTCCAGAGACGTTTGATTTCTTTCTTTAATTGTTTCACACAGGTTCATTGCATCAAAATGGATTTCAGTATCAAGTATTCAGGATAAATAATTTTTCCAGATATGTCAAGAGTAACAAATTTCAATTTTGTAAGATTTGTCATTTTCTACATATATAAATAACGAAATAAATATGTGTATCTCAAAAAATATATTTATAAATTCACACAGATAATCATCAATAAAATATATCAAAGACTACAAATAATATAATGGTTTCAGAATTGGTAGAACCGTCGTATTAATAACGTTTTATAAAACTAAAGAAAGAAACTACTATTACAAGAGACAAATATATATAAGAAACTTTTTGAAACTCTTAATAACTGAAACTTTCTTTTTCTCTCTATATTTTCTTATGAATTTCATAACAACTGAAACCCCTATTTATATGCCTTGAAATTACTATGCAAGTCACTATGCAAGATTTAAAATAATAGTGGTTGGGTCATTCACATAATTTTAGTGGTGGGACATGGGGTGGCAGCCGTCCCTCCACTTACATTCCAATGTTTCATTACAAGCACTTTATTTTCGGTGACTTTTTTGACGCCGGAGAAAATTGTTTCCACAAAATTTTGCTTGCGGGCTGTGATCTCATGGCAAAAGTCAATTCTTTTCCCACGAACTCTTTGGTTGAGGTGTCGCTCAAGTTCCAGAGACATCACTCGATCGATCTGACTGAAGAGGCACTTTTTAATTGGATTCAAGACACCTCTCAATAGTTAAAATTTATTAAATAAGTTGAGATGTGTTTAAATTTTTATGAAAATTTAGAAAATAATTGATACTGAGCTTGTGAGGAAAATAAAAAAATAAAGATAAAGTGATCCAATGGGATAAAGATATTACCGTCCAAAAGAAGATACGTTCACCACCCGAATAAGAACATCAAAGGGATACAGAAATCACCACCCAAAGGAAACTCACGAGAGATATAGAGCAAGAATTCACCGCTTATTAGAATTCATTGAAGGATAAAAGTTTTAAGAAGAAGCTCTTCTTCACAAGCTAGAAGTTCAGTTTTAAAAGTAACTGAAATCTGAATTTTTCATCAATATAAAGGGGTTTATGTCAGAAAACTTGGAACAACCTTCCAAGCATGGGTAATTTCAAAATACATGTGAATTCCAAAAGACTTTTTTCTAAAGAAATCCAAAAGACATAAGAAAAATAAAAATATACAACATCCCACTTGCCTCGCACATCCTTCAATAAAATCTTTATAACTTATTCTAGAAAACTCCAAATTGCACACTGTTTGATGCGTTGGAAATTAGAGACATGAGGTTTTCCAATGAGATATAGATTTTTGGCTAAGGTTAGATTTAGGTATTGAGACATGTTTAGAAGAGTTGTAAATAGTAATAAAAATTAGATGAAAATTTATAATAAAATATTAAATAATAGTAAAAAAGTAATGAATAATAAAAAAATAGATAAAAAATATTAATAAAATAATAAATATTAATAAAATATTTTGAAAAACTCTCACTTTCCAAACATAACCTAAGTTATCTACAATCTTTCCAAAATGACGTTTCAAAATACATGTTGGACAATGGGCTGGGTAAATGGGTTGGTCTTTGGAGTCATTGGGTTTAGTGGCTTCATTGGGTTGATCCTCAAAGACTCCTATGTCAATATTAGATCTTATATATTAATAATTAATTTGAGATGAGTTGAATTGATTTCAACAACCAAATGATACAAAAGAGTTGTGCTGAAGAGAAACATTTTTCATTAGAAGAGCCCATTTCTGATATTATGGTAAATCAAATGGGCCTTATTTGAGAAACTTTTTTAAATCATACAATGAATGCTTTACAAATGGGCCTTATTTATATGGGCGGTACACAGAATAATATACAAAACATCTACGAAGTGAGTTGGACTAGAATATGTTTAACTAGTGATACATGAATTTTAATGGTAGAACTTTGTATATATATAAAACTAGAGTTCTACAACTAAAAGTCATATTATCAATACCTACAACAATTCCAAACATACATTTGTTCTTAAGAAATGTTTTAGTCATGAAAATATTACATAAAAATAATTTAATAAATTGACTTAACTAATTAGAATAGTATATTAGATTATAAATTAGTTATTTTTATTGTAAAATAAATATAAGTTCCTATATCAAATCATGTTAGATTTTGGATTTATTTAATATGATCTTTTATATTGTAACACTTTTTTTTTAGTTCTAATTGCTGATTAACATTGAGTAGCACTGGTTTTAATTTTATTTCGTACCGGTTTTAATTTTAATTGGGGGCCCCAAAAGCTTTACTATTTCTTTCTATTTTACTGCGCTTGTTTTCTCCCACGTATTGTGCGTACCTCTTTCTTTTTCTGGATCCAGACATGACCAATTGACCTGAGCACCAAAAAGCTTCTTCCTTTTCACCTAATAATACCATTCCGCCCCAACTTTTAGTAAAGAGTGCTCTCTCTCTCTCTCTCTCTCTCTCTCTCTCTCAAACACACATCCGGCACACAGACTGAGATCAGCACGTGAGAAATAAGGAAAATTTATTAACTGTACCCAGGGTGGTGTTGGAGGGAGAGGATTAAGATTTTGACTCACTTTAAAATGAGAGATAAAATAGATTAAAATGAGTTTAATTTATTTTTTAATATTATTATTATTTTAAAAATTAAAAAATAAATTTTAAAATTTTAAAAAATTATATTAAGATTTATATTTTATATAAAATTTTTAAAAAATATAATAATAAATTTAAAATAAATTAAAACGAATTCTTTATCTATAAATCCAAACCCATCCTTAAAGGCGAAGAGAGAGAAGTGTTAGAGATAAAGAGAGGAGGAAAGAACTTAGGCTCCGCTTGGATTCGGAGATGAGATGAGTTGAGATGAGTTTGGTTTATTTTTTAATATTATTATTATTTTGAGATTTGAAAAATGTGTATTAGAATTTGAAAAATGTGTATTGAGATTTGAAAAATGTGTATAGAAATTTGTGTTTTGTATAAAAAATTATAAAAATATAATGATGAAATGGAAGTGAGTTGAGCTGTCCTTAAAATGAGTTTAATTGTAGTATTAATTAGAATATAAAAGCGGGGCCTTAGACTGTCCTTAGACTCACTTCACAATACAAACGGGCCTTAGACTGTCCTTAAAATGAGTTTAATTGTAGTATTAATTAGAAAATAAAAGACAAACAATTATTAATCAATAATGGCATTATCGACAACCTGGGTTGGAGTTACAGGGATTTGACATTTACTTATTGTTTCTCTCCCTCTCACTCTCTCACTTTAACACAATTTTCAAGACTACAAAAGCGTTGAAATCTGGAGCCCGTATCGTCCTCTCCGTTTGTCACTCTGATTCTGATGTATACAGCGAAGAGAGAGAGAGGGAGAGAGAGAGAGAGAGAGAGAGAGAGGGAGGCTCTAGCCTGTAGCATGGCAGCTCATGTTCCGGGAGAACAGTTAGATAAAACAACCAGAATGTTCAAAAATAAAATATAAAATAAAATAAAGAAGCAGAATCTTTGTTCATGGAGAGTAACTTAGCTTAAGGTCTGGTCCAGACTGATATTGTTTTTCAAAGAGTGCTAACAAAACAAAAATACTGACAACTTGATGCATACCCAAATGAAATTGTAGATAGAAAGTTTCAAAACGTGCAAAAACCCTGCATGAGACTTGATCACCTCCCAAAAACCTAAAAACATGATGTTAAACCGCCAGCATGCAGCAGCTGTTGTTTCAAGCCGTATATATATATAGGTTTATTCATTTAATTTCTCTGCTACTTTAATTCCACGAATTGGAGTACTATATATTTTACAATATATATTTTTGATCTTTTTATTATAATAAATAACTATATAATATTAGTTATTTAACAATTTTTTTTGTTTTTTATTATTGATTTTTCGTTAAATATAACATCATCTATTTCTGAAAAATGTAATTATTAAAATCTAGTCTTCTGATTCAAACTCTTAAATCAAATACTTCAAATTTAAATCTAACCAAATTTAAAATTCTCATCATTTCAAAAATCATTATCCAAAACTCTCTCAATTCTAATTTGTTTAGACTATTTCTCAATTACAATTTGAATATAATCTTCAATTAAAACCGACACCCAATTTCAAACTCAACTCTCCCAATACTTAGACTAAACAATACAAATTATATAAATTATATATAATTTATATAACATACAAATGATTAATTATTAATATTTTATTAGTAATAAATTATGTAACATGCAAATTATAATATAATATTATAACATTAGTAAACTTACATTACGTTACATATTATAATATAACATTATTATTTTATTTTATATAAATTAGAATTTATATTATATATATATGATTTAAAATTTATATTAATTATTTAAAAAAAAAGAAATCTAAAATAATTAAATTTAAATTTATTTGTCAACTAGATTTGCGAAATACATTTATTTGAATAAAATACATTTATTTATCAATTTAAATTCACTATGAAACATTAAATTCAAATAATAATATTTTATAAATAAAATTATAATAATTATTAAATAGTATTATTTCATCACTTCACATCAATTTATAATTTATTTGTATATGATTATTTCATTATTAAGATTTTTTTTATTATCTATCAAGTATTTGTTAAAATTTATATTTTTTTTATGTATTAAATTTATTTATTTATTTTTTATAAAAATTTGATTATTTTTTAAAAATAACCACTTTATTAAATTAAAAAAATGTGCTTTTACGTTAGTACTCTTCTCATATATATATATATATATATATATATATAATATTTGTATCCAAGATGACAATAGACAGGCACTTGCTCCTGGACTATTATTATAAAGAGCGTCTAATTTAAATTTTCTTGGCTTTTGAACTTTTACAGGACAATCTGTTGGGCTTGTGGATTAATTTCTTTAAAAAAATCAGTTAAATCTGTCCCCCATTAGAAAAAATAAAAATGCTATAATTAGGCTGTACTTTATTAAAGTGGCCATCATGTGGAATGACAATAGGTGAGTTAATGGAGTCTCTCGGGATGCATTTATTATTTATATATAGATCTCATTTTTTTTTATTTTTAACTCATTTATAGTACAATTGATTGTCACAAAAAGAGGACATAAATCAGTGCAATGACAAGAAAATACAACTGTCTTCACAAGTGCAAAATTTTCAAGTAGTAGTCCTATTGCCTGAACTTCAATTTCAAACGGATATAACGTGAAAGAGAATGATAGATACACAATATTATACATAATATTATATATAATATTTTATAAAAATAAAGATATTTTTATAATTTATTTTATAAAATTAAATATTATTTTATAAAAATATTATATAAAATATTGTGTGTATTATTCTTCAATATGATATATGCGAGACAGATATTTATATCTGCTCACGTCAAGTCTACTCAGCTGATGGCTATTTACTTACTTGAAAAGATCAATCTGGACCCTTATGTATAGGTTCTCCATTCTTGCTTCGTTTTGTCAAAGTAGAGCTACTTTAGACTCTCAGATTTCCAGCAAAGGGATAGAGAGACGATCATAAAAACTTACCTACCTGCAAGAAGCATCGACAAAAAAGCAAAAAGATAAAGATAAAGGAAATTAAGGCCCCATATGTTTTACAATCCACTTTTGTTGTTTTATTTTGAAGATGACAGTTGTTTGTGTCGAGTATTATATCAGATTACCAACAAAACAGGTAACTAAATTATCCAAAGATGAGGTGGAGATCGACATATTAATCATGATTGTTTTTTCTTTTTCCATCTTTGGAATTTGAGGCAATAAGGTGCATATCTACAATGTGCTTACTTTTTTTTTCTTAATTATTAATTGTTGTAATTAGGATAACTTTGATATAAATTACCTAGGACCCAAAGTTGTTAAGAAACTTTTGACAATCATATAAAATATTTAGGTCATGTTTAGCTAATAAGATGAGATGATATACGGTAATTTTAAATAAAAAATTATTAGAATATTAATTTTTATTATTTTTATTGTTTTGAGATTTAAAAATGTTGAATTGCTTATTATATTATTTATAAAATTTAAAATAGTTGTAATGGTAAGATGAGATTATTTTGTATCCAAAGACCTTATATTCTATCAAAAAAATGAGTATCTATTATGAAGATAATTATTTACTATAAAAATAGATTTATTTTTATAAAAAATAATCATTTTGATAAAAAAAAATAATTAATTATAAATAAATATTTTTCTTATAGTGAGTCTCCCATACTTCTTACAATTTAAAGGTGGATACAATTTATATAATATGAATCTCTTTATTCCATAATCGTAAAGAAGAACCACAATTTAGATTAGAATCGAGATTATTCAGATGAGAAAATCTGGAATTCAGATGTCTTCAAAATGAGGTTTTGCAGCCAACCAATCCCGTGATGCCACGTGAACACTCTCCCAAAACAACAAATAAACCCACATGCACCAAATAATTCCAGATTGCTTCGTGAAGGATCCAAGAAATCGGCTGGACGACTGAAATGCTTTTGGACCATCCCTTCGTTGCTGCTAATGATAATAACGATATCATGCTGTTCCATTGGAGGACACCGATAAATCAAAAACATCAACATCCCCGAGAAGTCCTTTCAATTTTCCAAAATGGGTTTCAATGCAATCTTCGGTTGTAGTTTCGCCGGAATCTTCACCAGAGTCCGGTAAATTATTTGAATGGGAAGTAAATTCTGGTCTCAGTTTGTCATTCTTACCAAGTTTTTCTTTTCCGACGGATCGGCTTTGACAGCTAGTGACTGACAAGGCACCCAATTGGTCCTCTTTTCCAATAGTTGGTTCACAGTGAGATGGTTTTGGAACCGGTAATTTAGAGTAGAGAAGGGAAGAAGAAGTGACAAGTAATTTTGGGAAGAGCTTCGGATTCGTCGGGAGGGTCTCGAATTCGACAGTAGTGCAGGTCTCGTTCGCAGAGGGGGGAATCGAAAAATTTGAGGATTTTTTGGGTTCTCAGCTATTAAGAAAATATTTGGTGCATATGGGTTCATTTGTTGTTTTGGAAAAATGGTTATGTGGCATCACGGGATTGACTCTTTGCAAAACCTCATTTTGAAGACATTCGGACCTAGGATTGGATTTTCTCCGTTCAGATAATAGCAAGCATTAACTATGATAATAAAAGAAATGAAAATCTGACCCGAGTAAAAGGATGAAAACGATAAATGCATTAGAGTGGACCCCTAATGCCCATCTGCCGGTCATCTCCCTCCCCAAAAATGACACGCCACACGAGGGTCCCTCGTTTTCATCAAAGTAAAAATAACAAATAAAGTGACATCTTTTAAGTTGCTTTAGTGTTAATGATTCGAATCTAAATTTTTATTTCATGTAATACACAAAAAAAGTTGTAAAGTATTAAGTAAGTTTTCCATTATCGGGCAGCTCAAAAACCCAACCACTCCTCTGACTCAATGTTCCTAACCTCTCCATCCCTTTTGATTCTTTTTACATTCAATACTTTTTTACAACACCATTTATCTATAATTGGTGAAATATTGCACGTTTATCAAAATCCTGCCGTCCAAAAGGCCAGTTCACATTTCCAATGCTACACTATAATCATGATCGTAGATAGTCTACGTATGTTTGATCTATGACACCATCAACCATCTTATGCCCAAAACAAAGCTAATGCTGGCTTAAGCTTTCCGTGTTTGTAGAACTCATTGTTAAATTGTATGGTGACTGGTGAGTGCGTGCGTGTACGAGGTGTGAATGTACATCATTCATCAAGTTCTTCTGCCAAATCCAATGGTGGATGTATGTATATCAAACATTATCAAGGATATATAGTACAGAGGAGAGAGAGAGATTGCATGGGGTCGTGGTCATTTCGGCAGGAAGTGAGAACCCAGCTGTTAGAGTAGAGCCTGCACCAATCTTTTGTCTTTTTAGCGTTGGCTTTGAGCTCTTTTTTTACTCTTCTTATAACTCTGCCATACCATGCCATTCTCACTCATAATCACCACCACCAAATCTTCCATCCATCTCTTTCTCTCTCTCTCTTTTAATGGTCGGCGAAACACACTCTTCCTTAGAGTAGAAGATCATCATATGTGAAGATAGGGAAGCCTTGATCTTTTGAGGGGAATGTTGTCTGGCTCGAGGACACTTGGTTTGATCCTTTATTTTGTTACCTTCAGTCAATCTAAATATATATACGGTACGATAATTGATAACTCGTGATAATATGTGGGTCATGTTTAGTGTCGTCGGACCAGGCTTCATTCCCCCCAATTTTATGCTTCCACGGATCTATGCCAGGGCTTTAATTGATCGTGGGCTACATGCAAAGGTCTGTTTTCTTTCCTTTTTAAATCTTTAATATACTGAAGTGGGTGAATTTAGGGAATTATTGGCATCATGGGTTTTTGTTTCTAGCGCGATTAAAGATGTTATTTATGTGCAGATTGGTGTAATGATGGAGTATTTTGACTATCTGTTTGCATCGCCGCTCTTTTTTATTTCCCTCTTCTGATGATCATGTTATGATGTTCTTGTCAGTCGAAGCCCTTTTTTCGGATCGATCATTGCAAATATCTTCCTCAAGATGCCTTTCAGTATCTGATCTGTCTGTTTCTGCCATTTTTTTTCAGATCTGGTTTTGAAATTTGCTAATCATTCCCCTCCTTTTCTCTCTCCTAGGGTTTTATAGTTTAGATTTTGACAGTACATATCTGAAAATCATTCCAAATTAAATCTGTCGTAAAAGGCATAAGCTATATATCAGATTGAAACAGAAAAAGCAAGCTTATGATTCCCTTCCCTGTCGATGTTTAAGTTGTCCATTTTGATCTTATTTAATTTGTTCAATAAATATTGTTAGAAGTTTAGGTAATATTCCTTGATTATTACGGGCAATTTATATATATAATATGTTCAAGACCATTTATTTCCTAGGTAAATAACTATGGAGAGCTTTGTATCCTCCGCCCCCTTCGATTTTAAACTTGCGCTTTTGATGAAAGAAAAACAATGGCCTTTACAGATTGCAAGTAAGATACAACAAATTCAGCAGTATCTAGGGCTTTGGTTCATGTTTAAGCTTGGCATGCAGGGTCATTTCTGCAGATTACTCCTTAATTTTTGTGTTGTTGAAAATTAGCATTCTTTCTTAGCGTTTCAATAAAATCTGCAGCCTATCTTCCTTTTACATCTTATGTTCTTCCCCTTTCTGTGGAAAGCCTGCATGTGTTGGTTTATGCGTATGCTAGTAATGTGCTTGTGAGTGATCAATGAGTTTTGAAGAAAGCTAGCTAGCTACTTGCCTTGGTGTTAAATTAAACATATTGTTCATTTTTAGAAAATGTCACATTCCACCTGATCCTTCTGTGATTCGGTCTATCCTTTTGAATCATCTTTTCCTTGTGACTTTTTAGCACTACAGTACAGAAAAATGAGAAACTTATATCACTGGATTCTGAAAATAGTAGAAGAACAAATAGAAAAGAATAATACTATTATGCCATCTCAGTTTACTTCTCATTTTGACCGTTCATGTGTTTGAGATTTTTTTTTTTTTAAAGTGTTATTAAAAAAGTGATTATTAATAGAAAAGAATAATTACTCACCTGCTAATTAAGCGGCATAAAAATTAAAGTAGGCAAAGAGAGCTGAAGTATAATAGCACTACTCAATAAGAAAAACAAGTCTTCAGCATTAATTAGCAGGTGGAACATGCCTCTAAAAAGTGAGTAAGCAGCAGTTAAATAGTAAAACTTTGATGTTTCTTTCTCTTTGAATGATTTTGTTCGTTCTTTTTCATTGTGCTTTTTCATTTTCTGAAACGCTGTGGTACGAAAGACGTTCATAGATGAAAAGTAGCTGGCTGGCAGTCAGAAATGTAGGACGCAAATGTCAGTTTTTCTTCTGTTTGTTCAAGCTTTTTCTAATTTGTGAATTTTTTTTTTTTTTACTACTATTTATCTAGTTTTAGCTACTTTCATTGTGTTGATAATTAGGGTTTCCTTTATATTTCAGCCTTCCCCCGGTCTTTGAAGAGATTCTAGTACAAATGCTTTCACTTAAAAGGACTGCCTTTTTGGAAATTGCGTCGATTTTGTCCCATTACTTTCCACTCTGTTGGTCATCATTTTCTGTGACTGCTTTGAATGATTTGCTTTATAGAGAAAGAGAGAGAGAGGGGGAGATATCATGCTCCGTAGAGAATTCCCTAAAAACATTGAATTGCCACGCTCCTTTTTATGAACAAAAGCTTCAAATGTGTACAAATTGACCAAAGAGTTGAAAAAGTTTTTTAAGATTTTGGACCCTTAATGCATGCATGGGAAGCAGGAAGCTAAGGTCTATTATCTATCCATATATGATCAGCTTCAGCATAGGTCGTACATCGATGTTTGAAAATTGAAATTGACGGAATGAGAAGTGATATTCACCATATATATTTTATAATATTTATATATAATATATTATAAAATAAAAATATTTTTATAAATTAATATCACTTTATAAAAATATTTCTATTTTATAATATATAATATAGAAAGTATTGTCCATTTATTATTTCCCTTATTGAAATAGGATAAATGAAGCCTCTGCAACTTTGCCGTGTGTGGAATCCAAAGTATCTTTAATGTGATCACCTTTTCCCTAAGTCTTCTGATTGACCCCATTTTGTTTGGCCAACCTTTACTTCTTCTCTCTCAGATTACTCTTTTCCCAATGCTTTCTTTTCTCTTTGGTCATTGTGTAGGTCCGTGCTGATCGATATTCGATGATGTGAATTTAATTGCTGTCCCTTCATCAGCTAATCAAAACTTCTTTGAAATTACAAGTATTTGTACGTAAGGAAAATGTTAAATGTCTCTCTCATATGGATCCGATGAGATGGTTTTTTTTTTTTTTTTTTGTAAAATTTTTAAGTAAATATTTTTAAATAATGATATAATTTTTTTTATATTTTTTAAAAATATTTAAAAATATTAAAAAAAATTATATATTTTTTACATGATTTTTTTAACATCTTAAAATATTTTTTAAAAATATAAAAATATCATGATACTATTTAAAAATATTTATTTAAAAATTATATAAAAAAAAACTTAAAAAAAAATCTCTCATCGGGATCCGAATGAGAGGGATGGGTCGCATGATCCTTGTACGTAATGATATTTATAGATATATCAGAAAAGTAATAATAGACTTATATTTTAATATTTTAATTTAATATTATATATATGATTATTTTAATTATTTTAATTTAATGATTAAGAAAATAATTATTAATATATTGATATTTTTTTTCATATTTTTAAAAATTTTTAAATATATTAAAAAGAAAAATAACAAAAAAATATTTATTTTATTTTATTTTTTATCATCATTTTTTTATCATTTTAAAATATTAATATACTAAAAATCACTTATTTAATTATTAAAATTAAAAATTAAAACAAATTAAAATATATGAAGTGTCAAAATGAGAGAGTAAAATATCATTTTTCCTTATTTATTATTTATTTCTATTTTTGTATTTTTCTTTTAAAAAATTATTTAATATTCTTAATCATTAATATTTTAAAATATATAATTTTATTAATAATTACTTTTTTAATCATTAAATAAAAAAAATTAAAATTTAAAAAAGGGCAAAGTGATGATAAATGAGATATAAGTTTATCATTATTTATTTCATAATATAAATGAGGATAGTCTTACCGTCTTTCTACAGTTTTTTTTTTAAAATTTTTTTTACTTAATACTTAAGGAAGTGATTATTGATGAAGTTGTATATTTTTAAAATTTTTTCTTAATGATTATAGATGTTAAGAAAATATCTAAAAGTAATAATAATTTTTTTAAATATATTAAGAATAGTAAATAAGTAGTATTGAGGTAGTAAGAATATTATTATACTTCACAATATATATTTTAAAATAAGCATATTTTTATAAATTAATATTATTTTTATAAGATATTTTTGAAATATTATTGTATAAAATATAGTGAAAAGTGATGTGTTTATTATTTTTAGTCAGAATTTTAGGTCATTATCTGAAGTTTTCAAGCTATGCATGAAAACTAATTTCATAAAAACTTGATTCGTTAATCAAAATACATGCAATATATATATTGAAGCGGAAAGTAGTTTAATTGTTTTGGTGGGAGAGGGTAAAAAGGCCCAGTCAAGAGTTTGAGATCATACAATCCAAAGGTTTTTTTTTTTTTTTTCTTTCATATTTTTAGTTTTTTCATTCATTCATTCATAAATAAATTTAAAAAAAGAAGAAAATTCACATTATTATTAAAAAATTATTTTTCTAAATTTTTTAATAAATAATTTAAAAAATAATATTTTCATTTCAGGAGAAATCTTCGGATGGCATCTTCAAAATAAAAAAACATTTCTCTTCAAATTATATAGGTACCCTCCGAACAAAAGGCTTCAATTTCTAGGTACACATTTTATCAAATTTCTAATTTGTTTGGATTAAATAGTGAGCTGAATTTATTTTAATTAATTTTTATTTTATTTTATTTTTATATATTTTTAATTTTTTATATAAAATATAAATTTTAATATAAATTTTTTAAATTTCAATATAAATTTTTTAAATTCTAATTCAATTTTTTTAAATTTTAAAATAATAATAATAATAATAAATAAATTAAACTCATTTCAACTCATCTCTTAATTCTCATTTTCCAATTCAAATAGGGCCCAATATATATCTAAAGTTTTCTTTATTTTTTTAACTTATCCCATTTTAAATTTATTATTATATATTTTTAAAATTTTTATATAAAATAAAATAAACAATTAATTTTTTTCAAATTCTTAACTAATTTTTTTAAATCTCAAAATAAAATCAATATTAAAATAATATCTTACAATAATATTTTATTTATTTATTTATTTTTAGCTCATTTTTAAAAACAAACGTAACCTAAAATTTAAAAGGTAAAAGGTGGAAAACTCTTTTAGTAATTTTCTAGAATACAACAGTATTGGAATGTGGATGATAAAAAAGGTAAGAGCCTTGAATGTACATGCCAGCTGATCTCGTGCCTTCAAATTCAAAGTAGCCCTCTGACCGTGCCTTGTTACTCGAAGTAGGAACTAGCCAGAAAGGGGATGAATTGCAAAGTGCAAACCGTATATTATATATGTAGATCTTACAATAATTTGCGATCCAAAACTTTGGAAATGAGCGTAGTACCCATAAATCGTATCTTCAATTGGCCGGTGGCATCTCCAAAATGTTTCAACCGTAGAAAATTCCAGAAAATGATCTCAACGTCAATTTCGTAATATATATATATATATATATATATATATATATGAAATTCAGTACATTTTTTTAGATTTGAAATTCATTTAACTCATCTCAATTCATTTTTATCTCATCATTATACTTTTTTCGATTTTTCATACAAAACATAAATTCCTATATACATTTTTCAAATTTCAATACACAATTTTCAAATTCCAATACATTTTTTTTTTCAAATTTCAAAATAATAATAATATTAAAAAATAAACTAAACTCATCTTAACTTATCTCATCTTCCGATCCAAACGTGACCTAAATCTATTAATAAATTTATGTTTTAATCAATAATACTACATATTGTCATGTATTATGCAAGTGACGTTGCACATTTATTTTATTAAAAATGAGTAAATATAAGATTCACGTAAAAATTTAATTTTCTAATAATGGATTAACTTACTTATTTTTCAAAGGAGTGTGCGGCATCATACATTTAAGAGCACTAATAATGGACTTGTTATAATTTTCCTTTAAATTATACATTTTTGCACACTTTTTAAAAAAAATTCGTCAAATTTGATCAATTGTGGAGAGAAAAAAGTGGAGAAAGATGAATATTTTTTCACTTATGAATAGTAATCTTCCAAAACTCTCCAATTTGATCAAATTTGACGAATTTTTTTTGAAAGTGTGCAAAAATGTACAATTTGAAAGAAAATTATAACAAATTCATTGCTAGTGCTCTAACGTAATCATACTAGATACAATATTCAAGGATTCTCCCAACTTGGCGCACTGTTTTTTAAAAGAGTGACATCCATAGATCATTAAAACATTAATTTTTTTATAAATTTTATAGAGTAATGGTACATATATTTATATTCGTAAAGTACATAAGTGTAGTGCAATTTTTTTAAAAAAAAATTAGGATTTGTTATTACAAAATTAATTTTTTTATGCGAGTCTCAAATTTATTTACTTTTTTTTAGAAGAGATTGTGTGATACATACGTACTCCAAATATCCTTTCTAGCATTTTGGGTGACAGGATCCCATTGATTTGGCATTTAATAATTATTGTGAAATTTTAATTTATTTTAGAAGATAAGCAAGTAATTGGAGAAGTATTTTTTATTTAAAAAGTTCTAAAAATCTAATTTTTACTTAAATCGATCAGAATTAAAAACTTATTAAAATACTATTTGTATGCCCTTTGTTTTTCACAAAAAACAAACATTTATTCAAATATCCTACTTAATGGTTTTATTATTCACTACCAACTGCTTGATCCTTGCCAGAATAACCTAATATTGTATTTCTATGTTGTGTGTTTACAATAAGGCTCGGCCTCTTTTATATGCAAAGGTCTAACAAAAAATATTCTCAATAACCAAATATATAGCTAGCATATAGGTAGGCATGCACTGGACGTGCTACAAGGGGTGGTTTGTTGCAGGCAATACTTGAAGGCCTCTGTTTAGGTTGGTGGAGTCTGCTGTAATGCTTTCTATTGCATTATGGATGTGAGGTTTATCATGGAGTGTTGTGGATGTTGCATATAATGCATGGGTAGGCTTTGCTCTAACAGACCCCCTCAAGTCAAGCAGGAGATGTGTCTGAAGCACATACTTGAACAAAGATGAGAAAACCATGCAGATGAGATCAAGAGCTTTGTGAGCAAATCGGCTAGATGGTCCTTTCCTGAGATGAAGGACACAATGAGGGACTTGATCAGAACCTGTTCTCTAAAAAAATAGAGATTAGTTTCCACGTGTTTGGCTCTAGCATGAAATATTGAGTTTGATGAAAGTTATGTTGCCCCTAAGTTGTCACAGTGAAGTATGGGAGTAGTGATAAAGTTTAGTCCAAGGTTTAAACATAAGTGTTGCAGCCAAATTATCTTGACAATAGCATTTGCGATGGCTTTGAACTCAAATTTCATGGATGAACGTGCTATCATTGGCTGCTTTTTGGAGAACCAAGTGACAAGGTTTGATCCAAAATAAATGAAGTATTGGTTGAGCATCTATCATCAATACAGCTAGCCTAATCGACGTCTGTGAATGTGCATAAGTTCATGGTTGCCAATTTAGAGAGGAATAAACCGAGTTGAGATGTATGTTTCATATATCTCAAAATTATTTTTAAAGTTTTCCAGTAGTGAATCGTGGAGCATGCATATATTGACATACTTTGCTTGTGGCAAAGGCAAGATCGGGCTTAGTGAATGAGAGATACTGTAGATAGTTGACAGTGCTTCAGTAAAGGGATGGATCCTCGAACAAATTTCCTTCATGCACACCTACTTTTTCAGAAGTGGCCATAGGGGTTTTCACTAATTTTGCGGATTCCATGTTGGTTCTCTTAAGTAATCAGCAACGTATTTTGACTGAATAACTATAACTCAAGTTGCAATTCTTGTTGGATATCGTTGATCGATTGCATTTTAGAACTTGTAATTAATAAATCATCGACATACACCAGCACATAAATTGTCATAGTACCACAAATGCGAATAAATAATGAGGAGTTAGTCGTTGAAATAATAAAATTGAGATGAACTAGTTTTTGACTTAGCTGTGAACACCAAGCTTGTGGAGATTGTTTCAAGCCATAGATGGCTTTCCAAAGCTTTCAAATGTGGTGTGGAAATTGAGGGTTTGCAAAGCCTAGAGGCTAGGCCATGAAGATAGTTTCGAAGAAAGGTTCATGAAGGAATGCATTTTGCACATTATACTGGTGAATGGGCCATCCATTTGATACAACAACAACAAGAACATGATGAATAGTTCTTGTTTTAATGATGTGATTGAAGGTTTCTTTATAGTCAATTTCATATTGTTGCAAAAATTCTGTTGTAATGAGTCAAGCTTTCCAACATTCAATCGTGCCATCGGAAAAATTTTGGTGCGAAAAACCCATTTGCAAGAAATAAGATTAGAAACTTGACAAGATGGAACCAGAGAACATGTGGAGTTAGCAATGAGTGCATTAAATTCTTGTGCCGTTGCAGCTCACAATGCAGGATACTTCTGAGTAGTGGAAAAATAAGAGGGATCTTCAAGAATTTTTTGAAGCAGCGGTGATGTAGGCTCGAGGTGGTCGCCAATGGATTGTAACGTCAATGAATTGCCTGGGACGTGCAGAACTAGTTTGTCAATGTGGCAACATTGATCTTGTATGTTGTAGAACAATAGATGTGATGCGGGAAGCAGACGATCTAGAGGAAGGGGTGAGTGTGGAATTCGACTAAGAATTGATGAAGACGGAATGTGCTGGCCCATATTAGGGAAGATGAGGAAGAGGGACATGAGTGAGTTTGGTGCTGTGGTATTGGGCTTGGACACATTTGCAAAGCTTGGACACATTTGCAAAGGGGAAGTGGGTTTCATTGAATCGAATGTCTTTGGATATGTAGACCCATTGGGTTAGGATGTGGTAACAAATTGAACCATGATGAGATGGGCTAAGGACCAAGCAGACACACTCTAAGGCTTTATAAATGAATTTTTGTGGGCTAAAGACATGGGTAAGAGGCCAGCAGGCTGAGCCATATACATGGAGAGACTTTAAGTCTGGGTCAGTTATATGAAGTGTAGAAAAAAGGGAAGCATTGGCAGGAGATATGTAAGGGAGCATGTCGATAGGGCATATAGCATGCTAAAAGCCATATGGCCAAAATCAAAGGGGAATTGAGGCATGAGCCAATAAGGCCAGACCAGAGTCCACGATATGTCGATGCTTCCTCTCAATGAGGCCATTTTGTGTCTGCACGTGGGGACAAATAAGTCTATGGTGGATTTCTAAAGTGGAAAGGAGATGGGAGAAGGACCGAAACTCTATTTATAGCTGTTTAAATATACTATTAAATTGTGATTCAATGTGAGCTTTGGATTTAATAAATATAGGAAGTGCATCAGATTTGTCATGCAATGGAAATAGCTAAGTGTATCTTGAAAAGTCATCAACAATCAATTTGTAATAACGAAAACCCTCATTAGATACATGCGGGGAAAGGACTACATAGATCACTAAAAATAAGTTCAAAGATGTTTAGCCATGGCACACACATTACAAAATAATGGTAATGATAATGGATCAAAAGGAATGCCGTGTTGATGAAGAGTAGTCTTGACAACTTTGAAGGAAGGGTGACAGATTCTTGAGTCCCACAAAGGAAGAGAGGAGACATCATGAGATAAAATGCTTGAGTGAGCTTGAGGAGAAGTCAGAGTAAAGGTATAAAGGCTGTTACTTGTTTTGCCGTGAAGAAGAAAGCTCCCTGTGTTGCAATCCTTAACAAGAAAAAGTTAACATAGAATTGAAATAGACATTATTATCTAGACAATACTGGCGTACTGAAATGAGATTTTTAGTAAAGGAAAGGGCACATAAAATCTTGTTTAATATGAAGGAGAGTAAGATGAAGGAAAATGGGCAGAACCAAAGTGGGAAATGGTGATTGGGGAGCCATCACCGATGCATAGATGATCATCACCAACATGTATTGTAGTGTGCAAGTTCAAGTTGGCAAGGTCACTAGTAACATGGTCAATGACTGCCGTATCAAGGTACCATGTGCTATCATTCACATTATCGGAGGAGCTATAATGGGCAGATGGTGCTGTTGATGTAGTGTAAACTTGATTGAATCGATAGAGGCAAGAAAGTGCCGTGACTCCAACCTCGTTACACACTTGAAAAACTATATGTGCATCGGTAAAAGATGAAGGTGGAGAATTAAACTGTGTATCTGAATAGCCAGAAGTACCACGACCTCGTAGGGGGTATAGTAGCCTCGCCCACGATTTCCAATGCTTCGAGCACAACTATTGTTTCATCCATGTCCATTGTTAAAGGAACATTCCAAGAAGTTAGCAGATGCTTCATTGGGAGAGAAAAGTGAAAGATTGATTGTATGGTGTTGAAGCCTTGCTTCATGGGCAAGTAGGTGGCTGAGAAGCTCTTATGTGGAAATAGGGTCGATGCGGGTGGTAACAGAGGAAATTTATACATCATAGTCTGGACCAAGTCCAGCTTGAAGATATGGAACAAATCCTAAAAGGGTAAAGGAAGACCTGTGGCAACCATGATATTTGCTAGAATTTTCGCACGATGAAATGAGACTTGAATGGAGTCTGCTCTCTTTTTGAGTGAGGCCAACTGGAGTTGTGTTTGGACAACTTATGCCTGAGAGGTAGAGACATAAGATTTTTCCAAAGAGAGACAAACATCTCTTGTAGAGTAGTAGCTTACTACTTGAGCTAATATAGACTTAGACAGTAGGGAGATTAAAATATACTTGACCATTTGATCATGCTACACCCATATATTGTATTCTAGGTTAGGGGTGTCATCAGGCAATTTAGGTAAGGAAGCTGGATGGCTGCCATCGACAAACTTGAAAAGCCTTGGCCTTTTAGGTATGGGACAATCTGAATCTTCCATAGAAGGTAGTTATCTAAAGTGAACTTAACATAAATTATATGGGAGAGGTTTTATGAAGTGGGGGAGGAAGAAGAGGGAGAGAGGAATTGCTCATGGTAGATGGCTAGTCTTGGTATCGCTCTGACACCATGCAAGAATAACTCAATGTTGTATTTCTATGTTGTGTGTTTACAATGAGGCTTGGCCTCTTTTATATACAATTGTCTGACAAAATAATGTTCTCAATTATTGAATAAACAGTTAGCATATAGGTAGGCATGTACTGGACATCCTATAGGGGATGGTTTGTTGCAGACAATTATCAAGTGCCTTTGTGCAGGTTGGTGGAGTCTGTTGTAAGGCCTTTTGCATTATGTGAGTGCATTGTAATGCTCTTTGCAGCATTATGTATGTGAGGTTTATCATGGAGAGTTGCGGATGTTGCATGTAATGCAGGGTCTGGCTTTACTCTAACAATCATTGACATTACTGCATCTTTCTTTCTAGTATAAAAATTGGTTTCGGATCAGAAGAGTAATAACTATACTTAAAATAACAAAAAACAAAAAATGAAAACCTTATATTAAACCTCAATATAACTTAAAGCTTTAATAACAATAAACAATACTTGGTCTTTTTGAATTGAATGCCAAATATAACTTTGGAGTGTTTATGTGTTTGGAGTTATGCATACAGAATCATTCTAGAATTTCTTAGTATAAATCATAGACAAATCAAGAAGCTTCCTAAATCAATCCCTTCAAATTTTAATTCGCAACACATAATTTACTTCATCCATATCATTCATCTCTAAAGTAGAGGACAATTAGTATTTTGTGGCGACAATTATCTACATATCATTTCCAGCTAAAGACGTAGCATCCACATACAAAGAAAAAAATTGGAAAACTCTTCCCTGTATGTTTGATATATACACCATGGTCTTCTTCTAGGATATCAAATTCAATTGAAGTAATGACCTTATGATATATGAAATACTGTTATCTAGATGATTGTTTAAGGCCATAACAATTGAACCTTTTAGTTGCCATACTTTACGTTGTTGTCCTTCAGCCTCAAAATGATCAGTTTGACCCACATAGACCTACTCATCTAATTCTCAATAAGAAATATAATCTTCATGAATAAGATCCAAATCTAGATATGCTAATATAGCTAGAACGAGGCTACGAGACGTAAATCTCACCACATGGGAGAATGCTACTCTGCATAATCTATTCTCTCTCTTGAGTATAACCTTCCACCATGAGTTAGACCTTATAACTACAAATTGATCCATCTATCTGATGCTTAATTTTTAAAATCCATTTACTTTTAATAGATTTCCCCCTAGATGGAAGATCAATTAACTCCCAAAATTAGTTCTTTGCCATAGAACTTACCTCATCTTTCGTAGTAGCAAGTCATTTATTTGAATCAGGTAAACTTAGTGATTCTTCATAAGAGGAAGGCTCATCAAAGTTACACACATGAAAGTTTTTCCTTAAAATCTCAAAACGATGACAATGAATGCTTCCACATTTGCTTTTACGTAACTGAGACTCATGTAACTCACTTTCTGGTCATATACTCACATTAGGAGGTAAGTTAGTCTCACTATCTTTTGTGATTTTAGGATGTGAATAATTTCCACCCTTACCCCCAAAAAATGGGGTAACTCCCTCAAGTTCTTGCAATTCAAAAAGTTTAAAATCTTTCTTTTATTCACAAATATTTGAAAATTATTTTCGATAAATATGACATCATGTGACTCTATTTATGTCATCCCTCCGTCAGGACACTCATCAAACATTACATAGTCCATTGAGATATTTTAATATCTTATGAAGATATGCTTATTTGCTATGTGGTCAAGTTTGCTGTATTTATGGAAAGTGGTGTGAACACAATCTGCAAACCTCGAGACTGCAAATGTTCCAAATTTGATTTTGCATCATTCCATAATTCATATAAGGTTGGGTTGAAAGGCATACAGTTCAAAATGTAAGTAGCAACTAGTAGATCATCCCCTAAAATGATATTGATAGGTTAGATTGTGCCATCCTTACTATTTCATCACCATCAACGATAATATTAGACAATTTCTCATTACTTACAAATAGTATATTCATTGAGTTTTGTTTATAGAATTTGTCAATATTTAGTGTTGTAAATTGTTGAGAATATACTTAGCTAGTTGATTACATTGTTAAGGTGTTTTGAATATGAATTTAACATTCAAGTGTCAGTGATGGGTATTAGCTACTATTAACCTATGTTTATGTCATTGTCACATGGTTGAGTATAGACATTATTTACGTTGAATTAATAAGGGGATGGAGGCCATGTATATGCTATTTGACATTCACAACCTAGAAATTTGGAGTTTATCAATTTTGGAGTATGATCTTTTAGAAAAAGTTTAAATTCATATTATTAAGGATTGTGGGAAATTTTAGAGTTAAGTGAGATTATTTTTAGAGTAGAATTTGATGGTTTATAATGGCTTTGAAATAGGTTCTGATCTTTGGCAAAGGAATATCTTGACTGTTTTGACTAGAAATCGAGATATGTTGATAACCCGTCATCTTTTGATAAATTTAGGCGGATCAATTTATGTTCAATACTCTCCAAAGTATGCTTGAAGATTCTTGTTGATCGTTTGACTAACCTTTTGCCTTAAATCATTGCTTAAGAACAATGTACTTTTATTAAAGGAAGGAGTATAACTGAGAACATAAGTGTTATTCAAGAGATGGTCCGCTATCTCAATAAACTTGTGAGGGGGTGGAAATGTTATCCTTAAGATTGATATGGCTAAAATGTATGATAGTGTGGATTGGGAGTTATTGTTTCATGTGTTGGTAGGTTTTGTTTTTTGTAAGGTGGTGTTCAAACTATTAACACATCGTGTTACAACACTTTGGTTTGTGGTGATGAATGAGGTTCCCAAAAGTTTTTTTTTAAAGGGGGCCGTTGGTTGAGGCAATGCGATCCATTGTTGCCTTTTCATCATGGTTTTGGAAGTTGTATTTCGGTTGTTGAGGAAAGCGTTTGTAGATAAAAATAAAATTAAAATTAAAAATTAAGGCTTTATATCATCCTCAAAATACTCCATTTATCTCGCATTTGCTCTATGCAGACAATATTTCAGGAAGGAATGGTATAACAGAGAAGCACTTTGTGATGTCATCTACTGTTTCATGATTTTTCTTGAAAACTTTTTGTTATCCATCATGTGTATAAGTATCTAAATTCTTAAATAGGGTTAGTGATGAACTTGTACACTAGATGATATTTTTAAGTCATGTACTTGATTTATTTTATCATTCTCAATATATTGTTGATGTTTTCTTCTCTGAATAATCTTAGAATTTATTTCGTTTATGGATTTAGTTATGCATTTTTTATTGAATGAATTAGTTCTTTGATTATTTTTGGATTAATTAATTGTCTATATTGATTTAATTCTCTGCTGCAATATCGCTCCCTGATTATATTATTGTTGTTGTTAGAATCCCTGATTAATAATTTGTGTGATTTTAAAGTGATGAATAGTTTTTCAAAGGGTTACATTTAGTTTAATTTCGGTTTATAATTCTATATCTTCCAATTGAAAATTTTGAAATTGAATTTTTCAATTGAGTTAACAATGAATTAAAAATAATTAAAATACCAGATATGTATAAGAGATTCTCGAAATTTTATTGTTCGTTAAAATTGAATATTTTTTCCGTTAATTAGTTTGTTTAATCTTCAATTGCATTGAAAGTCAATTTTTATTCTCTCATTAATTATTTAATATTTTATTTTAGTTTCTTGTTATTTTTCATTCTTTTAATATGCCTCTATATGAAATTGACATTCTAAAATTACATTACAATTACAACATTTCTTTTTTAGACGTAATCATAAACCGAAAAAGCATTAGTTGGACTGGCAGACTTTGTGTCAACCGGTAGAGGAATGAGGTGTGGGCGTGCAGAAATTTCAGTACATTAAAAAAGTCCTTGCATATGAAATCTGCTTGGAAACTACTTGTGGATAATTCCTTGTGGTCTAATTTTTTTTGATATATTCGTAATAAGCATGTTTCATTAATTGATTGTAATAAGGGGCTCGATTTTGGAGAGTAGTTATTCCTTGTATGCCATATGTGCTTCAGTTGTCAAAGTGGAATGTTAAGGAAGGAATTGTATATTTTTAGCATGATAGGTGGCTTGAGGAGGGGCCCTTGATGCAATTAGAACCAATAAGCAAGAGATCAAATTTGCTCATAAAAGATTGCAAGCTGGACTTAGCTTGGGATGTTGCTTTCCTTCAATGTATGGTTGGAGTGGATAGAACAGAGAAATTATGAAAATACAAAGTTCTGCAATGGGGCCGACTGTTTGATGTTGTTGGATAGTGAGGATGGTAAATTTTTTTTCTAAGAGTGTTTGGGACTGCATTCAATTACGACCCTCGAAAAATTGATGGTCAGATTGGGTATGGCATTCCGATTTGCCTAAGAACATGTGAGTGACTTACTGAAAAGCTATGTTTAATGGTCTATGTGTGGATGAGAAAATTAGATTTTTTGAAATTCCTCGACATTGTAACTGTGACTCTTGTGCGATGGGGGGAATACGAAACGCTGGATCAAGTATTAGCTAAGGGGTATGTTGCAAAAGAAATATGATGTGGAGCCATATTGTGTACTGGGCTTCTCGTATTGGGGAGACATTAAATGTTCCGAGGAGTAAGGCCTCCAAATCGGGCACTAATGGGTCCATGCATAGAGTATTCGGCCTGCATATCTAGAATTTCATAGACAACAATGGAAGACAATCATAAAGCCCAAATTGTGATCAATCGCACATTTTTTTTTTCTCTCTGACTAGTTATGAGTCTCGCCTAATTATTTTAAATCTCGAATATTTATTTAAAGTCTAACAGACGATTTTTAAATTGAGCCAAGTTTTTTTAAAACCTTTCAAATATTTTAAAAATCCAAAATCATTTCAAATTAGGATATTTTTAATGTTATTAAACGAAACCAAAATTTTTTAAAGCTAGCTCCTTTAGTGTTTGGAATCCCGGAAATGATATAGTTTTACAAATCTATTTTATTTAAATGGTTTTATTTTCTTCAAAATATCTATTAAAATCCATCGGTCAAGTTTATGTTAATAACTCTATTTATTTAGATAGATCTATTTCTCTTAGAAATATTTACTAAGACTTATTATTTTATTAATATTAAAACCTCAACTTATTTAAATGATTTTATTTCTCCTAAGAAATATATATTAAAACTCTATTTCATTTTATGATTAAGAATATTCTTTTTTGGATCAATAATAAAATTTTTAATTTTAACATTTCATGTATTTCCCTTCCATTTATTTTCTACACTTTTGGATTAAAGTTACTATCCAAAGATTTATGATAAAGAATAATCTTTTTTGGATCAATAATAAAAGATTTAGTTTTAACACTTTGTGTATTTCCCTTCCATTTATTTCCTACACCATTGGATTAAAGTTACAACCCAAAGATGTACATTTAGGGCTAAGATTAGTTGCCCAAAACCCTAATTCTCCATCAGTCTTCCTTCTCTTTCCTCTCTTCTCATCTTTCGCACCTCCATTTCGATGTCTCCCTCTTGTGACCCTTGCTCACCTCCGCAACACAACCATGTCGCTGTTGACAGCACTATATTAAACTATCATTGTCAGGCCTCATTGACTGACTAAATCCTCTTCCCCCTCCCCTAAAAAAAAAATCTGATATGAATGTCTTGTTTTGCCCTTATTTCTCGATTGAACTCCCATGATCTTCCAGCACCACCTTAAGCACACCGCAGCTGGAAATCACAACCACCACCACTATTCTTTCGTAAAGTGCCATTGTTTTGCCCCCAACAAATCCCTCTTTTAGTCCCTTTCGATCTCATTTCTCCCTTTATGTTTCTCTCATTTTTGGCTACCACCAAAAGCGATTTGTGGCATTGCCAAATGTCATCTCAAAATACCACTATGAGACTAAAATAGAAATATCTCGAGCAACCGTAAACCCATAAGCCACCATTGCATGCCCTTTTCTCACCGAAGCTCCCATATCCATGTCCAGCTACCAACTACCATCTTCAATGCCAATCCACAGTAGCCAAACCCAAGCCCATCATCTCCTTTACCCTTAGACCACCAAAACCAACACTACTTGAAATGCCCAAAGCTCACAATGATTCCCTGTCTAGAAACTAGGAACATAGTACAATCGTGAAGCCTTTAGCCTACCTCAGGCCATCATGAGCAGTGACAAGGAGAAGGAAATAGTAGCGACAATAGCCTTCCAAGCATGACTTTAAGCAAATATGTTGAGTCCCATGGTCAACCCAAAGCCCTCGTATGGTGTAACTTTAAATAATATCACCAACACACAGAGAGCCATGGCCAAGGAATATTTTAGCAACTGTACAAAAAATCAGGCATTTTTTCATTAATCACAAGTGGGCTTCACGAATTGTTCATCCAAGAACACATATCATTCAAAGGCTTCTTTGTGTTTTTCAACAGTACTCAACATCAATTATGTGAATTTTTTATATAGTAAGAACATCAAAGCAAATCATCCTCCTACTAATATATTCCATTACCACATAAGCCTTAAGTTGCAGAATCTTGAAAATATCCCTAATCTTTGTTACGAATTCATAAACATATTTTAAGACATCCACCACAATCAAACTATTTATAAGGGCACCACACCTCGCATGTGAAGTGATTCACCATCCAATATGGTACAATATCATTAGATGAGGCATTATTACTTGTCATGATCAAAATTTTATCAATACCCAATTCATCCAATCTCTAGTCTAACACCCTTCCAATAAATTCTTCCCTATGGTTAGGAATTTGCAAAAAATTGAATATTTTTTATGCTATCTTCGATTGCAATCACTAAATGTGCAGTAATATACATGTAATTCATATTTTGTATTGATATCCAAGTATAGGTGGTATAACAAATTCTCTGACCACCCAACAACTTTTTTTTAACTATATCTTCTCTTTGTTATACAATTTAACACAATCCCTTCGATTTTGATTCAAGATATCAATGTAAATCTAAACTCCAAATCAACAACAAACTCAACAAACTCATCATGCTCTACAAGCCTAAAAGAAAATTCATACCTAATAAAAAACTTAACGATTGACACCCTAAGTTTTTTTACATCATACTTCACTAGTCTTTGTAGATATTTCTTTTAGATTTCTTGGGAAAAGGTTGGATTGATGGAATGGGTAGGGTGTTTATGTGGATGAATGGGCTGGAAGACTCCCATACTCCTCTATGTCTACTGGAATAGAAAAAAAAGTCACCACACAATCTTCATAGTATCTTCCATATGTTAAAATGTAGTTGGATTGCTGTTAAAATGGAATTACAAACTTACAAGTTACAATCAAACTAAGGAGAAACATGAAATAGAAATATATGCATGACATATTAGAAAAGTGGGCTACCAACAGTACCATATATTATGGCCACTAATAATTTTTTTTTTTTTGAAAACCAAAGAACATACAAGTTTTTAAGATAATGGCAGCAACAAAACAAATAATCTGGGTAATATGATAGCTTGGCAAAGTCCATATCTTATGGAAAATAATAATTAAAAAAATATAAGCTTTTAAGATGAAGAAAACAACGAAACCAATAATCAGATTGGCGAACTAGGCTGATCGCCATCATATATTATGGCAAATAATAATTAAAAAAAATGGAATATACAATTTTTTAACATAAGGACAAAAACAAAACCAATATTTAGTCTTGATCGCTTGATTATAAATATTTTTAGTTAGTGAAGACACATACATGAGAAAAAGTTGATCAATCGCTCTGGTGATTTTAGAGGATTTGAGTAAACGTTGAGAACTCTCTTCTTTTTGTCTTCATTCCTTTACGTTTTTCATTCTCTTATAGCAAAAGTGTTGGAGATTTCGTTTTAGAAACCTATTTCCAGTCAGATTTTAGTTTTTTTTGTTGGTTTCTTGTCTACTACTGCTATTCATGGACAACCCAAAAGAGTTGTGGGCAAAGTTAAATCTAACAGAGGATGAGGGAACTGAGATTGCTTTGGCCGCATTTGCAATGAAGGTAGCTCAATAAAAGAGTGACCTGTGCTTGATTGGAAAGAAATGGGTGGAAAGGGTCATCTTAAAAGCAGTTTTGGAATCCATAATGTCAAGGGTTTTGAGGTTATCAATACCTATCGCTTTCAAGGAAGGACGACCATGGTTTTTTGCGAATAACCTTTTTGTTAATGAGCAATTCAATGCCTATGTCCTAATCATTAAACTCCAGTTTGGCAAGCAGTTGCTGTGGGTTCAATTTCATAACTTACCACCTGCAGGGATGAATAGAAATAGTGGGATATAGATGGGTTCCTCCCTAGGGTAGGTTTCATAGGTTGAAGTGGATGACAATGACACAAGTTGGGGCTTCTTTTTTGTGAGTGAACAATCTTTTAAAACTGCATATGCCACTTGAACAAGGACACACCATTACCATCAATGATACAAAATTCTGGACCCCATCAAGTACAAACGTCTCGCTAAAGTTTGCTTTCAATGTGGTCGAATCCTACATGGGTTAGAGGTATGTCCTATCTCTATTTCTCTAGATTCTCTTAGTAGTCAGTATGGTTTGTGGCTGCGTGCATTTGATAAGGGTAATAAGAGATGGGAAAGTGTTCATGCTCTACATTCAACAATTCAATATGGAATTCTCCTATATAATGAGGTTTGCATCGGCAAGAGGCTGGGGAAACAAGAGGAGTTTAGGTTGAACAATTTTTAATGGTTCCTTCTGCTAAGGTAATTGCTATGCCTTAAGGAGAAAATTCAAGAGACTTTTCAAGGGAAATTCAAATTTCAAATGAGTTCCTCTCTCTTAAATCTTCTCAACACAAAGGGGCATTAGTGGCTGAGGACTTTAATTCTACTAGCTCTGCTTTAACAGAAATGGACATTATCGTTAATTCTGTGGAAAAAACTCTAGATCCTATGACACTTGCAGGCTTGATGGGCCCTAGTCACTCAAGCCCATATGATACCACGATGGTAGCCCATGCCATTCTACTTTGGTTATGACCATGCACGATAGAAAGTCTGCTTCATAACAAAAAATTGGAGAATTAAAGCTGGTTCATCTGATGGTCCCTTTGTTAATAGCAACATTATCACTACTAAAAAGTGTATTCTTGGCCTCTCCATTTTTGAAGGTGGAGTGCAAAAAGTAGTCAAGAAGCATAAGGGAAAGGCAAACAAATAGAAGGTAGGTGAGTCGTTACCTGATGCAGTTGGTTCATCTCACCATAATCTTTCTTTGGTATTGGCGGAGGTTGTTTCTCAGTCTTGTCGAACAGCATGAATATCTTAATTTGGAATTCCCGTGGGCTTGGGAGCCCATAGGAAATTCGATTGCCTTTAGTCATGCAAAAACTTTGGGCTAGTGGTGAAAAATTACAAATGTGGAACAAAACCTCTTTGGGCATGTCCAAAAGAACATCACAGTAGCTAGACACAGATTGCAGAAATTGCTGACCTCAGATCCCCACTATTTGAATTCTAGTTTGCATAAAGAAGCTCGGGCAGATGTGAATAAATGGCTAGCAAGAGATGAGATCAAGTGACGACAAAAGTCATAGGCTTTGTGGCTCAAACGTGGTGACAAAAATTCTAAGTATTTTCATCACAAGGCTTCTCCAAGGAAGAAACACAACCATATATCAAGAATCAAAGACTCTAATGACATTTGCTTATTGGGACAGACTAGAGATGAGGAAATTATTAAGTATTTCAATGACCTCTTCGCTGCTTCTACTCAACAAGGAGACATGGGCTTTTTCCAAGTTTTAAGTGGTAGAATTTTAGATGAAATGAATTCCAATCTGCTTGAGGAATTTAGTACTGCACAAGTGAAGACAGCATTGCTTCAAATGGAGTCATCAACTGCTCCTGGACCAGAAGTATTAGAGGAATAGTCGGGAATGATGTAACTCAGGTAGTTTTGACATCTTTGAATTCTAGAATTATGGTTAGTGATATCAACCACACCTTCATTTCTCTTATTCCTAAGAAGTCTAAACCTGAAGATGTTGCTGATTATCGTCCTATAAGCTTATGTAATGTAGTGTGTAAATTGAATTTTAAAGTTTGGACATATTGATTTAAATCTATATTAACATCTGTCATTTCAAAGACACGATTAGCTTTTGTTTCCAAGAGATTGATAACGGATAACATTCTAGTTGCTCATAAGTTGGTCCATTTTCTCAAGCACAAAAGACAAGAGAAAAATGTGTTATTAAAGCTTGATATGAGTAAAGCCTATGATCACATCGAATGATATTTTTTGGATTGCATTATGGACGAGATGGGCTTTGCTGAAAAATAGAGGCATTTGATAATGATGTGTGCGACATCTGTTTCTTTTTTAGTTTTAGTAAATGAAGTGCCTAAGGGTCATTTCTTCCCAAAAAGGGGTTTGAGATAAAGAGATCCTCTACCTCTTTATCTTTTCCTCCTTTGCACAGAGGGAATCATTTCCTTATTAAAATAGGCTGCAATCTCAAAGGAAGTGGAAGGCGTTCAAATTTGTTGAGGCTCACCTACTCTTAATCATATTTTATTTGCTGATGATAGCTTATTGTTTTGCCAAGCCAAATTGCAAGCAAATATCAATATTTAGAAACACCTTGAGGTCTATGAAAATACTTTGGGTCAGATGGTTAATAAGTCTAAAACTACAATGGTGTTTAGTGCTAATGTCCCTCCTTCCCTACAAACTTATCTACTGAATTTTTGGAGAGTTCACAATTCTCAACAATATGAGCGATACCTTGGTCTCCCACCAATGATTAGAAGAAATAAAAAGTGAGCTTTTGGTGAGATCAAATCAAAAGTGTAGAAGTAACTGCAGGGACGGAAATAAAAGCTTTTGTCTCAAGGAGACAAGAAAATTCTAATCAAAGTAGTTGCTCTATCTATTCCAACTTTCCTATGAGTTGCTTTAAACTTCTTGGAAGTTTGTGTATAGAACTTAAAAATATTGTTAAACTCAAGGTTTCAAATCTCGTTTCTATGTATAGATTTTTATGATAACAAATAAATTCAAGACTCAATCTCAAATTATCTACGCATAAATGAAGCTAAGCACATAAAAAATCAAGTATGAATAAGAAAGAGAACAAGTCTACAAATGAAACTCATAGAATAATTTTGTACATCTCTTGACAAAATTTGAAATTGGATTAAGGTTTAAAATTAATCTTTTCTCATAAATCATCAAATTATATTTTTCACATGTGCATGTCATCATTAAAATGTTTAATTTTGAAAATTGTATTTTTCACATATGCATGACATCATTAAAAGTCTTAATTTTGAAAATTATGTATTTCACATGTGCATGATATCATCAAAATATTTAATTTCAAAAATTATATTTTTCACATATGCATGACATCATTAAATATTTGAATTTATAAGATGATTGATTGTCATATTTGGCATGTGCATATTTTGTTTGAAAATCTTGAAGGGTGGTTATGCTTATTTTTTGACAAATGCAAAAAAAAAAAAATGATTTGGTTTGAAAAATAAATCATGCCCATTTTATCATATGCTAAAAGTAAAATATTAGGTTTAAAAAATGAATGAAATTATCTTTGATAAATGCAAAAATGAGATTTTTTATTTGGATTTCTTGAAAAGTAAATAGTACTCTTATTTGATATTTGAATCTTTTCATATTTGAAATTAAAGACTATTTTTCTTATAAATAGCTCACTTGAGTTTTGCAAAATCACAACAAGAGCTTATACATCAATTGTAAGACTTTGCATCATTTTTTCAAAACTCTCATTCTCTCTTCTCTAAATTTTGTGCTTTAATCCTTATTCATTTTTAGAGAGATATATGTTACATTGTATTGTTCTTATTTCACTCATTGAGGTGTGTACTTTGATAATCTACCCACTATCAGCTCTTATATCAGTAAGAGGGTGCGTATAATTCTTGTGTATGTAGAAGATATTCTACACAAGGAATAGTTGAATCACCAAATTTGAGGTGATTGTAAGTGTAGAAGGTGTTCTATACAAATTCTTTGTAATGGTATTGTTCAAATGTGTAATAAATTTCTATCTCCACTTGAAAGAGATTTAATAATGAATTTGGAAATTCTCAAGGGGTTGTTTGAGGTGAGGATGTATGCAGTGGGGCTGAACCTCTTTAAAATACTGAGTTTGCTTCTTCATATTTTTTTATATATTTTATATTGTGTATTTGATTTATAAGTGTTAATTTTTTAATATAACCTAACTCACCCATCTCTTGTGTTAGTTATCTGGGTAACAATTGGTATCAGAGTAAGAACTCTATTATAAGATTAATTATCTGTTAAATTAAGATCATATGATTGGCATTATAGTTACATTTGCTGAAAGTCATTCTAGTAGTCGGCTTCTGCTATTTTCTAAAAACAATTATATTTTCTAAAAAGCTAAAATGAGAATATCTTTTCAATTTCAAAGTCGAAAAATCTGAAAATGCATTGTAAATGGGCTTTATATTCCAACAAAAATGATTGATGGAGTAAAGGTCAATAAGGAAAAAGAAGAGTTTGATCGTAAAAATGATAGACTTTATATAGCGAATGTAATGACTATGAATTTTTTGTATAATGCTCTCAATGACAATAAATTTAACAGAATAATGACTTGTAGGATAGTAAAGAAAATTTGAAACAACTTGGAAGTAACTTATGAAAGAATTTCACAAGTCAAAGAATAAAAAATTTATATTCTTACGCATGAATATAAAATGTTTAAAATGAATGATGATGATCTATTTCTTCTATATATATTCGTTTCACTAATATTATAAATAATTTGACAGTTCTTGGTAAAGTTTATCTAGCTTAAAGATAATAAGAAAAATTCTCAACTATCTTCCAAGATGTTGTGAATCAAAAGTGATGGCGATTCTTGAAAGTAGGGATCTTAAAAAACTCAAAATAAATAAATTCATTAAGTCACTTATTACTCAATGGTCATAAGAAGATTTAAGAGGTTCTTAAAAAATAAAATTCCTCCGAGAAAATCTTTCAAAAAGTCTTCCAATAAAGATACTGGTAAAAATAATTCATTAATTTGTTATAAATGTAAAAAATCTAGACATATCAAAACAGATTGTCTCATGTTAAAAAAAGATTGATACAAAGGCAAGAAAGTAATGAAAGATATATGGGATGATGATTCAAGTAACTCAGATGATATTAAGGTAACAAAATGAAGAATCTGTAAATCTTTGTCTTATAGTTAAAGATGATATTAAGGTAACAAAATTTGAAAATATTAAAAAACCTTCTTATGAAAAATTGCAAAATGTTTTGGAAGAGATATATGAGAAATTTGAAAAATTGGGTATCAAATATACCATTTTAAAAAAGAAAAATTCTTCTTCAACAAATAAAATTGATGTTTTAAGGAAAAAATATATAGTTTTAAAAGATGAAAATGATGAGTTAAAAAAGAAAGTGGCTGATTTAGAAAAAATTGTTGAAAACTTTACAAATGAAAAAATAAATTTTGAAAAATTTCTTGGTAGTTTAAGATGTGTTTTTGATAAGGAAGACTTGAGATACATGTTAAAAGAAAAACTCAAATACTATAAAAATTTATTTGATAAACCAACTAAATTAAAATTAGATTTTCAAAATTCTTTTCATAAAAATAAATTTTTTAAAGAAAAACATTATTATAATCACTTAAGTTTTTCAAATATGTCATATGTTATTTGTAATTTTTACAATATAAATGGTCATAACTATCCTACTTGTCCTATTAGAAGAAAACATACAATGATTGTTAGGGTCATATGGGTACCAAATAATCTTATTTTTTCTAATACTAACAAATAAAATATAAAAATACTTGGGTACCAAGAAAAATTATTTTAATTACTTTTGTAGTTATGCATGAAGTCCTTCATATGTAAAAATAAATGATTTTTAAACAGGGGCTGCTTGAGACACATGATATGAGACAAAACTAAGCTCATTGATCTCACTTCTAAAGAAGAAGGACACGTGATATTTGAAATAATTCAAAAAGGAAGATTATGGAAATAAATAAAATTAGTAATGAGTCTTCTCTCATAATTGAAGATGTTCTATTTGTTGATGGTTTAAAGTATAATCTTTTGAGTATAAGTCAATTATGTGATAAACAATTTATAGTTGATTTAAAAAAGAATAAGTGCATTATTTTGAATAATCATGATTGCAATATTTATTTTCTTGTTTTTAGAAACAATAATGTTTATATAATCGAATTTGAAGAAATTGCCTCACAAGATGTTGTCTGTTTATCGCTCATAAAAATGAGGTACATAATATCTTTACCAAGTTATGTAAGAGAATTCCAAATGAAAAGGGTTATACTATTTTAAACATCCAAAATAATGTGGAGAAAGAGTTTGTCAATAAAGATATTGAATCTTTTTATAATGAAAATGGTTTTGTGCATGATTTATCTGCTCATCGAATTCTTTAATAAAATGAGGTAGTAGAGAAGAAGAATAGATCTTTTTAAGAGATGGCAAGAACCATGTTTAATGAAAATAGTTTACCTAATTGTTTTTAGGCCGAAGCGGTAAGTATTGTATATTATGTTATAAATAGAGTTATGAGTCTAAATTAGATAAAAGCCCTTATGAGTTTTGAAATGAGAAAAAGTTCAATATTGATTACTTTTATGTATTTGGATGCAAATGTTTTATTCTTAATGATAGAAACAATTTAGGAAAGCTTGATGTAAAATCTGATGAAATTATTTTTCTTGGGTATTCTATAAGTATTAAATCTTATAGAGTATTCAATAAAAAGATTTTGACTGTATAAGAATCTATGCATGTAGTATTTGATGAATCTAACCCTTTACTCTCCAAGAAATCTATTGATGAATAAATAGACGGTATAAATAACACAACTAGTCTCAATCTCAACAAAGAGAATATAATGAAAAAAGTTCAACATGGAGATATCAGGAAAAATCATCAAGACTTAGTATAAGATGTAACCAAACAGTGAAAACATATGAAATATCATCCAGTGGAACAAATTCTAGGTAAACCTTCACGAGCTGTAATTATTCGATCATCTCTTAGAAATATTTGCAATCACACTACTTTTCTATCTTATATTGGACCAAAAAATATTGATGAAGCACTGCTTGATGAATTATAGATTTTGGCTATGCAAGAAAAGCTAAATTAGTTTAAAAGAAATGATATTTGGACACTTGTTCCTAAATCCAAAAATCACACTGTTATTAGAACAAAATGGGCTTTTAGAAATAAGAAAAATGAGTTCAGAATCATCACTAGAAATAAGGCTCGACTTGTAGCCCAAAGTTTCAACCAAGAGGAATGAATCGATTATGATGAGACGTATGCACCTGTCGCAAGATTAGAAACTATTCGAATGTTACTTGCATATACATGTTATAAAGATTTCAATTTTTTTTCAAATGGATGTTAAAAGTGTTTTCTTAAATTTTGTTATAAATGAAGAGACATTTATTGAGCAACTTTCAGGTTTTGAAAATTATATCTTTCATAATTATATTTTTAAACTCACAAAAGTATTATATGAACTCAAACAAATTCTTAGAGTTTGGTATGAGAGGTGTAGTGGTTTTTTTTATTTATTGAAAAATGATTTTCAAGAGGAAAGATCGATATAATTGTTTTCATCAGATATGAATAGGATGATATTCTTCTAATTTAAATTTATATGAATAATATAATATTTGATGCTACTATTAAAACTACGTGTCATGATTTTGCTAAAAGCATGCAGGAAGAATTTAAAATGAGAATGATCGAATAATTTAATTTCTTTATTGGATTGCAAATTAAATAAAGAAAGAGTGGAACATTCATTAATCAATTAAAATATATCAAAAAGTTACTCAAAAAGTTTAAGATTGAAGGTAATTGGAACACCAATGAGTCCAACTACCAAATTTGATAAAGACGAAAGCGATAAGTGAGTTGACTCAAAGGTATATCGACGTATGATTGGTAGTTTATTATATTTGACTACTAGTAGACTTGATATTATGTTTAGTGATGTTTATGAGCACGTTTTCAATTATCTTTAAAGCAATCTCATTTGATTGCAGTTAAGCGTATTCTTAGATACATTGCCGGTACCATTGACCTAGGGTTATGGTATCCTAAGTATACTTCTTTCGATCTTATTAGTTTTTCAAATGCAGATTATGCTGGTTGCAAAGTTGATCAAAAAAGTACTACTGGAACATATCATTTCTTAGGTCAAGCACTTGTTTCATGGTTTAATAAAAAGCACAATTCTGTTGCATTATCTACCGCTGAGGCAAATAATGTTGCTGCAAGCAGTTGTTGTACTCAAGTTCTTTACATGAAGCAACAGTTTGAAGATTTTAAACTTATGTACAATCATATTCCTATTAAAATATGATAATACTAGTGCTATAAATCTCTCAAAGAACCCTAAACAACATTCTAGAACTAAGCATATTGAAATTAGATATCATTTCCTTAAAGATCATGTGCAAAAGGGTGATATTGTATTAGAATTCACAAGCACACACGATCAATTGGTAGACATTTTTACAAAACCCCTACTAAAAGATAGACTATGCATGATTAAGAGAAATATGAATAATGCATGCCATGAATATCTGTTGAATATTTTTATTTCATTATCTCAAACGACTTACGAAAATTTGAAATTTCTAGTCTCATCTTTCAATTGCATTTACTTTTCATAGATCAACATGTTACTCTCGTCTAAAAGATTAGGCAGCCGAAATAAAGAGACAAGCAAGAATTTTAAATCCTTATTCTGTTGCTTTAACTCTATTATTTTTTTGTTTGACTCATAAACAAGTCATTGAAGTACATAGACCGTTTTCCTAAACTTCTCAATTTCACAAGTTTTGGACTACAACCGAGTGAAAAAAGCAACAATGGATAATGAGTATTGAGTTCTGAGACCCACAAGCTCATAAATGGCATAACGATCTGATTTATTAGCCAAATCAGTCTCTTATTGTTTCATGGCACCTACGACAGATGCAGAAATAGATTGAGACTGAAGTGAATAAAACCTCATATCTTAATCACGAGATGTACTAAAGAGAAATGGATGAGCCATTAAAAATTTGTAGAATGAGAATGCAGGCGAATTGCAAAAATGAGAAGAAGATTTGATATAAAATAGATAACTTAAAGTTAAGGATTGCTCTTATAGAGACGAAAATAAGAACAAAACAAACTATCATCTCTTCAAATCTTACTTAGTCAAACTTACAAAATATGTTGGATGAGATGGTTGAGATGACTGATTGAGATGGTTCTTGGTTCAAATTTAGAAGATTACCAGAAGAAATTTTTTTATTCATTCTATCGTTTTGGATAAACAAATACTTGGTCAATGAGTAATGTAAGATCTTTCTTTGACTATTTGATGAGTGAAAATGGTCATTTAAATATAAACTCAAAACTTTCAAATCTCAGTAATATCTTATATGTCAACAACATCAAGCGGATTTCAAATCTCTGCACCAAGACGATAGAGTTAGGCCTCAGCCTTTGCAAGTTTTGTCGAAAATAGATGGCCCCAATTATTCAACTTCAAATCTCTGCAACATCTAATTTGTTAACAACCTCAAACGGATTTGAGTCTTCTTCTGCACTGAGATGATAGAGTTAGGCCTTAAGTCTTTGCAATTTTTGTCAGAAATAGATGGCTCTAGTTATTCAACTCTTTACAGTTTCTATTAACATACAATTTTATTTGTTTATTGATTATTGCATAGAGATGCTTTAATGATGCTAATTATAGTTCCTTTTTAATGATGCGAGAAGGGAGAGAACTTAGATACTACTTGAATTCGTAATCCTGTTATATATGCTGAAATTGTGTTTGTTTATTACTTGAAAAATTAACGCATAGTCTCAGGAGGAGCTTAAATATTACTGCAGGTCGCAGATTTTTACTAAATATTTGTCATCATAAAAAATGGGGAGATTGTTGAACCCAATATTTCAACTATCGTATTTTAAGTATATATTTTGATGATAACAAATAAATTCAAGACTCAAACTCAAGTTGTTTACGCATGATTGAAGCATATCATGAAATCAAATATGAACAAGAAAGAGAACAAGTCTATAAATGAAACTGATAGAGTAATTTTGAACATCTCTTTACAAAATTCGAAATTGGATTAAGTCTCAAAATTAATCTTTTCTCATAAAGTATCAAATTGTATTTTTCACATGTGTATGACATCATTAAAATGTTTAATTTCAAAAATTGCATTTTTTATATATGCATGACATCATTAAAAGTCTTAATTTTGAAAATTATGTTTTTCACATGTGCATGATATCATCAAAAGATTTAATTTTGAAAATTATATTTTTCACATATGCATGACATCATTAAATATGTTGAATTTGTAAAATAATTGATTGTCATATTTGATATGTGCATGTTTTTTTTGAAAATTTTGAAAAATGGTTATACTTTTTTTGACAAATGTAGAAAGAAGATGATTTGGTTTGAAAAATAAATTATACCTATTTTGTCATATGTAAAAGTAAAAAATTAGATTTGAAAAATGAATGAATTTGTTTTTGACAAATGCAAAAAAGAGATGCTTTTATTTGAATTTCTTGAAAAGTGAATAGTTCTCCTATTTGACATGTGAATCTTTTCATATTTGAAATTGAAAATTTGAAATTGAAAACTCATTTGCTTATAAATAGCCCACTTGAGTTTCGTAAAATCACAACCAGAGTTTACATATCAATTGCAAAACTTTGTATCATTTTTTCAAAACCATCATTCTCTCTTTTCTAAATTTTGTGCCTTAATTCTTGTTCATTTTAAAAAAGATATAGGTTGCGTTGTATTGTTCTTATTTCACTTATTGAGGTGTGTATTCTGATAATTTACCCACTATTAACTATTGTATCAGTAAGAGAGTGCGTATAACCCTTGTGTGTATAAAAGGTATTCTACACAGAAAATAGTTGAATCACCAAATGTGAGGTAATTGTAAGTGTAGAGTGTTCTTCACGGATTCTTTGTAGTAGTATTGCTCAAAGGTATAATAGGTTTCTATCTTCACCCGAAGGAGATTGAATAGTAAATTTGAGAATTTTTAAGGGGTAGCTTGAGGCGAGGATATAGGCAGTAGGGCTGAATCTCGTTAAAATACTGAGTTGGTTTCTTCTTGCCTTTACTCTTTATATTTTCTACTGCTTCATATTTTATTTATATTTTATATTGTGTATTTGGTTTATAAGTGTTAATTTTTTAATATAACCTAATTTATCCCCTTCTTGTATTAGTCATATGGGCAACAAATAAGATGACCAAGGTTTGGTAGGGCCAAAAAGCAAATAAATATAAGATTAGATGGGTAAGTTGGCAAAGGATGTGTGCTTCCAAATTTAAAGGTGGCCTTGGTTTCAAAGACCTCCAAACCCTTAATGTTGCTTTACTTGCAAAACAAGATTGATGTATAATGACAGAAACGGATTCTTTACTACACCAACTTTACAAAGCTCGTTACTTCCCTTCTACTTAGTTCAAAGATTCAAAACTAGGGCATAACTGCTCTTTCGCTTGGAAAAGGATTTGGGAAACTAAAGCTTTATTGGTGCAAGGGTGTAAATGGAGTGTTGGAAATGAGAAGTCTATCAAATTTGGGGCGACTCTTGGCTACCTAATCAGGATTATTCAAAGACCTCAAGAATTTCAACAAAGCAACTCAATGGGAGTCGAAACAATGGTTGAACTGATTGATGAACAAACTAACTGGTGGAAGTTTGATTATGTGAAATACCTGCTGGCTCCCAAAGAAGCTAATGCAATTCTTTAACTCAACTAGATGCAACAGCTAGAGAGGGTAAGCTAATTTGGAAATATGAGAAACATGGGCTATTTATAGTCAAAAGTGCTTTCAAGTTTTTTTATTCATTGAAGTTTCACAAAATTGAGGGAGAGTGTTCTGCTAACCATGATCACTTCTCATTTTGGAAAAAGCTATGGAAATTAAAGATCCCTCTTAGAGTTAAAGTATTTGGAAGGAGAGCACGCATAAATGGCTTGCCAACAAATCAAAATTTGTATAAGAGGAAAGTGATTTCTGAAATGGGTTGCAAATTCTATCGAGATCATCTAAGGATGTTAGCCATGCAACTGTGTTCTGCCCTGTAATAAGACCCCATTGGCAGTAGCAATTCCTTAGCCTGAGGTGGAATGTCGTTCAAGCAGATTTATTTCTACTAGCTCAACAGATACTGAAACATGGCAGACTAAGTGATTTAGAAAAGTTTTTCTTGATGGCATGGTCCTTTTGGAATAGGAGAAATCAGTTTCCATTCGAAAAAGTACTTCCCAGTCTTGAATTCTTTATGGAAACTACTATATTCGTATATAAGGAGTATGCAAGCTCCCTTCAATCCTCCACTGTTATTTTAACTCATTATAAATGGCAACCTCCCTCCTCTGGTTAGTTTAAGCTCAATGCAAATGGAGCCATATTTTCAGAGTAATCTGCATTAGGTTTTGGTGTAATTCTGAGAGATTCTTAAGGCAAAGTATAGATGGCAGCTAGTGGTAAGGAAACAGAGGTGCAAAACCCTATAGAAGTTGAACTTATTGCAATATTGGGAGGGTTTTAGGTTTGTGTTCCATTGGGTGTCCCAACATTGGTTGTAGAATCCGATTCACTCCTCAATGTCCAAGCTTTTCAAAGTCAAAAGGATCCTATGTCTATGGAAGGAAACTTAGTTTATGTTGTGAAACACATGATGAAGCAACTACCAAATGTCCCTTTTCAACTTGCTCCTCGGCTTCCAAATGGGGTGGCGAATTATTTGGCTAAGCAATCATGATTTCAAAGTACTCTATCAGTTTGGGGTGATCATATTTCTGATCATATTGCCCAAAGGGTGGAGTTTGAACTTGTGTAACAAGGCTATGTTTCTGTTTCATAGCTTGTTAATTTGCTGTTTTATCAGTATTGTAACTGCATATTCTAATATCTAATTAAGTTACTACTAATTTCATAGAAAAAATATATCTTTAGTTGGTTTGCAAACTCTAGAAATATTTTCCAAATGGTAGTTTATTTATAGGGACAATCTCATCATCTTTGTTCAAGTGTAAATAGCTACAAATTCTAGATTGGTGGCAAAGTAATTTCAATGGACAATCTCTCTCTCTCCAGCTAGCAAACCCCAATATTTACTTCTAAATGGTAACTTTTTCACAGGTTCTATCCCATCCATTCTAGTCAAGTCATGCAAACATCTTCAAATTTTGGGCTTAGGAACTAATAATTTCAAAGAAAGTGTACTTTGGAAAGTTGGAAACTTAGCCACATTTTTAGATTTAGACCTTTTCAAGACAACTTTGATGGTATGTGGAGGGGATAAAATATCCTAGGTCCAATATGGCCTTCCAAGTTCCAAGCCTAGCCCAAGGTTCTCAGCAAGAGAAAAGAGATAGATAAGTAAAAGAGGGGACAAAAGTTTGGAGCAAAGAAATGGTGTAAGGAGTAAAAGAGGAGATTTAACATAAATGAAGGATGAGTAGAGAAATAAAGGGAAGAGACTGGACGACTTCATGGGGGCTTCTTCCAGACATCTACAATTGGACTTCTCCTTCAACATTTTCAACATGGCAATGGGAGCTCTAGAGAGAAGGTCTCTATCCAAAAAATAGATCTCTTATGTCCACCAACGAGGCCCAAATTGTTGTAGAAGGTTTGTAATGACTTTTTCTACTTGTCTAGCCTGTTTTACGAGTTTTGGCCACTAATAATTACTCTAATGGGATATCAATTACATATATATAATGTATTTACATAAATGTATCAAATCGATTTCTTTGATTACAATCATCAATTTTGAAAAAATCCAATTGGTATGTCACGTAAATACATTATGTATATGTGTATGTGATATCTATATAATCGATTTCTATGGTTCCAATGTATGAGATCTTGTAGCACTTACCAATGAGGCCCTATTGATTAATATTATATATTACATAGAAAAAATTCATAACGGACACTAATATAATTAGATCTACTTTTTATAGACAAATTTGAAATTTTCAATCCGTAAGATCAATTCATGATCATGGAATTTGTCCTTGCCATCATGTTCACTGCTACTAACATATGATACATCATTTGTTGAAGATCAACACAATTGCTGAGTTGGAAAATGAGGAAGCAAAGACACTTGGTATTGATGTGGCTGTTGACTCGGAGACGAAAGAACCATACTTACCTTTGTCCATAGCACTACTCGAAGGCAGTTCATCAAAGATGAAGGAAATACACACTGAAGAAATAGCAAGGAATTCAGTAGAAAGGAATTGAGCCTGATGTAAAATTTATATCTCTTGTATTATGTCTTTTTATCTGTGACATGTAACATTTCTCTGTAAAAAGAATTTCTGTATAGCTGCTGCCATGTAATGCGCCTAGCAGCCTTTTGTAAGGACCACCAGAATATGTTGCTATAAAGAGCAACCCCCTTGTATAGAAATCAATAGTGCTAAGAGAATTCTTGGGGATCTGTCCGTCCGATCCTCTTCCAAAAAATAGCCAAATAATAATAACCAATAAAATGATGACATGTATCAAAAAACACAACAAAGAAATAAAATGAAGCTCATTTCACGTGTGCAACCTATTGGCCGTTCGGCCTCAGCCCAGACGGAGCTTTTGCCGGCCGCCAGGGATGTCACCGCCCTTACAACTGGAAACTGATTTCGGATTTAAGGCTGTATGGGGAAGGTGGGAGGCCGCGTGGGATCGCCATCGCAGGGGTGAGGTCGCTGTAGGAAGGTAGATCTGGTGGTAGGGGCGATGACATCCCCAGTGGCCGACGGAGACTCTGTCTAGGCTGAGGCCGAACGGCTGGCATACCCATTTTGGGTTTAAGATTGCATGGTGATGGTGGGAGACCGCATGAAGACGTCGTTGCAGGGGTGAGGTCGCCAGAAGGAGGCGGTTCCGACGGTAGGGGCAATGACATCTTCAGTAGCTGGCGACAATGTGAGCTGTTCTTCAGTAGGGGCAGTGACATCGTCCGTTCAGTAACATCTCCCTAATGCTAAATACATAGCAAAAGATATTCTTCTTACAGTTTTCCTCATTACTCTTGCCAAGCTTCTTGTTATCTTCTACACACTAGTTTACATTTATTATTTTATTAGGCATCCGTTTTCTCTCATTCAAGCCTGGCAAACGACTCCATTATCTTAAAAATAGTGGGCTATGAAATAATATCTCCATTAAGACACGAGCGACAATCCATATGCTTCACTTTATCGGCTGCATCAGAGAAAGAATAAGAGCATTAAGCCAATTCTAAGCCAGTCCATTTCAATTAGGCCTGTTTAACCGGATTTTGATTTTGAAAATTCGAATGGTTAGTTTTTTTGAATTTCTTAAAAAATTGTCAAAATTATTAAAAAATAAAAAATTTAGAATTAAGTTAGATTATATCCGATTTGGATGAACAGGTCTAATCCCAATGGATAGCAATACGTGCTAAGAATTGATAATATATATATATATATATATAATATAGAGGTACGTGCTTCAACGGCTCACATTAATTTATAGTTTGGCAGTAGGATCCTTAGAATCATTTATTTAAAATCATTTGAGCAATTTAATTAGTCCTCGTGTTTTGGTTCGAAGAATTAAGCCTAATTTATTTTTGCAGATGATATGAGATAAGAAGAGATGAGATAAGATGAAATGAGATAAAATAAAAGTTAAGAATTGAATATAATATTATTAGAATATATTTTATAACATTATTTTTGTTTTGAAATTATGCAAAAATTAGATTGTTTATGTATTTTTGTATGAAGAATTGAAAAATTTATAATAATGAGATGATCAGATAATTTTTTTTTTTTTTATAAAAATGAACGAGGCCTTAATGATAAAATTAGCAGAAACATTTTCCTTCAATTTAGTAAGTCGCATATATATGAGAAAATAGCAGAAGCGTTGAGTAAAATACTAATTAATGGAACAAAGATATGATCATGATTCCCTTATGATCAGTGCAACCATACAAAGAGTAGGAAGCCCTGTAGTCAACATTAATATTTACTCAAAACTTTGATATTTTCTATGTAAGGTTTATCTGAATCTAAACCCAATAGTATTATTCGTATCCTAAACAATACCGCTAAAAGAATATTTGCTTCTTCAAAAACCAAACAGAATATATTAACAACTAGGAACAGCTATTAAGTAATATCGAATATTAAGCTGCACCCAATTAGTTGGCGAATGTGCCTTGGAAATAATATTACATTGTCTCCCGAATCAAATCTTAACAGTGGAACTTAAAACATCATGAGATCAAAAGATTAAACTTGATTGTTTAATTGTCCAGTTGGTTCGACCCATTTCCTCATGTCTGAGAATCTCCTAAAGTATTCAAAGATAATAGGGTAGCTAGGTTCTCCTCTAAAGTTATATATGGGCAAGCTGTACTCCCTAATAAATTATTTTAATCTTCAGTCTATTTCTGTTACTCATCGTCACTACAAGATGAAATATGACATTTCAGCAGTTTTGAAAGGTATCAAGATCTAAAATAAATAATAAATTTTATTTTTTTTATCAGTTTAAAATTTTAAGAGAATTGGTAATTTCATATATTATATATCAAAGTAGAGGTTAAAAGTTCGAATTTTGACTCTATACTTTATTACCATTTAAAAAAAAAGAATCCTCATTTAATTAAAATATTCTACTTCTTAGCCCTATTTATTAAGGAGTATGGTTCTTATGTGAGTGAAAGTGTTAAGATATAAAATAAATAATAAAATTTATATATTTCTATCACTTTTCTTTTTTGGTAAACTTTTAAGACAAATGATAATTTCTCAAAATTAAGATAATATGCATGCATGTTGTTAATTTTTCTTCGTGTCAAAGGTAGAAGAGCCTCTTAACTTCATAAGAGTTCAAGAATTCATCCTTTTAATTGACATTTCATTCCCCAAATTTCTCAATCCTCTAAAACTTTATTTTGGTAAATGGTAGATAGAGATTAGGAACATATATTTGGAATTTCTGAAAGTGTGAGATCAGTGCCAACAGATCTACATGTAGGTCCCAATTCAGTTTTGCATCCTATTTTAACTTTTTCTAATCTAAAGAAAGTGCCCTATCTGTAAGAAATTGCACAAATCTTCATAATCAATGTTCATGATCAATGATATATCAATTGGAAAGGAAACGATGATAGAAATCAAGAATCTTTCACGGCCTCCCCCACGCAAAGCCACTTGGACGACGTTAGTATCTCTTGAATTTTAATATGCATCGGATTCAATCAGCTTAATTAGTTTTTTAAACTTAGTGGGTTGAATCGTAGATAGCTAGTACACTAGAATATTGGGTTTTTTAAACACCCCTCACATGTTGTGATAACATGTGTTCACATACTCAAATAACAGGTGTACAGTTAACTTTGCACCAGAAAATAAATAGGGCAGTCATTAAATCTAAATAACAGTATCAAAATTAAATTAAATGCATCATGACCACAATAACAATAAGCCACATATCTCTAACCCATAAGCCAACGAAATATTTGCAATCATCTGGTTGTTTAATAAATTTCATGAAACATGGCCAATTAACAAGCCCCAGTCCTCTAAACGTGCCAGATCTCCATGCCCATAACTATCACCAAATTCCCCGTTTGCATCAAAATGTATAGTTCCAAGGAGCGGGCCGATCAAGGTGAGATTTTTAAAAAATCTCAATAAGCAAAACTCTGATTAATAGTCAAAACTGTGTGCCAGTGAAATGACATTGTGATGCCCCAATCTCCACTTAGAATTGGATGGTAACTGAAGTGACGTGATATATAACTCAATAATACATACCTTTGTACATGATGATAATTAAGATGCATGCTTGTAGAATGCTCCCAGCAATATGCAATAAATTGTAGTGAATATCCAAGTAAGATTGAGAGCAATTTTTCAAAATTATGGTACCATTAAACTAATAATCCCAAAATAGTATCGTTGTTCAACTTCCCAACATACACGAGCGTACAAAATCAATAACCATTTCCTTCTTTTAACATTTTTATGTTTCTTCTCAAAACATTCTGCAAGACCTTCTCTATTTTACCTTGTCCTCTTTGATAATCTTTTACAGGTCTCCAAGCAACTTAATCACTTTATAGTTGAACTAATAGGCTACTTCTAGCCATATCCTCCAAAGATGGCTTTGTCGGGCACTCAAGGCTCTTCAAGGCCTCTTTCACTACTGGGGGAGCCACCCTCTTTTATTTCTCCACAACTAGTCACTTGTTTTGTAACAATTTCTATCATTTTAAGTGAGAACTTTCATTGGAAACTGCGTCAGTAAGATTTTTAAAATTTTCAGTAAATTAATACATTATAGGTAGATAAAGTAAGCATTTAAAGACAAACCATATGAAGGACATGTACTTAATATGGCTTGTACTTAATCTGAGACTAACACATGCATATACGTTACAAAAGACCAAGTAACAGAAAATCATGTTTAGCCTATCTTTATAGAAAAACACGTATTATCTTGTTCTAATATATTATTCATGCCATATAATCCTTGTAACATATAGGTGGATACCTCATGGCTCTCCTATTCATTGTGGGCTTTCTGCTAATTACCACATTACTTTTCGACCTACTTAACTAGTAGTGACTATGTTAGAGAACTTACCATTATGCAGCACTTTGCACTTCGCCTTCAGTGCCTCCATCTAATGGCACTCATTTGAGGTCCGCCGACTATGTTTTGTCGACCTAAGAGTTACCACTTCCAACTTTATGCATTCTCGACTGAATAAAAGAGTTACACTAGGTCATTCTCAAATCCTAACATTTATGATTAAAATAGTGCAAATGAAGAATTTCTAGGAAACATTTACAAACTGTAATTTAGTGCAAGAGAGGAAATTCCTATCAAGCATTCACAAGCTATAAACCAGTGCAAAGGTGGAAAATTCCAACACCCCTTTACAATTGATAAATAGCGACATCAATGCTAATGAGAACATAATGAACATGACATGAATTGAAAAATAGCATGACATGTGCTGGCAGAACTTGAAGACATACATTATCTAAAAACTAACATGTATTAAAATTGACTTAAATTTAAACTAACTTGAACTGAAACTGACATGAACTGAAACTGACTTAAACTGAAACTTACATGAACATATACATATTTAATGAAGAGTGGAAATACGGATACAACAGAGGCCTCCTTCAGTTATGCGCTCTTGCAGTACCAAATCACATCATGACCGACTGTGAGTACTTCAACATACTGACTTAAGATTGAGATTGGCACCGCAAGCATGGGGTGCCTGACCTCACTTTGAAACCAATTATTAGTCTCATTCGAAGCCTATTAATCTTTACCTTGGCAGCCCAACGAATTTCGCGCTAGTTAAAACATTTAGTGTGGACAAAATAGATCCATCAGGATAATACCCCACCCTAACACTTGAGGTTATGAGAAAAATAAAACACTCCATTAACTTGGAGATACTATTTTGCATGATATACTCTATGCATGGGACATGGCATGACATGTAACAATGAATGTGTAATAAATGACATGGCATAACGTGGTATATATAATAGATGAGTATGTACTTGAAATATTAACATTTAATGGCATATTAAAGAATTTATAACGATCATAACAAATATGAATGTGAAAACTATGGCAAACCACCGTTTATACAAAAATAAGTTGGGAAGTAAGTTAGAGGCAAATTAACTCACACAGATTATAGCGTAACATATATAAAAGGGTGTGAAATAGCATGGGCTGGAACTAGATAATTATAAGGGTTAGAATCTCCATTTAAACACATGATAAATTACAAAACTCACTAACTCATGCAAAATTTGTCATTCTACACCACTAATCATGGGGTATGACCAGTTTTCCTATAAATTAAAGATTTCACATACGAATTCCAAATTCTACTAAAATATATCTTCATCATGTAAATATGGTCCTAAATCCAAAAATTCAATCAAGTATATTTAATTCAAAACACAACCATACAAACTACGCATTGCCCAAACATAAAGGTTAGAAAGGTCTTGATTTTTATAGCAATTCATTTAAACCTTAAACCAGACACTTAAACTGATTAATGAAATAATAAAAAAAATCATATCAAGGTTCTAAGATCATGCTAATACATCAACATAAAAATTTCTCTAAGCTCCTAATAACCACAAAAATGCTCAAAACATTATGTTTTTGTCAAATAGAACATTCCCATGATGTTCTTGGTCTAATACTTTTAAAATAAACTCCAAGTACTCTAAAATTTCATAAGCATATTCCTAAATTGTTAATAAATACACCCTAAATGATGACCATGCTTGAACAATGACCAAAATCAAAAAATTCATCATCATTCCATTTGGCATGCTCACTAAGTTCAAAATTGAGCATCACTAGCTTGTTTCTTTTTATACTTAAAATAAAAACACCTAATATGAAATTTCTATGAAGTAAACCTCAATGAATAAAACTATAAAATTCATCTTCAATTTCTACACTTGATCTAAGAATCTAATACAAAATCACATGTTAAACATTCCAAAAAAAATTAAGGTGTAGCCATGAGCTTCAAATTATAATCAAACCTTTCAAGTGCAACATGCTTGCAATAAAGATTTAACATCTAAATGAAAGTCTTAAGAACATCATGCAAGAACTTCATAGCCATTGTGCTAGGTTTCTTCAACCAAAAGTCATCATAACCTCAACACAAAAACTATTTTGTGTGTTCCAGTTTTATCCTCCAAGACAATGTGTATGACTCTTTAATAAAAATGCTAACATGCTTTGGATTAACTCATAACATGTACGAAAATGTGGTGGCCTTTGATTTTATCAATATCAACTCCTTACTTTAAAAAAACAGTTCATCAAAACACCAAGATTTCACAACATAATTAAAATTGTCGCCCAGTATGACCTCTATGGAACAATTGATATGAATTAAGTCTCTTGAGACTCGACTCACAAAGATTTTGAAACATTCAAGCATGATCAACTAGAAAAATTGTAAAAAACTTCAATTTGATTTGTCTACATAAAAGTGAAAGGAAAGTGAACAGAAGGTGAAGGGGCCACTATGGACGTTTTTTTGTAGGAGGATAGAGTTAACGAGGGATTTGTGAATGACTATTTTTTTTTTGGGGGTGGGGGGTGGTGTATTTGGTTGTTGCTGCCAAGTGGTGTCGTTATTTTGGGTGGTTGTTTGGCCTCCCATCCATGCATTATTTGGGCTGACATGTCATCCATAGGACAACCTAGGGTGATGTAAAGTTCCTCAAGAATCCATGCATTAGTAGTATTTTTATGGGCATTAATTGAACAGGTCACACTTTAGGGTTTAAAGAGGGTTTGTTTGAAGTCTCGATTTCTAGCAATCCTAGTTCTAATTTTCCTTAACCAAACGAAATTACTGAGGTACAAAATAATAAATGTAATAACATGTGTTTTAGTGGTTAATAGCATGTGAAAATGATTTAATCATGTGATTAATCACTTAAAATTAAAACTATTCCTCTAAGATTTTGGGAAAATTATTTAAGATTTTGAGCTTGCCAATGGGTTGTTTGCAGGAGGGGTGAGGGGTCTTGGGCTCTAGAAATGAAAATGTGAGAGAGGGCTCTCGTATGCTGGGCTTCACACATGCTATACAATTAACCACAATAAGTATATGTAGACAAGATTCTTTATATGTGTGTGTATTTATATATATATATATATGTTTATAGGAATGATGTTTATATATCTATATATGGATTTTACATAAGTTGTGTTATATATTGTGTGTATATATAGGTATTCATTAAACATGTAATATGTACATGATTTTTTAAAAGCAATTAAAAACTACAATGTGTGCTCAACGGACACATGACAATTGCTTAAATGAGTTAAAGAACGTTTGCACCTACTCAGTTTGAAGGAAAATTCTGCCCTATGTAAAATCTATAACATTCAAAAAATATATATATAATGGACGGAATATTTTTGGACTCTAGATATACAAGAAAATTCTAGGAGGGTTTCATGGATTGATCTATCGATTAGGTTTTAGTTTGTTAAAATAATCAAATTAGGATTCGCTCAGGAAAAAGATACCATTTGTGGGTTTTGTTGAGGAACCTAGGATCATAATTAGGTAAAATGAACTGCATCATTAGAATCGTATAAATTTTTAAGATTTTATCGTTCAATAAAAAATTTCGAGTTTTCTAGGTGAAGAATAGGTCACATGAAGAGCCCCATGTGCTACCTATCTTGCCACATCACAAATGGCTAGCACGTCTCCATGTAGGATGTCCAAATCAGTATAGGATCACTAGTGAATCTCTTCAAACAAATTGCACCATCACAAGTCTCCATTTGGAACACACTTTACACTTGTCAGATGGAGTACAAATGTGTAAGCTGAATGGAGTGAGAATCACGCAACCAACATTCCTTCTTACACCAATCACATTATTTTAACTACTCAAGTACAATCTTAGCCTTCCAATTGAGAGGGTTTTAACCCTAATGAAATTCCAAAAAAATTGTGAGGAGGCCAAAACCCCAAATCTTAAGGGTAATCGAAACCCTAAAACTTTTAAACCCTAAAAGTGCTACCCTATCTTGACTAGTGTTTCCTTCTTGGCTTAAACCATTTCTACAAACAACCATCCACTCATGTACCATCCTTTACACCCTCATCCACTCTTTTATTGCATGATATACTCATTTCACCAAACCAATTTCAAGTGCACTTGACGCCCTTTATGAAACCCTATCTATACGAGAAAATCTTTTAACCGGATTAATCCATTTTTCTTAAGACATCGAACACCAATAACAGCACGCCACGTTGCACAAATGAAATTCGTTGCACCGCGTCTAAGAGAATTCGTGAGGTTTGGCCCTTGCATTCCGTTGCCCTCTTGATACTCATTTCTCCCTCCTTATCTGTCTCTATTCTTTATTCTCTTTTGTTTTTTTTCACCAAAACCTAGCCGCACGAAGCCATTATCGGGGGCCTTGTACAAGGTGTTTTGTGCATCACCTGATCGAGCGATGAAGGAAATGCCCACGCTTGCTTTGATTATTTAAGACTTGGAGGAATATTCTCAATGGGGCTGGTTTACTCTCGGGGTTGAACCCTTGCCCATTGAGCTTGGTTCTCCATTTTTGCACTGTTGTAGTTTACAGTGTTGGCCGATTATTGGTGCCCTTCCCCTTACCCTCACGCGTCTGGATTGGAGCCAGATTAATCTCGGTCAATATGAGCTTTTTTCTTTCTTATATTCTCTCTCTCTCTCTCTCTCTCTCTATATATATATATATAATTTTTTGAGTTCTCTCTTGCAGGGTGCATTAGCAATCATTTGCTCCATAATCAAGGCAGAAGGTGTTAGGCAAATGTCCTTCCCTACAATCGTTCCAACTTATTACAAAGTTCCACCTGTTAAGAAGGACAATTAGAGAGGGCCATAATTTAGCCTACATTTCACTACTGTCAAGATAGGCCAATTTGTATCATACCTTGGAAATGAGATTTTAGAATTGTATCAATATGCTTTTTGGTTCTAACTTGTTCTTTCTATGCTTCAAGTATATATAAATTTGTTTCTTTACATTCAAGCCCAAATTCTGTTGGACTGACTATATAGCTTAAAGAAAGTACAATTTTTCCAAAATATCCATAAATATCGTTGAGTGAAATTTAATGGCATGGGGAGGTCACAGGGGTGATGAGAGGTCGCAGGAGGGAGGGAGGGAAGGCTGCAGAGAGGTCGCCAGAGGAGAGGATGCCTTAGGGAGATCACCAAAGGGAAGGGATGCCAAGGGGAGGGAGACAAAAGGGAGGGGTGGGAGGGGAGGGAGATGGCAAGGAGAGGAGGAAGGGAACTCGAGGGTTTCTTCTTTTTCCTGTGTGCGTAGGAGACTCAAAATGAAGATGATCTAGTGTGTGCAAGTGCAAGTGTAAATTTGTGAAATTTTGACGTGTCCATTTTTTATTGGTGTATGTTTTCCCCATAATAATGGATAACTCCTACCCAAAGAGGGGCACTATCTATATTGTAAATGGTGAAAACTGGATTGCTATTTTTGTTCCCCCCATTGAATGACCACTCCTTGACCTGGCTTTATACCCTTGGTTTAGCCTAGATAGTGTACTTTATGGCAAGTCAAATACTCAAGCTTCTCACCTTAAATTCACCACTCGGCCTGCACCCTTCAAACCTTCCATTCAATTGGTTTCCTCCCCTATTCATAATCCAACTTCCCATCAAGTGTCATGCATTCCACCTACTCCAAGTCACCCCCTATAGCCCGCACCACCCCCTCAATTCTCTCTCACTTCGCATATTTCATTTCCTTCCTAGAGAGAAAACCAAGAGAGAGTTTTGGAGAGAAACATTTAGGTGCTTTGCTTCTTTAAATTTCCCCCTTTGTTACATTCTTTTCCTAAAGCCAATCTCTTTTATTTATTTTTTATAACTTGAGTCTTGTAATTATTGCAGTTGGATGATGGGATATTGGTGATGAGGTGCCTGGTTTGGAGCATGTTAACAAGCCTTGAGAGTTTCTGTTGTTTTGTTGAAAAGTCTTGAAAATTTTCAGTGATATGGTGTATTGATTTGATTAGTATCCAAGCTCCTGGTTGGACTTATAGCCTGTGAGGCCTTAATAAAATAGGTTAGCATGATCCTTTAAGTGTTAGAACCTAAACCCTTCAACCATGAGATTATGTAGCTTAGTTTGTCATTTTGATTTTAGAAACTTAATTCCATGGTTTTTATTTTATAAACTCTTGTTCTTAAGGTTTTAATTTATGGCTTAAGTTGGATTTTAAAAGCTTTATGGCAAATGTTTTTTGGATTTTGATAAAAATGCACAGGTGTATGTTTTATTGTATAGTTTGGAGGATCTTGGTTTAATGGATTTTTTGATGTTGTGATTTCTATGATTTGATGACTATGGTTCTTAGATCAACTTAACCATGCCAATACAATTTATGAATATGTTTTTTTCAAGAAAATACTAATGAAAATCAAGGATATGTTTTTTCAAAGCCAGATTATGTTATGTTTAAGGTTCTATGTTACATGTGCAAGCCGATTTTTATTTAGTTAATAAGTTGAGTTTTGTTGCTTAGTCGTGCTTACCATACACTAAGTTAGAACGATTAGCGTGTTAGAGGTTAGAATTTGTGAACTTCTACCATCCTTGGCATCAAAATGCAAGAGTTAGGCTGATCACTCTAGGATGAGGTTTGGTTTGACCTAATCTTTGTGTATTGTTTGGTTCTCTGAAATGACAAGTTTATGGTTTTAAAAAATGCATGATTTAGTGTATTGGAACGATATTAGAACTAGGATTTGATACTAATGAGTTATTAAATTTGGGTCTAGGCATGATCATGTGGAAAATGGCCAAAACAAGCCAAGTGTATTTGTAACCTAGTTAGGTTTAGCTATGTGATGTTTAAGTACCAGGTCTGAGTATTTGTGAATTGAAGTTCCTAGATGGATTTAGAATGGAATTTAAATGAGGCATATAAATAATGTAAATATTTGGGGGCCATTTGTAATTTTCAAAACTTTGAGGACTAATTTACAATTCCCCAAGAGTTAAGGGTATAAGATAACTTCTAACTTACTCATAGTACGTTCTTGTATGTAAGATAGTAGAATTCATACATATGAATCAGGTTTTAATCATATGTATTAATTTAAAATGTTATGCCATGCCATGTTATCTCTATCATCATGTGATGAAATATACTGATTTGTAAGTTAGTTTCTAACTCACTTATAGTGTATTATTGTATGTTGGATGGTAAGACTCATGCAAGTAAATCATGTGATAATTATATTTCTATTTTATTTGAAATGTTCATGCAACACCTTGTCATTAAAAGCATCAATTATGAATATCTGTCACATAGACAAATACATGTCATAAAGCATATGAGTTTGTCATGAAATGTTTTTTAGTCAAGCATGAAATGTTGATCAACTTAAATTGGTATTACGATAAAGTAAATACAATTTGCCTGGTACTACGATGACGGTGTTATGATATTCTAGGTACTATGGTGAACACAATGTGATATGCCGCAATCTAACTCAGGGCAATGGCATTATGAACTACCTAAGCACTCCTTCTTTGAATAAGAATGTATGTAATTAAGATATTAAAGGAAGCATGCCATATTTAAGACATATTCTGATGTAATTAAGTTATGTTTTGTGAAAGCAAGTCCATCTGAATCATGCGTACATGCCATGTTTATTATCATGCATGCTTTGATACTATTGGTAGCCTAATAATATAACTTGCTTATACTTATAAGTCTCATGTGGTAGTCCTAACTACTAGTCCCCCCAGAATGGTTGAAGACATGTTATTATGTTAGGATAGTTGGAGTACTAAACCCTAGATGAAGATTTTGGAGTTGATAGCCGAATTGGTTGAGTGGCTCATGTCTAGACTAGTTTTTCTATTATCTGTAACTAAGGAGTTCTGACTCTAGTATGATGCTAATTTTGTTTAAAAACTAGTTGGAAGATTGATGTTACTTTTATATATGTTTATATGAATGGAATGTAAAGATGTTTTGGGATTAGTATTTTTGTGCATTGTATGTTGATTAAAAAAACTAAACCGCCACGCTTACTATAAAAGCCAGCCAAAATTCAATGGTAGGATTTTTTTAGATCTTAGGTTTTAGTTTGTCAGTATAGTCGATTTTCTGCCCGCAATGTATTTGAGAAATAAATTGCACCATCAGTCTCATATTATTGTTTAAGATTTTACAATGTAAGAATATGTTTCCCACTTTTTGGATGAAAAGTGCTCAGGAATGCATTTTCATTGACTCGAGACACTTAGAAATGAAACTTTGTGAAATAAATTGCACCACTAGACTCATATGATTAATTAAGATTTTGTATTATAATAATAAGTTTCAAAAACTTTTGAGTGAATAGTAACACTTATGATAGTGCCATGTGCCACCTGGTTCAAAAGATTGTCAAATCAATGTGTGAATTGTCTAAAACAACTTTTGGGAGTTTTAAGTGGACACTTGGCTAGATTCTAGGCACACGATAAATAGTATAGGACACATGGCTCAATGAGAAATCATGTGATGGAAATGGGAATGAATGGTTGGTAAATCAAGTCATCTCATAATGTCACTTAAGCCAAATACTATTCCATCCAACCAATAGAGGTTTGAAGGACCCTAAACCATTGAGATCTAATTGAAATCCAAAATCCATAGAGAAAACTAAAACCCTAAATGGTTTCCCAAACCCTAAACCACTCAATTTTTGCTTAGGTGATTAATCACTTGAGTGAATCACTTTTGCATGCTATTAACAATTCAATCCATGCTATAATATCCCCATTTATTCTTTTATACCTTGGTATTTTTATTGGAACAAGAAGAATTATAATTGGGGTTGATAAATTATAATAGCATGGATTGAATCGGCTAAGAAAAATTGTGTGTTTCGCCCACCCCTCTTAGCTGCAGCTTTTGATAAAATGGGTTAATTAGCCCATGGTTTTGCCCAATTAAGGCATCTAGAACCCCATTAAGAGGTCAGTAATCCATCCCCCATTAGCCTTATCTTACAGAGCCCCTTGCATTGCCCTCACCCTTTGGTTAGTTTTTATTAACTTATTTGTAGAGAACTCGGGTTAGAATTTCAGATTGTATTTCTGATTCTTCTTGCATTGAATTTTCCAACCCGTTGTAAGTCCGAAACTTCATCCAGAGGATTTGTTTCAACTTTAGTCTAGTTTCTATTTATATATTTGTGTACTTTTGCATGGAGTATTGGTTAGTGCAATTTGGTTTTGAAAATGAAAAAGTCATGTTGGGTATTAGTTTGGATGATGGTGTGGAATCTTCATGTTTTGTTGAAGTTTTTGTTAAAGTTAGTGTTAGGTATTGATATGATGAAATTAAAAACATTTTTCTACTTGTTATGGGTTGACACAAAACATGTTCTCATTTTATTAGAGAGATATACACATTTTCTTTGACGTTGAAATTGGAACACACAAATGGTTTTTATTTTGAGGTTGTGATGTTTGTTGATCCTAGAAACATAGTTCGATGCCCATGAAATTCATATATGTTGTTCTTAATACTTTCATTTATGTGTTAACAGTTTTTTTCTTATATAAAATTCGGTTTAAATCTCAATGGAATAATTCTTATGCATGTAAGTTTGCTACGTAGCCCAAGTTAGTGAGTCTTTAGGAATGTATGAACCTTATTGAGATTTTCTAACTTCAAAAAAATATCTCATATTAGTTCATGCCTTTTTACATACATTACATTACATTACAATCATTGTAAGTTAGTTTTTAACTTACTTTTCGGTGTATTTTTGTGTGTATAGTGAGTGATAAGTCATAAATTTTATATTCTTGTCACTTATGGTTTCTTTAAGGCATTATTTATTTTTCGAGATGAGATGAGATAAGATGAGATAAAAGTTAAATCAATAATAAAATATTATTGTACTATATTTTTTAATACTAGTTTTCTTTTGAAATCTGAAAAAATTATTTTTGGATTTGAAAAAATTGAATTATTTATTTTATTTTGTATGAAAAGTTGAAAAAATGTAATGAAAAGTTTTAGATGAAATGAGATAGTTTGTGAAAACAAACCAGGCCAAATGTTCTCTTATGTCATATCATGTTAATTATTTCAAGTACAAATTTATTTGTGATATGCCATGTTATGTCATGCCATATATTACATGTTCATTGTTACATGTAAGTGCCTCATGCATAGATTTTATGTCTCAAAAAATATTTTCAAGTTTGTGGAGTTTTTTTTTTATAACAATCGCAAGTATTAGGCTGAGATATTATACTAGAGAAACTCATTTGTCTACGCTAGAGTGTTTAAACTAGTGTGAAAGTTCTTGAGTTAATAAAATACCATCAACAGACTAAGAATAGGATTTAAATAAATGGTTGTGGGAGTGAAGTTAGGCACCCAATGACAGTGGTGCCAACAACATGTTTATATGGTTGAACTCAATTATCATGACATACTGATAACTGAAGCAGATGCTTGTAATATGATGTGGTATCGATAAGAGTACATGGCCCAAAGGGACCATATCCACAAATTCATGTTTAATTAAACATGTATATGTTGAACAAGATTCTAAGTTCATGTTAGGGCATGTTATGCTATTTGTCAAGTCATGTTATGCATATTCATGTTCATGTCACAATGCATTCATGCCATTATACTATCATGCATGCATTTATATAATGCTAGTAAGTTGGTAGTTGACTTGTAGTAGTTCGAACTATCATTTTTCTCGAAATGGTAGACTATGTTTCAAGATCTAGGGAGCCAGATGAGGATGAGATAAATTGGATGATTTCAATTAGGCCTAACTTGATGACGATGAGATTATTACTTCTATTCTCTAGTTTATCAATAGGATTCTGGTTAAGATAGTTTGAGTTTCTTGAGTGGCTTAGCGATTTAGCATAGTTGTTATGTTATTTAGTATTGCGTTTATGGGGCACCTCCTCCAGTACTTAATACATTACATTCATGATAAACAAGTTTCATTGCTTCACATTTATCGGTTTGTTACGAAGCTATGAAATATGTTATGTTTTGGGATATAATCCCAACTACAATGTTATTTAATCAATAAATAAATTATATGCGCATATAATTCCTACTATTATATCCATGTTAGGTGCATTGCATCTTTAACAATCATAAGTGGGGACAGGTAACCTTGTCTTGCACTTTTCAACACTTCAAAGTTCATATGATCCCAAGCAGGATCTGAAGGCATCACATTTATTGCATACTGTTATAAGCAAACCAGGCACACTACAACTAAACTGTCATGAATAGGGGTATGTATCTTTATGTTCCATATCCTAACATTTCAATCTCCGTTAAATTTCAAGCAGAATTTGAGGGCATCACAAGGTTGTATCAGACCAATACTTTTCTGGGTAGGCCCACAAGTCCTTTAGAATTGGTACCAGAATATAGGATCCAATTATTAGTGTATATAGGCTGGAACATAAGAAATCTAAGCTTGGAGGAAATTGATAAGTTATAGTAGGAAAGCAAGTCAGCATCCATTGCAGGATGGAGATGATGTAGTCTAGTAGTTTTGTTCGCAAGAAGAAAATGATAGTCATGATTTAAGGTTAGGTGTTCTAAGTTTTGCACACTTTGTATACAAGTTTGATCAAATCAAAAGTTATTAAGTTTACAACCACTAGGACGTGAGTTTTGATGAAATCTAAGTTATAGATTTAAATAGAAGCGAATTTTCTCTACAATATTTGGAAATGTCTCTCTTGCATATTTTCTAAATGATTATTATCAACCTGATATTCTTAACAAATTTTAAGTAGAAGATGATGCAAGATCTAGGAACCAATTTTTGTTGATTCTAAGGATGTTTTCAGTAGACTAATGGAAATGATGTGTCATATTGGATTATACAAGAAGTACTGATCAAGCTAAATGTAATGTGAATGGTTAGATTGATCATCTAGTGTTAGGCTAAACTCTATATATGATTTGGTCGATTTTAGTGGTGAATAATAAGGAGTTTTGTTACCATTAGAGTAAGTGCTAGTCAAAGGTGATGGGCATAAAAAGTATATACAATCAAGTTGAGGATTCTAAGTGCATTAATTTTTGTATATGGTTGAAATAGCATTTGATCTTTTAAGCTTGGTGAATAATTTAGATATCATTCATGGGCTCTCAACTAATTGGGTTCATCTTGGATTAGGTTGTGAATGGGAAAGATCCCACCGTAAATATATTCGCTTATATATATACCAACACATGTAGGACTTGGGGATGCCCGACTACATATATTTTCGACAAGAGTGATCAAATTGTTAATTATTACTCTTTAGGTAACATAGCTGCCTTAACCTAGGAAAGAATCAAGAAGGAAATTGGTTGGTTCCTTCTAGAATCGATTAAAGAACAAAAGGAACAGGAGTCTAGGTCACTAATGCAAGGAAATTTTTTTGTTAAGTTGTATATTTCCAGATTTAGTATGCCAATTTTATGGAACTTGCAGCTGAAGATTTGTAGTCAAGTGCTCTATTTCAAAATTGAAAAATCTCAAGAGCTAGTTAATGTGGCAGCAATAATTGGTGAAACTGAACAAGAGGAGTTTGGATGCCCATGTCAATGTAGAAAGAAGAGAGTTTTCATGTACATTGTTGGAAGGAGTGCACCAAAAATGGATCGATATCTGGAGTTGATAAAGGAAATGACATCATGATTGGAAAATAAATGCGAAGCCATTGAGGTTTGCGGCTGGTATGGTGTTGGATTCAAGCACGTCGCTATTCTTTGTGTCTACCACGTTGCACGAATATCTTTTTAATGAAGTAGCACAATTTCATTAACTAATATGAAGTAATTAGTAAAATAATCGTAAAAGAATTAAAAGTGTATCATTATCCTCGTAACAAAAATTACTACGATATGAGATGAAATATGTTGAGATACAATTTGAGAGTTAAATAAAATATTGAGAGAATAATTTTTTTAAATATTTTTGTTCTGGATTTGAAAACATTGATTTGTTTTTTTACTTTGTGCAAAAATATAAGGAAATTGGAATAATTTGATGAGATAAGATAAGAGTGATTGTGAAAAAAAATGAGGCCTCAATTTGTAAACAAGTTTTTATCTAAAAAAGAAAAAAAGAAAAAAAGAAAATAGTGATATCTATAATACCCGCAAACTTTGCTTGAAATTTAATTGAGCTTGAAGCATCAAGATATGCAACAAAAAATCATATACCTTAATTTATGACAATTAAGAATACAATGCACATAGCATGTATCTAACAATATGCAGTATTTGTAATAGAAAATCACTTACAAAAGCTTGGAAAGCTAGAGCACAAAGCTACCCAGAATTTTCTCCCAACTCTCTCTTGGTTTGCTCTTGCAAAAGTGAGGAAAATGCACTAACTGTGTGAAGTGAAATGCGATGGGCGTGGGTATAGAAGAGAGGCTAACATGGTGGGTGTTTGAATGACCAAGTGATGCGAGGGTAGCTTGTGACGAGGAGGAAACTGGGCTACAATTGGGGTTTATTCCTACTGCAGTCTGGCTGAGTGGTTGAGGGCTAGTGAGGGGTCTTTTAGCTTGACATCAAGCCACTATTTGGGGATGGTCATGAGATGACATGATAGACAAAACATGGCTTTGTAAGAATGGAGAAGCTTGTTGAAGAAGCTTGGGCCAAAATGGTATTTAGGTTGGGTCAAAGATAGGCTAACTAAATGGGGTTTCATTTGGGGTTTTAATGGGATTTGGATTGGGTTTTGATCATGGTTTGGTTCCAATCGAACTTTTCTTGGTCAAATGTAAATACAAATATGTAAAAATTGGTCATAGTTGTAGGAGTGTAGTTGACTAGTTAATTGCATGAAGTGATTTATTGAGAAATCACTTAGTTGTAACCAGCCACTTTAAGGCTTGGAAATGAATTTGGGGGTTTTATTTTTTTCAAGGGCTTTAGGGTTTTGGTTGGCTTCCAATGGTTTGTATTTTTTAGGGTTGAAACCTTATTTTTAGTTGACAAATAGTGTTTGCTTGGATGGAATATTAGTGTTTGGTGTAAGAGAACATGATGACAAGTTTGAATCACACTCCATCTATTCATACTTTGTTTTCCTCTTGACATTTGTCCTAGGATTCTCAAGTAGATGGCTAGGATTAAGCCATGTGTCCAACTAAAAATTTTCCTAGTGGGTCTAAGTATTTCTTGGACATTCTATGTAGCAATTTGATAGTCGTTTGCATCAATTGCCAAGTAGCGTGCTCCTAAAGGATTACTATTTACCCAAATTCTAAAATCATAAATATTCATATGAGTTTAATGGTGTAATTGATTTCACAAAATTCTACTTCTAAGTATCTTAATTCAATAGAAAGACAATCACATCTATTATTCACTAGGGAGATTGGGAACTTATTATTATACTATAAAATCCTAAATATTCATATGAATCTAGTAGTACCTTAATTAAACTTATTCTCATAAATGCCTTAGTTCATAACTTAGGCACTTGTTTATACTCATGTGCCTTAGTTATAGTCATGACTTATACCTTAATTAAACTTTTACTAATATAGACTTTCATAACTTTTAATGAATGCAAAGTGCTGCATGCATGTTTACAAAATATTGGGCAATGAGGCAACTCGTAGATTAGGAAGATATGCTTGGAACGTTGTGAATATTGAGATGTGGTGGGATAATATCTCAATGTCTATATCTCAAATCATTTGGCTTGATAAGAACAATTTGTAAACTTTTTGATTCAATGAAATTGTCAAATTTAGATTGTTGTGAATTTTATTTTCACCGAACTTGTATTTTTACATTAAGGAAACTGTTACATATATAGCCATTGAGACTTGCATCTAACTATGGAAAGAATATGGACTAATTATATAATCAAATCTCTACTATCTAATTACATAAATTATGGAAGTAATTACAAGAATCATGGAGGGAAATTTTGGAAAGAATTTGTCAATACTCCCTTTCAAGTTGGTGCATGGAGATTCGTAATGCCCAACTTGCATGAAAAATACTGAAAAAGTTTACGCCCTAAAGCTTTGGTGAAGATATTGGCAACTTGGGTGTGCGAGGGAGTGTGGACTTTATCCCGAACAATATGACTGTCGATCTCGAGGTGCTTAGTACGCTTATGGAAGACGGGATTATGGGCGATATAGAGGGTAGATAGGTTGTTATAGTGTAAAGTGAAAGGTGCGGGATATGGAATGCCAAGATTAGTAAGTGATTGCTTCAGCCAGGTAAGTTCTCAAGTGGTAACGGCCATGACACGATATTCTGCTTCAGCGAATGGGCGTGCCACTATTATCTATTTCTTTGTATGCCAAAAAATAGGACTAGAGCCAAGCTGGATGAAATAGTCAGTGGTAGAACGATGAGTAGTAGGGCAACTTGCTCAATCAAAGTCAATGTAAACAGTGACCTAAGTGCTGGAGGAAGAGAAGAAGATCTCTTGTCCTAGAATGCCTCTGATGTAGCAAAGAACACATGTGGCAGCTATCATGTGAGGGACACGAGGGGCATGCATGAATTGGCTGAGGATGTTGACTGCAAAGACAATATCAAGGCATGTAATGGTGAGATATATGAGACACCCAATGAGTTAGCAATAGACAGAGGGATCTAATAAAAGAGTGCCATTATCATTGGTGAGCTTCAAGTTCTGATCCATGGTGAAATGACTGACCCGAGCACCAAACTAATCACTACCATAAAGGATGTCAAGAGCATATTTTCTTTGATTCAAGAGATGCCTTTTGGTGAGCGGGCAACTTCGAAACCAAGAAAATATTTGAGAAGTCTAAGGTCGTTGGTCTTGAAATGATTGGAGAAGGCACCCTTAAAGAGTTCAATCTGAGAAGAGTCATTGCTAGCAGGACCGGAACCAGGAATCAGTTTTTGGGGGGAGGGGGGCATTAATAAAATGTATAGCAGGTGTAAATATAAATAATGTATATTTTTTACACGTGATATTATATAAAAATAATTTTATATAAATCAAGAATAAGTTTGAAAAGTATCTAAAAATAATGATATAAAATTATTAAATTTTTTTGTATAGTTAGTCAATTAACAAATACTCTCAAATTCTCAACTAATCTGCAATATAATATATAATATATTAAATTTTTTTGTATAGTTAGTCAATTAAATTATAATATATTAATCTATTTAATTAATTATAAACCAAATACAATATAATATACACTTCCATAATTCATATAAATATAGTATATACTAAAAGTCTTAAACAGCATATAATTTTAATAGTAATTCCAAGTAAGAAAAGTGGGACCAAATTCGCATATAAATAAATTAGATTTCATATTTTAGAAAAGTAACAATAACATAGTGAATAATAGTAAAAAATATTTGAAAATGTTTGGAAAACTTTTATTTCTAAACCCAGCTTGGACTTCATATTCTATACTTCCATATTACCCGTATATATATATAAATCATACTTTATATTTTAGAAAAATGGAACCAAATCTACTATTTGAAGAGTTTGTGGGTGTTATGCTTTTACGTTGGACACTAGTTTTGGATTTTATACGTTGGTCACTTGGATTTGAACCATTGGTCTTAAGAAAGATGTTTTGTATGAAGAGGGGGCTAAATATTTATGCTTTGGGGTTGTATAAAAAAATTCCTACTAATCTATAGACTCTATGAAAGTTTTAGAAAACTTTGGGACTGCCCCCCTCCAAAGCACTACCTTGTTCCACCTCTAATTTCCAGCTACGAGGATGTCGTCAAGTTAGACAAGAACAATAGTAATGTTGGTAGAATTGGTCAAGGTGAACAGAGAATGATCCGCCTGAGATTAATTGAAACTTGCATCACAAAGCATAGTGGTTAGTTTAAAAAATTAGTTGCATGAGGCTCGCTTGAGGCCATAAAGGGATTTGCAGAGGTGATAGACACGGGTCTCTCTCTTAAGGCAATATTTGGGAGGTGGTATCATATAAACTTCTTCATCAAGATCACAATGTAAGAGGGCATTGTAAACATCCAGTTGATGAATGATCCATTGTTTGGTAGCTGTAATGGCCAACAAACATTGAACATTAGTCATTTTGGCAACAAGTGCGAAGGTCTCATGGTAGTCAAGGCCTTCAACTTAGGTATATCCTTTGGTGGCTAGCTGAGCTTTGTATCTCTCAATGGAGTCATCTGCTTTGAGCTTTGTTATGAAGACTCATTTGCAACTGATGGACTTTTTACTAGGAGGTAATGGCTCAAGGGTCTATGTAGAATTCTCTTCAAGAGCACAAATCTCAGTCGACATGGCTTCATGCCAGTGAGAATGATGAAGAGCAATAAAGTAACAGGATAGTTCAACAGAAACAGTGAGAACATTTAAGAAAGTAATGTGTGAAGGTGAGAAACGAGAATAAGACAGAAAAGCAGATAAGGAATGTGCAGTACCTGAGATTTGTGCAACGGATGAAGATGTCATGGGCTCCGGATGTAAGGTCGAGCACACATAGTCTTGAAGATAAGCAGGACGAGTAGTGTTACGGCGAGGACGAGAAGTGGTGGGAGGTGGAAGGGGATCGATAATATGAGGAGAAAGAGGAGAAGACAGAGTAGGGAGATAAGATATCTGTTCTAGGACGGGAAGAGGTATGATGGGAGGATTCAGAGGTGTAGGAGAGTCAAAATTTTGGAAAGCAAATATCTGTTCCTGGATCGTGATGTCACGAGAATAGGAAATGGCTTTAGTGTCGAGATTATACACTTTGTATGCTTTGTGAGTGTTAGGGTATCCAAGAAAAACATATTTGAATGCACGATGAGCAAATTTATCACGAGAAGTAGAGAAAGTTTTAGTATAGTAAAGACAAACAAACATTTGAAGATGATCATAGTTTGGTGGTTTTGTAAAATGAAGTTCAAAACGTGATTTATTTTGGAGAATATGACTAGGCGTACGGTTGATGAGACATGCAGCGATTAGGACACATTCACCCAAAAATTTTAAAGGTAAGTGAGCCTGAAAATGTAGACTATGAGCAACATTCAAGAGGTGCCTATTTTTTCGTTCCACAACACCATTTTGCTGCGGAGTTTCATTATACGTATGTTTATGAATAATGCTGTGATCATGAAAATAATTTTGAAATTTATGGGAAAGAAATTCTTGGCCATTATCAGTCCGAATGATTTTAATCATGGTTTGAAATTGATTTTGTACAAAATTAAAAAAATGAATGAGATAATTGTAAGTTTAAGAGTTATAATGTATTAAACAAATCCAAGTAGTTCGTGAGAAATCGTCAACAATGGTAAGAAAATAATGAACGCCACATATGGAGGAATAATGATATTTGCCCCAAATGTCACAAAAGATATGATTAAAAGCAACTAAACTTTTATTAGCATGAGAAGGAAAATGCAGTCTAATGTGCTTAGAACGAGCACAAACATCGCAATAAGAAATAATACAAGACTTATTGAAGAGATTATGAATGATGAAACTAGAAGGGTGACCTAATCGTTGGTGCGACAAGATTTTATAAGCAGTGGTTTGAACGGAAAAGTAATGATGGAACTCGACTGGTACACATAAAGCCCATTGCAAAAATCACCTACTCCAATCAGTCTCATCGAGTGTGGGTCTTGAAAAGAACAATTGGTAGAAGAGAAAAAAACAAGACAATAGGTATTAGTGGTGAGTTATGGTATTGAAAGTATATTAAAAGTAAAGAAGGGACAAAATATACATTTCGAAGGGTTAGGGTTTGGGATAATATGCAAGTGCCGATGCCTTCAATATGAAGGGTTTGGCCATTCGGTAATGTAATCGAGGTTGCTTAAGGAGTGGGGATAAATGAGAGAAAAGGTTGCGGTCGTGGCACATGTGGTGGCTAGCGCTGCTATCCACGACCAAGTCCCGGTGATTGTCGAAAGAGTGAGGGGTGGTGAGAGTGTTACCAACAAAATTGGTTGAGGGAATCAGGTTGAGGAGGTCGAGCAACTTCTGGTAGAAGTCCGACGTAAGTCCAGGTACCAGCAACACCACAAAGGAGAAGGAGGCTTGGTGCGCTACTGCCGATGGCCCAGATGGCATCTTTTCAAGGAGAGAAGGGCGATAGGATTGGATTCGTGCTTCTCGGCCAGGTGGGTACCCGATTATCTTCCAACAACAATCTTGGGTATGTCTGTTTTTCCCACATTCTAGAGGAGGTTTGTTGGGATTTGTTGAACACGCGGCTAGGACCATCGAATTGGTTGGTGGTGTCCGAAGATGGAGTAACTGTTGCTGTTCTTCCTGAAAAAGGATGGAGAAGACTTTTGTAATGGGGGGAAGAGGTTCCATTGCAAAAATTTGGGTGTAGAGTTGAGAGAACGAGTCGTTGAGTTTGAAAAGGAACTGAAAGACTCGTTCATCTTCTATTTGTTGCTGAAGTTCCTTTAGGTCAATACTGGTTTAGAGATGGCTGAGTTCATCTCAAAGTTGTTTGATCTGGTTGTAGTAGTCATGAACAAAGTTATTGGTTTGTTGCAGGGAAGAGAGATCACACTTTAGATGAAATATGCGTGCGTTGTTGCTGTGACAGAATTGAAATTGTAGGTCAAGTCAGACTTCTCTTGGATCGGTGTGGTATTCAAGAGAGTTGGCAATGGAGGGGTTGATAAAGTTGAAAATCCAGGTAAGTACCATGTCCTTTGTTTGGTTCGATTGACGATATTTGGGTGAGGTTTTTTTCTAATAGGGAGAGAGTACCATCCACAAAACTTAATTTGTTGTTGGCATTGAGTGCACGAGACATAGCTTTTTGCTATTTGGGAAAGTTATCACCTATAAGAAGTCCGGAGACAAGGGTGAGGCTAGGGGAATCAAATGGGTGAAGAAGGTAAGGGTTGGAAAGTTGGGTGGGGGAAGAAAGAGACGTCATTTGTGGTTGAGAGATGGAAATCGTGGTTAGGCTGATACCATGTCAAATTTAGAATATTGTGAATTTTATTTTTACTAAACTTGTATTTTTACATTGAGGAAACTGTTACATATATAGCCATTGAGGCTTGCATCTAAGTATTGAAAGAATATGGACTAATTACATAAAATCTCTAGTATCTAATCACATAAATTATGAAAGTAATTACAATAATCGTGGAGAGAAATCTTGAAAAGAATCAGTCAACATAAATTATGTTTTTTTTTTGAAGAAAATAGAGACGGCTCCATCGTCACTAAAGTGGATCCAAATTTTACTACGTGAACAAACTAAAATCTAATCGATCGCTCGATTCTTAAAATTCCAAATTAAGGATTTATGATATTTTTTATATAGTCTAAAAAAATATATTTATCAAATCTATTTTGGATTGTGACAACTAGAGTTAGTAGAAAAGCTAAAACTCTTTAAAAAAAATCTAAAACTATCTTTGGTCTGATTTTTAATACCTAAACCCAAACCCATTATTAGTTGGCGCTGCTTACATCATGAGTTTGATATCGTGGGGTTTGTCTCTTTGAGCCATTGGCTCTCTTTATTAGTTAACTAATTGATGAAGTCGTTGGGATTGAAACCATGGACAAGAAGTTTAAGCGAAATTTGTCTCTCATTCTGTAACGATCCATGGAAGCTTCCTTATTGGTGCTTGCTGCATGCCTCGCCTCCCCCAGTACTGAGACTTTTAAGGAAGATCAGTACGTGACATATATATTTATATATATAATTTGTTTTTACCTAAGTAGCTAGTTGTGTATTCCTTATAATTAATATCCTTGAAACTCTGATGTCATTTGTTATCTTGTATTGAGTAATATATATCCGGAGATCGAGGGTCTGTATTTCAACCCCTTAATTAAGAAAAGTACGTAAGAATTATTCTGACTAATTTAGTCCCTATAGGCTATATATGCATGAATATCTCATCAACTCCTATTGAATATGACAATAATGAGGTCTTTCGGTTTCATCAATACTTGATTACTTTTTTGTAATATATATTTTTTAATAAAAATTTAATGTGACGGAGCGCACGTTTTTCTGGAATCTGATCTTCCTTTGATCACCAGTTATCAAGATCTTCCTTCCCACAGTATAGTATACAAGAACGTACCATAGAGTCAAGTCAAATGTATAACTTACATTAATTTCATATGGTATGATGAAAATGGTAAGTAACTACCTAATCACGTGATAAGCACGTAGTGCTACAGAACTATAAGTTAAAAAACTGATATGTACCCTTTCACTAAAAGAAAATGCTCAAGAAGGTATGAAATTTTTTTGAATGGATTGGAGGATGTTTCTTTTTAAATAAGTTCGGAAGAAAAGTCTACCATTTTCAACCATTGAATTTAGAATTGATATTGGTCGGCCGGGTTCAATAAACTACCAAATCTTGGTAAGAACAAAAGGAATGAAAGAAATTAATAAATTTGAATGATCAATGGGCCTATTGACTGGAAGAAGGGCCATTCTGAAAAATTGAGCCGGAAGTAGTAGATTGGTCCAATCTCCAATAGATTCAGCTATTGGCCTGGATATATAGAGACGTTGACTTTGAATATCATGCATGATCTTGATCTGATCGATCTTGATGATCATTATCAATGGTTTGAATTACACGACAGCAATATGTATAGTAGGTTGGATATTCCAAATGAAGACTAGTGCTGAAGTATGCCATGAAATTAATGTAAGTTATACATTTGACTTGACCCATAAAATATATGTGCCATTTTTTATATTTTGTTTCATTTAGGATTTGGATTGCTAGCTTCGAGTTCTTGACTCATGAACTTTAATTAATTAGGAAAGACCAAAAAAAATAAAAATGGCCGTGTCTAGAAGCCCACATAAATCATGAAAAATAAGGGCATTATAAGAAAGTGAGACTTAGACTATGTTTGAATGATATAAAAAAAAATCTAAATATTTTTAAAATATTTTTTTCTTATTTTCTTATTTTCTTATTAATTTTTATCTATTTTTATTATAATTTATTATTATTTTATTGTAATTTAATTTAATTTTTAATTTTTAATTAATTTATTTTTTATTAGTCATAATTTTTTTCAAAAATTTTTGACATCCAAACCTAACGGAAGGCGGAGCTTGGGGTGGGGGAAGAGGAGTTGGGATGTCAGTGTCATGTGCAATAGACATTGCATGAAACAGACGCGTGGATGTGCTCCTAATTAATCAATGGCCATGTTTCATTAACTGCTTTCTTACCCAACACCACACGATTCCCACGTGTCCGGCAATGTAACCAGAAAACGTACTCCTCCCATGTTTACTTGTCGTAGTGTTTCCCTCCATTAATTATTATTATTATTATTATTATTTTATAATAATTTAAAAATATATACCCATCATGGCACTTGTCACTTGTATGAACAAGATTAATGATCCCTTTATACTTCACGAAATATTACCCTTCAATTATTATTATTTTTTTTTAAGTAAAATGAAATCTATATGTAAGCAAGCATGGGAAAAACTAGATTAATTAAGGATAAATAATAGACCCCTTGAGAAAAAGTTTCGAATTTTTTAGATGATATTTTATAGTACAAGGTAACGTGAATCGCTTCAAGAGATTAGAAAGAATATTGTGTTCGAGTCTCAACTCACAACAAAAGACAAATGATCAGAGACAGGGGCGGAACTAGAATTTTATGTTTGGGGGGGCGATCGATAAAATATGCGGTAAATGTAAATTTTATAGGGATGATCATCAATGATAAAAGTATCATGTTTTGTTATTATCGAACTCTCTAAATATATATTAATCTTCAAATTGTTCACGTTTTTTAAAAAAAAATTAATTATTTTTAAGTACTTGTTCATTTTTTTATGATTTAAGAAAAATTTATAGATTAAGAATAAATTTGAGAATTTTCTAATAAGTAATGATGTAATGCTGTTAAATTTTTAACAAATTATATCTCATTATTATACAAGTTAGACTGAAATTAAATAAGTGAGTATAATCAATCAATTTTACAATCATATAAATTTATAATCAATTTTTTTATTAGAGTTAAACTGTTAATTGAGTAACTGTGAAATTATGTGAGTTAAAACTTGAGTTTAAGTGAAATTAAAAGTTAGAATATAAATGGATATATATTAAAATTTAGATGAATAATTTTAGTAAAAAAAATTTGGAGGGGGTAATTTTTATTTATTTTTAGTTTGAGAGAAAATTTTAATTATATATATATATATATATAATTATATGTATTTATATTAGAAATTAAAATTTCAAAAACTTTGGGGGTATCCCCCAACCCATAAGCTGGGTCCGCCCCTGATCAGAGAATTAAGACTAATGGCCGGTACTGTTTCATGAGCTTGAATAGAACTCATCGTTGCTTCAAAAGATGTTAGATGGTCCAATACCGTTTAGAATAATAAGACGAAATCCGCTTCTTTGACAAGTTTAATAGCAAGACCAATCATGAGGTTCGCAATAGAATTAATTTTATCAACAAAATTGATAAGAGGAAGAGTAGTTTCTCTTTAATTTTATCAATATGGAAATTAGAAGGTATACCTACTAGTAGCTAGCCTGTTTGTTAAGAGTATTTTTATTAAATTGTCTAAAGTTAAAAGAACAATTTTAGTTATTATTAAGAGTAATTTAGTTTTTGACCACTTGATTCACATAAGTATTCATATTAGAATATCTATTTTTTCATTATATAATAATAATTTGACTTTGACTATTCACATCAAATTTTCATATTAGATTATCTATTTATGAAAATATATAGTAATGAATAATTAATAATTAAAAAATAATTAATTATTTGTAATTAATTATTTATTTTATTTTATCATATTTTATCATTCTATCTATTATATGTTAATTAATAATCATATTTTAATTAAATTATGGGTTGAAAAAATCAATTAGTAATTATATTCTATTTAAATTAAATTAATAATAAAAATTTTGGCAAGAGAGAAAGAAACTAATAAAAAATTAATTAGTAATTATATTTTATGTGATAAGGATAGAGAGAAATAAATTAATAAAATAAGAATTTGTCAATTAACTTGAGGGTGCTAAATTTAGAATATTATTTAGCATTATTGTTCATTTAAGTTAACATTTATGACTTTTAAACAATTCAATATGAGCTTATTTTAAATCTTGGCTAAACTCTCATTGGAAGCCAATCCAATGAGAGTACTCTAAGTTTGCAAGTACCATCCTACATGGTTGAGCGAGAAATCTACCCGTTAAGCATGTGCCTGGGCAAGTGGGATCAATTTATAAGGGTCTGTTCACTTTCATAAAACTTTTCATCTCATCTTATTTCATCTCGTTTAATCATTATAATTTTTTTAAATTTTTATACAAAATAAAATAAATAATTCAATATTTTCAAATCTCAAAACAAAAATAATATTAAAAAATATATTATAATAATATTTTATTCAAATTTTAACTTTTATTTTAAATTATCTCATCTCATATCATTTCATCTGTAAAAATAAACAAGGCCTAACTCTTGCAAAGAGCACATCCGCCTGCACTCCCCCATTTTTGTAAATAGATTCAAAACACCAAGACCTAAACGTGCTCATAGTTTTAAAAACTAATGACCCATAACTACTCTTTAATGACTCATGAAAGAGGGTTTTTGTACCCAGCTACAACTAAACCAAGCATAGTCCATTTTGCCGAAACCTGTTGGCCATGACTCAATGAGCCAGGGAATAGGAAAAAAAAATCCAGATTAACCCTAGAGAGGAAAAGAATATAGTGTACTCTCAAGTGTGGCACATTAATGAGGGAAAACTCAGTCGAGATCGTGCTCCCGACAAGGTCGGTCGCAAGAAATACATTGTCAAATAGCTGGCACTTAAAGTCCATGTTGTTGATAGGAACAATCGCATTAAATGCAACACCATGCCATCCAGAATAGGACGTGATCATGACAACAATAGAGGAGCTTGAGATTCCTTTAGGGAAAGGGGTACAAATAAAAGAAAGTGGGCGATGAGCTATGCAACCCTAAGGAAAAATACAAGAAAATGGCAAAGAGGATACGAGGATCATACTCCGTAGACCAATTACTCAGCAACATGGACATCCCTTACAACACTAAAGTAATGACTGCCCCACTCCCACCCAAGTTCAAAACTCCTCAAATAAAGATATACGACGGGTCTAAGGATCCTATTGAATATTTAGAAACATTCAAAGACCTATATGAAGTTGCATTGCTTCCTCGTGAAAATTGCATGGTGGGCTTTCCCCCTAATGCTAAAAAGATCTACACAGGCATGGTTTGATGCCATGTGGCTGAGCATAATGCGCAAGGCATCGAACCATGCACAAACAACTTTGAGGAATTAGGTCGATAGCTCTTGACATAGCCCATTGAAAGAAAATGTGACCTGTCACTTACCTTGTCACTATCAAATAGCGAGAAGAAGAAAGTCTAAAGACATTGTATCAATTCAATAAAGAGTGGATGACCACGAACAATCAAGTTGAGAAGACGGTGCTAGCAACGCTCTTGGGTAACATTTGTCCCCTAAGATCCTTCATGACAGAAATAGCATGAAAAAAAAAACCAACCACTCTGTGGGATTTCATGGATTGAGTCAACGACTCCATCAATGCTGACGACACGCTAAGGGCTTTGACCACTCTAAGATGCACAGGAAAAGAGCAAACAACGAGTGAATCCAAGCGAGGTGCCAACATAAGAACCTATGAGAAGAAACCCAATGCAAAGAAGGGGCAACACATTGAAGAATCAATGGTGGCACAACCCCTCAGAAGGTGCACTCAAACATGAACGTGCAAATGCAGGATAAAGAGCTCCTATGAAATGGCAATGACTGGGACTAAAAGGCTCATAGGTACACTTACAATTATGCAGAGAACCAACAAAGTAATGATTGCCACCATTTGAAGAAGAAGATGGAGATCCAAGAAAAGGTTAGAGAAGCGATGCTTGGAGATTTGGGCACCCATCGCTTGTTGCCACCCGGGCAAGCAATTGGAGAAAGGTATGAACCAAGACAAGAGGGTCTTCAAAATGAAAGCCTAAGCTGGAGATAGAATGTGAGGAGAATGGAAGAAAGCCTTTTGCACCAGAACTAGAATAATGGGATGTTGGGTGAGATCCATACCATAGTCGAAGGACTTGCCAACAAAAGCATGTCCACATCCAAATGGGAAGTATGCCCAAAGGGCAAGGTATAAGGAAGACTTTAGTGTTGAGCGGCTGCCCAAACAAGCCCAAATTCAAAAGACCCTGGCATTTTCTTTTGATGAATTTGCTGTGAGCCTTGGATCTACTTGCATGATGACATCCTTGTAATACCGATGCTAGTGGGCAACTATACCACTAGGAGATACTGACAGAAAATGGTAGCTAGGCCAACATCCTTTCCGTGAGGCCTTCTTCAAAATATGAATCAAACAAGACCGATTGTGCCCATCTCCCATGCAGCCGAGGCTATTTTCTGGTGATGCAATACAATCATTGGGTTCCATAACCCTGCTTATAACCATTAGAACAGGAATACTCATGATTACCATCATGGCAGACTTCCTCAAGATCAAGGTCGACTCCTTGTATAACTCCATAGTCACATGGCAGATGCTTAATAGCTTGAAGATGGTAACCTCAACATACCATTTAGAGATAAAATTTCTATTGGATGAGGGCATGGGGATGATACATGGCGGACAAGTAGTGGTACGGGTATGGTGTGTGGAGGAGCTAAAGGGCGAAAAATGCCAGCAGTCACATGTTGGGAAAGAAATCGGCTTAACTTCATAAAATATGAGAAAACCTCAACCAACAACCCCCCCCCCCAAAAAAAAACAATGAGTAAATATGTATCTAGGTGGGGGATAGTTCCCACTTTAGTTTGATAGCTCCCCGTATAATAACAAGTGATAAACTTAATAAAAATATATGGTCTACATGTATTTACATGTGTGTATGGGACTGAATGTCACACTATCTCCTTTCGATACTCAACGTGGTCGAGTTCATCTCCAGCTTGGTTATCTTAGTCATTGCTTTACGCTTGCATCCCAACGACTATAGGAGAGAACACCTAGTCCAAGTGTTCTAGCCTCTCCTTGCCACCCAGCACGGTTGAGTCCATCTCCCTCCTACTTATATAAGCCAATGTTTCGCACTCGCACCCCAGTGATTATATGAGGGAACATCTCTTCCAAGTTTTCTCATCCCTCTTTACCACCTAATGTGGTCGAATTTATCTCTCACCTAGTTATCTAAGTCGATACTCTGCACTCGCATCCTGGCAATTATAGGAGGGAATGCCTCCCTTTTGTGTCCATTCTCTCTTTCCCACCGAGCACTATTGAGACTATCTCCCGACTGGTTATCTATGTCGATGCTTTATGCTCATTCTTAGGCAACTATAAAGGAAAATGTCTCCCAAGTATCCTAGTCACTTCTCACCACTTAACATGGTTGAGTCCATCTCCCTCTTAGTTATCTAAGACGATGCTCCACGTTGGTGTTAGGCTTTAATGATTATTCCGACCTATTTCAAATCCCAAGTGACAACACGTGCTCTTTGTGAGAGATTCATGCGATGAAAGAAGCTTAATTAAACCCTAAGTCAGATCGAGACAGAATATGAAAATTGTGAATAAAGACACTATGTGAGAGGAACACATGCACATAATTACAAGAAGTTAGAATGCCAAAATCACACTTAATATGTTTCCAAGTATTACAAAGTATGAAGTCCCTACTCTCGAGCCAGTGAAAGAAAAAAAAATACAATGTGAACACATATAGGAATAGAGAGTCAAAACAAGAAAGGCAACAAGTATTAAGTTCTGTCCCAAAGAGTCCAGGGAGTCAAGATCTTTCCGACTAGGCACAAACTTGGTCAAGTCCAAGAACTAAAGGAATGCCCTTCTAGCTTTTTGATATCTTGCTCGGGATCTGGCATCTCCCACAGATTGCCCTCGGTACGGGGGGATTTTCCAAGAAGTTGCAGCGCACCATAAGGGACCAATATAAAGCCACCAGGAACCTACCAACATTAGCCTCAGCCATAAAGGCGTCAATCCAAACCTTTTTCTAGTGCTTCAAAATCTAGGAGTATACCAGCTGGATGTGAGTCCGCTTATACTCGAATAGGTTGATCCAAATCTTCCTATTGTTACAAATGGTACACTAGTTAGAACGAACTGAAAACTTCTGAGTTGTAGCTTCACTAGGCAGGAATTCCCATCCATCGCTTGATACGAAGAAGAACCTACGATGCCATTACTTAGCATTGGAGTAGCGCCCCTCTAAATGGATAAGTAAGAATTTATGGCAAGAGCGAAAGTTACAAATACTCTGACCTAATTCCCAAATCGCATGGGTGAGAATGAACTCCCTGGTTGTTAAATCTAGGTACTCCTCCCAGGCAACCTCTAACACCATGTATGTACTGCACAACATGATGTTAGGATCATCTAGACATTAGAATGCACCTGAGCTGGGGTTAAGCCTAACAAATTGAGGATGTCGCGAATTGGGCAACATAAAGGAAGCCTCAACACATGTGAAAACATGCCAACATACATGGCAACCTTCTCAATGTTTCCCTTAGAGTCAACGGCCTCGTGGCAAGGTTTTGTGACTTCCAGGATGACAAAATCTAGGACTCCAAACATATTGCGTAGCGTATTAAAGGCTGTGGGGTCGACATTAGAGGATCGTCCTTACTTGTTATAGTTGGAAGGTGCGGTACGAGAGGAAGATTTAAACCCATTTTGGGACTTGACCCGACAAGAAACATTCTTGGAAGCTATTAGTGGTAGATATATAGGACAAGAGTTCAAGCTAGAGAAGAAGACTTCTAGTGAGAACAACAAAAACTGAATACAAGGTAGAAGTTGTTTCAGGAACAAAAAGGAACCTAAATAGGAAGAAGCCCACGGTCCAAAACTTTTAATCGGAAGTTGATGGGACATGTAGACATGACCTTTACTTCTATTTCCTAGGTCTGAGAATATGCAACAATCAATTAAATTTAAGGTGGGAAAGTTAAAGCATGCGGGAAAATGACAATTTCTTCCATGCCCACATGGCATAAATTTTTAGGGTAATTAGAAAAGGCTACATTTTATTTTTAGGTTTGTTGACTTTGTGTCAATTTCCATCTCAGTATTTCTCTGTAGGATAAGTTTTAGTGATTTTGGTTATGGATTCATTTTTTTCATTAATATCTTGTGTTGTAACTTTCCCAAGAGATGCAATCTATTGCTTATTCTCTCGTATATAGGACGGGGACAAACAATTTGTAATGGAGAGTGTAGGGGAGGGTAGGGTTGATATTCTCTCCTCCTTGCTTGGTATGGGGCTTGATGAGGACAATACCTGCACGTGTAGTAGCCCTACCCCAAATAGAGTGTTGTGGCTAACAAGCATTAATTTGGGCAACTGCAATGACTATCTTTAGGAGATATGACAAGGCTACCGAGAAGACATTGACTTCATCATTAACCAAGAGGTGGAAATAGCACTATAAGAAAAAAGAATATTTATGACAAGTTATTTGTTAAAATAATGACAATCTTTGGTTGGAATAAACTTATTTTGGTAAAAAATAATCAAATTAGCAGAAAATAACTGACCATATATAAGTATTTTTCTTGTAGTAAATTAGATCGCATAATATTTGTACGACAATTCATAATAAATGACTTCTATTTAATAAAATCTCCCTATTTTATTTGTATACAAGCACATGCTACATGTCTTGGGTTATTCCAATCAATGTAAAAAAGTTTCTGGAAACAAACAATTGCTTGTACATCTGTTTGCAGAGGTTGATAACTTAATCAGAATAAACCAATAACTGACTAACGATTCCTCTTATGAACCTTATTTTCAAGGAAAAAGTTTCAAATAGGATGGATATAAAAAATACTTTCACACGGACCAATAAATAAGTGCCACATAGGCATTCTAAAAAGAAATAAAGTGAAGTTGCATGCACTAGAAATGAACTCGCATCCCTCTCCTTCTCCCTCTCGCTCCCCCCATCTACAACACCGAAGCCCTCTTCTTCTATCCCCCTCCCCTCCCATTGCCGACTAAAATCCCATCTCCTTCACCTATTTTCTCTCTCTAAAAATCGTAAAATAGCAAAAAACTGACAATCATCCAATTTCATTATCCTTCTCTTTCTCAAGTTTAAGTTAGAAAAAGAAAAATGAATTACAAAAATAAAAAGCAAAATTAGATATGCATATTCTCCATTTGCCACCTGAGCTGGTGCTCAAACAAAGGCCAAAGCCAAGTATGTCAAAGAGAAACAAATAGGGAGGCTGTGAGTGGACAGGATCGAGCAATGTAGTTCATTGTGTCAAGTAGCAACACCAAGTCACTGAAAAAGCCTTGATTTAGCTACAGTGTATCCCAAGTTCTTACTTGGACTTTCTCCCATGTTATTTGTACATGCATTTAAGCCATTTATGTAACTTTATTGCCTAAATCTTAATTGGATCAAGTTCTAGTCAGTTCTCTGCACGAACAATGTTGAATCAAATAGCGTTCTTGGAGTGAGAAAATAAGTGGAGGAGGAGATGGATCTTTTATTGGCGTCGAGTGCATGGGAGAGGGAGAAAAAGAACGAGATGGCTTTGACGTGTGTGTAGAGGAAAGGGGGGAGAGAGAGAGAGAGAGAGAGAGAGAGAGAGAAAGAAAATAGGGTGCTAGTTCGTTTTAAGTACATGCGGGTTTGTAATGAACGAACGAAACGTAGCCGCCCCCTGTCCTACCACCAAAATTATGTGAATGACCCCACCATTATTATTTTAAATTCTGCATAGTGACTTGTATAGTGACTTGTATAGTAACTTGTATAGTAATTTCAAAACCTATAAATAGGGGCTTCAGTTGTAATGAAATTCATAATAAAATATAGAGAGAGAAAGAAAGTTTCAGTTCTTAAGAGTTCAAGAGAGATTTTATTATTTCTCTTTTGCAATAGTAGTTCCTTTCTTTAAGTTTCATAACACGTTATCAACACGACGGTTCTACCAATTCTAAAACTAGTGGCCTTATTCCTCTAAAATGGCAAATCTTACAAAATTGGAATTTGTTGCTCTTGATATATCTGAGAAAAATTATTTATCTTGGATACTTGATGCTGAAATACATCTTGATGCAATGAACCTGTGAGAAACTATTAAAGAAGGAAATCAAGCATCCCTACAGGAACATGCTAAAGTAATGATTTTCCTTCGCCACCATTTTCATGAAGAATTGAAAACTGAATATCTCACAATAAAAGATCCCTATATTTTGTGGAACAATTTAAGGGAGAGGTATGAACACCAGAAGACTGTCATCCTCCCAAGAGCTCGTTCTTAATGGTTGCACCTGAAGTTGCAAGATTATAAAAGTGTTAGTGAGTATAATTCGGCACTTTTTAAAATAAGCTCAGTATTAAAATTATGCGGTGAGAAAATCACCGATGATGATATGCTAGAGAAGACTTTTACTACATTTCATGCCTCGAATGTGCTCCTGCAGCAGCAGTATCGAGAGGGAAAGTTCAAGAAATATTTTGAACTTATATCATGTCTTCTAGTAGCTGAGCAGAATAATGAGCTCTTATTAGAAAGCCACCAGTCACGCCCTACTGGCTCAATATCATTCCCTGAAATGAATGGTAATAGGTTTGCATCATTCCCAGAAGTGAATGGTGCATCCTTTAGAAGAAATCGGAGGCGTGGACGTGGTAGGAGAAATTATAGAAATGTTGGTCCCAGGAATGACAACATTAAAAGGGATTATAATATAGCATATCACCAGAAGTGGTACAATTCAAAAAGGGATAAAAATTCTCAAAATAATTCTTCAAAGAAAAGCGAAGAGGTGTGCCATAGAAGTGGAATGACTGGACATTGGTCACGTATCTGTCGTACGGTCAGGCACTTATCTGATTTATATCAAGCTTCTATTAAAGGAAAGAATAAAGTGCATGAAACATATTTAGTAGAACCATCAGATGATTTATTAGATTCAGTAGATGTAGACGTTACTCATCTTGATGTATCTGATTTCTTTAATCATCCTAAAGGTAGTATTGAACACTTAATTGGAGATGGAAGTGTTCCACTCAATTAATGTATTTTCTTTCTATCTGTAATAAAAGTTTTATATATTTTGTAGAATCATGGATCACATTGATGAGCTTTTTATCTCTGAGTTGAATGATAAAGATATATGTTTTGCTGACAGTGCTACAACTCACACAATTCTCAAAGAAAAGAAATATTTTCAAAATCTAACACTAAGTAAAGCCTATGTCCATACCATATCAGGTTCATCGGATTTAATTGAGGGCTCCGGAAGAGCTTATATTGTGTTGCCTAATGGCATCAAATTTTGTATTGATGATGGTCTATTCTCTTCACAATCCAGAAGAAATTTATTGAGTTTCAAAGATATACGTCGTAATGATTACCATATTGAAACGACCAATGAAGGCAGTAAAGAGCATCTCCTTATTACTAAAACAATATTGGGCCAGAAGCTCGTATTAGAAAAATTGCCTGCTATGTTCTGGATTGTATTATACGAAAATGAGAATAGTTGAATCATATGTGGTAATGCACCAGAAGTGCATTGACCCTAAAGTATTTATGACTTGGCATGATCGCCTTGGACATCCGGGTTTTATAATGATTAGACGAATTATTGAAAATTCGCATGGGCATCCCTTAAAGAATCAAAAGATATTTCTACCCAATGAATCTTCGTGCTCTGCATGTTCTCAAGGTAAGTTAATTATTAGACCATCTCCCTCAAAAGTCATTGTTGAATCTCCATCCTTTTTACAAAGGATTCACGGAGATATATGTGGGCCTATTCATCCATCAAGTGGACCATTTAGATATTTTATGGTTCTAATTAATGCATCTAGTCGATGGTTACATGTTTGTCTTCTTTCCACTAGAAATGTTGCATTTGCTAGACTTCTTGCTCAGATAATTAAACTACGAGCACAATTTCCTGAGTATCCAATTAAGACCATTCAATTGGATAATGCAGGTGAATTTTCATCTCAAGTTTTTTATGATTATTGCATGTCAATAGGAATAGATGTTGAACATCCTGTTGCCCATACATACACACAAAACGGTTTAGCTGAGTTTTTAATCAAAAGGTTTCAACTAATCGCTAGACCTTTACTTATGAAATCAAGACTACCTGTTTCTGCTTGGGGACATGCTATACTTCATGCAGCATCTCTAATTCGCATTAGACCATCTGCATATCATAAATATTCTCCATTACAGCTTGCATTTGGTCAACAACCAAGTATTTCTCATCTTCGTACTTTTGGATGTGTTGTATATGTTCCAATTGCACCTCCACAACGTACAAAAATGGGCCCTCAACGTAGACTTGGGATATATGTTGGTTTTGATTCTCCATCCATTATTAGATACCTTGAACCCCTTACAGGGGATATGTTTAAAGCATGTTTTGAGGATTGTCATTTTGACGAATCAAATTTTTCGTTAATGGGTAAAGAAAAGTCGATGCCTGAAGCACGACAAAATATTATTTGAAATAATAAGATCCTGTCTCATTTTGATCCTCCTACAAATGAATGTAAATGGAAAGTTCAAAGGATTATTCATTTGTAAAATATTGCAAATCAGTTACCGGATGTATTTACTGACACTAAAGGTGTAGTAAAATCTTATATTCCTGCTGTTAATACTCCATCAAGGATTGAAGTCCCTGAAGGACAAATTGTCAAAGCAGCAATAGGTGAATCTAAAATACGCCTGAAGCGTGGAAGACCTATTGGTGCAAAAGACAAAATTTTCAGAAGGAAAAGAATACAAAATGAATTTGGTGTTCTTAAATAACACGTACCCACAATACAGGCTACAAATATAATTGGTGCTCCTAAAGAGCTCAAATCTTCTATTCCAGAACCTCCTGAAGAGGAAACTCTTGAAGAATATAAATCTCCTAAAAAGGGACCTCCTAAAGAGGTGTGTCATGAAATTTTTTCCCCTGAAGAGGAACAGGTACCTGAAAATAATGAGATCTCAATACATTTCATGAAAACTGGAGAAATTTTGAATAGAAATAAAACTGTTGTCGACAACATATTTTCATATAAAATGGCCCTTGACATTACCAGAAGTAATGAAAAAAGTGAGCCAAAAAGCGTCAAAGAATGTCGACGTAGAAATGATTGGCCAAAATGGAAAACAGCTATTGAAGCTGAATTAAATTCGCTAGCAAAACGAGAAGTATTTGGACCTGTTGTCCAAACACCAAAGGGTGTGATGCCTGTTGGATATAAGTGGGTATTTGTACGAAAACGTAATGAGAAAAATGAAATTGATTATGAACAAAGCACGGCTTGTCTCACAAGATTTCCTGCAGAAACTCGGGATTGATTATGAAGAAACATACTCTCCCGTTATGGATGCAATCACATTTAGATTTTTGATTAGTCTGGTTGTTACAAAAGGATTGGAAATGTGGTTGATGGATGTGATCACTGCATATTTATATGGATCCTTAGACCATGACATATATATGAAAATCTCTGAAGGATATAAGATACCTGAAGCATCTACAAGTACATCTAGAAATATGTACTCAATTAGACTACAAAGATCTTTATATGGGTTAAAGCAATCCGGACGCATGTGGTATAATCGCTTAAGCGAATATCTATTGAAAGAAGGATTTGAGAATAATTCTATATGCCCATGTGTTTTTATTAAGAAATCAGAATCCAGATTTATCATTATTGCCGTTTATGTTGATGATTGAAATATTGTGGGAACTCCTGAAGAGATCTCAAAAACCGCTGTACATTTAAAAAATGAATTTGAAATGAAAGATCTTGGCAAAACAAAACTTTGTCTCGGCCTGCAACTTGAGCACTTGCCAAATGGAATTTTTATTCATCAGTCCATGTATACTGAGAAAGTCCTAAAGCATTTTTATATGGACAAATCTCATCCCCTAAGTACTCCAATGATTGTTCGAACACTTGATGTGAAGAAAGATCCATTCCGTTCTTGTGATGACGATGAAGAAATTATTGGTCCTGAAGTACCATATCTCAGTGCAATTGGAGTTTTGATATATCTTGCAAATTGCACTCGACCAGATATTACATTCTCAGTTAATCTGCTTGCAAGATATAGTTCTGCACCAACTCGAAGGCATTGGAATGACATTAAACATGTCCTTCGTTACCTTCATGGTACGGTTGATATGAGATTATTTTATCAATGTGGTTCAAGTCCAGAATTGATTTGGTATGCAGATGCAGGTTATCTTTCAGACCCACACAGAGGTAGATATCAAACTGGATATTTATTTACTTATAGAGATACTGCCATATCATGGAGATCTGTTAAGCAGACACTATCTGCTACTTCTTCAAATCACTCAGAGATCATTGCTATTCATGAAGCAAGTCGAGAGTGTATTTAGTTGAGATCAGTTATTCAACATATCCAGGAAAAGTGTGGACTTCCCATGATCAATAATAACCCAACAATCTTATATGAAGATAATACTGCTTGTATCACTCAAATCAGAGGAGGATATATCAAAGGTGACAGAACCAAACATATTTCACCTAAATTCTTTTATACTCATGAACTTCAAGAGAAATGTGAAATTGATGTCAAGCAGATACGATCTAGTGATAATCTGGCAGATTTATTCACAAAGGCGTTATCAACTTTCACATTCAAGAAGATTGTACATAATATTGAAATGCGAATACTCAAAGATCTTTTGTCATGCACTTTTCAAGGGGAGTAAATGTGTTGATTGTACTCTTTTTCCTTCGTTGAGGTTTTGTCGCACTGGGTTTTCCTCTGCAAGGTTTTAATGAGGCAATCTTAAAGCACTTGTAGATACATAAGAAGACTGTACTCTTTTTTCTTCGCCATTGGTTTTTCTTCCCACTGAGTTTTTACTTGACAAGGTTTTAACAAGGCAGATTCCTTATTGGCGGTTATTCAAGGGGGAGTATAATGAACGAACGAAACGCAGACGCCCCCTGTCCCACCACTAAAATTATGTGAATGATCCCACTACTATTATTTTAAATTCCGCATAATGACTTGCATAGTGATTTGCTTAGTAACTTGCATAGTAATTTCAAAGCCTATAAATAAGGGTTTCAGTTGTAATGAAATTCATAAGAAAATATAGAGAGAGAAAGAAAGTTTCAGTTCTTATGAGTTCAAGAGAGATTTTCTTATTTCTCTTTTGCAATAGTAGTTCCTTTCTTTAAATTTCATAACAGGGTTTACTTTATTTCTTTTCGAAATGCTTATGTGTCATGTTTATTTCTTGGTGTGAAAGTATTTTTTACACCTCTCCAACCTGAAGTGAGACTATTTTTAATTGTTGAGAGTCATCATGCATACAATTGTATTTTTATTCAAATTTATTTTATCGTGTTATAAAAAAAATTTAATTCAAACTATTTTACTATTACTCATATATATTTTTTATTTTTTCTCATTTCAATATTCAAATCATATAAGGGACTGAATTTGGATATAGAGATGGTTTATCTGATCATCTTTGTAGAATTTCTTTCTTAATTAATTAAGGGGTGGTAGAGGTATGACGTTGGGTATGCGCACGGTATTCGTGTGATTGCGGGTGGGTCTCGGTTCCCCGACACTCTGAACGTCAACCTGTATGCCTACAAATCCCATGTAACTGTTGCGTGCGCCAATGCCGTCCAACCTTATTTTTCCCACATTTTCCCATGAATTCACGACGGCGGAGATTTAAAAAGGGGAAAAAAAAATACACAAACTAAAACTATACTTAATTCATATCTGTAGTGTCATTACGGTTCTACTTAGTACTTTCCCAGTATAACAGTTATTATTATTATTTTTTTTATCACGCTAGTACAGTTCCTTGCTTCCTCTATATATAGAAACCGAGCCCAATTGTATCTGCACAAGAAATAAGCAAAAGCTAGTCTCCCTTTCTGGGTGCTTCTCTAAATTTGTGCTATCAATCTTAAACCCCCCCAACAATGGGTAAGGAAGTGGAGAACCTCTGGGTCTTTGCTTTCATCTCCAAATGCCAAGCCTTTACAGAAACAAATATTGCATGGCCGATTTTAGTTATGGGTGTGCTGGTTTGGCTAGCCATGATTCTTCTTTTCTGGGCTCACCCCGGTGGCCCTGCTTGGGGCAGACATAGTTGGAGAAATGGGAAATCCTCTGCTCTAGCCAAGAACCAAATCCCAGGTCCGAGAGGATTGCCTCTTGTTGGCAGCATGCACCTCATGGCCTCCCTCGCTCACCACCGGATTGCCGCCGCTGCCGAGGCATGCCGCGCGCAGCGGCTGATGGCGTTTAGCCTCGGCGAAACTCGAGTTATCGTCACGTGTAATCCCGACGTGGCCAGAGAAATCCTGCACAGCGCGGTGTTTTCTGACCGTCCCGTCAAGGAGTCCGCCTACAGCTTGATGTTCAACAGGGCAATCGGGTTCGCTCCTTATGGGGCATATTGGCGAACACTTCGTAGGATTGCCAACACCCACCTTTTCTCTCCGAAACAGATCAAAGCTTCCGAGGCTCAGAGGTGCGAAATCGCTGCTCAGATGTTGGCAATGTTTGGAGATCAGCATGGGAAAAGCTTCCGCGCGCGCGAGATTTTGAAACGTGCTTCGCTCAACAACATGATGTGCTCAGTGTTCGGAAGTAAATACAGATTGGATGAATCGAACAGCGAAGTGGAAGAGTTGCAGAGGATGGTGGGTGAAGGGTATGAGTTGTTGGGGTTGCTGAACTGGTCCGACCACCTGCCATGGCTAGCTGATTTTGATGCGCAAAAAATCCGGTTCAGATGCTCAAAACTTGTTCCAAAAGTCAACCGGTTTGTCGGCGGAATCATCGCCCAACACCGGGATGATCAAAACAGTGAAAACAAGTACAGGGATTTTGTTGACGTTTTGCTCTCTCTTCAAGGCCCCGAAAGGCTATCGGACTCCGACATGATCGCCGTCCTATGGGTGAGCGCATTCTCCTTGTCTCTCAAATATACATATATTTACAGTTCGTTATGCATTGAATTTAGTTATTGATTTTTTATTTTTTATTGTTATTTCTACGTGGGGTTGAAATTTTGATCAAAATACAGTGCATCCTACAGGATCTATCGATGGACCCCCTATATCTCCATGACAACAAACATAAAACGAAAGCTCAATCCTGATTATTACACACACACGCGCGCGCGCGCGTAAATCCAAATTCGAAGATAAACCTTGAACGCATTCTATATTTAAGAAGGAATCGTATAAAAAAATTATACAAAAATAAATATATAAATTAAAATAATTTTATATAAAAATAATTTTATAATAAAAATAATATTTTAATTTGATTATTATATCAAAATACGTTAATTTAAAATTTTATTTTTATATAATTTTTATGATTAAAGTATTTATGTTAAAAAAATACAGTAAGATGTATAACTAAACGTTGTTGTCCATACGGTTTGCTATGGGTGTAGGAAATGATTTTCAGAGGGACAGACACTGTAGCAGTTCTAATGGAGTGGATACTTGCGAGGATGGTGCTTCATCCCGATGTTCAATCAAAGGTCCATGAGGAGCTCGATAACGTCGTGGGAAGGTCAAGAGATGTTGCCGAGGCTGACGTGGCGGCTTTGGTGTATCTTATGGCTGTAGTGAAGGAAGTGCTAAGGCTACACCCACCAGGCCCACTTCTATCATGGGCCCGCTTGGCTATCAAAGACACAATGATTGATGGGTATCACGTGCCCAAAGGGACCATGGCTATGGTTAACATGTGGGCCATCTCACGTGACCCACATGTCTGGGAAGATCCATTTGAATTTATGCCCGACAGATTTGTGAGCAATAAGGAGGGTTTAGTGGACTTTTCAGTGCTCGGGTCAGATCTTAGGCTTGCACCATTTGGATCGGGTAAGCGATCTTGCCCGGGAAAGGGCTTAGGCTTGACCACGGTCAGCTTTTGGGTGGCCTCACTTTTACACGAGTATGAATGGCTACCGTCCGATCAAACTGGGGTTGACTTGTCTGAAGTCTTGAGGCTCTCTTGCGAGATGGCCAATCCTTTGACCGCTAAATTACGCCGTAGGCGCAGAACACGCTTTTATTAAGGTCATCAAGTACTAAAAAACCAAAAAAGTTTGTGCTCGGGTGATTCAGAATTATGTTTCGTTTTATTTAGCTTTTTGAAAATAGTAAGGTTGTCCAAGTCTCAATTGGGTGTATGGTTTTGGTTAATGTCTTATTTTATTTTTATTATCTTTTATTTTTAGTTTCACTATTAATATTGTAAATATTGGAGATATTATATACTACGTGCGAATGTGAATTTTCAACTTTCTCCCTGAATTTTCAACTTTCTCCCTCACTCTTTGCAAGAGTAATGTGATGTATCACTCGTGTAATCCTAATCTCTTCAATGAAGAAAAAAAATTTATTAACTTTTAATAAAAGATGAAAAATTTAAAATAAAATAAAAATTATAAAAAATAATCTAAGAGTACTGACAATAAATCTATCAAAATTTTCTTTTAAAAAATATAAATTTATATATATATCAAAAAAAATTGTTATATTTTATTAAATGTGAGAAAAAAATAGAAAAAATAGAAAAAAAAATATTTTTTTTATTTAATTTTTGAATAATGTTACATTAATAGTATATTATTATTCAAAAGCGAAATAAAAATATTTTTATTTTTATTTTCACTTTTTATTTTTTATACTTAATTAAAAATATGATAAAAATTTATTAATATGTATATAAATTTAGATTTTTTTAAAAAAAAAATCTTGCTAGATTCATTATCAGTGCTCTAAAAGAGAATCCATCAAGTAGGCTCCAATAGATCGAGTAGCATCTTTTGCAGCACCATCTGTCCAAGAAGTGCCATTAATAATTATGAGGATCTGCAAAGTCGACCGTCGTGGCAAAAAACCACCTACACAAACATTTACAGAGCCTTTGAAGATCAATCAATCACTATAAGTCATAAGGGTACTGCAGGCCACTTTTCGTACAGAAACTTTCCAGTTCGCATTCATGCTCCTATTTCGAAAATAATTTAAATAATTTTTATAAAAAAATTATTTATTTGTAATTATTTATTTATAATAAAATAAGTATTTTTTTTATCAAAATAAATATAATTTTATTATAAATAAAAATTCTCGTCACAAATATTTTATCATAAATATCTTTTCTTATTTTTTAAGTGAATCTTACTTACCTTAAACAAATAAAAGAATCTGCTAATATGCATAGTAATGGAAGTATTAATTAAGAAGATCTTCCATTATTATAAGAAAAATATTTTATGCAATCAGTTAATTTTAATAAAATAATTATTTATAAATAATTAAAATTAATTATAAATAATTTTTTTTATCATAAATAATTAATTATAAAAATTTACATTTTTATAGTGGGCATATCTATTTCATATTCATCTTTCTTTTCTCTCGTAATAATCTCATTTGTATTAAATGTATATATAGAAAGGCCAGAGATTTCGACTTTCAAACCTATCGTTATCATGACAAATTAAACTATTATTTTCCCCAAGATCTTATATTAATGATGATCATATATAGATTTGGATCCATTGAAAAACAAATTGCAACAATTTAATACATAATTGTTCCTGATCCAGAACTTCGCAAATATATTTGCAGTATAAGCTCTTGTTTTTGGTTGATTTCTTCCATATTATTCAAATTTTAGATGTGTTAAATGTTTGATCCCTATAGCTTCTAGTATTTTAAATGTATGGTTTTGTTGGCATATATATTTGTTTCCAAACTCATGGGATCATTAACAAGCTAATTATAGCTATATATACTACAACATATACGATGTTTTACGACGTTTTATAAGTCACAGTAAAAAACTTTAAAATAGTTGCAAAAATCTTCAAAATCGCCACAAAAACTTTAAAATTACGGCAAAAAATCATTTGTCGCGTTTTTAAAATTGCAGGTTAACCACGACTATTTAGACATGACAATAAGCCTAATTTCTCGTGGCAAATGTCTAATTTCTCGTAGCAATACTATTATTTGCGACGAGAAAACGCAACAAATACTATTATTTGCGACAGAATTTAACTCTCAGCTAAACAAAACCAAACAAAAAGTTTCATTTGTTATAGTAATAGCCACTCGATCGTTGTTTTCCATCGTCACTCATGTTCAAGTAAATGAATGATCAAATTGACAACTTGTAGATCAGACCCAGCTTTGTTAGGCGTTGAGTTAGACAAGATTATAACATCATTAAATACTATGTTCCCACTTTTTTGGAAACAATTTAAAGGGATAGTTATGTGAAAGATCCTGATGTTTTTTCTTTTTCTTTTTCGTCCCGTTTATCGTGGATTGAGAGATATTGTGATAAATACCTTCGATTTTTATTTTTATTTATTTTTATTTGTTGCACACTTGTTAGATATATTTGCTTGGGTACTAGAAGTTAAACTTTCGAGCAATCATGGCCGATCCAATACCAATTTATACAAGTGGGTAAGTGTTTGATAAATAAATATATCGTTCTATCAACTGTCTCTAGAACCTATTTAAAATTTATGATGGCAACGTGCATGCAATTGCATCAGCAAGTATAAGAGCTGATTCTTGTTACCATACAAGTGGAACTGGCTGTTTTGATTATGTCATGCAAGCTGTTTTGTTTCCAATCTCACTAAACAAAAAACTAATTTAGATTAAACAAACTGATTATACCCTTAGAGCTCACACAAAAATGGTGGAAAGAAAAGAGAAAATATGATGAGTTCCAACATATTATAAACAAGATGAAGAAAGAGACACATATAATTAGCTATTGTAGATAACGATGTGTGGCCCTCTCTCCCACCATTGACAATGCGTGAGGGTCACGTGCCAATATTGATGGGACACACGCTTGACAAAAGGGACAAATAAAAGTAAAATATAACGCCAAAGTTCATATCAAATTGGAGAAAAAAACACGCATTAGAAAAAGAACATAAAATTAAAGTCTCCTACAGATAAAAAAAGATGAATAGAGAGATGCATAGAAGTTGTATTATATAAGCAATGTGTGGCCCCCCGATGATGATGTGTGAGCCACACACCATTGGTTTGGCACTAGAGACAGGTAGGTTTGGTAGAGCTCATGGAAGAAACTCCATTGATGGGATGCTGCTTGAAAAAAGATAAAGAATAGTAAAATATAATCCCAAGGTTCAAACCAAATTAAAGAAAATACATTAAGAAAAAGGAAGATAAAAATTAATACTTTAGATCCTAGTGATGCAATAGAGGAGATATTTGAGGAAGGAGAAATTCTTCTATCTCAATTTCAAATTCTAGGTGGGGAGGAATTTGTTGTTCATGTATATACAAAAAGAAAGGGAGAGAGAGACAAAGTGATATAGGTGTTAAAACTAGAGGGTTTAGGTGCGGTTTGATAGTGAATTGAGGTGGAATAAATTGAGATGAAAGTTAAACATCAAATAAAATATTGTAGAATATTATTAATATTTTGAGATTTGAAAAAAACTAAATTGTTTATTATATTTTGTGTAAAAATTTAAACAAGTTATAATTTTTAAATGAGAAGATATGAAATGAGATGCGTTTAATATATATCCCAACATGGCCATGTTGTAAACACTTGAAACACGAGGGAGTTCTAGTCTTGTACCATCCAAGATTTCCATTTGATTTTTGTATGGGAAGACCGCGAGAAATGTCAAGTTCCCATATTTAGCTCCAAACTAGTGAAACGAACATTCTACAAAAGCCATCTACAAAAGGAAAATCCAATAAAATTACTTGCAGCCAAAGCCTAGATGAGTCAAGTTAACAACATGATTTAAAAATATTTTCCCACATGGCCTATGTTGCAACTTGCGCCTTGACCATGTGCCTATTATATATGAAAGTTATTCGAAATAGTTTTTCTATCATAATAGGCGCATGCTTGTTTATAAAATTTAAAAAATATTTTTCCCATAAAGACTCCCAGCTACTTCTTTTATATAAATAGGCGCAACATGAACATGGACGTGAGATTTACTAATAAGAGAATGCAATGGCTTGTTGAAGGACGAGTAGATATTCACTTTGCACTTTGGCATGGTGTTGGCCAGTTTAATTTGATCAATATTTCTTGATGAGTAGGTTTTAGATTTGCCAATACTTCTCTTTTGGTGTTTGAGTGATCCTTGAGACACTAGACATCAAAGTTTACACTACAAACATAGTGGACTCCATAGAAAATAAACCTGAACCCATGTAGATTATACAACGACGCTTCTTAAATCTTAAAGAAACTACGTTTACTCAAATATCATAATTAAGGAATGAAGAAAACTCTCTTAATAGAATGCTAATCATGTTGAACAAAATAATAAAATTTTCATGTAAAAGCCATTCCAAGTATTTAAATACTTAGTACGTAGAAGTCAAATAAAACAATTACTCTACCAAGATTCGAAGTTTTGAAAATAACCCAAGATCAAACAAATTTACTTGGCCAAGGTTTCTCGCACATGGAAATTCTAGCGCAACTGCGAGCCTCTTATGAAAATCAAGTGATGTATCATTCTTCTAGAGTTGGAGAGGATTCAGATGACAAATGAGTTCCTTATTTATCAATATAAATGAGTATGAACAAAAAAAAGTCCCCTTATTAACGACTCGATCATCAAGACAAAATTAATCAACATAGTTTATTTTCTCAAAATCAAATTGAACTTCTTACTTTTCCAAAACTTTTATGTTTTCAACCAAAACATTTACCTTCCACATATGTGTTCTATATATGTATATGTGTCAGGCTCCAACATTACATGGATGGATATTTCTCCACATGATCATCTTCCTCAAAATATTAATCATAGGATGGGAAGAAATCCCAAGTTTAGATCTCAACTTCTTTGTTGTCTATAGATCAGTCCCTTTCTCTCCACCTTTTCAAACACATTGGGAGGACAAAATTTGTATTCATCTCAATTTCTTCATATCTATTTAAATACATGCTGAAAAAGCGGTAGCTAATTACCTTACACACCTATAGGGGGGTGAATAGGTGTTTAACAAAAACAATAGCAGTTTAAAAAATTAATCAACAAACACAAGCAATCAAAGGAGAAATCAACACAATGATTTTGGTTACGAAGTGGAAACTCATTTGAAGAACCTATTTAAAATCTAAAACCACTCCGGGTGTAAGACACCACCTCTTATCCACTATAGAAATTTTAGTTTGTTACAACTAATTTAGAAACACTTACAAACCAACAAGAGCATCTAAACTTGTCTTGCAACACCACGAGTGACCCACTCGATATCTACACGCATGTAGTGCCGGAACTCCGACCTTTCTATAGCTTCTCACACGAACACCTTGATTTCTTCATCTAAGCACCTTGAAGAACTCTTCCAGCTTGATGAACACGTCCACTCCAATGGACTCACTAAAATTATGAATGCGTGTTGTGGGGGAGAAATATAATCCAAGAGAATGATCCTTGAAAACAATGGAGATGTTTCTCTCAAGGGATGAAATGGGACTCCTTGGCTTTTCCTCTGTATTTCTCCCTATGCAGCAGAGGACTTAAAGATGTATTTATAGGCCACCTTCTAAAACGACGCTCAAACCCTAGAGAAATCCATTTATCACTAACTTCGCTCAAGCGGGATGTCGAGCGAGTGTCGAGCGAAGTCTCTGCCTAGACTTCGCTCGAGCGCCATGTCGAGCGAGTGTCGAGCGAAATCTCTGCCTAGACTTCGCTCGAGCGCCATGTCGAGCGAGGGTCGAGCGAGATCACTGTGTTCGGTTTTTCTCAAGCCATTTTGATCCTCTTCATGTGTACTCTGTCCACCATTAGTTACAACTCAATTATATTAGGTTTTTCACTAGAAATTTCCAACTACCAAATTTTACATCAACACATGCAAAAGTGTAATGTTTAATTATATGATTACAAAATTAAAGGCTAAGATTACAAAATATTACAACACTATTTTCTCCTACAAGTCTGGATCATATCACAGTCACATTTGACCATATCAATATCATCATCCTTTCATTTAAGATCCCTTGGTTACAACAGCATTCCCTTCTTCATTTTTGTATTCATCAACTTTCCATTTCAGACTTGTAGTGTTACTTTCCATCTTTATATTTGCATTGATTGTAGCACCATGGTTAAGATTATTGTTAACATCCCCCCCCCCCCCCCCCCCCCAAACAAAAAAAAAGTGTATAGGTAGTTCATGGACCATAAGCTTATCTCTTAACAATAGAAAGCATGCTAAGGTTAATCTCTTGGTGAACACATCACCAGTTTGCTCAGTAAAGGAAATATATTTCAAAGAGATGTCTCTGTTCGGGACTTTTTTAAGGATAAAATGATAGTCTACCTCTATATACTTTGTTTAATCATGAAAAATGGGATTCGATGCTAGAGTTATTGCACCAATATTATCACACCAAATTATAGGGGCTGTAATAAGAGGGATATTTAAATCTTGAAGTAACATTCATAGCCAATAGAGTTTTGTAGTGACTAGAGCCAAGAATCTATATTGTGCTTCTATGCTTGATTTGAAGACAACTACTTATTTCTTAACACTCCATAATATTAGGTAGGGAACTTGGTAAATTCCATATCCTGTGGTGGACCTTCGATCATCTTTGGACCTTGTCCAATCTGAGTCGCAAAATGCATTCAATTGGAGAGATCCCTAAGTGAAATACATGCCATGATTGAGTAAACCTTTAAGGTATCTCACAATTCTTTTAGCAGCTTTCCATTGTATGGTAATAGGTCAATGCATGAATTAACATAATTGATTCATTGAGAAAGCAGTTTATGGTCTTGTTAAGGTGCAGTATTGAAGAGCACTTAACTTGCCTATATTCAGTGCTATCTTTGAGTGGAACTCTATCAGTTTTAGAGAGTTTAGAACCTGACACAATAGGAGAATAATAAGATTTTGCTCCTGCCATCTTGGTTCTATCAAGAATATCTAGTATGTATTTGGCCTGATTTCGATAGACATCATTGCCACGATGTACTTGAATCACGATGTACTTGAATGCTAAGAAAATAGGATAAAGGACCAAGGTCCTTCATTGCAAATTGTTGACTAAGATGGTGAATTAGTTGCTAAATGTGATTTTTGTTGGACCCTATGATGATAATATCATCAACATACACAAGCACCAAGATGTTAATTGAACTAGAATGGAAAGTAAAGAGTGAATGATCCACTTGAGATTCATTAAAGCTAAGGGTGGTCAGTGCTTGAGATAGTTGATTGAACCAAGCTTGTGAAGCTTGTTTGAGTCCATAAATGGACTTTGCAGTTTGCATACATGTTAAAAAAAAAATGATGACTGACAAAGCCTTGTGGCTGTTCCGTGAGCACTTCCTCATATAGTTGTCCATGTAAAAAGGCATTTGTGATATCTAATTGACAAATTTGCCACTGATTATTTACTGCAAGAGCCAAAACCACCCAGATTGTTGATGGTTTAATGACTGGATTGACTTTCAATATAGTCAATGTCATCTATTTTTCATACCCCTTATCCATAAGTCTGACATTGTACCTGTCGAGTGATCCATCTGATTTGTTCTTGATCTTAGACACTCATTTGCAATTGAGAACATGTTGGTTTGAAGGTTTGGACATAGTATCCAAGTTTCATTTTTTTTTTTTTTTGCAAAGAAGTGAATTTAACCTTCCTAGCATCAATCCACTCAAAGAATTTTGATGCTTGTTTGAAGGTGGTATGTTCAGTAGGCAACAAAGATGTGTGTAGGGCCATGATGGGATGTTTGCTCGAGTAGTATAGCTAATATCCAGGAAAAGATTTTGGCATGGTTTTCCAGCTTGTGATCTGGTGAGCATTGGATGAGATGGTCAAATTTGTTCTATTTTGACTTGTGGGGACGGTGATGGTTCATGATGCTAAGATGGGAATGAAGGCTCTATAGAGATTGTAGAAAGTACATTACCTGAGGAAGATCTTGTTTCTGATTTGGAAAAGGGAATGGTTGAATCTCTAGCTAGAAAAGAACCTTCATCAAATACCACATGTTTTGAGATAAAAACTCTATTAATAGATGTGTCAAAATAGTTTTAACCTTTTTCATTTGGATTGTGACCAATGAAGATGCACTATTTGGTTCTAAAATCGAGCTTATGTTTTCTGTAAGGTTTGAGTAGGGGGAAACAAGCACATCCAGACAATTGAAGAAAGGCATAATTGGGATCATGATGCATCATTTTTGTGTTGGAAAAAGTGAAATTAGGTGTGGAGTAGGCAGCCTATTGAATTGATTCTAACTTGGACTTTTGGAGGAGAAAGGTTTTGAAAAGTTGTTTGGTTTGAACTTTTGATTGTTGAAGTTCTTGTTGCTCATAGGAGTAGAAAAAGCAAAGCTAACAGTTTCTGGGTGACTAGATTTTTGCTGATATTCAAGATTATAAAGGAAACAAATGTAACAAAAGGAGTATATGAAGAATTTAAGCCACTAGTAATGAAGGATATCAAATCCTCATCATCCACTGGTTTGCCAATTGCTGCAAGTTGATCTGCCTAAGACATTGCAAGTTGTAAATATTGAGTACAAGACTTCGAACCTTGTTTTAGTGTTTGCAATTGCCTCTTGAGATGATTGACTCGAGACTTTGACTGAGATGCAAATCTAGATGCCAAGAAAAACCAAACATGGTGTGAGGTCTGAAGACCAAAACCAGTGGAGAGAACACTTTCAAAAGGTATTTATTCTTTTTATTCCAAAAAACATAATCTGGATTCAAAGTGGGTTTTCATCCATCATGTGAATAAAGAAATTTTTTTTGGGGGGGGGGGGGGGATGGCTCAAATCCATCTACAATTCTTTTAAAATCATGGGTTTTCAACACTGGTTGGAATTGAGAAACCCATAACAAGTAGTTATTATGAATTGAGTGAGGTTGGGAATGATAAAAGAAACAGCGAAGGATGTGTTTGACATGATAAATTTCGGTATTAGCCTTGGTAACTCTGATTACCATATCAAACACAAGAATATTGGGAGAACAAAACTTGTATTCATCTTTGTTTGTACATGTCTAGTTAAATACATGCCGAAGTGTAACATTTGATTATAGGATTACAAAATTAAAGGCTAAGATCACATAATATTACAACACTATTTCTCCTACAAATCTAGATCATATCACAGTCGCATTTGACCATATTAGCATTATCCTCCTTCCATTTCAGATCCTTGGATTATAGCAATGTTCCCTTCTTCATATCTATGATCATCAACTTACCATTTCAGACTTGCAATGCCACTTTCCTTCTTCATATATGCATTGATTCATGTAACACCATGATTATGATTATGGTTAAACATTCTACATACGCGATGGTTTGATCAATCTATTGAAAAAGAGCTAGCCTATAGTTCTAAAGCCAGTTGATGCAACTTAGAGATCACATCTTACACATCAGACACACCATATGCTGAAGGAAATCAAATTTTCCAAACATATGGTGAGAAACTAAGGTGTCACGCAAGTTCCATGATAGAATTAGGCTAGGTTTGGATAATGAATTGAGACAAAAGTTGTAAGTAGAATAAAATATTGGTGGAATGTAATTTTTATTATTATTATTATTTTGTGATTGGAAAAAATTGAATTATTTATTATATTTTATACAGAAATTTGTAAGAATAATAATGATCAGATAAAATGAAGTAAAATGGATTGAGAGTACCTATCAATCCAAATTGAACTAGGAATACTTGAAAGATAAGATTGGAATCAGACAAATGTGCTTCGTCGAGCTAGATTTCTACCACACATCAAGCAAATTGCAATTACAATTGTTTGCTCAACTGTGCCTTGAATTGATGTAATGAGTTTTTCTCTACTTTGAAGTCTATACGACAAGTCTCTATCGACTGCGTGTCCAACAAATTAAGGTCATGCAAACATTTTTTCAATCTAGTTGTTTTTCTCTAGCTTGTGCTATCTTTTCTTGCCTAATTCTTTCTTTATCTCCTTCTAGATAAGTCTTCCATGCTTTCAATAGCCACGCACCAACCTCACCTCTCCTCATTATCCATCATTTTTTTGCTTGTACATGCACTACAAGAAAATTGGTTTTTTGGAACATTAGATTTTGTCGCAAAAAGTAGAAAGAATGCTGCAACAAAGTATTTGCAGCAAAAATAATTATTTTGGCTGCAATTAAAATGTCATAAATAGCTATTTTTCTTGTAATGTATTGAATGTCCAAATTATATTATTATTATTATTATTTATTGTTATTATTATTATAAATGTAGTCAAGCTCCAATTTTGTTCATTTTTTTTAACTAAGACATATCTTAAAAGTTAGGAACAACGATATATATATATATATATATCTATATATATAGAGCATTCTAATTTATTGAACAGTACCATCTACCACACATCAAGCAAATTGCAATTACAAGTGTTTGCTCAACTGCGCCTTGAATTGAGGTAATGAGTTTTTCTCTACTTTGAAGTCTATACGACAAGTCTCTATCGACTGCGTGTCCAACAAATTAAGGTCATGCAAACACTTTTTCGATCTAGCTGTTTTTCTCTACGTTGTGCAATCTTTTCTTGCCTAATTCTTTCTTATCTCCTTCTAGATAGGTCTTCCATGCTTTCAATAGCCACGCACGAACCTCACCTCTCTTCATTATCCACCATGTTTTTGCCTGTTGAATGTCCAAATTATATTATTATTATTATTACTATTATTATTATTTATTGTTGTTATTATTATAAATGTAGTCAAGCTCCAAGTTTGTTCTTTTTTTTTTTTTTGACTAAGAGATATCTTAAAAGTTAGGAACAACGATATATATATATATATATATAGAGAGAGAGAGAGAGAGCATTCTAATTTATTGAACAGTACCACTAATTATATATATGTATTTTTGTGTGTATGTATATGTATACATGTATAACAAGCTATAAACGATCATAAAACACCATTTCTAAGATCAAATAATAATACATAAATATTCCTATAAAAAAAATAATACATAAACATATGAATAATATTTATGCACACTTCTTGTCTATTTTTTCGTGAATATGATCAAGTTACCTGGCCTCAGCGTGTACAGATGAGTGGTATACGTACGTAGGAAATTTTATTTCATTGTTCAAATCAAAAGCCATAAATCATGAAAAAACAAACACCAGGAAAAAAAAATCAACTACATCTATATATATATATATAAATAGAGAGAGAGAGATAGAGAAGCAAAAAGAACTACAGAGTACGTGTATAATTGCTGATATGTTGTTTTTGCTCATTTGGCTTGCACAATAAGTTGGCCGAGAGCAACACATACATAGAGCCAATCTTAATTATCAAGAGATCAGACTTGCCTCTCTGGAAGTCTTAATGAACTTGATAAAGACCCTGCACCTGCATTCATTTAGGACATAAGAGTCTCGGTACATATAGATATATGGCTTTGATCGCATTAATTAGCTGCTCCAAACGAGACTTCTCGACAGATTGTGACAGGAAAAGAGACATATAAACGCAAAGAACAAAACAGGATAACTTTCCTACGTACTTTGGATAAGGAACAATGATGCCCCAAAAAAAATAAAATTAATAATAACAATATTGTTTTCCTCGACTTATTGTTCTTGTCCTTATCAATCTGATTAACGCTTGTTATGTTTACCAAGGATGTAATAAATTTGCCACTTGCTAAGAGTGAAAGAGGCTAGATCATTATAATACATGCACGTAAATAATATATTGTATTTAGGTTTTGAGACTAATGAATCCAAAAGACGACGAACCCAGTTTAATTTATATGTCAATTAAGACGTCTGCTTCATTCGTTTTTTGGCCAGTGATTTTGGTGGCTAAAATATATATATATATATATATATACATACCTCATTGCGAACCTACGAATTATTAAAGAAACTGCAGCTAGCATTCTGTTCATGTATGCCATTTTGCAGATACGTACATGCTGAAAAAATAAATCCTAGCAATATTATTTCAACCTATATATATATATACGTATATTAACTATATAATAATTGAACCAAAAAGAGAAGAAAAAGGCCGGAAGGTTAGGATGTCGGCCTTGTGTCTGATTTAAATCGGTACTAAGGATTTTCTTTTCCAACATTTGTTTTTCACAAGATTGCCCTATTAATACAGACTAATCAATACGACTTTATCTTGATCTTCTTAGTTGTTGAAGTTGCTCACTCAAAACATCTAATCTCCAAATTGTGAACACAGCATATCCCCCGAATCTTGCAGATTTGAAGCACAAATGACAGGGAAAAATCGACTTTATTAATTTCTAGCAGTACTGGCCTTGTCATCTTCATCAGATGAAAATACTATACCAAGGTTTTGGAAGATAGCCGCCCCAAATGGTTTCGATTAATCTGGTCTCGCGATTTTCATAGTGACAAGAAATGAAGAAAGCAGACCCCCACTAAACAGTGAGATTCTTCTATCTTTTCTACTAATTTAATTCGTATATAATATGCCCGAGTTATCATTAGTAGTACTGATGTTGGGCATTGTTGCAATTATCAGTTTTCACTATCTCTACAATCATCAATCATCCCAGGCTGGTTTTTGGATATTCTGTAGAATATATATAAATCATGCAACTATTCTCAGCACATGCAGCAGTAGTACTGCTATAATCAATGAATTTGATTTCTATGACTGTGGTTCTACATGTTTTGTGTAATATTATACTCGTGATGTTGTAGTACTAATCTTATCTTAATGTGTTACTATTTAATGTTATACATCAACTCTTGAAACATATGTTATTTTCAGAAGAGTACTTCATCTTATAATATTGGTTAATGAGAAATATAACCACGTCAATAATGTACCTTTTTAGCTCAATTATAGCATGTTAGGAGAAATTTCAAGCCTGAGAGGCTCAGTTCATCACAAACGTTTGCTTCAATATTTTTGTTGTTATAATGAAGTCAATTCCATTAATTACAAACCAATTCTGAACAAAATCCAATTTCAATTTTAGACCAAAACCAGAAAATAGATTTGACCCAACACATGTCAATAGAAGCAAAGCCATGCCAAACGACCTAGGTGCAACTAAATCCTTAGAATACCTAGTTGGAAGCCACAAGCCACATTTTCAATTGTCATTGCACTACTCACACCTCATCACATCACCCAAGGATCAGACCTAGCATTGAACGAAATGGCTTCAATAAACCAAACCAAAATCCAACTATTTCCTTAGAACACCTAGTTGAACGCAATGGATGACCTTGGTGACTTCATGAATTTTCTTTTCTTCCCTGAGCCTTCTCCACAAGCCACCACCCATCCCCTCCAATCCCTAGAGGATCCTCAAAGAACTCATGAGCTTGTTGGCCATTTTGTTCCCCAAAGATTTTCCAAACCGATTGGGAATAGGAGAGGCTTTACTCATGCATGCCACTCAGTTAACACCATCACTTTATAACTTCCTTCCCATTTTCTGCTCATATATTATCACATGGCAGCCAATCTAGCCTTATTTTCTAATCAGCTGAAAAAGCTCCATTTTAAGGTCATGATACCTACAAAACATACAACAAATTAGATGAGACATACAAGTAAGCAAAAACTAGCTAGCTTTGAAAACCCCTACCCGTTGGCTACTAGCATGACCTCCCCTAAAACAAACGTAAACCAGTGTATGAAAGATAGTAGGAAGCTTGCAAGAGGAAAAATTATGAAGAAAAGGTTCAGTATATTTCTCATGTCTATTTCTATACAAGGAGGTTGCTCTTTATAGAAACACATATCTGTTATTATCTTACAAAAGCATGCTATGCACATTACCTAACACTACCCATCCAGAATTACTTTGACAGAAATGCTATAGATGACCAACAAAAGAGACAAACTATACATGAAGACAAAGTTGTACATAAAAGTTAATTCCCTTTAATAGAATTATTTTCCTATTTCTTCAAAGAATTGTTTTTCCTCTTTGATAATTTGCCTTGAATGCTATTGTAGACAAATGTGACTCTGCTTCTTCCCTCTCCAAGTCAGCAGCTACATTAATCTCAAGAGAGTGTGATTGTGCTTTCTCCTTCTCCAACTCAACAATTGCATTGGTCTTTAATAGCTCCTACAAGATGGAGAGTATATATCTGCTACTCCCATCTTGAACAAGCAAGAGTAAAGAGTCCAAAGCTTTGGTCAATATATCTGCCACTTGTGATTTACTACTTACATGTTGTGTCATTATACTTCCCTCTTGTATTTTGTCTTGAATTAAGTGGCAATGAAGCTTTATATGCTTGGCTCTCTTATGGAAAATAGGAATGATGTCTGTGTACAAAGTTAAGTTTTTGTCACTATAGGAAAGCAGTTTGAGGGTGTCCAACATGTAGGTCCTCGAATCGATACACCATCCATGTTAATTCACAGCACACATTAGCCATAGCTATGAGATTCAGATTTTGTGTATTTTTACGTATTGTTTTTATTTTTATTGTTGACTGTTTTATTTTATTTTATTATTATTATTGCTTTTATTTATTTATTATTTGAATTATGTTATTTATTATTGTTATTGAATTGGCTATTTGTGAGATTCCCAAATTTAGTGTTTTCAGTTATTTTGTTTAACTTTTATCATTGATTCATTCATTTTGAATTGTTACTATTATTATTTTTGGTTTAGTGGTTTTGTTTTTATTATTATTTAATTTGTTGGATTTTCTTTTATTCCAATGAGCATTATACTTTATTGGGTCTTATTATTTTATTCTATTAAATATTGCGGTACTTTCATTTAATTTATTCTATCTTTTTCCTCTATTCTATTTTTGAATTTAAGTTTTTGTGTAGTGCTTTTATTTATTTTATTATTTGGTTATTTTACTTTACTTTATTTTATTGTGTTTGTTTCTTTTATATTATCGAGTTTGGGTCCTTTTCAGATTGGTTGTTTATTTTATGTTATTCATTTTTTATTGGTTCTTTTATTTGAAATAATTGTATTATTGGATCTTTTATTTTAAGTTCATTATTACTATTGGTTGGATTATTTTATATTATTATGTTGTGCTTTTATTTTATTGTATTGGTTTCTATTTTATTTATTTTTTTGCCATTTTTGGTTGGGCTGGTTTGTGTTTGTGTTTTATTATATTTGGGCCAAGTGAGGTGTGTGAATGGGCCCAGCCCATGTGTGGTAGCCTAGCCCATAAAACTCATCCCCTTTCCCTCCAAAACAACACAATTTTGGCCTTAACCCTTTAGGGTTTTTCTCTTTTCTCCCATGCGTCGTTTCCCTTTTCTTCCTTCTTCTTTTCACTTCCATTTTCTCTCTTCTCTAGCCGAACTCGAGACCACCTTCATGGCAAACCAACTCCATTGCAGTTGCCATTGAGCGTCATCGCCGTCATTGCACCCGCCGATCATCCTCCTCCCCACAGGTCTCTCTCCCTCTCTCTCTCATGGAAACCTTTGTGTGTGTGTGTGTGTGTGTGCAATTGCTATTGGCATTGCCCCTGTGGTGTCGCCATCCACTCTCCGTCTTCCTCCACGCAATGCATCCCTCGCAGTGTAGCCTATGGCCTCGTCGAACCCTCTATCTTTGTTTTCCCCTTCTCTCTTGCGAACCACTTATGGTATTCTCCCCTTGCTTTCATCTGCAAAGTTGAGATATTTGGTCATGACAACATGTGTATGCCCTTGTTCAGCTGTTGGGAGCCACGAGGTGACCCCTTCTACTCCTCGCATCGCTCGAGCCTTACAATCGCAGCTATGGCTACATGTTTTAAGCTCCATCCCGCGGACTAGAAATAGGCCTTTTTTCCCCTCAAAACTCACCTTCAAGAACAACACCATTTCCTCTCAAGTCGTATGCTTAGTCTTTTCCACTCCTTAGAGTAGAATCCGAATCCTTGGTGGAGTTTTTTCCCGTGCACCTTTGTTTGTTGTTGTGCACCTTCATCTAGTATAGCCTTCTAAAGGTTGCGCTACCTTCTTGAACATCCACACCTAAGCCCCATGTCCACTCCAAGCCCAGAAAAATCACCCCAATTTGAATGTTGAACCCCAACAATCGTCGCCGCCCCTATTGTGCCGTTGTTGTCTCGCTGTTGCACTGCCACCTTTGGCGAAACCTCGGTGAGCTAATCTACTCATGTCGTTAATTTAAATATTATTTGCATTTGAAGTATTTGCTAATGATTCATGTTTGTTTGAGTCACGGCACACACGCTCATTTAATCGCAAGACATCGTGGATCGGTGTCTGTTAATCCAAGTTGTTTATTCATGTTGTAAGTAATCTTCTAACACAACTCTAGAGTTTAAAATAATATTTATGTGTTAATATTTTCTATTGCCTGGTTTGTTGGACTAGGCCACGAGCCTAGTGAAGTGTTGCGATCTGTTGAAGCTTAGTTGGTTAGGCCTAAGGCGAGTAATGAAGGATGGAAACACACATATAGTTGATTAGTTTTGAAACCTTGTTTGTAAAACCCTATGTGAGAAACTGTTGGTGAAGCTGTGGCTATAGAAATTGTGTTTATGCTGGCTATGTTATTTTATATTTACCTGTTGAGTGATCTATCATGTCATCCAATACCTGTCTGTCATGCATATGCATTTATTTAATTGGCGTGATTATTTTTTTTGTGACTTCATGCCATGTTGTGGGTTTGGAAATAGGGTGACGTGTGTTGGCAATAGTATGTGAGTGCGTATGTATCACAATCCCAAGTCGGATTTGGGTGATTTGTGTAGGTCGTGTTGTTCTTTGGGTTGTCGCCTGATGACAACGAAATTAAATGAGATGGGAATACTTTCGTGCTGATTCTGTGACCCCTTGCTGGCAAAGGTAAGAGGATGCCTAATCATGGTACGCGCTGGGCGCGAAGTTGAGCATCATTCATTACAAAGTCACACGCGCGGTCATTATTCATAGTGTGACGAAGGGAGCTAGGGTATATAGATGGTCCTCAGGGGAGATCATGGTGCATGTGTTATAATATAATTGTATGTATGTATGTGGTTCATGACTCCAAGCCGAGATGGAACATTATCTCGGTGGAGCTCTCTAGGTACTCGGAAGTGAAATAAAATGATGTGACGTCCTCTGGGTTGTCGTCGGATGACAACAGGATTGGACGAGATGGTAATGCTCTCATGTCAACTCCTTGGCCCCTTGCTAGCAAGGTCTAGAGGATGTTTGGTCATAGTATGCACCGGGTCATTACCCGTCATGTGATGAAAGGAGACAAGATGTATGGATAGTCCCAAGAGGTGATCATGATGTGCACTTGTTAATTGGTTTGTGTTGTGGGTCAAAAACAAGATTTTTGGCATGCGTTTGTAAATGTGTCCTTTTTGAAAAAAATGTAGAATTATTCTTGCATGTTGTATTATGGGTTTGTGAATGTGTTGGCTGCATGAATGTGTTTTTAGAATCTTAGGTATTTTGTGGTTGCTTACTTGCCGAGATTTCATGATCTCATGTGGTGCTTCCACCTATGGTTTCATTTTATGGAATCATAGATTTTATTGTTGAGGTCGAGTTAAGCGGGATTGGCTCCACCGAAAAGTGATAAGCTGGATATCGACCTCCACCTGTCTTCAGTTATGGTTCTAGTTTATCTTTTTGTTGTATTACAGTAGATGACTAGATGATTGTATAACTCTCTTGGAGGATATTAATTTCGGTTGTAAAGTTTTAAATTTTCTGGTACATTAGATATAGCAACCTATTTTATTTTTCAGTTGCAATATTCATGTGTTGCACATTTCATATGCTTGCACACTTTTGCACTTGGCAATGGTGTGTGTGACCCATGTGGTCATCATCAAGGTATCTCGACTTTCACCTATTTACACGTGGGAGTCAGGGGTGCCACAATAGCTCTATATTCTACTTATGATGATGACCTGAAAATGACATGTTATTTGTTTGATTTCCAATACACTAATGACTCACCTATTAATACATAATAGCCTGTTATAGACCTCCTGCTGTCAGGTGAACTTCTCCAGTCTGAATCACTATATCCATGCAGTTGTAATTTTGATTTTATTAATTATAATAACCCTTGGCTTGGTGCCCTTTTATTCTGTTTCAAGATCTTGTGTGCTGCATGTAGATGTTGGACCTGAGGACTTTCCATAAACTAACTCCACAACCAGACTGCATATGAGATATCATGCCTAGTTGTTGTTAAGTATAACAATCGACCAACTAACCTGTTATACATTGAGGATTTTGGTAGTAGCTCCATTTCCTCCTTGCTTAGCTTGATGTTTTAATCCATAAGGATCTTGGCAAGTGTAGATCTTATAGTTCCTAAGTCACTTAAAATGTCTAAGGCATACTTTATTTGGCATATGTGAATACCATTTCCAAATTTGGCCACTTCAATCCCTAGGAAAAACTTCAATTTGCCTAGGTATTTGATTCTAAATTTTTCATGCACCTTTAGTCTCCTTGGTAAATAAGTTGTAATCAGTTTTAGATTGTGTAAATTCCTATTCAATACGAAATTGGACATTAAAGAGTACCATTGTCGTGATACTTGTTTCAATAAAAAAGTTACCAACTTGCATACCTTCTTACTATTAGCATCGGTATACCCAAAGGGAAGTTCCATTTATACTTCCTCATCTAATTTACCATGCAAGAATGAATGTTCGTATCAAATAGGAAAAACTCAATCCATTTATTGTTGCGGCCACTACTAAAAGGGTTCTCACGGTGACTAATTTAGTCACATGTGAGAAAGTCTCATGGTAGTTTAGCCCCTCTTATTGTGTGTAACCCATTGCCACTAATCTTGCTTTAAGCCTTTCCACACTGCCATCAGCTCTAAACTTAACCTTGTATACCCATTTACATCCAATTGCTTCTTTACCAAGTGGCAAATTAAGGACCACGTATCATTAAACTCAAGAGCTTTTTTCTCAACTCTCATAGATGCGTACCATTCAAGTGAATTTTTAGCTTCCTAGTAACTTCTAGGTTTTATTTGGAATGTAATGGAAGCAAAAAAGTCTCTATGCAAATTTAATAGCTTTTTATAGGAAATACTATCACTAAAAGGGTAAGCAAGTACATGGTGAGTTCTTCCTTTTCTATTTGCTCGACATTCGAGATGGGTGAAGTGAAGTAACTTGCTGACATATGAAATCCTACAATTGAGATGGTGCCCTTCAAAACCTCATTGGCCTCCTAGGCAAGTGAGTGCTAGGTGTTGTATTTGATAAGATCTTGGGAGTTAGTTTCTGTTTCAATTTGAGAGAAAATGTTAGGAGATTCCTCCCCAAAGGTGGTATGTTGATAGTCTATTTCAGTTTCTTGAGAAATATTGAGAGTGGAAATAGTTAATTCTATATGAGTGGTAGAAATCTCAATGAAACTAAATTTACTTTGATCTATTTGTACATGAATGTTGGTCAGATTTTCATTTTTGTAAGGGAAAACATTTTTATAGAAGATCACATTTATGGAAATAAACAATTTCTTGGTTTCAAGTTCCAATAGGGTGTATCCCTTAACCTCAAAAGGATATCCCACAAACACACTTCTCTTTGTCCTAGGATCAAACTTTTGCCTCCAATTAACAATGATTGTAGCAAAGGCTAAGCAACCAAATACTTTAAAGTGTGTGTAATCTGGTGTTTTGTTAAACATAATTTGGCATGGACTTTTATTATTCAAAATATGTGAAGATATCCTGTTTATGAAATGCACTGCATTTGGAACACAATTATTCCAATACCTTAAGGGAATCCCACTTTGAGATCTCAATGCTCTAGCTGTGTTTAAGATGTGTAGGTGTTTTCTTTCCACCATAACATTTTACTATGGTGTTTTATCACAGCTCATTTGATGTATAATGTCCCTTTTAAAGTAAAAATCCTTCATGTAAACTCTCATCCATTGTCACTTCGAATGAATTTTATTTTGATTTCAAAATTGGTTTTTGCCATAGCACATGAATTCTAGAGAGTGGTTGTGGCATTAGATTTTGATTTTAGCATATAGGCACAAGTACACCTCCTCAAGTCATCAACAATAGTCAAGAAGTATTTTGATCCATCACTATCAATGTCATTGCAAGGATCCCAAATGTCACAATGTAGTGAGTAATTCAGATCATTTTTCTATTTTGTGTGTACTTGCAAGAAATGGTAATTTTGTGCAGCTTGGCTAAAGGACATATGGAGCAAGGTTTTTCACTAGGATTTAAAAAAAAATGAACTTCGCTATCTCTGTTAGAGACTGAATAAGAGGATTTTCCTAATCTATAGTGCCAAATATCAAGATTTTGGTCATTACTGCTAACTAAAGCAGAAACTAGGATCATTTTGTTCAAGTCAACTAATAAGGCTGAAAGAAGAAACCTCCCCTTGCAACATGTGAGATAGCCACAGCCTCACTTTACTGATGCCAATTGTCCTCCAAATTGAGATTTTTTGTATGTAACAAAAATAAGAAAAGAAGACCAAACAACAATGCAATATTTGTGCTAATTTTCTAGCAGAGAGAAAGTTGACACTGAAACTAGGAACACGGAGTACATCCTAAAAGGTGTTAGAGAATCTGTGATTTTATATTGACCCAATGTAAGTGACAGCAGCAACATCACCCTTAGCTAAACCAATAGAAAAAGAAGTTTATGAGTGAATTGAAGAGAAAAGTGAAGGAAAACATATCATATGATCTGTAACTTATGTATCAATGATCCAAAGTACATTCAAATTATTTGAAGACTTGGTGCTGAAAACATATAAACATAAAGTTTTACCAAAAATTTGTTAGACATTTTCATCAAAAGATGAGAAGGAAAGAATGTTTTGAACATTGTTAGCTAAGGTGCTCGAGTGTGAGGGACTTGCTACAATTAGTTTGAGCAAAGGAATTGAGAATATTGCTCTTGGCTTAAAGACACAAGGCTTATCATTTGCCAATTCATGTGCAGTAATTGGAGATGCAGTGACCTAGTTGGCTAAAGACCTGCTCCTTCCATCAAACTTGTGAGTTGATGGATATCCATGCAGTTTAAAACTCTTTTCTACAGTGTGGCCTTGGATTTGACAATGAGAACAAACTGATTTGCTTTGGTTAGCCTTAAAGCATCTCTCTAAAAAATGTCCTTGTATTTTGCAAAAAGAACAATGGTATCTATCCTTCTTTTGTGCAAAGAAGTTCAATTTACTGCCTTTTTTGTAGTTGCCTCAAGTAAACAATGTCATGAAGTCATGAGCAGGCACCTCAGTGGATATTCCCTTCTCTTTTCTTCTTGTTGTATTATGGAATATACCTCATTATGACTAAGGGTTTAATCAATAAAATTTAAGCTTTGATCCCCTTGTAAGAATCATTCAATCCCATTAAGAATTTCATAATCCAATCCTTTTACTGGTTTTGCACAACAAGTTTTAGGTTTACAAGTGCAACTCAGAATTGCATCATAATATAAAAGTTCATCTAATAAGATTTTGGGTTTTAAGAAGTAGGCACTTACGGAATCTTGGTTTTGCATTAACTTAGTTGTGGCTTGTTTAATCTCAAAGATCCTAGGTGCATTTTGTTGTGTAAAATGCTGCTCTAGCCCAGGCCAAAGTTGGTATGTTGTTTCTGCATATATTGTGCTACATTTGATGTCAATAGCCCTGGCATTAAGCATCCAAGTGATTACAATGTCATTGCAACGTAGCCACTGTTCCAAGAGGGGGTCATTTCATAGGTTCACATAAGCTTCCATCAATGAAGTCAAGCTTGTTTTTTTATTCTCAATGCCATCTTCTTTGATCTAGCCCATCATTTGTGTCATCAATATAGTATGAACTGCTTGGATAGGCAAGGTCTTTAATTGGATTTGAGTTTGAGTTTTGGTTTTGGTTTTGGCTTTCTGAGCTATTATCTTCCATGACCGAGCTTGCAAAACAGTAGGGAAAAATTATGAAGAAAGGGTTTAGTATATTTCTCATGTCTATTTCTATACAAGGAGGTTGCTTTTAATAATAACACATATCTGTTTTATTTTACAAAAGCTTGCTGTGCACATTACCTAGCATTACCCATCTAGAATTACTTTTATAGAATTACTATAGATGACCAACAAAAGAGACAAACTATACATGAGGACAAAGTTGTATATAAAGGTTAGTTCCCTTTAACAGAATTATTTTTCTATTTCTTTAGAGGATTGTTTTTCCTCTTTGATGACCTACCTTTGAATGTTGTTGTAGACAAAGGTGAATCTGCTTCTTTCATCTTGAAGTCATCAGCTAAATTTATCTCAGGTAAGGGTGATTGTGCTTTTTTCTTCTCCAACTCAGCAATTGTATTGGTCTTTAACATCACCTACATGCAGTCCTCTGCATTTTTATTTTTATTTTCTAGACCACAAAAGCACTTGCCCTGCACCCATATAACACAAGGCAACACTTGAAAAGTAATAATGATGAAGTGTTTCAATACTATTCACCTACACAAGCGATGAAACAAATTGAAATTTGCATCACCACACTCCGCCACCCACTTCAACTAATTCCAAGCTTGTTCTTCATCCAAAGCCAACTTCTCCCACTCTTTTTCAAACCTATAAATACCTCCTTTACCCCCCTTATTTCCTCATACCATTCTTCCTAGACTTCTCTTGAGTTTTGAGAGCATTTCTCCCTGTAGTGTGCAAACAAAGTGAAACTGAGGGAGTTTTTGAGGGTTTTTAGGAGAGGTTGTGTTGGGAACTCAAAAAGGACCAAGAATCTTTTAAATAACTACAACATAGGCCATTGGTCACAGTTTATGAAATCCATACATAAGAAAGATATTGAGAGTCTTACAAACTTGTTCCAATTACTCAATCCCAATAAAACCTATTCTCCTTTTCACTTTACAAATCCCAATCCATAATCCATAAAAGAATCCCAAATCAAAACACAATCACCCACAAAATTCCAGTTCACTTCTATCTCCCCCAATCTCACTTAGGATTCATAAAATACGCAGATCCAAAAAACAGAGATTCCTTGATGCCGTTTGCTTGACATGGAGTCATTTCTTTCAACTAGCCTATACCCATGAGTTTTGGATCAAATAGTGCTTAGAATCGTGCTACCATGGTGAAACAAGAAGAAAACTCGTGCTGCCATGGTGAAACAAGAAGAAAATTGAGATTTTGATGGGGTCGCCTATGGTCTTAAGGGTCGCCAATGGGGAGGTTATCAATGGTCGCCGATGGTTTTCAACAGTCGTCGTTGAAGAGGGGTTGGGTTCTCTATTCTAAATCAAAGGGATGGGTTCTAATTCTCTGAAAAAGATACAGAAATAGGTTTAAGTCGGTACCGGGTATTACTTGTTACTCTATTCAACTGATATCGAGTCGAAATTTCAGGTTGGAACATATCGACAAATCGAGTCGAGTCAAATATCGACTTTTTTGTTCAGCCTGAGCTGCAGCAGTAACGCTATATGTAGATGAGATCGACAAGCATGCTTAGGAAGGATGAGAGCTTGAGTTTGAAACGTAATCATGGAGATTAAATTTCAAATTGGAGATCAGTTCAAACGAGGATATATAATGATTATGAGAGGATAAAATCGAATATGAAGGAGTTCAAATGAAATGACGATAGCTAATACTACTTAAAACAATGACAATAATAATAATAATGATAATAATAACTTTTAAAAAAATCCGAATTTTTGGGTCGGGATGTTACATGATATCATGTGAGGCCAACATGAAAACATTCCACCTTATTCATTATAGAGAATCTATCTTCTTGTATGAAACTCATGGCAATGTCTCGTTGGCGTGGAATGAAGAATCCTCAATTTGATCTTATAAATTTAGAATTATTTGAAAACTCATTACTTAAAATGACATAATCTCAAACCGCATCTTAAAACCACATCATAAAATCACTAGCTAACACATGTAATAGGGGAAAAATGGCAAGTTATGGTCTCAAAAGTGAGATGTTGACTCTTGTCCAATGCCTTTTATCTGATGGGATTGTCAGTTACAATCCTGACATCATTCTAATCTTTATCTTCCTTGAATGAAAGACCTTTAATCTCAGTTATCCATTTGCCCTTTGAATCTGAAGAATTGTAGAGACTAAGTGAGTGATGGGATAAGGTGTGCACATCCCTGGTCCAAGGATCGCACTAGCGTAAGGGGACAAATCACTTTCTTAGGGTAGGTGGAAGACAAAGAAGAAAGAGAGTCTTGTTTTAGAAAGATGGAAAACGATGCATAGGTAGCATGCAAAGTGCAGCCAGTCCAACAAGGCAAGCAGCACTATGTAGATAGCCAAATTGATACAACTAAACATAAGGTGAAACAAAGGATTTGTTCCCTAGAACTGGTTAAGCAAGAAGAAGAGCCAACAATACAAAGGTGAGAAAAGTTGGTGCAGAAGGCAAGATACGAGGAGCCTAAGGCAAGAAATGGTCAAGGAAAAGATCCATATAGACGTAAGGACTCTCTTAGATAACACGAAAATGCTTAGAAGGCAACAATGTGGCATGCAGTGGCCCTCCACCTGAAAGTGCACATTTAGAGTGAGTTTATGGAAGGAAAATTATAAAGTTGCAAGCCATATCATCTAAAGCAAGATATATGATCCAATCCCACATGGGAGACCTTTATTTGAGGAGTGACTGCAAACTAGACTAAAGAGAAGCTAGAGGAACGTGCGTGCGTTGTCCCGTTAATATGTCTCTGTCATCTTGCAGAGGGACAATTGAGACTGAAGGGCTCCTATTCAAACATGTTTGGAGTCAGACTGAAGGGCCCTATAAAGGGATTGGAGAAGAGACAAAATCTCACTTTTAAGTTCGTAATTATTAGAGTTTCTTTAGAGTAAGGGTCTTCAAAGTAAGCAAGTGGCTTCAAATAAAGTAACAAAGGGAGATGCGTTAACGCCAACATAATACTCTTAATACTGTTGAGGTAAGTTAGCTTTTAAAATAGTATTGGACATGTTGGATACAAGTTATGGGTATGTTATAAGATTTAGCCTTTCATATTCTGTAAGTTTTCCCATCTTTTCATTAAAATAAGATACATTTTCATATATTTATGGATTGTCTTTACAGTGTGATTTTGACATGATGAGTTTGAATGGTTCATATTGATGATAATGTAGATTTTTGACTGCGTGTCTACCATGTGTTAATCATTACGGACAAATTGAATAGGCATCGTGTCATTCTTATGACATGTTGCCTTGAGTTTCATATAAAGAGTAAGGGTCCTAGTGATTGGGGTGAACTGCTTTCGTATTGACCTCACATGTTTAGACAGATAAGAGATTTCCTGTGCGTATCCTAGGTGATATCTTCGAGTTGGTTGCTAGGTAGCTACTCTTCAGGCTAGATTGGTCCTTCTACCTCTGGATAATTTTCCTATGTTATATTTGCATGAAGGTCTATGAGTCCGATGAAAAAAATTGTGGGGGACCACTACACTGAGATTTCTACAAAACCTCAGTGGGTTTTTATAATACTAATAATTAAACATGATGGAAATGAATATGAATGTAGCACTTCATGTAAATAAAGCTGAGGACGTACATATTTTGCATATCGCGAGGAACCATCCTTCGGACAAAATACATGTCTTTTTATTTTACCATTGTTGACAAGGAATCAAATCTAGACTAATAAATGTTGGGAATCTAGACCTCCCAAATTTCCTCCACCAGGATCTACTTTTGATAGAATATAAAGAAAAATAGAGAAATAAATACAACACAAAAATTTACGTGAAAAACTTTCAAAATAAGAGAAAAAATCATCAGACCCAGAGAAGAAAATCCCCTATATGAAAAATTGTTACACACACAATTTTTCTCTTCACCCTAACAACACTAAAACTTCCCCACTAGTAAAATTTTAACTTTCACATCTCTTCCTTTTTACATACAAAAAAGAACCACAGATGAATTTTACTAAAGTCAAAAGTTACTAGATAAGTTTCTGACTGGTGTAATTAAATCAATAAAGACTGGTCTCCTTTTATAAGCACATGGGCTTGCCCCTTCATCAAATCCCCCCGATGTGGGACTCCAAAAGGAGCAAACTCAGCAATTTTCACCTTGCGACTTTGGTGGTCCCACAGCCACACTCCACTGCAATGAGAATCTTCATAACTTCCACTATTATACTCTACCATAAAAGCATAACCACTTAGAATAAATCAATTCTAAGCATTTCACTTCGGCTCATATCAAAAATAACCTTACTGAAAAATTATGGTGTAATTTCCACGTTTGGCTTTCCTGAAAGTTTATCAGCCATCAACATGAATTTTTATCACATCTTGCATCAATGCCAAACCAATACCCGTGTGCAAACTTGTGGAACAACTAATATTAACACATTCTCTATCATGGCAATTTTGAAATTAGTGGCATACCATAAGAATATACATGTCTCTTTTTTTATTGAGAGAGACACAACGTTAGCATCAATACCAGTATCTCTCCATTTACTTACTTGGAACCATTTGCTGAACTGGTTCCACCTCTTGTTGACAATTTTTCTTGACGTGCCCAGGTTGTTCACACCTCCAATAAATTGTTAACTTCATGGGTTAGTATACCCTTGTGTAATCAATGGAATCAAAATATCTCTAATTTATACTTGTCACAAGTCAAAATTGATTCTCCCCTCAAATTTCTCCACCTCCATTCTTGACATTGTCTCGATCAATTTTACCGTAAAAATGAATAGCACTCACTAAATAAGTTTCTAGGAAAGACTAATATTTCTTAAATAGAACTTCAAGATTATCAGGAAATATTCGAGGGTCACAATGGACATACTTAAAATTTTCAATCTATTAGACAAAATCTTCTGAGACCGTATGTCTCTACACTACAACACCAAAACTTCACCCCGCCAAAAGAATCTAGTGGCTCTGATACCACTTGTTGGAAATTTAGACCTCTCAAGTTCTCCCTACCGGGATCTACTTTTGACAGAATACCAAAAAAAATAGAGAAATAAATACAACATAAGAATTTACATGTAAAACTCCCAAAACAGGAGAAAAAACCACCAGACATAGAAAAGAAAATCCACTATGTGAAAAATTGTTATAATCACACAATTTTTTTTCTCACCCCAACGATACCCCCAAAAACTTCCCCACTAATAAAACTTTAACTTTTACCTCTCTTTCTTTTTACATACAAAAAATGATCAAAGATGAATTTTACTAAAGTAAAAAAAAAATTATTAGATAATTTTCTGACTGATATAATTAAATTAAGGAGGGCTAGTCTCATTTTATAAACACATGGACTTGCCCCTTCATCAAATTCCACCGATGTGGGACTCCAAAAGAAGCAAACCCAACATAAGACAATGTGTATGATCACGTATCCACGTTTTCATACACCACACAATATTATAGTTTTTTTATAATTTTATAATTTTTTATATTAGAAAAACTAACTACAACTAATAGAAAAATAAATTTAATCAGTACTCAATTTCTTTCCCCTAACCAAGTCCACAAGAGGAGCCTCGCCAGTCGAGGATCACCTTGCTGAAGACAGAAACCGCTAGTGATTTAAGCAATAACGGTTGTGGTTGGGCGAGTGATTGCTCGTGCATGGCAGGATGGATGCCCACCTTCGTGGTTATGGAGCTGGTGGTTACTTGCTAGCTCACGGGCGCCACTAGAAAAGGGGCATCCTTTAGGTGCACAATAATATGCATTCATTGCCCACCATGCACGGCCTTCATTGAAGGGACAACCACGGCCGTACTAGAAAATGTCGGTGTCCACCTATCTCCCGCCTAGGTAAGTAGCTACCCGATGACGTGCACTTGTTGTATGCACCGTGCACGGCTTTTGAGGACATAGGATGTGCAGGCACTACATGGCATTGTGCACTAATTACTCGCCCCTATGTATGTGCATGAGTGCGGTGCCAGTGACATGCAATATGTGCTTGCAATAAATAGTGTCTCTTGAATTATCTACTATGTATTTGCAAGAAACTCTTTCCAAGAGGCCCAAGGGCCTTGCAACCTAGGATTAATATTTTTTCCAAACACTGAATACCCACAGGAAAAACGTAACGGACTAAGGAATTATATATATAGTATCAAATGCAAAAGATCCAACTAAACTTTTGATCAGGTGAATAGCATGCAACTAAACATGCAAAGAGAGAGAAAGAAACAACTTCAAGATCATTATTAATAGAATAAATTCGGAACGAACACATGAATAATTGTTCCTAGAATGCATATACATAAATATACACATATATCTATGTATGTATGTATATACATACATGTTTATTTGGAGCTCAAATATTGCAAGCATAGCGCTTTTGTTTGTATTTATTTTATGCCCTTTTCTGGTAGTGTGAAAACGCCAAGAGAAACAGAAGCAGAGGGGAAAAGGGCTGCGGGAAAGGAAAATGCTGTCCTAAATCTTTCGATCCAGCCTTAAATTTCATAGTGGAACAATTGAACTACCCCTTTTCGCCGTAGTAGCGCAGGCCCAATGCTAGGCCCAAGATCAATAAGGGCACCAGAAGTGGGAAGATTTTCATCGCAACCTCTGTAGATTGGTTTTGATGTTGAGTTGGATTCTGTACGACGTGTTTCACAGGAACAGCAGGTGTATCAATATCACCAATATAATACTTGCTCATCATATTTTTTGCAGAATTACTGTGTCCTACAAATTCAAACTCGTCTGTTGCGTCCTTCTCTGCAATAATATTAGGTTTGTCGTTTAGTTCTCGGTAAGTATTAAACGCGTAAGTCACGGTCTCTACACTAATGATACGATCAAATTTTAAACCATCACATTAATTTATTATTATAATTTTTTTTTTAAATTCATATAAAATATAATAAATAATTCAAAAATTTTTAAATCTTAAAATAATAATAATATTAAAAAATAATATTCTAACTAGATTTTATTCAATTTTCAATTTTTATCTTTTATTTAAAATTATTTTATTTAATTTTATTATTCAAACAGAGCATAAATATTGTCTAGTCAGCAATGTGAAAAAAATGTGCGTTTCAAAACCATATGGAAATATAATTTATTTTTATTATTTTTGGTTTTGCTTTTTAGTAGGACAGAGAAACGAAGCCAGTTATACATGTGAAGATCAGATTGCTTACCTGTGGCTGATACCAAAACTTCATCACCGCCCGGATGTTCATGAAGAAATTGGGTGACGTCGTACACCTGAGATTGCATTCAAACGTCAGGCTAATTCTTTATTTAGCCTTAAGCTGTGAGAGAGAGACACATAATTGCGACTAAACTATCAGATTTAATTTCTTGATCAACGACAAGCACCAACGATTTGCATTCCCAGTGAAAAAAATTTAAGTACTAACGCAACAAGCAGTGAAAAAGGGCTGGAAAGAGTTCTAAAAAATGCAAATGAACGTATATGGTTAAGAAATATTACATATATAATTCAAACCAGAAACAAAATAAAATTCAATTTCTACCAAAATTATTCATTTTAATGTGTTTCACTGAAATATAAAAGGATAGGAAATAAATAAATAAAAAGCCTTATTTGAAGGTAGCTCACCTTCCCAAAGGCTATAATCCAACAGTCGTTTTTATTATTGTGCTTCACTACCTCTTCAAACGTATAAACTTTGGCCATCTTTGTTCTCACTGCAGAGTTGGATCCCCGAGAAATCATAAATAAGATTATGTGTAAATACTAAAGGGAAAAGGAAAAAAAAAAAAAAAAACAGAAAATCACCAAATCTGGCTAAGTCTATTTAAACGTGTGTGTGTGTTTATTTTACTTACAAGACAGAGACAGATGCCAAGGCTTCGAGAGAGAGGAATGAGAGGGCTTGAACGCTCAGAAACCTGAGTCCAAACAAACAACGTGCATGGCTGGCTGGGAGTGTTAAACCAGTTTATGTAGTTTGGTTCAAAAGTTGGACTAGTGGCAAAGCTATGAATTTGGTTGGGAAAAATAAAATATAGTTTTTTTTTATTATATTTTTATATAATTTTTTTTATGTAATATAAAATAATTTAATAGTAAGATTTATAATAAAAATAAAATACGTTTAATATAATTTATATATTAAGAAATATATATAATATATTAAAAATATATTATTAAAAATGTATTAAAAATCATTCAACTTTTTTTTAATTTTAATTTTATTTATAATTAAAATATGTCATTATATTTTTATTTTATTTTATAAAAAGAGTCAAAATAAATTTTTAAATAGATGACTAACACCAAATATATATATATATTATCCATGGGGTTAGGAGGAGGGAGAATCCTGGCCAACGTCACTGAATTTGACGTTGACTATCATGCGAAAGCATGGTGAGGGTTGGTGGCACAATGTTCAATATTCCACCACGAGCATCGCCTTGTTTTCTTGGCTTTCTTCTATGAATCTATAAATCATAGTGGGTTAAGAGTGAGACGCGAAACAAGGGTGATTATAGAAGAAAGCCAAGAAAACAAGGGGCGCGAGCACCTTGTTTGACTTCGCTTGGTTGGTATTCTAAATTTCTAACTCTTGCCATTGGACTGACCTAAATTGTATTTATAAATAATGTCACGATTGAAGACTTTATTGGCCGATCGGTAATCCAGTTTTGTAACAACCATAATTTAACGTATAAAAAAAGTTAAAAACAAAAAGTAAATAAACGTATAATATTATTAAGAAGATTTTAAATGCAAGTAATATTAAACACTAATATATGTATATCAATATTAAGATAAAAAAAAATAGATTTAATAAAATACTTAAAGTTAAAATAAAAAATATAAAAGTAACCAATCAAAATGCATAGTTATATATATGAATACACAATATTATTTATATGTAATATTACTCGTATTATTAAGATCCAAAGTCATAAAATAATTTTGCCAAGTAATTGTTCAATAATCATAAAACTTTTGGATTGACTCTCAACATTTGTTATGAGAGTATTAATGATTATCATGTTAGAAGTTGTTTCAGTCGAGAAATATTAGACGATCTATAAAAATATTATACAATTAGCAAAAGTGATATGAAGTCTAAATTTTATCAAATCAAAGTCAACATTTAGCAATTTCGAGAAAAATAAAATAAAAAGTCTTTAACCAATTTTGGCCATATTGTATCAGCTTTAAAATTTTCAAAAGAAATTTAAAAAAAAAAAAAAAAAAACCTTATCTAAATAGGAAGAAGACATGGGCCCTATGATAGATGGGTTCAGCCCTCTGACAAACGCTTTAAAAGTTCCAACTGTGATCCTCCATCAAACATGCCCCTATAAATTTATAATGATAGATGGGATGATTTAGCGAGAGAAAAGTTCCACCACGCCTTTTAAAATTAGAGTAATGTTATATACAAATAGATTTATAGACTAATTTGTATACTAATTCATGCATATTAACTGCATTCATATTTAAAATTATATATTATTAGCCGCATATGCACGATGTATTATTGAGAATATAAGACTAGACTAGACTTAACATAATCTTTTCCAATATTTAATTCTTCCAAAACTTAAGCCGTACTTAGGGTTTGTAAATGTTAAAGAAACAACAGGTTGAGAAGGTTGCCAAAAAATTGTGCAATACTGCATTGAATTCCGATTGCTTGCAAGTTTTCAAAGCATAAACCATCATAGTGTATCAGTTATGGTACAAACCAAACTTCCATCTTACAATGAAGCCTAAAACATCGAAGAAAGTTGCACAAGAGAAATACATGATCCAACAGTTGATATACAAGAGATCCCGAGAAATTACTGTCCTTGAAAAATTATTTCATAGCAATCACAAAAAACAAAAACAATCTCTAGGAACCAGGCCCTTATTCAAAGATCCAGTGTAGCACCTGCAACAAGGGGGAAAAAGTATCAACAAAACCCACATATAATTTTAATTACCATTAAATGAGTTAATTGAAATGCAGAAATTATGGGTTTGATTTTGGTCCAAATTTTTAAGCGTGAAAGACATATTGAACCAATAAAATAATTTATTATAATCTTGGCTTTTCATTGTTATTTTTATTTTTTGACACAAAGTTACGACTATGAAAACTTCATCTCGAACATCTCTCGTAATATCATTTCCTTCCCAAAAAATGGAGTAGAGTTAAAAAAAGATTAAACTGCAATCACTAATATATAACATCCATATGATAACAGAATGATTTGAATATATATATATATATAATTAAGGTGGAACCCTACCCTTCCTGGTTGGATTTATTATCCAATAATAAGAGTTCCTAGAGTTATTTTTGTACTGTATAAGGGACCCATTACCACTTGGACGAATTTTATCATATGGAAAATGACACTAAGGTTGGCTTCTTTATTGTGAGCCCACCCTGGCCCTCTCCTGCATGTCAGTTGGGGAGTACTTACAACTAGAACATGTTAAACGGTGGAGTTTGGTACAAGAAGAAGGCTAGGGCTTTAGGGTAAAAAGGCTATGGAATTATTTTTCAGCACAAGCCACGTGGGTCAAACTAATTCATACATATACTTTTGGTTTAGATTCTTATAATTAATTGACTTGTAGACAAACAATGAATCACTCTTCAAAATAGAAGGCCAAAAGAGAGTCTTGATCTATACACATTCATTTTTGTCAGTCTTTTGATAAACAAACTTGCGAATAGATTTTTTACGAGTAAGATTGTAGGGACATCATCGTTAGGTGGTCTTGAGCCTTTTGTAACTTCAAAAGCTAGTTTAAGAGATAAGATTTTTCCTCATATTTAAAAACTAACCACCAACTATTTCCACAACCGATGCAAGCTAACCATAACAATCGTTTAGTTTTTTCTCTCCCAAAAAATGCGAAAAGCGTAGAGAGAGAGAAATGGAATTAGTCGTGGAAGCACAAATGTAACATATAATGTGTTACTGTGTCCCAATCATTTGGGGTTCAAGATTGACAAGATCAGGCTCTCTAGGCAGGCACCCATTGGTACTTAACATTTCAACTGCATGCTTTTAATTTTCTTTGCTAACAATCTGGGAAATAAGATGGATGGGGAACAGGGAACAAAGCTAGGGCTCTAGTTAAATTTACAAGAATTACCTTGAGTAGGAAGTAGAGTGACGAACTCAGAGGCTCCATGTTTGCCATTGGGATCAGGTCCTAATACACCAGGCTTCAGGCAATCTGATTTCTGCATCTTTGCATCAAATGCTGGATGGATCTTCCTCTTCAACATCTTCTTCATCAGCTACACCATTATTGCAAATTATCAAAACCAATTCATCGAACTAAAAGAAAAGGAAAAATCATTATAGTAAGCTTAATAATGCATATCGGTTGTTATATTCTTCCGTCATAAGTCAGGGCTTGCAATAAAAATACAGTCAGCCACTTTCTTAAAGAAGAGATGGATAGGAAACGATAAAACAACATTACTCACTCGTTGCAAGTTTTGGATCGGACCTGAATCCTCTTTTACATGAGGAATAAACTTCTTGGCAAAAGAGAGGTTATTCTTTGCTTTAAGAGCTGGTTTTTCCCCTGAATTTGGGACTTTTCCAGAATAAAATTCTCCTTCATCATCAGCATCAGCCAAGAAAAGATCTGCCAGTGTTATTCTTTCTCCTTTCTTTTTCTCTTGCTCCACATCCCTATTCAACTCAGCATTGAGTCCTGGAGACCCCATAAATGGAGTCAGAGGAACATCATCAACACCATCAAGGTTTCCATTATCAGGATTGGATTCAAAATCTTCAAAACTGTGTCCAAATGTTGTGGACATCAATGGATTCAGTTCTTCATGTTCGACATTTCCTTCATTGTCATCACTTGAATATTGACCTTCTTCATTCTTCTCATCCTCTTCCTCGCTTTGCAAGACCAAATACTCGTTTCTTTGGTTGAAGGGTTTTAGAGGGTCGAATCCCAACGTTCCAATGGTAAGAATGCCATCCCTCCACCCATCAAGCACTTCAACAAGAGCAACTTGTTTGAGTAACGCCTGCTTGTCAGTGTTTTTTGTAGCCAATTCAGTTGTTTTCACATTTCCAGCAAGCCCATCTGTGCAAAAACACAAAATGCAAGGAATATTTGAGCAAAAACTGTGAATTCTTTATAGTATGAATAAATAAATAAAAGACTAAAGTTGGGAACTAATCAAACCCTTAAGGACAGTATGATGGAACCTCTTGTGCACCCAGTTGAAGATCTGTGACAGAGAAAGTAGATAAACATGAGAGCCGTGAGAGATACAGATGGTCTATCTAGGAAAGAGAAGACATGCTCTACTCACTCACCTTCATTTTCTTCTTCTTTCTCTTCGCTGGAAGTTCTGTGAGTTTTATGCTAGTGTGCTACAAAGGAGAGGTCAAAGGAAGAGGATTATTGAGGAGAATCAAAAGCAGGCAACCTGAAAGGAAGATGCAGATGATGACACGTGTTTGGGAAAAGTGGGGCCTAGTATCTAGAGATGTTTGTGATACTCATGGCATGTTCGAAGAGCCATAATGTTGGATATCTCTGGCTTGATCGATGTGCCTAAATTCTCGAAAATGATATGCTTAATGCTTAGCCCTCTCTGTTTCTTGCACCAACTTGTGGAATTCCTGTTTTGTATGAATTAATACACTGCCTCTTTATATGTCATTGTTCTTCTTCTCTTCTTTCTTCTTCTTCCTTTTTTTTTTTTTTAATTTTTAACTATGAGCTATGCATTGTTGTTCATTCCAAATAGGTTTTTTTCACAATTATCCATATTAGATCTTGGCTTAATACTTGCAAGCATTATAAAAAATCATGAATCTAACTCATCTTATAAAACTAATCTAATAAGAGAGGTATGTATATTGCTTATAAGTATGTCCAAAACCTTATCTACAAGTAATGTAAGATTTATTCCTCAATACCCTCCCTCACGTGCAGGCCAGTAATTTTTCTGATCCTTATCACGGGATAAGTAGTGTAAGCCCACATTCTTCCTGTAGCAGGCTCTGATACCATGTAGAAATTCATGAGCCTAACTCATCTCATAAAATCAGTTCAATAAGAGAGGATTACACATTAAGCATACCTAAGACCTTGTCCATAAGCAATGTCGGATTTATTCATCAACACTGTGCATACTATCTCAAATCTTATAAGCTATGAATTAAAATAGATGTTGAGTCGATCCCAACTTCAGAGCCCAATCCCTAGGCAATGTCAAGTGAAAAGTTTTATGCCTGATTTGTTTTCAAAGATAAGATGAAATAAAAGTTAAAAATTAAATAAAATATTATTATAAAATATTTTTTTAATATGAATTTTTGTTTTAGGATTTGAAAAAAATTGGTTTAGGATTTTAAAAAATGAATTATTTATTTTATTTTGTGTGAAAATTTGAAAAAGTAATAATAATAAAATCAGATGAGATGAGAGTATTTGTAAAAACAAACCAAACCTTAATTGTGGTTGAAATCACAATTGTACCTTATAATCAATTGTGATGTTGTGATTGATGAAGATATCCCCTTTCTTATCCTCCAAATCCGTAGTGTGGGGCAAAACAAGATGGGATGAGATAAGATAGGTTGAGATAACAGTTGAATTAAATATTATTAAAATATATTTTTTAATATTATTTTTATTTAAGAATTTAAAAAGTTGAATTGTTTATTTTATTTTGTGTGGAAATTAAAAAAAAAATTGTAATGATTTGATTAGATGAGATGAGATGAAAATAATTGTGAAAACAAACGCAATCTAAGATCGAATTAATCCAAGGTTTTGCTACATCTAGGAGAAAGGAGGCCTAGGAGTCTATAAAAGTCACACATGTGGCACTATAAAGCATAATGGCACGGTGGCACTTGTGCGCCTATGTCAAGACCCAAGAAAAGTAGCCCACGGCCAAGCTACCCAACATGCTTTGACAAATTCGGACAGTCCCACGGGCCATGCCTTGACACATGTTGTGACAAGCACGGACAGTTCCACGAGCCATATCTCAACACTGCCGCTAACAAGCTCGAACAGCCACACAGGCCATACCTTGACACTATTGCTGATAAGCATGACAATCCCACGACCTATGTCATAATAGCCAACGAGATTAGTTGCACACTCAGCAGCCCATTAGTAGGCCCACAACAGTAGCCCCACGCTCAACAAGCATGCAGCAGTCTTCCACAGCACCCGCCTAGGCCAACGTCCAAGCACAAGCCCATGCTTAGGCCATTCCAACCATGCGACACCAATGCTCAGGCCTCTTGTCGGGGCCATGCCAGTTATGCCAGCAGCATGTTAGTCATGCCAATAGCTCATGCCATGAACCAACCTAAGCCAATGCATGCTAGGGGTCTATCCAAATCATATTTGAAAGGAGAGTCATTAGGGTTTTCCAACTTTATTTATTGCTATAAATAAATCTTTAAACATTTCATTTAATATCTTTTGGCATTTTTTTTTTTTTTGTGAACGACTTAGTTTGTTCTTAAAATCTTTATCAGTGTTTTTGCACTTAGGCTTCTTGGGTGCAATTTGTGAGTCCCAAAAAAATGATCATCACCTTACAATTCGTGAACTAATGTAATTCATTTATCAACTTATGAGTATTTGTTCCTTTCAATTCAATTGATTATCATTTATTCATCTTTTATTCATATATTTTCTTGTATATTCATATATTGTCTCACATTTTCCCACCTATCGATCATATATTAATCCTACACATGCAAGGGGTCTATCCAAATCATATTTGAAAGGAGAGTCATTAGGGTTTTCCAACTTTGTTTATTGTTATAAATAAGTCTTTAAACATTTCATTTAATATTTTTTGACATATTTTTTGTTGTGGATGACTTAGTTTGTTCTTAAAATATTTGTTAGTATTTTTGCACTTAGACTTCTTGGGTGCAATTTATGAGTCCCAAAGAAATGATCATCACCTTACAATTCGTGAACTAGTATAATTCATTTATCAACTTATGAGTATAATTTGTTCCTTTCAATTCAATTGATTATCATTTATTCATCTTTTATTCATATATTTTCTTGCATATTCATATATTTTCTCACATTTTCCCACCTATCAATCATATATTAATCCTCCATCATTATAAACCCTTATTTTCTATCCAGATACATTCTTAGAAAACATCTCCCTTCATCCAACTAGCCATAACCTTAGCTGATAGCCTCTCTAAAGAAATCCTACAATTTAGGAATCCTAACCCTAACCTATATACTCAAATCCCTAAATTTTAGGAATTGCCTTAGACCAAGTCAAACACTAGTTGTCATCCATCTCTTACCTTAACCAAAACACTCCAACCCAAATACAATTCTTCAAATCTTGAAATTCCTTTTTGCTACCACCCAAAACCTAGCATCACTTCATCATACAATTCCTAATCATCATCCAAGAGGCCCCAACACTAAAGAACATCATCAAGTCGTTCCACACCACATTAAACAAACAAAATCACCACTTAGATCACCCTAGTTCATCATCATCATTAATTCTACCACTAAACAACATACCTCCATCAACTTAGGATCCTCCATTGCTGTAATTAAGCCAGGGCCAAGCAAATTGACAAGGTACATTATGTCATCACAAGGAGAGACGAGCTAGATGACCTTAGTGTTTAAGGACTAAATCGAAGTCCGTAACATCCTATCTAGTGAAGTTGTTACTCTAGTAAACATGAAGACTAACAGCATGGGGGACATTGAATAATTCTTCTTGTAGGTTGCATTGCAGGACTAAATGAATTGCTCGTATTTCATGGGTAAATGAAATGGAGCGTCGTTTCACTACAATGAAAAATATTATTTCATCTTCTCAAAGAAACCTAGGACAGATGATGGCCCTTGCCCTCACCCTATTATTCTATCAAGATGTATAAACCTTGCAAGGAATGCAGGTAGGTTAGTTGGTTTCCTTCTTAAAATCCAAGGCCAAATCCCTCCCTCAGTTGCAATAAAAATAGATGAAATAAATTAAAACCCAACAAAGATCGACCAAGCAGAAGGTTATTACAAACATTTCTCACCATTGTTTTTATTGCTTATTTTACACAAAAGAAAACATCTAGCATCATTCCAAACACTTTTATATCCCATTATTCCTCTCTTTTCTTGTTCACACTTACTCACTACTGCCTACAGTCGTCGCTTGTTTGCAATTAGTTTTTTCTCGCATTACTAACTTAACATATATTTCATAGCAGCATCCCGAAACAAACAGGCATCATAAACACTATGATGAAATCTTTGAAGTAGATTCAAGTAAAAGAAGAATATATATTAGTTGTGGCATAATTTATAAATTTAGGTTTTCTTTTGTCAATGTCGGCATAAACAACAATATTTTTGTTTATCTAACAACTAACCACAACCATATTTTTGAATATTGACAATGTTGATTGTGGAGGATGCCAACGATGGAAAGTGGGGGAGAAGATAGCCGACAATAGAAAGTGGAGGACAGATGCACAGCAGAGGGAGAGGGAACCAAATTTGATTTTTCAGATTTTAAGAATTTTTTACTTGTAAATAAGGATATTTTGATCAAGTTAAATCTAAAATAGGGTCACTTCGTCTTTCTAATATGTGGACTGCAAATGAGTCTAATTTTATAAGTTGTACGTAATGCTGCCTGAGAGACAATTGATGGACACTACAAAAAAAATCGTCTTTCCTAACATAAAAATTCGCAAAAAAAACCCTAATAAATTGCCGAAATCACGTGTTCCTAGCAATTCTTATACCATCGCACGTTCGGCACTATAGAAAAACCTTTTATAATCAGCTCTTTCAGCGAACGGCGAACGGCAAAAATCGCTGCAAAATAAAAAGCCTATAGCAGCGATTATATTCACCGCAAAATACAAAACTATACGCCAAAATTGTGCAACGCATAGGTGCATATAATCGCTGGGATAAAAGTTTATAGCACTCATAAAATCGTCGCTAATTCCACGAAAATCGCCGTAATAGTATGCTTCGACAGTCCTGCAATTGAAGTTACGAAGATTTATATTCGTTGTAATTAATTTGCTTTGCAGCGATTTTTTTTGTCGCATTGAATAAGCGGCATTGTGGGTGGACGGAAGGTTATAAATCAAAATTTCAAAACTAGAGTTACAAAAGCGGAACAAGAGCTTTGAGAATGTACATCGACGGGAATAGCTCCTCACTCTTATCCAATAAAAGAGAATCGAAAAGTTAATTTTTTTAGAAGAAATTACTCAAGATAATATTAAAAGAGACTAGTAAAGATTATAAAACATGTTAAGACGCTGTATAAATAATTAAGCCTATTTCTTCTTATTAGTTTAAATTTTTAAAACAAAATGGTGTTTGACATGAATATCAAAGCAAAAATCCAGATCAATTTGAATCCTAAATTACACTTCAACCAATGAATTAAATATTTCAATATTTATTGAGAAGAAGTTCAATTCACAAGTGAGGGGAGTGTGTTAAGACAAATATAAATGATTTAATCTACCTCTTTTTATTAATTTAAACTTATAGGATAAATGGCATTTTAACAAAACATAGCAAATCCGAAACTTAGCAAATGCACGCCCTTAGCAATCCCGGCCATTCACCATACGATCAAATATGTATGTTTGTCTCAATTAGAACCTATCACAATAAGAATTAATAATTTTCAGCCAAGGTACGAGTACAAATAAGTAATTTTCTCGTTATGGCCCCAACGACGTAAAAGTTTCAACAAGAAGTGCATTGCAATGAATTGAAAGCATATATCATCAGGTACTATTACCGGGCCAAGTTAACACCTTTTGCTTTAACGACATAAAAGTTAGTTAGCCTTTTATTCGACCCAAAAGTATCAAATGCTTTCAATGATTCTTCATATTGATTGTCATTCTCGGTGCTTGAATTTGACCACTCTAGTAATAAGTCTTTCATTTAATTACTTTGCTTCCACTAAAGTAAGAGTTATCCGGAAGAATTTAGAGTGCCAGAAAACAGATATGTGATGTAGGCCTTATAAAATTTATTTAAAAAACAATGTTACAATCACAAAAAAAAAAAAATTACATAAGAAGAATCTTATAAATTGACATGATTTTATATAATTCGTCAAATATGTTATAAAAGTAATTTCACAATAATTGATAAACTATATTAAATTACGTCAACTTATAAAATTATTTTTATATATTTACTTTATAGCTAAAATATTTCTCTTATCCATACATATCTGTTTTCAGTTTTAGATGTTCATGATCACTAGGCACCATTGTTGCTCATGGTTAAGAAGTAGAACAAAACCACTATCCTGTTTTTCTTGTTGTGAAACATTGAAAAGCTAAAGGCAATGCTAGCTAGCTCCCATATCGAGACAGATACGACACATATACACAGAATGTTCCACCAAAATCAAAGCTTAGTTGGAATTTCTTAAAGAACTTAGCCAATGGGAAACACAACCATAGATGAAGTCCTGTTGATGTTACTGATTTTTGACCCTTGGTATGTTGTCTGCTACCGGCAAAGCCTAAAAAGCCTAGCTAAAACCAATTAGGATGGTATGGTTTGTAGGCTTTCTTGTTCTTCCATCTGTTGCTGCCTAAATGTTAGTAAAGACCCTTTGGATCCTCTTTAAAGTAAACTGATTTAACAACATTAATGATCGATTACAAGCTTAATTAAATGGACCATATCAATTAATAATCCAATTTTATCTTCGATAATTACCATCTCAGATTCTCAATTAATCTAGCAGATCATATGAACGGCCTTCATCCTTCTATTCAAAGTGTTACTCGAAATAACAAAGTGAATTGTTTTGTCTTACAATCTAATTTGATCTTTAGAAGTGATCATGTGATTAACAGATATTGAAATATGCTGGTTTTTTATTCTGAATTTTTTAACCTCTAGTTTGAACGACTAAAGTTTCTCATATATATAATTAAGTTGTTCTCCATTTAAATGGTTGATCTTTGAATCCTCTCCTTTCTCCATTTGAGGTGGAATTCTAAATCTTTCCTTCATGCACATATCTTAATTTCCCTCTACTGACTTTCACCCAAAAGCAATATGCATGGAACGGTCAGTCCAAAAGTGTGTAGAAAGATCAGGTAAATAAATATATCTACCATTCTTCTTCATTTCTCGAGAAATTAAGAAACACATGTAGCAAAATCTAGTACTCCTACAGTTCGTACGTACATTTGTCTATGAGATTTTGGCCGTCTTCATTATTCTAAATCATGGCACAATATATACATTCAGTGTATGAAAATCAATTAATGAGCATACATTCAGTGTATCCAATTCCAAATGGCCACTATCTCATATATATGTGTGACGTCAAAACATATTAAGTAATGCAACCCCCCGGCCTTTTTTTCTGTGGGAGGGGGCCGGGTAGTGCATGAAAGTATAATTTTATGAGTATTATATATGATGTTCTATGCTCCACAATATTGAATATAATAAATGTGGAACTTATCTATTTTTATTATGATTTATTAAAGAATATAATCTGATTACATATACTACAAGAAAATTGTTTATCTATAGCTAATTATTTCTTGTCAAATGACTATTCCCTACCAAAATAAATTTATTTTTGTAGTAAATAATTCTCTTTACTATAAATAATCTGTCACACTTTTTCTTATAGTGACAAGAAAATGATCACCTTAATAACTTATGATCTTTAGAATGTCGGCTAGAGGCAGATCATACAAAGGTGCAGGTTGTATTTACAAACCCATAGCCCTCTGATCATTACTCAAAATAGGTTCCCAGCGGCCATCAATAGAAACCCTAGTGGCCGTACTTTAGGCTAATTATTAATCATTTGAATTCACGCTAATATAAACTCATAATATTAATAGAACATCAATATATATAGATGAGTGTGTAGAATATCAACATGACTTTATAGAAATAAAAGTTCTTACAAAATGGAATGACAGGAAAACCAAATATTCCTTTTCAAAGTTTCAACTGTAATCTTTTGTATGTATAGCCTATTTCACAAAAACTGAAATGCATTATTTTGTCTGCTGAAAAGATCGTGACCACCATACTCCCATAATTTCTAGGGCAATTATATAGGAGAACCCTGACCTCTCATTTTCGTCCCAATTTTATGTGTCATAATTAAAGGCAATGCATGAGCAAGCTTGAACATCTGCAAGGATTCACAACCAGAAGCTCATAAAAGTGGGAGCTCCATGAAGTAGATGTCTCATATCTGTTATCAAATGCACATGCAAATAAAGCTTTTTACAGCACACAGACCCACTTTTAATGTTTGCTAAGTTGTAGGACAAAGTTTGCAAAAAGGGTTGGAGTGATATCCTGATCGAGAGAATTCCACTTACTCCTTTCTTGTTAGAAATATTCAGTGGGTTCCACTCATCCACTACTAAAAGAACATAATATATATAGCAATTTGCATGTTATGGACGTAGCTTTCCTTCAGGTGGTCCGTGTATTAATTAATGTTCTTGGCTTTATTTTATAAATCATAATTAATCTAATTAGCTTCTTCATGTTTTTGTTAATTTGCCACCAGTGTTCTAAGATGCCAAGCAAGAAGATTAATAATATTTTTATTTTATTTTATTTTATTTTTAAGGTTGTTTAATTATAAACTGATCATGATCTTGTAAAGTTTTTATAACAATATGATCTCTTATTGATTACTAATTTTAATGAAAAACATAAACTAAAGAAGATAAAATGATTATAATGAACATTTGTAGTAGCAATTAATTGATGGGAAGTACGGTTGGAAAAGCGCTCTCACTCTCTCGAGAAGGGCAAAAAACAAGTAAATTAGGTTTTTTCATTTTTTTGGCATCGGTGAGGAAGGCGGAACTTCAGCTTCAGCTTCGTTCCTCCTCCGTTTCTTTCTCTCTTTTTTCTTCTTTTCCTTCTCCTTTTCTCTTCGGCCACCATCGTTTTGAGTTAAGTTACCAGTGATTTTCGAGTTTTTGGGTATTTGGTGGCTGATACAGGTTCGGAGGTGCTGGATGTCGTAAGGCCAACACACGCCTTGCTACCATTCCCTACATCCGCCAATCGTATTGTTGTTAGAAGCTTTTGTCGAATGGAGTGACGTGCACTTCAAATGCACGAAGGCCAATTGGCTTCAACGTCTATATGTCTAAGGGATCCCTCTTGCTGGTGGCGTTTCAAGGTAGATCTAAGGTAGCTACGCTTCTCCAACGGGTGGTTTTTACTCCTAGTGTGGCGCGTGGTATTCACGCACTACCACAAACAATCTTTCTGTATTTATTTATTTATGTTTTTGTGATTGTGTTATTGGTTGTTAGGTTTTGTAATTATTGTTTGTATAAAAAAAAATTTAATATTTAAGAAATAATCTCTTAGATTTTATGTCATGGAGTTATAATTTTTTTCTCTTTTAGAAAAAAAAAATTAGTAAATGCATTATTTAGAAGTATTAATTGGTCTCTCAATTTAGTTTAAGAGAATTAGGAGTTATGTGTATTCAATTTATTTTAATTGACTTATAATAAATCACGTTATAAATTCTATATTTTTTTTTATTAAAATGAAAGTAGATCATTTGAAAAATTGATGGAAAGTTTAAGGCCTCGTTTGTATTTAAAAATTAACTCAACTAATCTCAACTCATATTTATTTTATCATTATATTTTTATAATTTTTTATATAAAACATAAATTCTTATATACCTTTTTCAAATCTCAATACATATTTTTTAAATTCCAATATACTTTTTTCAAATTTTAAAATTATAATAATATTAAAAAAATAAATTAAACTTATCTCAACTTATCTCATATTCAAATTCAAGTAAGGCCTAAGAGATCAATAATAAAGTCGTAATAAAGGGATGAATAGCAAACAATAAGAGACTGAAAGTACTGCGCGCGTGAGACATGTAATCATGAAGTTATAATAAGGAGTGATCGTTAATAATGAGCATAAAGAAGTAAAGGACAAAATGTACAAAAGATAATTAAAAAGTTGATCACTAAATGGTATATTATTGTAAACTTCGATAAGAAAGTAAAAATTTATTTGATCGAGGACTTTTCAAATTTTAATCTTAAATTTAGTTTAATCCGAAGAGTTGATGTGTGATTTAACAGAAGAAAAGCTCTTTGTTTTTTTTTTCTTTTTTCTAAGCAAGAAAAGCTCTTGTTAACTTGGCTACGCTATTTGTTAATAAATAAAACTTTATCTTAGTCATAAAAGAAAAAAATAAGAAATGCTTAGTACTTAAAAGGTGACGAAAAATAGATAATAAAATGGGTTGAAGCCAACTTTTTATTTTAATTAGAAAAATAATAACGAAATTATAAAAGAGTCAAGACATAGAAAAGTCTAAGAAACAAGTAAAGAGAAATCAATCACTACTTTAACATGGATTGATTTATTTTTATAAATGAGGGGAGATAAAAGTTAAAAAATAGAATTAAATATTATTATAATATTTTTTTTAATATTAATTTTTTAAAAATTTTGAAAATTATTTTAAAATTTAAAAAAATTAAATTATTTATTTTATTTTATATAAAAATTTAAAAATATATAATAATAAGTTTAAGATGAGATGAGATGAATTTTGATATTAAAGATAAATGTCTTAATGTTTTTTCTCTGTTCGTCACCAACGGGTAATAATCATAAATGGTAAAGAATTTTGTCATGGAAGTTTATTTTAATCTTAACGTCAAAAAATCTAGTGGGTTTATTGTGTTAATAAAGGCAATACAATGAAAGGTATAATTTCTAGCATGTGAAGATTATGATAAGATAACAAAGTCAAATGAACAATTAATTACTAAATATGATGAAGTATCTCAATAAAACACAATGATAATACTTCGAAAGTTATATAGTTGATATATGTCCATCAATGATTTTATCTCTACAATAATAGGACATTGTCTCGACAGATTGGTTGAATATTCAATCATGGATTTCACAATATTAGGAGAATCCCGGACAACTATCAACCCACGAAAACTCGAATTACATACCATTTATAGGTCCTCCAAGTGTAGTTGGGGCTTCAATTTTGTCCATTATGGACACTCACTACAATAAATTTTATCTTTTGGGTTGAAATTATTTTGAGATGAAATGAAAATTGTTTCAAAATATAATTTTTAATGATAAAAATCACTTTTTATCCTTAAAATTTCACGAATGTTGTTACCCATTCGAACCAATAACGTATTGTTCAAATGGATGATATTGGGATGAAAAATATCTTCTCCAATACAGAAAATCGCTTAAACAAAATGATAACCGTTCGAACGGTATTGTATTTATCATTCGAATGGTGATTTTAAACATTCAAACGTTAAATGCACATGTTAAGAAAGAAATTATAACAGAAATTTGAGTAACCGTTCGAACAGTTACTCTAGGTGTTTGAAGTTACCATTCAAATGGTTACTTTACCATTCAAATGGTTATTTTAGTGGGTTAGATGAATTAAACTTTGGCATGAAAGAAATGACATTCGAAAGCTTAAATATTCATTCAAATGGTTATAGTGTTTGAAGTTATCATTCAAACGATTATTTTGGCAGTCAGATGAATTAAATTTAGGCAGAAATAGAAATAATGTTCAAAGGCTTAAATATCCATTCAAACGGTTGATTAATTTCTTCTATTTTTTAATTTCCAAAAATTATATAACTTATTAATTAAGGCATATATTTAGTTAGTCTATGGAATAAATATAACATTCAAATAATATAAATACTGAAAATTCTTAATTAACTTAAAAAGTAACTCAATTAAATATATCTAGTTTAAAAAATTAAAAGATGTTGAACATTTAAATTAATTATATAAAACACAACTAATCATGAGTACCATCTATACCAAAAAAACATAAATATATAAATAAAGGTGCACACAATAGGCTCAGAGTGTTTAATGTCATCTCGACTCTAGTTAGGCGCTTCTCAATATCTGTCAGCTGTTCCAAGAGCTTCTTTCAATTATCTGCTATGGTGATCAGTACTGCGACCTAGTACTACAGCAATGATCTATGTTGTCTATGTGTGTTGAGTATGACTTGTGAATACACATCTCAGACTTGTTTCGCTCGACCCTCGCTCGAGCGAGATTTCGAGACTTGCCTCAACCCGAAACTTCGCTCGACCCTCGCTCGACTTCCAGCTCGAGCGAGGATCAAGCAGTGACTTCGCTCGACAATCGCTCGACCTCCCGCTCGAGCGAAATGCCACGTGTTGCCAGGTGTTCGTTTTCTAGTTGAGCAAATCTGACCTAAAAGTCCTCGCTCAAGCGAGTTTAAGTCTCGCTCGAGTAAGATTGCATAATATAAATATCGCGAAGTCATTTCGTCTAGACGGACGAAGCAGAACGCAACAGCCCTGTTTTTGACGCCGATGAACAGAGCTTCTCCCTTTGATCATTTCTTCTCCATTTCTCCACTATATTGAGTGAAACTTTGTGAGGATTGAGTGTATACACATGAGGTAAGTGTTCTCTGTTATAAGAATCTTTTGATTCTGTCTCTGTGACCTCCATTTGATCTAGTGAAGTTTCGAAACCAACCCCACAGTGGATGTAAGCTCATTTTGAGCTGAATCACTTAAATCGCTATGTTCTTTCTTTGTTTACTATTTTATTTCTCATTGTTGCATCCGTTGTGGTTTATTTCATATCTTTGTTATTTGTTTCATCGGCTATTTCCCAACAAACTGGTATCAGAGCATTTCAGGCTCTGTGAATATTTGAAGGAATGGCTACAACAAGATTTGAAGTTGAGAAATTTGATGGTCAGAATAGTTTCAGCTTATGGCGCTTGAAGATGAAGGCATTTTTGCGCCAGCAAGGGTTATTCAAAGTTCTAGAGGAAATGACGGCAAATTCTCCTATACCGTTTAAGGACGATGAAGAAAAGGTACATAATACTATTTTATTATCATTGTCTGATGGAGTGTTGAGAAAGGTGATGGAGGAGGAGACCGCTGAAAATCTCTGGAACAAGCTTGAGAGCTTGTATATTAAGAAGTCTCTCACAAACCGGTTGTATTTAAAACAACGGTTGTATACACTCAAAATGATTGAGGGTTCGTCAGTTACTGAACACCTAAATGAGTTTAACAAGATTTTTATGGATCTTAGAAATGTTGACATCAAGCTTGATGATGAAGATCAAGCTTTAATTGTGTTGTGTTCATTACCTGCCTCATTTGAGAATTTTGTAAATTCTATACTATATGGTAGAGATACTATCTCCTTAGCAGGTGTGAAGTCAGCTTTGAACTCGAAGGAGTTGAGGAGTAAGTATAATAAGGGTGGCGAAGCACAAGCCAATGGTTTGTTTGTCAAAGATACCTCCAACAGAGGAAGATCCAGTCAGAAGGGTTCAGATAAGGGCAAAGGAAAGTCCCGGGGGAAATCAAAGTCCAAGTCCAACAAGAAGAATGTAAAATGCTATTACTGTCAGAAGTTTGGTCACTACAAGAGTGAGTGTACGAAGCTGAAGAAGAATGAGGAATCTACGAGTTCCTCTAATGCCATCATTGCTGATGATGAATCTGATGACTCTGATGTGGTTCTTGCAATCAGTTATTCAAACAATCGGTTCAGTGATGAGTGGGTTATGGACTCAGCTTGCACGTTCCATATATGTCCCAGAAAGAATTGGTTCATGTCTTATGAACCAGTCAACAGTGATTCTGTTTTGTTGGGGAACGACACAACTTGCAAGATTGTAGGAATGGGTTTTGTGAAGATCAAGATGTTTGATGGGATGGTTAGGATATTGACTAACGTCTGGCACATTCTAGACTTAAAAAAGAATCTTATCTTCATGGGGGCCCTTTATTCTTTGGGTTTGAAGTACACAGGACAATGTGGAGTTCTGAAGGTCAGCAAAGACTCCATGATTATTATGAAGGGAAACCTGAAAGATGGTCTCTATTTACTCCAGGGCAGTACTGTCAGCGGTGAAGCTGCAGTTTCAGTATCTGATCAATCAGAGTCAGATGTTACTCGTCTATGGCACATGAGATTGGGCCATATGAATGAGAAGCGAATGTCTATCCTCAGTAAGCAAAGGTTGTTAGGGAATCAAAATTTGGGCAAGCTAGACCTGTGCGAGCACTGTGTATTTGGCAAGCAGAGCAGGGTTCAATTTGCAACTGAGGTCCACAGAACAAAAGGTATAGTGTAGTACATTCATTCCGATCTTTGGGATCCGTCTTCAGTTCCATCGAAATGTGGAGCTAATTACTTGCTTACATTCATTGATGATTACTCACGGAAAGTGTGGGTTTATTTTTTGAAACAGAACAGTGATGTCTTCAAGAACTTCAAGCAGTGGAAAGTTCTGATAGAGAATCAGACCGGTAAGAAGGTGAAACGGCTTCGGACTGACAACGGGATGGAATTTTACGGCAGTGACTTCGATGAGTTCTGCAAGAACGAAGGAATTGCCAGACACCGTGCAGTCAGGTACACTCCACAGCAAAATGGAGTGGCTGAACGCATGAACCGGACCCTCTTAGAATGAGCACGCAGTATGCTCTCCAATGCCGGCCTATCTAAGGACCTTTGGGCGGAAGCAGTCAATACAACCTGCTTCCTAGTAAACCGCTCTCCAGCCACAGCTATTGAGTTGAAGACACCTAATCAGGTATGGTCTAATGAATCTACTGATTATTTGAACTTGAAAATATTTGGTTGTCCTGCTTACTTTTATGTGAATGATGGTAAGCTAGAACCTAGGGCAAAGAAGTGTATTTTTATGGGATATGCTTCTGGGGTGAAGGGATATAGATTGTTGTGTACTGATCCCAAGTCACCCAAGTTTGTGATAAGCAGGGATGTAGTATTTGATGAGAAATCCATGCTTAATCCGACAAATTAAATTCCCGTGTCTACAGGGAAGAAGGTGGAGTTGCAGGCTTCACTTGAGACACCACCTGTAACTCAGGATCATGTCATAGCTGATGAGCATGATTCTGAGTCAGAGACTGAGACACCAGTTGAGGAGCAATACAGTATAGTTGCTGGTAGACAGAAGAGGCAGATCAGACCACCTTAGAGATATACTCATGCAGATATGATCAGTTATGCACTTGCTACAGCGGAAAAAATTTTGGGGCAGGAGCCTTCCAGTTACTCAGAGGCTGTGAAGAGTACTGAGTCTGCACAGTGGTGTTCAGCGATGAATGAAGAGATTGAGTCTCTTCACAAGAATCAAACCTGGGATTTGGTTAAGTTACCAGCGAAGACCAGAGTTGTGGGCTGCAAGTGGGTTTTCAAGAGAAAAAAAGGAATCCAGTCTGATGCAAGATACAAAACTCGTCTAGTTGCTAAAGGCTACAGTCAGAGAGAAGGGAATCGACTTCAATGAAGTGTTCTCTCCAGTGGTAAAGTACAGTTCAATCCGAGTTTTACTAGCATCATGGTTTTGTATGATCTGGAACTTCAACAGCTTGATGTGAAGACAGCGTTCTTACATGATGAGCATGAAGAGACTATCTATATGCGTCAGCCAGAAGGTTCACAGTTGAAGGTAAAGAAGACCGTGTATGCAGACTAAAAAGGTCTTTGTATGGGTTGAAGCAGTCACCTAAGCAATGGTATAAACGCTTTGATTTGTTTATGAATGATCATGATTATTTGAGAAGTAATTATGACTGTTGTGTATGTCATAAACAATTGCCTAATAAGTCTTTCATTCACTTATTGCTTTATGTTGATGACATGTTTATAACTGCTAAAAGTATGGTTGATGTTAATTTGTTGAAAACTCAACTTAAAGATGAGTTTGAGATGAAAAATTTAGGTGATACTAAGAAAATATTGGGGATGGATATCCACAAGGATAGGAAAGCTGACAAGTTATACTTGTCCCAGAGAAAGTATATAGAGAAGGTTTTAGACAGGTTTGGAATGTCTAACTCCAAACCTGTCAGCACGCCGCTGGCATTGTATTTTAAACTTTCAGCTTCCTTATCTCCCCAGACAGATGAGGAGGAACAGTCCATGGCAAATGTTCCTTACTTTAATGTTGTAGGTAGCATTATGTATGCCATGGTGTGTACCCATCCAGATATTTCACAAGCAGTGAGTGTAGTTAGCAGATATATGGCTAAGCCTGGTAGAACTCACTGGCAAGCCGTGAAATGGATTTTGAAGTACTTGAAGGGAACCTCGCATATGGGCTTGATATTTGATAGAGATGTAGATCCCAGTTCTATTGTTGTTGGTTTTGTTGATTCTGACTATACCAGGGATTTAGACAAGAGAAGATCATTGACATGCTACATTTTCACATTGTGTGGTTCTACTATTAGTTGGAAAGCAACACTTCAATCAACTGTTGCTTTATCAACTATAGAGGCAGAATACATGGCAGCAGCTGAGGCTATTAAGGAGGCCATTTGGGTGAAGGGGCTAATCAGTGACTTGGGTCTTCAGCAGACAGAGATGATAGTGTTTTGTGACAGCCAGAGTGCTATACATTTGACTAAAAATCAAATGTATCATGAGAGAACGAAACACATTGACGTCAGGTATCATTTTAACAGAGGAGTAGTGGCAGATGATCCAATTAGTATTCAGAAGATTGCTACTTCAGAGAATCCAGTAGATATAATGACCAAGCCAATTGCAGTATACGAGTTCAAATTTTGTTTGGACTTGATAAGAGTTTGGGGTTTCTAGGTTCCTTAGGGAACTCAGATGGGGTTGGTTTCTCAATTGTTGCATTTTACATTCTTGGGTTGATCTGGATTTTATGAGGCTTTTAGGTATTCAAGCCAAGGTGGAGATTTGTTGAGTATGGCTTGTGAATATACGCCTCAGACCTGTCTCGCTCGATCCTCGCTCGAGCGAGACTTCCAAACTTCCAGACTTGCCTCAACCCGAGAATTCGCTCGACCCTCGCTCGACTTCCAGCTCGAGCGAGGATCATGCAGTGACTTCGCTCGACAGTTGCTCGACCTCCCACTCGAGCGAAATGCCACGTGTTGCCAAGTGTATGTTTTCTAGTTGAGCGAATCTGACCTAGAAGTTCTCGCTCGAACCAGTTTAAGTCTCGCTCGAGCGAGATTGCATAATATAAATATCGTGAAGTCATTTTGCGCAGATGGACGAAGCAGAATGCAGCAGCCCTGTTTTTGACGCCGACGAACAGAGCTTCTCCCTTTGATCATTTCTTCTCTATTTCTCCACTATATTGAGTGAAACTTGTGAGGATTGAGTGTATACACGTGTGGTAAGTGTTCTCTATTGTAAGAATCTTTTGATTCTCTTTCTGTAATCTCCATTTAATCTAGTGAAGTTTTGAAACCAACCCAACAGTGGATGTAAATTCATTTTGAGCTGAATCACTTAAATCGTTGTGTTCTTTCTTTGTTTACTGTTTTATTTCTCATTGTTGCATCCGCTGCGATTTATTTCATATCTTTGTTGTTTGTTTCATCGACTATTTCTCAACAATGTGCACATTTTTGCATGCACGATCTCTGCAATCTGCTCACAAGTATTTTTGTCTATATTATAGACATTACTTCCTTCAACTTAAATGATAACTACAACAACTCTAGGGGCATTAGTGTTGGTGTAGTTAAAATTTTAGGCAAATTTCAGATAAATGCCACTTTTTGACCTTTGCCTATCAACTTGAATCAATCACCCAACATCGAATTAGTCATTTCACTTTCTATAATAAAAAAATATTATTATTTTCCAACTTTTTAATTTTTTTGTCTACTCTTTATACATGTTGTTTGTATCTCTTTAGAACGGTCATTCTATTTGATTTCTACTTCAAAAAGTCTCCATCATCCTGATCTCTCATTCCAAGTTTGTTTGAAATAAATTTTTTAGTTTAGTTTCATAAATTTCCAACAATCTCCGCATATATAAAACCTATCCAACAACCATAAATTAGCTTCATTGTCAAATACAAATAATCAAAATATGCATGAAATAAATTTGGATTTTTCAAATCCAACAACCTAGAAATTGACATATATAAAAATAGGGTAGATCTGGAGCCTCAGATGAGATACATAATCTTCATTTCATTTCATCTCATCTCATCTTATTTTTAAACATAATTCAAATAAAAAAATTTCAAACTAACAATTATAATTTTTGGAACTAATCATTACAGGATTTTCAGAATTTTAAATAAAGAATTAAAAATATTTTCAACCTTTTCAAATTCCTAAAAAAGAATATTATAAAACTATATTTTTACAATATTTTAACTTTATAATATTTTTTATTCAATTTTTTCTCTCTCATTTTCTAAAATCTAAAAATTAGTCAACTTAAATTTTCTCACTACTATTTACAAACTATTTTACTACCAATCACAAATTTTCATCTTGTAAAAATTAACACAATGTTGAAAAAGTTCTACACCCGTAGCCATCCAAAGTTTGTTCTTATTATAGATAAAAGGTACAACACTATACAGAAGAACTAAAGTTATAAAGATATGGACAAAATCAGAGTTGTACAAAAATATAGACAAAGATCACTACTAACATGCTCCTCAGATCATGCGTCAAGGTTCTATAAATAGCCAAGCCATCCCTTAGAATCATCCTTGTCGTTTACTTTTGAGATGGTCTAATGACCTACTTTGACAATTTCCTTAATACAACCCCACAGTTTCCTTAATACACCCCCGCAAACTTAACGGGAATGTGACGGCGTTGAGTTTGGTATGAAGAAATGTAAACCGCGTGACCACCAGTGGCTTAGTAAGGGCATCGGCTAGCTGGTCTTTACTAAATATGAATCGGATCTCCAGTGATTTTTGATTGACTTTTTTCTTGAGAAAGTGGTAATCAATTTCTACATATTTAGTCCTAACATGAAAGACCGATTGGCAGCGGGAACCGACTATGATTCAATTGTGACCTCAATCACTACATGGGTAGATCCTTTCAACCCTTCACAAGTTTACAATCACTTACTTACCCATGAGTCTCAATTATCCCATCAACAGACTACTCTTACTACATCTCTTGAATTCGGTCAACTCCACTCACAAAAATTCCAATTATCTCAATAATAGAGGACTATGTTTTTCTCATGGCTGAGGAGGTTACAAAAGATGTGGGAGAGACCAAATTGATGGTCCATTCAACCCATCCTATTCTTCACCTAATCATTCCTCTTGTCAAGTTTTCCATAAACAAGGCCACACAACACTCACATGTTACTATCGATTTCACCACAACTATCAATCACCCCCACCTCCCTCCTTGTATGCTCATTTCACCTATGTACCTTCCTTTTCTCACGACACAATCTCGTTTGTTGACAATAAATGGTACCCTGATCATGCTACTACACATCACTTCACTCACAATTTTTCTAATTTGTCTCTTAATCCATTCAACTACAAGGGAGATGAACAAGTTCATGTAGGTGATGGCAACTCTCTTCCCATTTATCATGTTGGCAGCTCCAAAGTCTCTTCCAAATCTGGCAATCTTCTTCTCTCTAAACTATATCATGTCCCTTATGTTTCTAAAAATTTAATTTTTAGTTAGAAAACTTTGTAAGATAACTTTGTTTTCTTTAAATTTCATTCATCTTATTTGTATGTGAAGAAATCTCACACTAAAAAAAGCCTTCTCCAAGGTCCTACTAGCAATGGGAAGAATGTCTTTCCCACTGTTTCATCCTCTCATCATGCTTACACTAGTGCACGTGTTTCCTCCTTTCAATGGCAGATGCGGTTAGGTCATCCATCCATGCAACTTGTCCACATAATCATTTCCAAAGTTTCTCTTCCTGTGAAGTCTTCTGCTATGCCTAGTCTATGTTCTTCTTGATGCCAAGCTAAACCTCATCAATTTCTATATGGTCAATTTATTTCTCGTTCCACTGCTCCTCTTTGGCTTCTCCTTCCAGATATTTGGGATTTTGCTCTTATCTTGTCATGTGGTGGTTTTAGATATTATTTGTCATTTGTCGATCATTATAACAAGTTTACATGGTTATTTCCTTTATAATGTAAATTTGATGTACTCACTTTCTTTTTATCTTTCAAATGTCATGTAGAAACTCTTCTTAATACAAAAATACACGCATTACAATCTAATTGGGGGCAGAGAATTTAGATCTATCAATACTATTTACATTCTTTTGGAATTTCTTATCGTATATCTTTTCTATACGCCCACTCTTAAAATGGCTCAGTTAAAAGAAAAGACCGGCACATTGTTGAAATTAGACTCGCACTTCTCGCACACTCTTCTACTCCTCAAACTTATTGTTCCAATGCCTTCGTCACTATAGTTTTTTTAATTAATCGGCTGCCCACTCCAGTCTTACATAATAAATCTCCCTTTGAAGCTTTGTTTCACAAGTGTCCTGATTTTTAAAAACATTTGGGTGCACATGTTTGCCCAATCTTAAACCATATATTAAACATAAGTTGAATTTTATTAAAGGTCATTAACTAAGAGTCAATATCAACTGGGACAGAGCTAAAGTAAAAAGAAAAAAGAAATGAGGATGAAATGAGAAATAAACAATACAATATAGTTTAGTAGCTAAACAGTACCCGTTACATGTTGCGGGTTTCTTGAAGGAAAAATATCGATAGGATGCATAATCCATTGGACCTTTGTTTTACATAAGCTATTGAGACTGCTCTAAGATTTAAGGCTTGTATAGCCGAAGAGCATCTCATCTCACTCAATGAATCTTCCTTTTATCATCAAACGAAATAATATGTCGGATTCAAACTTTTGCCTCCAAGGTAACTCGGCAAACAAGATACTATTATCATTAAAAAAAAAATTGTGGTGGACTTTAGGAGCACCCTGGCTAAAACTACCACCAATAATCCTTTTATTTCTTGTAGCTAGCTATCTATGATTGAGAATATAAGAATTCTAATACAAGCAGCCAAAAGAAGGATAATTAAATAGACTTTGGTAAGAGGCTTATATGGGCTGGGCTTGCCTTCTAGAAAGGGTTGGGTTACAACGAACAAAGCTAATTGAATAATAGAGGTTGATTTTTATTCGAATATAATCAATTTCGTTGCTATATATGGTGCATAATGTTTGTTTTCGAGAATTAATTAAAAAGATAATTTTAGCACCTCTTAGAAAGAATATTAACGGATCACATCAAATAAACAAATAGAATGTTCACAAGGAAAGTCACTTTGGAGAAGAATAACTTGTAAGAAAAACAAAAGTAAAGTATATATGAATGCACAGGGATCCCTGTGCATTCATATAACACTGTTATATGAATGAGCTTTTATATAACACCGTTATCATGTCCAGACCTGATAACGGTGTTATTTGAATATCAAGAAGCTTTCATCAACTGTCGACTAAAAGCACTAGTGGCAATTTAATTTTCAAATATATATATATATATATATATATGAATGGAAAATTCTATACACCATACTATTATTTCATTTTCATCTCATTATGTAGGATATGATATATTTATCATCATTAAATGATTCTTTATTAGTCGATTTTTTACCATCTAATGATGATAAATATATTACATCTTAGAGCACTTTCATTGAATTGTCCAAAACTAAATAATAATTTTAACTACTAAAAGAGGAATTTAACTTTTAGCTATTCTAAATCTCTATATTAGATTAGCTATTTTTTCATTATATAATAATAAAATAATTTAACAATAATTTAACTTTAGCTATTTATATCAAATTTCTATATTAGATTATCCACTTATTCATTATATAGGAATAAGTAATTAATAATTAAAAAAAATATTTAACTTTTTGTAATTATTATTTTATTTTATTTTATCATATTTTATCATTCTACTTATTATATATTAATTAATAATCATATTCTAATTAAATTATGGGTTAAAAAATTAATTACTAATCATATTCTATTTAAACTAAATTAATAATTAACCAATTAAAAAAATTTACTTAATAAAATAAATATTTGCATGAATATAGACATTGGTTTTATGCCAAAGAAAATAATAAAATATTTATTTATATGAATAAGAGAGAGAAGAAATGAATATAATAGACATTTAGCCAATATGTAAAGTGATTGTTAAAAATGGAAGAAACTTTGATAATTAGATAATTAAAATCTAAAATTTTTAAACTTTAGTCAATTCAATGTGACTTATTTTAAGACTTATTAGCTAACTAATGAGAGCGTTCTAATTATATAATGAGATAAGAGTGTGGTTAACAGCATTATACTTTATGAAAAACATGCATCGTACTGCTGGTTTTTTTGTACGATAAATAATCCATTAACTTAATCAACATAAAATCGTTTAAAATCTTTGTTGGGGACAGCAATATTCTTTTCCTAGCAACAAGGGCAAGAAAACGTTCCGTTACAACAAAATTATAAAAGAGTGAAAATATTCTTTAATGGATCCAATTGACAAAATTAGATGAGGTAGTTTTAGATAAAAGTTTAAAAAAATATTATTAAAATATTATTTTTAATATTATTATTATTTTAAAATTTAAAAAAATTGGATTTGAAAAAATTTAAATTATTTTTTATATTTTATGTAAAAATATAAAAAAAAATATAATAATAAAATAAAATAAAATAAGACGACATAAAATGGTTTCTCAATCCAAACAGGTCTAGGTGAATAGCAACCAAAGTATGTCATAATGATGCTATTGCTAATGAAAAGCCATTAATTCATGTATTGATATTCAAACACAAAGTGTATGTCACTAAAAAAATAAAATAAAAAAGTATATAAAACTCTCTTAAATAATATAATTTCAAATCTAGCTGCAAAATTATATAGTAATTTTTTTCAAATCTTCAATGTCACACACACACACACAACATTTATATACATATGTGATGTTTCTTATATATTTTTTAAAAGAAAATGAATAGAAGAAACTTAATTTTTTCCATTGCATTCCTTCCCCCATACAGTTTACCAAGTTCTTTTCCTGATCTCTTTTGAAACGATGAGATATTCCACACTTTTTTTTTATTTATTAAATAATCAGCAGCCTAGAGCTTATAAACACATAACAACAACAACCAAAACTATGAGGCTCCAGAGCTTAACACATACGTAATATTGAAGGAAGACCTACTTTATCAAATCGAATAAGGCCACAGAGGTTGTCTAGGCATTAATTATGTCCCAAATCTGAGATAATTCGAGACCATATATCACCTTCCGCACCTTTTTTGCTAGCCAATCTGCAACCAACCGCATTCCCTTCCCTATAGTACAGATGCCTCACCAAACAAACCCTAGAATCAAGGAGAGAAATCAACGATGAGATATATACGTTAGGTTTTCATTGAATCGTCGCCATAGGGATATATATTGGCATATCTCTCCGGCCACTATTCCTTTATACTGTACTGTTTCTTTTTGTTTTTTCTAGCATCTGAATCAGTACAAGAGAACAGCCCGAATATCTTGCAAATTAATTAAAATTAAAGTTTAATCGGTACGTACAATAAAGCAAAGTACTTGAAGAAGCTAGCTGAAGCATCTCCAAAGTGAGGAAAAGGTAAAAGGAAAAAAACTGTAGAGAGCATCAAAATCTTGCTATCGGAGCAAGCAAAGTCAGAAGCAAGCAGCTAGACGGACAGGAACAAACGATCGATGCTTAATTAATTTATTGACGACTAGCTGGTGATCAGTACTTTTCATATATTTGCAATTAATGTTGACCATGATTATGGAATTTTAATACAGTAGGTGTTTCTTTTATGCTTTTTTTAAGCATGAGATAGCCGCAACAATCACAGTCATATAAGATCTATCACCAATATGCTATTAACTAATTCCTTTATTCTCTTTTATATATGTTTATATATAAAAATAAAATAAAATAAAAAATCAACATTATACATTAAACAACCAAGAAAATCAGAGAATTAATTGTGCACAACTAATTAGTGACTACTCTACGTATATATATATATATATGCAAATAGTCTGTTTTCATTATAAATAATTTTTTTTAATTATAATTAATTCGTTATATATACATAATTTTCTTATTGTATACCGATCCAATGGTTTCTTGCATTGTGTGGCAACATTGTTTTTTAGTAAAACTTCTAAATTTACTATTTTTTAACCAAAAATTATAATTTAGGTAAAATTTTCCCACCTTGTATCTAATCTATCTCTTTTCTGCAATTTCTATTTTGAGGGTGATAATTCTTTTTTAATTATGGCGGCCTTGGTTGCCTACTGCTTAACCCGGCCCTGAATTCTTAATCTAATGTTAAATATAGTTATAGAATATGTAAGTTTCATACACTATTTGAAAAAAAGTAAGGTTTATCGTTAAAAAATTAATATTTTCTTATATTTCCCAAATTTATCCACTTTTTTTAAAATAAATTGTACAAAACAGATTGCAAATATCATTTCTCAAATTTAAAAATCTGCCAATCTTAGAGCGATGGCCGATGGCAGATATGCTCTCTAATGCTAGCATTAAGTTGCCACTTTGCCTAATGTGGGTCAGAAATTAAATTCAAAGAATTAGAATCACAAATGCTGTTTCTATGATTTCTTTCAAGGAAAAACGTTGCACTGAAAGCTAAATTCTTCGTAAATAACTATATGCAATCATGGAAAGCTACAAATATAGGTATTCATCAAAACATTTCCAAAAAAAAATAAAATGGTATGAGATTAGTGAAAGTAATCTCTCGCTTCTGATGAGATAAAGGATGCTAACGTTTTTTCAATGTTGGTTTATTATTTATTTAAATGAGAAAGAAATTTTATTTTAAAGTCCCATCATTCATGGGCTGGAAGGCATGCAATTAACCGCCTTGATCTGTATGAATGACTACTCATGAATTGTATGCCAAACTTAAGTTGGTGAACATTTGTCAAATGCAGTGCAGCATCTGATACCTTTCATGTTTCCTCTCTCTCTCACCCTCGCTCTTTCTTTGGCGTGTCTTTCTTTCTCACAAGTTGGGATCCTCCATTCATTCTAAAATACTATAAATAACACCACACGTTGGCTATCTATTTTTGTACCCCCATTCCTAACTCTATTTGCTTGGTTGTATTAGTTTTCTTTCAGCCTTTTTTGCACCATTTCATCTTACTAAAATGTCAAACCAAACTCAACCTCGTCCATTGTTCCGTTTACCTAGCATAGCCCGCCCATTGGCCGGCCCTGCCCCTGCCCCTGCCCCGGCCCCGGCCCCGGCTGCCGTGCCGGAGCCACGCCCACCATTAGTTCGGTCTACATTTAGGCCATTGACCGCATCTCAGCAACCTCAATCTCAAGAACCTGCCCCACCACCTTCTACAGCTGCTCGTCCGGTAATCCCAGCGGTTGCCTCGCCATCACCGCCAGCGCAACCAGCACCACCTTCCACTGCAGCCCAAGTTACAGCTGCAAATACTCGCTCTGTTCCATCTTCTCCAGCTGGGAGAGCCTCCGCTCCATCTGCACCAGTGCCTGCGATCAAACCCACATCTTCAGTGCCATCATCACCTCAAGCCAAAGTTGCTGCTCCTTCCTCCGCTTCAGTTCCAACTTCTCCAGTTGATAAAGCACCACTGCAAGCAGAGACTTTCTCCTCCGCTAGAGTAGTTCAAACCACACCCAAGTCACCTAAGCCCAAGCCCACTGCCCCACCACCCTCTCCTCTAACCCTTCCGCCATCCCAATTGATGTCCGGGGTCGAGTCTGAGCAGAACATCCCAATGGCAGTCGAGCAGAAAAATGTCCTGATCCAAAAGACCATTGATAAGCCTAAGCCTTCGCTTGGTGGGAATGGGGATTCGCAGAGGGAAAATGGTGAGTTTTATAAGCCAAAAGAAGCTCAAACCAAAGAGATAAAGGAGAAAAGTAATGGGAAAAAGAATTCGGATTCAGAGGAGACGGGTATGAGGGTTATAACAGTTGCTGGAGAAAACAAAGGCGCCTTCATGGAACTCATTCAATCTCCAAACAAACATGATGCTGTTGCTTTCAGGAAAGGTAATCATAAAACTCAAAGCCATGGAAATGGAATTACTGAGTCGGAAAGCAGTAGTAGTAGCGATAAGGAGGGGAATCCAAAAAAGGAAAAGGGTCACAAAGGAAAAGGGACAGGTTCAAAGCCCATGAGTGCATTCATGAACAGCAATGTGCAGAGTGTGAACAACTCCATCGTCTACAATAGTTCATGCACTCAAAATGACCCAGGGGTGCACCTTTCTCTCTCTAGGAAGCCCTCCGCCGAGTCCTACGTAAAGGATCGCGTTAATGGCAATCATACTTAGAGAGAGAGAGGGAGAGGATTTTTCTCTTTGCTTTTGTGTTTGAAGTTGGGCTGAAGATATATTTACAACTGAATAAGCCGGAGTGATTGGAGTGTTTGGTAATAATTATAAAACAGGGCATGGATTCTAATTCTTCATGGCTAGGTTCCACTTGCAGTGGAGTATAGCTCAAGATTCTCCATCGCCATTGTTGGTAATAAAAGGGTTGGTTTGCTATGTATGAATGAATATATGTATATTTATGGAGCAGTAATATCACCTTCAATATGGAATTTGTCTGTTGATTCCATTTTGGCCAATAGCCTATGAATTTATGTCACTATTATATATATATATATATATATATATATATATCTTTGACTATTTAACGAAAAATATTATTTTAACAAAAAATTTTATTTTTTTATTAAAATTAACATTTTTCATCTATTTTTATTAAAATAAATACTATATTTAATGAGAAATATTATTTTAAATATAATTTATTAATTTCATTAATTACAGAAATAATATTTTAACGGAACGTATGGTCGTTGATAATTTATTGCAATAAGAAGGGAATTATTATGCATATGTGGATGAGCACTGCTACATGATCCACCGATGATGTAGCATGAGTTGTCTCGATAAGAGTAAAAAAAAAACAAATTCTTTTTTGTATTTTTATTTATTATTTTAATATTCTTAAATATTTTTTAAAACATTTCATAACATTACTAAAAATATTTTCTTAATTATAAAATAAATAAATAAAAATTATCGAAACATCCAAGTAGATTTATTCGTGCAGGAAAGAGTGACTCCTTAATAGATGGTGGGCTGAGAATCAGCTTCATCTATTAAAGGGAATTTTATCAATATCTGTCTCTAGTGACGTGGGCCTGAGAATTTTTTTATTTTGGTCTTTATTAAAGTTATACAATCTTTTAAAATAATTCTTTTTTGCAGTTTATATATTATGTGATTTGTATTACAAGTATAAGTAAAATACTCTTATTTTATAGATAAATAAAATAAATTTTTGGAATTTTTAATTTATGAATAAATTTATTTTAATTAAATTTATTTTAAAATGAGAGTGTTTCTATTTTTTCATTGTTTAGACTATAAAAAAATTTAATTTTATCGACCGTGCGTAGTACTGCCCATTAGGGCTGAACAAATAAGTCGCTCATCCGACCCGATTCAATTACCCGATACATTCCAACCCGATTATCCAAAAAATTAGAAATGGAGTTACCTATTACCGATATCCATTCGCATTTTACAATTTTAATCCCATCTCCCATCTTTGATCAAGTCTGAATCCTCCCTCACTCTATCTTCTGTTCTCTTTCTCTCCACCCTCGTTGTCACCTCAAATTGCCAGCGTCCACCCCCAGACCTTGCCGAACCAAGCTTCTCGTCGCCGACAAATTCTAGAAGATCATCACTCACTAATTGCATCCATGAGGATTCGAGTATTGAGCAAATCTGACAAGGATTCCAGAAGATCTTCAAGTGCCTTGCTCTCAGCCACAATACTCTTCCAGTGAATGGCATCGACACTATTCCTGAACAATTGGCTATGAAATTGCCTCTCAATTTGATCTTGTTGAATTCGAAGGTCATCTCCGTTTATTTTAATGAATCTGATTCTGCTTCTGCTTCTGCTTCTGCTTCTGCTTCGCCTAGTGTAAGGCAAGAGAACAATAAGAACCCCAAGCCGCTAAGCTTTAGCCGGGAAGGAGCAAATCGGTGAAGAAGAAATAGGGTTTGTGCTCTAAATTTCTTGGGTATTTTTATGTTGATTTGGGATTTTTGTTCGGATTTGGGGATTTTCGTTTGGATTTTTTAAATAGGATTTGTTAAAAAAAAAAAAAAAAGGAAAGGAAGAAGACGAGGAAGATGAGGAAATCAACTAATCGAGCTAAATGGGTAATTGGCTAATCAGAAGTGGATATTTCGGTTCGGGTCGGGTCGGGTCGTAGAACAATCCTTCTACCCATTTCATTAATTTAGCGGATTCTATTCAAAATAGTGAAACAATTAATTAATTAGTTCTTGTAAGTTTTTGTCTGAATTTGTAGACTTTGAGTAGGAGAGAGTCATGACTCAAGAAACGAATCTTGCAGCACGATCTATCATATACTTCTCGTATAAATATTTTGGACAATTTAAATGGGTAATAAATTATATAGAATCTACTTTATTTGTCATTTTCTCTCCAATTAATTAAGGCTCTTACTTTAAATCAAGAATTTGAAGAGGTTTTTTCATTCACAATAGCTCTTCTGGTTAGTTGCAATATTATTACTATAATTTTTTCATTGTACACTCTAAATCAGCTTCTCCAATAATTGCTGCCTTTAGAACTTATTAGTACCTAGACTCATTATAAGAAAAATGAATATCCGTAATGGAATATTTATGACAAAAATAATTATTTGTTATGAAAATAGATTCCTGTTAACAAAAAATTGTCGTTTTCGTAGGAAATACCTAACCAAGGATAAACAGTTTTTTATAGTAACTGTTGTCAATGTACACATTCTATAGGTTGTAAGTGGGTTTATAAGATCAAGTATTAGGACGATGGTTTTATGGAAATGTATAAAGTAAGATCCGTTGCTAAAAGTTACATTGAAAAGGAATGTTTAGATCTTTCTAAAACTTTTTCACCAATTGCAAAAATGACTATTATTAAAACCTTTTAGCCATTGTTGCTCTTAAGAAATGGTATTTTATTCAACTTGATGTTAACAATGTTTTTTTGCATGGTAATCTTTTTTAGGAAGTATACATGAAGTTATCTCTTAGTTTTCATAAAGGGGGGTCAAATGTGTACAAACTAAATAAATCTTTTTATAGCCTAAAACAAGTCTCTCAATAATGATTTTTTAAGTTTTCTACTATTTTTACTAATTTGGGGTTTGTGCAGTCCAGATCTAACTATTCCTTATTTACTAAGTCCACTGGTGACCATTCCTTGATAGCTAGTAATGATTTGGAGGCTGTAAATTCTTTGAAATCCTTACTTGATGCAAAATTCAAGCTCAAGAATCTTGGTTCTCTCAAGTATGTTCTTAGCTTAGACGTAACTAAATCTCCCAATAGTATTTCACTAACAATCAAGGCTTTTGTAGATTCACATTGGGCCGCTTGTCCTGACAACAGAAGATCCACTACTAGTTTTTATGCTTTTCTTAGTGATTCTTTAATCTCTTGGAAAACTAAGAAATAGTAGATTGTTTCTCATTCTTCTGTCGAGGCTAAATATTGGGTCATGGTATGCACTCCTTGTAAAATAGTTCGGCTTTTAATTCTTCTTACTTTCATGTTCCTTATTTTCATAGTGCTCAATTTTTTTGTGACAGTCAAGCTTCTCTACATATCGTTGCTAATCTGATTTTTCACGAATGAACTAAACACATTGAGTTAGACTATCATTTCATCCAAGACAAAATACAAGCTGGCACCATCAAAATATTTCATCTTGCTTTCTAGGACTCCTTATAAATATTCTTACCAAGCCTCTTGATTCTCAACAATTTCATTTTTTTATCTCTAAAATGGGAGCTCATTCCATTTAGTCTTCATCTTGAATGAGGTATTAAGTTATAAAATTTTTTTTTACATGTGTATTTGTATTTTATTTTGTATTATTTTAGCTATCGGTAGAAATACTTGTAGTTCTTTTATTTTAAGGACTAATGACATTTTGGTCAATTTGGGCATTCAGGAATAGAAGAATCTTTGAGACTCATCATTCTTTTCTTTATTTGGAGCAAATAAAATTCATTAAACTAAACAAAGTGATACAAGAGAAGGGGGTAGGATTCCCTGACAAACACCCAAAAATAAAAAACTACAATGCAAAAAAGATGGAAAGCAGGTTTATTTGGGACCAAAAACTTGATCCTTATCCATGTCCTATCATAGAGTGGTGGAAACTGACCAAAAACTTGATCCTTATCCATGTCCTATCATAGAGTGGTGGAAACTCCGCGCAGGACGGAGAAATGGGTGGGTGTACTGTCATTTAATATCTTAAAATATTTGATGAAGAAATCTAGAATTCTTGTCTCCAGATCACTAGTTAGGAAAAGCGAAAATATAGATGAAAAACTCGCATATGTGCCAGGTCACCAACAACGGATGCACAACGGTGGTGGCACATGCACCACGTGCCACCAGCGAAGGAGAACCAATAGCCAAATTTGAAAGATTTAAGGTTGTTGAAGCTACCAGAGCCGCACATGACTTCCATCACATATCACAACGCCAGAATGCCACAATACGTGGATGACAGACACGACTTAAGTTACGTACGTACCGTATGCATCCATCAGAATCGTAAAATCTCCTCTCCGACTTGAAGATCAACAACTAAGAAGACGTTAGAGGCAACGCGTGATAGTCTCAAAATGTCGAAAGTCAGAAGATTGGCATGACGAGGTTTTGAGATGAAAAGTTAACAGAAAACGGCCAAAAATGTACTAAATCTGGCCGAAAAACTACCAAAAGCATAAAAATAGCTGACGAAAAAATAATGAGGGAGGAGAGGAGTCGGCTCGGAGCCGCCTTTGAAGAGAGCAAATTGTTGAAGAGTGAGAGTCCGGACCCATGCCAGCTTTCAAAAAGTAAATAGTTTTTTGAGGCTCCTCATTCTTGATGGTAAGTAATAATTTATTTTAATATAATAAATAAAATAAATGATTTGGTAGTTTTTGTGAGCGGGCATGCAGCCAATTATACCCGGCTAGCTAGCATTGTGCCTGCCAAGACCACTGGCCAGCGGAGAGTTTCTTGGCTGCGACTGGGCTCTCTAGATTGGGCCGCCCTTCATGACAAGAGTGTCTGGCCGCCAACTGGTGAGATTCTGCCGACTATGGTGGCAACCAAAGGAGCCACTACACTTGCGGGGCTAAAACATATTTCTTTACATAAAAATATGATTTGAAAATGAATTTGTTATATATTCTTTTAAAATTTGAGAATGGAATGAGAACAAATGTTTATCATCGACGTGATCAACATAGACAGAAATTTTTTTGTTATAAAAAAAATCACTATCAATATCTAAATTATTATATTCCATTTAATAACATCATGAAAAGAATAAAATGGACAAACGTGTGTACGTAGTCATCATGTGTGCTACAAATATAGGAATATTGGACATAATTAGTTGTGCTCTTCTGCTAAAAAATACTCTTGCTAATTGCTATAATTATGAATTTATGAGAGAGGAGATCGTAATATTATTATTTGTCATCCATTGATCATACATTACACATGATCGCACGTTTATTACCAAACATATATAGGTGATGATCATCGACAATCTTAAACTACGTACATGCAAATATTGTATTAGTAATGGATCGAACCTAGCTATTATGCATGCCTTGTTTAATTACCAACACTCTATATTAATCACCCTTAGCTTATTCTCTTACATACCTAATTAGCCTAACAACAAACACTGCTTAACCTCTCTTATAAGTCTCATCTCTCTAGGTCTGATCCTTGACATGGAACTCGGCCTAGTAGGGCCTTAATTCCTAGTTTCTAGAGAGAGAAAGGTGCACCCCAGGATCATGGTCAGTGCATGAACAATTGTAGAGGAAGGAGTTATTAATGCTCTGCACATTGCTGTTCACGAATGCCCTCATCGGCATTGTACTTGTAGTACTGCTTTCCGACTCATTGCCGCCATAGCTTTTTGTTTTGGGATTTTCATTCTTGTGAGCAACTTCATGTTTCTTTGAGGACTGGATCACTTTCATGAAGGCGCCTTTGTTTTCTCCAGCAATTGTTACAACCCTCGAACCCACAGCTTTCTCTAAATCCATAATATTTTTGCAACTACTTTTAACCATCTCCACCATCTCCGGCTTGGTTTCATTTTCTTTTGAAACTTCTTCCTTTCCAATGGTCTTGATCCGACCCAACTCATCTTTCTGCTCAATCTCATCCTTCGACTTCAATTGGGAATTAGGCAAAATGGTTAAACCAGATGGTGGTGGAGCCGTAGCCGTAGGCTTGGGCTTTGGGGATTGAGGTAAGTTTTGAACAATAGGCTCGATGGTTTTCGGAGTAGAGGTTGCAGTTTTGGTAGGGGAGGAAGTTTGTGCTGCAAGTGAAGTTGGAACTGAAGAGGGAGATGGCGCTGCTTTTGGTGTTACAGAAGTTGCAACTGTAGAAGAAGGTAATGCCGGTTTGGCCGGGCTTGGAACCGGGGCGGACTGGGCGGCGGTTTGGCGAGCTAATGTTGGTAAACGGAACAAAGGACGAGGGCGGGAGGGCTGGGTCGCCATTTTTAAGATACTTTGTGCAGAACTGAGTCAATTAAAGAGAAGAACGACGAAACAGGAAACCTTGGAATGGGCACAAAGATGATCTCTAGATGGCTCGCAAGTGCTGTTATTTATAATTCTACATTAAAGAAGATCTCAGCTTGTAAGAAAAAACAGAGAGAGAGAGAGAGAGAGAGAGAGAGAGAGAGCATTAATAAGAAAGGCATCGAATTCTGTACTACATTTTACAAGAATTCAAAAGATGAGATTCAGATAGAATCGAGTTGGCGGAAAGTTATGACTTCTAAAAAAGGCGTGATAGAGCTTTGCTCATTATGGTATCTAGTTTATTAATTAATGTACAGATGGCCTGTTTTAATTATACAAAATATAGGGGAAAGGGTGATGTTAGAGGGCCGCCGCCTGCTAGTTCATTTCTCTCCTCTTGGAAAATAATAATAATAATAATAATAAATTATTGAGTTATGTTTTAAATTGTATAAAATTAATTTTTTTTAAATATTTTTAAAAATTAACAAATACTAACGGACCAATCTAATTAAGAAGGCAAATTCAGGGACAAAGTAGCATTTGTCTAATTCAAATGCTCGGAAAGAAGATTGCGAATTAAAGGAATTAGAGTGGAGATCATCATCTAAGTACGTATAACTACTATTCTTATGGCGACTTAAGAATGAAAACACAAAGCATCTCAAATAATAATATATAGTTCTAAAACAAGGGAAAGGAAGTCAGAACATTTCTCTTTTTGTAATATATTATATATATTTTATAATAAAAAGTTTATGCGTTTTAATTAGGTATATTAAAAATTAGATATTATTAAATATTCTAATTCAGAATTTTCATCATTCATAAGAAGGTTGAAGGTACCTACGTATTTCTTTAGACACCGATAGTCACCTCAATTTTATTCTGCGAGGTGTCAAAAAGAAAACTTTTTTTCTTTTCAGTTCACAGAATACTTATTCTGCGTTCCCCAACAAAAGAAGTCAGGAAAGAATTACCGGCCGCCGCGACTTGTCCCATGCATATCGACCGTCGTTAATAGCCTTAGGACTTTTTGAGAAAGGAGTGAAGACTTTAGACGTAATCTTTTTTAATTGCTTCTAAATTAGTAGGCCAATAGCATGCAGGGAATCGAATATTTTGAGAAATATTATGCATTCTTTTTCTTTCCCAAGCCAGTAGTAGCTGTTACGTAATAGCCCGTAGGTTGCTTAACCTTAATGCACGTACCTTAATAATTATCTTAATGCAATGAATGAAGGCTAATAAGCTGCAATTAATAATATTTACAATTAGACACTAAGATTTTGAAACAAATGATTGGTTTTGCAGCTAAATTTGGATTTATATATATGTTTGATAGAATGAATTATTCCTTGTTTTCATTCATCAACTAATTATTATTTAAATAATCAAAGGTTACTTATAAAATTTATAATCAGGTAATAAAATCAATTATTACATATATCTTCTATATATATAATGTCGCTATGAAACGGAATTTCTTAGTTTAACATTCGTCCGTTAAATTTCTTTATTTCTCTGTTAACTTGCCGTTTGTATTGATTGTCTCGGTTGTCTCGTCATTTAGTTAATTTATTTCTCACTCTGTAACTCCCGTATGCGTATGCATGCACCAAAAATTCACTCATTCATGTATGGTAGGGGATGTTCCCCAATTTAATCTTGGTTTTCGATTCATAATTGGCCATTTAATACGGTTGCAATATATATGCTACTCGTATTATCAAGTCACAGCCAACGCTGAGAGAAAAAAAAAGAGTCACAACCAACCACGATAATCACCCAATGCCGAGTCCCTCATGCACGACGGAAACATCTCAGCTTGGTCAGCACCTTGATTCGCCCTGAATAACCACCGAAAGCAACTCCCATACCCACCACTCAAGTTCATAGCAACACCTTTGTTTTAGTGACCTGAAAACAGAGCAACCGCGTTAGCCGCTATGGATGTAAATCTCTACTACTACCACCCAGAAATCTCCTCAACAGAACCCCACGGTCTTGCAAAAAAAAAGAATATTTTTCCCCCGCGAGTAACAAAGCCACCGCAAATCAGCCCCTACCGTGCACTAGCTCCTTGTATAAACAGCCGCAAGTCTCTGTTTTCAGCCACCCGAAACAGAGGAATGTTTTCCTGCATGTCGACCACGATTTTGGACCACCCTTCAACCATCACAGACAGCGTCACCAGGCACTCTAAGCCGTTCCAGGTCCGCCATGACCACCTATCGGTAAGCTCAGCACGCCATGCTCCATCTCCTACTCTCTTCTCCTTTCGCACCACTCTCAGACTCGCCCTCACATTATTCTCTCTCTCTCTCTCTCTTAGCTCTCCACCGTGGCTCACACCACCCTATGGCCATCCAACTCCGCTCAAAACTATGTTGTCCCTGCCATCGGATCCATGGTGAATGCTCAAGCACTCTTTTTCGGTGCGTTACCTCCCCATGGTTGATACGTTTGTGTTTTGAGAGTTCTAGAAACCAATAAAAATACGTGGTTGCCCTTTTTGAGTTAAATTACATTTCATTAATACTTGTTTAAATTACATTAATGGCCTTAGTGTCTAGTGACAGATTGTACTTGGAGCTAATGGCCTTAGTGTTTACATTTGTGTTTTAAGTTATTTTTGAAAGAATATTTAAGACTTGTATCCTCTCTTCGATCGGCTGAAATATTGGCATATTTGTTGAACCCAAAATTTCAAGTTTCGTGTAAATCTACAAATGGATTTTGATGATAACAAATGAATTCAAAGAATAAAGGAGTCTCAATCTCAAGTTGTCCACACAATAGAATCAAGCACATCAAGGAAGCAAGTATGAGCAAGAAGATAACAAGTTCACATTAAAATCATAGAGTAATTTTGTAAATCTCTTAAAAATTCGAAATTAGGATTAAGGCTCAAAATTAATATTTTATCATAAAGCATTAAAATACATTTTCCACATATGCATGAATATTTTGAAAATTAAATTTGAAAATTTTGAAAGATGATTGATTGTCATCTTTCACATGTGCATGACATGATTAAAGGTTTGAATTTTGAAAATATTAAGATGATTGATTGTCATCTTTCACATGTGCATGTTTTATTTGAATATTTTCAAAAGTGGTGGATGCTTTTCTTGACTTATGCAAAAGGTAGATGTCTTTATTTGAAAATTTTGAAAAGTAAAGTGTGCTCCTTTTGTCATATGCAAAAAGTAAAAGATTATGTTTGAAATTTTTGAAAAGTAAAGTGTGCTCCTTTTGTCACATGCAAAAAGTAAAAATATTAGATTTGAAATTTTTGAAAAGTGAATGATGATGTTTTTGACATGGAAATCTTTTCAAATTTGAAATTGAAAACTCATTTGCCTATAAATAGCTCACTTGAGTTTTGCAAAAATCATAACAAGAGCTTACACATCTATTGCTAAATTTTGCATCATTTCTTCAAAACTCTCATTCTCTCTTTTCTAAAGTCTTGAGCCTTAATTCTTGTTCTTGTTGAGAGAGATATAGGTTGCGCTGTATTGTTTCTATCTCACTCATTGAGGAGTGTACTTTGATAGTCTACCTACTATCAATTCTTGTATTTGTAAAAGGGTGTGTATAACCCTTGTGTGTGTAGAAGGTGTTCTACACGGAGAATAGTTAAATCACCAAGTGTGAGGTGATTGGAAGTGTAGAAGGTGTTCTACAAGGGGAATAGTTAAATCACCAAGTGTAAGGTGATTGGAAGTGTAGAGGGTGTTCAACATGGATTCTTTGGAGCGGTGCTGCTCAAAGGTGTAATAGGTTTCTATCTCCACCTAAAGGAGATTGAATAGTGGATTTTGGGATCCTCAAGAGGTAGCTTGAGGCGAGGACGTAGGCAGTGGGGCCGAACCTCGTTAACATACTGAGTTTGCTTCTCTCTTACTCTTACTATTTATATTTATTATTGTTTCATATTTTGTTTATATTTTATATTATAAATTTGATTTATAATTGTTATTTTTTTAAATACAACTCAATTCACCCCCCCTCTTGTGTTAGTCATCTGGGCAACAATTGGTATCAGAGTTAGAGCTCTATTATAAGATTAACTATCTTTTGAGTTAAGATCTTATGGCTAACATTGTAGCTTCATTTGGTGAAAGTCAATCTAGCAGTCGGCCTCCACTCTTTTGCGGAGACAATTACTCATTCTGGAAAGTTAGAATGAGAATATTCCTTCAGGCTCAAGGTCGAGAAATCTGGAAATGCATTGTAAATGGACCTTATATTCCAACAAAAGTGGTTGATGGAGAAAAGGTCAAAAAGGAAGAAGAAGAGTTTAATCGTGAAGACGATAAACTTTATACTTTGAATTTAACTGCTATGAATTTATTATATCATGCTCTCAATGGTAATGAATTTAATAGAGTAATGACTTGTGCTACAGCAAAAGAAATTTGGGATAACTTGGAAGTTACTTATGAAGGAACTTCTCAAGTCAAGGAATCAAAAATTTATATTCTTACTCATGAATATGAAATGTTTAAGATGAATGATGATGAATCTATTTCTAGTATGTACACTCGTTTTACTAACATCATAAACAGTTTGACAGCTCTTGGCAAAATTTATTCCAAGGTGGAGATAGTAAGAAAAATTCTCAACTCTCTACCAAAACGTTGAGAATCAAAAGTGACAGCGATTCTTGAAGCTAAAGACCTCAAGAAACTCGAAGTGAATGAACTCATCGGATCACTTATCACCCATGAGTACACATTGAAAAGAGGAGAAGAAGAAGGAAAGTCAAAGAAAAGTTTGGCACTTAAAGCTATTCTACATGAAAGTGAAAGTGATGAAGATGAGGAAAATGACGACAAAGATGAAGAAATTGCGATGATAGTAAGAAGAATTCAGAGGTTCTTAAAGAAAAATAAAACTCCTCCAAGGAAATCCTTCAATAAGTTTTCCAAGAAAGATTCAAGTAAAAATGACACTTTAATTTGCTATAAATGCAATAAATCTGGTCATATCAAGCCAGATTGTCCTCTGCTAAAGAAAGATCGAAACAAAGGCAAAAAAGCAATGAAAGCTACGTGGGATGATGATTCAAGTAGCTCAGATAGTGAAGCAAGCAATGGAGAATCAGCAAATTTTTGTCTTATGGCTAAAGATGACATTGAGGTAACAAATCTTGATAATATTGAAGATCCTTCATATGAAGAATTGTAAAATGTTTTAGAAGAGGTATATGAGGAATTTGAAAAATTGGGTATCAAGTATACTGTTTTGAAAAAGAAAAATTCTTCTTTAACAAACGAAATTGATATTTTAAGAAAAGAAAGTATTATTTTGAAAGATGAAAATCTTGAGTTGAAGAAAAAGAAAACTGATTAAGAAAATATTATTGAAAACTTTACGAATAGAAAAAGAAATTTTGAAAAATTTCTTGGTAGTCAAAGATGTGTTTTTGATAAGGCAGGCTTGGGATATAAGCCAAAACAAAAATACAAATCTTATAAAAACTTCTTTGATAATCCTTCTACATCAAAATCCAATATTCAAAATTTTTTTCATAAAAATAATTTTGTTAAAAAATGATACTATTATAATCACTCAAGTTCTTCATATATGTCACATGCTATTTGAAATTTTTGTAATAGAAATGGTCATAATTATTTTGCTTGTCCTCTTAGAAGAAAATATACAATAACTATTAGGGTCATATGGGTACCTAAAAATCTTATTTCTTCTAATACTAATAAATAAAGGATCCAAAGAACTTGGGTACCAGGAATTGTTTTTAGTTGCTTTTGTAGGTATGCATGAAGTATTCTACAGGTAAAAATAAATGATTTTTAGATAACGGATGCTCAAGATACGTGAAAGAAGACAAAACTAAATTCATTGACTTCACTTCTAAAGAAAAATGATATGTGATATTTGAAGACAATTCAAAAGGGAAGATCATGGAAATAGAAGGAAAGATCATCAAGACTTAGTACAAGATGCAACCAAATAGTGGAAACATGTGAAAGATCATCCAGCGGAATAAATTCTAGGAGAACCTTCACGAGGTGTAAGTACTCGATCATCTCTTAGAAATATTTGCAATCATACTGCTTTTCTATCTCAGATTGAACCTAAAAATATTGATGAAGCACTTCTTGATGAATCTTAGATTCTAGTTATGTAAGAAGAGCTTAATCAATTTGAAAGAAGTGATGTTTGAACACTTGTTCCTAAACCCAAAAATCATACTATTATTGGAACAAAATGGGTTTTTAGAAACAAGAAACATGAGTCCGGAGTCATTACTAGAAATAAGACTTGACTAGTGGTCTAAGGTTTCAATCAAGAAGAATGAATCAATTATGATGAGACATATGCACCAGTCGCAAGATTAGAAACTATTCGAATGCTACTTACATATGCTTGTTATAAAGATTTCAAACTTTTTCAAATGGATGTTAAAAGTGCTTTCTTAAACGGTTTTATAAATAAAGAAGTATATGCTGAGCAACTTCCAGGTTTTGAAAATCATATTTATCTAAATCATGTTTTCAAACTCACAAAAGTACTATTTGGACTTAAACAAGCTCCTAGAGCGCGGTACGAGAGATTCAGTAGTTTCTTGATTGAAAAAGGTTTTTTAAGAGAAAAAATTGATACAACTCTTTTCATTATATACGAAAATGATGATATTCTTTTGATTCAAATTTATGTTGATGATATAATATTCGGTGCTACTAATGAAAATATGTGCCAAGTTTTTGCTAAGACTATGCAGGAAGAATTTGAAATGAGCATGATGGGAGAGCTTATATTCTTTCTCGGATTGCAAATTAAGCAAGCAAAAAGTGGGATATTTATCAATCAATCAAAATATATTAAAAAATTGCTGAAGAAGTTTGGGATGGAAGGTGCTAAGGAAACTGGAACACCAATGAGCCCATCCACTAAACTTGATAAAGATGAATCCGGTAAACTAGTTGATTCGAAGGTATATCGAGGTATAATTGGTAGCTTATTATATTTGACAGCCAATAGACCAGATATTATGTTCAGTGTATGTTTATGTGCACGTTTTCAATCATTTCCAAAGCAATCTCATTTGATTGCAGTCAAGCGGATTTTTAGATATTTTGCCAGTACCATTGACTTAGAGTTATGGTATCTTAAATACACTTCTTTCAATCTTATTAGTTATTCATGTACCGATTATACTGGTTGCAAAGATGATCGAAAAAGTTTTAGTAGAACATGTCATTTCTTAGGTCATGCACTTGTTTCATAATTTAGTAAAAAGAAAATTCTGTTGCATTATCTATTACTGAGGCAGAGTATGTTGCTATAGGCAGTTGTTGTCCTCAAGTTCTTTACATGAAGTAACAACTTGAGGATTTTAAACTTATGTACAATCACATTCCAATCAAATGTGATAAATATAAGTGCTATAAATTTTTCGAAGAATCCAATACGACATTCTCAAACCAAACATATTGAAATTAGATATCATTCTCTTAGAGATCATATGCAGAAGAGCGATATTGTATTAGAATTCACTAGTACACATGATCAATTGGCAGAAATTTTCACAAAACCCCTACCAGAAGATAAACTATGCATGATTAGAAGATAAATAGGAATTATGCATGCCATGAATATCTGCTAGATACTTTTTTTCCATTATCTCAAATGACCTACAGAAACTTGAGACGTTTAGCCTCATCATTCAAATGCATTTGCTCCTCATAAATCATCATGCCATCCTTGTCTAAAGGATTAGGCAATCGAAATATAGAGACGAGTAAGGACTTTAAATCCTTATTCTGTTGTTTTAAGTCTACTATTTTTTTGTTAGACTCTTGAACAAGTCGTTGAAGAATATCGATCTTCTCATTAAGCTTCTCTATCTCGCGGGTTTTGGACTGCAACCGAGCGGAAAAAGCAATAATGGAAGATGAGTATCGAGTCCCGAGACCCACAAGCTCGTAAATGGCATCATGATCTGATTTATTAGCCAAATCAGTGTTTTGCTGCTTCATGGCACTTACGACAGATGCAGAAATAGATTGATCACGAGAAGCACTGAAGGAGAATTGATGAGTCATTAAGATTTTGTAAAGTGAGAATGAAGATGAACTACAACAATGAAAAGAAGATTTGATGCGGATTAGATAAAACCAAGGATTGCTTTTATAAAGATGGAAATAAATAGAAGACAAACTGTCATCTCTTCAAATCTTACTTAGTCAAGATTACAAGATATGCCGGATGCATATTGTCAAAAGTTACCGAACTAAGCTAGCGAGATTAATTATAATTGCCTCTGTTTCTCTCGTGAAACGCTACTATTATCTGCTGATGTTGACTCTGTGCTTGAACTCTTACTCTTTCCGATTCCTCTATTTGAAGTTTCAAAACACGAGCTAATTCCGTCAAATCTTTATTTTTTTGCTTTAACTTCTTATTCTTTCTGCCTTTATTTGCAAGCTTTTGATGCAGAACAGATATTTGATTGTTAAGTCGATCAACTTCATTTGCCCTCGCTAGTAATCTCCGAGACATGGTCGTAACAGAGGCAGCATATTGAGCACTGAGAGTTCTTGATGCTGCAACAACCTCAGAATCAGTTCTATTTGAAAAATGCATTTCTGCTTCTATCATGGTGTTGACAACCTCATGAGATAAAATGATTGGTTGAGACGGTTCCTGATTCAATTCCGGAAGATTATTAGACGAAATTTTAGACTAGAACATTAACATTGTTTAAATTTCTAAACTTGTTATATATGCTTGGAATTATATTTATATTTTTACTTGAAAAACTAACGCACATTCTCAGGGGAGCTTAAGTATTAATACAGGTTTCAGGTTCTATCAAGTATTTGTCATCATAAAAAATGGGGAGATTGTTGAACCCAAAGTTTCAAGTTTCGTGTAAATCTACAAATGGATTTTGATGATAACAAATGAATTCAAAAAATAAAAAAGTCTCAAGCTCAAGTTATCCACACAATAGAATCAAGCACATCAAGGAAGCAAACATGAGCAAGAAGATAACAAGTTCACATTAAAATCATAGAGTAATTTTTTAAATCTCTTAAAAATTCGAAATTAGGATTAAGGCTCAAAATTAATATTTTATCATAAAGCATTAAAATACATTTTCCACATATGCATGAATATTTTGAAAATTAAATTTGAAAATTTTGAAAGATGATTGATTGTCATCTTTCACATGTGCATGACATGATTAAAGGTTTGAATTTTGAAAATATTAAGATGATTGATTGTCATCTTTCACATGTGCATGTTTTATTTGAATATTTTCAAAAGTGGTGGATGCTTTTCTTGACTTATGCAAAAGGTAGATGTCTTTATTTGAAAATTTTGAAAAGTAAAGTGTGCTCCTTTTGTCATATGCAAAAAGTAAAAGATTATGTTTGAAATTTTTGAAAAGTAAAGTGTGCTCCTTTTGTCACATGCAAAAAGTAAAAATATTAGATTTGAAATTTTTGAAAAGTGAATGATGATGTTTTTGACATGGAAATCTTTTCAAATTTGAAATTGAAAACTCATTTGCCTATAAATAGCTCACTTGAGTTTTGCAAAAATCATAACAAGAGCTTACACATCTATTGCTAAATTTTACATCATTTATTCAAAACTCTCATTCTCTCTTTTCTAAAGTTTTGAGCCTTAATTTTTGTTCTTGTTGAGAGAGATATAGGTTGCGCTGTATTGTTTCTATCTCACTCATTGAGGAGTGTACTTTGATAGTCTACCTACTATCAACTCTTATATTTGTAAAAGGGTGTGTATAACCCTTGTGTGTGTAGAAGGTGTTCTACACGGGGAATAGTTAAATCACCAAGTGTGAGGTGATTGGAAGTGTAGAAGGTGTTCTACACGGGAAATAGTTAAATAATCAAGTGTAAGGTGATTGGAAGTGTAAAGGGTATTCTACACGGATTCTTTGGAGCGGTGCTGCTCAAAGGTGTAATAGGTTTCTATCTCCACCTAAAGGAGATTGAATAGTGGATTTTGGGATTCTCAAGAGGTAGCTTGAGGCGAGGACGTAGGCAGTGGGGCCGAACCTCATTAACATACTGAGTTTGCTTCTCTCTTACTCTTACTATTTATATTTATTGTTGTTTCATATTTTGTTTATATTTTATATTATATATTTGATTTATAATTGTTATTTTTTTAAATACAACTCAATTCACCCCCCATCTTGTGTTAGTCATCTGGGCAACAATATTGAATTTGGTTTTAGTATTCAAGAAAGAATAAAAATTTATAAAATCATGAATTGAGTAATCATTACATAATTTTTATATACCTCATGATTATATGTAATATTGTTCATAAAAAAAATACTATAATATGTTAAGTGTGGTTTATTAAATAAATATGTGGGCTCAGATTTTATTTTACAAAGAATTTTTCTTATAGAAAATGTTTAAGGTCTTAAATTATATTATTAGATATTAATTCTTACAATTTCCAAACTCCAAATAGGGCATAACCTTAGCTTGTATAGTTTATATGTATTATTAATTTATTTTCTTCTAGGTAAACATGCTTTGCATGTTATTCTCTACTAGTATATATATATATATATACTTTTTTCGATATAATACTTAATTAGCTAGCCTAGCAGGAAAATCATAAACTTATAACTATTTTATAATTATTATATAACTCTATTTCAAATGGCTGATAACTATATATGTAAAATGAAAAACTATTTTAAAAAAGCAATGACGCGGAGTTACATTGAATAAATTATAGATATCTCATTATTTCAAGCAATCTTATTAAATTGGTTAAAAGTCAAATCTAATGAGAATTTAGATAATAAATCTTATTTTCAAACCATATTGAATTGATCGAAAGTCAAATACAATGGTTAAATGAACAGTTAAGTCCAAAGAAAAGTCAAATATAGTCAATAAAATACAATGGCTAAATCTTTATTTTATTCTTTTTTTTTCTCTCTGTCTTACTTTACTCTATATTCCTATAGTTCTTGGGTAGAGAAAATTAAGTTGGTAAAAAAATATAGTTGAATGAGGATTAAGTAGAAATAATTTTTTTTAAATATCGATTAGCAATTTAATTTAAATATAATATGATTACTAATTTTTTTTAACTAATAATTTAATTAAAATGTGATTATCAATTAACATATAATAGATAGAATAGTCAAATATGATAAAATTAATTAATTTAATAATTGCAAATAATTAAAAAAGATTTAATTATTAATTACTTATTATTATGTATCTTCACAAATGGATAATTTAATATAGAAATTTGATGTGAAAAGTCAAAATTAAAAGTTAGTTATATAATTTTATTATTATAGCTTGAAAAAATAGTTATTATAATATGAAAGTTTATATGAATAGAATGGCCAAAAGTCAAAATTGGAGTTACATTGATTAAAATTATACTTTAGCAATGGTCAACCTAATGAGAGTGCTCTTATAAGTTGTATAATGAGTTATAAGAGTAAAAAAGTGTACACTATTAAAAAAAGTGAGTTTTTTATTTATAAATCCTCCTAGTCTTTCTCTCGAGCTATGAGGCAAAAGTGTTATTCCTTCCACTTCTTGCGAAGGTTTTGTCCTAGTTTGCCTAGTGTTTTCTGATCTAAGAAATTTGTGTAGTGTCCTCCTTCTGGTTTGCAAATTCTTGCTGTTCTCACTAATCCTTTAATGGCAAAGGATATGACACTTTATGGGATAAATTACCCCTAACAAATAAGGAGAATACTAATGTTTATGTTACTAGCACTACAACATACCACAGTTTTTGCGACAAGCATAATTCACCACGGATAGGAAATAAACTGTAGTAAAAGTGCTTCAACCATGGTTTTTTTCTCGCAGGTCAAACACCAGAAACTAAGCGTGACATATGCTTTGTTTCTCTACACAATGGCAACGTCGAGAATGAACTTGCTTCTCGCAGCATTCTTCTCGCCGACAAAACCATCAATGGCAACTGCCACAATTGATGCCCCCAAAGTCAATTTAAGCGCCGATAATCCAACATCCAGCTCTGTGAGTGTGGAGTTACCGCAAATAAGGTTCATGTTTGGAAACTTCAAAATCGTAGCAAGTTCAAATCTCAACACTTACATTGTCGCCGATGTTCTATGTCGCAACCTAACCCATTTGACCAGCGAAGAGGTTTGCGGCAGATTGTACACAGAATCAAAATTATCGGCACTACGTAAGTAATTCCTTGTGAAGAGATTTTCCCCCAAAATTACTCTTTTGCATATTTCTTTGTTTCAAATTTTTAATCATGTTTCCACTGGCCAATCATATATTACATATATATAGAACCCTCGAATTATTGGACCTATTTCACAAATATGGTTTAGTTTCTGGTGCCAGTTGAAATATTGTGCTCCCACACGACACTTGAGCATGCAAATTTAAGGATATTTCATCAATTGCAGTCACTTTCTCAAATTGAGTTTGCACAATATAGAGTTAATAGATTACACACACATGCAAGCACATATTTATCAGCCTCATCAAATTGGTCTTCAAAAGGGTTTTGCCATAAAAATATATAATTATGTGCCAAGTCTCTTGTTTTCCAGTAAATATAATATATATATAAATATATCAGTGTGTACATGCAATTGTATATTAGACAGAGAGAAAATTGCACTTATATATATATATGCAGTCTGAAAGCAGTATCCCAAAGTTGAATGACCATGTGTACGCATGGTCATTCAACTTTGTCCATAACTTAGTATAGCCATACATCTCAAACTTTATATTTATACTTTCTATTTCCTTGTTTGCCAACCGTCTTTTAAATCTTTGGGGTCTCAAATACCACATCCAAGTTTTGGTTGATTTGCCCTTGAAATTTAAGATATGGACCTGTTCCAACACACATAAATAGCATAAAAATCAAGAATGAGTAGGGCTGTAAATGAACCAAGGTAGTCGCCAGCTCACTCGGTACTTGTTAAGTTAAACTCGAATCAAACTCGACTCATGAAAAAAAAATCACTCGTGAAAGTAAATACCCGCTCGATTAGTAAACGACACATACCCGACAAAACTCAACTTGACTCGACTAAGGCTCTCTCGTTTATACTCGAGTCAACTCATTAACTCGACTCGATTAAAATTTATTTATATATTAATAAATATATACACATATATATGTTATATATATATGTATTGTTAATAGTATAAGTATAGCATTTTTATAATTAAATATGTAATCTTATTGATTATATTTATATGATGAATATACTTCATAGTTATGTTTTATAATTTATACAATAATTAGTCTATAAAATTTGATAATTTCATATATTAGTGCGTAGGAAATATGTTAAATACGTATATACTATCATATTATATGTATTTATTAATAATATATATAAGTATATAGCATATTGTTATGATGAATAAATATCAACTAGTTAGATATTAACTATTAATTTTTTATTATTTATTATTTATTTATTTTTAAATTTTATTCAAAAAATTTTAAAAAATTTGAACTCGAGCTCGAGCTCGGCTCGACTCGAGTTCGTTTGTGGGACGAGCTCAAACTCGAATTAGAAATTTAGTTTATCGAATCGAGCTCAAATAAAAAATAAATAAAAGTTCAAACTCGAGCTCGAGTATTTTGAGTCGAGCTCGAGCTTGACAAGTTAAAACTCGGCTCGACTCGACTCAATTACAACCCTTCTGAATGAGCTTGATCTATTGTTAACCATTTATTTGAAATTAGAATATGCATCCTTTCAACAACAAAATATACAAAATTGCAAATGACTAGCTTCTTGTAAAAAAGGCAGCCTAAAACACTCTAGTTTGTCGAGCATGTGATATATTAATCAAATAGTTATGATTCACTATAAGAACAAATGCACCATAACAAATTTTTATGACCAATAACATTACATAGGGTAGCATCAAAGCCATTACATGAGTATGCCTAAAAGCCTATTCCTTGTGCAGCATATGTGTAACTGAAATTTCTATGTAGCTAACATGGAATGACACCCTATAAGATTAAATTCCAAATGGCTGCAATATATGAGTCATTTTATTTTGGCATGCAGTAGGTAAAGCAGCATAATTAACCTTCAGCTTCCCAACAACCACCCCAAGTTAATTCTATTATAGTTTTAACATTGCAAACCAATTAAAGTACCCATATATTCATTCTATCAAACATTCAAACTCCCAATTATCATGCGTCACTTTAATGGAAATAAAGTTGATTGTTCAAGTAACACACTTAGATGTAATCTCTAAACAGTATTAATATATCCAACAAGTAGTCAAATCTAGAGCAAGAAAGTTAGTTATCTTCCATAATTGTTTGTTTGAACAATAAGCTAGCTAATATTTACATGCTTAATGCGGCGAAGTTCCTTGGTTCCCATGCATTATTTCTTAGAACTAACAACAACAAATGTATCCCCACACTCACTTGAGCAAAAGTTATAACTGCTTCTGGAAATGGTCACTGTCAATACTAAAAGTTCCCTCAACTAACAGCAGTATTATAGAGTTAAAATACAATACTTTGCATATGTAGAATCCAAGATTTCAAGTCTCGTATCTACGTATAGATTTTGATGATAACAAATAAATTTAAAACTTAAACTCAAGTTGTCTACGCATGAAGAAAGCTAAGCACAGAAAAAAATCAAGTATGAGCAAAAAGAAGAACAAGTCTACAAATGAAACTCATAGAGTAATTTTGTACATCTCTTAAAATTTGAAATTGGATTAAGACTCAAAATTAATATTTTCTCATAAAGTATCAAATTGCATTTTTTACATTTGCATAACTTTATTAAAATATTTAATTTTAAAAATTATTATTATTTTTCTACATATATATAAAGATTTGAATTTGTAAGATGATTGATTGTACATCTTTAACATGTGATGATTTCAAATAAAATCATCTTCTTTTTGTATAAGTCAAATAAACACACAATCACCCTTCAACATTTTCAAACAAAATCATTTATCTTTTGCATATGTCAAAAAAATACACAATTACCCTTCAAGATTTTCAAACAAAATCATCTATTTTTTACATTTGTCAAAAAAACACACAACCGCCCTTCAAGATTTTCAAACAACACATGCACATATTAAAGATAACAATTAGTCATCTTATAAATTCAAATCTTTATACATATGTGGAAAAATAATAATAATTTCGAAATTAAATATTTTAATAAAGTTATGCAAATGTAAAAAATGCAATTTAATACTTTATGAGAAAATATTAATTTTGAAACTTAATTAAATTTCAAATTTTAACAGATGTATAAAATTACTCTATGAGTTTCATTTGTAGACTTATTCTTCTTTTTGCTCATACTTGATTTCTTGATGTGCTTAGTTCTCTTCATGCGTAGACAACTTGAGTTTGAGTTTTGAATTTATTCGTTATCATCAAAATCTATACATAGATACGAGATTTCAAATCTTGAATTCTACAATCTCCACATTTTTTATGATGACAAATACTTAGTAGAAATCTGAAACTTGTAGTAATAATTAAGCTCCCCCTGAAAATACGCGTTAAATTTTCAAATAAATTTTAAGCATGATTCTAGCATATATAACAAGATAGAATAATACTAGTATAAGACTTCTCCTCCTTTTGGCATCATTAAAAATGAACCGCAATTGACTTTAGTAAGATTTCTTCCCGTAATAACCAATAACCAAATAAAACGGTGCGTTAGTAGAAATTATAAAGAATTGAATAATTAGAACCACCCGTATCCGATAAAACCCGCAAAGGCTGGAGGCCTAACTTTAGCAATTTACTGCGGAAAGAGATTTTGAAAAAAGTTGAATAATTGGAGTCACCTGTTGCCAACAAAACCTGCAAAAGCTGGAGGCCTAGTTCTAGTAATTTAGTACGAAAGGAGATTCAAGTCCGCTTGACGTTATTGACAAACAAAATATTGCAGAGATTTGAAGTTGTTGCCCAGATAACTAACACAAGAGGGGGGTGAATTGAATTATATTGAAAAATTAATACTTATAAACTAAATATACAATATAAAATATAAACAGAATATGAAGCAGTAGGAAATATAAAGAGTAAGGGTAAGAAGAAGCAAACTCAGTATTTTAACAATGTTCAGCCTCACTGCCTACGTCCTCGCATCAAGCTACCCCTTGAGGATCCCCAATTCAATATTCAATCTCTTTCAGGTGGAGATAGAAACTTATTACACTTTTGAGCAATACCGCTACAAAGAATACGTGTAGAACACCCTCTACACTTGCAATCGCCTCACACTTGTTAATTCAACTATTCCCTGTATAGAACACCTTCTACACACACAAGGGTTATATGCACCCTCTTACAAATACAAAAGCTGATAGTGGGTAGGTTATCAGAATACATTCATCAATGAGTGAAATAAAAACAATACAGTGCAACCTATATCTCTCTCACAATGAACAAGGATTAAGGCACAAAACTTAGAGAATAGAGAATGAAAACTTTGAAAGAATGATGCAAAACTTAGCAATTGATATGTAAGCTCTTGTTGTTATTTTTGCAAAACTCAAGTGAGCTATTTATAAGCAAATGAGTCTTCCTATTCAAATTTGAAAAAGTTCACATGTTAAATAAGAGCACTATTCACTTTTTAAAAGATTCAAATAAAAATATCTCTTTTTTATATTTGTCAAAGACAATTTCAATCATTTTTCAAAGAAATCAAACCTAATTTTTTACTTTTCATACATGAAAAAATGAGCATAATTTATTTTTCATACCAAATCATTTTCTTTTTATATATGGAAAAAAAAATACAACCACCTTTCAAAATTTTCAAACAAATCATCTATTTTTTGCATTTGTCAAAAAAAAAACATAACCACCCTTCAAGATTTTCAAACAAAATCATCTATTTTTTACATTTGTCAAAAAAAACATACAACCACCCTTTAAATTTTTCAAATAACACATGCACATGTTAAAAATGACAATCAATCATCTTACAAATTCAAATCTTTATGCAAATGTGAAAAAATAATAATAATTTTTTAAATTAAATATTTTAATAAAGTTATACAAATGAAAAAAAAATGCAATTTGATACTTTATGAGAAAATATTAATTTTGAGTTTTAATCTAATTTCAAAATTTAAGAAATGTACAAAATTACTCTATGAGCTTCATTTGTAGACTTGTTCTTCTTTTTGCTCATGCTTGATTTCTTGATGTGCTTAGCTCTCTTCATGCGTAAACAACTTGAGCTTGAGTTTTGAATTTATTTGTTTTCATCAAAATCTATACGTAGATACGAGACTTAAAACCTTGGGTTCTACAGAAATTATGAAGGTTTGTCTTGTTCTTATTCGCATCTCTATAAGAGAAATCCTATGTTTTATCCATTTCACATCATTTTCTTCTCATTTTTGTAATTCGTCTGCATTTTCATTCTACAATTTTGTAATGGCTCATCAATTTTTCTTCAGTACTTCTCGTGATCAATCTATTTCTGCATCTGTCGTAGATGCCATGAAGCAGCAAGAAACTGATTTGGCTAATAAATCAGATCATTATGCCATTTATGAGCTTGTGGGTCTCGAGACTCGATACTCATCTTCCATTGTTGCTTTTTCCGCTTGGTTGCAGTCCAAAACTCGCAAAATTAAGAAGTTTAGCGAAACGGTCTCTATACTTCAACGACTTGTTTATAAGTCAAATAGAAATATATTAGAGTTAAAGTAACAGAATAAGAATTTAAAATCCTTGCTTGCCTCTTCATTTCAACTGCCTAATCCTTTAGATGAGAATAACATGTCGACTTATGAAAAGCAAATGCAGTTGAAAGATGAGACTAGAAGTCTCAAGTTTTTGTAAGTCATTTGAGATAATAGAATAAAAATGTTTAACAGATATTCATGACATGCATCATTTCTATTTCTCTTCTAATCATGCATAATCTATCTTCTGGTAGGAGTTTTGTGAAAATGTCCGTTCATTGATCATGTGTGCTTGTGAATTCTAGTACAATATCACATTTATATATATGATCTTTAAGAAAATAATATCTAATCTCAATATGCTTAGTTCTAAAATGTTGAATTAGGTTCTTTGAAAGATTTATAGCACTTGTATTATCACATTTGATTAGAATGTGATTGTAAATAAGTTTAAAATCCTCAAGTTGTTGTTTAAAATCCTCAAGTTGTACATTAGAATGTGATTGTACATAAGTTTAAAATCCTCAAGTTGTTGTTTCATATAAAGAACTTGAGCACAATAACTACCTGCAGCAACATACTCTGCCTCAGCAGTAGATAATGCAACAGAATTTTACTTTTTACTAAACCATAACGAGTGCATGACCTCAAAAATGACATATTCCACTAATACTTTTTCAATCAATTTTACAACCAGCAAAATCTGCATCTGAATAACTAATAAGATTGAAAGAAATGTGCTTAGGATACCATAATCCTAGATCAATGGTACCGGTAAAATATCTAAAAGTACGCTTAATAGCAATCAAATGAGATTGTTTTGGACATGATTGAAAACGTGCACATAAACATACAATAAACATAATATCAGGTCTACTAGCATCAAATATAGTAGACCACCAATCCTGCATTGATATACTTCTGAGTCAACCGGCTTACCCCTTTCATATTTATCAAGTTTGGTAGTTGGACTCATTGGTGTTACAATTACCTTCGCACTTTCTATCTCAAACTTTTTGAGTAATTCTTTAATATATTTTGACTTATTAATAAATATTCTAATTTTTACTTACTTGATTTGCAATTTGAGAAAGAAATTAAATTCTCCCATCATGCTCATTTCAAATTCTTTCTGCATACTCTTACCAAAATTTTAGCACATATTTTCATTAGTAGCACCAAATATTATTTCATCCACATAAATTTGAATTAGAAAAATATCATCCTGTTCATATTTGATGAAAAAAGTTGTATCGATCTTTCCTCTTGAAAAATATTTTTCAATCAAAAAACCACTAAGCCTCTCATACCAAGCGCTAGGAGCTTGTTTGAGTCCATATAATGCTTTTGGGAGTTTAAAAATATGATTAAGACAAATATTATTTTTAAAACTTGGAGATTGCTCAACATATACCTCTTTATTTATAAAACCATTTAAGAAAGCACTTTTAACATCCATTAAAAATGTTTAAAATTTTTATAACATGTATATGCAAGTAACATTCAAATAACTTCTAATCTTGCGACAGGTACATAGGTTTCATCATAATCGATTCCTTCCCTTTGATTGAAACCTTGGGCTACAAGTCAAACCTTATTTCTAATGATGATTCCAGACTCATCTTTCTTATTTCTAAAAACTCATTTTGTTCCAATAACAGCATGATTTTTGAGTCTAGGAACAAGTGTCCATACATTATCTCTTTCAAATTGATTTAACTCTTCTTGCATAGCTAGAATCTATGATTCATCAATAAGTATTTTATTAATATTTTTGGGTTCAATTTGAGATAGAAAAACAGTGTGATTACAAATATTTTTAAGAGATGATCGAATACTTACACCTCGTGAAAGTTCTCCTAAAATTTGTTCCTCTAGATGATTTTTCACATGTTTCTACTGTTTGGTTGAATTTTGTACTAAGTCTTGATGATCTTTCCTAATGTCTCCATGTTAAATTTTTTCCACTGTATTCCCTTTGTTGAGATTGAGACTATTTATGTTATTTGTATTTTCTGATTCTTCATTAATAGATTTTTTGAAAAATGAGGATTAGATTCATCAAATATTACATGCATTTATTTTTGTACAGTCAAAGTCTTTTATTGAATACTCTATAAGTTTTACTATTTGTTAAATACCCAAAAAAGATACCTTCATCAGATTTTGCATCAAACTTTCCTAAATTATCTCTATCATTGAGTATAAAACATTTTTATCCAAATACATGAAATTAACCAATGTTGGGTTTTTTATCATTCCAAAGCTCATAAGAGATTTTATCTAAGTTAGACCTTAATATAACTCTATTTATAACATAACATGCAGTACTTACTACTTTGGCCCAAAAAATAACTAGATAAATTATTCTCATTAAGTATTATTCTTGTTATTTCTTGAAAAAATCTATTCTTCCTCTCTACTACCCCATTTTGTTGAGGAGTTCGAGGAGCAGAGAAATTATGTAGAAAACCATTTTCATTATAAAAAGACTCAATATCTTTATTGACAAACTCTTTTCCACTGTCATTTTGGATGTTTGAAATAGTAGTCATTTTCATTTTAAGTTCTCTTGCATAACTTGGTAAAAGCATTATGTATCTCGTCTTTATGAATGAGAAAAATGACTCGAGTATATTTAGAAAAATCATCCACAATAACAAATGCATAATATTTTACTCCCAGATTCGCAACTCTATTTGGTCCAAAAAGGTCCATGTATATTAGTTGCAAAAGTCTAGTAGTGGAAATATGTTTCTTGATTTTGAAAGAAGTTTTTATTTGTTTACCAAACTAGCATGCATCACAGATTTTGTCTTTAAAAGAATTTATTTTTGGCAAATCTCTCACAAGATCATTTTTTAAAAATTTGAAAATAAGTTTCATGTTTGTATGACCTAACATTCTATAACATAACCAACTATTTTCATGTTGAGTTGATAAACAAATAGCATTTTGTGAGGCAATTTCTTCAAATTCGATTGTATATACATTATTATTTTTAAGAGCAATAAAACAAACATTACAATCATGATTATTCAAAATAATGCACTTATCCTTTTAGAAAGTGACTATAAATCATTTATTACATAATTGACTTATACTCAAAATATTATACTTTAGACCATCAACAAATAAAACATTTTCAATTATGAAAGAAGACTTCTTACCAACTTTACCTATTCTCATAATATTCCCTTTTGAATTGTCTTTAAATATCATGTGTCCTTTTTTCTTTAAAAATGAGGTCAATAAATTTAGTTTTATCTCCTGTTATGTGTTTTGAGCATTCATTGTCTAAAAACCATTTACTTTTACATATGGAAGATTTCATGCATACCTGTAAAAGCAATTAAAATAATTTTTCTTGGTACTCAAGTTTTTTGTGTCCTTTATTTATTTGTATTAGAATAAACAAGATTTTTTGGTACCCATATAGCCCTAATAGTCATTGTATGTCTTCTTCTAATAGGACAAGCTATCCCTTGAGGCAAGGACATAGGCAGTGGGACTGAATCTCGTTAAAATACTGAGTTTGCTTCTTTTTACCCTTATTCTTTATATTTTCTGATGCTATATTGTTTATATTTTATATTGTATATTTGGTTTATAAGTATTAATATTTTAATATAACCCAATTTACCCCCCTCTCTTGTGTTAGTCATCTGGGCAACAGCATGCATCCAAGAGTTAAATCCATGCTAGAAAGTTTTAATAAAGGCTATTAGATGATCCCTGCAAAAATATCTGCAACATTTCTTACTTTAACAACAAGTACGGCTTGACAAAAGAGCAAGAGTTAGAGAACAATACTTTGCATGCATCCAAGAGTTAAAACTATGCTGCAAATTTTTTATCTTGTTACTAGATGTTCCCTTGGTCCCTTGCTTCAAAAGGACTTCTTAGGTTAACAACAAATAAGTATGACAAAAGATAAAAAGTACTAACTGGTTTCAAAAATGTATTATGTAACATAACTTGATCTTCCCTGTTTGAATAGAATCATTTTAGACGTGCAAAAGAACAATACTTTGGGTTAAGCTAAGAGTTAAATATATATTTGGTAAATTTTTTATCTTATTACTAGATGTTCCATGGTTCCTTTGCACCATATTTCCTAGTTCAACAACAATTACTTTGAGAAAACAAAGAGGTAAACGCTTGCTAAAAATGTATATGGAGAATCTAGTAGACAAACAGAGAATAAACGAAAAGGCCTACCAATTTGACAAAGTATAAACCAAAGGGAAAATGGTTAACCTGTAGATATTCAGCAAGTTTTTGTAAAAACAGATCTAAAGAAGCAAGACGATTCTTCTCAGTCTATCTCAGCACTCTGGAAATGACAAATAAGAGGGCCTAATCTTTAAAAGCAGTACACTTTCATTTTCAATTTAATTCCCACCTACTTTGATTTTAACCTGTGCAGGTACAAATAGCTCTAATTTTTGGGTAGTATTGTCATGATTTTTAGTCCATGTAATATTGTATATACTGACTCAAGATTTAACAAGCAACATGGTCATCACTTCTACAAATTGCCCCAAGTCCAAAATGCCCTTGTTATGCCTGGTGCATAACACTTGGCATTTGTAGGGAATAGACGTGTATTCAAAAAATTTGTAGTGAACCCACATCTCTTTATGGCACCTATTATATATTTTGTACGCACAATAAACCATGTTTTGCTACGTTTTTTCATGCCTGAACATATTACGGCAAAATTAGATCATAGCAACAAATTCACTAACCGCAAGCATTGAAATCATCGCCCTAGTCTCCTTCATTTGTAGCAACTACATTTGCTACGACCAAAATTCATGGCAATAAGATTGTGATTAACTGCGCCTCTATTGCTTGTCGCGGATTATGCAATGGGAATCATAAAGCCATCAAGTTGTGGCCAATTAACCTCGCCACAAGTAAAAATGCAGCAAATGCCAGTATGTGTTGTAGTGGATACTGCTTTGTATGCTACTATGGAACGTGGTAAATTTTTCCTTGTTGGTAAGATCATTATAGAGAAAAGAGTTAATCGTGAGGCCTTCAAAACAATAATGCTGAAGTTCTGGCGATTAGAATCTGTGCTGCAATTTATAGAGGTTGGCAAGAACTTATTTCTCCTGGAATTTACATCTACATGGGACATTACATGAGTTTGGGATGGCCATCCTTGGCTTTTGACAATTGCATGGTTTGTTTGAAATACTTAGATGGATTTACGCCCCCTCTAAATTGGTCTTCACTGAAACTTATTTTTGGGTTCAGTTTCATAATCTATTCTTTGGGTGAATGAATTCAACTATAGGTTCTCAGATTGGGAGTTCATGTGGAGAAGTTATTCATATAGTTGTAGATGAAAATGGTATTGGTTGGGGGAAATTTCTGTGTGTATTGATCAAAGTGGATTTTACAAAGCCTCTAATGCATGGTCAGATTCTCAATTTATCGGGTAAGAAAGCTTTTATTCAATTTAAGTATGAATGCTTGCCAAGCATCTATTTTCTATGTGGTTTAATTTCCCACTCAACTATGGGATGTCCCAAGCGAATTTCTGCTAGTCCTGAAGCAACATTTCCAAACCTTAAACATGGAAGTTGAATTCGAGCCTTTAGTTCAAATTCTACCATTGGTTTGAGCACATATGTCCCCATCCTTCCAACTAAAATGTTGATACCAGATTCTAAAATTCAAACTTGAGTTTCTGTTGACGTTTCACAGAGGACCAATCACATTGAGTAGTTATTTGATAGTTATCAACAAGTTTCTCAGGGATTGGCTGAAGATATAGTTACCACCACGTGTCAAGATGTTGTGGCTTCCAAATCAACCAAGTTAACTAATTTAACTGTCACTAATTTCATATCTTCATTTGTTTCAAAGTTTCCTGTAGGCAAAGATGAAAAAGGGATGGATAATTCTGGTCCTACTTAGATGAAATGGAAGAGATTCCTCGATTTGGTCAGATTGATTCCACTAATGATGAGAATGCTCTCTGTGCTCAGGAGATTAGTGGATCTAGATGCCCATTGGAGGAGAAAAATGATATTGAGACAGCATGCTCATCTACACGATTGAAGAAAAACCAAAAAGCTTGGGAACCCCATGGTATTCGTACTCTTCTGACTTAATCAAAAAGGAAGATCCTGAGGTTTTGTTTTTACAATAAACAAAACTAAATGTACCAAGGACAGAATTATGTCGATTCAAGTTGTATTTTGAGAATTGTTTAATTGTTGCTTCCCTTGGTCATACTGGGGGACTAGCCCTTTTTATGGAAAAACAATATTAACTTAACAATTCTAAGTTACTCTCCATCCCAAATAGATGTTATGATGGAAGATGATACTAAGAAATGGTTCCTCACAGGTCTGTATGGTCAACCAGAAGTTCAAAAATGACATGAAACTTGGTCTCTCATCAATAAATTGAATAAAAGAAATGTGGCTTGGCTGCTATTTAGTGATTTTAATGAAATCATATCCCAAGATGAAAAATGGGGGGGCAATGATAGACCAGAATATCAAATGATGAATTTCATAAATGTAATGGTTGATTGTGAACTCAAGGACATGGGGTTTCAAGGGTCTAGTTTTACATGGTGCAATAAAAGAGATTCTAATATGGTCTGTGAAAGACTAGATCAATTTTTGGGGCAATCTGAGATGGTGTAATATGTTTGCAAAAGTTATTGTGTTCCATGGCTCCTCATTTTACTCAGATCGTATTCTAATGTAGCTTGATGTTTTTGGGTTACCTGCTATCAAAAAAGGGTCCAAACCCTTTCAATTTGAATCAATCTGGCTAGAGGAAAGTGATTGTTCTGAGATAGTGAAAACATCACGGAGAGATCAGGGAAGAGGCTCAAAGTTACAAGGAATTTTAGATGCTATTTCAGGTTGTACTTCGAGATTACAAACATGGAATAAAACAAAATTTGGTCAGGTATATTTAAAGCTTCAATTTACACAAAATAAACTAAAGATCCTGCAGCAACAAGACCCTGCAATTCAAGACCTATCAGCGATACATGAATCATTTGAGGAAGTAAATACTTGGCTGGCAAAAGAGGAAGCAATGTAGAAGCAAAGGTCTCAAGCACTTTGGTTGTTTGAGTGAGATCAGAATACTAAATTCCTCTATTCAAAACCTATACAGAGGCAAAAAAAAAATAACCATATACAAAAGCTTATGGATGAAAGTGGTAGATGGCTGCAAGGGGAAGAATGTAACTCTATGATCATTAACCATTTCTCTAGTTTGTTTAGTGCTGCAGGTAGAAAATATGTGGCTACTGTCATTGGACAGATTGAGAGGAAAATTCCAATTGATATGCAGGAAAATCTGAAGAGAAACTATACTATTGAGGAAGTGCAACAAGCATTAAAAGAGATGCAGCCCTCGAAGGCACCAAGTCCTTATGGATTGCCACCTTTGTTCTTCCAACAGTTTTGACCTCAAGTTGGTACCTCTATCACCTTTATCGTATCAAATGCATTGAACTTTGGAGTGTTTCCTCAGTCTTTGAACCATACCTTTATCACCTTGGTGCCAAAGAATAAAAATCCTATAAAAGTCAATGAATTTAGACCCATTAGTTTTTGTAATGTCCTTTACAAGCTAGTATCTAAAGTTCTTGCTAATAGGATTAAAGGAGTGCTACCCATTGTTATATCAGAAACCAAATCTACTTTTATCCCTGGAAGACTAATCACTGATAATGTTTTAATTGGCTATGAAATGCTCCATTTCTTGAAAAGGAAAAATGATGGAAAGAAAAGGTACATGTCTCTACAGTTTGACATGAGTAAGGTCTACGATAGAGTTGAATGATATTATCTTTTTGTTGCTTTAGTAAAAATGGGGTTTCCTTCAAAACCGATTCAGCTGATAATGAGATGTGTTAAAAGTGCTTCTTTTTCTATCCTTATTAATAGTTCTCCTACTGGCCACATTATACCCTTTAGAGGATTGTGACAAGGAGATCTAATTTCTTCATATCTATTCTTATTATGCACAGAGGGACCTATTGGGCTGCAAAAACTGTTGTTGCTTCTAATCGAATTTCTGGAATCCAAATCTGTAAAAGAGTACCAAGGTTGAATTATTTACTCTTTATTGATGCAGCCTATTTTTTTGTAATGCAAGTGTGGCAACTAATGCTAAAGTGCTTGAGTTACTAAAAACTTATGAACATGCCTCAAGACAATTGATTAACCAAGAGAAGTCAGCCATGGTTTTTAGTAGAAATGTCTCTACTGCTCAGGGAAGGCAGATTATGCAATTGTGGGGTTCTAATGTCATCCAGCATTATGAAAAATATTTAGGGTTGCCTACTATGGTAGGTAAATCTAAATTACAAGATTTTGCTCAAACAAAACATAAGGTGGGCCTTAAGTTGCAAGGGTGGAAGGGTCACATGTTTTCATAAAGGGGGAAAGAGGTCCTATTAAAAGCAGTTGCCCTTACCATTCCATTCTATGCAATGAGTTGTTTTAAGCTCCCTCAGAAGTTGTGTCAAGAGATTGAAGGTTTATTGGCCAAATATTGGTAGGGGCAAAAGCAAGATGAAAGAAAAATTCATTGGGTTAGTTGGAATAAACTATGCAAACCTAAAGCCGTTAGAGGTCTCAACTTCAAAGATTCGGAAATTTTTAACTTAGCAATGCTAGTTAAACAATGATGGAGATTGATACAAAATAAGGATTCCCTTTTTTATAAAATTTACAAATCCAGGTATTTTCCCCATTGTAATATTATTGATGCTAAGCTGGGAAATTCACCCTCATTTGCATGGAAAAGTATATAGGAAGCAAAGAATTTGCTACAGAGAGGAGGCAAGTGGAATGTAGGCCAAGGAAATATAATTCACATTCTTGATGATGTCTAGGTCCCAAGATTTTGAAAATTAAGAAAGGAATTATGGACCTTTGTTCCACAGCAGTAGTACATCATGTCTGAGATGGATTCACAAGTCTCAACTTTGATTAATTGTTATATCAAGTGGTGGGATTTTGCAAAGGTTAGATCTCTCTTCAATCCAAACATTGTTGAATCTATATTGAGAATCCATCCTAGTTATTCCAATGATATTGACCAATGGATGTGGAATCATGATAGAAGTGGATCCTTCACTGTGAAGTCAGCGTATAGATTCTTTAGTACACTAGTCAATCCTAATGCAGAGGAACCAATTCAAGCTTCCCCCACAATAGGTGATTGAGTTTGCTTTATCTAAATCATCAAGGCTATTTCTTGGAATGTAGAAACACACTCAGAACAGTCCTGACAGCCATAAGTGGTGTCCTCCTTTAGATGGTTGGTTCAAACTTAATGTGTACGGAGCCTCTTTTTTTATTGTCACAAGACTGGTATAGGTGTCATTTTAAGATATTTGAAAGAGGATATTATAATGGCACTTTGTAAAAGAGAAGCTGATTTTCTTGATCCTAAAATTGTTGAGGCAACAATAGTATTAAGGGGGCAACAATTTAGTCTCAATATTGGTATCAACAACCTCCTCATAGTTAGTGACTGCCTTAATCTTGTTAATAAGGTTAATAATGCACCACCATTTATGGCTATGGTGAGGTCAATTGTTATTGAGATTAAGTAATTAATGTTGAGGTTTGAGAAATGCAGCCTGGTGCATAAGGACATATTGGCTAATTCTACTGCACATAGTCTGGCACGACATGCATGGATTAACTCCAATCTCCAACTTTGGTGGCATTTGGTTCCTAATGTTATTGAGCATACTGTTTAAGTTGACAAGCTTTCATGTAATATGACTTGAGGTTTTTTTTTTTACCTCTTTTCATGAAGTTGTGTTTCCATCAAAAAAAAGTTATAAGAGCTATAAATTATATATCATTACTATAGGATTACACTTGGCTCTCATATATAATTGCATGGAAATAAATTGAATCGAAGTCACTAAGCCATATTTTCACTTTTCAGTTCTGACTTGTGACTGAACATTTTCTAGCTATTGCTCAGGGAAATAATATACTATAGCTATTTTTTATGCAATGGATGAACCTTGTAGAGATGATATTTGTGATTATAATTTCCTAGATTGCGAATTCGCATCTAGGAAATAATATACATGTGAATTTGGTTTGTTAAGCTCCATATTACGAATAATTATAAGGTACTCCCTAATGCAGATATGTGATAGTCTCATCCTATCAAAGAATGTCATGTCAAATAGAATTGATACTTAGATAAACAATTTTAGTTATATGACATTTTGAATATAGTAAAACAGGTTGCGAATGTGGTAATTTCATGAGCTCATGAAACAAAGACAAACAACCAACGGATTTCACAACAAGTGACTGTCATGGCTCAATATTTAGATTCTGTTGAGCTTCGAGAGATCGATGGTGATTTTTTTCTTGCTTTTGCATGAAATAAGTGAATCTCTTATAAACTCTTTAACCAATAAGTGATAACCCTATGTATCCATCCAATTTGGATCACAAGAGCTTTTCAAATGTAGTTTTGAAAAGGATGGATAGACTAGTCATTGCCCTTGAATGTCTTTGATATATCTCAAAACTCGATAAGCAATAGCCAAATTGGGTCCTTGTGGTTTAAACATAAACTAACTCATCACTTAAGCTTAATAAGACAGATCTGATCTAGTAATAGTCAAGTATGAAAGCGTCCCGACTAATCTTCAATAAGTGTGAGTAAAGCTCCATTAGGTTGATTAAGCTTTACATTTTGTTCCATAGGAAACTTTACTGGTCATGCTTCAAGCATGCCAGCATCTTCAATAACATGTAAGGCATACTTGCTTTGTGCAAAACCTACAACCTCCAAGCCTAAAATTTCAGATTTCCAAGCCTTAATCTTGAATCCAGCATCAGGCTTTGCCTTCAATTCAGAGATGCTTTTTAAAATTATTTCCAGCCAAGATTATATCATAAACATATAACATTGATGTAAAATGATCTCTAGAGGACTTGATAAATAATGAGTGATCTGACTAATTAATTACATCGCACAAACACAAAGAGAAGTAACAAAGCTGGACAATTTAGTAAACCATTGTCTAGATACATGTTTCAAATCATACAAAGACTTATCTTATGGATAGCCAATGAGCCACATCGTGTGGGTTGCAAAACACTTCATGACCATCTCTACCACCATTGTTGAGTTGCATGTAGAAACTAGTCTGAAAGCTGAAAATCAAGTGTCAGAAAGTTGGCTCTACACTTCACTCGACTTTTCGTTCGACCGAGATTTAAACAGAAAGTTCGCTCGACACTCTGCTTGAATGAATATCGCAAAAATTTTATAATTAGGGTTTCCAACGCCTTTTTGCTATAAATATGATATATTTGACAGTTTTACACGATTTTCAACATATTTTGAGAGAGAACAATTATTATGTGAGTGCATATTATGTGAGAAAGTAAAAAGTCCAAGAGAGAATGAGTTGAAATTTAGTAATTGTAATCTCCTCTAATTAATAAAATTTTATAATTCTATGAATGTAAGCAAAATATCGAATTACGTATATTGTTGTCATGTGCTTGATCGTACTTGTTTTCACTATTATTTGTCATTGTTAGTGTATATGTGTTTCTGCACAACAACTATAGCCTCAACCCACAAGAAGAATGGCAACAGGCCAAGTAGTGGGTATGAAGAGCATCTTCACTTTCCTAGCTGGGTATATTGCTTACTTCTGCTTGCTAGTCTAGAGGCTAATGGGTCACCGATGGGATGGGAAGCCCCTTTTTCCATGAGTGGCTAAGAAATGTTAGCCAGTCTTTTTTCATAATTTTAAGTTTGTTTTTGTCTTTTCTCTTGCTCGATTATTTTAAAACTTTTGTAGTTTTACTTTTTCGAAAAAAAAATGGTAGGTTTTCTAATTTTTTTTTTATTACTATTCTTGTAACTATTTAAATGTTTTAAGCGTTTTTATTTTTTAATCATATAATTAGCTTATAAATGTTTGCTCATTTTATTTATATTTTCATTCTTCGGATTTTTTTAATTTATTTGTTTTTAATTTAGTAGGTAGGGATAGTTTGTCTTTTTTTGTAGGTTTTACAGAAATAATTTTACGTTTCTAAGTGGAAAAGTAAGTAGTTGGATTTTTTTTTTTTTTTTTTTTTGTCATTTGAGTACTGGAACAATATTGTTGAACTTAAAAGTTTGTTCACTAATCATAAAATACTTCTTTTCTAATCATAAAATTCATTTTGGAGAGACAATAATAATAATAATAAATGATGATCATGACTTCTATGATCTATCCAAACTTAAAGAAATCAGTGAGAAAAATATATTATATTTATTAAGTGGATCTTGCAATATTTATTGTTGTCTATATAGATTTTTTTTAGCAACATCATAATCAGTAAGTATAGTAAAACACATTTCATATATTTAAGTTTTCCACTTTCGACCTTCAAATTCGAATAAATTGTTTTTTTTATTAAAAAATATATATATATATATTTTAATCTAAATTGTACATATAATACCATTACCATGTGTTTCATCCACATATATAAATTGTGGCCAAGAAAACAAACCAAAAAAATTGACATTTCCCTTAGGTGATTTGCAACCTCAGCCACCCATCACAAGGCACTCACTTATCCTTTAAATTCACTTTTAAGCTACAGAATAATATGCCCCCACTTGAGAGAGGCCTTTTAATTCCACCAATTATTGGTGCAGCTAATTGGTTGTTCAATTAGGCAAAATTGAATGCAACTCAAAGAAAATAGGAGAAAAATGTAAATGTCCAAATGAAGGCAAAATAGTAATTTTTCAACGTAAATTAAAAGATTAGGAATATAAAAATGTAATCGTGCAAACAAGGGCAAAATAGTAGTTGCTCAGTGTGATATCAAAGAAAATCTACTATTTATGAGAATTTGTAAAAAAGGCAATGCTAGAGTAACTACTGAATGACTCATATGCACATTAGTATTTTATTTTTCTTTAATCATTTTTTAAATATCCTTAAATATTTAGAAAATATTTAAAAAAATATATAAATTCATTAATAATCACTTCTTAAAAAAGAGATAAATCCGCATAATTACTCTTTTAAAATATCATCTACTTCGAAACACGGAAATCAATATATACCTTTTCTTTAATTATTTATTTTGTGGTGAATGAATATAATATATATATATATATATATATATATATATTAACGGTCAAAATATGATGATGAAGAATAATTGTTAAGTTTTTGGCAGTTGGAAGATATAAAATCTAATGAGTAATAGGATGTTTGAATGTGCTACACATTATATAAATATAGATATAATTTATGAAATCTAGTCTAACTCACGGAAGAAACATATATAAAGAATAAAATCCAGAGTGTGTGATTTTGAAGTAAGGCAGTTGGCTTGTTCAACTTTGACAGTTCATTCACGATGACTCGATGGATAAATCCTACAAATGGTTTTGTTTTGTCATACGCGCATTGTACACGCTATCTCGTCCGTCCGTGAATCAGTCCGCGTGCATAGGAGAATTTCGACAAGAAAGTGCCGCCTCAAGTTTGAGAATGATTTATGAGTGGTCATACACGTATAATTATTTTTATAATATTTTTATAATTTTATGTGTATTTGATTTTTTTTATCATTTTTTAAGTATTTTTGTAATATTTTTAATCATTAAAAATATAAAAAAATATACAATTTTATTAATATTCACATTCTTAATCACTAAGTAAATTTAAAAATTAAATAAAAAAATAAAAGTTATAAAAAAAATTATAAATAGGTAGTATAAGTATCATTTCCCATGATGTATATAGGGTTCCTACGTGTAAGTTTGGTACAATTTTTTTATTAAAAATAGAGCACAATTTGAGATCTAATACCAAAAATTTTATCCGAACAGAAAATACTATATAATTAAGCTTTACACTACATACATTTGCATAATTAATATGTGATTTATTATTTTTTTCATTTATTTAAATACATAAATATTGAAATATTAAGATTAAGAATAAAAATAATAAATAACATGTTAATTAGATAGAGATATGTAGCCTAAAACTTCTATATATAATTTCTCAATTATAAGCGATTTGCATGTACACGTTATAACTGAATATAACTTTACCTAAAGTTATTTGTATCGATAGGTTGTCACCAAGTCAAACTTCACATTGTCCTCTTCAAAACAAAACTAAAAACACATCTCCACTACTCCACTTACATGATGGGGTCGACACATAGTCAATGTTTGATGAATTTGCTATCGACTCCGAATATATCTTCATCCCTCCTTGCAAACACGCCTTTATGTTCGATTAGTAGGTGTGTCAAAGCATTCCGAATGTTGGAGGAAGTCGCATGCCTACCTGTGTCTTCGTGTCAAGCCGCCCTGGATGCAACGTCACCAACTCCAACAATTCATTTGCCTCTATTTACTGCAAATTTTGTTTATCCCACACCTTCAACTGTTGATTGAGAAGGACCAATGGCAAGGGCAATAATTCATCTTGGACGTGACGTCCAGCAGTGCAAACGTCAAATTCCCCTGCTTTGAGCTCTTACACATAACATTCTAGGGTCAGTTCGCCCTGCACTTTCCTTACTCCCGCTTCTATTGAAAACTTCATTTTAAAGTGATAGGTGAATGTAACCGTTTTAAGACTATTTGATTTGGTCACCCTAATATAGAATTATAAGATGATGGGACTTTGACCACTAGAGAATCAATCATTGTGTTGATCACACAGCCCTTTTTCTTGCCATGACAGGGAGGGTTATGGTACCCATTGGTTGCATTGCGTCTCTAGAAAACTTCTTTTACAAGGTGGGAGATAGTCATGACTTGCTAGGATCTATACCCATCCTAACAAAAATCTCCCAAAATAGAATGTATATTAAGTTTCATTATTGACCAAGATTCGTCTGGTGGTATATTGTCGACGATCAAGAGGGTTACTACCAACATATCGTCATGCAGATACAAGACTCTGCCACAATCTTCTCCCCCAAAGGAGATGGTTGCCATATTTACCATGCTATGGGTACTTGAGACGTCTGTCTACCATATAAACTTCTTCATATCTTCCCTTGCGGGCTTGTGCTATCCTGCTAGAAGCTAATGTATTACCTTCAGCAGATCTCTTGGCTATAGTATGAATTTTCCTTAAAGGTGTTTCATTACAACCAGTATTTTGGTAAGAGTGTCAAGGTCATTTTATCTTGTCGACCGTCACCTTTTTTTAACTAGAGTTTCATCAAGGATTGTGTTCTCGCCTTACTTCTAGATTCGGTTTTACATGCTCAGCTAGCATCCCTTCAAGCTTTCCATTACCCGCAACTCAGATACCCTCTTTTTCATTGTTGTACATCTCCATCTAATGGGTGTATGAGTGATGGTATGTGCAGAAGCATTGTCCTTCCCTTGCCCATTGTTGTTCCTTTCTCTAGGTTCCCATTTTTTCTTGTACATTTTCAATTTATTATGAATGAGGCGGGATCCTTGTTCACACTAGGATACTTATCTCATGCCTTTTTTCTCGTTGACTTGAGCTAGTTTTTTTGTCTCTTATTCTGCTAGAATTCTTGCCTTATGATTTTATATCTCTTCCTAAGCTTAATAAAGACTTGTCAAGTGTCTTCCGCATTGACAAAGTCATCAGCTCTGTCCATAACTCCTTTAAGGTCAAAAGAGATTTTCTTGTCATTTTGGCCATGAATGAGCTCCTAGGCCATACACTTACTAGAAGAGCTGCCAAGGTTATCTTTTTTTCTTGGTTGTTGGTTATTAAAATCTCCTTATTGAATCGATTCAGACACACCTTTAAACTTTCTTCCTATTGCTATTTAATGGTTAGGAGATATGCAACAAGTTGTCAACGCCTCCTACCATCCTGAACAATGTAAAGAACTACTTGGCCAATTCTTTAAAGTTGTCGATTGACCTAGGCTGTGGTGTTGCAAACCAACCTCTCACCACTCCCTTCAATGTTAGATAGAAGGCTCAATAGGCTAATTTGTAGGAAAAACCGTGCAGAATCATGTGTGCTTTGAAATTCTCTAGGTGATCAATTAGGTCTCATGATCCAACATACATCTCTATCTGTGAGACTTTAAATTTGGCATAAGTGGTGTAGCCATCACCTCCGTATTGTAGAGTAGGTCTGTGTGATTCAATAGCTACTCAAACGAGGATGATCCCCCTCATCCTTTTGGCCATCTCATCATATTTTTCAGCAAAACTACTATACAACTCTTCATATAGTTTTTTCTTTTCCAACTCTTTAGGGTTGGTCCCTCTGACACTTTGTGCTTCTCATTCTGGCTGCTCCTCATGGCTCCATAATGTGGTCTCACTATGTTTAGCTTTGTGATGCTTTAGCTCTTCATTCTCCTTCTGTAGGTCTTCTATTGTCTCCATAACCTTCTTTAAAAATTCTCCTCAATTTCTACAAGTTGCATGTTAATGACTATAGGCGCAAGTTGCTTGAGATCATGTGGTGGTAGGCATGGGAAAATCACGTTGGAGTTCAATTAGAAATTAAGAAGAGGTCCCACAGATGATGCCACTACTCGGGACATGTTCTCCACGCTATTCACCGATGCACTTTACCTACAACAGAGAAAGTTGGAGGTTTAGAATGTCTAAAGCACCTCTTATACCTAAGTCAATATACGTAAAAGACGGTATTATAAGAGTTCTGAATATCTAGTTTTTTGAGTTGTTACCTTCTTTTTTATATATAGGTCAAGGAATTGTTGATAAGTACCAATTATAAGCTCGATCATTTCGTTGTTCTTATCAACTCAACTTGATAACTATTTGAAAAAGGTGAGCTTGTCCTAACGTACTAGCCTTATCACTTATCTAACCCCTACGACAATTACATCATGAATTTGTATTGGTCTCTAAGACTTGGGCAACCAATCCATTCTCCCTTTGTTATCACATCCAACATGCTTTCTAATTGGGCCTCCCTTTTAGGGGTCATAAGGCCCCCAGGTAGTGTGGCTAGGAATTGGATAGACTTTGGAAGTATGAGAACATGTGGGACTCACGGATATAGGCTATACTTCATGTACCACGGTAGAAGAGGTAGAAGTGGGACCTACTTCCGTGGTTGAGGTTAGGGCACTCTCAATTGAAGTTCTAACTACAGGAGAATTAGGAGTATAACCAATCTAGTTCGGTTCAGTTTTGTTCATTTTTTAAAATCAAACCAGTATATACTAATTTTGAAAATTTAAGAATCGATATCAAATCGATTCACTACAAAATCAAAATTTTTAGCTTTTCCAAATTTAGTACGGTCTGATCCAGTCCAATTTTTTCGATTTTACAGATTATCATTGTTAGTAATAATACGATCATGTTTACATATACTAAACCATTAGTCTATTTCTATTATAGTATAAATATATTATTTAATAACAATCAACACATATTAGTATAGTATTGAGTTTAACTATAGGCTATATACGTTATAAACTTTTTATATGAGTATATATCACTACATGTATAAAAATGTATTTAAAGAAATAATATATATTATATTTTATTATGCCGAAATGTATTTATCCTTGATATATATATATATATCAAAATTAAGTTTATATTAATAACTTACTATTAATGTTTATATTTAAGATTAAAATTTTATATTATAAGATTAAAATGTATATGTTATATCAAATGATATATTAGAAATTATAAAATTAATCTTATATTATATCACATGTTTTATTAGTTTTATGTTATAAGATTAATAGATTTGAATAATTAGATTAGAGTTTCATGTTATATTAATTACTAATTTAGTATCTAATATATATATATATAATTATAATATAAAACTATATATAATATTAAAAATTATAAGCATACAGCAGTCCAATTTGATTTCAACCGATTTTCTATATGAAAATCGGTACCGCATCAATTTTGATTCTTAAAAATCGAAACACAAGATAATTAAACTTCTTCAAATATTAAAAGAAAATTTATATTAGAAAATTATATTCTAACTCTCTTTAAATTTTATAATTTTTTATTTTTTTTTATCTTCTTTTCCAAAATTCTATAAAAATTTTAATTCAATCTATTTGACTTCTATTTATAAATTATGTCATTATTATCCACAAATTTTTTATCTCATATGTCTAACCTAATGAAACCTAAGCCAAACTACTTAAGAGCAAAAATGATGGGACCCAGGAGAGCACTAGGAGAAGATATCTCCTACAGTCCTACCGAGACATAAGCATTTAGGAGACGCTTTTGAAATGAGATAAGATGACCGATAAAAGTTTTGTGTATTGGAGTATGATAATTTATAAATAATAGTAAGATAGTTTGAATTAATTATTTATTGAATTTTGAAAAATAAGAGAAAAATAATTAAATAAAATTATTATAAAGTTAAGTTAAAATTAGAATATAATTTTTTCATATAATTTTTATTTTAAAATTTGAAAAAGTTAATTTTTTTTAATTTGAAATTAAAAAAAAAATTATAGTGATTAGTTTAAAAGTACCTAGATTTGAATTATATTTGAAATATATATATATATATATATATATATTGAAAAAAATAAAATAAGATAAAATGCGATAGGTTTCAAACATTCCTAACAGGATGGCTTAACCAGGAATTAAACGTCGTCGCAGAACTTCACACAAAAAATGGGGTCGCCAGTACAAATGCTACAGGTGATGGTTTCATGCATTTTTGAACAAGGTTATGTTTGGCAACCTAAAAACTTTTAAAATCTACAAAATTTTATAATAATTTCATTTAAAAATATTACTCAACTACAAAATATATTTTAATTTCAGAATTCTTACTTTTCTATATAATTATTATATAATCATTACTCAAATACAAAAATAAATATAAATTTTATAAATCTAAAAATATAAATAATATTAAAATATTATATTCAATTTTTTTAATGTTGTTTATTCACTTTCACAAACATTAATAATATTTATTTTAAAATGTATGTTTATTCAATATTCACTATAATTTTTTAAATTTTAATAAAATATTTTTATTTAAATTATTTCACTTCTATATACAAAATTTTAAAATATTATAAATATACAAACACACCCATGCTCTTATTCACTTTTAGACTTGATTTATTTTTAGAGATGAGATAAGATAAAAATTAAAAATAAAATAAAATATTTTTTTAATATATTTTTTTAATATTAGTTTTATTTTAAAATTCAAAAAAATTAGTTTTGAAATTTAAGAAAATTAATTTCTTTTATTATATTTTATATAAAAATTTAAAATATATAATAAATTTTAAAAAAATTTGAAATTTTTTATTTTATCTCCTAAAGCAAAATTGTCTTGTTTGTTTTGAGAATGAGATCAAAAACTTAAAACACATATCAAACTTATCATTATATTTTTTAAATTTTCTTGTAAAATATAATAAAAAATTTAATTTTTTCAAATTCTCATATCACTTTTTAAAATTTTCATACAAAATTAATATAAAAAATTATTTTATAATAAATAAATAAGATTTTATTTTATTTTATTTTATTTTACTTTTAAAAATAAATAAGATTTTCTCTCAAGTATTGGAGGTTCTCCAATTGGACCATCCAGCTCTCCACCTATTTCATGGCCGGTAGAGTACAGTAGCCAGGAAACTACTTTGTACAAACGGCGAAATTATTTAACCTAAAAAATTAAAAAATATTAAAAAAAAAAAAATCAAATCTCGGCTGGAAAGTTGCTCGAAATGGCCGAGAAATTAAGGGGACAGTAATAGTACAAAAGGGTTTCCGCGTAGTTTTAAAATATCAAAATTTTCTTTTTAAGAAGTATAAGTTTATATATATATATATATATTAAAAAAATTATTATATTTAATTAAAAATAAAAATAAAAATAAAAATATGTTTCAAAAAAATATACCCTTCTCTCTCTCTCTCTCTCACACACAATCATAACTATTATCTTTGCCGGCAAGTAGCCGTCTCCCATTATGATTCGCAGGTAATTTATATATTTATAGAGTGCTAATATACCTTATTTTTTTATAATTAATTTATAATTTATTAGTGTATTTGATTTTTTTTATTATTTGTTTATTATTTTTAATTAAAAATAATTAAAAATATTTATAACTTTACTTATATTTGTATTCTTAATTATTAATAAAATTATAAATTAAAAAAAATTTAATAATAAATTATAATAAATAAATTTTAAAAGAGTAGAAATTCTACCTTTCTGATTTATAGAATTGTAAACCGCTCCCTAATCCCTATCTTGTCGTCTTGTCGTCTTCCTTGCACACGATTTTCAGACTTGCGTTTTCTTTAAAAAACAAACACTCCCTCATTCACCTCTCTCTCCGTCACATATTTTTCTCTCTGATCGCTCAACCGGGCAAAACCCAAAAGGAAAAATTCGAAACACCCAAAAAGAGAATTTCTTTTTTATGGGTGTTCGAACCCTGATTCTTCTCGGTGTCGTACTTGTTTGTTTTCTCGTGTTGATTCGGGTGCTTCTATTTAAAACCGGGTTGATTCATGTCGTGAAGAAATGGTGGAGGTGGATCGAAGATTGCTTTCATGTTCACCAGTTCTTCAAAGTCCCCGAATTCAATGAAAATATGCAAGAGAATCAGCTTTATCGAAGAGTTTCCCTCTACCTTAACTCCTTGTCTAGTCTCGAAGACTCCGATTTCACCAACCTTGTCACCGGCAAGAAGCCTAACGACATCGTTCTCTGCCTCGACCCCAACCAGACCGTCGAGGATAACTTTCTCGACGCCGTATTAACATGGACCAACGCGGACAAGGTGGTAGGAAACGACTGCAGAAGCTTCGTGCTGAAGGTCCGAAAGGCGGACAAGCGCAGAATCCTCCGGCCGTATCTCCAGCACATCCACTCGGTGGCTGATGAAATTGAGCTGAGAAAACCGCGAGACCTGAAGCTGTACATGAATATCAAGCGCGGCGAGGACGACGACGATCATCACCATCATCATCATCGCAGCGGGGATGGTGACGGAAGGTGGAGATCCGTTCCCTTTTCGCACCCTTCGACCTTTGATACCATTGCCATGGAAGACGACCTCAAAAACAAGGTGAAGTCCGATCTCGAATCCTTCGTCAAATCCAAACAGTATTATCACCGTCTAGGCCGCGTTTGGAAGCGAAGCTTTCTCTTATACGGTCCGTCCGGAACTGGGAAATCAAGCTTCGTGGCTGCCATGGCAAATTTCATATCCTACGATGTTTACGTTATCGATCTCTCCAAGGTTTTGAATGATTCGGATCTGAATTTGCTTTTGTTAGAAACAACGAGCAAGTCCATCATCGTCATGGAGGACCTCGATCGGTTTCTGACGGAGAAATCGACGGGTGTGAGCTTATCAGGAGTACTGAACTTCATGGATGGGATATTAAACTCGTGCTGCGCCGAAGAGAGAGTGATGGTTTTCACGATGATGAATAGCAAGGACCGGGTCGACCCATCTCTGCTTAGACCCGGTCGTATCGATGTCCATATCCATTTTCCTCTCTGTGATTTCTTGGCTTTCAAAAGTTTGGCGAGCAGCTACTTGGGGCTTAAGGACCACAAGCTCTTCCCTCAGGTGGAGGAGATTTTCCAAACCGGGGCGAGTTTAAGCCCGGCCGAGATCGGCGAGTTGATGATTGCAAACCGGAATTCGCCGAGCCGGGCTATAAAATCGGTTATGACGGCGTTGCAAACGGACAGTGAACGGAGAATCGGACAACGGTTGGGGAATACCGACGGACCGAGGAAGTCCGTGGAGGAAGCGGGCGTGTCCTTCCGAAGTGAAGGCGGCCATGCCGTTCGGGAGTTTCGGAAACTTTACGGTTTCTTGAGGATGAAAAGCAGCAGAGTCTCTCATTCTCAGTCGTTCGATGAAGGCTCAGTGCACAAGGAAGGGAAGGCCGAAGGGTAACAATCACATCGGCTAGGAAATACGAAACGTTTCGGGTAAAAAATGTCGACGTTTATTAGACGTGCCTAATTCCATTCGTGGGTGTATAGGATGGTTTAAATTTAGATAGGTAGAAATGTGATGGGGAATCGTCAATTTTTATTTCAAAGTTGAGATTTTTAAGAAGAGTAATGCTATTTAGAATCCGTAAATATCTTGCATTCGTTTTTTAAAAAAATTAATATTTTTTTGGAGATTTCGTATTTATTCATTTTTTTTTTAAAATGATTATACGATGTATACAAGAAAATGATATTCTTCCTCTTGAATTATATGATCTCCAGCTCTAAAGTGTCACATTTTATGCGACTATTTTAATTTTCTTGATATGCTGATATTCTTAAATGACAAATGATATTGTGATGTTTTACAATTCTTCAAGGGGGAAGAGTTTGCCTTGGGATGTTTTAGTTTGTTTGTTAGCTAGCTTTGTGGGAATGTTACGTTAATGGCAGCATTAGCTCAATTATTAATGGTGGATACAATTGAACAGGTGAGATGATTATGCAGCTTTCTTGTACAGATTTGTTGAGTTGTTTTTATTCTTTTTTTTAGTTTAATAGTTGCTGTTGTTGTTTAATAATTTGGGATGAAAGCATATGACCAATTGAATGAAGCAGTTTCGATGTGCTATGAATGTTGCCACAGTTTATATTTAGGATTTATACTCTTTTTCTTTCTTCTTTTCTCAACAGACGCTCAAGAATGTTGCATTCAAGCTTGTGAACAGACAAAGTAGTTGCCTTTTCGATATATATGAGTCTATTACTTGCAAGTTGGTACTTAAAAATACTATTATTAGAATTATGAGAAAATCTCAGTACTTTTCTATAAAAAAAAATGTTTGTTTTATAAAAATAGATTAAGGCTCTATTTGTTTAGTAGTTTAGATTAGATGATTAGATTAGATAAGATGAGATGAGATATTTTAAATAATAATAATTTTTTTTTAGATTGAATGAGATGAGATATGCCAGAGGACGACTCACGTCAGGCGAGCCCCTCTTTCTCTATTTGAAATTTGAGAAAATATTGGGAACATCCAACACTCATTGTGATGGATGTTCCCTAGCATTACACTCGAAATTTTACTAAAAAATGGATGTTATCATGTTAGTTGGAGACTTGACATTGGAGGTGCATTGGCCATGAGGGAGCGAGAGCTATTCAATTCTTGAACAAAACAAAATTAAGAAAGACATTTGAGAGAGATTTTTGTGGAGAAAACTCAGAAATTAGAGAGGGAGAGAGAAGCTCGCCTATGATGAACAGAGGATGTTGGAGGGCGGAAGTTACTGTTAGTGTTCATAATTTTTTTTTTTATTTTCTTGCTATAAACATGTCCATAAAGAGTATAAGAAACAGTGGCAAAAAGAAGATAAAACCTTTAGATGCTGTGAACAAATCTGCCTTATGTTCTTTTTTGCCTGATTGATTGCAAGTGACCAAAATCATAGGCCACAGAAAATGGGGCGGAGGAGGATTTTAGCAAATTTTTGGAGAGCCAGAGTTAACCATTTCCAGATCTGAATTAAAAAAAAAAAACACTTTGTTTTCTTTCTCTGATCATTCATCGTCATTCGTTCTCATAGATGATGACGTACTTTGTATCTCTATTGATAAAGTCAATGTGTCGTTGTGCACAGACTCAGCCAAAGCTGTTCAATTTCTTCCTCTTTGGTGATGCTCCATCACTTGTCAATAAAAGTAGTTTCTCTCTCTAAGGGACAGGGACTTTCCCTCACTACCTGGTCCACTCAACCGTATGACCCATTCTGTGGCCAATTCTACGTTCCGATCTTGATTTTTATTTTATTGTTTTTACATAAATTTAAATAAATATTTTTAAATAATATTATATATTTTTTTATATTTTTAAAACATATTTTAAAATATTCAAAAATATTTATATAGTATTTATATATTTCACAACTGTACATAATATTATTAAATTTCATTATATTCTTTTAAGAACATATTCTATAAAAACATATTTATAAGTTAACATTATAAAAATAATAATTTTACAATACAATAAAATATGTTAATTTATAAGTTTTATTTTGTAAAATCTCTTAACCAATCAAATATTTATCTTGGGAAGGTGTTATTTTCTAGCGATTCTTAGGTATTCAATAAAAATAAAATTTATGAGTTTACATGAGTAGGAAACAAGAAGCTATCTAATTTATATATTTTTTTTTTGTAAATCATTGTTATTAAAAAAACAAAAAGAGATTTCTAGAGACCTAAATTTTTTTTCTAATCTTTTAATAATAAATATGTATCTCCAAAGAGAAAATTTGGGAGGACCGATCCACTTAATAAAAATAACTCCTGATGCTACTGGTCACCAGTAGCATTAACGTCCATGTCATCGGGATCGCCTTCTTCTGGCGACTTCATTCGTATGACGATAATCTCCGGTGACCTACATTTTTCCGACAGCCTTAAATTTGAAATGAGTTCGATTGTCACTGGTAGTCGACGGTGAATTCATTAAATTGAAGGCCGAACGTTTCTAGAAATTAATTTTATTTTATTTTTTTATTATATTTTATTATATTTTATAAATTACTGTTTTTATAAAGAATTCGGTCCTACCGACCCAGCAGCTCCGATGCCCAAAACACACAGCTGGAATTAGTTGTAGATGCATTTGGCAGAGTGATCCTGAGTCTATCGAGGAACTCAATGAAAAATATTATTGACACATGGCCATGATCATGTGCCAATATTTTTCTACCAATATAAATATATATGAGGGGAGTTTTATAGTACATATTAAATATTGTATTATTAACAATAACAGTTATTATAAATCTAATATCTATCTTTTAAAATAATTCTAAATGTATTTTATATAGTTTTTCAAAAATAAAAACTAAAAAGAAAAACTGAGCTCTTCTCCCAATAATATAATTATAACCCACATTTTAAAAAGAAAAACGAATTCATTATCCCCTGGCTTTGATCATGACATGCCTGTGCTTTCTTCATCAGCAAACAAAGTAACATTAATTTCATGATGAAAAGAGCAATCATGATGGTGGCTGGCTGTATGCCTTGTCTGCCCAACTGCTTCTCTTATAATCATTAATCGAAAAGCTTATTGCCCAAACTGTATTGTTGAAATGGACCCTACAGTGGAGGTTAGATGTTCAATCGAATACGGACGCGAAACTGGGGTTCGTGAAATTCTGTGTTCTCTTTCCCCCGAATCCTCTCTTCTCCCTAATCCTAGCGGTGACAGCGGAAAACCTCCTCCCTCCCTCCTCTTTTTCTTTTATCGCCCCACTTCTCCTTCCCTTTTTCCTTCTCTTTTTTTTCTCTGATTCTTTTTTTACTCTTTATTTCTTTTTCAGAGCTCGTAGGCAGAAGTGATATTTTTGAAGTCGAGACAGTCGCCAGTACTCTAATTTGTCGAAAGTCTTACCGCTTATAGCAGCGAATGACTACACGCAGTTGGGACATCTCTTCCATGCAACTAGGGCTGCAAACGAACAGAGCTGCTCGTGAACAATTTGAGCTCGACTCGTATAAACTCGATTCGAACTCGATTCGTTTAATAAATGAGTTGTTCGTGAGCACTAATATTGGTTCGAATATTAAACGAGCTAAACTCGTATAATCTCGACTCGACTCGTATAAACTCGGTTTGTGTTCGTGAACAAGATTCGTATAAACTCGATTCGACTCGTTTTGAGCTCGTAACAATACTCGTAATATTTCTATATACATATATATAATCTTGTATATATTCTTACATATATTCTTTTATTATATATATTTTTTGTGTTATATATATTATTTTTGATATTTTGTATAAGTAATATATTTTGTTACTTTATATAGAAGTAACATTTTATTTTTTTACAATAATAATATATTAAGTTCACAAAAAAATTATTGAGTCAAATATTTATAAAGAGTAAGAAACTCGAGTAATTACTCGACTAAGTTCGGCTCGTTCGTTAGAGAGTAAAAACAAAGATCGATAAATAACTCGATTCGACTCGAGCTCGTCTTTGATCGGCTCGAATTCGACTCGACTCGGCAAACTCTCAGCTCGACTCGAACTCGAACTCGAATTATTTGAGTCCAGCTCGGCTCGACTCGACTCGAACTCGTCTTTGATCGGCTCGTTTGCAGCCCTACATGCAACTCTAATTCGTGAGTTTCATTATTTTCAAGAGCGGTAATTCTGGACGCAATGCCATTGGTAGCTGTTGAGCAACCGTTTCATCATTCCCTGAGGGCACGTGCCTCCCAAGTGCCATGTCCATTCTCGACTCTGCTTGTTGTCCCCGACCAATTTCTTTTATCTGAGTTTTGGGTTGTTTTGTATTACTATTTTTTTGTATTGTTATTTTATTTAGTTGGTTTTTTTGTCAGAATAAATAAGAACAGATTTACTTGTTGGATTTTTATTCCTCTTTTAGATGATGTGACTGACTCTCATTTTCGTTAGAAAATGGAAGTGATCTCCTCCCCCTTCCTCCTCCCCCTCCTTGTGAAGTGGAAGTTTGGATATTCCAAAATCTTCTCAGACAAACTACATTTATGTGATGTGTCAAACGAGAGTTTAAAAGTTAAGATAATGCCCGTCAGTTATGTGTAGAGATTCTACATATCAGTATTTAGTTAGACTTGTAATACGGTTTTTTCGTACTTATTAATCTCAATTGTAAATTTCATATTATGAAATGAACTACAATCATTTCCTTTCAAAAAAACAAAGATGGTCAATTCAATATTTATTTATTTTTTTAAATAAATTAATAATAAAAAATCTATTTCATTATATAATATTAGATGATAAATTAATAAATATAATATAATAAATAATTTTTAATTATTTAATGTCATATCATAAGATGATAAGAATATAATAAAAAATAAGATAATGAATAGTATTACTCAATTAATAAATATCTATTTATACAACACCACGCCATAATTTTATTAATTTCACAATCAATTAAACCATATCAAGCTAAAAAAAAAACATATCAAATTAAATTTTTTAGAAGGGAAATTCTAAGAATCCTAAACTCTTTAAAAGTCTAAAACTAATTAATTTTTCTGAGTATTTGTACTCAATAAATGGTATTCACATAATATATGTTATGAGATAATTTTTATTTTATAAAATAGTTTATAAAGGTATTTTTATTTTTAAAATATTTTTGTGTAAACTATTATGAAAAATTTCTATGGGTTAATATATATTTTTTTTTACTCACCACTCCCAAAAGGTTATCAAGTTGGCCATAATTCGGCGGTCAGTCACTGATTGTTGGAGAATTATAATATTCGGCGGTCAGCCACTGATTGTTGGAGAATTATAATACAAAAAAAAATTAACGTGACATCGTTTGGTTGAAAGGAATAAAAATTTTAAAAAATGTTATCTAAATTCAGAATTCCTACCGACAAAATCGACTAATTTTTTTATTTAATAGTTAAAAGATTGAGTATTAGTGAATTGATTTGATTAAAATAATATTTATAGATATATAAAAAAGGGGCTAAAAAAGGGGAAAAAAAAGTTCACTTTCTCTATCCCCATTGTCCAAAAGTTTATTATATAATGCATGGCCATTTTATATTTTTTAGTTTAGCATTTTAAAATTTCATTGTTGGATAGAATTTTAAAAAAATAATTTAATTTGACGAACAATAATTAATAAAAAATAAATAAATAAAATTGTATGGCAATGCCATGCACACCGATGAGTATGGTTGTTTGTCCTCACAGCAGGTTGGGACATCATTGGATGCCTGAAAGTTGGATGTCTTGAAGTAAGGTGTCCTTATTAAAATGATTGAGAGCAGTCACAAACAGATCAGTCTAAAATATACCATTAATTATGAGTGTGCAATAATCAAAATGACCCATCTTCTATCATTAAATTCCAAATACATAAACATTAAAATGATTAAAATGTCCCATCTTCTTTAATGATAAGAAAAATAAAAGGGAGTACTACATACAAGCGGTATTGAAGAATCGTTGGGTACCGATGTCTCATGTGAACAATTATTGTCGGATGTTATATTATATATATATATATATATATATATAAAGAGAAAATGCGAAAATCTAGAAACTTCATCTGCACGTTTGCACGCAAGTTCACAAAACTCCATCTTCATCTTCTCCATTAGCTGCAGATCTCTCTCTCCATCTTTCATCTGCACTAGTTTGAATCACTCTCCGCTCTCCATCTCTCACCATTTCGCACATTGCACAATCAGACATGTCTTAAACTATCAAGTCCATGACTGCGTACAGTCGCTTTAAAAATTAAATAAAGTATCACTTGGTTTAAAAATTAAATCAGATATTTCTTAAACTATCATAAACTTCATCTACACGCGAGTTCACAAAACTCCATCTTTCATCTACACTAGTTTGAATCACCCTCCGCTCTCCATCTTTCATCTACACTAGTTTGAATCACCCTCCGCTCTCCATCTTTCACCACTTCGCACATTGCACAATCAGACATTTCTTAAACTATCAAGTCCATGAAGGCGTCCAGTCGCTTTAAAAATTAAATAAAGTATCACTTGGTTTGTTTTTTGAATTTATCTTAATTCAAATAGTTTTATTTTATTTTATTATTATAACATTTTTAAATTTTTACACTAAATAAAATAAAATAATTAACTTTTCAAATTCTAAAATAAAAATAATATTAAAAAATATTTTCTCATAATATTTTATTTCAATTTTATCTCAATTCAACTAAAAACACAAAAAATTACAAGGATTTAGGTTGTTTTACATACCGTTAAATTAATGGAAAATATTAGTAGAGTTCCTCAAAATTATAGTTCAAAGTTATTGCTCAATTATTTTAATAAAAAAATTATTTTTTTATTTGAAGATTCAAAAAATACTTATTAGTAAAATTATTATTATTTTCTTCATGATTATGAATATTAAAAAATTGTTGAAAAATTTGAAAAGACAAAAAATAGACTTTCGCTCAGTATACCCAACAATAACCTCTGGGCGACTTTGAAATATATGTATTGTAAAAAGAAAATTTTAATTTATAAAAATAATTTATAAATTTTAATTTTGTAAATCAAATCGTGTCATGTCAATAAATCGTTCAGTAGTGTGATTGTGTGAGACTATAAAACTAAATTAGTGTGTGTAATGAAATGAAGATCGATTGGAGGAACGACTGCCGCTAATTACGCCCAAAGAATAACGCGGTTATTTACAATATAGTTTTGGAGTGTCGATTCCACAGGGAGATGGATTGAGAAATTGAATAACAGTAACAAAATTAACAAAAAGATTTAGACGAGTGCAAAAAGTAAATTTTAGAGTATGACGTAAATTAAAACTAAATGAGTAATTTGAAAAGTATAAAAATGAGACGAAAAGTAGAGCATCAGGAATCCTTTATATATAATCAGTATTTTAATTATTTTCGATTCATTAATAACTCAATTGAAAATTCTATGTCCAAATTTTCAATCGAAAGATAAAACATTAATAACTCGATTTAAATCAAATGTAATCTTTCGAAAAATCATTTGTCGCAATATAAGAACGGGAATTGCTATCGATATTAAGGAAGTTCAACGTCAATAATATACTCATAGAGCAATATTGCAGTAGAGAATTAAATTAATATAGATAACCAATTGAACCAAACATAATCAAAGGATTATTGCATTCAATAGAAAAAGTATGACTGAATTTATAAATAAAATAAATTCTAAGATTATTTGTTGATGAAAACATTTATAATAAATTTCGAATGACTAAACAAAAGAGTTTAATATTTGAAGAATACATATATGAATAAAAAATCATTACAAATACCATCATATATACAAATTCATTCCTAACTCTACTAGAATATTAGTTACACATATTGAAAATATGCAACAAAAATTCTCCAAGGGATAATATGGAAGAGCCAACCATTATTTTCTTCTCTCTTCTTTGGTTTTTCTTTTCTTTTCTCAAGCTCTCAAAACAATGTCTCTTCCAAGGCATATAAGCATACTAAGCATGGTCTTAGAACACACACCCCTCCCTTCTATTTATAAGCATCCTTCATGCAAGTTATCATGACAAAATCATCACAATTTCAACTTGTTTTTCTATGTTCCATTCTTGAATCCAAGTGATTTGTGAGTTGTCATTTTGATAATTTTCCCACTATGCATGAGCTGGATTTTGCTTGTAGGTTAAGTGTTTCAATTTTGCTTTTCTATCCATTAGTTGTCTTGTATGACTTAATATCTTGTGGTCAAATAATTTGTCTTGAAGAAACTTGAGTGCACTTCATCTTACATGTGAGTTGATCATTAAATTTTCAAGTTGGTGTAGGAGTGCTTGCTAGAAAATATTATGATGACATTTGGATTTGATGCAAGTGACTGAAGAATATTCAGGAACGTTAAGTGCAGGTGCGCCTACTTGATGGTCCATTTTGTCTTGGATCGAGCGGATATCTCTTAAAATATAAAACATAAAAGTTATATATATTTCTCTTGCGGTTCTATATCATCTTGAATCAGCTCAATCAGAGATTGGATGAGAGAGTTATGCTCATATTACGAAAAGACGTTAGAACTGTCTAAAATTCTACAATTATCTTCATTTGCTCCTAATACCTCTATTTGTGTCCTAAATCAAAATATAATAATAATGAATATATTTAGGTATCAAATAAGAATAAAATATTAAACATTCAGAGATAAAAATATGACATTTTATATTCTCATCAATATATTAAATCATGCTTATATCTATTTCAAGATAAATGACTATTAATTTTAATAACATGAATTATATCCATTATTTTCTCATTTTTTTAGCATTTAAATAGAGTATTTAGAGTGCATTTTTGTGCACTTATCACACTCCCCAACTTACTCATTGCTAGTCCATAGTAATTTTCATACAAAATGATGAGAAAGACCAAAGAAAATCACACATAGGGACCATCAAGACATATTTTTTAAATTTGCATATCAAAACAATCTTAAGAATTCAATAACCATTTCACAAGTAATTTTCATATAGCAATCCACAGAGTGTATATGTGTTCCAAACTATTTTTATCAAATCAGAGGTTCCAACATATATAACAGTAGGAATATCTTAAGTAAAAGGTTCAACTCCATAACTCACAGGTATATAAGTGTTTTTGTGCAAGAATTCTCTCTATGAAATTGATAAAGGTGTACATTTACTCTCAGGGAACTTTCGGCAATTATATATAAATAACAAGTAAATATTGATCTTATAATAGGAATACTAACAAATGAGATTTCCACCATTCTTTCCACAAGCATACTTAGGATCGGAAAAATCAATACAAAGGGTTGTAATGTGGCTTAGATTTGGGGTTCATAAGAAGAAAATGGTGAAGAGGTTTCAAAAAATTCCAAGTATACACAAAAGTGAATCTATTAAATTTTTCAGTAGATTATACTTTTCTTTTGATGTACTTTTCAATTTTTTAGATTTTTGACTAAGTATACTTTTTCATCTTCTTTTGCAACTGGCGTCTTTGCAATTTGATGAACTCTTTCATGAATAATTTGATGGACACATCTAGCACCATGCCATTTTTTTCATTGTTTTTTTTTTTGAAATGATAATTTCACACCTAGTACACACTTGGAAGTAAAATGGTAGGAAAATTTAGTGTATAAGCTATACTCTAATGTGGAGAGGTATGGATGATGTAGATATGAAAAGAAAAGGTCATATGTGTATATTGGCTGCTAGAGGTTTATGATGAAAATGGTCAGATTGAAAGGTTCAAACGTTAATCCTAAGTTGACTTTCGTCATATCCCAAGTATATCCACCATCTTACCATAAACCATGTAATGATATTTTCAAAAGAAGTGTCAAATTCAACAGATCAATGGATACTTATCATAATTTCTGTATTTGTAAACTCTCAATTATCATCAAAATTCACATGAATACTTGAGTAAAATAATTCTTTAGTTACATGTGTTAAATCACCATATTACCATAAAATTTGGAGAAGTGCATAAATGGTTCTGTGGATGATTTAGCAAAATGATTTAAGATGCGTTTGTTGAATTCACCAAGATGGTTATGAATGAGCATGAGTATCATGTGTGAAAAGATGCCTGTGTGATGTAAATTTATAAAAAAATTGACAATTTTTTATATTTTGATTGAAATGTGCCACAGAGCTTAAATAACATATTTGTATTCCCACCCCCCAACTTAAATGAAACATTGTTCTCAATATTTAAGAATCAGAATTGAATAACTAAACATGGTAGAATACACCTGATGTGGGATGTGGGTGGCTTGCTTGGCATCAAATATGGTATTTGTCAAAATAAAATTAACCTATAACAAACTAAAGTAAAAAATAAACAAAAGGAAAATGAACGAAAAGAAAATGAAAGAAAAACATATTTGGAGATGGTCAAAATTGATATATTGGGTCCATAAGTGGAATGTCTTCCACTTCCGAAATTTGTCTATCAATTAAGATTTTGAGATGCTGACCATTTACTTTAAAGATACATCTATCTTTTGGATTTTCTATTTTTACCGCCCCATTTGTAAAAACGTTTTTTACTATAAAAGGGTCGGTTCATCTAGATCGAAGTTTTCCTGGATGCTTATGGAGTCTTGAATCATATAAAAATACTCGATCATTAGGCTTAAATGTTTTTCTCAAATTATTTTTATCATGAAATACTTTCATTTTAGCCTTATAGATCTTAGAGTTTTCATAAGCATTATTTCTCAATTTTTCTAATTTTGTCAATTGGAATTTTCTAAGTTTTCCTGCTTTTTCCAAGTCAAAATTAAAATGTTTAATGGCCCAATATGCTCGATGCTCGAGCTCCATAGGCAAGTGACAAGATTTTCTAAAAACAAGTCTATAAGGTGACATGCCTACAGAAGTTTTGAAAACTGTACGGTAAGCCCAAAGTGCATCGAATAGTCTCAAAGACCAATCTTTTCGATTCGGGTTGACCCTTTTTTCTAAAATTTGTTTAATTTCTCTATTCGCATGTTCAACCTGTCCACTTGTCTAAGGGTGGTATACAGTAGAAAGCTTATGTATCACCCCATATCTTTTCATTAAAGTTTCAAAAGAACGGTTGCAAAAATGCGTACCTCGATCACTAATGATAGCACGCGGGGTACCAAATCGAGATAATACATTTTCTTTGAGAAACTTAATTACTGTCCTGTTATCATTGGTCCTACAAGGTGCTGCCTCTACCCATTTTGACACATAATCTACTGCCACAATAATATATAAATATCCAAAAGAAAGAGGAAATGGTCCTATAAAATCAATGCCCCAACAGTCAAAAATTTCAATTACCAAAATTGGGTTTAAGGGTATCATATTATGACGGGTCATAACTCCTAACTTTTGACATCTTTCGCATGAGCGACAATAGATATTTGTATTTTTAAACAAGGTGGGCTAATAAAATCCACACTGCAGGATTTTTGTAGCAGTTTTCTTCATTGAAAAGTGGCCATCACAAGCTTGGGAATGATAAAATTCCAAAACACTTGCAATCTCTTCATCAGGGATGCAATGCCTTAAAATTTGATCAGGGTAGTATTTGAAAAGGTAAGGGTCATTCCAGTAGAATTTTTGTACCTCAATAATAAATTTCCTTTTGTCTTGAATGCTAAAATCTTTTAGTATTTCACCTGCAGCTAAATAGTTCACAATATGAGCAAACCATGGTAGAGAAGTAATAGAAAGTAAATGCTCATTGGGAAAATCATCTTTGATTGGTATGTGATCAGAAGTGTCCTCGAATGTGAGTCTAGAGAGATAGTCTACCACTACGTTCTCCACTCATTTCTTGTCCTTGATGGTGATGTCAAATTCCTGCAAAAGCAAAATCCATCGTATTAATCGTGCCTTAGCATCCTTCTTTGTAAGAAGTTACTTAAGGGCTGCATGATTTGTGAAGATAATGATAGGAGAACCAATCAAATAAGCGCGAAATTTATCCAAAGCAAATACTATAGCTAACAACTCTTTTTCGGTGGTGGAGTAATTCATTTGGGCACTATTTAGAATTCGACTAGCATAGTAAACGACAAAAGGTTTCTCTTCTCTTCGTTGTCCAAGAACGGCACCTACAGCAAAATCACTAGCATCACACATAATTTCAAAAGGTAAATTCCAATCAGGTGGTTATATTATGAGTGCTGAAATAAGCTTGCCAATTAATATTTTGAAAGCCTCTTGACAGGCTTGTGTCCATTCAAATGGGGCATCCTTAGTTAGGAGGTTACATAGTGGTCTAGATATGGCGGAAAAATTCTGTATGAATCTCTTATAAAAACCTGCATGACCAAGAAATGATCTTATATCCTTGACTGTCCTAGGTGTAGGCAATTTAGAGATTAATTCAACTTTTGATTGATCAACCTCCATTCCTTTGGAAGAAATAATATGCCCTAAAACAATACCTGAAGGTACCATAAAGTGACATTTTTCCCAATTTAAAACCAATTCTTTTTATTCACAATGAGTCAGTACTCTTTCTAAACTCATTAAGCATGCATCAAAAGAAGATAAAAAAACAGTCAAGTCATCCATAAAAACTTCCATGCACTTTTCAACCATATCACTAAAAATACTCATCATGCAACGTTGAAAAGTAGCTGGAGCATTATACAGTCAAAATACCACTGACGACACAGCAACGGCGCCAAAATTTGATTACGTCCAAAGAATAACGCGGTCGTTTGTAGTATAGTTTTGGGGTGTCGATTCCACAGGGAGATGGATTGAGAAATTGAATAATAGTAATGAAATTAACAAAAAGATTTAGACGAGTGCGAAAAGTAAATGTTAGAGTGTGACGTAAATTAAAATTATATGAGTAATTTGAAAAGTATAAAAATGAGACGAAAAGTTGAGCATCGAAAATCCTTTATATATAATCGGTATTTAATTATTTTCGATTCATTAATAACTCAATTGAAAATTCTATGTCCAAATTTTCAATCGGAAGATAAAACATTAATAACCAGATTTAAATTAAATGTAATCTTTCGAAAAATCATTTGTCGCAATATAAAAACGAGAATTGCTATCGATATTAAGGAAATTCAACGTAAACAATATACTCGTAGAACAATATTACAGTAGAAAATTAAATTAATATAGATAATCAATTGAACCAAAAATAATCAAAAGATTATTGCATTCAATTGATAAGTATAATTGAATCTATAAATAAAATAAATTCTAAGATTATTTGGTGACGAAAACATTTATAATAAATTTCGAATGACTAAACAAAAGAATTTAATATTTGAAGAACACATATATGAATAAAAAATAATTATAAATACCATCATATATACAAATTCATCCCTAACTCTACTAGAAAATTAGTTACACATATTGAAAATATGTAACAAAAATTCTCCAATGAATAATATAGAAGAGCCAACCATTATTTTCTTCTATCTTCTTTGGTTTTTCTTTTCTTTTCTCAAGCTCTCAAAACAATGTCTCTTCCAAGGCATCCAAGCACACTAAGCATGGTCATAGAACATACACCCCCCCTTCTATTTATAAGCATTCTTCTTGCAAGTTGTCATGATAAAATCATCATAATTTCAACTTGTTTTACCATGTTCCATTCTTGAATCCAAGTGATTTGTGAGTTGTCATTTTGATCATTTATTTTTTCATCATGGATGAGCTGGATTTTGCTTGTAGGTTGAGTGTTTCAATTTTGCTTCTCTATTCATTAATTGTCTTGTATGACTTAATATCTTGTGGTCAAATAATTTATCTTGAAAAAACTTGAGTGCACTTCATCTTGCATGTGAGTTGATCATTGAATTTTCAACTTGGTGTATGAGTACTTGCTGGAAAATATTATGATGACATTTGGATTTGATACAAGTGGCTGAAGACTATTCAGGAACTTCAAGTGCAGGTGAGTCCACTTGATGGTCGATTTTGTCTTGGATCGAGCGGATATCTCTTAAAACATAAAACAAAAAAGTTGTAGATATTTCTTTTTCGGTTTTATATCATCTTGAATCAGCTCAATCGGAAATTGGATGAGAGAGTTATGCTTATATTACAAAAATACATCAGATTTGTCTAAAATTTCGCAATTATCTTCATTTGCTCCTAATGCCTCTATTTGTGTCCTAAATCAAAATATAAAAATAATGAGTATATTTAGGCATCAAATAAAAATAAAATATTAAATATTAAGAGAGAAAAATATAACATTTTATATTTTCATCAATATATTAAATCATGCTTATATCTATCTCAAGATAAATGACTATTAATTTTAATAACATGAGTTATATATATTATTTTCTCATTTCTTTTAACATTTAAATAGAGTATTTAGAGCTCATTTTTGTGCACTCATCAGCCGCCCCCTGTTCTACCACTAAAATTATGTGAATGATCCCACTACTATTATTTTAAATCTTGCATGGTGACTTGCATAGTGACTTGCATAGTAACTTGTATAGTAATTTCAAAACCTATAAATATGGGTTTCAGTTGTTATGAAATTCATAAGAAAATATAGAGAGATAATAAAATTTCAGTTATTAAGACTTCTTAAAAAGTTTCTTATATATTTCTCTCTTGCAATAGTAATTTCTTTTTTAGTTTTATAACATGTTATCAGCACGATAGTTCTATCAATTCTGAAACTAGTAGTCTTATTCCTCTGTAAGTTTTTCAATATATTATTTGCAGTTTTTGATATATTTTATTGATGATTATTATTTAAAATTTGTGTGAATTTATAAATATATTTTCTGAGATACACATAATTATTTCATTATTTATGTGTAGAAAATGACAAATCTTACAAAATTGAAATTTATTACTCTTGACATATCTGAAAAAAATTATTTATCCTTGATACTTGATGCTGAAATCCATCTTGATGCGATGAACTTGGGTGAAACAATTAAATAAGGAAATCAAACGTCCCTGCAGGACCGTGCTAAAATAATGATTTTCTTTCGCCACCATCTTCACGAAAAATTAAAAACTGAATATCTTACAATAAAATATCCCTATATTTTGTAGAATAGTTTAAGGGAGAGGTATGAACACCAGAATATTGTCATCCTCCCAAGAGCTCGTTATGAATGGTTGCACCTGAGGTTGCAAAATTATAAAAGTGTTAGTGAGTATAATTCCACACATTTTAAAATAAGGTCAGTACTAAAATTATGCAGTGAGAAAATCACCGATGATGATATATTAGAGAAGACTTATTTTATTTTTCATACCTCGAATGTGCTCCTGCAACAGCAGTAACGAAAGAGAAAGTTTAAAAAATATTCTGAACTTATATCATGTCTTTTAGTCAGAACAATGAGCTCTTCTTAGAAAACCACCAGTTACACCCTACTGGCTCAATATCATTCCCTGAAGTGAATAGTAATAGGTTTACATCATTCCCAAAAATTAATGGTGCGTCTTTTAAAAAAAATCAGTGACGTGGACGTGGTAGGAGAAATTATAGAAATGTTGGTCCCAGAAGTGACCACAGTAAAAAAGATAATAATAATATATTGTATTACCAGAAGTGGTACAACTCAGAAATGGATAAAAATCTCCAGAATAATTCTTCAAAGAGAAGTGAAGAGGTGTGTCATAGATGTGGAATGACTAGACATAGTCACGTACCTGTCGTATGGTCAGACACTTAACTGATTTATATCAAGTATCTACTAAAGGAAAGAATAAAATGTATGAAACAAATTTAGTAGAACCATAAGATGATTTTTTAAATTTAGTAGATGTAGATGTTACTCATCTTAATTTTTCCGATTTCTTTAATCATCCTGAAGGTAGAATTGACCACTTAATTGGAGATGGAAGTGTTCCACTCAATTAATGTATTTTCTTTCTATTATTTGTAATAAAAGTTTTGTATATTTTTGTAAAATCATAGATCACATTGATGAGTTTTTTATCTCTGGGTTGAATGATAAAGATATATGTCTGGCTGACAGTGCTATAACTCACACAATTCTCAAAGAAAATAAATATTTTCAAAATCTAACACTAAACAAAACTTATGTCCATACTATATCAGGTTCATCAGATTTAATAGAGGGCTCCAGAAGAGTTTATATTGTGTTGTCTAATGACACCAAATTTTGTATTGATGATACTTTATTCTCTTCACAATCCAGAAGAAATTTATTGAGTTTCAAAAATATATGTCTTAATGATTACCATATTGAAACGACCAATGAAGGCAGTAAAAAACATCTTCTTATTACTAAAATAATATCGGGCCAGAAGCTCATATTAGAAAAATTGTCTGCTCTATATTCTAGATTGTATTATACAAAAATGAGAACAATTGAATCATATGTGGTAATGCAACAGAAGTGCATTGACCCCAAAATATTTATGACTTGGCATGATCGCCTTGGACATCCGGGATCTATAATGATGAGATGAATTATTAAAAATTCGTATGAGCATCCTCTACAGAATCAGAAGATATTTCTACCCAATAAATTTCTGTGCTCTACATGTTCTCAATGTAAGTTGATTATCAGACAATCTCCCTCAAAAGTCAGTATTGAATCTTCATCTTTTTTACAAAGGATTCACGGAAATATATGTGGGCCTATTCATTCATCAAGTGAATCATTTAGATACTTTATGGTTTTGATTGATGCATCTAATCGATGGTCACATGTTTGTTTGCTTTCCACTATAAATGTTACATTTGCTAGACTTCTTACTCAGATAATCAAACTACAAGCACAATTTCCTGGTATCCAATTAAAACTATTCGATTGGATAATGCAGTTGAATTTTCATGTCAAGTTTTTTATGATTATTGCATGTCAATAGGAATAGATTTTGAACATCCTGTTACCCATACACATACTCAAAACGGTTTAGCTGAATCTTGGATCAAAAGGTTTCAGCTAATCGCTAGACCTTTACTTATGAAATCAAGAATTCCTATTTCGGCTTGGGGATATGATATACTTCATACCGTATCATTAATTCGCATTAGACCATCTGCATATCATAAATATTCTCCATTACAGCTTACATTCGGTCAACAACCAAATATTTCTCATTTTCGTACTTTTGGATGTGCTATATATGTTTCAATTGCACCTCCACAACGTACAAAAATGGGTCCTCAATGTAGACTTGGGATATATGTTGGTTTTGATTCTCCATCTATTAGCAAATATCTTGAGCCCCTTACAGAGGACATATTTAAAGCATGTTTTAAGAATTGTCATTTTGACGAATCCACTTTTCCATTAATGAGTAAAAAAAAGTCGGTGCCTAAAGTATGACAATATATTATTTGGGATAATAAGACCCTATCTCAATTTGATCCTCCTACAAATAAATATAAACTGGAAATTTAGAAGATTATTCATTTATAAAATGTTGCAAATCAATTACTGGATGTATTTACTGACACTAAAGGTGTAGTAAAATCTTATATTCCTGCTGTTAATGCTCCAACAAGGATTGAAGTCCCTGAATGACAAATTGTCAAAACAGCAATAAGTGAATCTAAGACACGACTGAAGGGTGGAAGACCTATTGGTGCAAAAGATAAAATTTTCAGAAGGAAAAGAATACAAAATGAATTTGGTGTTCCTGAAGAACATGTACCTACAATACAGGCTACAAATATAATTGTTACTCCTAAAGAGTTCAAATCTTCTATTCCAAAATCTCCTGAAGAGAAAACTCCTGAAAAATATAAATCTCTTGATAAAAGACCTCCTGAAGAGGTGTTTCATGAAATGTTTTCCCCTGAAGAGGAACAGGTACCTGAAAATAATAAGAGCTCAATACATTTCATGTACTGTAGAAATTCTAGATAGAAATAAAACTGTTGTCGACAACATATTTTCATATAAAATGGCCCTTGACATTACCAGAAGTAATGAAGAAAGTGAGTAAAGAACCGTCGAAGAATGTCAATGTAGAAATGATTGGCCAAAATGGAAAGCAGCCATTGAAGCTGAATTAAATTTGCTAGCAAAGCAAGAAATATTTAGATCTGTTATCCAAACACCAAATGGTGTAATACCTGTTGGATATAAGTGGATATTTGTACGAAAACGTAATGAGAAAAATGAAATTGTACGATATAAAGCACGGTTTGTCGCACAAGGTTTTCTACAGAAATCCAGAATTGATTATGAAGAAACATATTCTCTAGTTATGGATGCAATCACATTTAGATTTTTGATTAGTCTAGTTGTTACAAAAGGATTAGAAATGCGGTTGATGGATGTAGTTACTGCATATTTATATAGATCCTTAGACCATGACATATATATGAAAATCCCTAAAAAATATAAAATGCCTGAAGTATCTACAAGTAAATTTAGAAATATGTACTCTATCAGACTACAAAGATCTTTATATGGGTTAAAGTAATCCGGATGCATATAGTATAATTGCTTAAGCGAATATCTATTGAAAGAATGATTTGAGAATAATCCTATATGCCCATGTGTTCTTATTAAGAAATCAGAATCTGGATTTGTCATTATTGCAGTTTATATTGATGATTTAAATATTGTGAGAACTCCTGAAGAGATCTCAAGAACTTCTACATATTTAAAAAATGAATTTGAAATGAAAAATCTTGACAAAATAAAACTTTATCTCAGCCTACAGTTTGAGCACTTGCCAAATAAAATTTTTATTCATCAGTCCATGTATACTGAGAAAGTCCTGAAGCATTTTTATATGGACAAAGCTCATCCCCTGAGTACTTCAATGATTGTTCGAACACTTGATGTGAAGAATGATCCATTCCATCCTTGTGATAACGATGAAAAAATTTTTGGTCCTGAAGTACCATATCTCAGTGCAATTGAAGTTTTAATGTATCTTGCAAATTGCACTCGACCAGATATTACATTCTCAATTAATCTACTTGCAAGATATAGTTCTGTATCAACTCGAAGGCATTAGAATGACATTAAACATGTCCTTCGTTACTTTCATGGTACAGTTGATATGAGATTATTTTATCAATGTGGATCAAATCCACAATTGATTAAATATGCAGATGCAGGTTATCTTTTAGACCCACACAGAGGTAGATCTCAAACTGGATACTTATTTACTTATTGAGATAATGTCATATCATGGAGATCTGTTAAGCAGACACTATCTAATACTTCTTCAAATCACTCAGAGATCATTGCTATTCATGAAGCAAATCGAGAATGTATTTGGCTGAGATCAATTTTCAACATATCCAGGAAAAGTGTGAACTCTTCATGATCAATAATAACCCAATAAGTTTATATGAAAATAATACTGCTTGTATCATTCAAATCAGATGAGGATATATCAAAAATGACAGAACCAAATATATTTCACCTAAATTCTTTTATAATCATGAACATCAAAAGAAATGTGAAATTGATGTCAAACAGATACGATCTAGTGATAATCTAGCATATTTATTCACAAAGGCATTACCAACTGCGACATTCAAGAAGATTGTGCATAACATTGGAATGCGAAAACTCAAAAATCTATTGTTATACACTTTTCAGGAGGAATAAATGTCCTGAAAACTTGTGCTGATTGTACTCTTTTTCCTTTGTTAAGGTTATGTCCCACTGGGTTTTCTTTTACAAGGTTTTAATGAGACAATCTTAAAGCACTTGTGGATACATAAGAAGGTTGTACTCTTTTTCTTTCGCCATTGGTTTTTCTTCTCATTGGGTTTTTCCTTGGTAAGATTTTAAAGAGACAGATTTTTTATGGGTGGTCATTCAAGGGGAAGTGTAATAAAACGAAAATCGATTGGAGGGACGGCTGCCGTCTTTTGTCCCACCACTAAAATTATGTGAATGACCCCACCACTATTATTTTAAATTTTGTATAGTGACTTGCATAGTAATTTCAAGATCTATAAATATGGGTTTCAGTTGTTATGAAATTCATAAAAAAATATATAGAGAGAAGAAAGTTTCATTTATTAAGAGTTCTTAGATAGTTTCTTATATATTTCTTTATTACAATAGTAGTTTTTTCTTTAGTTGTATAACAATATGTTTAAATTATTCGAATAATAGTAATTTGGCGTCAAGCCAAGGCTAGTCTCAAAGTATAAGATCTGTTGAGGGAGCAACTGAAGCTAAAACCGAATCAGAAGAAGATGAAAAGTAGCTAAATACTTAGACACGGCAACTCTGTTTTTAATCTCGTATTTGGAAGTTAAAATAACTAAATAAAATAAATATATAAAATAAAATAAATAATTTATGTTTTTCAAAATCTCAATACAATTTTTTCAAATACTAATACAAAATTAATATTAAAAAAATATTTTAATGATATTTTATTTTTATTTTTAATTTATCTCATCTGATCTTATTTCATCTCTAAAAACAAACAGAACCTAAGTTATAGTCTTCTAATAACCAAGGGTGTTCAAGCAAGTTCTGGATCGAGAATTGAGTCAATCCGGCCTGGAACCAAAGGCTCAAAAGTGGTTTGGACTCCAATCTGAATTCGCCCGGATTGAAATCCAGGTTAGATCCGGATCCATCCGGTTTCTAGATTTTAAACTTTTTTCTTTTAAATATTTAAGCTAGTATTATTACTTTTTGTAGAAAATATTGTTGTGAAAATATTGTTAAAAAATCTTCTATTTCGTTATAATTTTTCCAAGAAGTAATGTTAAAAAGTAAATTTTTTTTTTATTATATAAAAGCCCATATTTTATCGTTATCCATGGACCATAATGATAATATATATATATATATATATCAAAATGTAAAACTAACTTTTTGTTATGAATAGCTAAAGCTATAAACAACTGATTTAGTGTTTAGCTAAAAAAAAAATTTGCTACATATTACATTGTTCAAACTAATTTACTTAGAATATTACAAAACACATACTAATAAGGTGATCAAGGCCAAAAAACTGAAAATTCATGTACATTGACTCTGTCCAAAGTTGCCCTTCCTCCATGCTAGATGGGAGGCCTGACCGCAATGCCAAATGAACAAAACCCTGCATGGACAAAGTGATTGGCCAGAAATTTGCTTTAAAATAGAACATTAGAAAGAAAGTGCAAGAAATTCAACTAATCATTTAGTTTTCATCTAAGTATATTTGTTAGAAAATCGAGGATTCCCTTCTTTATTTTCATGTATGGTTCCATCTGCATACTACATTTAATCCAAGTAAAACAGATTTCCAAGAAAAGGCCTCAGGACATTTGCTAGCCATAGACAATGCCACCACAAACTCCACTATTTGTAATAAATAGTAAACATAAGGAAAATAGATACCAAAATGGAAAAATTATTGCCTTTTTAAATTTGAGTAGTTTCGGATTTTGTGATAAAACATAAAAATTAAATATAATATTTTCTTATATGAATAATTCATGGAAGATGCATAAAGTTAACATTTCCCTTTCATGACTACCAAACACACAGGAAATATTAGCACTTAGAGACCACAACCTTTTTGTTCAAGATAGAAGAACACGCAATTGACAACATTGCAATTAAGAGAAAGATCGGAAGGCAAAAATAACTGCATCCTGATTAGGGGCTAGTTGATGTTAATCCGGTTATTCTAAAAATGTTGAGATTTCGTTTCTGTTTAAATTGGGAGATAAGATGAGTTTAGTTTATTTTTTAATATTATTATTATTTTAGAGTTTAAAAATGTGTATTGGAATTTGAAAAATGTGTATAGAAATTTGTGTTTTGTATGGAAAATTAAAAAAATATAATGATAAAATGGAGACGAGTTGATAAGAGTATTGAATCCAAACCGAGCAGGCCAAGTTTGTATTGGGAGCTAAAATCAAAAAATTTCAAACTTTTCTAAAACTATTTTTTCAAATATCAAAACAAAACTAATATTAAAAAGATATATTATAATAATATTTTTTTAAATCTCATCTCATCTAATCTCTAAAAACAAATTGTGCTTTAGATATACTTGTTATTGTTCATATGAGTAAGTGTCTTGAGTATAGTTTCTCCCCATCATTTCACTACTTAGGAATAATCTTTTTGCTTTTTAATATTTATACAAGATTAGTTATTGTGGTTCTATTTAAATTCATCTTTAAGTGGTCAATTTTTTATTAACAAGGATTAGTTTATTTTGTTTCCGGCTTGATCTCTATCATATTATTTTACACTACTTCTAACCCAACACTCTCAATAAACAGCCAGTCGAATATATAAAACCCACCCGATAAATGGACCTCACAGCAAACAAGCTTACAAATAGATCCTTGCAAACCAAGATTCAGGCCCAAACAAACCAAACACCCAAACTGCGTATTGCCCATTTCGTCTCAAACAACGAACACCCAAACCATTATGCACGCACAAATCATGCCACAGAAACATAAAGAGAGAGAGAGAGAGAGTGTGTCCTAGAATCGATGGAGATCGGCTCGATTTTAAAGTTAAACGTTGACAGCAAATGGTCACAATCATAGTCACGGAGATCGGCATAAACGAAGAGGTTGATGGCGAGGCTAGAGTTTGAAGTTAGAGACAGAGAGAGGGTAATTCGCTACCTACGAAATTAGAATGGGGGTGTCTAATAGTCGATTTAATCTTTTTAAAATTCAGACACTAGTTTTAAAATTCGGTACCGAATTTGAAATTATCATCTGGACCAATGGATCTAGATTTATAATATCTAGGTTCCAAATCTTGTTTAATATGGGTGGGAAACCGGATATCCAGTTTCCAAACTAGCTAGGGAAAAAAAACCAACCCGGATGAACACTCTTACTAATAACCAACCCTTGAATTGAGCCAATCGACCCATCCTAGCAACTTAACACCAAAGGCAACCATTTGATAAGTCAATCAAATTTTCTTGGACAAAAGAAAGGGTATCTCAATTAAGAGAGAGAATGGAAAAATCCCATATGATCGAATATATCTAACAAGTCACATTATATGTCAGCCCAAAATGTATCTTCCTCTCCAGGGTTTCGACAAGATACTTTCGGAACACTAATAGGCATTAAATAAAAAAAAATTTAAGTATTATATCTTACTTTGATGTGAGAGCATAACAATGAGTTTATTGTCTTAATATCAATAAGATTAGCATTTATCATTATTTATCTATAAAAAAAATAAGTTCATAATATAAAATAAAATAAAATAAAAAAGAAGAAGAAGAAGACAGAATGACTATGAAATTTTTTATGAATAGGTATTTTTAATGATATGAACAAATATGTATACTTTTATTCATAAAAAATGTACGTGGAATTCCTCCTCCTACCATTGCATTTTAATACTTATTGGATATAAAATAAATCTACTTCTTTTTGTTCCTACAAATAGAAATATTACATCATTACTAATCCTACTATTATTTCTAGTATGAGTAATCATCCACCATTTTGGTATCTTATTGAATAAAAACAGTGACAATATTTAAAATTAAATAAAATCTAATTAATGAAAATAATACTAAAAAAATGAAAGCGTGATTAGAATGAATAATTCATAAATACGAATCAAAAGATTCTATGAAATCAGAAAGATTTTTCATATTTAATCATCATACCATATTATATTGACAATTTCAAAAAAATTGTTCATACTATGAATATAGTTTGATGACGATCTTCTATTCTTTTACTTGACGCAATTGGGTCATCCTAGACTTGAACTAGAGACCTCACCCGCGTAATAAATAATCACACCTATGGCCGAACAAATTGAGAAAGAATCAATAGATTCATTTTCGAGAGCAATTCATCCTTCCCAAATAAGAATAGAACAAATATTAATCATTTTTTCGAGAATTTACTCAAAATAAGGGGTTAAATAGCATAGTTTTTTCCAAAAAGAGATTAGATCAGATCCAAGGCTAAAAGAAATTTCCAATAGAGAAATAAAGAGGAATTACATATAAAGAAGAAGTAACGTGATAGTAGACCGATTAACTTTTCCAAACCTTACAAAATGAATTTGATTGATCGTGCAGGTGCAATAGGGCAAGAGTAAGTGAACAATATCTCGTGCACCAAAATTGGCTTGTTCGATATTATCTTGTACTGAAGCAAGCAAATTTATTGTATTTTATTCATATTATTCTCTTCCCTAAAAGGATAAAGCCCAATGCGTAGTGGGTTAAGAATGAACTTGTTTTAATATATTGTGGGAAAAATGGGTCCAGCCCGTGAGCTAGCTGGGAGCTTAGCCTCCTCCACCAAAATAAAGGGTGATTTTTTTTCCCTTTCTTGGAGGACATCGTTTGGTCTTAGGGGTGGAAAACCCTAGTTCATTTTTGTTTCCCCCTCTCCAGTCTTGCATCCCCTTCCTTTTTTTCTCTTTAGTTTTCTTCTTTGTTCTTCTTCTCTTTCCATGTGCCGACCACCTTCACCTTCACCTTCATAGCCATTGCCTTCTACCACTTCTTTAGCTCCATCCCATCGCCACCACCATGCGGCCCTGTGTGTCAGCGTCATTTGCGCATCCCCCTACTACTGTTGGACCACCACCAGTAACCTCCTATCAGAAATCGAGTTCACAACACGTTGCACTTGGCTTCTTCCGGCCATGTGAGCACTACCAATCACAATAATGTTTGAAGTCACAGTAGCTTGCCTCACACTAAACCACTTAAATCTACCGTTCGAAATCTCACTACCTAAGGTCATGACACCATCGAGCCAAGCTAGATTTCACCATTTGAAAAACCCATCACATAGTCCTCTTCTTCGTTTCAATCTTATCCTCAACCCCTGAGTTTCTCTTTTCCTTCTCTTTGAATTCCATCCCGTGCGACTTAGGGATTTTTGCCTAGGGTTCTGCCGCATGCTGTTGTGATCCGTTGCCTTATGGGGGAGTGCTAGAGGTTGCTCAATCACCCTCTCACCCTTTTCTCTTGTACTAGATCAATCTCACTCTTAGACCCACAAAAAAAATTTTGAGTTTGGATGTCCCTCTCTTTTAGGGTTGCGCTACTGCCTACCATCGCAAGGAACCATGGGCCACCACTACCAGTCGCTTTACAATAATTGTCTGACTAGTTCTTGTCCCTTGCCCCTCTGCTCAACTTTGTTTCCCTTGAAAAATCTGCCTATCCCAAGCCCAAACCACCCATTTTGGGTTATGTTCTGCCACCAACCTCATTCTCCACCGACCCTTTTAGGCTCTGTTTGATTTGTAAATCCAACTCAGTACACTTCACTTTAAACTCTTTCAACCATCCAAGCATCTTCATTAAACTAGTTTCAATAAAACTTACGTGGGTTTGCTAACCTCATATTTTTTTTTTCTTTTCAACTGTTTTTTATCCCATTTCTTTCTCTTTTTCGATTGAAGTGATTCATCTGGCAACTTTCTTTTTTTTATCCTTCTTTTTCGACGGCCAGCTTAAGTGCGTTAGTTTTTTATTATTCTTTTTTGTTTTCCCACCAACTACTCTCTCTCTCTCTCTCTCTTAATCACTATCAATCAGTAACATTAATAGGCCGAAGTTTTGTTTACTCACAATTCATCTAGTCATCTACTACAATGAACAATGGGCCCTACATAATTTACATCTCTTCATAAATTTATCTAAACTGATTTAACCATCCAAACACATTTTAAACTCATCTAAGGGAATCCTATAAACTTACTCAACCATCTCCCCACTACTATTCATAAAGAACTCAGCCCACTTCAACATCCAATGCAGCCTTAAGTTTCATTAGATCTGCCACCCACTATGTTTCCAACATTGGAGTCTCACATGATGCACAGATTTGTCGTTGTCCTTCGTGCACCGCCACTACTGGCGTTATGCTCCGTCAATCCTGGCACTACCTTAGTAAGTTGTGTACTGCTCTATTTTTGTATTAAATTTCGGACATTGTCCGTTTTAACTAACTGTTATCCATCTTACAGCAATGCGCATGCACACACAAGATATGTTAGACAATGTACTTAATCATCCAAGATTATATTTTGTGTGGTAAGTAACTCTCTAGTGCAACCCTTGAATTTCTGTCGTGATCTTATCACAAACACTGTTACAATTTAGTTGTGTTGAGAAAGTTCTTAGGCTCTGTGAAGTGTTGGAATAAAAACTATAGTATGTTGATGTAAAATTTGGTAGTTGGCAAATTTCTAGTGAAAAACCTATTATAAATGAGTTGTAACTAATGGTGGACAGAGTACACATGAAGAGGATCAAAATGGCTTGAGAAAAACCGAACACAGTGATCTCGCTCGACCCTCGCTCAACATGGCGCTCGAGCGAAGTCCAGGCAGAGACTTCGCTCGACACTCGCTCAACATGGCGCTCGAGCAAAGTCCAGGCAGAGACTTCGCTCGACACTCGCTCGACATGGCGCTCGAGCGAAGTCCAGGCAGAGACTTCGCTCGACACTCGCTCGATATCCCGCTCGAGCGAAGTTAGTGATAAATGGATTTCTCTAGGGTTTGAGCGCCGTTTTTGAAGGTGGCCTATAAATATATCTTTAAGTCCTCAGCTGCAAGAGAAAAAGATAGAGGAAAAGCCAAGGAGCCCCATTTCATCCCTTGAGAGAAACATCTCCATTGTTTTCAAGGATCATTCTCTTGGATTATATTTCTCCCCCACAACACACATTCATAATTTTAGTGAGTCCATTGGAGTGGACGTGTTCATCAAGCTGGAAGAGTTCTTCAAGGTGCTTGGATGAAGAAATCAAGGTGTTCGTGTGAGAAGCTATAGAAAGGTCGGAGTTCCGGCACTACATGCGTGTAGAGATCGAGTGGGTCACTCGTGGTGTTGCAAGACAAGTTTAGATGCTCTTGTTGGTTTGTAAGTGTTTCTAAATTAGTTGTAACAAACTAAAATTTCTATAGTGGATTAGAGGTGGTGTCTTACACCCAGAGTGGTTTTAGATTTTGAAGAGGTTCTTCAAATGAGTTTCCACTTCGTAACCAAAATCAGTGTGTTGATTTCTCATTTGATTGCTTTTGTTTGTTGATTAATTTTTAAACTGCTATTGTTTTTGTTAAACACCTATTCACCCTCCCTATAGGTGTGTAAGGTAATTAGCTACCGCTTTTTCAATTGGTATCAGAGCGGGTACACTTAGTTAGGATTAACTTCCTGAGTGTGATTCTGCTTTGGTGGTCAAGATGGATAGGTCTCAATCCCTCTCATCACCACCATATTTTGATGGTAGCAACTATGCTTATTGGAAAGTTCGAATGAGAGCGTTTCTTAAGTCTATAGATGAACGTGTGTGGGTGTCCTTGATAAGAGGATGGAAAGAGCCCGTCACCATTGTTGATGGAGTAGAAGTTCCCACAGATGTGGATAACTACTCAAAGGATGAGTTAAGTGAAATTAACTGGAATAGTAAAGGCCTAAATGCAATTTTTATGGCCGTGTCCCAGGAGGAGTTCAAACGAATCTCCATGTGTAATACAAGTAAAGAGGCATGTGACATTCTTGAGATCACTCACGAAGGAACTAGGGCTGTAAAAAATTCTAAACTCCAAATGCTTACCACCAGCTTTGAGGAAATTAGAATGAAGGAGGATGAAACCTTTGATGTCTTTTATGCAAGATTGAATGACATTGTAAACTCTCGGTTCAACTTGGGAGACAAAATCCCAGAAAATAGAGTTGTACGAAAAGTTCTCAGATCTCTTCCTGAGAGATTTCGTCCCAAGGTTACTGCAATTGAGGAAAGTAAAGACTTGGATGTCATGAAAATAGAAGAGCTGGTGGGTTCCCTGCAAACTTATGAACATACTCTGCCATTGGATAGGAAGAGCAAGTCCATTGCTCTTAATACAATTCAAGAGGACTCAGATGAGTCATTCGATGAATTAGCAATGAGTGACAGAGAAATAGCATTTTATGCTAAGAAGTTCAGAAAAATGTTTGTAGCAAAAAGGCACAGGAGCCAAAGACCAGAGAAGAAGAAGCTTGGGAGATATATTGAGGGGTCAAGCTCAGAGAATAAAGAAAGAGCTTCCAACAATTACATTAGGCCTAACAAGGACAAGACACAAGTACAGTGTCATGAATGTCATGGATTTGGTCACATTCGCTTGGAGTGTGTAAATTATAAGAAGAGCAAAGAAAAGGCAAAGATTGCCTCTCTAAGTGAAAGTGAGTCTGAATCGAGTGACTCATCTGGCAACTCCACTCCCAAAAGGAATCTCAACTACATGGCATTTACATCTTCCGTTGGAGACATAGATCAGTGCAGTGAACAGGCTTCTGATGATTGTAACATACCGGAAGATGAGTCCGAGTGTGAAGATCAATTGCTAGAAATCTATGAAAAACTTTACAAGGAGTGCATGAAATTGAGAAAAGTCAACAAAGCACAGACTGAAAAGATAATTCAGTGCAAACAAGAAAATGATGAGCTCCAAGGCAAACTGAATGAAACTTATATCCTGACTGACCAATTGCGAAAGAAAAGTGAGATTTTGGAAGATGCTATGGAAACTAAGGAAAATGAATTAACCCAGCTAAAGGAAAGATTGCTGGCCTTTTCCACTGGAAAACAAAATCTGGACAAAATTCTAACTCTTGGAAAGCCCTCAGGAGACAAGAGTGGAATAGGTTATGTTAGAGGAAAGTTTGAAGTGGGTACGAGCTCGAAAACTCCTCAAAACAGCATGGTGAAAAATCACCCATTAGCAAAGGGAAAGAAAGTCATACATGCACAAAAGTTTGTTTCATCTCAAGAGAAACAAATAGCTCACAACACAAGACCCGTGTGTCATCACTGTGGGAAGTTGGGTCATGTGAAAACAAATTGTTTGAAATTTAAAAGACTCACCAGAAAAGCTCCTAAGGATGACTTGCCAGTCAGGAAACAACAAACTCACAAAGAATACCGCATTTGTCATAATTGTGGCAAGTATGGTCACATCCGGCCTAACTGCTATGAGCTCAAAAAGCTCTCTGTGAGAAATAAAAGGAGAAAACCAAAAGGAGATCACATAAATCTGTGGGATAAAGTCATGGTTCTCACTAGACAAAATGCTCGTCTAAATGCCAAGATAGACAACCTGACAAGTACCCAGAAGGTTGTGCAAGTCAACTCTCCAAAGGTCAAAAGAGTGTGGGTCAAGAAGGAGGAAAGAGACACATGTCACATTGCTCACATTGCCTTGAAGACCCAGAACAATTCACTGTGGTATCTTGATAGTGGGTGTTCACGACACATGTCCGGTGATAAAACTCTTTTTAAGACAATTGAAGAGTACAAATGTGGGACAGTGACATTTGGAGATGGTGGAAAAGCAAACATAATTGGGAAAGGTAAAATTAACATTACTGGACTACCGGCATTGAGAGAAGTTCTATATGTTGATGGATTAAAAGCAAATCTTCTTAGCATAAGCCAAATGTGTGATAATGGTGCCGAAGTTCGGTTCTCAAAAGATATGTGCGTTGTTTCTGATAACAATGGACAATGCTTGATGCAAGGAACCAAGACATCTGACAATTGCTATGGTATCGCTCCCATTTCACAGTACAGCTGCAATAGTACTAAAAGTGAGGCCACTACTCTCTGGCATCAAAGACTTGGGCATGTGAATCACAAAAATTTGTCAAAGATTGCTAAGAAAGAAATGGTGATTGGACTGCCCGAACTTGGGAAAGTGGAGACATCTGTTTGTGGATCATGTCAAGTGGGAAAACAAGTTCGAGCAGCCCACAAGAACACAACAGATATCCTGACCAAAAGACCTTTAGAGTTGTTACACATTGATCTTATGGGACCCTCTAGGACTGAAAGTTTGGGGGGAAAGAAATACATACTGGTGGTGGTAGATGATTTCACCAGATACTCTTGGGTAGAATTTTTGAGGGAAAAGGGTGAGGCTTCAAATGTGATAAGGAACTTATGTAAGAAGCTTCAAAATGAAGAGAATTGGACAAATGCCATGCATGAAGAAATTAATCAATTTGTGAGAAATGATGTGTGGTACCTGGTCCCAAGACCTGAAATGCACAATGTTGTAGGTACAAAATGGATCTTCAAGAACAAATCTGATGAAAATGGAATGATTGTACGGAATAAGGCAAGATTGGTGGCACAAGGTTATGCCCAAATGGAAGGAATAGACTTTGATGAGACATTTGCACCGGTGGCAAGGCTTGAGTCAATCCGAATACTATTGAGTATTGCTTGCCATATGTGTTTCAAACTCTATCAAATGGATGTAAAGAGTGCATTCTTAAATGGAATCCTTCAAGAAGAAGTGTATGTCGAGCAACCAAAAGGTTTCGAGGATCCAAAATATCCTAATCATGTCTATAGGTTGAAGAAAGCCCTGTATGGGTTGAAACAAGCTCCCAGAGCCTGGTATGAGAGGCTAACTTCGTATCTTTTGAAGCACAAGTTTCTGCGAGGAAGTGTTGATAGGACACTTTTTATCCGGAAAGTGGGTGAGGAGATAACTGTAGCTCAAATCTATGTGGATGATATTGTGTTTGGATCATCCGTTGATGACCTAGCTCTTGAGTTTGCAGAAGAAATGAAGAATGAATTTGAGATGAGTATGGTGGGTGAGCTAACTTTTTTCTTGGGACTCCAAGTAAAACAGTTAGATGAAGGGTTGTTCATATCCCAGTCAAAATATGCAAAGGACCTGCTGAAAAAATTTGGATTAGATGGGAGTAGCCATGCTAGAACTCCTATGAGCACAAGTGTAAAACTCAGTGCTGATGTGTCAGGAAAGGAAGTTGAGCAATCTATGTACAGAAGCATGATTGGGAGTCTACTGTATCTCACTGCTAGTAGACCGGACATTGCTTTCAGTGTCGGCGTTTGTGCTAGATTCCAAGCAAACCCCAAAGAATCCCATCTCGTGGCTGTCAAACGCATACTTCGCTATGTGAATGGTACAGTGAATTATGGAATTTGGTACTCCAGAGATTCCAACACTGAGCTTGCAGGCTACTCTGATGCTGATTGGGCGGGAAATGCCGATGATAGAAAGAGCACTTCAGGTGGATGTTTTTATATGGGAACAAATCTTGTTGCTTGGATGAGTAAGAAACAAAACTCCATTTCTTTGTCTACAGCTGAGGCTGAATACATTGCTGCTGGGAGTTGTTGTACTCAATTGTTGTGGATGAAACAAATGATTCGTGACTATGGTATTACTCAAGGTGTGATGAGCATCTATTGTGATAATACCAGTGCCATCAACATCTCTAAAAATCCTGTCCAACATTCTAGGACCAAGCATATTGACATTAGGCATCATTTCATTCGGGAACTTGTGGAAACACATGTAATTACTCTTGAGTACATTCCCACCGAACATCAATTAGCAGATCTTTTTACCAAACCATTAGATGGTTTTCGTTTTGAGTGTCTTAGAAAGGCTATTGGTATTTGTGTTTTAACACAAGAGATGTAACATGCATTTCATACATTGCATGCATATCATTTTTTTTGCATTGTTATTCTTCTGGTCTTCATCTTCTTCTTTGTCCTTCCTCTGATTCATTTGTCCTTTCAAGCATGTGTCTTGTGAAAATTGTATCATAGGCTTATATTGCAAAGGTGTAAGATGTGTGTCATTTTAAATATGCTTTTTGCCGCACACACTACACGCCTAGCTCAATCTCTTGACATTTGACCTTATGTGAGACTTTGGGGAGGCAATCAAAAGTGTAAGGGGGAGCCTTATGAGTGATCAGAATTGACCTCGGGCTAGATGACCTGTGTAAGAACTTTTGTATCCAAAAAGGAAAGAAAATGAAAAAGCTCTATTATTGTATATATAAAAAAAAAAAGGTCAAAATAGAAATCCTGACTCTAGTTCTATTAGACACAAGAAATTAGGTCCTAGCAGCATTGGGTTTGACTTTCTGCACTTTGACGGGTCTCCCAAACTCTTATGGTTTCTTGTTTAGCCCAACCCCACTCACACCTCTTGGTTAAAATTTCTTGATTGAGCAAGAGCACTATCCAAACACGCATAGTCATATTAATTGTGACATACAGTCTTTATACGTGCGTGACATTGAGTGTATGATATCATTTTACATTTGCTCTGCTACATATTTTTTTTAAAAATTGTCCCCAAGTTTGAAGTTAAAAAAAAAAAAAAAAAAAAGGCTGCAATTTCGCTCGATAACTCGCTCGACCATAAAATCTCGCTCGAGCGAAAAACCCTTATATTGCGCTCTGCATCGCGCGATAAGCCAGTCTGCCGCACCTCATCTTCCTTCTCTCATTCTCCTTTCTCTCATCTTCTTTCAAACACTCACTCCAAACCTCATCATCTCATTTTCTCTCAAACACTCAATCAACGGTAAGCTTTCCTCTATCCATTTCTTCTAATTTTTTTTTTTCTTTTTCACGGATCATTCCATTCATAGGGTTGTGTTTGGATTTCATTAGGTTAGTTTTTTTTTTTTTGGGAAACTTGGTGGTTTCTTTTTTGGTATGGATGAACCTATTAGAGTAGTGTTGTATTTAGGGAGGAATGAGAAAATTAATTGGGTCTTAAACCCATGATTACACAGCATGCACACTACATGTTCGATAAAATGCCTCAATGAAATTTTATCTTCCATTTTCTCTCTCCTTTTGTGCATTGCTCTTTAGACAAAATGTATGTTTCATTCATAGTCTGCACACCTTGATGAGAACATTGTTGGGTCACATTTTAGGCATGTTAGGTATATAAGGCATTTTAGGCATCATATGTTGGTATCATGTCATATATGTCTCACTGTCTGTACTTGGTCCATCTACAGCTGTCATGGCATCTCGGCGTGTTCGTCCTCGCACTGCCCCATCCGCCTCTCGGACTTACTTCCACAGTCCCCAAGCCGCGGAACTCTACACACAGAATTTTTCTCATCGCTCCCTCCTTGTGGAACGTGAAGTTCTTCTCGGTGAGTTTCGGGATACCTATCCCATCGTCCCTCAGATCTTTGAGTCGCGCCAGTGGCTTGCTTTGACCACTGGTCATCCCGTTCCCTCGGTGGAGTTGGTCAGGGAGTTCTACTCGAACATCCATGACATCTCAGAGGGATCTTTTCAAGTGGATATCCGGAATATCACCTTCCGGGTGACTCCCAATCTAGTGGCACATTTACTAGGGGTACCACGAGTAAACAATCCAGTTTACCCCTATCTCTATACCCCAGCCCCTAGCAGACCTGATCTGGGTCGCTTTCTCACCAGGTCTCCTATGACTTGGACTGGGATTCCTCCTCTAGCGACCAAGTCGTTTCCCCATGCATACCAGATTGTGAGTCGGATTGTTTTGACCAACATATACCCTACTGGACACTATAGTGACATTGGTCCAGATCGTGCCCTTCTTCTACATGCCTTGCTCACTGATGTCACTATTGATTTGGGCAGTCTTCTTGGTCGGGTCATGATAGAGGCCCATATGTCGTCAAACTTTCGAACTGGTCTTCCTCTTGCATGTCTCATTACGAGAATAGCCTTGGCTCAATCTGTGTCCATCACTCCCCAGGAACTTAGAGTGAATCTTAAGACACCAATTGGACGGAAGACCATGCAACTAAGTCAGGCGCATCTTCCTAATGTTGAACCCGCTCCTGCACATTCTACCCAGAGCGGACCTACTCCTCACGCTCCTGAGTCCAGCTCGGGTCCTTCTAGCTCGGGTCTAATGCCACCAGCTACAGAACCAACCCGGCAGACCCTATTGGATTTTCTCATTAGCATTCAGCAGTCCGTGACCAGCATGGATACCCGTATTGATAACCGACTTAACAGCCTTGAGACTCGGGTTACTCAATTGGACACTCATATCAATGCTCGGTTTGACACACTTGACATTCAGGTGATTGAGCTTGGAAATCAAGTCCAGCATCTTCTTGCTGAGGAGGAAGAAACTGATGACGATTGAGACCCCTTCCCATTTGTGACAAAAAGGGGGAGTAGCTAGATTTAGGGGGAGCTGAGCTACATTTTAGGGGGAGCTAAGCTACATTGTAGGGGGAGTACCTAACCGTTTGATGTTTTTAGTTGTTGCTATGTGATTAAATTTTTTTTTTGAACTCTTGATGTATTCTGTGTTGAACTAATTGCTATTGAAGGTTTAATGTTAAAATTTTGTGGCAATTTTTTTACGTTTGAAGTTCTCCTGTTAAATTCCTTGCAAGTGTTTTCGTTTGGTACGTTTATATGTTTGTTAAGTGTGCAGATACTTCACTTGCCAAGACTAAACCTACATGTGGAAGTCCTGTTGGTTGTGTGTGATAGGATTAGGTCCAATGTATAGGTTAGAGGTTTTGTCACAGAAATGCCAAAGGGGGAGATTGTTGATGTAAAATTTGGTAGTTGGCAAATTTCTAGTGAAAAACCTATTATAAATGAGTTGTAACTAATGGTGGACAGAGTACACATGAAGAGGATCAAAATGGCTTGAGAAAAACCGAACACAGTGATCTCGCTCGACCCTCGCTCAACATGGCGCTCGAGCGAAGTCCAGGCAGAGACTTCGCTTGACACTCGCTCAACATGGCGCTCGAGCGAAGTCCAGGCAAAGACTTCGCTCGACACTCGCTCGACATGGCGCTCGAGCGAAGTCCAGGCAGAGACTTCGCTCGACACTCGCTCGATATCCCGCTCGAGCGAAGTTAGTGTTAAATGGATTTCTCTAGGGTTTGAGCGCCGTTTTTGAATGTGGCCTATAAATATATCTTTAAGTCCTCAGCTGCAAGAGAAAAAGATAGAGGAAAAGCCAAGGAGCCCCATTTCATCCCTTGAGAGAAACATCTCCATTGTTTTCAAGGATCATTCTCTTGGATTATATTTCTCCCCCACAACACACATTCATAATTTTAGTGAGTCCATTGGAGTGGACGTGTTCATCAAGCTGGAAGAGTTCTTCAAGGTGCTTGGATGAAGAAATCAAGGTGTTCGTGTGAGAAGCTATAGAAAGGTCGGAGTTCCGGCACTACATGCGTGTAGAGATCGAGTGGGTCACTCGTGGTGTTGCAAGACAAGTTTAGATGCTCTTGTTGGTTTGTAAGTGTTTCTAAATTAGTTGTAACAAACTAAAATTTCTATAGTGGATTAGAGGTGGTGTCTTACACCCGGAGTGGTTTTAGATTTTGAAGAGGTTCTTCAAATGAGTTTCCACTTCGTAACCAAAATCAGTGTGTTGATTTCTCATTTGATTGCTTTTGTTTGTTGATTAATTTTTAAACTGCTATTATTTTTGTTAAACACCTATTCACCCCCCTATAGGTGTGTAAGGTAATTAGCTACCGCTTTTTCATAGTAGTTATTAGAAATTGGACTATGGGCCGGATGGAAGACGGGACTATGCGTGTAGGGTGGGTTTGCAGAACTATGAAGATTATGGTTGTTATGTTTTATTTATTGTGTGCTATGTCATGTTATCCAATAGACTACTTGTCATGCATATGTATATTTATCATTATTAATATCTGTCTTGATTATTTAATTATGTTGTGTTATGCCATGCTAAGAAAATTCAAAATTGGGTCTTCATGTATTGTTGATATAATGTGGGTACGAGTATATCACAACTCCAAATCGAGAGGGGGTAGTATCTTGATGGAGCTCCTCTGATCACTCAGGAGCATAATAAACTGAGTGACGTCCCATGGACTGTCACCGGGTGATAGTTGGCTCAACTAAGATGATGACGCTTTTGGCACGACCCGTAATCCATCTGTTGGCAGGGGTTAGAGTATGTCTGGTTACATTAGGCACCAGGCGTAGAGCTAGACATTGCTTTTTATGATGTCATATATACGGTCGTTACTTGTGATATAACGAAAGGAGTCAAGGTGTGTGGGTAGTCCTGAGTGAGACTATGTGTACACAATAATAAATATATGTTTTTGGGGCAAATGGGTTTTGGCATGAGTGGTTCTACTAAATGCATTTTTCGAGGAATATTGTAAAATGGAGATTTTGGTCCCATGTTTTTATGATTGTCGTATGTTTGTTTGTTGGTATATATTCATATTTGAATCTCTTGGTTGTTGCATGTTGATTTATTTACTAAAATTACAAAATCTCACTGTGTTATTTCTACCTACGATTCCATTTCATGGAACCATAGATTTTGATGCAGATGAGGAATATGAGCAAGCGGGATCAACTCCACTTGAGGAGTGATTTGATTGGGGCTTTACCCATAATTTGTAGCTTGACCTCTATTTCCATTTTCTTTATGTTTCGGCCGAAGACTATATTAACCTCTTGGAAGATTTTATTTCAGGTTGAATTGTTTTTAAATTATTTTTGGTACTTAGCTTTTGACTATCTTTTTTCCCGACGTTATTTTTGTTGCACACATATTACATTCTTGCACACACTTGTACACGATGATAGAGTGTTTGATATTTGCGATCATCATCTTGGTGTCACGATTTCCATCAAATTATACGTGGAGGTCGAGGGCACTACAAGTGTGTGAAGAACACACCATCTAGACCATTGATTTAAGAACAATTAGCTCATGATTTTGTTGTTGGCATTGATACATGAAGAGATTCAGTTCTAATTTTCTATACCCTTTAATTGGGGAAAGGATAAATATAAGCACTGGTATATATATAAAATTCGTATTGTTTATGACAAGTTGAAAATTATTTTATTCTATTCTCAAGTTATGTAGTAGAGTACATCATTCATATCATTTAAATTAAATTCATTTTTTTAAATTAAATTATATCATATAAACGGTAAGATTTAAATTCATTTTTTAAAATTAAATTATATAATATAAACAGTATATAATTATTAAGGCTTTAGAACAATTAGGTTACATTTCGTTGTTCTGCGATGATTTATTGAGTAATACGCTTCTAATTTTTTGTAGCCATGAATTGCGAAAAGTAGTACATATATCTTTTTACTTTTAACTTTTTGGTTGTCGCGACTCACCCCTAATCTCACCTAATTCATTTTGTGTCCGGCCGGTTTCTCTTCGAACTTCGAAGCATGGAAATTAGGTGCTTGCCTATCAAACTATTCATAACTAAAGATAGTGACGTCTGGAATGTTTGATTTATAAAACATCGCAATAAAAATAATAGATTATATATATCATGTAAATATCATCTCAAAATTTTTATTTTATTTTTATAAAATCTCTTTAAAAATGTAAGAAGATTTTTCTACGTTTACGTCTTTCTCTAATATTGTATAAGGCCGTTTGTTTGGATCTAAAACTTATGTTCAATAAATTATTTTATATAAAACAAACAGATTTTTTTTTTTTTTTTTGTAGTTTTTACTTGTTTAGTGCATAATCCTTTATAAAGGTTTTATATAGATTCAATGTTATACTTCTGTAATCAAGTTCTTATATATTAGAAGTGTTGAAGACATGTCTCGTCGGCCTCCTGTTCCCGATACCTGTACGAAGAATCAAGAGAAGACGGATGGTAGTTTTCCACCCAATAAAACTCCAATGCTTAAGTTAATAACCACGTATTTTTGGGATAAATCTTGAATATTCATAGTTGAGGTTTACCTGGTATATATAGGCCTCCAGGGCGATACATATCATACGTAACACCTTCCGTAATTATCGTGATCGCGTATCTGTATGAGATATCTTTCCGAATTTGGCGATATTTTGTATCTGCGTAAAATCCCATGAAAGGTGGCAACGGGTTGATATGTATTTTGGACTCTGCAGAGTTGGGCCCGCTGTGTACTTTTCCTTTCTTGTGGGCTTTTATCGCTGGTGGGCTTTTGGGCCAAAACAGATCCTACAGCTACCCCGCAAATTTTCTTCGCCTTGAGGCGTAGGGAATTTAATTCTTTTTTTTTTTGTTTTGATTTCCCGCGAAGGCAAGCCTGGGAATTCGTTCCTTTCCACTGATCATCGGGTGCGTGCTGTCTTTTTGTCTTCTCATCTAACGATTACACCTCTGTATTTATGTCAGGTCATCATATCTCCGTCTGTTGGCATGTCGCACTTGTTTTCTTTAAATACCTCTTCTCTTTCTCTCTTCATTTTGCTTTTCTGCATTCTCTTGTTATCAAGCTCCTTCCGTCACTGCTTCTTTACTTTTTCTTGCTTTTTGCTTTCCTCTTCTCATTTCTTCACTACTCTTATGGCTGACCAAGGCAGCGGATCGGCTCAGCCTTTTGACATCTCTGAAGGCACGACCTTCGACGGTTATTCGTGGCATTCCAGTGTCCGTGAAAAGTACTTGGTTGGGATCAGGGAAGAATTTAAAATCCCGAGCTCGGTTGTGATGAAAGACCTCCGATTCGGGGTGCTGCACGACGAGGGGTTTTTTGGTTAGGTGGCCATCTCCGTCGCCTTGTTACCGTACGGTTTGAAACTCCCCTTCTGCCGCCCCCTTTGAGATATTCTAGACCTTTTAGAACTCGCTCCGATTCAACTTCACCCTTTCGTCCTAAGGGTGTTCTTGTGTGCTTGCATCGTCTTTCGAATAGTGCTGGAGCCCTTTCGTGACCCTTATCCCGATCTCACTGCTCGTAAGTTCCTGACCTTCTATAATGTGAGGACGGCTACTAAGGGATGCGTGGCTGGTTTTTGCAAGAAGGAGAAAAGCCAATCCCTGGCGAGGTTTGAGGGAAGGTATTCTAACGCCAAGGGGTGGACTGCCAAGTTCTTTTTTATTAGTGGTCAAGGATGAGAGTTTCCTAGTCAAGAGGAGGTCTTTAGGGATTTTCCCGTTAAGGCCATCTGGCGCCCACTTCCTGATGATAAATGCTTGTGGTCAACTATGCCCCATTTATCTCGTCAAGAACTTGCCTGGATTGATGCTGTCAATGCTTGGGCCGCAGATCATCTTGAGGAACTTTGGATTGACAAGTTGCTGACGCCCCCGCATATAGACCGGTTCTTGACATCTCCGAACCATTCCTTTGTTCAGGGACGTGATTTCATGATTACAGATGTCATCCCCGCCCCTTTATCGGCGCCTTCAGAGAAGACGGCGAGGGGTGCTCTTTTTGTGCAGGATGTAGAGGGCAAGCCTAGGGAAGCTGATCGGCTAGAGACTGCTGCGGTGGAGGGCAACAAATGAAAAGAGGTCCAAGAAGAAGAGTGATGAGGGCCAGAGGAAAAGAGACCGCCCAGAAGGCTCTTGCGTGAACCCTCTGCCTAAGAAAAGCAGGGCGCCCACTAGGGGAGATCGGAAGTTGAAGCAGGCGACCCAAATTCTGGAGGGGAGCTTGGCGCCCGAAGTGAGCGCCCATGAGTCAACGCCTCGAGATGTGACTTCTCCAGGAGGGGGTGAGGACACAGTGCCAACCCCGCTAAAGGGGTTTGGGTCTTCAAGTGTTCGGATTGTGGCGCCCACTTCATCTGTGGGCACTTCTCCCGCGAGGCCACAGTCCGCCGATTTGGGGGACAGGGAGATGCTAGCCAATATAGCTCTCTTTGAACTGGCCGTCAATTTCCAAGCTCACGCCCCTATTCAGTCGAGCTCCCAAGCGTTCGCTCCAGTTTTCCTTATGCCAATCGCCCTCAGAAGGTGTTGCTGAGGAAGCGGGCGCTCCACCTGTGGGCATAGAGGAGATGGGCCATAATGACGTCCAGTCTTCTGGTCAAGGGGGCATTGTGTCTCCCCCTCTTGGGGGTGCCCGCAGTGCCTCAATGGCTAGCCCGCCCAGAGCGGAGACGCCTCTCCACTACCGTGTTTGGAGGTAAAACTCCATCCTTGGTTAGGAGTGGGGAGCATTTCTCTCCGCCACCACTTCACGCCCCTTCATTTGAAAGGGGTCTGAAGTCCCTCACTGATGAGGAGTTGGACCATCTACTCCGTGATGACTCCCGCGCCGCGTGGGTTGGGTCTATTCATCCGGGACTGTTGCCCATATCTGGGCATATGCAGGATCCGGCGATGGGCGTGGCTCCGTGTGAGGCCTCCCTTTTGCCTGCTTTTTCCCATGCAGAAGCCACTGCCGACGTGGCTAACCAGCTGAGGGAGTGGTTTTCCACGGTATTATTCGGACTTATACTTTTTGTTGCTACCTTTTGCCTTTGCTTGCCTGCTATTTGCTTAGGTTGTTTGCCTCCTTTACAGGGGGTAGAGGGCTTGGCGGTGCAGCTCGCAACCGATTTCCTTGACCGGGAGGAGAGAATTACCGGGAGGTGGCGAGCGGACAGGGCCGAAATAGAGGCCCTGATTGAGACTGGCTGAGCAAAAATCCGACTCCGACTCCGACTCCGACTCCGCCCCGACTCCGCTTCGACTCCGACAAATCGGAGTCGGAGTCGGAGAAAAAACTCCGACTTTAATCGGAGTCGGAGACGGATTCGGTAAAGAAGTCCTGCCGACTCCGACTCCGACCCGACTCCGACTCCGACATACCGACTCCGATTTGTAACCCAACTCCGACTCCGACTACGATTCCGACTCCGATTCCGATTATATATCCGACTCCGACTCCGACATTTTGCATATAATTTGTAAAAAATATATATATCTATTTTTCATATATAACTATTATAAATAGATAATTAAATTAATTATTGTTTCCAAATAATTTACTCATAATAAGTCATATTAATTATTATTTCCAAATAATTTATTCATAATATAATAGACATATATAATTATAAACACTAATATATTAAGAATTACTAATGTAATAATTTGTAATATTAATATATACAAAATTAAAGACTAACATATAAGTAGTGATGTATTATAAGTTAATAAATAATAAAATATCATAATGTTGATAATTACTATTATATAATTTTAAATCCTAGACTATTACAACCATAGATTGATAATTAAATGAAATAATAGTATGTTGGATAATGTATAAATATCAATGTATGAGCCAATATACATTAATAGTAATATTAATGTATTAATACCAATGTGTTTTTAAAGACTAACATATAAGTAGTGATGTATTATAAATTAATAAATAATAAAATATCATAATGTTGATAATTACTATTGTATAATTTTATAAGTATAAACTTATTCAAAATAATTTCTTAATAATATAATAGACATTTATTAAGACCAAAGTTCAAACCTTAAATTCTAAACCCTTAATCTGAAATCCTAGACTATTACAACCATAGATTGATAATTAAATGAAATAATAGTATGTTGGATAATGTATAAATATCAATGTATTAGCCAATGTACATTAATAGTAATATTAATGTATAAACACTAATGTGTTTTTAAAGACTAACATATAAATAGTGATATATTATAAGTTAATAAATAATAAAATATCATAATGTTGATAATTACTATTGTATAATTTTATAAGCACAAGCTTTTTCAAAATAATTTCTTAATAATAATATAATAGCAATATTAATGTATAAATACTAATGTGTTTTTAAAGACTAACATATAAGTAGTGATGTATTATAAGTTAATAAATAATAAAATATCATATAATATATCATAATACTATTGCATAAAGTTTTAAGAATTTGTTTTATTTAAAAAACTTATAATTATTTAAAATTATTTTTAAATTCTATTTACTAACATAATTTGTTTCTTTAAAAATATTTAATAAACTTTCAGTTTCATATTTAATTTTATAATAAAATAATATTAGTTATACTATTTATTTTGAATTAATTATATTATATTTTTACTTTTAATTATCTATTTTTATTTAATTTATTTATAAACTTATTTATAAATTTAATATATACCGTTAGATCTAGGTTTAACCTAGATCTAACGGTATACATTAAATGCATATATATCCTATAACCTATCTGTGCGCCCCTCCCCTTCTCAGTTCTCATGCTCTCTTCCTTTCCTCGATGTCTCGGAGCTCCAATGCGCAGTGCGCACCTCAGAATTTCCCCCCGCGCCTGCTTCAGTTGTTGAAGAATTGCTGCCGGAGTTACTGTTTCTCTCCTCCAGATTAATACCGCTTACCGAAAGAGGTTAGTTCGTATAACCCAGTACCCACATGCTTATTCCTTTATTCGTGATTTTAGTCTAGGTTTTGGATTTCGATTGATCTGTAATGGGTTTTGGATTTTGATTGATCTGCGTTTATGTTTATAAGTGAGCAAAAGATAACTAGGTTGTATTTGTAACTTGTTTCTCGATTTCATACCCTTATAAGCACCGTCCTCATCTCCCCTGTTTTTGTTGTAATTGTAAATTTGGCTGTTTTGAGTTCCAATTGCATCCTATGAACAAGTTTTTTTGTTGTTGTTGTTAATAAACTAGTTATTGATGCATACTAAATTAGCGTATACATCCTATGAACATTACCTATCAATAGCATCGAGCCTCTTGCTGTCAAAAAGCTATGGGAAATTTTACATTTCTCAGAAATATGTATATTAAACAAATCATAAATTTCATGCGTATAATGATTAACAATTTTCTTTCATTTTTTGGCGATTCAGCAGGAGTACCTTTTTCTTGCTAATATTGTAACTCCAATTTTTTGCACTGCCCATCCAAATCCATTCAAATTAATAGCACGGCATTGTTTATGAATTGATAATGCAAGTAGTGATTGACAATAGTTGTACCAGTTATGTATAGGATTTAAGAATTGGTTGTATTGTCTGAATAATGATTTCAGTTTGAGATTTTATTTGCACTTGTGTTTGGATTTGATATATTTATTTGTAACCTCCCAAGTGTTGTTTATCACAGTATTCTTAAAGTATTAATAAATTTAAGATAAGAACTACAATTAAACATATTTTTCAACTATTAATTAATTATTTGGAAAGTATTGTTCCTACCAAAGTATTTTTCAAATGATCTCATCTTTTTTTTTTTAAGTTTTAAATCATGAATATTCAATGCTCTGGAAGCACTCCTACATCCACCGTTGCATCATGTCCAGCAGGACCACCACCTCCCCCTATGGAAGAACCTCCATCTCCCATGATTGCAGAGTCTAATGAACAATTAGACTCTGCGACGGCCACTCAACCCACTTCTAAAACAACTTGCTCTGCTCGTCAAAGAAATCCCCCCAAAAATAGATCTATTGTCTGGGATAACTTCACAAAAGATATGGATTGCGATCCTGATGAACCTACATGCACTTGTAACCATTATGGGAAACAATTTAAATGTCATCCTAAGAGGCAGGGTATCTCAGCATTGAAAACTCACGTTGATCTTTGCCCTAAAGGACCTAAGAAACGAAAAAATCAACAATTCTTGATCCCAGAGGCAAGAACTGATGGAGGGGAAGGGAAAAAGAAATTAGGGATGACCAAGTACAATGAGAAAAAAATTAGGGCTGCCCTAACTAGAATGGTGATTATTGATGAGTTGCCTTTTTCAGTTGTGGAAGGTGAAGGCTTTCGAGAATTTGTTAGATCTCTTGATCCTAGGTTTCCTATTCCTTCTCGTTTTACAGTAATGAGGGATTGTATGAGACTGTTCTTGAGAGAAAAGGATAGTTTGAAAAAAATGTTTTTAACTACTAAGCAAAGAGTGAGCTTGACCACTGACACTTGGACGTCTATCCAAAACATCAATTACATGTGTGTTACGGCTCATTTTATTGATAGTAGTTGGAAGTTGCATAAGCGGATAATTTTATTTTCTCGTATTGGTGATCACAAAAGGTCAACAATTGGTAGGGTATTGGAGGAGTGTATGCTTGATTGGGGGATTGAAAAATTGTTTACAATAACTGTAGACAATGCTTCCACTAATGATTCTGCTATTGATTGGTTGAAAACAGTTGAAGTTGGAAGATTGGAGTGTGTTGAGGATCATGCGTATATTCACATGAGGTGTACTGCGCATATTTTAAACCTTATTGTCCGAGAAGGTTTAAGCGAAGTTGATGAGTCAATCAGCAAGATCCATAATTTGATTAGGTATGTCAAGTCTTCTCCTCAAAGACTTGCCACTTTCAAGACTTATGTTGAAAGGTCAAAAGTTCCATGTCATAGTTTCTTATGTCTTGACGTACCCACTAGATGGAACTCAACTTTTCTTATGTTGGATGTGGCTAGCAAGTATAAAAAAGCCTTACAACTTTTGCTTGATGATGACCCGTACTCAAGGGTTTATTTGTCTGAAGATGGGCATGGGAGAAAAGGATTGGGAGCTCCCGTGCATGATGATTGGGAGGCAATAGAGAACTTTTCGAAGTTCTTGGGAGTATTTTATAATGTCACAATGCGTCTTTCTGGTACATTATATGTCACTTCGAATTTGTTTTTTAAAGAACTCGCTGGCATTCATAAAAACTTGATGGGTTTTTGCGAGAGTAACAATCAACGCTTCAGTTCAATGGCCTTGAGAATGAAAGAAAAATATGATAAATACTGGGGTAATATTGAAAAAATAAACAGGTTATTGTTTATTGCTGCGATTCTTGATCCACGGTGCAAATTGGAAGCTCAAGAATATTGGTTCAAAAAAGCATTGGGTGAGGATAAATGTGAGGAATTTGTTGAAATCCTTAAAGATGATTTTACCCGACTATATGAACAATATGCAGAGTTCAATGGTGAGTACACTAGCATAAGTGGTCCTAGAGATGATGCTTCTAGTGCTCAGAGTGATACTTGTATCTTAAAAAGGGATAGCAATAGCGTTATTGATGACGACACAGACATATACACGGATCTCCATAAAAACAAGAGTTCAAGTATGTTGGATACTAAGTCGGAGTTAGAACGGTATTTGTTGGAAGCTGTTGAGATCCTCTCACAGAGTTTTGATATTTTAATTTGGTGGAGGGTCAACTCTACCAAATATCCAATTCTTTCAATGATGGCGAGAGAAATCTTGGCCATTCCAATTACCACTGTTGCTTCGGAGTCTGCATTTAGCACGGGAGGTCGTATTTTGGATCCATTCCGAAGTTCTTTGGCTCCAAGAACTGTGGAGGCCCTTGTGTGTACGCAAAACTGGTTGAAGTCTACTCACATATGCTTGAGTCAAGATCATTTCGCTTTAATTGATGATGCAGAGAGTTATAAATTAGACTCAGGTAACATATTTCAAATTTAATTAAATATGTTCAATCACTTGATTTGTCTTTTTTTTTTTAATACTAATAGTTTATATTTTAATATGTTAATGTAGAATTGGTTACTAATATGGCGAACTTACTACACGAAGAATGAAGATGATTGAGGTTTGAGGTGCTTTGTTGTTGTTGAATTTGTGTACTTTTTTATTTGTTTAATTTTATTGTCTTATTTATAGAAATTTATGTGGTATCTTATTTCCTTACTAATTTTGTTTTTTTTTTCTTCAGGCACAGCCGCACAAGTGGGAAATTTGAAATGATATGTAATTTATAATTTGTATTAGTTATTTTGTTGAAATATGGAAACTATTGTTTGTTTGTTTTCTATTATTTATCTTTTGTTGTTGGATAATAATTTGAAATTTGGAAAGATAAATTGTGGAATGTGGATGAATCATCTATATGATGTGATAGATGACAGAATATAAATTTAATGATGGTACGTGATGGGTGTTGTTTGCAAATCTAGGATGATGAAATATGGGTTCAATGATTAACCATGATAGATAATAGAATGGGTATTGTTTGCTTTTATTTTTTCTTGAAATAAAAAAATAGTATGGTTACTACCATCAAGTTATGTATTTAGTTAATTTGTAATAATATTTTTATTTTGTAATTTCTAATATATTGTATTGTTAATTTGTAAGAATGATTTTATTTTATTATTGACATTTGACTTTGGTTTTGTAATTTTAATTGGTTGGAATTTGTAATTTTGGACTTTTGGCTTTGTATTTCATTATGTAATAATATTGAAGTCTAATTTCGATTTATTATAGTTTGAAATTGTAAAATTGAAATGTCAAATGGGTTAAAAAAAATTTCAATACAAAAGTCCAACAAAAAAGTCCAATTCCGACTCCGTTCCGACTCCGCTCCGACAAAGTCAGAGTTGGAGTCGGATTGGAGTGTATAGAAGTCGGAGTCGGAGTCGGAGGTTAGATTTCATTTCCGACAAAGTCGGAGTCAGAGTCGGAGGATTCCATTTCCGACTCCGACTTAGTCGGTGCTCAGCCCTAATTGAGAGGAATAGGGAGCTAGAGCTACGGGTCGCCCAAGCGGAAAGTGTTGCTGACTCCCTCCAGGGGGAGCTCGAGCTGCGGGAGGGGGAGGTCCTCGAGCTGCGGGAGGGGGAGGTCCTCGAGCTGCGCGAGGGGGAGGTCCTCGAGCTCCGTGACGTTGTTTGCCTTGCTTAGGAGGCGAAAGCCAGGGATGACTTTTCTCGCCAGGTTTTGCAATCGGAAAGAGACCTGGCGATGGTGCAGCTTCGTGAGGCCGGGTGAGGCTTTGACGCTGAAATTGTCCGCTTATCTTCTGAGCTTCGTGCCAGCAGCGTGAAGTTGTACTCAACCTTGGGGGGAAGTTGCTGGCCTTAAGGAAAGGTGCAACGGGCTAACCAAGGATTTACTGGATGCCTTGGAGAAAGCTCAACTTGGCAGCCCAAGAAGTGTCCGAGGCGTAGGGTTCACTGGCCGAGCTTCGTGAGCGTCATCAAAAATACAAGATGAGTCTCGCGAACGCAGACGAGGAGCTCAGGAAGGCAACCTGGTTGCAATCCCCAGGGATGAGCACTTGGCCAGGAAAGCTGCTCAATTGTCTGCTGTTCGAGAGGAAAATTCCCTCATTCGGGCTTAGTTGGCCTTAGTTCCTCAGGTCCGGGACACGGCCTTCACTTTTGGCCATGGCTCTGGGATCCTGCGCCTTCGGAACCATCTTCTAACTGATCCGACGACCAACCTGCAAGCTCTCAATATGGGCTTGTTTTCCCCAGAAATGGCTGCTTGCCGCCAGGCCGACACTTTCGGGGGTAATGAAATCCCCGATGCCTTTGCCGCCTCCCGAAGAAAGCGGTGACCAGTGATGAGGAGTTGTCTTACCTTTTGCCATTCTTCTTTGTTTATATATATATATATATATATATTTTTGTACGTTGTAACCACAGTTTGTAATCAAACTCAGTTTATAATTTGCAATATATCTTTTTCTTGACCTTTGCTGTCGCGTACTTATATTTGGTTTTGCGACTGTATGCGCCTTTTGGGTCGAGAAGCGGGTCCTCACTTGTCTTAAGTGTTTAAGGTGACGTGGTCAATTGACTCTGCGCCTCTTCTTTCTGTTTGGGGTGGCGTGGTCAATTGACTCTGCGCCCCTTCTTTCTATTTGAGGTGGCGAGGTCAATTGACCCTGCACCCCTTTCTTTTATTTGAGGTGGCGATGTCAATTGACTATGCGCCCCTTCTTTCTGTTTGAGGTAGCGAGGTCAATTGATTCTGCGCCTCTTCTTTCTGTTTGGGATGGCGAGGTCAATTGACTCTGCGCCCCTTCCTTTTGTTTGAGGTGGCGAGGTCAATTGACTCTACGCCCCTTTTTTGTTTAAGGTGGAAAGGTCAATTGACTCTGCGCCCCTTCATTCTGTTTGAGGTAGCGAGGTCAATTGACTCTGCGCCTCTTCTTTCTGTTTGAGGTGGCAAGGTCAATTGACTTTGCGCCCCTTCTTTTTATTTGAGGTGGCGAGGTCAATTGACTCTGCGCCTTTTTTTTTGTTTAATGTGGCGAGGTCAATTGACTCTGCGCCCCTTCTTTTTGTTTGAGGTAGCGTGGTCAATTGACTCTACACCCCTTCTTTTTGTTCAAGGTGGCGTAGTCAATTGACTCTACGCCCCTTCTTTTTGTTCGAGGTGGCGTGGTCAATTGACTCTACACCCCTTCTTTTTGTTTGAGGTGGCGTGGTTAATTGACTCTGTGCCCCATTTTTTCTTTTTTTTATTGGGTCAGCAAGGATGAAGTATTTCAAGAATCTAATTGAAATAAGGACGCCGGACGGAATTTGATTAAACGCAAATTGATAAAAATCTTAATGAAAGATATTTCTGAGAACTATTACTAGTAAATGCGAATTGACAAAAATCACAATAAAAGACATTGCTGAAATTACTACTGGTAAATGCAAATTGACGAAAATCACAATAAAAGACATAGCTGGAATTACTACTGGTAAAATTTCTTCAAGTGCTCCGCGTTCCAAGGCCGAGGTAGCTCTCTCCTTTGACTGTCCTTCAGCCGGTACGACCCTCCTATACTGTTCGTCACTACTATATAAGGTCCCTCCCATTGAGACTCCATTTTTCCAGGATTTTGGGTGGTCACCCCGCATATCCTTAGAACCAGGTCTCCGACTTTGAAGGTCCGGGGTTTTACTCTTTTGTTGAAGTACCGTTCGGTTTTGGCCTTTTCTTGTAACAGTCTGGCTTCTACCTTTTCCATTTCTTCCTCCACTAAATCCAGATTTTCTTCGACCTTGCTGTTGTTTTGGTTAATCGAGAAATGACTTGTCCTGCAACTGGACAGTCCTACCTCCACCGGCGGTATGACCTCGGTTCCGTATGCTAGGTTGAATGGGGATTCCTCGGTTGGCGTTTTGATTGACGTCCTGTACGCCCAAAGTACTCCCGGAAGTTCGTCTGCCCAATCCACTTTCTTCTTTGCGACTTTCTTTTTTAGGATTGAGAGTAAAGCCTTGTTGGTTGATTCGGCTTGTCCGTTAGCTTGAGAGTGACCTGGCGAGGAATACTTGGCTTTGATTTTTAGCTCGGCACACCATTCTCTGTATTGGTCGGAATCAAATTGTCGCCCGTTATTTGTTATTATGCTGTGGGGAATTTCAAATCGGCAGATTACGTTCTTCTATAAAAATCGTGTTACCGCTTTGCTGATAGTGGTCGCCAAGGGTTCGGCTTCCGCCCACTTGGTAAAGTAGTCTACGGCTACTATCATGAATTTGACGCCACATTTACCTGGTGGGAAAGGCCCCACTAGGTCCACACCCCATTGGGCAAAAGGCCAGGGTGCTGTAATGAAGGTCGATTCCTCTGGTGGTGCGTGGGGTATGGGCGCATACTCCTGGCACTTGATGCCTTTTTTTGAAAAAACCTGTGCATCTTTTATTGCGTTGGGCCAATAATAGGCCGCTCTGATTGCCTTCCTAGCCAGGACTCTCCCCCCTGAATGATTCCCACAGATTCCCTCGTGTATCTCGATGAGGACATACTGTGCCTCCTAGGGCGAGACGCATCGCAACAGAGGGGCGGAGAATCCTCTTTTATAAAGGATCCCTTCGATGAGCACAAATCTCGTCGCTTTCCTCCTTACTTTCCTTGCTTCATCTCGTCCCTCTGAAAGTTTGCCTGATGCTAGATATTCCACTATTCTGTTTGCCCATTCGAGAAAACCACAATCTAACGCTGCTATCTCCGCGCCAACGGCGGGTATCTCAATGACTCTCCTTTCTACTTGCCAAAGAAGGGGCGCCACTTCCATCCCCGAAGCTGTTTTGGCCAGCTTGTCTGCCATTTCATTGTCTGTTCATGGGACCTAGGTTATGGTAAAATATGAGAAAATGTCTCTCACTTCCCATACCCATTCCAAATATTTCTTCAATTTTACACTTTTGGTGGCATACAGTCTCAATACTTGGTTGATAATGACTTGTGAATCTGACCTGGTTTCTACTTCTGTCACTCCAATCTAGGCGGCTACTGAGAGACCGGCTATTAGTGCTTCGTATTCTGCTTCGTTATTCGTCACTCTGAATGCAAGCTTAGCCATATAGTGTCTCTCTTCGCCGCTGGGACTTATGAGGTGTATTCCCAGGCCGCCACCAGTCTTACAGGATGATCCATCTAAGTGCATCACCCATGGTGTTCTCACCGGTATCGTAGTGGCGTCTTGAGCTTCCTGGGGGAAACCTGTGAATTCTGCTACAAAATCTGCCAGCGCTTGCCCCTTTACTGTCTTCCTGGCTCGTATCTTAGGTCAAATTTGCTCAATTCGATTGACCATCCTATCAGCCTTCCCGTGTAGTCTGGTTTCCTCAGGGTTTTTGCCAACGGTGCTTCTATAAGTACCCTTACTGTGTGGACTTGGAAATATGGGCGTAACTTCTTGGCCGCCGTTACTAAGGTAAAGGCTAGTATTTCGATCTTAGGGTACCTTACTTCCACTCCCTTGAGAACTCGGCTTACGTAATATATGGGATGTTGGTCGGCCTCATCTTCTTTTACCAGGACGGCGGACATCGCATGCGGGGAGGCGGCTAGATAAACGCAGAGCACGTCACCCTTTTTGGGTTGCTTTAGGAGTGGTGGGTTGACCAAATACTACTTTAGGTTCCTGAACGCCTCGTCACACGCTTCATTCCAAGGATGTGCTTTACGCAATACGTGGAAGAAAGGCATACATTTATCGGTTGATCTGGCTATGAACCTTCCCAGGGTGGCCACTTTCCCTGCTAACCATTGTGTCTCGTGCAGGTTCTTTGGTGGCTTCATATTGATTATAGCCTTTATCTTTTTGGGGGAACCCTCAATTCCTCTCTTTGATACGATGAATCCCAGAAACTTCCCTGACTCGACTCCGAAAGCTCATTTGGCAGGGTTCAGCCTCATCTTATACTGGTGCAACACCTCGAATGCTTCTCTCAGGTCAACAATGTGTTGGGCAGGCTCCTTGCTTTTCACTAAGAGGTCGTCTATGTAGACTTCCAATTGTTTGTCCCATCTGCTTTGCAAACATTCGCTTGACTAGCTTTTGGTAAGTTGCTCCTACGTTCTTTAATCCGAATGGCATTACTTGATAACAGTACAACCCCGGTCGGTTAGAAACGTCGTCTTTTCCTTGTCTGTCGCGTCCTTCTGTATTTGATTGTATCTTGAGTATGAGTCCATGAAACTGAGCGTTCGATGTCCTACTGTTGCATCCACGATGAGGTCGATGCGTGGCAAAGGGAAACTATCTTTCGGGCAGGCTTTGTTGAGATCGGTAAAGTCTACGCACATTCTCCACTTCCCGTTAGTTTTCTTCACTATGACGACATTGGATAACCATTCCGGATAATGGACTTCCTTCATAAAATCGGCGGTGAGCAGCTTCTCGACCTCCAAGCTAATGGCGGCATATTTTTCCACGCTGAAATACCTCTTTTTTTGGTACACAGGTTTATGGGTAGGGTTCACACCCAGTCTGTGTTGGATGATGGTGCTGTCTATGTCTGGAATTTCTTCGTGGCTCCAGACAAAAATGTCTCTATGCTTCACCAGCAGCTATTTCAGACTTTCTCTATCGGCAGTGGAGGAGTTTGTGCCTACGCACACGGTTGTCCTCAGGCGGTCTGCAAACAGAGTTATAAGCTCTAAAGGTTCGTTGACCTCGGCGTGCTGTTGAATCTGTCCATTTCCGATTTCTACTCCTTCTTGCGATGCCTCGACCATGGTGGACGGAAGCGGCGGGAGGAAGGTTTCTTCTAGCTCCTCGATGGTACAAGCCTCGTTTCCATTTTTCTTCAATTCCTACACATAACACTCCCTAGCCAATGCCTGCTCTCCTTTTAATTCTCCCACCCCGCTGTCGGTCGGGAATTTCATCTTGAGGTGATACGTGGAAGTTATCACTTTGAGGCGGTTAAGGGTCGGTCTCCCGAGTATAACGTTGTAGGAGGAAGGGGCTTTTACTATCAAGAAGTCGGTCATGGTAGTCGCTGTTTGTGCTCTACTCTCGGCGGTAACTGGAAGTGTGATGGCTCCGACTGGCTGGATTGTTTCACCGGAAAAACCCTTCAATGGTATTGGGGAAGGTCGTAGCTGTCCAATATCAATGCCCATTCTGTTGAGTGCGTCCCAAAATAATATGTCAACTGAGCTTCCGTTATCGATTAGTACCCGCCTAGTCATGTAGTTGGCTATAATGAGGGTGACTACCAGGGCGTCGTCATGCAGATATAGTATCCCTTGCCTATCTACCTCTCCGAAGGATATCACTTCTCGTTCGTGGTTCAGTCTCTACTGCTTAGGCACCCTATCCGTTACATATACTTCCTCATACAGAGCTTTTCATGCATGCGCCTTGCGACTGGACGTGGATATTTCACCTCTAGCGAATCCCCCTGCTATCGTCCTGATTTCCCTGATAGGTTCTCTATTATTGTTGTTTCTCGGGGGTGACCTATTCCTGCCGCCTCTGGTGGGGGTCTTGTTTCTGCCGACGTTCCCTCTGTTGTTTGCCCAGCTACCATCGTTCTGAGGGTTGTTGCTGCGATTTCTCCCCTCGGGGCTGGAGCTCCTTTTACTTCTTCGCCCGATTTCCTGGCGCCTCCTTGATTTTGATCTCTTTGCAATCATGTGTTCTAATTCGCCTGTTCCTATTAGGTCAGCGACCCTCTTTTTCATGGTTGTACAATCTTCGATCCAATGTGACGTTGTCTGGTAGTACTTGCAATACCGGTCTCCTGTCTAATGTGGGCGCCCTTCGCCCTTGCCTTCTTCTTCCTCTCTGACACTCAGGTTGTTGTGTATTAATCTAGTGTTTCGATCCGTGTACCTTTCTCGTCTTCTTTCCTGTCGACTTGTTCCTGCTTTCTTGTCATTGCGCCCGCTTCGCCGTTTTGTCCTTTTGCTTTCTTTGCGGGGGTTTACCAACGTTTGCAGCGTGTCTTTGGCGTTGACAAAGTTGTTCACTTGATCCATGAACTCTCTTAGGGTGGAGAGAGTCTTCTTTGCCAGATCGACCATGAAAGGACTCTGAGGCCAGATTCCGCCCAAGAAGGCGGCTAGAGTGATCTTCTCGTCTTGATCATCCTTTGTTAGACGCTCCTTGTTGAACCGTGTGAGGTAGGTCTTGAGGTCCTCATCCTCATTTTGTTTGACTGTTAGCAGGTAGGCAGCTGACCGCCGGCGCCTTCTGCTTGGCATAAACTGGGTTATGAAAAACTTAACTAACTCCTCAAAACTATCGATCGACCTTGGCCTCAGGGTCCCGAACCATCCCCTCGCCGTCCCCTTTAGGGTTAAAGGGAAAGCCCGGCAGGCGATCTCGCCTGGGAAGCCGTGGAGCGTGATGTGATCTTTAAAATTTTCCAAGTGGTCCACTGGGTCCCTAGACCCATCATACAGGTTGATTTGGGGAAGTTTGAATTTCGGCGGCAAAGGAATCCCCATGATGCGCTCGTTATACGATAGGTCAGTCTGGCTCAGTAAGCTGTCGACCGAGGAAGGTCCCCCCATCTTTTTTGCTATTTCTTCATATTTGCTTGCAAGATCCTTCAATTCGTCGTGCAGTTTTTGCTTTTCTATGCGCTCAAGCTCGCCCCCAATATTATTGTCCACCTCTTGCTCTCCTTGCCTGTTGTTAGGTAGTACGGCGATGTTGCTGGATTCAGCGTTCTTTTGCCGCAAAGTCTTGTTCTCTTTTTGCAGCACTACCAAGGCGTCCAACGTTGTTTTCAATCTTTCCTCCGCCGCTGCTAACTGCTCTTCCATCGATACTCCTGTCATTCGGCTTGCTACAAAACGTGTCACAGTTGGCATGCGAGAGCCACGTTAATTGTCTGTAAAGTCAAATCCCACAAATAGCTCCAATGTTGAAAACGTGTCTCGCCGGCCTCCTGTTCTTGATACCTGCACGAAGAATCAAGAGAAGACGGACGGTAGTTTTCCACCCAAGAAAACTCCGATGCTTAAGTTAATACCACGTATTTTTGGGATAAATCCTGAATGTTCATAGTCGAAATTTACCTGGTATATATAGGCCTCCGGAGCGATACATATCCTGCGTAACACCTTCCGTAATTATCGTGATCGCATATCTGCACGAGATATCTTTCCGAATTTGGCAATATTTTGTATTTGCGTAAGATCCCATGAAAGGTGACAACGGGTTGATATGTATTTTGAACTCTGCAGAGTTGGGCCCGCTGTATACTTTTCTTTTCTTGTGGGCTGTTATCGCTGGTGGGCTTTTGGGCCAAAACAAATCTTACAAGAAGTAATAATAAAATCTATGTTTTTCTATTAGTTTAACTTTTTTGAATAAGTGATCTTGAGTTCAAATCTTATCTCTATACTATATCTATTTAATTAAAATTTACATTTGTTGAGTCATTTATTGAAGGAAAGTCTAATCACAAATGAAAGGAAAGTCTTAAGATATAAAATAATAAAATATTTTTATTTTTATTAGTATAAACTTTTGAAATAAGGAATAATTTTACAAAAATGATTAATGCAAAAATAGTCTTATCTCACATGTCCTAAAGCCTAATAGTTCATTGTGCATTTTGATTTAAATTTTTACTCTCTCTATTTAAAGTTGAAGTAGTATTTAATGCATAATATTTTTTTTAAAAGTGGCCGAAATATACCGTTTCACTGACAAAATGGAAGAGATTTGTATCTCATTCCGGCCTGAACTCTGAAAATTTCAACATATTCTAGATCATTCTAGTTAGACTTCGAGGTATCAGCCAGAATTTTAACTCCGGTGTAAAATGAAAACGTGGGATTATTGGTACATAATTAATGGATGCAGATCTTAGAATCCAGCAAAACGGTACGAAACCGAATAGGACATTGCTTGATTTGTTTTAAAAAATGATAAAAGTTAAAACAATAATAATATATTATTATAATATTTTTTTAATATTAGATTTTATTTTAGAATTTAAAATAATTATTTTAGTATTTGTAAAATTAAATTATTTATTATATTTTATATAAAAATTTAAAAATATATAATAATAAATTTAAAATAAAATGTGTTTAAAAAACAAACGAGATCGTGACATCTCTTTATTGTGATTCTTTATTACCTTTCCTCTTTGTTTTTTTTTTTTTTTTCCTTTTTTCTATTCCATTTTACTTTGGTTTTCTCTTCGTTTACTTTTTGTTCTCAATGTTTTCTATTCATTAAATATTTACACAGCACCGCCAACTCATAGTTTCTTCCTTTTCCGTTTTCGTGTTATTTTATCTTCGTGTATATATAATATATATATATATTTTTTTGAAAAATAGTTTTATTCATTAAAACTCATAAAACATAAAATTTACAATGTAATCAATTGATCAACTAAATACATCCTGACACTCTACTTCAACATCTCTCATATAAAATCTAAGAGAACTATCAGCTGTCTTCAGATGAGGTATGTACTAAATTTTTCTAAAAGGAAAAAAACTAAACTTCCAATAGACATAAAGTCTGAGAGACTATTTCTTAGATTTTAAAATTTTTATTATACAAATACTATTTACAAAACCAACAACACAACACCAACTAAATAAAGAAGAAGATCAACAAAAATATATAAAAAAAAAACCAAAAAAAAAACACACAAGCGACACAAAAGTACGACTGTGGTGGCACGTAACCAACATGCGCCACACTAAGAGTGATCAACCAGCACAACTGAGGGTCACGGCGGTACTGGATTCGCGAGGAGCCGTTCCCAGCGAAAGGATCCTCTAAAAGCTTCAGCTGTCTCCAAGATCGACGGACGAGGAGCAAGATGGTGGGGGTGCGTTGTGGGCTCTGGCTATTTGATTTCCCTCAACCTACAAACAAGGTGGTCGGGAAGAAGAAGAAGTGCCACTCCAAACAACAAAAGCTTCGGCTGTCTCCAAGATCAGCGGACGAGGAGCACGATGGTAGGGGCGCGTTGTGGGCTCTGGCTACTTAATTTCCCTTAACCCTAGAAGAAGAAGAAGAAGAGGGTCCGAGAGAAAGGTGGAGCCGGAGCTCCACCTCCCCCTGGCTAACGACGACTAAGGGAGTTAAAGGTTTAAGCGAGAGAGAGAGAGAGAGAGAGAGAGAGAGAGAGAGAGAGAGAGAGAGAGAGAGTGTGTGTGTGTGTGTGTGTGTGTGTGTGTGTGTTTGAGAGAGAAAGAGAGAGAGAGAGAGAGAGCCGATCCAGCATGAGTCACGCTGTCCTTCGTATACATTATTGAAATCAATATATTGGACCCAGTCTTGCTTTTTAGTTCTTACCAAATTGTTTTTTTTCCTAAACTGTTGAACAAGACTTAGAGCATTAATATTGATCTCATTAAAATAAATTATCAAAATTTAATAAAAAGTATAAATTTGATGAGAAGTCAACATTAAAATATTCTTACATTAGACTCATAAAAAATGCTTTCATCATATTTCGTCATATTTCAACCACGAATAACACATATTTTCTAGCATGTTTATTCTTTAGATGTTTATTTGTGGTTGAAAAATTATATCTTAATTTTATTTTTATAAAACAAAGTAAAAAAAAGATGCCGATGAAGAGGTGATAAAGTTTGCTTATAGATGCTTGGCCAAATTTTATCATCCAGATGGTTTGTCCTTTATAATGACCAATTATTCTAATGTTCCTTTTGCATATCTTCATCTTTCTATCATTTCAATGGAAGGGTTTAATTTTATTTTTATAAAACATAGTTCAAAAGAGATACCAATGAAGAGCTGATAAAGTTTGCTCATAGATGTTTGGCCAAATCTTATCATCAGGATGGTTTGTCCTTTATTATTACCACTTATTCAAATGTTCATTTTCCATGTTTTCATTCTTCTGTCATTTCAGTATAAAGGTAGCGTGAATGTTCTTAGAACTTAGTTCATGTTTGCTGTTGTGTATTAAAGTTAGGGGTGTCAAATCGTGTTAACGAGTCGTGTTCGTGTCGTATTAAGACATATATATTATACTATATAAGTCAACCCTAACCCGACCCGTTAAGCTTATCGTGTCAAAATCTCAAATCCTAACCCGACCTGTTAATATAACGTGTCGTATCGTGTCAACCCGTTATGACCCGTTAGTAAATATTACAAAATATATTAACACGACATAATATGATTTGTTTCAACTTGTTTATATAAATGAATTGAATATGTCCAAAACTAACCCGTTTGACTTAATTAAATTTAGCATAATTTTGTATAAATATTAAAATCACAATATCTATAAAACTAATAACACTAATTATAAGTCTAAATTACAATCTAAACAATAAAATATTAAAATTAAAATTCTAACAATTTTACTTTTAAGTATAAGAATATAATTTTAATTTTAACTTTTTTAGCGTGTCATAACGTATCATAACGGGTTAAAGCAGGTTGACCTGCTATCAACCCGTTAAGACTAAACCCTAACCCTCTATTATCGTGTCGTGTTCGTGTTGGGTTAACGGGTCGTGTAAGAAATTGACACCCCTAATTGAAGTTTGATTAAAGCAATGTAGCAACACTGTTATCTTTCCTGTTTCAAGTCTATGATGGTAAAGGGACTCTTGAGGAGGGGGAAACGGCTGAGGCAAGATTTATAACACTGTCATCTTTCCTGTTTAGTCATTCGTTCAGTCGATGAAAGCAAAAAAGCTTTAAAAAAAAACAAAAGAGATAAGGAAAATAAGCATAGTGAATATATAATTTTGAGAGTATTTTCAGATAATAAAAAAATGTGTTCTTCTCGTGGGACTTAAAACTCAACTATTTGTGCAGAATTTGTTAGGACTAGACGATGATGAGTTGGACTGTCATATTCTAGAGAAGTTAAGTTAAGATAAATTATACTGCACCAGTTAAGCTAAAGATTGTGTACACTGTAGAGGGCATGAATCTTCTTAAAAAGCACAAAATTTCCATGTCTCAATCTAAACTAGTTTTGTTTGAATATTAGTTTTATTGTAATTTTTATTATATTATTGTATATTTCACTAACAATTCAGGTCAAAACAAGTTGACCCGTTAAAATACAATTTATTAACATATCAATAAACAGAGAACCTACTTAACACAAAATCAATCATTTTGAGTTGTTTAGATTTTATTTCAAAATTAAAATTTTATCATTGTTAAGTTAAAATATTAATATTTTTTAGTATGCTTATATTTTTATTGTTGTGATTTTAATTTTAGACCCATGTCATATTTGTTATTATATGATTTGTAATATTAATTTTATTATATGTCAAAATTCAAAAACAATATTGATATATATCTTTTGAAGATATTGTGACTATTAATATATATATTGTTAAGTTTCATGTTAAATTACGTTAGTCAAGTCAAATGAGTCTTGTTGTGTTAATTTACTTCTAATTATTATTAAACGAGTCAAAACAAGTAACACACCACGATTAATTATCTAAATGAATTGGATTGGAGTTTGAAAGTTTAAAACTTAACATGTTGGGTTTCGAGTAATCTATATAGTCGAATATTCATAACTTGATATATCATGCATAAACATAATCCGAAAATATAATTTGCTATGGTTAAAATATAAAATAATAAAATTTATCTTTTCTTATCAACTTAAATTTTTTAGATAAGTAATAATTTCACATAGTATCAGAACATAGACCTTGAATTCGAACTTTAATTCTACAATCTATCACATTTAATTATATTCCATTTGTTGAGTCTACTAATTAAGAAAAAGTCTAACTCGTAAAGAAGGAAAATTATTAAGATATAAAATAATAAAATGTATCTTTTTTCATCAATTTAAGATTTTAGGATAATTTGTGATTTCACAGCTATCTCTATGTTTGAGGTAATAGAAAATTAAAATTTAAAGGGAAATGCTTAACCCAAAAATGGTGACATGTTGACTACGCTATATTTATATATATAAACACAAAATTTATAGGCGTAAATGAGGCTTCCGTTAAAGAATTTGTAGTTAATTTGATATGTCAACTTGAAATAATATAATTTAACTAGGGATGTTATAGAAAATAAATATAAAGTGTTAGAACCCCTTCAAAAGCCACTAAAAAACAAGCTACATAACATGGCTTGACAAGTCTAGACGAGTCCAATGACCATACCTTGACATGCCCGGAGAGCCCAACGAGGTTAGTAACAGGCCCTCAAGCCCACCAGCAGCGAGAACCCATCACGCTTAGCGCGCGCTCAATGCGCATCCAACAGGCACTAGGCATGGGCTAGTGCTCAGGCCCATGCCTGGACCATGCGCCCAACCCACTAGTGGCCATGCCCACGCATGGGCCACCCTAGGCTAGCAAGACTAGCGCTCAGACACTCTGCCTAGGTCATGCTAGCCGAATCAGTCATGCACTAGTATGCCCATGGCCCATGCTACGGGTTATTCAAGGGCCAAGCCAAGTAGAGTCTTGTTCAATTGGAATTTAATTTATCTTTTTCAAGTTCAAGTAAGATTTAATTTATGTTTTATGAGATTCATTAGGAGTCTCCAACTTGTTTTCTTATAAATAGGACCTTAGGTAGTTTATTTTACATTTTTTGATCTTTTGGCATATTTTCCTAAAGGAAGGATTTAGTGTGCTAGGGGATATTTGTATTGGTGCTTTATACTTGGGCTTCTAGGGTGAAATTCGTGAATTATTCGAAGAGGATTACACCATACAATTCGTAAATTGGTGTGCTCCATTTAACTTTCATTTATCACTTTGCAATTCGTAAATAGGTGGTGAATAATCTATCAATCTTATGAGTAGTTTCTTTTCCACATTTATCTTTCATTATTCATCTATTTTCTAGTTTGTTCTGTTGTTCTCTCATACTTTTCCACATATCAAAAATACTATAAATATTATTCTTCATATCTTCTTATTTTATCATATATTCAAAAAATATCAAAAAGAGTTTTCTTTTCATAAATTTAAAAATATCAAAAAGAGTCTTCTTTTTCTTTGTCAATAAGCCTAAAAAATACTTTTCCATCACCCAAACACCACTTGGCCGAATTCCATAAGCCTAGCCTTAGCGTTTCCTACATTTTAAAAACCCTTGACCAAATCCTAGTCCAACTACAATTCCTAGTCATTATCCAACTCCAACTCCTAAACCATATCCAACTCCATCACCTTATCCTTTCATATTATTTAAATTAAAAATTCAAAACCAAAATTCAAATTCAAACTCTTAAACCAATCCATCTTACATTTAAATAAAAGAAACATTTCCTACAACCAAAACCTATTCCCATTAGGACTCCTATAATTTAGGAATCCTAATCTCATCCAAACATTAGCCAATTCCTATATCTTATAAAGTGGCTCAAATCAACTTAACCTCAACCTATCTTCTATCATAATCTTATATAGATATCAAAACTCTAGATTTATCTTTCAAATTTCTAAATCTCATTAAACCTCTACTAAAACGCTAGCCTCACTACATTTTATAAGCTATATACTTTATTAAAAAGACATCAACATGTAAACCTACCCAAAGACCATTCCTATGAATCTTTTCCACCATAACCAACCTATTAGATCACCATATCTTTTTATCTATATCAAATCCATCATAAATACCATATCCTTATAGCCATAAAAATTCAAAAAAACTAAAAAAAAAAAAGCCAAAATTAGTCAAATTGAAGATATGTGATCGGTCATTACCAAAAAATACAAGTTTAAAAAACCTTATTATTTAGGAACTAAACTGAGAATCTTAACAAATTATAAATTTTATCCAAGAAAGTTAGTCTTGTGAAACCATTACGTCCAAAAAATTGTGCAGGCGGATTGTTTTACCTCGGAGGTGGCAAAGCAGACGTCGTGTAGTTAGTGCCCAATGATGTCCAACGGGCTACTTTAGCTTTGGGCTCTCAAATTTTCCTGGACATATCTAAAAGTCAAAAAGAAAGAAATGTTCAATACATCGCTTTCCAATTTTTATTTTTAATAAACTAAATGGTTTCCTCCACTATCCACTATGATAAGATAGCCACTAAGGATAACAGACTTGGGTCAACTTTTTTTTTTTTATTTATTCAAATAACCCCTTGAAATATGAGTTAATTAGAAATGATCATCCCTTAAAAAAAAAAATCACACATTTAATGTTAACAAAAAACCACATGGTAGTTTTACAAATAACTACATGGTCAATTTAAATTAAATTAATATATAAATTCTTATAATAATAAATATTTTATTATCGGGTTAACTATAAAATTAGTGGCTGGGTTTTCACTCATTTGCAAAAAAAAAAATTTAAAATTAAAAAAATTACATTAGTTTTAAGAAAGAGAAAACCTGGGGGGCAAACGAGCTGCCCCCCTACACAGAGCAGTCCCCGCCGCCCCCGGTGGTGGTGGGCGACACCGCCCCCGCCATCGGTACCGGCGGATTCAGGCGACCTCACTCCTACGACGGCGAGCTCCGGTGTGCCCCCGGCAGTCTTAAACTCGTTTCGGACCCGCACGGTCCCGATGGTGCGGGCGGTGTCGCCTACCACTGGCGGCGGCTCCGTTCGCTTTATGGCCAAATCCCCTTAAATTCATCTTCATTTTATTTTTTTATTATGTTTTTTATTATATTTTTATTTTTTATTATATTTTTTATTATATTTTTTATTATATTTTATTCATTTTATTTTTTAGTATATTTTTAATCTTTTTTTTTTAATCTTCATTTTTTATTTTATTTTAATATATTTTTCATTATCAAGTAGTCCAACTAACGTTGGGTTGTTTTAAATGCTGGGGACAGTCGAACTAGTCCCCAGCATCTCCCTTTAAGAAATACCCAAAAATGTTAAAAACAAAAAAAAGAGATGAAAATCCATGCACTAGTAGCTGATCCTTTATCATATGGAAATAAAAGAATGCTCGAAGGATTCTTGAATGTTTTTAGCTGTAAATGGTCTCATTCCGTTGTCTTTTTAGGGTATAGGCAACTGTAGATGAAAAGAAAATGGGACTCTATTTTGTTGCCAATTGGATACTCGATTTTCTACTATTGTCTTTGACTAGTATCTATGTGTGTCAAGTTATCTTAAATTATAATTAATTAAATATAACTTATTTAATTAAATAAATTTAATATTAAAATCCTAATTCAACTTATATAAATAAGGAAAATATTATTTTGACATCTCATATATTTTATTTTTAATTTTCTTTTACTTAATAGTTAAAGAAGTGATTATTAATATATTAATATATTTTAAATTTATTTTTAAAATTTTTTAAAATAAAATAATAATAATAATAATAAGATGAATTTGGCCTAACGGTCAGTGAGAGGCAACATTATAGCATCGTCCTATAAATAATGAACATGACATAATTTGCAAAACTCAAATTTATTTATGTCATCCAAATCTATTAATTTTGGTGTTTTATTTATATTCAATTGAAAAGTTGCCCCATATATTGCCACCCACCTTGGAAAACTCTTTCACACTATACCCCTTGAAAATATAAAAATTAATCAAAATCGGCCAAATAAAAAAACAAAAAGAAAACCATTTACAAAAGTTCCAGTTATGTCTCAACTTCCCTCTTCATGCACCATGGAGTTGGGACCTCGTTGTGTTTTTCTATTCCCCTCCCACCGTCTTGTTTTCTTTTTCCCTTTCCTTTTTTTTTTTTTTTTTTTTGTCCTTTCCTAAGATATTTTTCCCTATTTCTAGTTGTTTGGAATTATGTTAATTTAATTTAATTTAATTTTAGATCTCGTTTGTATTCAAAATCTATCTCAATTTATGTCAATTCATTTTCATTTCATTATTATACTTTTATAATTTTTTTATACAAAATACACTTTTTTATACACTTTTTTTAAATAATAATACACATTTTTTAAATTTTAATACACTTTTTTCAAATCTCAAAATAATAATAATATTAAAAAATAAATTAAACTCATATCAACTCATCTCATCAATCTAAATGAGACTTAATCTAGTTTAGAATAAATCAAATCATTGGATTTGACTTGGGTCAGTTTTGACTGCCAATTTTTTTAACATATATGAGTATTTCTATTGGTCTTATTAAAATAAATTATTAAAATTTAATAAAAAGTATAAATTTATACGCATATCAAATTTGATCAAATTTAATAATATATTATTTAATAGTCAAGCAAAAAGTATTTTTATACTATTCTCCACATTTTTTTTTATTTTTGATCCAATATGATGAATTTTTTTTATATATATAAAAATTATATTTTTCATCAAATTTTGATGATTTATTTTGATGAGACTAATGGAGATACTCTAACTAGTTTATATAAAATAAAAATAGGCAAAGCTTTACTTTAATTTACAAAAAAAAAAAAACAAACAAACAAACGTAACTATATATAAAATCTGAGATCTTGAAAATAGATAAAATTACAAAATGTAATTTAATATCTATTTCAGATTTTTGACAATAATTTTTCATAAATATATATTCGTTCTTTATTTTTTTTATAATGAAATATTTAAAATTTACTTTTTATGAAAGCTATTAAGCGATCTTTTAAAGCCAATATATCATTTTAGTATATAAGCTAGTTTATCAAATTTTAAGTAAAATATTAATTTAATATCAAATTAAGCGTATAATACTACAACTGAGATTTTAAAAATACTTTGTTGCTCGATGAAGTCTAAGTGATAAACTTCTCGGAAATCATCAAACTTAACTAATCTTCTTGAATTTGTTCACTTTGAACTTGTATTAAAAAGCTTAATATTGTATAATAAACGACTTTGAGATACAAATTTTAAAGTTTATTATTTATCTAAACCTAACTTTAATCTAATTTTGGAAGACCATATCATAGAAAATGGATAATATATATAAAAAAAAAATCAGAAAGACTTTTTTTTAAGAAATAAGTCTATTTTTATTCGATCAAAGAACATAAAATTTATAATGTGACTCATTATAAGTCAACTAATATCGTTTGAACATACCAAACTTCTAATTCTCTCAGACATATATGAGAGACCAAATAATGTATTCAATTGAGGTATTTACTAAAGTTTCTCCTCTAATAGAAGAGAAAACTACAATTCCAAAACTTAAAGTTTGTGAGATTATTTCTCAAATATGAAATTTTCTTTATACAAAAAATATTCACAAAACCAAACTAATCAGACTAAAACACACAAAAATAAAAACCAAAATTCTACACAAGATTGTATGAGGTGACGCGTGGATACTAAGCGCCACTTTAGAAGTGAATCGTCGCAAGATTGGGGAGCTCCGAAGCCCCGAATCAGCTCTGAACCACTGTTGGCTAGAATAAATCACTAGAGACGAGCCATTATGAAAGCTCATTTCCATTCGGGTCTCGCGCATGAGGAGCACGCGCCTCGCCATTAAAAAAAAATATTGGGCCAAGACACAATCGACGGTCTGGGAGAACAACAACACTACGCGTGGCAACCTTACGGTGATCGCTTCCCTTATACTTGCAAACATAGCCTCCAAAATTTCTAAACATCGAAAACTACCATCACTAACAAAAATCAAAATTGATGGCTGAGAAAAGAAGGAAGAAAATGAAAGACAGAATGAGAAAGAATGAGGAGATGGAGCCAGAGCTCCGCTCTTTCTCATTCTGAAAATGATATAAAATTATAAAATTTTTGAAAGGTCATTTTTTTTTTATATATATATAATTTTTGGAGGAACTTTGAATTTTAAAAAAGTCTTGGGTGGCCATGGTTCCACCACTGAGGATACATATCTAATATTTGCAAAATAAAGAAAAAGATTATCTATTTATTAATATGTCAAACACAATTACCATAATTAAACACCTTTGGAAATGGCTTCTTAGCATCTTCTCATACACTTACATTAAATTATTAACTTTGAAAAAACCCACTTATAAACTTTTTAATCATGTTTTTTATTATTTCCTATTCTCCCTCAAATGAATAGTAAAAAAAGTGAAGCATAATAAATAATTTTTAATAATCAAATACCATATTAATAGAGGACAAAATAATGATAAATAATAAAATCTTCTTTTAAATTTTTACAATAATAAATATAATAGATTCACTAATAAGTAATATATTTATACACAAACTTATAAATTGCAAGACTAATAGTTATAAAACATGTATAAATAATCTAAAGATCAAAGTAAACTATGAGCTTAGCTATGTAAATCACCAACCAATCGAAATGAGAAAAAAAAAAACTCAATTCCTTATTTTGATTTGAGGACACCGAGTATGAGAATAATAGATATAATTTTTTAATATTTATTATTTATTAAAATTATATCTAAAATAATTACCTAGATTTTAATAAACGTTATAAAATCTATTTAATATATCTATATGTTTTTTTTCTACTTTTATACTATTATGGAAGTGAGGCAAGTATTTGTTGGTGGATTTATTTATTTGCAGGCTTAAAAAAATTATTTATTTGCAGAGGTCTGCTGGCCAGAGGTCAGTGACCTCAACATTGACATTGTCAGCAAAAGGCTTCAGGGAAAGAACTCAAATAGTCCTGGAACGCTAACAGGGCGAGGACTTGAGAGAAAACAAGATTATATTTTTATGAAAAGGGAAAAAATCCAAAGGGCTGAAGAATTTTATTTTATTTTTTCTAGTTTTTTTCAGAGGTCCCCCCCCCCCCCCCCCCCCCCTCTCTATCTTTCTCCCTTCGTTGTCCCGCTGCTAGTATCTTCCAGAGGCACGATCGTTATTTTCCCAGAAAGTTCTCGGCTTATTTTCTTGAAAAATCGGGTGAAACAATTTTTGCTTTTGTTAATTTTCATGGGATTTAACTCATTCTCAGGTCTGTCTCTTTCTCTCTGTTTATTTTCTAGTATCAGAGAAGACTTTGTTGACTATAGAACTAGAAGTCTTACGTTTAGTTCCTGAAAGTTTTTTAAGGGTTCCTTTCTGAATTTTACTTTTGGCTTCCTGAATTTCTATCTTTAGTTTACGCCATTGCTGCTCTACTGAAAGAATTTGTTGGGCTTAATTGGCACTTGATATATGGAATGGTTCTGTCAAGTCTCTTTGGTTGCCAAGAACATGTAGGAGATCAGAGTAATTATAATTGGTTCATGGATTTTTCTTTGCTGGTCATATGGGAAATCAGACAGTTTTGCTCTATTGTGCTTCAAACAAACAATTTGGCTTCTAAGTTATTCCATTTCGTGGGAATTAAGATAACATGGCCCTCCTCTGGGTACCAGAATTGATGAATAGAGAAGAAAATAGTAGCATGAATATACTATGTATTTGGGGCTTTCCTAAGAACCATACGCTAAGTGAAAGATTTCATACTTCAAAATAATGTACAATCCAAGACTTAATTTTTGATTTGTTTATCTCAGCGATCAAATGAAGCGATAACATGTGATCTAAATTGTTGTGCTGTTGTGCTCTTGCTTTCTACTTTCAATACGTAGTTGCTTAGTGGAGGCCTGGGTGTATCTTTAAATTAGTTACCAATCAAAATTATAGTCAGCCTAGCATAGAAAATGATAAAAGCTAAATTACTGACTCGCTGATTCCATTGATATCGAAGGTTGGCTTATAAGAAAATGTCCAAGGGGCGATCTGGGTATTGAAGCTGTTCTTGATCAAAAACTCCAGTTTGTTTTCCAACAATCTGGGTTTGGCCATCTTTAGTTGGTGTTCTGTTACTGGGATAAGAGGATTATTCCCTAGTTGGTTTTTGGTTGCAATATGACGGCGGTAGATGTGATCACTAGTGCTTCTTCTGTTCCGGCTTCAGAGGTCCTTTCTCAGGCAGTAGAAGCCATTCTTGAGATTGTAGTTGCTGCCAATGACGTCTTTATTAAGAAGGATAGTTTTAAGGAACTTGCGAGTTACTTGGAAAGGGTTGTTCCCATCTTAAAAGAGTTGAATAGGAAAAATGTTGGTAATTCTGAGAGCTTAAACAATGCTGTGGAGATTCTCAACCGACAAATAAGAGCTGCAAAGCAACTTACTCTGGAGTGCAGCAAGAGAAATAAGGTATATCTGTTAATGAATTGCCGGACAGTAGTTAAGCGCTTAGGGTACACTGTGCAAGAGATCAGCCGGGCATTGAGTCTCCTTCCTTTAGCCTCTCTGGATCTTTCATCTGGGATTAATGAAGAGATTGGGGTACTCTGTGATAATATGCAGAAAGCTGAGTTCAAAGCAGCTATAGCAGAAGAAGAGATTTTGGAGAAAATTGAATCAGGAATTCAGGAGAGGAATGTTGATCATTCTTATGCAAACAAATTATTAGTTCTCATAGCAAATGTTGTTGGCATCTCGACTGATAGGTCAGCATTGAAGAAGGAAATTCAAGAATTCAAGAATGAGATAGAAAATGCGCGGCTGAGGAAGAATGAGGCTGAAGCCATACAAATGGATCAGATAATTGCTTTATTAGAAAGGGCTGATGTTACTTCGTCCTCGGAAGAAAAAGAAATTAAATATTACACCAAGCGTAAAAGTCTGGGTACTCAACGACTGGAAGCTCTCCAATCATTTTATTGTCCGATCACAGGTGATGTTATGATGGACCCTGTGGAAACTTCTTCAGGACAGACATTTGAGAGATGTGCAATTGAAAAGTGGTTTGCAGATGGAAACAGATCATGTCCTCTGACTGTGACCCCTTTGGATACATCAGTTCTACGGCCAAACAAAACTCTGCGCCAATCAATAGAAGAATGGAAGGATCGAAACACTATGATTACAATTGCTTCCATTAAGCCAAAACTCAAGTCTGAAGATGAGGAGGAAGTACTTAATAGCCTGGAACAGTTACAGGATCTCTGTGAACAAAGAGACCTGCACAGGGAATGGGTATTATTGGAGAACTATATACCTGTTCTCATTCAATGTGTTGGTTCCAAAAATCGTGACATCAGGAATCATGCTCTCGTCATCCTCTGCATTCTGGCAAAAGATAGTGATGATGCTAAGGTGTGTCTGATGATGTATACATTATTACTTGGTCTCCCTCAACTTTTACTAACATACAATAGTTTGCATTATTCTCACAGTGAATAAGTTCTGTATTCTGTAGAGTTTTTCATTAAAATGCTGCTGTTTGTTTAGGCCTGTTAGCGAATTGGATTGATGTTGGACATGGGCAAGACTACATGTGTGCTAAGAATATATTATATTAGCATCTGGGGTTCTCTGATACCAAAACTATTGCCTCTTATCTCCATATACTCCTGGAATTAATTTTATCATATTAGTTGGTTGAAAGAGAGAAAAATAGTCTAGAGGAGTTAAGGATGAAACTAACCGTTTGAATTTATACATGTGCAAATTAGGCCCAACAGTTATTCATCGAAGTAAATATTGGTACATGATAGGTGGCTATCAATAAATTATTGCCAACATTTCTTTTTTTGAATTGGTACTCTAGATATCCCCTTGTGCTGTATGGTTTTTTTGGTAAGAAACTGCAATACGATTCATTAAATGGCAAATGCTGATTATTTTCATAGATCTCAATTTTCTCAACCACAAAAAAAAAAAACTATGCAGGAAAGAATTGCAGGAGTTGATAATGCTATTGAAGTTATTGTTCGATCACTTGGGCGTCGTGTTGCTGAGAGAAAGTTAGCAGTGGCATTACTGTTGGAATTATCAAAATGTAATTTGGTAAGAGATTGTATAGGAAAGGTTCAAGGTTGCATATTGCTCTTGGTGACCATGTCAAGCAGCGATGACAGTCAAGCTGCCCGAGATGCCCAGGTGCTGTTGGATAATCTCTCATTCTCCGATCAGAATGTTATACAGATGGCAAAGGCAAATCATTTTAAGCATTTACTGCAGCGTCTTTCAACAGGTTATTATTACAATGAACTGTCACTTTAGTTTGTCATGAATGTTCTTGTGAAAGAATGTTTATTTATACCTCTTTTTGTATAATAGGAAGTCCCTCATATTGTATTTTGAAGTTTTCACAATATGAATCTATGAATACAACAGTTCTATTCTGGATGCTCGAATAAGTCAACTACGAAACACGGGCCCTTTTCTTGTTAATCTAAAGGTTTCAGTTATTTAAAGCGCATTCTGTCATAGTCATTCCATTCCAAGAGAGTGTCTTGATCAGGAGAGCATAAAAGATAGTTATCCTCGATGAATAGAGCAAAAGACTCAACAAGTAGATCTTTTCATGTGGATGGTTTCCATGACACAATGAAAGGAATAGCTGGAAAGTTATTTGGCCTCCTCTTGTTTGTCGATTGGAAATCTAGCGTTAATTTTGATTCACTTGTGTCAAAGGCTTGTGCTTATGTATAAAGATATGCAGTTACGCTGTAACTTGTTTCCTTCTATCATGCAGGACCAGACGATGTAAAAATGATTATGGCAACAACGTTGGCCGAAATGGAGTTGACAGACCACAATAAAGAATCTTTACTCGAAGCAGATGCTCTAGGTCCACTTCTTCACTCTGCCTTGCATGGCAACACTCAGCTGCGAGAAGTAGCTTTTAAAGCTCTTCGGAACCTCTCAAGTTTATCAAAAAATGGTCTGCAGATGATTAGAGAAGGTGCAGTGCACCCATTGCTTGATGTTCTCTTCCATCATGGTTCATCATCTAGTCTGCGTGAACATGCAGCCGGCACAATTATGCATCTAGCTGTATCAACCATGTCTCAAGAATCTAGCCAGATTCCAGTTTCATTGTTGGATTCTGATGACGATGTTTTCAGACTATTCTCTTTAATCAACTTGACAGGACCTGATATACAACAATGCATTATGCAAACCTTCCAGGCCTTGTGCCAATCCCCTTCTGCCACAAACATCAAGACTAAATTAACACAGGTATACATATAGGTTGCAAAGTTGCTTTAATTTTCCAATGAGAAATGGTTTCCTGCCAGAACAACTTGCCAAACAAAAGGTAGATGTGTTCTAGAAAAATCAATAATGAGATAATGCCGAAGTTTGGCTAGTTTAAGGAGAACGCTTGGCAGTGTGGTCCCAAGGTTCAATAAGGCCATGAAGGAAATGACCTACCTTAAAGCTTTCCTGTGATGAGAGAAAAGATGGTTCTAGAACACCTTAAATCGATAAAATGAACCAACATAATGATGAGACCAAGTATATGAACAATAGATCCGTTTAATATTCTGGGTCAAGTCAATTCCCAATTGAAAGTGCATGCAGTCAACTGTCAGCAATGGCTTTGATGCTTAATGAGTTACAATGGCTTTGGTGCTTATGAGTTACATAAATTGAATCTTTCGCTCATTTTTACTCTCTGCCCCACCTTCTATGTGTGTGTGCACGCGCACACAATGATATGCACAATTTGTTTTTGTTTGTACAAACCATAATTGCTGTTTGAAACCATTTTTCCCCTGGCTTCCAAAAAGTTTGAACTACTTGCTTGAGGGCATTTACTTTTTAGGATTATGAAATGAATCTTCCTAAAGAATAGCTAGAAGATATTTTTCCTAGTGATATATCACCAATTTTAACCCTTTTGTTGACTTGTCACCTGGGTTTCTTTCTTCTTGTTGAATTTCCTTTTTCTGACATCACATAGGCCACATTACTTCCTCTCCCCATATCAAGATGGGGAATATGGCACCTCTTCCAGTTGTATATCATATCAAGTGCTAACTTATTCTTGGTGTAATCTTTCTGTGGGATACATTATATTAGCATTAACTGGTTTAATTAAATTTACAGTGCTCAGCTGTGCAAGTTTTGGTTCAGTTGTGTGAGCTTGATAACCCAAGTGTACGGGCAGATGCTGTAAAGCTATTCAATTTTTTGGCAGAGGGTGAAGATGAACCCACTATCCTAGAGCATGTCAATCAGAAATGCATTGAGACTTTACTCAGGATCATCAAATCTTCTAAAGATGAAGAAGAAATTGCTTCTGCAATGGGCATTATCTCCAACCTTCCAGAAATCCCCCAGATTGCTCAGTGGCTTCTAGACGCCGGGGCACTTCCAGTAATTTTCTGTCAAATTCAAAATTCCAAGCAGAAAAATCCCCATAAAAATAAGTTGATGGAAAATGCTGTTGGAGCGATATGTCGTTTCACAGTCCCAACAAATTTAGAATGGCAAAAGGCTTCAGCTCAAACTGGCATTATACCCTTGTTGGTACAAATGCTAGAGTTGGGAACCACCTTGACCAAGAAACGTGCTGCAATCTGTCTTTATCAATTTTCAGAGAGTTCTCTTCAGCTGAGCAGATCAATTCCAAAGCGAAAGGGGTTCTTGTGCTTCTCTGCTCCTCTAGAAACTGTCTGCTCGGTTCATGGAGGAATCTGTGGCATTGAATCATCATTTTGTCTTGTAGAGGCCGATGGTGTGAGACCGCTGGTGAGAATTCTTTCAGAACCAGATCCTGGAGTTTGTGAGGCTTCTTTAGATGCACTCTTAACTTTAATCGAAGGTGAGAGGCTGCAGAGTGGCAGTAAGGTGCTTGCAGAAGCAAATGCAATACCACCAATGATAAAATTCCTTGGTTCGCCTTCCCCCAGTTTGCAGGAGAAGGCTCTACATGCTTTAGAAAGGATTTTTCGGCTGGTGGAGTTGAAATTGAAATATGGACCCTCAGCTCAGATGCCCTTAGTTGACTTAACACAGAGAGGAAGTGGCAGCGTAAAGTCTATGGCAGCAAGAATACTTGCTCACTTAAATGTACTTCATGATCAATCTTCATATTTCTAGAGGATCAAGGAGTTGAAGTTCAGATGCAAAACTTGATTTAATGCGCTTTTATTTTGCAAGAATCATCCCAAAGATGCAGGCAGGAAGACGAGCATGGCTAGGGACGGGAACCTTTGCATAGAGGGCAGAGCATGCCTCTTTTCCCTGCTGTTGTTGCTAGCCATGCTATGTTGCAGCTAAGACAAACCAGATTTGACGCTATGATCTTAAAGTACAGAGTTTGGTTCGTCCATATGGAGTTAGAGCTTGAAGCACCCAAGGTAGTCTAAATCTGATATGTGCTTTTATTTCCCAAAAAGCGGGCCTATGGAGAGGTAGCAAAGCAACATTGGCTTACGTCTGATAGCGCAGGATATCTTCTATCTCTATATCAATACTTGATTGGTTCAGCAGAGGAAGAAGAAAAGCCAATCTATGCCCCACCAACAACTGGTGATTTGAGTAGAAGTGAGACTATTTTTATTAGAATTGAATTCTTTGCCGTTAGTGGATTCTTTGATTCATGTGTACAAGAAAAACAGGTATAAAGGTTGCAAAGAATAAGGTATTTTGAATTGTTAAATTCTGTCTTTTATTTTCTTGTACATAAATTAAAACCCTATTATTTGGACTTAGGGTCGCCACAGTCCAAATTAATAGCGCTTTGAGGATGAAACTCGACCAAAATGGGGTTATAGTTTTGTGTGTGGCAAGCCAAGATGCCGATTAAGTTCCCCTGTGATTTAGGCCAATGCTACAGGACCAACTTACGTGTTACTTCTCAGCACCCCTCAATAAAATGGCTTCTTGCATCCATAGCTGAGAGAGAGGCTTTCTTGACAAGCCTAATGTTTTGCATTTCTTTTTATTTGTCAGTTCCAAAACCTTTGGTTGAGAGGGTTGCAATCACAGTAATCATTATAGCGGTGTCAGAAATATATTTACATGGTATGGTTTGGATAGTGAGTTGAGATGAGATGAGATGTGTTTTGAAAGTTGAATAAAATATTATTAAGATAATACTTTTTAATATTATTATTATTTTTAAATTTGAAAAATTTAAATTATTTATTATATTATATATGAGAATTTAGAAAAATTATAATGATAAGATACGTAAACTTTCAATTCAAACAGAATGTCCATATATTTCACGGTAGGGTTGCTACTTGTATCTCTATCCGTACCCTACCCCCGCCTTGGTTGCGTTCTCCCTAGGACCCGGCCTAGCACCTCAGGGGTGGCCTCCATTTAGGAGACGGGCCAGATTTGGATTCCTGGTCCATTAGGCCCTCATTTAGTCCAAATAGGTCTTGGGTTGAAACCTCTTTCTAGGCCATTTTGGGCTCTGATTAAAACAGTCTAAAAAAATTTAAAAATTATATTTTATAATTTATGTATAACATAAAATTAAACGAAGGTTGTTAAAGCATAAAAAATTAAAAAAAACAAGCATCTAAGCTATTTCAAAAATACAAATTAATATAAAATATTATGAATTATCAAAAAACTGAAATGAATAGTATTACAATATTACAAATTGAATCTAGCAGACTAGCATTGAGTTTTGGAATTGGAATTTGGGGGTGTGGGCAAGTGAGACTGACGTTATAAAACCTGAAACATTAATAAGAAAACAAATTAGAATTATAAACAATATAATAATGAAATATACATATATAAAAAATTTAAAAACATATAACTACAAGTACAAACTAAGTGAGACTATCAAGGATTGCAGACTAAAGGATTGGGAATTAGGAATTAGGAATTAGGAATTAGGGTTGGAACTTAAGCAAGTGAGGGTGTGAGACTATAAAACCTGAAAAAAAATATTAAATATAAAAATTATATAGATATGTTAAAAAGTAAAAATAAAAAATTAGAGTTACAAACCAAGATGAAATGAGATCAAAATGAGATTATTGAGATTGGACATGTGACAATGAGACTAAAAGCTAAAAAAAAAAAATACAAGAAAACTAATTAGAACTTCAAACAGTAAACATTATAGGCATACTACGAATAAATAAAAGAATTATTATACAAACCTATGATAATGGTGGACCGAACTACGAAATCACATTGCATTCAATGTAGATATAGGGGCATTTGTTGTAGTTATTCCTACAACAATTAAATTGAAATATACTTAATCACATAATATATTATAAGTAAAAACAAAATTATAGCAATATCAAGGTACGAGCGATTATTGGATGCAGGCTGATCACCACCTATCTCCTCCTTGATCTCCATAGTCTATCATATCCATTGGCTTCCCTTTGATCAAATTTTGAGTTCAAATTAATGCCTTCACAATGGTTGGAGACAATGAACTTCAGAATGAATTCAATATGCACCCTTAGTGCTAAAAGCTGACTCTAAGACTACGATAGTAACAGAGATGCAAAATTACTATGAGCTATGTTTTCAAAGATGAGATACTTGACGACACTGACCTTCCATCAAGACAATATATCAAACCCTTGTTTAAATGGGTGCATCTTTGCTGTCAAGTACCTATTCAACTTTGACTATGTCTTTAAAGGCCAATGAAGCTGGGCAACCTGCCCCAAACTTTTATCCCACCCTAGCTTAAGCTTCTTCCCCATCTCGACTTCGGGAGGAGGCAAAGCTGTAGGTGTAGGTGCCAGAATATTAGCACTCATGAGTGTGGAAAACTCATCAACCAATCTTTCAAGTGTTTTCCTAACCTTACCATAATATAATCCACCCATGCCTTCTCGTTCACCAATACCAATTCACGTAACATACCATCAATTTTGTACTGGAGGTCAAGAACAATAATTATATACAAGAAAATATTTAACATACTCAAATCTCCCAATACTTGTCATACTTAGCCTGCATTCTCATTGCCATTTCTCGTAGTTGTATTTGTTCACTCCCATACAATTCATCCAATGAGTTTTGCTACTGCTACTTATTATACTCACACATCACACACAACACTTTATTTTATTTTATTTTATTCTTTGAATTTTTTAAAATTGTTTTGAATTTTATTATTGTTGAACCCAAATTTTCAAGTTTCGTGTAATTATAAATTTACAAATAGATTTTGATGATAACAAATGAATTCAAAGAATAAAAGAGTCTCAAACTCAAGTTGTCCACACAATAAAATCAAGTACATCAAGTAACCAAGCATGAGTAAGAAGGGAACAAGTTCACATTAAAGTCATAAAATAATGTTGTAAATCTCTTAAAAATTCAAAATTAGGATTAAAACTCAAAATTAATATTTTATCATAAAGCATTAAAATACATTTTCTACATATGCATGAATATTTTAAAATTTAAATTTAAAAATTTTGAAAGATAATTGATTGTCATCTTTCATATGTGCATGACATGATTAAAGGTTTGAATTTTGAAAATATTAAGATGATTGATTGTCATCTTTCACATGTGCACGTTTTATTTGAATATTTTCAAAAGTGATGGATGCTTTCTTGACTTATGCAAAAGGTAGATGTCTTTATTTGAAAATTTTGAAAAGTAAAGTGTGCTCCTTTTGTCACATGCAAAAAGTAAAAAGATTAGGTTTGAAATTTTTGAAAAGTGATTGATGATGTCTTTGACATAGGGATCTTTTCAAATTGAAATTGAAGACTCATTTGCTTATAAATAGCTCACTTGAGTTTTGTAAAAATCACAACAAGAGCTTACATATCTATTGCTAATTTTTGCATCATTTCTTCAAAACTCTCATTCTCTCTTTTCTAAAGTTTTGAGCCTTAATTCTTATTATTGTTGAGAGAGATATATGTTGCATTGTATTGTTTCTATTTCACTCGTTGATGAGTGTACTTTGATAGTCTACCCACTATCAACTCTTGTATTTGTAAGAGGGTGCGTATAACCCTTGTGTGTATAAAAGGTGTTCTACACGGGGAATAGTTAAATCACCAAGTGTGAGGTGATTGAAAGTGTAGAGGGTGTTCTACACGGATTCTTTGGAGCGGTGCTGCTCAAAAGTGTAATAGGTTTCTATCTCCACCTAAAGGAGATTGACTAGTGAATTTGGGATCCTCAAAGGGTAGCTTGAGACGAGGACGTAGGCAGTGGGGCTAAATCTCGTAAAAATACTGAGTTTGCTTTCTCTTACCCTACTCTTTACATTTCTTACTGCTTTATATTCTGTATATATTTTATATTGTATATTTGATTAATAAGTGTTAATTTTTATAATATAACTCAATTCACCCCCCTCTTGTGTTAGTCATCTGGGCAATAATTGATATCAGAGTTAGAGTTCTGTTATAAGATTAACTATCTTTTGAGTTAAGATTTTATGGCTAACATTGTAACTTCATTTGGTAAAGGTCAATCTAGCAGTCGGCCTCCACTCTTTTGCGGAGACAATTACTCATTCTGGAAAGTTAGAATGAGAATATTTCTTCAGACTCAAGGTCGAGAAATCTGGAAATACTTTGTAAATGGATCTTATATTCCAACAAAAGTGGTTGATGGAATAAAGGTCAAAAAAGAAGAAGAAGAGTTTGATCGTGAAGACGATAGACTTTATACTTTGAATTTAACTGTTATGAATTTATTATATAATGCTCTCAATGCTAATGAGTTTAATAGAGTAATGATTTGCGCTACAACAAAGGAAATTTGGGATAATTTGGAAGTTACTTATGGAGGAACTTCTCAAGTCAAGAAATCAAAAATTTATATTCTTACTCATGAATATGAAATGTTTAAAATGAATGATGATGAATTTATTTCTAGTATGCACACTCGTTTTACTAACATCATAAACAGTTTGACAGTTCTTGGCAAAATTTATTCCAAAGTAGAAATAGTAAGAAAAATTATCAACTCTCTACCAAAATGTTGGGAATCAAAAGTGACAGCAATTATTGAAGCTAGAGACCTCAAGAAGATCGAAGTGAATGAACTCATCGAGTCACTTATCACCCTGAGTACACATTGAAAAGAGGAGAAGAAGAAGGAAAACCAAAAAAGAGCTTGGCACTTAAAGCTGTTCCATATGAAAATGAAAGTAATGAAGATGAACAAAATGACGACAAAGATGAAGAACTTGCGATGATAACAAGAAGAATTCAGAGGTTCTTAAAGAAAAATAAAACTCCTCCAAGGAAATCCTTCAAAAAGTTTTCCAAGAAAAATTCAAGTAAAAATGACATTTTAATTTGTTATAAATGCAATAAGCCTGGTCATATCAAGTCAGATTGTCCTCTGCTAAAGAACGATCGAAACAAAGGCAAAAAAACAATGAAAACTACATGGGATGATGATTCAAGTAGCTCAGATAGTGAAGCAAGCAATGGAGAATCATCAAATCTTTGTCTTATGGCTAAAGATGATATTGAGGTAACAAATCTTGATAATATTGAAGATCCTTCATAAGAAAAATTGCAAAATGTTTTTGAAGAGGTATATGAAGAATTTGAAAAATTGGGTATCAAGTATACTTTTTTAAAAAAGAAAAATTCTTCTTTAACAAACGAAATTGATATTTTAAGAAAAGAAAGTACTGTTTTGAAAGATGAAAATCTTGAGTTGAAGAAAAAGAAAACTGATTTAGAAAATATTATTAAAAACTTTACGAATGAAAAAAATAATTTTGAAAAATTTCTTTATAGTTAAATATGTGTTTTTGACAAGGTAGGCTTGGGATATATGCCAAAACAAAAATATAAACCTTATAAAAACTTCTTTAATAATCCTTCTACATCAAAGTCCAATATTTAAAATTCTTTTCATAAATAGAATTTTGTTAAAAAAAGTATACTATTATAATCACTCAAGTTTTTCATGTATGTCACATGCTATTTGTAATTTTTGTAATAGAAATTGTCATAATTATCTTGTTTGTCCTATTAGAAGAAAACATACAATGACTATTAGGGTCATATGGGTACCTAAAAATTTTGTTTCTTCTAATACTAATAAATAAAAGACCCAAAGAACTTGGGTACCAAGAAAAATCATTTTAATTATTTTTATAGGTGTACATGAAGTCTTCCACAAATAAAAATAAATGGTCTTTAGATAGTGGATGTTCAAGATACATGACGGGAGACAAGACTAATTTCTTTGATCTTAGATCTAAAGAAGAAGGACACGTGACATTTGAAGACAATTCGAAAGGGAAGATCGTGAGAATAGGTAAAATTGGTAATGAGTCTTCTCTCATAATTGAAGATGTTTTACTTGTTGAATGTCTAAAACATAATCTTTTGAGCATAAGTCAATTATGTGATAAAGGATTTACAGTTACTTTCAAAATGGATAAGTGCATTATTTTGAATGATCATAATTATAATATTTGTTTTATTGCCTTTAGAAGCAACAATATTTATACAATTGATTTTAAAAAAATTACCTCACAAGATGCTATTTGTTTTTCAGCTCAAAATGAAACTAATTGGTTATGGCATAGAAGATTAGGTCATGCCAACATAGAACTTATTTCCAAACTTTCAAAAAATGATCTTGTGAGAGGTTTACCAAAGACAAATTTTCTTAAAGACAAAATTTGTGATGCATGCCAATTTGGTAAACAAACAAAAACTTATTTTAAAATCAAGAAACATATTTCCACTACTAGACTACTGCAACTGATACACATTGATCTTTTCGGACCAAATAGAGTTGCAAGTTTAGGAGGAAAACGTTATGCATTTGTTATTGTTGATGATTTCTCTAGATATACTTGAGTAATCTTTCTTCCTCATAAAGATGAGACACATAATGTCTTTACTAAGTTATACAAGAGAATTCAAAATGAAAAGGGTTATACTATTTCAAGCATCCAAAGTAATAGGGGAAAATAGTTTGTTAATAAAAATATTGAAACATTTTGTGATGAAAATGGTTTTGTGCATAATTTTTCTGCTCCTCGAACTCCTCAAAAAAATGAGGTAGTAGAGAGAAAAAATAGATCTCTTCAAGAGATAGCAAGAACAATGCTCAATGAGAACAATTTGCCTAGTTATTTTTGGGCCGAAACGGTAAGTATTGCATGTTATGTTATAAATAGAGTTATACTAAGGTCCAAATTAGATAAAACCCCCTATGAGCTTTGGAATGAGAAAAAGCCCAACATTAGTTACTTTCATGTATTTGATAATTTGGATGCAAATATTTTATTTTAAATGACAAGGATAATTAGGCAAGTTTGATACAAAATCTGATGAATGTATCTTTTTCGGGTATTCTACTAATAGTAAACCTTATAGAGTATTCAATAAAAAGATTTTGACTGTACAAGAATCTATGCATGTAGTATTTGATGAATCTAATTCTCCACTCTCTAAGAAATTCATTGATGAAAAAACAGGAGGTATAAATAATACGGAAAGTCTCAATCTCAACAAAGAGAACACAATAGAGGAAGTTCAATATGAAGACATTAGGAAAGATCATCAAGATTTAATACAAGATGCAACCAAACAGTGGAAATTTTTGAAAGATCATCCAATGGAACAAACTCTGGGAGAACCTTCACGAGGTGTAAGCACTCGATCATATCTTAGAAATATTTCCAATCATACTGGTTTTCTATCTCAGATTGAACCTAAAAATATTGATGAAGCACTTCTTGATGAATCTTGGATTCTAACTATGCAAGAAGAATTTAACAATTTGAAAGAAATGATGTTTGGACACTTGTTCCTAAACCCAAAAATCATACTATTATTGGAACAAAATGAGTTTTTAGAAACAAGAAAGATGAGTCCGGAGTCATTACTAGAAATAAGGCTCGACTTGTAGTCCAAGGTTTCAATCAAGAAGAAGGAATCGATTATGATGAGACATATGCACCAGTCGCAAAATTAGAAACTATTCGAATGATACTTGCATATGCTTGTTATAAAGATTTCAAACTTCTTCAAATGGATGTTAAAAGTACTTTCTTAAACGGTTTTATAAATGAAGAGGTATATGTTGAGCAACTTCCAGGTTTTGAAAATCATATTTCTCCAAATCATGTTTTCAAACTCACAAAAGCACTATATGGACTCAAACAAGCTCCTAGAGCGTGGTACGAGAGACTCAGTGGTTTCTTGATTGAAAAAGGCTTTTCAATAGGAAAAATTGATACAACTCTTTTCATTAAATACGAAAATGATGATATTCTTTTGATTCAGATTTATGTTGATGATATAATATTCGATGTTACTAATGAAAATATGTATCAAGTTTTTGCTAAAACTATGCAGGAAGAATTTGAAATGAGCATGATGGGAGAGCTTACATTCTTTCTCGGATTGCAAATTAAGCAAGTAAAAAATGGGACATTCATCAATCAATCAAAATATATTAAGGAATTGCTAAAGAAGTTTGGGATGGAATGTGCTAAGGAAACTGAAACACCAATGAGTCCATCCACTAAACTTGATAAAGATGAATCCGGTAAACCAGTTGACTCGAAGGTATATCGAGGTATGATTGGTAACTTATTATACTTGACAGCCAGTAGACTAGATATTATGTTTAGTGTGTGCTTATGTGCACGCTTTCAATCATCTCCAAAAGAATCACATTTAATTGCAGTTAAACGCATTCTTAAATATCTTAGTGGTACAATTAACTTAGGGTTATGGTACCCTAAGCACACATCTTTCGATCTAATCAGCTACACAGATGCAGATTATGCTGGTTGTAAAATAGATCGAAAAAGCACTAGTAGAACATGTCACTTCTTAGGTCATGCACTAGTTTCCTGGTTTAGTAAAAAACAAAATTCTGTTGCACTATCTACTGCTGAGGTAGAATATATTGCTGCGGGTATTTGTTGTGCTCAAGTTCTTTACATGAAGCAACAACTTGAGGATTTTAAACTTATGTACAATCACATTCCAATCAAATGTGATAATACAAGTGCTATAAATCTTTCAAAGAATCCAATACAACATTCTCGGACTAAACATATTGAAATTAGATATCATTTTCTTAGAGATAATGTGCAAAAGGAAGATATTGTATTAGAATTCACTAGTACACATGATCAATTGGTAGACATTTTCATAAAACCCCTACCAGAAGATAGACTATGCATGATTAGAAGAGAAATAGGAATGATGCATGCCATGAATATCTGCTAGATACTTTTATTTCATTATCTTAAATGACCTACAGAAACTTGAGACATTTAGCCTCATCATTCAAATGCATTTACTCCGCATAAATCATCATGCCATCCTTGTCTAAAGGATTAGACAATCGAAATGAAGAGGCAAGCAAAGATTTCAAATCCTTATTCTGTTGCTTTAACTCTACTATTTTTTTATTTGACTCATAAACAAGTCGTTGAAGTACAGAGACAGTCTCGCTAAACTTCTCAATTTCGCAAGTTTTGAACTGCAACCGAGCAGAAAATGCAACGATGGATGATGAGTATCGAGTTTCGAGACCCACAAGCTCATTAATGGCATCATGATCTGATTTATTAGCCAAATCAGTCTCTTGTTGTTTCATGGCACCCATGACAGATGCAAAAATAGATTGAGACTGAGGTGAAGAATATCTCAAATCTTGATCAAGAGAACTACTGAAGGGAAATCGACGAACCATTGAAAATTTGTATAATGAGAATGCAAGCAAATTGCAAAGATGAGAAGAAGATTTGATGCGAAATAGATAGAGCTAAAGATTGCTCTTATAGAAACGAAAATAAGAACAAGACAAACTTACAAATCCTGATAATATCTCATTTTTCAGCAACATCAAGCGAATCAAATCTTTACACCGAATTGCCAGAGTTACGCCTCCAGCCTTTGCAGGTTTTGTCGGGCACAGGTGGTTTCAATTATTCAGCTCTTTACAAAATCTCCTTCCGCACCAAATTGTCAGAACCAGACCTCTAGCCTTTACAGGTTTTGTCAAACACGTGTGGCTACGCACCGAATTCTCTACAGTCTCTACTAACGCAGCGTTTTATTTGTCTATTGGTTATTGTAGGAATATATTTTATTGAACTAATTATGATTCCTTTTTAATGATGCCAAAAGGAGGAGAAGTTTTAGACTAGAACATTAACATTGTTTAAATTGCTAAACTTGTTATATATGTTTAGAATTATATTTATATTTTTACTTGAAAAACTAATGCACATTCTCAGGGGGAACTTAAGTATTAATACAGGTATCAGATTCTATCAAGTATTTGTCATCATCAAAAAGGGGGAGATTGTTGAACCTAAAGTTTCAAGTTTCGTGTAATTATAAATCTACACATGGATTTTGATGATAACAAATGAATTCAAAGAATAAAGGAGTCTCAAGCTCAAGTTGTCCACACAATAGAATCAAGCACATCAAGGAACCAAGTATGAGCAAGAAGGGAACAAGTTCACATTAAAGTCATAGAGTAATGTTGTAAATCTCTTAAAAATTCGAAATTAGGATTAAGGCTCAAAGTTAATATTTTATCATAAAGCATTAAAATACATTTTCCAAATGTGCATGAATATTTTAAAAATTAAATTTGAAAATTTTGAAAAATGATTGATTGTCATCTTTCACATGTGCATGACATGATTAAAGGTTTGAATTTTGAAAATATTAAGATGATTGATTGTCATTTTTCACATGTGCATGTTTTATTTGAATATTTTCAAAAGTGATGGATCACTTGAGTTTTGTAAAAATCACAACAAGAGCTTACACATCTATTGCTAAGTTTTGCATCATTCCTTCAAAACTCTCATTCTCTCTTTTCTAAATTTTTGAGCCTTAATTCTTATTCTTGTTGAGAGAGATATAAGTTGCGCTGTATTGTTTCTATCTCACTCGTTGAGGAGTGTACTTTGATAGTCTACTCACTATCAATTCTTGTATTTGTAAGAGGGTGCGTATAACCCTTGTATGTGTAGAAGGTGTTCTACATGGGGAATAGTTAAATTACCAAGTGTGAGGTGATTGGAAGTGTAGAGGGTGTTCTACACGGATTCTTTGGAGCGGTGCTGTTCAAAAATGTAATAGGTTTCTATCTCCACTTAAAGGAGATTGACTAGTGAATTCGGGATCCTCAAGGGGTAGCTTGAGGCGAGGACGTAGGCAGTGGGGCTGAACCTCGTAAAAATACCGAGTTTGCTTTCTCTTACCCTACTCTTTACATTTCTTACTATTTTATATTTTGTTTATATTTTATATTGTGTATTTGATTAATAAGTGTTAATTTTTATAATATAACCCAATTCACCCCCCATCTTGTGTTAGTCATTTAGGCAACAATTATTTTTAAACTATTTGAATTCATTACGCATCATCCATATACCACAAATTTAATAAGAAAAAAAAGTGTAGTGTGTCGGGATGATGAATAAAATCTTTCTTCATCCAATTATGCTTTTTCCTAACATACTTGTTGATAAAAGTTATTAGATGTAATGTACAAAGAACCAAAAATGGTGGTTATGACCTCGTAGAAAAGTTTAAGAATTCTATAAAAAAAAATGGAAATAACTACCCAATCATTATCATTAAGCTTGCCTAATCCTCCCTCATTGCTAAAATGGTTGACATATTGTATGTCATGCTCACCTAATAATTTAAAGGCTTTTTTAGAGGTCTTTTGGATTTAGAAACACTCTCAACTCATCTTATCTCATTTCATCTCATCATTATAACTTTCACTATTTTCACTATTAAAACAATAATAATAATAATAATGATAACAATTTACTTTTTCAAATTCTAAAACAATAATAATATTAAAAAATAATATTTTAACAATATTTTATTCGACTTTTAATTTTCTTCTAAAACATCTCATCTCATTACATTATCTAAACAACCTCAAAGCTCTTGGGCTATCTCCAATATTAAGAAGATTGAGTTCTATCTTATAGGAACAACAATACACAACCTTTTCTTGCATTCAATATCCACACCCTTACAACAACCTTAAATTTATCAAGCCATGCCAATGACTTGATGAGAATCTTACAAACCTCACCGCAATTCTAACCCTTGCAACCGAATTATGCACACCTTTAAAATCATCGGTCATAATAAGATTCAAAATATGTAGAACACATCTCACGTGCAAACAATTTTCACCCATCATTATCTTATTGTCCACTCTAAATTTATTCTTAAGATACCCCAAAAGTGATATTGTTAGAAGATGCATCCTCAATCATTATTGTCACAGGCTTTTCAATCCTCACTCATTTATTGCTACCTCCAAGGCCTTCCAAATGGTCTCACCCTTGTGATTGACAATTTGGCAAAACATGAGCCTTTTTTATTTTTGAGTTGTAGATCAGAATTTATAAAATTTGCTATCAAAGACATATAATTACAATTTTGGACCTCTGTTTATGTATTGGTAGTAACTCTTTAACTCCTTAATTAGTTTCTCAATAGTTCTCTGAATCATATTTAATATACCCCTTCAACGTTACCCTCCACTACTCTCATCATCCAATATTTTAGTTCTGATTTGAAATCCCAAATTTAATTTTGGTTTTAATATTGAAACTTTTAAATAGATTGCAAAGTTAATTTAAGGGTTTTTAAAATTGAAACCCCTAACAATTTGAGGTTTCAATTATGAAATCCTTAAATTAATTTAGATTTTTGGATTGAACACGTAAATTACTTTAGGGTTCAATTCAAAATCTTAATTTATGTCAGGAGTTCTAAAATTGAAACCTCAAAACATCTAGACATAAATTAAGATTAGGGATTGTCAAGTTCCTCTTTGGAAGGCTGCAACTTTTTAACCGCGGCAGTTTCTATTCTTACTAATAGTTTAGCACACTTTTTTTGTTATTACAGGGTCTGAAAGCACAAGGAAATTTTACTCGTTGGTGTCAATTAGGTGGTCTATAGACTTTTGTTGCTCTCCATAGTGCTTTTGGAGTAATAGGTTTCATATTATGTGGGTTGAATCCTAGAATATTTTAGAGGTTCAATCTAAAGTCCTAAATTAATTTAGGGATTCAGATTGAACCCCTAGATAGTCATAGTAAAGAAAAATGACACAAATCTCCACAATAAACAATCTGATCATCCAAGTCTATTCATCAATCACATCCTCCAAATCTAAATATGACACAACCCGTATGAGGGATCAAGGATACTTATAAAACCTACCACATAAGAGAGAGTGTGTGCAACAACAACGACGAGAAGGCTCTGCGAGAGAGTGGGATGAGGAATGAGTTATTTCAGTTGAGAGAGAGGGTGGCGAGAGGAAAATTTCAGAGTGGAAGATAGGGCTGTAAAAAGACCGGACCAGACCGGGGGACAGGACCGGACCGATTGGAGTTCAGTCCGGTTCGGTCCGGTCCAAAAAATATATGGATCGGAAAATTCCGGTCCGGTCCCGATCCAGGGAGTTCTTCCCCCTGGACTGGACCGGACCGGACCGATTACCTACATTTTTTTATTTTTAAATATATGTATATATAAATAATAATATATAAATTTTAATATTAATATTAATATATATTAACATATTAATATATAATATATACTTTTATAATATTAACATATTATGATTTATAGTAGACTAGTAGTTGACTAGTTATAGTATAAAAATATAAATTATAATATATCTAGATAAAGTATTAGTAATAACTTATAAGTAATAAGTATATTATTATTATTTAATATATTATTACTAATTTATCACTATTTACTAACATATAAATATATAATATACTAATGTAAATTGTAATAGTGTTATTATTAATTATTTATAGTTTATTAACATATACTAATGTAATAATATTATTAGACTATTCGTTATAGTTTACTAACATACTTAATATTTAATATAGATTAACATATTAATATATAATATATACTCTTATAATATTAACATATAAATAATAAGTGTATTATTATTATTTAATATTTTATTAATAATTTATCACTATTTACTAACATATAAATATATAATATACTAATGTAAATTGTAATAGTGTTATTACTTATTAGTTATAGTTTATTAACATATACTAATGTAATAGTATTGTTAGACTATTAGACTATTAGTTATAGTTTACTAACATACTTAATATATAATATAGACTAACATATTAATATATAATAATTAATATATACTCTTATAATATAAAAATATAAATAATAAGTGTATTATTATTATTTAATATATTATTATTAATTTATCACTATTTACTAACATATAAATATATAATATATAGGGGTGTCAAAACGTGTTAACGGGTCGTGTTCGTGTCGTGTCAGAACGTGTGCATAATACTTAAAGGGTCAACACGAACACGACCCGTTAAGGATTTCGTGTCAAAAACTTCAACCCTAACACGACCCGTTAAGATAACGGGTTGACACGACACGACCCGTTAAGACCCGTTAAGACCTTTGACACTATATGACACGACACGATACAACACGATTTGACCCGTTTCAACCCGCAAACCTGTTAGTGACCCGTTTGAGTTTAATTTAATTGATTTTATATAAATATTAAAACTTAAATAATAGTTATAAACCATAAAAAATTAATTATAAATTACAATTTTAAAATTACAATTCAATAAGTAGTACACTATAAAATATGATAAATACACAAATATGATATACATATTATAAAATATTAAAATTATAATCCAAACATATTAAATAATAATGGGTTAACTTGTTAATGACTTTTTAATAAGTATTTAAATGGGATAGTAAAGTGTCTAAAAGTATAAAACTAATTTTAAATTAGGATTTTTTGAAATTTAGCTCAAGGGTATAAAAGTAAATTCAAATTTCTTATCGTGTCTTAACGGGTCTTAACGGGTCATAACGGGTTTGACCCGTTATGACCCGTTATCAAATCGTGTCTTAACGGGTTGACACGAATTGACCCGAAACCCGTTAAGGCTAAACACTAACCCGCTTTTATCGTGTCGTGTTCGTTTCGTGTTAACGTGTCGTGTCACAAATTGCCACCCCTAATAATATACTAATATAAATTGTAATAGTGTTATTACTTATTAGTTATAGTTTATTAACATATACTAATGTAATAGTATTATTAGACTATTAGACTATTAGTTATAGTTTACTAACATACTTAATATTTAATATATACTAACATATTAATATATAATAAATACTCTTATAATATTAGCATATAAGTAATAAGTGTATTATTATTATTTAATATATTATTACTAATTTATCACTATTTACTAACATATAAATATATAATATACTAATGTAATAGTGTTATTAGTTATAATTTACTAACATACTTAATATATAATATATACTAACATATTACATATAATATATACTCTTATAATATTAACATATTATAATTTATAGTAGTTAAATTTGGGTTAAAAAAATATTTGATCATTGTAAAATTTTAGATTAAACTTAGCCCATTAAATCATATGGGACACCCCTGGACCGGATCGGACTGCCCCTGAACCGAATTGGACCTGACCAGTATGGACCGAACTCATGTTCGGTCCAGTCCAGGGTGAGAGAATTTTTAGACCGAATGCAATCGGTTCACAAATTTTTCGGGCCAAACTGGACCATTTACACCTTTAGTAGAAGAGTTCAAGGAGAGAGTGGGAATCAGGGGGAATTTTACTCTTATAGTGAAACAATGCCACTTTGGGTATCCTAAAACGGAGTCATTTTACTATATTTTTTTAATTATATGTTATGGGAAAAGCGTACAAGGCCCAGCCTTGTCTCACCTCTTCAAAGTCTACCTAGATGCAGGCAAGGCGGGGTGGCAAGGAGCAAGGAGCAAGGCTGTTGCCTAGATGACTAACACAAGAGGGAGGTGAATTGGGTTAGTTTATAAAAATTAACACTTATTAACCAAATACACAATATAAAATATAAACAGAATATAAAACTATAAGAGATGTAAAGAGTAGGGTAAGAGAAAGCAAACTCAGTATTTTTACGAGGTTCAGCCCCACTGCCTACGTTCTCGCCTCAAGCTACCCCTTGAGGATCCCGAATTCACTAGTCAATCTCCTTTAAGTGGAGATGGAAACCTATTATACTTTTGAGCAGCACCGCTCCAAAAAATTCGTGTAGAACACCCTCTATACTTCCAATCACCTCACACTTGGTAATTTAATTATTCCCCGTGTAGAACACCTTCTACACACATAAGAGTTATACACACCCTCTTAAAAATATAAGAGTTGATAGTGGGTAAACTATCAAAGTACACTCCTCAATGAGTGAGATAGAAACAATACAGCGCAAACTATATCTCTCAAAATGAATAAGGGTTAAGGCTCAATGCTTAGAGAAGAGAGAATAAAAGTTTCGAATGAATGTTGTATGTTCTTAGTGTTGTAAATGTGAAACTCTCAAATGATCTATTTATAGGCATATAAGACTTCATATTCAAATTTAAAAAGATTCACATGTCAATGACATCATCATTCACTTTTCAAAAATTTCAAACCTAATATTTTTACTTTTTGCATGTGACAAAGGAGCACACTCTACTTTTCAAAAATTTCAAACTTAATCTTTTACTTTTGGCATATGACAAAAGGAGCACACTTTACTTTTTAAAAAATTCAAACAAAGATATCTACCTTTTGTATAAGTCAAGACAAGTATCCATTACTTTTGAAAATATTCAAATAAAATATGCACATGTGAAATATGACAATCAATCATCTTAATATTTTCAAAATTCAAACTTTTAATCATGTCATGCACATGTGAAAGATGACAATCAATCATCTTTCAAAAATTTTAAATTTAATTTTCAAAATATTCATGCACATGTGGAAAATGTATTTTAATATTTTATGATAAAATATTAATTTTGAGTCTTAATTCTAATTTCGAATTTTTAAGAGATTTACAATATTACTCTTATGACTTTAATGTGAACTTGTTCCCTTCTTGCTCATGCTTGGTTCCTTGATGTGCTTGAATCTATTGTGTGGACAACTTGAACTTGAAACTCATTTATTTTTTGAATTCATTTGTTATCATCAAAATCCATGTGTAGATTTATAATTACACGAAACTTGAAATCTTGGGTTCAACAATCTCCTCCTTTTTTATGATGACAAATATTTGATAGAACCTGAAACCTATATTAATACTTGAGTTCCCCCTGAGAATGTGTGTTAGTTTTTCAAGCAAAAATATAAATATAATTCCAAGCATATATAACAAGTTTAGCAATTTAAACAATGTTAATGTTCTAGTTTAAAACTTCTCCCCCTTTTGGCATCATTAAGATATATTCCTACAATAACCAATAGACAAATAAAACGCTGCGTTAGTAAAGACTGTAGAGAATTCGGTGTGTAGCCACACGTGTTTGAAAAAACCTGCAAAGACTGGAGGCCTAGTTCTGGCAATTCGGTGCGGAAGGAGATTTGTAAAGAGCTGAATAATTGAAACCACCAGTGCCCGACAAAACCTGCAAAGATTGGAGGCGTAACTCTGGCAATTCGGTACAGAGATTTGATCCGCTTCATGTTACTGAAAAATGAGATATTATCAGAATTTGTAAACTTGTCTTGTTCTTATTTCCGTTTCTATAAGAACAATCCTTAGTTTTATCTATTTCGCATCAAGTTTGATTTGATCCGCTTGATGTTGCTGAAAAATAAGATATTATCAGGATTTATAAACTTGTCTTGTTCTTATGTCCATTTCTATAAGAGCAATCATTAATTTTATCTATTTCGTATCAAGCTTTCTTCTCATCTTTGTAATTTGCTTGAATTCTCATTCTACAAATTTTTAAAGACTCGTCAATTTCCCTTCAGTGCTTTTCTTGATCAAGATTTGAGATATCCTTCACCTCAGTCTCAATCTATTTCTACATCTGTCGCGGGTGCCATGAAGCAACAAGAGACTGATTTAACTAATAAATCAGATCATGATGCCATTTATGAACTTATGGGTCTCGGAACTCGATACTCATCATCTATCGTCGCGTTTTCTGCTCGGTTGCAATCGAAAACTCGCGAAATTTAGAAGCTTAGCGAGAATGTTTCTGTACTTCAACGACTTGTTTATGAGTCAAATAAAAAAATAATAGAGTTAAAGCAACAGAATAAGGATTTGAAATCCTTGCTTGCCTCTTTATTTCGATTGTCTAATCTTTTAAACAAGGATAGCATGATGATTTATGAGGAGCAAATGCATTTGAATGATAAGGCTAAACGTCTCAAGTTTCTGTAGGTCATTTAAGATAATGAAATCAAAGTATCTAGCAGATATTCATGGCATGCATCATTCCTATTTCTCTTCTAATCATGCATAGTCTATCTTCTCGTAGGAGATTTGTGAAAATGTATGGCAATTGATCATGTGTACTAGTGAATTCTAATACAATATCGTCCTTCTGCACATGATCTCTAAGAAAATGATATCTAATTTCAATATGTTTGATCCGAGAATGTTGTATTGGATTTTTTGAAAGATTTATAGCACGTGTATTATCATATTTGATTGGAATGTGATTGTACATAAGTTTAAAATCCCCAAGTTGTTACTTCATGTAAAGAACTTGAGCACAACAACTATCCGCAGCAACATATTCTGCCTCAGCAGTAGATAGTGCAACAGAATTTTATTTTTTACTAAACCAGGAAACTAGTGCATGACCTAAGAAGTGACATGTTCCACTAGTGCTTTTTCGATCTATTTTACTGCCAGCATAATCTGTATCTGTGTACCTGATTAGATCGAAAGATGTGTGCTTAGGGTACCATAACCCTAAGTTAATTGTACCACTAAGATATCTAAGAATGCGCTTAACTATAATTAAATGTGATTCTTTTAGAGATGATTGAAAGCGTGCACATAAGTACACACTAAACATAATATCCGGTCTACTGGCTGTCAAATATAATAAGCTACCAATCATATCTCGATATACCTTCGAGTCAACTGGTTTACCGGATTCATCTTTATCAAGTTTAGTGGATGGGCTCATTGGTGTTTCAGTTTCTTTAGCACTTTCTATCCCAAACTTCTTCAGCAATTTCTTAATTTATTTTGATTGATTGATGAATATCCCACTTTTTGCTTGCTTAATTTGCAATCCGAGAAAGAATGTAAGCTCTCCCATCATGCTCATTTCAAATTCTTCCTGCATAGTCTTAGCAAAAGCTTGGCACATATTTTCATTAGTAGCACCGAATATTATATCATCAACATAAATCTGAATCAAAAGAATATCATCATTTTCGTATTTAATGAAAAAAGTTGTATCAATTTTTCCTCTTAAAAAGCCTTTTTCAATCAAGAAACCATTGAGTTTCTCGTACCACGCTCTAAGAGATTGTTTGAGTCCATATAGTGCTTTTGTGAGTTTGAAAACATGATTTGGAGAAATATAATTTTCAAAACCTGAAAGTTGCTCAACATATACCTCTTCATTTATAAAACTGTTTAAGAAAACACTTTTAATATCCATTTAAAAAAGTTTGAAATATTTATAACAAATATATGCAAGTAGCATTCGAATAGTTTCTAATCTTGCGACTGGTGCTTATGTCTCATCATAATCGATTCCTTCTTCTTGATTGAAATTTTGGGCTAAAAGTCGAGTCTTATTTCTAGTAATGACTTCGGACTCATCTTTCTTATTTCTAAAAATTCATTTTGTTCCAATAATAGTATTATTTTTGGGTCTAGGAACAAGTGTCCAAACATCATTTCTTTCAAATTGATTAAGCTCTTTTTGCATAGCTAGAATACAAGATTCATCAAGAAGTGCTTCATCAATATTTTTAGGTTCAATCTGAAATAGAAAAGCAATATGATTGCAAATATTTCTAAGAGATGATCGAGTGCTTACACCTCGTGAAAGTTCTTCCAGAATTTGTTCCACTGGATGATCTTTCACAAATTTTTACTGTTTGGTTGCATCTTGTATTAAATTTTGATGATTTTTTCTGATGTCTCCATGTTGGACTTCCTCTATTGTGTTCTCTTTGTTGAGATTGAGACTTTCCGTATTATTTATACCTCTTGTTTCTTCATCAATTAATTTCTTGGAGAGTAGAGAATTAGATTCATCAAATACTACATGCATAGATTCTTATACAGTCAAAATCTTTTTATTGAATACTCTATAAGGTTTACTATTAGTAGAATACCCGAAAAAGATACCTTCATCAGATTTTGTATCAAACTTGCCTAATTATCCTTGTCATTTAAAATAAAATATTTGCATCCAAATTATCAAATACATGAAAGTAACCAATATTGGGTTTTTTCTCATTCCAAAGCTCATAGGGGGTTTTATTTAATTTGGACCTTAGCATAACTCTATTTATAACATAACATGCAATACTTACCGTTTCGGCCCAAAAATAACTAGGCAAATTGTTCTCATTGAGCATTGTTCTTGCTATTTCTTGAAGAGATCTATTTTTTCTCTCTACTACCCCATTTTTTTTAGGAGTTCGAGGAGCAGAAAAATTATGCACAAAACCATTTTCATCACAAAATGTTTTAATATTTTTATTAACAAACTCTTTTTCTCTATCACTTCAGATACTTGAAATAGTATAACTCTTTTCATTTTGAATTCTCTTATATAACTTGATAAAGGCATTATGTGTCTCATCTTTATGAGCAAAAAAGATGACCCAAGTATATCTAGAAAAATCATCAACAATAACAAATGCATAATATTTTCCTCCTAAACTTGTAACTCCATTTGGTCCAAAAAGATCCATGTGTATCAGTTGCAGTGGTCTAATAGTGGAAATATGTTTTTTGGTTTTAAAAGAAGTTTTTGTTTGTTTACCAAATTGGTATGGATCACAAATTTTGTCTTTAAGAAAATTTGCCTTTGGTAAACCTCTCACAAGATCATTTTTTGAAAGTTTGGAAATAAGTTCCATGTTGGCATGACTTAGTCTTCTATGCCATAATCAATTAGTTTTATTTTGAGCTGAAAAACAAATAGCATCTTGTAAGGTAATTTCTTCAAAATCGATTGTATAAACATTGTTGCTTCTAAAAGCAATAAAACAAATATTACAATCATGATCATTCAAAATAATGCACTTATCCATTTTGAAAGTAACTGTAAATCCTTTATCACATAATTGACTTATGCTCAAAAGATTATGTTTTAGACCTTCAACAAGAAGAACATCTTCAATTATGAGAGAAAACTCATTACCAATTTTATCTATTCCCACGATCTTCCCTTTCGAGTTGTCTTTAAATGTCACGTGTCCTTCTTCTTTAGATCTAAGATCAAAGAACTTAGTCTTGTCTCCCATCATGTGTCTTGAACATCCACTATCTAAAAACCATTTATTTTTGTTTGTGGAAGATTTCATGCACACCTATAAAAACAATTAAAATGATTTTTCTTGGTACCTAAGTTCTTTGGGTCTTTTATTTATTAGTATTAGAAAAAACAAGATTTTTAGGTACCCATATGGCCCTAATAGTCATTGTATGTTTTCTTCTAATAGGACAAGCAAGATAATTATGACCATTTCTATTACAAAAATTGCAAATAGCATGTGACATATATGAAGAACTTGAGTGATTATAATAGTATCATTTTTTAACAAAATTATTTTATGAAAAGAATTTTGAATATTGGACTTTGATGTAGAAATATTATCAAAGAAGTTTTTATGAGATTTGTATTTTTGTTTTGGCATATATCCCAAGCCTGCCTTGTCAAAAACACATCTTTGACTACCAAGAAGTTTTTCAAAATTTCTTTTTCTATTCGTAAAGTTTTCAATAATATTTTATAAATCAGTTTTTTTTTTCTTCAACTCAAGATTTTCATCTTTCAAAACAATACTTTTTTTTTCTTAAAATATCAATTTCGTTTGTTAAAAAAAAAAAATTCTTTTTCAAAACAGTATACTTGATACCCAATTTTTCAAATTCCTTATATACCTCTTCTAAAACATTTTACAATTCTTCATATGAAGGATCTTCAATATTATCAAGATTTGTTACCTCAATGTCATCTTTAACCATAAGATAAAAATTTGCTGATTCTCCATTACTTGCTTCACTATCTGAGCTACTTGAATCATCATCTCATGTAACTTTCATTACTTTTTTGCCTTTGTTTTGATCTTTTTTTAGCAGAGGACGATCTGACTTGATATGACCAGGCTTATTGTATTTATAACAAATTAAAATGTCATTTTTACTTAAATTTTTCTTGAAAAACTTTTTGAAAGATTTCCTTGGAGGAGTTTTATTTTTCTTTAAGAACCTCTGAATTATTCTTGTTATCATCGTAACTTATTCATCTTTGTCATCATTTTCCTTATCTTCATCACTTTCACTTTCATGTGGAACAGCTTTAAGTGCCAAGTTCTTCTTTGGCTTTCCTTATTTTTATCCTCTTTTCAATGTGTACTCATGGGTGATAAGTGACCCGATGAGTTCATTCACTTCGAGCTCCTTGAGGTTTCTAGTTTCAAGAATCGCTTTCACTTTTGATTCCTGACGTTTTGGTAGAGAGTTGAGAATTTTTCTTACTATCTCCACTTTGAAATAAACTTTGCCAAGAGCTGTCAAGCTATTTATGATGTTAGTAAAACGAGTGTGCATACTAGAAATAGATTCATCATCATTCATCTTAAACATTTCATATTCATGAGTAAGAATATAAATTTTTGATTCCTATTCTTGAGAAGTTCTTTCATAAGTAACTTCCAAGTTATCCTAAATTTCCTTTATTGTAGCGCAAGTCATTACTCTATTAAACTCATTACCATTGAGAGCATTATATAATAAATTCATAGCGGTTAAATTCAAAGTATAAAGTCTATCGTCTTCATGATCAAACTCTTCTTCTTTCTTTTTGACCTTTACTCCATCAACCACTTTTGTTAGAATATAAGATCCATTTACAATGCATTTCTAGATTTCTCGACTTTGAGTCTGAAGGAATATTCTCATTCTAACTTTTCAGAATGAGTAATTGTCTCCGCAAAAGAGTGGAGGCCGACTGCTAGATTGACCTTCACCAAATGAAATTGCAATGTTAGCCATAAGATCTTAACTCAAAAGATAGTTAATCTTATAACAGAGCTCTAGCTCTGATACCAATTGTTGCCCAGATGACTAACACAAGAGGGGGGGTGAATTGGGTTAGTTTATAAAAATTAACACTTATTAATCAAATACACAATATAAAATATAAACAGAATATAAAACTGTAAGAAATGTAAATAGTAGGGTAAGAGAAAGTAAACTCAATATTTTTACGAAGTTCAGCCCCACTGCCTATGTCCTCACTTCAAGCTACCCTTTGAGGATCCCGAATTCACTAGTCAATCTTTTTTAAGTGGAGATATAAACTTATTACACTTTTGAGCAGCACCGCTCCAAAGAAATCGTGTAGAACACCCACTATACTTCTAATCACCTCACACTTGGTAATTTAATTATTCCCCGTGTAGAACACTTTTTACACACACAAGGGTTATACACACCCTCTTAAAAATACAAGAATTGATAGTGGGTAGACTATCAAAGTACATTCCTCAATGAGTGAGATAAAAACAATACAACTCAAACTATATCTCTCAAAATGAATAAAAGTTAAGTCTCAATGCTTAGAGAAGAGAGAATAAAAGTTTTGAATGAATGTTGTATGCTCTTGGTATTATAAATGTGAAGCTCTCAAATGATCTATTTATAGGCATATGAGACTTTATATTCAAATTTAAAAAGATTCACATGTCAAAGACATCATCATTCACTTTTCAAAAATTTCAAACCTAATCTTTTTACTTTTTGCATGTGACAAAAGGAGCACACTTTACTTTTCAAAATTTTCAAACAAAGACATCTACATTTTGCATAAGTCAAGAAAAGCATCCATCACTTTTGAAAATATTCAAATAAAACATGCACATGTGAAAGATGACAATCAATCATCTTTCAAAATTTTTAAATTTAATTTTCAAAATATTCATGCACATGTGAAAAATATATTTTAATGCTTTATGATAAAATATTAATTTTGAGGTTTAATCCTAATTTCGAATTTTTAAGAGATTTACAATATTACTCTTATGACTTTAATATGAATTTGTTCCCTTTTTGCTCATACTTGGTTCCTTGATGTGCTTGATTTTATTGTGTGGACAACTTGAATTTGAGACCCCTTTATTATTTGAATTCATTTGTTATCATCAAAATCTATGTGTAGATTTATAATTACACGAAATTTGAAATTTTAGGTTCAACAAAGGCCCCACTGTCCTCTCCTATCTCAAAGCATTATTTTAAATTATATTTTGTTTCGACCGTTCTAGTCAAAATTTTCCATTTCAGTATAGTATCTAGAACACTATACCTACTTGTTTTGCTTCGTTTCAAATTTTAGCTTGTTTTATTTTGTTTCGGCCATTGCATTCAAATTTCGACCATTCGAGCCAGAATTACATTTTGGTCCCTATTGCATTTCAGACTATTTTTGTATTATTTTGTTGTACTTGAATAGTATTTTTGTAAATTTTAAATTTAGATGGTATTTAATTAAGTCTAGAATAGAAATGTATTTATATAATTTTAAATTTTTTTTTGTAACTTTAAATATGTCTCATCCTCCTCTCTCTCTCTCTCTCTCTCTCTCTCTCTCTCTCTCTTAAATATCATTATTTTATTTCTGTATTTTATTTCTTTATTTTTTGTTTTGTTTTAAATCAAGTTTTTGAATTTTTTAATGTATATTATTTTATAAATCTTTAATTTTTCACATATATATATACACACTTACACATATATATATTATTAGTTATTAGTTTATGTGTACATATAAACATTTAAATATAATATATAATTAATCTCTAAACAGTACATTTAAATATATCAATATCGAACTAGTCTGTTTTAGTACTTAAACCGATCACGAAATTTGAAACATTGTCTCAAAGTCCTTTCAGATATCATTACAAGTAAGAAGTTTGGGACATACCACGGCAAAACATATTGGATTGGACTGCTATGGTATCATGGTTTGGAAAAAAAAAAGGATAATTTTTTGTTTGGATCTTAGATCGTTATCATTAGATTGTGTAAATGTAAATATAAAATTTACATGGTATCTCATGATTTGGGGATATGAAAAATAAGGAGAGAGAAATATTTGTTTATTTCATTTGGCCTAGCTATAGTAAAATTCAAATATGACCTATGGCACTAATTTACTGTAGTTATTATTATTATTATTATTATTATTATTATTATTATTATTATTAAAATAATCTTATTTACAGTCCACATATGGACTGCAATGCAATTCAATAACGAAACGTTGTATTTCACTCCCCTTAAAAAAACGATGCGTCCAACTAAGGATCCCCACATGCGTTTCAACTCTAATGAGCCATCGTCCCTTAACCCGAATCTTCCAAACCTGTAAATACAGGAACAGTGCATGGCCAAATCGAGTTACCAGAGCAGGATTCTGAAAGGCCACAAGACCTGACTAGCCGATATACTCCTCCGAGAACACCAAATGCATCGGTTTAAAGAAGTCACTCGTCTTCTATAGGGGCAGAGCAGCAAAAGGGATCAAAACCGATTGGACGTGTGTGTGCAAAAGAAGGTAATGCTCACCGACAGAGTAACAAAAGGGATCAAAAGGGAGATTTCGTTGAAATATAAAAACACGAAAAAAAAAAAAAAAACATCTGATTTCACACCTAAAGGGAGATTTCGTTGAAATATGGATGATATTGCAAACCGAAAGTAAAAATCAAAAGCTTCTTCAATAACTTTTCTCCCTTGCTTTCAACATTTTATACATAATAAAATGGCAAAGCTTTTTTGGATTGGACCATCTATTTTTTTTTTTTTTTTTTATCTTTTATGTTTGCATTTGGTTGGTATTTCTCTTACGGGACCATTTTTTTTTTATTTTCTAAAAAATAAAATCTCTCCTGGACTTGGTAAAAAATGGTCTTCTTGTAAAGATTTTTTTTAAGAAATAAAATATCTCCTGGGCTTGGTAAAAAAATGGTATTCCTGAAAAAAAAAATGCACTTTGTTATGAAAAAGGAACGACACGGCTCAAGCTCATCCTTCAGCATTTCAATAACCCGTTTCACCCTATATTCTCCCTTCATTGCCAGGGGTCTTGACGTAGGAGTCTTACCAATTCGACCAGGGAGCAGAAGATTGATTTGGTTGTGTTTTAATTTACGGGTGTTTTGGTCAATCATAGATAAAATAAGGGTTATTTTTTATCTATTTTTAAGTTAGACGATAAAGGAGTCCAAAAAATTAGACTATACCTAGCACTGCTCAAAATGCTCTTAACTATTGTTTCCAAATTCAATAGAGAGAGTGTTTTTTTTTTTTTTTTTGTGGTCATATGAGCACTTTATTCACTTTTAAAGGTTAATTCAATCTTCTATATATGGTAAACGCTAAAAGGATAGATAATTATATTTGAAAGTGATAAATGATAGCCTTTTTATTGTGACCTCATGGATTCAGAATTTTGCAAAATACCATAATAAATTAAGCTTTAGTTTGTATGGACTAGAAATTCTATTTATAAATTGCGGGTACTGTTGGGGCCACCGAGAAATTGTGCAAAATGTATTTTTTGTAATTTTTAAATTATTTTTTAGGTCACTTTTTTTAAAAAATAACAAAAATAATAAATTCATTTAAAAATAATTTAGAAGTAATTAAGTGAAAATCACAATTAATAAGTATTTTGAGATGTTACTTTTAAAGAAAAAAGATTTTCCAAATGTATAAAGTTGAGAAGAGCATATTGAATTGGTTTAAGTAGTGAAAAGTGTTGAAAAGAGTGGTAAATAATAATAAAAAATAGATAAAAAATAATAAAAATAAATAAATAATAGTGAAAAGTAATAATAAAATAATAAAAAATATATAAAATATAATAAAATATTCTAAAAGTAGTTGAAATATGCTTGATAGTAGTTGATACCCAAGGGCCAAACCAAGCGAACTCTTTTCCAATCGTAATGAAGTCTATAGACCGGCTTCACGTAAGACTACACCGAAGTTCAAAACTTCAAAACTTCAAACACATAATCTGCCACTCTCTGTGTAAGCAGTATACATCATAGTGCCAAACGGAGAGGACGATATTGGCTCCAGATCTCAACGCTTTAATAGATTGTGTTCGAACGAGAGAGAGAGAGAGAGAGAGAGAGAGAGAGAGAGAAGAGTGAACACGTAAATGTCAAATCCCTGCATCTCCAACCCTGGTTGTCGAAAACTTCACCATTCCATTATTGGAACTTCCCATAGAAGAGGGTTGTTATGAACCAACTGAAGCAAATCCACGCCTATACTCTAAGAAATGGCATAGACCACGCCAAAACACTCATCCCCGGGCTGCTTAATATCCCAAACCTTTCCTATGCCCAAAAGCTGTTCGACCTTATTCCAAAGCCAACTGTCTTTCTCTATAACAAGCTCATTCAAACCTATTCGAGTCACAGGCAATACTACCGATGCGTGTCCCTCTACTCTCAAATGTGCCTTCAAGGTTGTCCCCCAAACCAACACACCTTTACGTTTGTTTTTGCCACTTGTGCTGCCCTCTCGTCCCCTTGCCATGGCCAAATGCTCCACACACATTTTGTCAAGTCGGGTTTCGAGTCTGGCATGTTTGCTCTGACTGCTTTGGTTGACATGTATGCTAAACTAGGCATGTTGGCCTCAGCACGCCAAACATTTAATGAAATAGAAGTAAGAGATATACCCACTTGGAATTCAATCATTGCAGGCTATGCTAGGGCTGGGGATATGGAGGGTGCATTGGAATTGTTTGGTTCAATGCCTTGTAGAAATGTGATTTCATGGACGGCAATGATATCTGGGTACTCTCAAAATGGACAGTATGCGAAGGCCTTGAGGATGTTTCTGATGATGGAGAAGGAGAAAGATCTAAGACCAAATGAAGTGACAATAGCAAGTGTTCTTCCGGCTTGTGCAAATCTCGGGGCATTGGAGGTTGGGGAGAGGATTGAAGCTTATGCAAGAAAAAATGGTTTCTTCAAGAATTTGCACGTAAGCAATGCTGTATTGCAGATGTATGCGAGGTGTGGTAAAATTGATATAGCTTGGCGGGTGTTTGATGAGATTGGTGGCCGCAGGACTTTGTGCTTTTGGAACTCAATGATCATGGGTTTGGCTATCCATGGACGATGCAACGAGGCCCTTGAGCTTTATGATCAAATGCTGGTATGTAGTCTCTTTGCCCTGTGGCTCTTGCCTTAATGAATGACGAGAATTGACAATTAATGTAGTTGCAAAAATAAGCTTTTTTCAGGTTCTCACTATCACATTTATGTATTGTGTCCTTATTCCAGAGAGAAGGAATTGCACCTGATGATGTTACATTCGTGGGACTTCTCTTAGCATGTACTCATGGAGGCTTGGTCATTAAAGGTCGACAGCTCTTTCAATCGATGGAGGCAAACTTTCATATTGCTCCCAAGTTAGAACACTATGGATGCATGGTTGATCTCTTGGGTCGTTCAGGAGATCTGCAAGAAGCTTATGACCTTATAAAAGGTATGCCAATGAAACCAGACCCTGTAGTATGGGGTGCACTTCTGGGGGCTTGCAGTTTCCATGGTAATATTGAACTGGCTGAAATAGCAGCCGAGTCCCTCTTTCATCTTGAACCCTGGAATCCGGGGAACTATGTAGTTCTGTCCAACATTTATGCATCAGCTGGTCAGTGGGCTGGAGTTGCAAAGTTAAGGAAGTTGATGAAGGGTGGCCTGATTACAAAGGCAGCAGGGTACAGTTTCATTGAAGTGGGAGGCCAAATTCATAAGTTCATTGTGGAGGATAGGTCACATTCGAGGGGTGATGAAATATATTTGTTATTGGATGGAATTCTTGCGGAGATGAGGAGGCTTCAAAGAGATCAGGAAGCAGATTGTGAACCGGAATTTGAAGGACAATGAGATTGATGTATTCTTAAATGGTAATGAAGCAACTGTGTGCACTATTGTGGTGGATGGTTCAATTGATTAAAACGGGGATAATTTTTAAGATCCATTTCCATAGCCATTGGATATGGCTGGTGTCCAGTTTCAAAGAGGGAGTTGTTTTTACGAGAACAAATACTATTTTTTTAAAAGATTTTGTCATCTCCATTTATACATGAGGATGTGACATACTTGAAGTGGCTGTCCATTAAAATTGTAAACAATGAAATTACATAAAGTACTGCACCACATTAGCATGCTTGATTAGGGATTAAAAAAAAATATATATATTATAATATATTTATATATATACTAATACGAAGTCGTTTTACCCTTTTGTTAACTTCTCATTCCCTCGCGTCACCCTAAGCTCCTAACATTCGCCACAGCCCTCATCGCCTGACGCCACCACTCTCTCTCTCTCTCTACACGTCTGCTTCTCTCTCATCTCCCCGTAAGTGTTGCCCTACCTTTGCCGTCGTCACCCAAGCTCCGGCACTGCGATATCCACCGCCAGCCGCCATCACAATCCTGGTTGACCGCCCAACCACCACAAGACGTCGCACCCTCAGAATTGGTAAGCCTCTTTCCGCCTCTTTCTTCTCTGTCCCGTTCTCCTCTCTCTCAACCTTGCATAAGCACAAGGGATTAACATATTTTTAAAAAAAAATGCACAGAGAGGGATTGTGTAAGAATCTGATAGCGAATGGAATTCTGTCCAACTTGTGGAAACATGCTGCAGTATGAGTTACCTCATATGGGCCGCCCTTCTCGATTCTTCTGCCCGACATGTCCCTATGTGTGCCACATAGAGACCAAGGTGTGGTCCGTTGAATAAGCTATTGTAGTAGACTGATTGATATGCAAAGATCTCTTGTGCTACTTTTTAGCGTTATACATATAATCACTGTATGACTTTGTGTGCATATATGTGTGGTTTCATGATTGCAGGTTAAGATAAAGAAAAAACAACGTCTGGTTAAGAAAGAATTAGAACCCGTCATCACCGACGACGACATGAAGAATGCGTCTCATACTGACGGTATGCTTCATGCTAACTTTCTGTTGGGTGGATTATTTTTTTCATTTTCTTCAGTCTTTTTAGTTCTGGGTAATGAACTGATTGTCAACAAATTAAGAATTCGCAGGGAACATCGGTGAAAAGTGGGCAGAAGTTTCTTTCAAGAAGCTAATTACTTATTAATTAAAATTCCATTGAAATGGAGATTGATTGTGATATGAGGGGAAGAGAAAAACTCTGAGGGACTAACAATTCATGTTCGAATCTTTACGTAATTATTAGTTCCTTTTTCCGCTTGATGTCTGGTAATGATACCCTGTAAATGGCTATAATTATCTTGTTTTATCTGTTAAATCATCTACCTAATTCAAAATATAATAATAATAATAATAATAATACAGTCAATATTGATTGTACTGGTATGCCAATTTGTCTGATCAAACATCAATAAATTCATAACGGTTCCCTTTTTAGTTGGTGAACTGGTTCTGTTTGCCTCATAGAATTGGAGATGGCTTCTACTTCTTCTTTTCTCAATCATTTGGTTCTGCCTCTTTCTGCTTATAATTTCGCTACTGCTGTTAAATATCTTACTTCTGTGTGGGAGTTATGTCCGGCAATCTGGTGCTGAATTATTGCATATGGGTCACAGGTGTCGTAGGCTGAACAGTTAAACTTTTCATTCTGCTACATTCTTTTTTACTTCATTGTTTGTTTCTATTGATTATACTGCTTATTTCTCATGCTTTTTTGAGAAAAGTTTTTTTTTCCCCTTTTTCCGTGGGGAGGGGTTGAGGCTTTAGATTTTTATTTTTCTTGGCATCGGGTGTCTGAGAACAAAGTCATGACTAATCCAAGTGGGGGTGCACATGCCCTTGATAAAGGTTTTCCCGCTAGTGCACTTTAGGTAATTCAAGAGAAAGTCCTCCCTAATCTGATGGCCCCTAGAAATTATTTGCAGCTAAGAGGATTCAAACCTTAGGCTTGGAGGGAGCATACCACCAAGAACTAAACCATTACCACTTTGGCCAACCCCTAGGGCTTGACTGAGGCCTTAGATGCTGAACCAACTAGACCGCCCATTTTGTAGGATGCTTCTTATGTTGGCTATTAAAGATGAAGGCATGCTACTTAGACAACTAATAACCCTGTATGCTTCTAGATGTGGGATTGTATAGGATTTATTAGTAAAATGAGTGCCTACCCTTTTGGGTATTGTAGTTATTCACTGAAAATTCGGGAAACTTGATGTTGAATAAATGCTCTGCACTGTGTGTGTCTATAGAATTCCAAGGTCTGTATGCCTTCTGCCCCTAGCTTTAAACTCGTTTGGAGAATGAATTGGGCCAATGTTGATGATCCATAAGTTTATTCAAATCTTGATAAATTTAGTAGTTGGATGTATAGCTTTTGTTGGTAAAGCAACAAGGTGGTGAACATTAATATCTATAGCAGGTAGTTTTCATGCTTCAAAACATTGATTTTTTTTTTTCTACACTCCATTCCACCAAATGAAAGAAATTTTAATTGACCTGTTGGTTTGTGTTCGACGTTGTCATCTCTTTTGTGTGTGAGTTGTTTGCTGATGGTTTGGATCCCATTTATTGAGATTGACAAGTGGCCAGAGGATATAGGTTAGATTTAGCAATGGGTGTCTGGTGGAGACAATGAGTTGAAGTCTGTTGGGATGTTTTGCCTTGGTGCCGCAAAACCATCCACTATTTCATCTTCTATACAGATTGATTTGAATATGTTCTTTGAAAGGGATACACAATCGACTTCACGTAGCAGAGGCAAAGGTTTTGTTGCATTGACCCTTGTATTAGGTTAAGTTGAGCTTGATAAACTTAAGACCTTTCCCCACTCATGGGTATTGGAGACATTCTGTTGTTGTCAAACTTAGTTTATCGGTCTTATTTGGTGCTCAAAGCATGAAGGTGAAGCATGAATCATTATCTTATTTGCTAAGCTTCAAATTTCCTGCTTGATGCTTTTCTAAATGCTGTTTCCTTTTTTTTTTTTATAAGTAACCAATGCTGTTTCCTTACAAAGATGTTTTGTAAATCTTTACATATTCAATATTTTCAAGAGAAAAGTGCTAATACAGCTATTTTGGCTACTTGGTCTTGTATTTCATCCCCCTTCTTTTTAACCTGCCTCTTCTTTTCCCCTGATTAATTTTTCCTTATTATGCAGCAACATGCCCAAGATGTGGTCATGGAAGGGCTGCTTACGTACAATTTCAGACTAGATCAGCTGATGAGCCAGCAACCACATTTTATACATGCTTGAATGAGACTTGCAGAAACAAATGGAGGGACGATTAGAGACTTTCTCATGCCCATACCTCATTTGTTCCTTCTAGGCTGTACAATGAGATCTGTGCTCATTTGTGGTTAAATTAAATTCTAAAGCTCCCTAAATTCATGACTTTCCCTTTTTCAAAATACAATAAATCAATTATTGTTGAGCCTTTTTTTGTCATTCTTTTAATTTTTTTGAACGGTTACCCCACTTTATAGTAGTTTTCAAAACTTAAAGTTTTTTGTGTGGTAAATTTGTGTGGTAAATTTCTTTATCCTTTTTTCTTTTTTTAATTCCTCTATAATTTTAAAATTTCCTACGATATCAATGTCTCTTGATGTTAGTCTTGAATTAATTTTCAATTTTGCATAATATCAATTAATTATAAATAGTCGATATTAGAAATTTGAACCACTTTTCTGTTGTTAAAGACAAATGGTGTCCCTTGTACATGGAATGCGCTCTCATATTGACCTCACTTAATAGATGGGTAGAGAGATTCTCTGGACGTATCATGTGTGGTGTCTTTGAGTCCGTTGACTGGGGAGAAAGTGTTCCCGGGTCGATCATGTATACCTTGATGTGTGTTGGATTGATTTGAAACAGGCAAATTAGTTTGCACGTTGATCCGTCGGGTAGGAGTGAGCCCCCGAGTTGAATGGTGAAGTGATTTCTTGTGGGATTTTATATGATGATTTATGTGCTTGAGAAAGGGTGGGTGGTTCTTCACCTTGGTGAGATGAATTTGTATTCTGGAGATTTGCACAGAGGCTGTGATCGCTCACCATGCCTGGATACTTGTGTTTTATTTTGAGAATGGTTCCTAGCCTTAACTTTGAATATATGCGTTTTTTTCTCATAGAGTGATTCTCCGCTAGGCATAAATGTGTTTACAGATCTTTTACATGAAATTGTGCATTACATCTAAACGTGCATGGTCTCTCATTAATAGTTTTATCATAGTTGCTTATATACATATATTGTCACCCTCATCTCTTTTCTGTATAAATAATTTTATATTCTCTCACGGACACTTACACTCCTTAGTTATTAGTTTTACATTGCAAGAACGTGAAATGCACTGTACACGTGCCTACCCAGGCAAACCCACAGGCAAACACACATGTCGTGCACTTCATGCATAGTGCATGCCTGCACATGATTGCTCAAGGGCACATTGTGGTGTCCCCATGACTCACAGCACCACGTTGTAAGTCTTGTGCGCCTGCCGGCAATCACCTTTAGGACTGTCGGCAATTTCAATTCTTGATGAACAGGTGACTGGCCGGTCATTCCGCTAGGAACAGCCGCCACTAGAGCGCGGGTAGACTCGTCCGTAATGAGTGAGTCCACCACGTCAGGGAGAAGGGGGCGACCCGGCACCCACTACATGGGTCATTGGCATTTTTTGTCCCCGGCGAGCCCATCACCGGCCGGCGGCTTCGCCGGGTAACTCCCCCCAATCACGTCTTGCCCACGGCGAGAGTGCCATGCCCATCCCATCCGTTGCTCGGATGAGTTGTTGACAGCCACCATTGAGGCCACCAACATCCTTTAACCCCGGTGAGAATATCCCCTTACCAGCACCCTCTCAACTTGCCCACAGCAGCATGACCTCACCATGCACACCCCAGCTCACCCTTTCCCAGCTCGTTGCACTCCCCCCACCCCCCTCCCCCCCCCCCCCCCCCCGGCCACTCGCCTCACACACCTCGAGACTTTTCCCCAGTTGCCACACATAAGCTCACCACCAACTACTCGCCACACAACGTCGGGACACCATGCACAGAACCACACTGTTCGTGCACTTAGGATGCACCAACTCGGGACACTTGCATAAGGACACTACTCGGGAAGCCATACTCGGACCTCAACTCGCCTCACACACTTGGGCCGATTGCATCACCTCTCGAGACCATGGTCTCGCCATGCACACAACTTACCACTCGGGACTCGCCTAGACCACCCACGGGACTCACTTGAACCACACCACCACGCATGGAGTCAAGCTTGAGACACTTCAACACTCACGGCTCCACCCATTCATGAAACATGCCTCACTATGCATACACGGGATTCCATAAAACCTAGATGCACACAACATCCCGCTCGGGCCTTGTCAACCAAGTCTCTCCCATTTGGGACTTGTTTACTTCTCCCTTTTATCTACTTAGACAGGTTACTCACCACTTCGGATCACGAGAACTCAAAGTCGACAACTCAACAGGCTCAATTTTGACAAACTTTACATCCCAAACACACATGCATGGGCTCGAGCTAGCAATGCACTCAACTCGAACCTAGGCGTGCCGCATAGTAGGGAAGCATTGCGACCACTAACTTGAGTCCAACTTGGACTCAGCGCATGCAAGCTCGGATACAACAACCATAAGTTTATAGAAATTAGTTGTGGCCGCTTAAGATCTCCGGCTGGTATCACTCATAGCATGTGAATTCATTTTTCTATTAACTAAGTTATTTTTTGTAGTGTGAAGTGTTAGCACATCTCCTGTGACAGAATGAGTTTCGTGCTCTCATCACATACACAGGACGCCAGCGAATCGCGAGGTCAAGTTCTAGGCTCTTGCCCACTCTTAAACTCTCGTACGCTGATTCGCCCATCTCCATCAGCAAACGATAATGAATCATAGGGTCGAGTCTAGGGCTTTCGCCCGTTCCTAAATCCTCTCACGCCTATTCGTCATGGGGTCGAGACTCTAGGACTAGGGCCCTAGCCGAGCATACTCACAAATCCTCTCCCCGCTCCATCAGCAAACGTTAACAAATCGCGTGATCAAGTCTTGGGCTCTTGGCCACTTTTAAATCCTCGCATGTCGATTCGCCCATCTCCATCAGCAAATGATAACAAATCGCGAGGTCGAGTCTAAGGCTCTCGTCCACTCCTAAATCTTCGTACGCCGATTCGTCATGGGGTCGAGGCTTAGGATTAGGGCCCTAGTCGAGCATACTCATAAATCCTCTCTCCATCTCCATCAACAAATGCTAGCGAATTGCGAGGTCGAGTCTAGGGCCCTTGTCTGCTCGTAAACCCTCGCACACCGATTCGCTTGCCAGCACGTCTCTATCGCCAGCTCCAAGCACCATTGGATCGCCATCGTGGGTGTTTGAAATACAGTCCCTTTATTGGAGGTTTTCGTTACTAGGAAATGAGCTGCCACCTCCTTAGAGTGCAAGGTATCAAAGGCATAAAAAGAAGACAATGACAGAATGAAACAAAGGCACCAAACAACTGTTCACGATCGAGCCCATCTTCCGCTATCTTTGAGCTCCACACTCCCACGTTCATGGTCGAGCCTATCTCCTGCTACCTTTAAGTTTCGTGCCCCCACGTTTGCGGTCGAGTCTATCTCTTACTACTTTTAAGATCCGCACTCCCACGTTCGCGGTCAAATCCATCTCCCGTTACCTTTGAGTTTTGCGCTCCCACGTTCACAGTCGAATCCATCTCCCGCTACCTTTGAGCTCCCCACTCCCACGATTGCAGTCGAATCCATCTTCCGCCACGCTCGCGCTTCGCATTCCCATGCTGACAGGTCAAGTCCATCTCCTGCCACGCTTATGCTTTTCGTTCCTCACGCTTGCGGTCAAGCCTATCTCCCGCCCTACCTGAGTCCCGCGCTCGCGCCATAAAAATCTTTAGGATCACCAATGCATTAAGGCATTCTTTTGATAATTATTTGTCGCACTGTGATTGGGGGAAAATATAGGTAGGGCCCAGCCATAAATGCATGGTTAGGAAGGATGCAACAAGAGGTGAAAGACCCATGAGTTGAGGTATAATAAATGTGTGTGCAGGAAGTGGGTGAGAAGCATGGGTGAAGAAAGAAACGGACTAGCACACACGAAAGGTCCAATCGTCGCAGACCAAGAGCAATATAAAAAGGCTCTCTTGAACCAGCCTATGGGCTCTCGAGCCTCCTCTTCTTTAGTATCCTTCTTCTCATAGGCATTTGAGGGCTCCAACCAGAGAAATTACTTCCACGGATTTGTGTATATTTTTTCCTGTATAGTGAGCCATGAGAGACTTTAAAAATATCCATTATAGTAGATTCTCCTCCTCAAACCTCTGTAGACGTAGGACTTATGCCGAACCACGTAAATATTTTCTATTTATATTTAATTATCTTGTTATTAACGTATGCGCCAGCCACATCGAAATCTTGCTAGGGGCCCCTAACAATATCAAATGAAGTCCAACTCGCACTAGTGGGTCGAAAATGACTCTTTCTTCTGCTCTAGTCTGTTGGCCAATTTTTATGGCATCAATAGGCGAAACCATTGCAGGGCAGGGGGGTCATGGTCCCCCAAAACTTTTCAAAATTATAAAATAACCTATTTTTTATAAGTAAAATTATAAAAAAAAAAAACCTAAATTTTATACATAATTCTAAATGGCCCTCCCAAAAAATTTATATTTTCAAATGCTTTCTAAATTTTTTTAAAATTTCAATATACCTAAAAATAACTCTCTTCAATTTGTTTTATAGTCCCAAAACTTTGTTTAATTCTATATATTATCTATTTTTAAGGATGTAGCTTCTCCAAAATTAAAATTAAATTAAGTTTAGAAGAAATAATAAACTTATTAATATGGATTCCAAATTTTTTTTTATGAGTGATGTTAGAGGTCGGTCTGACTGCTTCCAAGTATAAAAGCAATCCACCAATTATAGAATGACACTTATTGAGCTCAAGAAAAAATTATATGGTTGCCCACATCTGATCTCTCATTTCTCTTCTCTTCTTCGATCCTCCTCGTTATTCCCACGTTCTCCTTTCTCCCGTAAACCTTCTCTTCTCTTCTTCGATCATCCCCTTCTCCAGGCCTGTTCAGTCACTTCTCTTCTTCGATCCTCTCGTAAACCCACCCCCTCCCTTCTCTCCCCCCCCCCCCCCCCCAATTTCATCCGTCTCGCAATTGTTTCTCGTGTTGGTGTGAAGCGCCTCTAGTAGCAATCTCAAGCCCCACTCGCAATCATCTGAAGCCACTTTCACAGTCGTTGCAAGCCTGTGGTAAGATCCCTCTTTCTTTATGTTCAATATTGGAATTTATAGTTTGGAAACCCTAGGTTTTGCACGAATTGGTGATTCCTGAAAACCGTAGTTGAAAACCTGTAGTGTAGGTGTTTAAACATCAATGAAATTAACCATAACATTATGCAAGGCAGATATCAAAATGGATCCATTATTACTTAATTTTTAAACCAGTCCAATGGATCTTTTTTGTTACCTGCTCTATTGTAGTTCTTTGGCACCTGCTCTATAACAAGACTTGAAAATTTTTGACCATTTTTCTTTGAACTAATTTGACATATTTTCAGTTAATAATTTCAATACATGATCTCCGAGCTAGCTGTGTGGATGATTTGGTGGTTTGTTATTTTTGGAATACTATATGATGACTGATGTTCAGGTTGGCTGATTTGTGATTAACATGAATACATGATCCTGGAGCTAGCTATGTGGATGATTTTGTGGTTTGTTATCTTTGGAATATTGTATGATGATTGATGTTCATGTTGGATGATTTGTTGAAAAGTTGAAATAACTGTGTCTATATGATTTTTATTATTTAATGCGAGGTAGTGGATTCCTCTGGTTTGATATTCACTTTCAATCTCTATTTTCACCTCTCCTTTTCAACTATTTACAAGAGTATAAATGTTACAAAGCTGAGATCTTTCTACACAACCTTTCGACTATTGGCTCGGACTCATTTATGTGGTACTTTTTTTTTATCTTAAAAAAATTCTGTTACTTCTTTTTAACTAAGTTAGTTTGTTTACTTCAGTTTTATAGGTTAAATTTGTATCAATTTTGATTGTCCAAAACGACGTCCCCCCCCCCCCCCTGGTGCGCGGGCGTGCCAATAGAAATGACAAATTTTTATGAGCTAATTTGATTTCTTTAATATTATTTAAATGGTTAGAATTATATCAATTTGCTTGGATATATATATATAATGCCATCTTCATGCAAAAGGATATTCAAATTGGTGGACTGTGATATTATTCTTGATCATCCATTTTGGGTTGATCCAAATCTAGATAGCTAAAATCCTTTGTTATCTTTGTGTCTGATATTAGACCATACGCGTGCTCCTTGATGATGACATTGTTGTCAGAGCATTGTTCTAAGCCATTAAGTAGTTCTTTGACTCCAAATTGCAGAGGTCATATCTATAGGCCCTGTAGTTGTAGCCTAAACTCATTCACACACTTACTTTTCATTAACATGCATGTTACCCATTTCCCATCATATAATATCCTTTTTAAGGTGCAACAAAAGCTTTCAAAATGGCTAGGCAAAAAATAAAGTCCACCTAAAAAGGAGAGGAGCACGAATGTGTGTAGGGCCGATTTCTAGCAAGACTATGGAGTGAGAAAATTAGGTCTCTCATAGGGCTACATGTGATGAGTTTATTTTAATTTTTTTTTATTCACTGACAATATAAAAGTGAGAAATGCTTGCGTGCTATAGATTATTTTAGAATTGAGTTGAAAATTAATGAAGCAAGTTGTCTAACCATTAATATCTTTACTCACCTTCGGTAAATTAATGGACATGCACAGCGCATAATCAGAGAGTACCACACATTATTATTGGCACTATCATAAGTTTATTATGGAATAATTATATGAAATTCTGTAGTACTCCAAGAACCTTTCTACCATATACTCTTATCATTTCCTCAATCCCTTTGATTGTAAAATTGATGTTACTTCCGTTTGATAAAATTTATGTCCATGTATGCTTACAGTAACCTCCAAAGTAATACATAACATGTATAAGTTTCTAACAAATTCCCATAATTATGTTGGTTCTGCTGCTTGACTTGATTTCATGATGTAATTATAAAAATATTTTACTTTCATAAATAGAATATAATCATCTATTATATCTTATTTTCTTGTTTCCAATAAAATATTATATTTATGGATGGTTTTTCAATATGATGACAGGAAATGAGAAGTTCGAGTTTAAATTTTTGGTTCAAGTTCTTGTACTGCAAATGGAATAGACAGTGTTAGTTTGGGGAGATCACTTTGTTATTGTGGTTACCAAGCGAAACTCGAATTTCTAGTAAATCTCATAGTTTAGGTAGAAGATTTTATAATTGTCACAACGATAAGCAATGTAAGTTTTTTGAGTAGATTAATTTTCAAAGTGCGCAAAATAACTATTGTAAGCAAACATTAGAGTTAGCTAAACGGAGGTTCGATAAGGTACAATACATTTTGTGGTGTAGCTTTTATATATCTAAAAATTGGTTATGTATCACAGACAGTGATATGTCTCGTGTAATATGTTGTACCTTTTGTAAGACTTTAATGTAAGGTAGTGTACTTTTATTATGATATTTGTGATGTAATGTGTTTTGGTGTAATTTTTATTGGTCACTTTGATCATTATGTAAGTAATGATGTCGACTCAATGGCAAAGTTGACTAAGATTAATAAAACTTATCTTTAACTTATAAAAAATAAATAAAAATAAAAAATCGACATTCGCAACAATAATGCCTACATATTATTATAGTTGTATATCTTTATTTATTATATATATAATAAATGATTATAGTTGTATTTATTATTTATTAATAAAAATATAATTATTTATTATATATATACTTTTCATATTACATTTATAAAAAAATAATTATAGTTGTATAAATTAATTAACTATAATTATATATATATAATATAAATATTAGTTATTGACCTCTTATTTAGTATCAAACTATTATTATATTATTTGATGTATAATTATTAACCATAATACTTAGTATTAGTATACATTAATAAAAGTTATATTAACATATATATTAATATATTAAATAATTTCTTATATTAGTTATAACTTATAGAAAATAAAAACATCTACTATATTCATAATATGTTATGAATACTAGTATAGATGCTATGGACTACGTATTACTTAATAGTTATAATATTGGACTATAGTACTACCATAACTTATAGTACTAGTATAATTAATTATATTAGTTATAACTTATAGAAAAAATAAACTACATTGTTAAGATTAAAATAACAACATCTACTATATCCGTAATATATTATGAATGCTAGTATAAATTCTATGGATTATACATATTACTTAATAGTTATAGTATTGGACTATAGTACTACTATAATTTATAGTACTAGTATAATATGTAATAATTATAACTTATAGTACTACTATAATATATAGATTAATTATAGTAAAATTATATTTATAGCTATTATATTATTTATAGTTATAATTAACCATAATATATAATATTAGTATTAGTATACATTAATAAAAGTTATATTGATGTATTAACTATATATTAATATATTAAATACCATTATAATTTTATATTAGTTATAACTTATATTAACGTGAAATTATATGGACTATATGTAAACTATTTATATTCGTAATATATTGTGCATGTTGGTATAGATTATATGGACTATACGTATTATTTAATAGTCATAGTATGGGACTATTGATATGAACTACTGTTTATATAGTATTACTATAACTATAGTATGTAGTACTATTATATATATTACTATATAGTTAAGTTAATTATATTAATATATAGTACTATATTATATTAATATATACGACTGTTATATAGTACTTGTATTTAGTACTATATTATATTTATAGCTATTAACTACTAACTATTAGTATATAGTATTAATTATATTAGTACTTTAACTATAGTATATAGTACTAGTATATATATATATATATTACTATTTTATAATTACATTAATGAGTAGCTATTAACTATAGTATATAGTACTATAACTATTAAGTAATAAGAATCTATATTAATATTCATAATATAATACGAATATAATAGATGTTGTTATTTAAATATTAGCAATGTTAATTTAACTATAATGTTAACTACTATAGTTATTACTATACATTAAATACTATTATAATTTTATATGATAATAATATTAACTACTATAGTTATTACTCTATTAACTAGTACCATATAGTATAATAAACTCTTAGCTTTAAATTAGTTATAATAGTACTTTATAGTTAACTTATATTTATAGCTATTAACTATAGTATATAGTACTAGTATATATACTATATTATATTAGTATTATAGTGATTATATATCTGTTTGCATTCAAATAGGGCATTATAACTGGACTTGAAAACAAGTCAAGTAAATATTGAAATGTGACTCCTTAGCACCCTAAAGGCGATTACAACTTTCTAAATGAGACTACAATCTCCTGAAGGAGATTGACATGGTTTGGCTCTTGAAATATGAAAAAAAATTCCTACATTACTAAATAGTACTAGTATAATTAAGTTAATTATTAATGTTTATTATAGTATATAGTACTAATATATACATTAGCATTAATTAATATTATATATTACTTACTATATTATATTACTATATACTACTATTATAATTAATTTATATTTATAGCTATTAACTATAGTTAAATTATATTTATAACTATTGTCTATTTATATTATAACTAATAAATTATATTATATTTATAAATTATATTTATAGCTATTTATAAATTATATTAACTATAGTTAAAAAAGATCACTTTTAAAATTAAAAAAAAAGGATCACTTTTATAGTTAGAATTATAATCACTTTTAAAATTATAATATTATATTTTTAGCTATTAAATATTAAATTTCCATGATAATAAATTTCAAATTTCAAATATCTATAAAAGAGTCATATTCATCACTATAATATCTATTGGACAAAAGAATTGAATATATGATATTACTGTCATGTTTCTATTTTACTTTTACAATAAATAATGTTTTTGTTATTCGCTGTTATAATAACTACTGGGGTTACAAAAAGTATCAGCCATAAATTTACTTCAATGTAATTATGTGTCATTCCCTTTAAACAAACTTCAAAAGCTTCACAATCATCCTGAAATATGAGAAAAAAATATACTTAGTTTATAAGACTTATTTCAAATATATATTCTAAATTTATTTTTAAATATTGACTTAAACAAATCTCCATCAGTTTTCCAAGTTAGTGCGTAAGTGGCACAAGTTTAGCATGTATCTCAGATGTACCCTCAATGTTCTTACATAAACATTGAATAATAAAAACACAATAAGACTTTGATAATAATAAAAAATACAAATAAATAAATAATAAATTTAAAAATTTACAAGTTAGTGCGATAGATCTTAGGCGGCCCAGGTGCCACAATACTAGTACCACAAATATTCCTACATAAACATGCCACAAATACAATAAAAAAACACTAACACTTTAATCGTTAAAAAAAAAAATCAAACTTACAATACCTCATTAAAGGATAGGGGTTCCTATCATATTCTTCATTTTTACAAATGCCACAACGTTTTTTCTTAATTGGTTGGCTCTCTTTTGGATTTTGTGATCTATTCGACTTTGAGCGTCCTTTTGTAGGTACTCTTGGAGGATCATGCACTGTTTGACTCAAATTCGACTAAACTTGACTTCTTGGTTGATCTCCTTTAGGGGCTGACTCAACTCTTTGTAAACGTTGGGCATGTGTATCCATTTCAAGCAATTGTTTGTGAACGTTATCTAATGCACGTGTGAAATGCTTGTATTTTTCTTCTGATTGTGCTGCAAGTTTAACAATGTCATGCAGTTGTATCATTGACTTGCTTTTTTTAATGGACACCACATCTTGCACGTCTCTCGCTAGCTAATCAGGAGATAGTATCTCAAGAATGGGTCAACCCTTAGTATTAATAGTCCACATCTCTAAAATATAATGTTGTGGCAATCTATTTAATCTATTTTTTTTTTATCTAAAACACACAAAATATACCTACAGAAAATCCTCATAAACTCCCACATATGGCATGTACATGTGACATCATCACCATCCACTATCACATGATAAGGAGGTGTCTCTCTGTCATTAGTTATCACTCCATAAGTCTTTGCCTCATCATTCGCATACAGCTTTTTTGCATGTTACTGTAGACTACTGAATAGCTCATTTTGAAATTTCTTAAAAGACTTCCTAGAATAAATGGATGCTGCCTCCTCTTCGATTTTAAAAAGTGTTTTCATAATTGGCTGTGTCGAACCTGTCTGAACGTTCTTAAGGTTTTCTTTCAAATAACGTGCATCTATAACTTTTTCGTACTGATGTACAAAGTCGTTGATCATAGTGCTTGGCCGAACATAATTTTTGAAAAATTTATTAATGCTTTCACTCCTCTGAATTGTTGACATGCCAGTACAAAATGTAGTACAAAAGAAGGCAAGCACCCACTTATCCAGTCGTTCATAAAGGTTTTGCATCTAAGTATTTTTAACAAACTCATACTTCATCATAACACGTGCCCATTGTTGCTTGAACTCATCCATAGTAAGCGTTTTATGGATGCAATGGTTAAACTCATTCTCAAAGTCCGAAAATTTGTTGTATACGTGAGCCAAGTATTCGAGAAATTTTTATAAAATGTGCCACAAGCACAACCTATGAGTTGTATTCGAAATGACCTCTACAATTGGTTTCGCCATTGCCTTGTCATCATCCGTAATTATTGTTAAAGAGGCACGCCCAAACATTGCTATCTGTTAGGTTCTCAACAACCATGTATATGATTTTATCATTTCATTAATTAATAAAGCACACCCAAATAAAATTGTTTGATAATGGTGATTAACTCCAGAAAATGGCACAAATGACAGCTTATAAATATTGGTCAGGTAAGTGGCATCGAATGTAATAACATCCCCAAAATATTGGAATGCAGTTCTTGCATGCGCATCAACCCAATAACAATTGCCCATAGATTCGTCATTACCAACTTGCATAAAAAACACAAAACCAGACTCGTTGCGTTGTCGCTCTTGAAAATAATTTTATAATTTTTGTGTAGCCGCCTCTTCTTCAAATACATTTCTCCGTTCGTTTCTTACAAAATTTTATACGGACTTACCAATACAACCAACACTAAAGGTACTACCTGTATTTTTTTTCAATACCGACATTATTTTCTTTGTCGGTACACCAAACTTATTCAAAGTTAAAATCAAGTTTTTTTTTAATCTTTAGTAACTCTCCTATGTCCACAAAGGAGGTTAGTACTTCTAGGGCTGAATAATACATGATTATGTCCAGCGCAAAATTTGTTGACTATCTACTTTTCACATTTTTTTCTTTATTCCCATTATTGTTTTACATCCGATCTTTGTCTCATCAGCTTCTGGCTTTACTCGATCTTCGGCATTTACTCTTACCCGTCGGTGGCCTTGTCTTGAGCAAATATAGTCTACTGCACAAAGATTTTTATCTTCTTTCGACTTTCAGATATGATTAGTTCGGATTGAAAATCCTGTTCATCTTGAATATGCCTTGTAGAATACTGGGACATCTTCGACCGCCTCAAATTTCATACCAATGAATGGCTTAGACGGACCGCTACTAGATAAGAGAATCACATTCACTCAAACTTCGACATTGACCCTATTATCAACAAGAACCTCATAACTGACATTAACATCATCATCGACATTCACGTCACGTTGAATGTCACTTTCAGCCCAGTCTTCATCATGATCAAGATTATAAACTGGTACTTGTCTTAAGAAAAAAAAACATTTAAGTGGTAATTTATATAACTAATTTTGAGTAATAAATAATGCTGTCTTTATATAAATATTACACATGATTTATTAACTACTTGTAAATTGTAATCAGTTTCCCCCATTTTGTTATAACATTTTCTCTAATTTTATTTTTCAATGTAACACAATAAAAACTCAAATAAGAATTAGGATACAGGAAGCACTAGCTACTTTCTACTTAGCTCTAGTGTTTTTGTGTGAGATTGTGTACTTTCTACTTAGCACTAGCTTAATTCTAATGCCTATTATTATTTTAAGAAATATTATGTGAACTTTTTAATGTATATTTGCATTTTAAGCAGCATGATAGAAACTTCTCAGTTGATATGTCAAATGACTTGATTTTGAAAGAATTGAATCTGAAGTTCATGTGGATAGTTCCCGTTTTGAGATCCATAAACATAAAATTGGATATGGCAGTGTGCTCTTTTTTCCATATTTTTTTTTCTCTAAAAATAAATTATTTTTTTCTGCTCTCCTCCCTCTTCTTTTTTGAGTTAGCCATAAGTGTTAAAATTTCAAGGAAGGGTGAAAGGTGTTGATAGTACAATATTTTGAATTTTAATGATTATATTTTGATTTTATTTCTACACTTGCCTGTATATCAAAATGAGGTGCAAACGACTCTTTTTTTAATGACATGTGGACAACTATTCTGAACTGTTTTCATTCGTTTTTTTTTTTTTTTAAATCTCATTTTGGCAGTGGATATTGCAGAACACCGGGAAGGACATCATCATACACACGATTCTGCCATCTCTAGTGTCGGTATTGTTTATGAAGGGTCCCTCTGAAGCCATCTATTTTATCTCTTTTCTAGATTAATGCTTTCTCTATTTTCTTTACAAATTTTATGATTTTTAGAAAGCAAATTTATAGTACAGTAAATGTATATAAAAGCCCTTGTGCTAATAAATTTATGATGTTCTAACTTCTAGTATTTTCGAATAGTTATCATTAAATATTTGAAAAAAATAGTACCTGGATATTTATTTGCATATAATTAATTCCAGTACCTAATAATATATGATATATATGATCAGTTAGCTCATGCATGATAATATTGCACCTGAAAAATGAATATGATGATAATATTAATTGTCGAGCCATGGGGCCGGGATATTAATGTCTTCGTAAATTGCACTAATTGAATGAGGCCAGCTCATCATGCACTACTTTTTTAAGAGAAAAGAGAGCAACTCATCATATCAATTTGCATATATATATATATACATACATACATATATATATATATATGTCATAAGTGTGTCAATAATTTGCTTTTATATACATTTACTGTGTGATATTAAAGGTAACATCCAATGGTCAGTTTTTAGATCACGTGTATTATATTAAAGGTAACATCTAATGGTCTACTTTCTTCACATGCATTTTGTCTATTTCTCATGGCCTGGATAAGGACTTCATGGCCTACTATATTTTGGGGTGTAACATTTAGAGAAATTAAAGTTTATCATGTTAATATATAATTAAATTATTTCAGAGGATAAAAGGGCAAAGCAAAAGTCAAACTAGGATGAACATGATATCATGCCCAATTTCCAGGAAATTAAATGAAGAAAATGATGGATCAGACCAGCTCATTTACGTGATGTAACATCAATTCCAATAAATACTCCATGCCTTTGACTCTCATACGTAGTCCTGATCATCCGAGTCAAGTTGTATTCGACCCAGTTTAAAATTTTATTTATTTATTAATATTTTTAAATTTTTTTAAAAAATGTTTAAGGAAAATTTGAATCCGGCATCCGAATTCTCAAATTCGAAACTCGGATGAACACCCTTACTCATACGCATAGTTAAGTGGCAAAAAAATAAAACTGCTAGGTTCTTAAAAACATAGTTGCCGGTTTCTCTAAAGTGAGGAAAGATAAATTTTGATTATTTGTCAAGTCACTTTTGAATATTTTTTTTTGTAGAAGTTAGGAGTTAATATTTATAAACTATGTTTAATAATATTTATTGTCTATCAAATCTTATTTAATATATGATGAGATATTATAGAATACATTTCATAACAGTTGTCCTATGTTTTGCATCTTCCTATATAGTCTGGATACAACATCAATACAATTTGAATTCTTATGTTATGCATCTTCCTATATAGTCCATCAATCCCATTATAATGCATTATGCACGGGCAATGTTGATTGTGGGTCTAATCCTATTGTAATGTTCAGTCAAACATGGTATATGTGAAAGATGAAAAATACATGAGGTACGTAGGAGGCACTAGAATCAGCCATGAAAAATGCTGCTCAGCGACAGACGAAAGGCTTAAGGTTGCAACGGGGAATGCACGGCAACGACTGCCAACGAGGAAGCTGGATGCTTGGCGACGGGAAAGCTGTGATGGACGATGGGAAAGTGCGATGGCCAACGGAGACTGCGACGACGGCTAATGGAAGGCTTAAGGTTGCAACGGAAGTTTGCTTGGCTTGCAGCAGAAGTTTGCTTGGCTTAAGGTTTCGCGCGCAAAAGCATGGTTCTCTGTTCTCAACAGTTTACATTCTATAATCAAGTCTGGATGCTTTCTTGTTATTTTTGGTGTCGTCCACGTGTGTGTTAGATTGTTATTGGCTGAAATAAATGAGATGCTCTTTGGGACTTAACAAGCGGACCGGTCCTCAGGATTCTTTATTTTTTATTATACAATATTGAGTTTTAAAGTTGATAATCTATATAAAAAATTATTCATAATTATGTTTTTATAATTTTCTTACTTTTTAAGCTCTTTTTAATTTGCATAAAAAAAATTAATATTTGTAGTCCTATGATTAAGTATAAGTCTCGTCCTTTCCATTTAAAAAAAATTGGGTAAATTTAAGACTCACATGAATAAGAATTATTTTTTAATGATAGATATTTTTTTTTCAAGTAGAGTATAGAATTTACACAACTTGAATTTGGCCCCCTCAATATAATTGGTGGTTTTTCCACCGACTGTATCTATCATCGATCATAAATACACCACCCAGAGGAGCGATGTTATGCTCACAAATGACGGGTCTCAAATGGAATCCCGCCTAGTTGAATTTTTTTCTTTATATATTTTTTTTATTACTTTTAAACATTTTAAAAAAATAAAAGTAAATACAATACTAATAAAATATATATTTTTAATTATTATATATAAGAAAAAAAGATAACCTGGAATTCGGTCCGCCTTATTGCAATAAGGGGGGTCCGACCGAACCCCCCTTATTGCAGTCCCTGCCGTTCTCGACGGGAGTGGTCGTAGGACCCATTTTCAAGTTTAAAGCTGTCAGGTCATATCGAAGGTCATCGAGACTCGCTGTCGTAAGGGTAAGGTCACCGACTCCCTTTAGTCCCGATGGGTTGGGCGGTGTCGCCCACCGCCAGCGACGACAGCGAGGATTAGATGAGGCTGAATTTTTCTTAAAAATTCATTTTAATTTTATTTTTTTATTATGTTTTTTATTAAATTTTTTATTATGTTTTATTGTTTTTTTTTTAATTTTATTTTTTATTATATATTTTAATATTTTTTATTTTATATAAATTATAAGAATTTAAAAATGACTGTATTTATATTAAATTGCAATCCAACTGCAATCCAGCATCTCATAAAAAAAAAAAAAAAAAATTCCTTACCGTCGGCGACTCGGCATTCCCGTTTGTATTATTAGCGGCACCTAAGACGCCACGCCACATTAAAAGCAATGATTGGGTTATCCATGAGTGCATAACACAAGTACGACAACAACCTCCAAACATCCCGTTAAAGCCAAGCTCTGGGTCGAATGAATGATCTCGTTTATTTTTATAGTTTATCTTAATTTATTTTATTTAATTATTATAATTCTTTCAAATTTTTACAAAAAAGAAAATGAATAATTGAAACTTTTTTAATTTTAAGACAAAAATAATATTAAAAATATATATTTTAATATATTTTATTCAACTTTTATCTTATTTTATATTATTTTATCTTATCTCAAAAAATCAATCAGATCTAAATTTTATAACTTTTTAACAATTTTTCAGATAAAATATTGAGGTCTTATTTAAATTAATAGGTGAAATAAATTAAAATAAGTTATTATTATTTTAAAATTTGAAAAAATTAAATTAAGATTTAGAAAAGTATGTTAAAATTTAAAAAATATATATTAAAATTTATGTTTTATATAAAAAATTAAAAAATATAATAATAAAACAAATTAAAACAAATTAAAAATAAACCAAACTCAGTCTTTAATCTAAACGGGCCTGAGTTGACATTGAAAACTCTCTATAACCACCGCCGATCATGATATCGACTTTGTAGTTTGTATAGGACTTATTGCAGTTGAAAGCATCAGAACCGAACCCGGGATGGACTAACTTATGCCAGAAGTAGGAAACACCACCTCCATAGTAATAATAAATTATATACAATAATTCTTTTTATAATCTGTTAAATATAAATTATATTATAATTTATATAGAAACACTTCAATTTTATAATTAAAGAAAATAAATTTTTAAAATTTTTTAATTATAAATAATTTTATTTTAATTAATTTTATTTTAAAATATAAATTTTTTTATTTATTTATTATTTAAACTCAAAGGTGGAATATTTTTTGGCTTGAAAGGTATTGGCCTTTCTAAAAATTTTTTAAAAATTTTATAAAAATTAAATTTGGAAAGATATTTTTATAAAATAAATTATATAAAAAATTAATATTTATTTTTTTTTTGAAATTTTATTTTATAAATTAATTTTTCAAAATTAAAATTTTTAGTTTTATCCTAGACGGTAAAGAAATCTAATTTTTTGAACGGAATGTAGTGCCCAATTATATAAAGCTCAAACGAGACGGAGAAAGAGAAACCGTTTAAAAAAAGTTGGGTAGATCCATGGAACATTTCTTCACCAGTCCCGCTATGCAATGTCTTTGCTGCCTTCTTCTCTTTCTTTCTCATTTCTCACTACTCACTCATTGACTCAACGCAGAAAAGCTCTCCAATTTTCCCGCACTCTCTTTATAACAATATACTGATGGAGATGGAGATGGAGACCCCTTCAGCAGACAAACAATTCTCGACGAGCAAACAGAGGCCGAATCAGAGGAAGGCTGACCTTGCCGCGGTGCTCAGGAAATCCTGGTTTCGTTTGAGGCTGTCGGTCAGAAACCCCGATAGGGTTCCCACCTGGGACGCCATCGTGCTCACGGCCGCCAGTCCTCAGCAAGGCCAACTCTACGATTGGCAGCTCAGCCGCGCCAAGCGCATGGGCCGTATTTCTGCATCCACCATCACCCTCTCCGTGCCAGACCCCGTTGGCCAGCGTATCGGCTCCGGAGCGGCCACTCTCCACGCCATTCATGCGCTTGCTACGCATTACCACAAACTCGGCCTCCATCTTGACCCGGAGGTAGCTCACTTCAAATTTACAGTATAGCTCATTTTGTGGTTCCCATTCATATGATTTTGCTCTTATAACTTGCTAATATTGAAATTCCCCAAGAAATACTTAAATTTTATTTTTTCTCCATTTTCTCAGTTTTTCTTTGGGGGTTCCATTTGATGTTGTTTTGTAAAGCTGAGCGCCTATGAATGCTCAGTGGAGATTGTATTGCTTCATTGTCATAATGTGTATTTATTTTTTAATTTAGCTCCGATTCATTTATCTTAAACTTTCGGAAGTGGTTGTGTAAAAGGAAAAACATAAAATAAAAATCAGCCAATCAGGTGCTAGTAAAATAAGAGTGGTGAGAAAAAGGAACTGTGAAGTAGTGGTAGTTCATAATATCATATCGCTGTCAATACTAAGGACCCGTTTGGACACTTAGGTGATAAAATTATTAATCAAAATGCTGAAGTAATTTTTATGGTGATTTTCGAGGAAGAAACAGGTGCTTAAGGGCCGGTTTGGACACTTCTATCTCATTATATCTATGAATAGTAGTAAAATGGTTTGAGTTAAGATGTTTTATTGAGTTTTTGAAAAGAATAGAGAAGAAATTGAATAAAAATATTACAAAGTTAAAAAATTGTTTGAATCTTTTTTTTTTTTTTTTTTGATAAGTAAAAATTGTTTGAACCCTTTGCATGTGCTGGATCTTTTTTCAATCTGGCCACTCATTGTGGGGAAAGACATTAGTGCTGCTGCTATAAAGATGATCCCCTTGTATTTATATTGGTGTTTATGGGTCAAAAGGAACGGTAGATGTTTTGAAAAATGTGATCGTTCATTTGGAGAAATTAGGGAGGTTTTTCTTAGCACTCTTAGTTTTTGGGTGAAAAATGTTGTAAGAAATGGATGATTGTACTGTTCTGTTCTAATTTTTCTGTTCCAGCTTGTAATTAGGTGTTCCTAATTGTATACTTTTTATGTACTTGGGCAATGCCTCTTTATATGAAATAAAATTTCTCTTATTACTTTTTTTAAAAAAAATTGTTTGAATATAATTTTTTAGTATTAATTATATTTTGAAATTTGAAAAAGTAGTATTATTATTTTTTGTGTTTTGTTTGGAGTTTGGGAAAGTTGTAATAATTGGATGAAAATGTTGAAGATTTGAAATTGATAAGTGGTTTGTGTTTGAGTAATGCTTGGGAGGGCAATATTTGAGAATATCTGAGAATACTCGAGAACAGTTGTGTTGCCAAATGGACCTGTGTAAGCGTGTGATGTTTATTATATGTTTTCTGTTGGGAATTGAAGGAAATTCTTTTTTTTTCCTGGTTCTCTTTTCTGTTGTTGTATTACATAAGAATCTAAAATTTTCTTTTGGGTATGAGGGAATGAGAAATGAAAATCATGGGAATCTTGGTTGCCATTTCAGTAATTTTTTCCAGCTGCTGGCTTTGATAGGAAGTTTATGATCAGCAGGTGGCAACTGCAGACAATAACAGTACAGACAACGGCGCCTCTAATATGTCAATGGTTAGCTTCTTGGCCAAAAGGCATATACTATTGCTTCATGCTGGAGGTGACTCGAAAAGGGTACCATGGGCAAATCCTATGGGAAAAGTTTTCCTGCCGCTTCCATATTTGGGAGCAGATGACCCTGATGGGCCAGTCCCACTGCTTTTTGATCATGTACTTGCCATTGCTTCGTGTGCAAGACAAGCCTTTAAAAATGAAGGTTATTTGTTCTGTCTATGACATCTGAGTCAAACTTGGTGTTATCGTTTCCACGAACTCCATTACTTAAGCCTGACTCTCTATGCAAACAAACCTTAACAATATATATTATATGTATATCCATGCATATGATCAAGAATACAAATATATTATTGAATAGTTTCGTCAGTATTAGTTTTTTTATTAATGATTAATCATAACATTTGATGTTATTATTAGTCTCATCTTTGCTAAGCTGATTGAATGTGCATGTTTACGTATCCAAAAAGTACATTGTTTACATGCTCAGAGTGTTATTTGCTTCAAAAAATAGCATCTTTTATGGTGCCGTTGAGATTTACATACAATATATTATAACATTTTATATTTTCAGGTGGATTATTTATTATGACGGGAGATGTACTTCCTTGTTTTGATGCCTCCACCATGACACTTCCAGAGGATGCATCCTGCATCATAACTGTTCCAATTACTCTAGATATTGCTTCTAACCATGGTGTTATTGTTGCATCTCAAAGTGAAATCATGGCTAAAAGTTATTCAGTCAGTTTAGTTGATAATCTTTTACAAAAACCCAGCATACGGGAGCTTGTCAAGAACAACGCAATCCTAGATGATGGCAGAACACTACTTGACACTGGCATAATAGCTGCTAGAGGTCAAGCCTGGGTGGATCTTGTTAAGCTTTCATGTTCCTGTGAACCACTGATTTTGGAGCTTCTTAAGAGCAGAAAAGAGGCAAGCACTGATGTTTATCCATTAAATATTTTATGCTTTTACCAGGAAGAAAAAAAAATTAAATTTCCCTTGTATTGTTTGTATCTTCTCAGGGAAAAGGAAAAACATGAGGTAAAGGAAACGCTGGCTTAAGTTTGCCTGTGATGTCTCTTTTTATGGGACTACATTTAAGTGCTCACAGAATGCATGTCTATTCTTGCACGAGATCTATAATGATGAGTTAAATTTAAGTGCAAAAAGTAAACCATGCCTCAGTTCATTGTTACCATACAGACTACAGTTGCAGATTTTCTAGTTGCAGTGAAAGAAAAAATGTCTATGGAAAATGGAACTCTGTTGGTTGAAATTGTTTAATGCTTTCTCTTGTTTGTGAAGTCCGTTTAATATCTGTTTAGATATTTTGTCACCTCTTTCTTCCTATATGATGCCTCTTTTGCATTTTTCATCAATTGTGTTGGTTTCTGTTTCAATCTTTACAGTTCTGTTTTCTTTCCCTTAGAGATTCTGCAGATATGTCTCAGACAACTGTTTGAAGGCATTCAATGTTTCTAAAAACTTCTTTAGTTGGGGATATTGATAGTGCCTGCGATTGCTGACAATGCTTCTTACTTTTGAAGTTGTTATCCTCATCAACCTAGACCAAACCATCTAGTCAAATCTGTATTGTGTTGTCTAGCTCCACTTTCCAAGAATTCATAAGTGTTTTTCCATTTCTCATTGTCATAGTTATCCATCTCTGTATCTGTATATTAGTTGCACTTATTTTATGCACAAAATTTACTGCAATAGCACAATTCTGCTTCGCCATTTTGTTTTAATTTTATGGGGAAGATCCCCAATTTTCTCCCCTCCTTTGAGTGGTTTTTCTAACATTATCCTACCTATATATAGTGTCATCTGTTGGTCATAAATCGTTTTCATTTCCTTTATTTTACTTTTCGTCTTACAAAAGCTAAATTTTATTTTCTGTCTTGTTAACTTTCAAACTGGATGATTCTATCATCACTTCAACTTTTTAGGATAACTTCTAATTGTAAAATCCTTTATTCAGTTTTGTAATACTTGGGTTCTGCAATTGCTTATAATTTGAAGCAGTGTTGAATTTTTTACTCCAATATGCATTCTTTATATTTTATGCAGATGAGTTTATATGAAGATTTGGTGGCAGCATGGGTACCTGCAAAACACGAGTGGTTGCAACAGCGCCCTTTGGGTCAAGAACTGGTCAGCGGATTGGGAAAGACTAAGATGTTTAGCTATTTTGCTTGTATGTTAAAATTGATGCAAGTTTCTAAATTTTCATAATATTCTCACCTTTGTCACCATTGATATGATAGCTATATTGATTCTGATATTTCTCTATTTGTTTCTGCAGTTGATTTGTTGTTCTTACATTTTGGAACCTCAAGTGAAGTTTTAGATCACCTAAGTGGGGCTAATCCTGGACTTGTTGGCCGAAGACACTTGTGTTCCATTCCAGCAACAACTGTATCTGACATAGCAGCATCTGCAGTCATTCTTTCAAGCAAAATTGCACCTGGGGTGTCAGTTGGGGAAGATTCTCTTATATATGATTCATCCATTTTTAGTGGTGTACAAATTGGTTCCCAATGTATAGTTGTCGGTATCAATGTCCCAGGAGACAATGGGAAGACAGCGGAAGATTCATTTAGGTTCATGCTTCCTGATCACCATTGTCTGTGGGAAGTTCCCCTAGGAGGATGCATTGAAAGAGTTATCGTGTATTGTGGTCTCCACGATAACCCAAAAAACTCACTTTCTAGGGATGGGACTTTTTGTGGGAGACCATGGAAGAAAATTTTGCATGATCTAGGAATTCAGGAAACTGATCTGTGGAGCTCAACAGTTATGCAGGAGAAATGCTTATGGAATGCAAACATATTTGCCATTCTTCCTTACTTTGAAATGCTTACATTGGCAACATGGTTGATGGGCTTGAGTGACCAAAAAACCAACGACCTGCTTCCCTTGTGGAAAAATGCACATCGTGTCAGTTTGGAGGAGTTGCATCAATCAATTGACTTTACAAAATTGTGTATAGGCTCTAGTAATCATCAAGCTGATATTGCAGCTGGAATTGCTAAAGCATGCATTAATTATGGCATGCTTGGACGTAACTTATCTCAATTGTGTGTAGAGATTCTTCAAAATGATGTTTCAGGGGTTGACATGTGCAAGGAATTTCTGGATCTGTGTCCCAAACTTCAGGAGCAGAATTCTAAGATTCTTCCTAAGAGTCGGGCATACCAGGTGCATGTTGATCTTCTCCGAGCATGCAATGATGAAGCAAAAGCATGTGAGTTGGAGCACAAGGTATGGGCTGCAGTTGCAGATGAAACGGCTTCGGCAGTAAAATATGGTTTTAAAGGTAGAAGTAAATATCCATGTCATAGATAATTATACTGAATGATAGGTAATGTGGATGAACTGTTAATAACAAAAGTGAGCAATATTATTACATTACTGAATAATAGATAAGCTTATGATAAAAGTTGTGTTTACTTCCTCAATTATTATTTATTTCATTCCGTTAAGATACTAGTATATTTGCACTTTTGATATTTAATTGCCTGTCAAGAGAGGTTTATTATTATTAGAAAAGTCTGTTGGAGATATTATGCATACACTCTCGATTCTCTGACCCACTGATTTACATATCTTATTTTGTGATCTACAGAATATCTCTTGGAGTCCCCTAGCAAGATGTCTGCTTCAACATATCAGAACAAGTTTGATGGCTGTGTCGATCGATTCTTCCACCCCAGAAGTGTAAAAGTTGAATTACCTGTTCGTGTAGATTTTGTTGGGGGTTGGAGTGATACCCCTCCATGGAGCTTAGAACGTGCTGGTTGTGTTCTGAATATGGCAATAAATCTGGAAGGTTCTTTTCCTATTGGCACTATCATAGAGACAACAAAAACAGCTGGAGTATTGATTAGTGATGATGCTGGAAACCAGTTACATATTGAAGATGTTACCTCTATTGCAACTCCATTTGACAGCAACGATCCATTTCGGCTCATCAAATCTGCACTACTTGTGACTGGAATCGTTGTTCATGATAACAGCCTTGAGTCTATTGGTTTGGTAATCAGGACATGGGCCAATGTCCCCCGTGGAAGTGGCTTGGGTACTTCTAGCATCTTAGGTGCCGCTGTTGTGAAAGGACTTCTCCAGATAACTAAAGGAGATGAAAGTAATGAAAATGTTGCCAGACTTGTTTTGGTATTAGAGCAGCTAATGGGAACAGGAGGTGGCTGGCAAGATCAAATTGGAGGTTTATACCCGGGAATAAAATTTACAGCAAGTTCTCCTGGAATTCCATTGCGGCTTCAAGTCATCCCCCTCCTAGCTTCTCCTCAGTTGATTCTAGATTTGCAGCAACAGTTGCTTGTGATATTTACTGGCCAAGTAAGTATTCTCCATTTAAATCTCATTTTTACAATCTCATTTTTACAAAAATATGACTTTCAAAGGAGTTTTTTGTATAAACTTTTTTTTTTAAAGTAAAAGTTATTCGTAAGGAGTTTTTTTTTTTTAACTGTATTTTTCAAATGGGGCCCTGCTTTTTATATGCCCGGTTAAGTACTCTATGTCAAGATTGGCTTAGTCTTCATGCACTTGACTATAAATAGATGGATCTAATGTTATAAGATTCTAAAATCCACGTGTTAAGTGCTCTTGTTTGGCCTTTCCGCTACAGTTAGATGTTGGGTTGACCCCTCAATGTCAAAACAAAGACAAAAGAGAGTTCGTAAATTCTGGATATCCTCATCCGGGAAATATTCCCTTTTAGGTACCAATCATGGGTCAATGTCAATTAATATTGTCATTGTAGGAATACTATCGCTATGATATCTTGTCCCAAATCATAGGAAGAACATTGTAAGTCAAGATCCCTAAAAGCTGACTTTAGCACGGGTCTCAAATTGATGTCATTATCTAGCAATTTGTTCATGAAAATTGTCATCCTTGTGGATTCAGGCTTTGGTAAATACATGATCAAGTATTATCAGAATGTAGATAAATGGGAAGGGGTTGGGGAAATCTAAGTACAAAATGCAAGCCATTGAACTAGTAATTTCAGAGCAAAATGATGACATTCACCATATTTTTTCTGGAAGATTTAGAAGACCATTCTTGTTTTTTCTTACTCCCTTCCCTGAAGTTGAAGTATAACTGAGATACATGTACCCAGTAACCATAGAATGTGAATTTCTGAACATTCAACCCAATTGGCATCATTAGGCAACAAGCTTAAGGCCCGGTTTGATGGATCACTATTCAAAAGCTAAACAAAAAGCATTTTTATTCGCTTCTCTACATTTTCTTTTCCTCAAATTTGATCAAATATGATGAAATTTTTTTGATGTGTGCAAACTTGTACTTTTTGAAGGAAAATTTTGATGGATCCATTGCCAGTGCTCTCAATCTGGCTTTTTACTTGAATTGACAAAAATATAAAGAAAGAAATGACAGACAAGTTTTTGAAGAAAGTTCCAAACTTATTGAGGTTTGAGTTTTTTGATCGGAGGTTTCTGTGACTTGTTAATACACGTTACTTGAGTGGGAAGTAGTTAATGCACGTTTGTCATCCTTTTTTTTTTTTTTCCTTTTTTAACGTTGATATGTAATACCTGCCAATATATTAATTGTCATTGTTTCAAGGCGGACTTTGAGAAATTACAAAAGCTCAAATCACAATGCTCTAAAAAAATTTTATAATCGGTACATGTTTGAGATTATTTTTTGTTAACTATATTATATGCTGTGAATGTCTTGCAGACTAGGTCCGTGTTTGAGATTTTTTTTGTTAACTGGATATATGCTGCAAATGTCTGGCAGGTCTGCGGTCCATGCTTGAGATTTGTTTTGTTAACTGGATTATATGCTGCAAATGTGTTGCAGGTTCGACTTGCACACCAAGTTTTGCACAAGGTGGTAACCAGATATCTTCAACGAGATAACCTTCTTGTATCCAGTATTAAGCGACTTGCAGAACTGGCAAAGATTGGGAGGGAAGCATTAATGAACTGTGAGATTAATGAGATGGGTGAAATAATGTTGGAGGCTTGGAGGTTGCATCAGGAACTTGATCCTCACTGCAGCAACGAGTTTGTCGACAGGCTCTTTTCATTTGCTGACCCGTATTGTAGTGGCTACAAGCTTGTGGGTGCTGGTGGTGGAGGTTTTGCTTTGTTACTTGCCAAGGATGCTGACTGTGCCAAGGAACTGAGGCAATTGCTAGAGGCGGATTCGAGTTTTGATGTGAAAATTTATGATTGGAAGGTATCTTTACAATATTAATTGTGAAGAGGTTATGAAAAGGTAGCGTATTATATTTTTTATACTGAAATTTTCCTTTATTTTTGAGATTAAGATACTGGTTCAAGTTGTTGTGGTGTCATTCATGTAAATTCTGTATAATTGAAGACCGGAAAAAAGCTACGGAATGAGAGTTCAAGCTCAATAAATTTCAGCGGTGTAGCTGCTGATGCATTGTCTCAAATGTTGTTTTGGTCGAAGGTTTTTTTTTTTTTTTTTTAAATCCATTCGCTTACTTCTTGGTTTATTATACAGGTTTTAGCCGATGAGGAGTTGAGTGAAGTTTTACCCATTTCTTTTTTTTTCCTTTATTTAATCATGGACATTTAAGAAAGAGAGGCGCTGGATAGCGGTCGGACTAATAATGGTAGAAGAGCAGTCCTCCAATGAGATGGTAACACAAGAAAAATAATAATAATCAGACTAATTAGACTTCACTACATAGAATCACCACACGGAAGCTCCCATCTGGGTCTCTTCCTCATTTTAGTTGTTGTCTCCAAGCTCATCTCGTTTCTTCTTCATTGCACCGCCATCAAGCCCGTTGTCCAATACTAAAGCATCTGTAGACAGCACCCATTATGTCCTCTCCCACTACAAGGCCCTCGGACTCGGAACTCGCACCCCACCAATACTATCAACACGCTATAATAAATTCTAGGAGTCGAAAATAAATCGAAGATAAGCCCCTTCAGACTGGCGATGCGCACCATCTCCATTGCATCGCTGCTTGTTCCTTCTCCAACTTCCTCCTCTGCTGCCAAAAAAGAAGCTTCCTATATAAAGGGTAGTAGTATTCATCACCTAAAAAAGAAACTACCTACAAAAAATGAAAAACAAACCCAATAGAAATTAAATCACCCTATGAAAATTGAAAAAAAAATGTAGAATAATATTTACCCTTGTAGTGACCAAGAAAATAGGCCCAAAAATGTTTAGTATATTTGCAAATAGCAACTGAAAGAGAGAGAAAATAACCATAAGATAATAAACCCAGAACAAAACAAAGATTAAATTTAACTGGGTGAGAAATAGAGACTAAAAGATCTCCCTACGGTGGCACTCTGCCAGGCATAACAGACGTACCACCCTACCATGCGTACTGGTCGTCTGAGTCGACGTATGCTAATGTGGTGTTCGTCAATCATGGTGCAAACGGGGATTATCATATGCTAAGGGTATTCAGGGTGAATGCTAGCAGATGTATGGTAATTGCAAGGAAGGGGGATTTGCCTAAAGGATTGTGGTCCAAAAGGCTAAAGCGTATGGCATTGTGGCTATGCTACTGTATCCGAGGGGGAAAAGTTTAGTAATGGTTTATAACTTGCTTACGTGGCACATAATTATTGGAAAACTGCTTTTTAATCTTTACTAGCCAAACCGGTCTTTAGCTTTTCTCTTAATATAAACCATAGAGTTCATAGATCATGCACAGCGGAAGAAAAATGTTGCACAAATACCTCAGATGCAATCTTAGCAAGTATTCCTCCTTCGTATTAAGGACTAGAATCTCGTTCAATATTTACCACTCAAGATAGGAGACTGAAAGAGAAGTGTGTGTGTATGTTTCAGTCTATTATTTTCTTTTGTTTATGGTGTCTAAGAGTACGAGTTGGAGGCAAAGTTTTGAATATCGTACCAGTTAGCGTACTGGTTAAGACACTGGAACGAAATATTTTAGTACTAGTACTATTTCGTATACCGTTTTGAGATAATCTATATATATAAAATTTATATATATATATATATATAGATGCATATATAAATTATATTTTAAAATAATAGTTAATATATGAATAATTATATATGTTACCCAAATGACTAACACAAGAGAGGGGGTGAATTGAGTTGTATTTGAAAAAAAAAACAGTTATAAATCAAATATACAATATAAAATATAAATAAAATATGAAATAATAATAAATATAAAGAGTAAGGGTAAGGGTAAGAGAGAAGCAAACTCAGTATGTTAACGAGGTTCAGTCTTACTGCCTACGTCCTCGCCTTAAACTACCTCTTAAAGATCCCCGAATTCACTATTCAATTTCTTTCAAGTGGAGATAAAAACCTATTATACCTTTGAACAACACCGCTACAAAAGATCCGTGTAGAACACCCTCTACACTTGCAATCATCTTATACGTGGTGATTCAACTATTCCGTGTGTAGAACACTTTCTATACGCACAAGGTTTATACACATCCTTTTACTGATACAAGAAATGATAGTGGGTAGGTTATCAGAAAACACTCCTCAATGAGTGAAATAAGAACAATACAGCGCAAATTATATCTCTCAAAATGAATAAGGGTTAAGGCTCAATGCTTAGAGAAGAGAGAATGAAAGTTTTGAATGAATGTTGTATGCTCTTGGTGTTATGAATGTGAAACTCTCAAATAATCTATTTATAGGCATATGAGACTTTATATTCAAATTTAAAAAGATTCACATGTCAAAAACATCATCATTCACTTTTCAAAAATTTCAAACCTAATCTTTTTACTTTTTACATGTGACAAAAGGAGCACACTTTACTTTTCAAAAATTTCAAACATAATCTTTTACTTTTTACATATGACAAAAGGAGCACACTTTATTTTTCAAAATTTTCAAACAAAGATATCTACCTTTTGTATAAGTCAAGACAAGTATCCATTACTTTTGAAAATATTCAAATAAAATATGCATATGTGAAATATGACAATCAATCATCTTAATATTTTCAAAATTCAAACCTTTAATCATGTCATGCATATGTGAAAAATAACAATCAATCATCTTTCAAAATTTTCAAATTTAATTTTCAAAATATTCATGTACATGTGGAAAATGTATTTTAATGTTTTATGATAAAATATTAATTTTGAGCCTTAATCCTAATTTCGAATTTTTAAAAGATTTACAACATTACTCTATGACTTTAATGTGAACTTGTTCCCTTCTTACTCATACTTGGTTCCTTGATGTGCTTGATTCTATTGTGTGAACAACTTGAGTTTGAGACTCCTTTATTTTTTGAATTTATTTGTTATCATCAAAATCCATGTATAAATTTACACGAAACTTGAAACCTTGAGTTCAACAATCTCCTCTTTTTTGATGATCACAAATACTTGATAGAACCTTAAACCTGTATTAATACTTAAACTCCTTCTGAGAATATGCGTTAATTTTTCAAGCAAAAATATAAATATAATTCCAAGCATATATAACAAGTTTAGCAATTTAAACAATATTAAAGTTCTAGTCTAAAATTTCTCCCCCTTTTGACATCATTAAAAAGGATCGACAACAAGTAAATAGACTGAAGAAAACGGTGCGTTAATAGACACTGTAGATAGTTGAATAATTGGAACCAGTCGTGTCCGACAAAACCTGCAAAGCCTGGAGGCCTAGCACTGGTAATTCGGTGCGGAATGAGATTTTTTAAAGAGTTAAATAATTGGAATTACCCGTACCCGACAAAACCTGCAAAGGCTGGAGGCCTAACTCTGGCAATTCGGTGCAGAGATTTGATCCGCTTGATGTTTCTGAAAAATGAGATATTATCAGGATTTGTAAGCTTATCTTGTTCATATTTCCGTTTCTATAAGAGTAATCCTTAACTTTATCTATTTCGCATCAAATATTCTTCTCATCTTTACAATTTGCTTGCATTCTCATTCTACAAATTTTCAATAGCTCATCGATTTCCCTTCAGTACTTATCTTGATCAAGATTTGAGGTATTCTTCACCCCAGTCTCAATCTATTTCTGCATCTGTCGTGGGTGCCATAAAGTAACAAGAGATTTATTTGGCTAATTTATCAGATCATGATGCCATTTACGAGCTTGTGGATCTCGGAACTTGATACTCATCATCCATCGTCGCGTTTTCTGCTCGGTTGCAGTCCAAAACTCGCGAAATTGAGAAGCTTAGTGAGACTGTCTCTGTACTTCAACGACTTGTTTATGAGTCAAACAAAAAAATAGTAGAGTTAAAGTAACAAAATAAGAATTTGAAATCCTTGCTTGCCTCTTCATTTCGATTATCTAATCCTTTAGACAAGGATGGCATGATGATTTATGAGGAGCAAATGCATTTGAATGATGAGGTTAAACGTCTCAAGTTTCTATAAGTCATTTGAGATAATGAAATAAAAGTATCTAGTAGATATTCATGGCATGCATCATTTATATTTCTCTTCTAATCATGCATAGTCTATCTTCTGGTAGGGGTTTTGTGAAAACGTCTGCCAATTGATCATGTGTACTAGTGAATTATAATACAATATCGCCCTTCTGCACATGATATCTAAGAAAATAATATCTAATTTCAATATATTTGATCCGAGAATGTTGTATTGGATTCTTTGAAAGATTTATAGCACTTGTATTATCACATTTGATTGGAATGTGATTGTACATAAATTTAAAATCTTCAAGTTGTTGCTTCATGTAAAAAACTTGAGCACAACAACTACCCGCAGCAACATATTCTATCTCAGTAGTAGATAGTGCAATAGAATTTTGTTTTTTACTAAACCAGGAAACTAATGCATGACCTAAGAAGTGACATGCTTCACTAGTACTTTTTTGATCTATTTTACAGCCAGCATAATCTGCATTTGTGTAGCTGATTAGATCGAAAGATGTGTGCTTAGGGTACCATAATCCTAAGTTAATTGTACCACTAAAATGTCTAAGAATGAGCTTAACTGCAATTAAATATGATTCTTTTGGAGATGATTGAAAGCATGCACATAAGCACACACTAAACATAATATCTGGTCTACTCGCTGTCAAATATAATAAGCTACCAATCATACCTCGATATACTTTCAAGTCAACTGGTTTACCGGATTCATCTTTATCAAGTTTAGTGGATGGGCTCATTGGTGTTCCAGTTTCCTTAGCACCTTCCATCCCAAACTTCTTAAGCAATTCCTTAATATATTTTTATTGATTGATGAATGTCCCACTTTTTACTTGCTTAATTTGCAATTCGAGAAAGAATGTAAGCTCTCACATCATGCTCATTTCAAATTCTTCCTGCATAGTCTTAACAAAAATTTGACACATATTTTCATTAGTAACACCGAATATTATATAATCAATATAAATCTGAATCAAAAGAATATCATCATTTTCATATTTAATGAAAAGAGTTGTATCAATTTTTCCTCTTGAAAAATCTTTTTCAATCAAGAAACCACTGAGTCTCTCGTACCACGCTCTAGGAGTTTGTTTGAATCCATATAGTGCTTTTGTGAGTTTGAAAACATGATTTGAAGAAATATGATTTTCAAAACCTGGAGGTTGCTCAACATATATCTCTTCATTTATAAAACCGTTTAAGAAAGTACTTTTAACATCCATTTGAAAAAGCTTGAAATCTTTATAACAAGCATATACAAATAGCATTCGAATAACTTCTAATCTTGCGACTGGTGCATATGTCTCATCATAATCGATTCCTTCTTCTTGATTGAAACCTTGAGTTACAAGTTGAGCTTTCTTTCTAGTATTAATGATTCTGAAATCATCTTTCTTGTTTCTAAAAACCCATTTTGTTCCAATAATAGTATGATTTTTGGGTTTAGGAACAAGTGTCTAAATATCATTTCTTTCAAGTTGATTAAGCTCTTCTTGCATAGCTAGAATCCAAGATTCATCAAGAAGTGCTTCATCAATATTTTTAGGTTCAATCTGAGATAGAAAAGTAGTATGATTGCAAATATTTCTAAGAGATGATCGAGTGCTTACACCTCGTGAAGGTTATCCCAGAATTTATTCTACTGGATGATCTGTTCACAAATTTTCACTGTTTGGTTACATCTTGTATTAAATTTTGATGATCTTTCCTGATGTCTCTATGTTGAACTTTCTTTATTGTGTTCTCATTGTTGAGATTGAGACTTTCCGTATTATTTATACCTCATGTTTCTTCATCAATGGATTTCTTGGAGAGTAGAGAATTAGATTCATCAAATACTACATACATAGATTCTTGTACAGTCAAAATTTTTTGTTGAATACTCTATAAGCTTTACTATTAGTAGAATATCCAAGAAAGATACTTTCATCAGATTTTGCATCAAACTTGCCTAAATTATCCCTGTCATTTAAAATAAAACATTTGCATCCAAATACATGAAAGTAACCAATGTTGGGTTTTTTCTCATTCCAAAACTCATAGAGAGTTTTATCTAATTTAAAACTTAGCATAACTCTATTTATAACATAACATGCAGTATTTACCGCTTCGACCCAAAAATAACTAGGCAAGTTGTTCTCATTGAGCATTGTTCTTACCATCTCTTGAAGAGATCTATTTTTCCTCTCTACTACCCCATTTTATTGAGAAATTCGAGGAGCAGAAAAATTATGCACAAAACCATTTTCATCACAAAATGTTTCAATATTTTTATTAACAAACTATTTTTCCTTATCACATCGGATACTTGAAATAGTATAACCCTTTTCATTTTAAATTCTCTTGCATAACTTGGTAAAGGTATTATGTGCCTCATCTTTATGAGCAAGAAAGATGACCCAAGTATATTTAGAGAAATCATCAATAATAACAAATGTATAATATTTTTCTCCTAAACTTCCAACTCTATATGGTCCAAAAAGATCTATGTGTATCAGTTGCAGTAGTCTAGTAGTGGAAATATGTTTTTGGTTTTAAAAGAAGTTTTTTTTTTTGTTTATCAAATTGACATGCATCACAAATTTTGTCTTTAAGAAAATTTGCCTTTGGTAAACCCCTCACAAAATCATTTTTTGAAAGTTTGGAAATAAGTTCCATGTTGGCATGACCTAGTCTTCTATGTCATAACCAATTAGTTTCATTTTGAGCTGAAAAACAAATAGTATCTTGTGAGATAATTTCTTCAAAATCGATTATATAAACATTCTTACTTCTAAAAGTAATAAAACAAATATTACAATCATGATCGTTCAAAATAATGCACTTATCCATTTTGAAAGTAACTGTAAATCTTTTATTACATAATTGACTTATACTCAAAAGATTATATTTTAGACCTTCAAAAAGTAGAACATCTTCAATTATGAGAGAAGACTCATTACCAATTTTACCTTTTCCCACAATCTTCCCTTTCGAGTTGTCTCTAAATGTCACGTATCCTTCTTTTTTAGATCTTAGATCAAAGAATTTAGTCTTATCTCCCGTCATGTGTCTTGAACATCCACTATCTAAAAACCATTTATCTTTGTTTGTGGAGGAGTTCATGCATACCTATAAAAACAATTAAAATGATTTTTCTTGGTACCCAAGTTCTTTGGGTCATTTATTTATTAGTATTAGAAGAAACAAGATTTTAGGTACCCATATGACCCTAATAGTTATTGTATGTTTTCTTCTAATAGGACAAGAATGATAATTATGACCATTTCTATTACAAAAATTGTAAATAGCATATGACATATATGAAGAACTTGAGTGATTATAATAGTATCATTTTTTAACAAAATTATTTTTGTGAAAAGAATTTTGAATATTGGACTTTGATGTAGAATGATTATCAAAGAAGTTTTTATAAGATTTGTATTTTTGTTTTGGCATATATCCCAAGCCTGCTTTGTCAAAAACACATCTTTGACTACCAAGAAATTTTTCAAATTTTTTTTTCCATTCGTAAAGTTTTCAATAATATTTTCTAAATCAGTTTTCTTTTTTTTCAACTCAAGATTTTCATCTTTCAAAACAATACTTTCTTTTCTTAAAATATTAATTTTGTTTATTAAAGAAGAATTTTTCTTTTTCAAAACAGTATACTTTATACCCAATTTTTCAAATTCCTCATATACCTATTCTAAAACATTTTGCAATTCTTTATATGAAATATCTTCAATATTATCAAGATTTGTTATCTCAATGTCATCTTTAGCCATAAGACAAAAATTTGCTGATTCTCCATTGCTTGCTTCACTATCTGAACTACTTGAATCATCATCCCATGTAGCTTTCATTACCTTTTTGCCTTTGTTTCGATCTTTATTTAGCATAGGACAATCTGACTTGATATGACCAGGCTTATTGCATTTATAACAAATTAAAGTGTCATTTTTACCTGAATTTTTCTTGGAAAATTTTTTGAAAGATTTCCTTGGAGGAGTTTTATTTTTCTTTAAGAACCTCTGAATTCTTCTTGTTATCATCGCAACTTCTTCATCTTTGTCGTCATTTTCCTCATCTTCATCACTTTCACTTTCATGTGGAACAACTTTAAGTGCCAAACTCTTTTTTGGCTTTCCTTCTTCTTCTCCTCTTTTCAATGTGCACTCATGGGTGATAAGTGACCCGATAAGTTCATTCACTTCGAGCTTCTTGAGGTCTCTACCTTCAAAAATCGTTTTCACTTTTGATTCCCAACATTTTGGTAGAGAGTTGAGAATTTTTCTTACTATCTCCACTTTGGAATAAATTTTGCCAAGAGCTGTCAAGCTATTTATGATGTTAGTAAAACGAGTGTGCATACTAGAAATATATTCATCATCATTCATCTTAAACATTTCATATTCATGGGTAAGAATATAAATTTTTGATTCCTTGACTTGAGAAGTTCTTTCATAAATAACTTCCAAATTATCCCAAATTTCGTTTGTTGTAGCGCAAATCATTACTCTATTAAATTCATTACCATTGAGAGCATTATATAATAAATTCATAGCAGTTAAATTCAAAGTATAAAGTCTATCGTCTTCACGATCAAACTCATCTTCTTCCTTTTTGACCTTTACTCCATCAACCACTTTTGTTGGAATACAAGGTCCATTTACAATGCATTTCCAGATTTCTCGACCTTGAGTCTGAAGGAATATTCTCATTCTAACTTTCCAGAATGAGTAATTGTTTTCGCAAAAGAATGGAGGCCGATTGCTAGATTAACCTTAACCAAATGAAGCTGCAGTGTTAACCATAAGATCTTAACTCAAAAGATAGTTAATCTTATAACAGAGCTCTAGCTCTGTTATCAATTGTTACCCAGATGACTAACACAAGAAGGGGGTGAATTGAGTTGTATTTAAAAATAAAATAATAGTTATAAATCAAATATATAATATAAAATATAAACAAAATATGAAATAACAATAAATATAAAGAGTAAGGGTAAAAGAGAAGCAAACTCAGTATATTAACGAGATTCAGCTCCACTGCCTACGTTCTCGCCTCAAGTTACCCCTTGAGAATCCCCGAATTCATTATTCAATCTCCTTCAGGTGGAGATAGAAACCTATTACACCTTTGAACAATATCGCTACAAAGAATCCGTTTAGAACACCCTCTACACTTGCAATCACCTTACACGTGGTGATTCAACTATTCTCTGTGTAGAACACTTTCTACACACACAAGGGTTATACGCACCTTTTTACTGATACAAGAATTGATAGTGGATAGGTTATCAGAAAACACTCATCAAAGAGTGAAATAAGAACAATACAGCGCAAACTATATCTCTTAAAATGAATAAGAGTTAAGGCTTAATGCTTAGAGAAGAGAGAATGAAAGTTTTGAATGAATGTTGTATGCTCTTGGTGTTGTGAATGTGAAGCTCTCAAATGATCTATTTATAGGCATATGAGACTTTATATTCAAATTTAAAAAGATTCACATGTCAAAGACATCATCATTCACTTTTCAAAAATTTCAAACCTAATCTTTTTTACTTTTTGCATGTGACAAAAGCAACACACTTTAGTTTTCAAAAATTTCAAATCTAATCTTTTACTTTTTACATATGACAAAAGGAGCACACTTTACTTTTCAAAAATTTCAAACAAAGACATCTACCTTTTGTATAAGTTAAGAAAAGCATCTATTACTTTTGAAAATATTCAAATAAAACATGCACATGTGAAATATGACAATCAATCATCTTAATATTTTTAAAATTCAAACCTTTAATCATATCATGCACATGTGAAAGATGACAATCAATCATCTTTCAAAATTTTCAAATTTAATTTTCAAAATATTCATGCACATGTGGAAAATGTATTTTAATGCTTTATGATAAAATATTAATTTTGAGTCTTAATCCTAATTTCGAATTTTTAAGAGATGTACAACATTATTCTATGATTTTAATGTGAACTTGTTCCATTCTTGCTCATACTTGGTTCTTTGATGTGCTTGATTCTATTGTGTGGACAACTTGAGTTTGAGACTCTTTTATTCTTTGAATTCATTTGTTATCATCAAAATCTATATGTAGATTTACACGAAATTTGAAATCTTGAGTTCAACAATATATAAATATATATAATTAATATAGTATGAATTGAGGTCAAAAATAGTAAAAAATACAAATAAAATAAAAAATAATTGAAGGCCAAAATCGAAAATCTGAGACGGCCAATACACGACCGATACGCGACCGGTACGAGGTTGATACTGGCCGAAATATTGACCGGTACAGGCCGAAACGACTGGTATTTTTAGCGAAACGGTACACATGCACAATATATATCGAAGAACCAGCCGGTACGGTATGTTTTGGCCGTATCGGTCGATATGGTACGAATTTAAAAACACTAGTTGGAGGACTCTAAGAGCATCTCATTGGCTAGGCCTAATGCTTCTTTAAAATTTAGCTAGTATAACATTTTTTTTAGCATTTGCCTTTGTAATTTAAATTCAAAGCCTACATTGCATTAGTCATTCATTCTTTATATAATAATAATATATTATTATAATAATAATTTTTTATTTAATTTATTTTTATCACATTTTATTTGTTTTTATCACATTAGATTAGTAATTTATTTTTATTTAAATAATTGTTAATATTATTTAATATAATTTAATATTAACTCATTTTTATCACATTTTGTAATTCTTTAATTTATTTTTATCACATTTTGGTCGGAATGAAAAATAGTTTTTAATGTTTGATTAAGCAATTGAAGTCTTTTATCTTTGACCAATTATTATAGAAGAAATCTAAACTATTTTAAGGATGTGCAATCCAATATAAATTCTTTTTAGCACAAATCATACAAAATTTGGTCATCTATTTCATTTGGCCAAGTTCTAATTCCTCACCCATGGCTACTCTTAGAAGCCAGCCATCAATTCAGATGAACGGTCCTGGCACTGATAAGATTACAAGAGTTGGCTTGTACTTACTGGTCTGTTGCTATTTCAGTGAGAGTACACCTGAATTTTTAGATGTTGAGAGGTGCGAGACTTGCATTGTCAAGGTGTCCAAGAAAGACTAAAAACGTCCATTTGAAAAATAAAATCTCCCTTCCCTTTAGAAATCTCCTACCCTTTTCGCTGGAAAAAATCAAGAGTCCCAAGCTACATTTCGCCTATCCTTCTCTCCTACTCTAAGGTAATGTTCTTTTGCTTATTTTTCTTTGTTTTTTCCTCTATCAGTCTGGAAATGCTTTTCATTTTTATTTTTATTTTTACTTTTAGTTTTTTTAAATGATGGAAATGCTTGATTTATTGCCCTCCAGCCACCTAAAGATGATTCGCGCAACACAAAAATAGCCAAGAACTGCCACCATCTGACCAGTGTGCGTGGCTCTCTTGCTACCAATGCCACGTGTAAGCTTCATGCACCGCCGCAATTTCACCTCTGCCACAATCACGCAAGAGGTACATATGGGTTCCTTGGTCATAAATGTTCAAGATGCACCTTACCTCAACTCCAATTATGTCGGCCGACCTCATGCGCTGGTAAAGTTGTCGGTCATCTTCAAGTGTTATCGAGGATTGAGATCCGGATTCAGAGTTGAGATAAAATAAATTAATATAAATTTTAAAAATTAAATAAAATATTATTAAAATATTATTTTTTAATATTATTATTATTTAAAATTAAAAAAAACTGTTTTAAAATTAAAAAAAATTAAAAAAAGTTTAATTCTAAATCCAAATCACGCCGGAGTGTTTTTGGCTCTATGTATTGAACTATGCTCCTATTTTTCTCGAATGAGAACGTGGAAGTAATAGAAGTGGAGATATCTAATAAAATGCACTAAAACATATAATCACAGTATTTTTCTATCGATTGGGACTTCAAGTCACACTCGATCTAGTTGCCCATTGGATCAAAATAAATCATCAATGGTGGTCTCTTCAGTTCTACCAAGGAACATGAGTATGAATCAATAGTTTATCGCCCATTTATGTTTAATTCACACTCCTCTCTGAGCACTATAGTCAATGCAATAGATCTTTTCTATGGGGGCATCACACATTCCTCTTGTATCTTTGATTAAATTTAGGCACGTCCTTGATTATTAAAATAAAAGGTGCACTTAAACCCTAAAATCGTTTTTGATCATCTCTCTCTATCTCCTTTTCTCTTGCTTCTCTCTAAAAAACAAACAAACTCTCATATGCAGAGTGGGTAGAGCTTCGGCTCTTTCCTCCCTCACACCCTCTATCATTTCCTCTCCTTTTCACTTTCTTGTGTATTTTTTTAGACGGAGATAGGAGAAGTGGCGATGGGACATTTCTCGGTGGCCTCCAACCACCACATGCTCCACCAAGAGGTTCATCAGCTACCTATCTATCAGACTGTCGAAGGGTTTGTCAAGAGCAACAATGCGTGGCCCACATGCACCAATTGTAGTGCATTCGTGGCTTTTACGTGCCACCACCATCTAAAGCTCCACTGCCATCATGTGCAGCGTTTCCAGATTTAACGTCGCCAGAAGTTTAAAGGTCGATGATCCGGCGTTCTCTAAGGTGACGCATATCTCTCACGTGCTACGTTAGACTCCTATCTTAATATCGTTTTGATTTTTTGTATTTTTCCTTTCTCTATTGTGTAGTTTTCTGTTTTTAGTTTTTATTTAGGTAAAATAAAAAGGAATAAGATATTCCTTTGGTTGCTATCTCCTCCTTTGGAGGATGTGGGTGTTCTCCCTCTCCTTCTTTTGAAGGAAGTGAGTGGTTCCTCCCTCCCCCTCCCCCCCCCCCCCCCTCCTCCTCCTCTTTTTGGGGGATGAAGTTGTTTTGCCCCCCTTTCTTCCTTTGAAGAAAGTTTATTAGGAGAAAATTTATAGAAGTTTTAGACAATGTCTGTCATAAAAAAATTTGTATGCAGGGGTATCTCTAACAATTGAGTAGTTTGACTTGTAATCAAGGTCTTTCCTATTTTATGGATCACAGATGTAACTTCCATTTCTTAGAATAAAATAAATCACTTTTCATAAAAAGATAAAAACAAAAAAAGTAAAATAAAATAAAAGGTGCACGAGAAAATCTTACTAAACTGAAAAAGTAAAATATGTATAAAACAATAGGAGAACAGACTTTTAAAGGAACTCACTTGCCCTAACATATCTTATCAGTGTCATTATGTCATTGTATTTAGGTTAATTTAATTTTACAAATCTTTCAAATCCTCTCATTACATCTTATCTCATCTTAATATCAAACACCATTTATATACAATTTTTTTTTCAATTACAAATTTTCAATTTTTTTTTTATCTAATCATTATCTAATTATTACAAAATTTTCAAACTTTTAAACTAAAAACAAAATAATTCACAAGATAAACCACTATTTGTTGATATTGGCTGGCTGTGAGTGTTCCCAAATCCAAAATTGTTGTTGCAATACAGAGTATGCACGACTACAAAGAGCAGGATCCTCCCTCACCCCCCGCTCCCATCCTCAAAAAATTATTCTTTCTGATATCACTTACGAAAATGCTGTTTAAAACTTGATGTAGTCACCCTTGAAGTTAAACTTACTTCTAGCAAATTTCAAGAATCAGCCGTAAAGACTATTTTGATGTGATACTCCAAGGAGGGAGAGAGAGAGATACAAACAATTTTGTAAGGAAAATGAGATAGAAAGAGGAGGAGAATTTTTGTTTGACTTCCTACTTTTTGTGGTCTTTGAAGGGACAATGGGTCAAAGGGAGGGAGAGAGTCTGGTCTAGATCTTCGAAACTTTGTGATTAACGAAGGGAGGGATAGAGTTCAAAGGGAGATAAGAGGGAGAGTTCGAAGGGACTGAGACCAAAATGTAACGTTTTATTTATCATCGTGGGGACTGGTTTGGCGAAGATTACGCATGCCGTCTTCCTTTAGCTTTTTTCATGTATTAAATGAATTTTGTTACTCATTATCTTCACACACAATACATCACACTTATATTTATTTTTTTATTTTTTAATTTTTTAGTTTTCTTTTTTTTTTAACTAATTAAATTATTTTATTCATCATCCATTTATTACATTTGTTAGGAGAAAAAAAATATAAAAAAAATTAAAAAAATTATGTGTAGGGTAGGATGTGAGAATGATAAATAGATTTTTTTTTTTTATTGAATCTTTAATATAAGAGTCAAAGACCACTCAAAACGACATCGTGTCATAGATTTTTTTTGGGTGCTTTTGTGTTCTATTCTCCATCCGTGTACTCGTTGCCTCATTCCCAATCCACCCGAATAGAGAGAGAGAGAGAGAGAGAGAGAGAGAGAGAGGTCTGAGTTCTTGTTGTTGTTGTTGTCATTGATTTTCAAGGTTTTTGTTCAACTCCATAACCTATTCGGGCTCAAAAATTTATTTTCCAATCAAAGGATTCGAGACAAACAAAAAATTAGTAAGTTATCGAAAAATAGGAATGGCGAGTCTGTACGTGAAGGCGGTGCAGCCGACGGATCTGAATAGGAACACAGAGTGGTTCATGTACCCAGGGGTATGGACCACTTACATCCTTATTCTTTTCTTCTCTTGGCTGCTTGTCCTCTCCATCTTTGGCTGCTCACCTGGAATGGCCTGGACCATTGTTAATCTCGCCCACTTCGCTGTACGTTAATACTCTCTCTCTCTCTCTGTGTGTGCTCTTTTATTCTTGTTTTTTATGTTTTCGGATCTTGAAGGTTATTCTTTGTGCGTGTTTTGTTTTTAAGTTTTTGGGGTTCAAATTCGTTGCATGTACGTTAGGTCGTAGAGTTTGTGCTTGTATTATGCTGTTTGATTTGCCTTTTTCTTGTGTTTTTAATTTGGGCACGTGTTTCGATTTTGATAATTTGGTATGTCTAATGTTCTTGATTGTTGGATTGGAGTTTGATTTGGGTTTTAGGATTTTAGGGTTTAAGATTTTTGCTGTTTTGTCTCTTGTGCTGCTTTATTGAGGAAGAGAGCAAACCCAAGTTGTTAATTGTCTTCTCTGAAGGTAGAATCGGCTTTGATTGTTTGCTGTGGAGAAGTGGGTGAATGTTAGATTTTGGATTGTATTGATGTGGGAGAAGATGAATCAGTCTTATGAAAGGTTTATTGAAATATTGAAGAATCTTACACTGGAATACGGACGGTCAGAGTCTCAGATAAGGTTTTTATGGTTTTTACAAGAAATTCCATTCCTGGGACTTGAACCAGGGCTCCAAAGTTAATCATGCATACGTTGAGCTCTTTGGACTAGGAGACTGGATTTGTATTATACAAAAACGAAGCATAATGACTTCATCCTTTTTTATACTAGCTTAATTTCTACCTTCTTTCAATTTCAATATTGTGAGAATAATCAATTCAAGCTTAACTTATCAACGAATAATCAATCCAAGCAACCCCTTGCACACTGCCATCCCTATCCCCAGAGCATTGCAAAGAAAAAGAATTCCCATCCCAAACCTCTTTGTAGGCTTAGCAAGATTGGAAGTAAAACTTGCCTTACTGTCCCCTTTACCTCTGGGCTGTGGACCAAGTGGAATCTCATCACTTTCTCTCTCTCTCTCTCTCTCTCTCTCTCTCACACACACACACACACACATGCACGCACGCACACTCTCCCTTCTATATGTGGAGGTTGAGTCAATGCATTCAATTCCGTAGATGTGCTTGAATTTTATTGTTATAAAAATAAATTCCATTTGAGACAAGGCCCACCTGGCCAACCGGAAACCATTTTGTCAATAAATTATCTGTGAAAGGCATAATATATTTGTTTATTCTTGGACCTATCTAAACAAAAACAAAAAATGTTTGCTCTTCTGCTTTATGAGTTTATGCCCTTCACTGATACATTATGTTGCTTTGCTCCCGTGTGTAATATGATTGATTATATCTCCTCCTTCAGGTTACTTATCACTTCTTCCACTGGAAGAAAGGAACTCCATTTGCTGAAGACCAGGGTATTTACAATAGGTTGACTTGGTGGGAGCAAATAGATGATGGAAAGCAGCTCACGCGCAACAGAAAGTTCTTAACTGTTGTCCCTGTTGTGCTGTAAGTTCACTTCTATGGTATTAACCAACACGATCAATTATGAAAGTCATTTTATTTGTCATTCAACCTTTCTGGTGATTTTTTTTTTTCACATGCATTAACCTACTTGTGATCTTCTAGTATATCTATTTCCATGTGCATCAAGCAGTTAATGCTTGTGAACTTATAGCATATCTATTGATGTGCAAATATATGTATGTTGAGCAGTTTATTGTTGCGAACTTACATCATTTCTTTTGGTATGTATGTATGTCTGTATTGAACGGCTAAACAGTTGTTATCAAGCTAGTTTTTTTTTTTTTGCTTATTGCAATGTTTCATATCTCTCTTTCTCTCTCTCTCTCTCTCTGTGTTCAAAACGTAGTGTTAAATGTTGTAATGGATCCCAAATATATATTGGCTTTGTTGTTATAAAAAATTTCTTAATTAATGATTTTAGCTAGGGATGTTGGTTGGTTTGGGAATGTTTTAACTATTGAACCAAGTTGCCAATCAAAACCGTGTGCTGAACCATAAGGCCAGATTTTTAAGATTTCTTTTCAGCTTTTGGTCTTTCACAGTCACTCATCTTATTATTTTTCTTCTCCTCTTCCTTTTAATTTTCTCATTTTTCTTTAGTACTCTCAATTTTTGGGTGCAAAATCTTGTAAAAGAAGGGATCTCTTGTAATGTTTTGTCTTAGCTTTTCCTTTCTAGCTTGTATCTAGGTGTTATCTCTTGTACACTTCCTGTGTACTTGGTTTTGCCTATTTACATGAATAAAATTCTTATTACCTATCAAATATATATATAATTTTAAATTTTAAAATTTAAATAAAAAATTTCAACGTATTTGATCGGTTGATATTATTATATTTATTGATACTAAAATAATTATATGGCTATGAGAGTGTCCCTTAAATTAGTCTTAAATTCTGGATTCTGAAAAATCTAAAGATAGTTGCTATAAATAGATGATGAATTACATTTATCTTATCATAAAATAATATAGAGAAATTCTTTGTCTACACAGAAATCTTAGACAAGAAAGTTTACACATTGACGTGGTTGAGTATAATCATCAGTGTCTCCAAACCAAACTTATCTGTGTTCATTGCACATGGTGTAGTTAGGTAGGTTGGTAAAACTTTCCTATTTCCACAGCATGTGTTTTCAAATCTTCTGTTTTATAAAATATGGATTCGTCTTTAAAAGATCAAGATGTCCCATGACCCAGAACTGGCATAAGATTTTGATACTCAGATTGCTTGAGTAATGAGTTGAGTTGTCAATGTCACGATAACAATTAGAGATAGCCAGTTGGGTTTATTGGTTCAAGTGGCTCAAGCTGAAGAGGGTGAGAGACTAGCTGATAAGAGAGATGGCACACCAATTTGCCTTAAAATGGAGGAGATAAAGGAAGAAGAGGAATGGAGAGGGGGGGAGTGAGAGGAGATTGCGTGAACCTGTCACTGCTTTGTGCAAGTCTGGTCTCTGTTTGATATATATGAAGGTTCCAGAAGAAAGAGGAAAATTTGGGATCCTAAATCGAGGTTGGTCACTTTGGATTTTGTTGGGTGACCTACAAAAGTGATTCCCAAACTGAGAGCATCGGTATTTTGCTAATACAACACTATACCTTGCAGCAGACTATCAAAAACCAACTGAGGTTGGCTGGTGCAGTATGATGGTATCAGTAACATGACCAACCCTGATTTTGTTCCTAAAATTATGAAATCGAGGTCTAAAACACTTGCAAGATGCCCATTTGCAATCGTGAGAAACCAGCTTACCCCAGTTTTGTAAATTTTACTAAGAGGACTCTTAGTTAAATCTCAATACTCTGAATATGTTATCTCAAACTTTTATCAAGGCAAGGCAGAAACTGAAAATCAGAAGTTTTTATTGGAGTTCAGTTTCCAAACAGAGTCCCAAGTTTGTTCTTGCTGATAATGGCGTCTGTGTTCGTCACAAGTTTTTGATTGAGATGCGACTTCCTTGGGAAATATTCTATCGGTGTTTGTATCTTAAACTGTGATAATTATGTGTCTTTGGTTAGAGGCCCTCACGGGCAATGTGTTGTAGTATATGCATGCTGATTGCTTGGATTTGTTTCTGATATTTGCAATTAGAATCACATGGATTCTGTTTTCCTTTGTTTTGACAGGTACTTGATAGCCTCACACACGACTGACTACCAGCACCCTATGCTCTTCTTTAATACCCTGGCAGTGATCGTCCTGGTTATTGCCAAGTTCCCCAATATGCACAAGGTCCGGATTTTTGGAATCAATGCAGATAAGTGAAGTGCAGTTTGAATCAGGAAAATGTTGGTTCTACCTGCATTAAAGACCCTTATCCTTTCCCTTCTTGTGATAAAAACGTGTATCTTTGTATAGAAGTGAGAACCGGATGGATATCCAAATATATAATGTTTTGTGCCTGACTCTCTTTTCAAGCTCGCTTGGATATTAAAAAAAATATTGTATCGATGATCTTTGTACAGCCAAGAAATTTGATGTGTATGGATTATCCCGGCGATCTTATCTAATCGCATATTTTGATGTTGTAATTGCATCATTTTAGAACTTTAACAGAACGAGGAACGCTTACAGCCGGTCCGGCTGTTAAGCTGTGAAAAATAGCCCTCCACTCATTAGGTGCCACGTTAGCTATATCCATGATAACCAATGTACACACCAGCAGCCAATTGTTCATCTCAGCCCTCTCTCTCCATTTCGAAATACAAATCCTCTCTTTCCTTCATTTTGTTCATCTCAATCCGACCATATTCTGACTCATGTTCTGGGTGTTAGGAACCCAATATAAGTAGGTTGGGCTTATTGGCTTTATACATTAGGTACGGTGGGGTTGGTCCGACCTCCTACAAAAGCAGCCGGAGTCACTGCCAGTCACCATAGGCATCGCCGCTTATACCATCGGAACTGGCGACCTCATCCATGCGACGGTAACACCAAGCGACTTCTGACGTGTCCCACGCAACCTTAAATCTAAAATGAGTCCATGTTGGACCTGTGCGGTATACACTACATTTTTCCTTACATCACATCCTAATTTCTTTTATAAGCTTTGAAATGATTGTATGAATGGATTGGTGTTGTTTGGGTCCTTCGATCAAGTGACAGAGACAATAATGGCAGCCATTATTGTCAGGTTGATAAAATGTCAGGTTGAGATATTTTTGAGTGGTATGGGATCTACCTAGCACCTGAACTGAAACCTTGGAATTTCTCTCATTATTATGTTCAATTCTTTAAGTCCAAGTCAAGATATGTACGCTGCATCATTCCCACTTCAAGGCGACAATTTCATGGTGTGGTGGGTTCCTTGATGGCTTAATGTGATAGGCAGCCATGACTTGCACAAATATGTGAAGCTCAAGAAAGGAACACCAACAACATGGGTTTATATGATGAGGATGCAGCAAAGAAACAGACCCAAGAGTTCATTTTAACTCTACGATGTTGTGAGTTAATGGGCCAAGCTGGTTGTTTTGATAAAGTATATTTTTATATATCTTTAATTACTGTTCGTACTAGTAAGTGGTGGTATGGAAAGGCTGCCAGCAATTTTTACATACACCTTGAGGTGAAAAACATTCAGTTGATTTTTTGTCTTGATTCTGTTACTGCAATATCAATGGCTAAGGAGTTGGTTCAACAATTTGATCTATCAAAGGAAGAGAAGCATAATATTTGGCTGAATTTCAATGTAAATCGTGCTTAAAACACTTCTTTGTTGCCGCATAAAGATGATGACAGCTTCAAAATTCCTGAATATTCTTCAACGATAGAAACTCAGAAAATGACTTTTGGCTACTACATGACATTGCTTGGACAAGACAAAACAGGAATGCTTCTTGAAGCAAATTCAAGTTTGACTCTCACCTAAAAATAGAAATTCACCATGCTGGAAATAGACGTTGAATGGAATTATGAATTAAGGCCACAACGGTCATCATCATTGGATCTTCTCTCTGTGATCCAATGGAATCTACTTGGGCTTGCATGTTTGTTGACGTTGAAGTTCATGTTCAGATCGTTCAGGAAGGCATCATATGTTGTGAAGCTCTATCTCACCCTCCTGGAAGGTGACTCTCTATATTACTTCTGGTAATCAAGAATCCTGCAGTGAATTTAGAGAATTTGAGTATCGAATGATGAACCCTGTGATGCTCAGCAATTAATGAACTGGAAGATGCAAAAAGTTCTTGTGTTGGTAAAAAGTTGGACCGGACATTGTTTCGAAAGTGGGCTCCAATTGCAATTATCATTGCTATTGTTCTTTTCCACGTTTGGGTCAAAGACAAGTTGGTTTGCATTGATGGTGAGGCTGAAGCAAACTCTTTGATCCTTACAAGTTGTCTAGTAGAAATGAACCTTAAGGACAAAATTCTTTAAAGGGGGAAAAATTATTAGGAATCCAATATAAGTGGGTCGGGGTTAATAACTTTATACATTTAGTCTCTTGATTTTAATTGTGTTGTTTAAATATTAGTCGCTGTTGGGCCTAGTAAGTTTAGTAGAGTGGCCCATGGCCTTAGTTGGCCCATGGCCTTGGTAAAGTAGATTAAATCGAAGGGATGGGATTAGTGTTTGGCAATCTGAAAAATAACTGAGAAAACTATTTATTATTTTCATTAGAAGGAATTTGGGACCTCAAATACTCTTGATTATCCATTTTATTTATTCTATTTCCATTTATTTCCTGCATTATTTCATCTTTGTTTCTATTATTATTTCATCAATTAATATCTTTACATTTCATTACTACGATATCTTTACAATGGAAGATGGCCCGACGTAGACCCCCATCTCCTTCCTTAAACCTCTCATCTCTTAATCCAACGTCTAGCCCCTCGAACAATCAGATTCGGGTTTGATTCTCATAAGCTTCAGTTTCGCACGAGCCTGGTTGATATTTATGCAAGATGGGAGATTTGGTTTCACTTTAATTTTTTGTTAATCTTCTTTCTTCTTTATGTTAGGACGGATCTCATTGATCTTCCTTCTTTATCTTCTATTTTCCTTTTTAGCCTTCATCTTTTATCTTGTTTTTCATTATTATTTTCTTAGTAACTAAACAAAATTGCTAAAGTAAAAGTCCAGATTGTTAATTTTCCAAACAGAGTTATCCATTTTTCTCCTAACGACGAAACTAAATTACAAAAAGAAAAAAAAAAAAGTCTAGAAAGTCTATTATCCAAATTCGCAAAGAATGTTAAAAACCTGCTTTAAAGTACTTGTTTGAGGAGGCAAATGTTAAAAAAAAAAAGAAGAAGAAGAAGAAGAAGAAGAAGAGAAAAAGGTTGCCATAATCTCTTCTTGCGTTACCTCTTTGTCTTTTCTTTATCAACCCTCCCTCCCCTTCCAAAAGCAAAACCAAGCTCTTCGTATCTACAAAAAATGAACATAGCACATCTCCTATCTTCTGGCGACAAAGTGAGAGAGTTGGAATTGGGAGGATAGATGTCGATGATATATTTCAATGATCGAGGAAATTGAGAAGAGAAGACTAAAATCGTATGTGTTGCAGCTGTTTGGATGGGATGGTGTAACGCATACGTGGTGCCCCTTTATTGGGGGGCTGTTATTTGTTGAATAGGAGCCCGGCCGGCTCTAAGGTTTTTCCTAACGGAGCTCAAAATAAATTTATTGCTTACTATTACTTGCTTCTAAAACTCAAACAAAGCTCTTCCAATCCGACAAAAACTAGCATCGCCAAAAATTTCATCAACATTAGTGTATATACTTGTTCTTGATTCTAATTAAATCTTACAATATTTCTTAAGAAAAATAAATTTATTTTCTCTTTTTCTTTTTTGCTAAATTTTCTTATAAATGATCTGGAGAGAATTAGAATCTCTAGTTAATGAAGACTGAGAGCCAAGCCTATATGCTTGGAGATAATTTTTGTGAATACTATATGATATGATATGTTAAATTGTAAAATTATTTTTATAAAGAATTTAATATTGACTGAAAAATCTATAAAGAAAAGAATAAATACTATATGATTCATTTTATTTTAAAAAAACTCTTTGGCTACAAAGATATTATATAAAAATAAAATTATAAATTGATAGAGTCTGATGTGATATATTAAATTATAAAATTATTTTTATTAAAAAATAAATTTAACATATATTACATGAAACTACCTCAATTTAGAAACTTATTTTTGCAAACTACCTTTATGACTAAAACATTTATCATTTATCTATTATGTCATCAATTTCAAAGAGAACTTTAATTTTTTCTTTTTAAAAAAATATAAGAAATATTTCTTCAAAAATGTCGACCCAAGAAGAATGTTGAGTTGGGTTGTCCTCTCAAAGACTTAAAAAAAATGGACTTTTCTAAGAAGTTAGGTTTTATTGTAAACCAGCTTGAGAAAGATGGATGACCACTGACTCGATATTCACACCGCCTATCAATTACGACTTTTAAGCCGAAATCAATTTCTGCATGTAAGGATTGTTGCCAACTTTAATTCTCTATATATACATACTTCGATCACTTCGAATGTATGAATAATTCAAATACTTGAGATTCTTTAAGTGTTCTCTTATAATTTTATTTATAGTTTTATAACATGTTATCAGTACGAGACTCTGTCGATTTTAAAGTTAGTGATTTTCTGTTTCAAGTAAGTTTTTCAATATATTATTTACAATCATCGATATAAATATGAAAGGTTATATTATTGATTATTACTTAATACAAATCTGCATTTATTTTTCTGATTTTATGAATATGTTTATTAAATACACATTTATTTATATGATTCATATATGTAAAAAATGTCAAATCTTATAAAATTAGAATTTGTTACTATCGAAATTTATAGAAAAAATTATTTATCTTGAATCCTTGATGAGAACAATTCTTCATAGAAAGATGAATTTGTATGCCCTATATGGTATGATTAGATATTGGTCACGTATCTATCGTATGGCCAAACACTTGATTCATTTATATCAAACTTTTATATATTATAGTAAAACGTTTTAATATTTTGTAATTTTTGTAAGTAATAGAAGTTTTATATATTTCTTAAAATTATAGATCATACCGATGAGTTTCTTATCTTTTAGATAAATGATAGAGAATTAAAGATATATGTTTGGCTGACAGTGCTACAATTCATACAATTTATAAGAATAAAAAATATTTTTAAAATCTAACACTAAGCAAATCCTATGGTCATACCATATCAGGTTCATTAAATCTAATTGAAAGTTTCAGAAAAGTTTATATTGGATTGCCTAATGGCACTAAATTTTGTATGATTATCATATTGAAACCATCAATGAAGGCAATAAAGAACATTTTCTCATTACTAAAATGAATTCGGACTAGAAGATCGTATTAGAAAAAATGTATGCTCTCTTTTCTGGATTGTATTATGCAAATATGAGAATAATTGAATCACATGTGGTAATGCACCAGAAGTGCATTGATCCCAAAGTATTTATAATTTGGCATGATTGTTTTGGACATCCAGGATCAATTATGATGAGACAAATTATTGATAATACGTATGGGCATCACTTAAAGAATCAAAAAATTATTTTACCCAATAAATATTCGTGCTCTGCTTGTTCTCAATGTAAATTGATTATCAAATTATCTTCCTCAAATATTGTTATTGAATTCTCATTATTTTTATAAAGAATTCATGGGGATATATATAGTCATATTCATCCATCAAGTGAACTATTTAAATACTTTATGATTTTAATTGATGCATCAATTTGATGGTCACACATTTGTTTACTTTTCACTAGAAATATTGTATTTGCAAGACTTCTTGTTAAAATAATTAAATTACGAGCACAATTTCCTAACTATCAAATTAAAACTATTCGATTAGATAATATAGGCAAGTTTTCATCTCAAATTTTTGATAACTATTGTATGTCAATAAGAACAGATGTTGAACATTCTGTTGCCCATACACACAGTTAAAACAGTTTAGCCGAATCATTGATCAAAAGATTTCAGCTAATCACTAGATCTTTACTTATGAAATCAAAATTACTTGTTTCTGTCTCGGGACATGCTATACTTAATGCAGCATCATTGATTCGGATTAGACCATTTACATATTATAAATATTCTTTATTACAGTTTGTATTTGATGAACAACTAAATATTTCTCATCTTTATATTTTTTGATGTATTGTATATATTCCAATTACTCCTCCATAACGTATAAAGATGAGTCATCAACATAAATTTAAGATATATGTTGGTTTTGATTGTCTATCTGTTATTAGATATCTTGAACTCCTTACATGGAATATGTTTAAAGCACGTTTGAGAATTGTCACTTTGGCGAACCCACTTTTTCAGTGCTAGATAACGAAAAGTAAGTGCTTGAAGCACGACAAGAAATTACTTAGGAAAATAAAACTCTGTCTCAATTTGATTCTCTTATAAATGAATGTAAATTAAAAGTTCAGAGGATTATCCATTTGTAAAGTATTGCAAATCAATTACCGGATATATTTACTAATACTAAATTAATTCACTACAACATTTTATGTCTTTTACTGCCACTTTTATTTCTGCAATAAAAATATTGCCACAAAATGTGGCTTTTAGGGACAAGATTTATTTCTCCAAAAATGCAAGCTTGGTTTGTCAATAATGCATTTCAATTTCTACAATATTATGTTGCCACAAATAATATTGCCAGTTTTCGACCAATTGTGGCAAAACATGTACTTGTAGTGGCGAATTACCGTCGCCAATTAATTGATTCCCATCATTTTAACACTGATGCTGACAGGTGGTAAATTGGAGTTGCTGCAACAAGTGATTAATATAAATAAGTGATTTTCAGTCCCGCGGATCATTTCTCCCTCCGCTCTTCGATTTGCGTGACTACCCTATGGTTCCTCTTACATTTTTGGGAGAAATCTAGTTGATGAATCACTAAAATTCATTCGTGACTCGATTTCGACAATCATGGATGTCGCGCAGTTGTCTTGAGCCAGCACCCAGTGATCCGCACGTCTTCGACTAGGGTAAAGTGTCTATTTTTTAAGATTCCTAAAACCACCCAATAATCCATAAATTTTTTTTAGTTTATTTTCTGGAGTGCGTTTATAGTTTATTTCACTTGAATCTTAGGTTTATTTGGGGCTTGATGCCTGCTTAGTTGCTTTATTTTCTTCTTCTTCGACTTCTTTATGGCGCGAGAAGTTTTGAGGGTTGGATTGGGACTTTTCGACAGTTCCCAGTGTAAGGGTTTGGTAAAGGTTGTAACCGATATTTGCACGTACAACTCATTTAGTTTGCTATTTATTTTTTGCCAATAGTCTACCTCTTGTGCGATTTAACAGCTTGGTTGATGAGATGTTAGGGTCTGAAGTTACCATATTCTCAAGTTGGAACTGATTATTTCTCCGATTGGTTGCTAATTCAAGTTGGTGGCTTTTTAAGTTTCTTAAGGTCTTGACTTTCATGTTGTTCCATTAAAATGTTTATCCTTTATTAGAACTACTATTACGATATTTTATTTTATCTTTCTTAATCTACTTCTTCCATAAACTTAAGCTAGGATTAATTATAGGTGTTTTGATCTATACTTGTTTTCCTATCGCACCAGCAACAGCAAGCATCAAAATTGTTGTTAGGGTGAATGAAATAAGATTTTTAGTTTTAATCTTGGGTGGTTGACTAGCAACAAAAACCTGGGTGGATACTTACATATCTTTTCTAATTTCTTTCAATATTTGATGAGGGTTATATTGCTGGATTTTGTGTTTTATGTGCCATCCAAAAACATGTCAGTTGTGCTCTACAGTCAACTGGAAGAACATTAGCACCGAATGATTTGGCTAAAGTTTTGGTTCATCTATCACTTGCTAAAACATATAATTTGATAAAAAAAAAACATAATTTAATTATCCAATATATACGTTGAGCAAAAATGAAGCATATTTATTTGAGCTTAGTCTTCGTATGGAAAATCATTTGGCTGTTTTTTTTTTTAGAAGGGGGGGTTGCAGGTAGATAAGAAGCAATTTGAAAAAGTTCTTTCATACATCGAGCATGGCAAGAGAGAAGCAACACTACTAACTGGGAGCAAACCCTTGGTAATGAAAGATTATTTTATAGAGTTTATAATTTTCTTTGAAGTCAATGCATGTGGTTTTTTCCATGGGAGCTTTATTTTTACCCGAATTATTTTACAGTAATTCCTTTCATCTATTACTTTTATGGACAACTTGCTGGTGATTGCTGATAGCAAAGAATGAAATATTTTCTTCCCGTTTTGGCACTTGCCAAGCTCGCGTGAGTATTAAAGCTATGAATAATCTCGCACACCACATGTTTGACTCTATATTGGAAAGGAATTCCTCACTCTGTTTGTATTTCTATTTCTCAATATGAATGCCAAGGCTGTTCATTACATATATATAGTCGGTGTACAGATAATTACAAAAAACAAATTCAATTTCTTTTCCTTTTTGTGTATGGAGCCATGTGTCCCTTTGGACTTGGACAGTTATCAGTTTGTTGGGATGGATAGAGTCTTTTATCTGATTGTTGTTGGCTTGTGTCAAGAGGATTGTTGTCCTGCCCTTGTCTACTTGCAGCGCACTCTTTTGCTGGAGCTAAGCTGTCTTCTTGTGCAACAGACTCCTTTGTTTGATATGGTGCGAATGGTGCAGTCTCCTTAATAGTGAGCATCTTCCACTGAGCAAACTTTAGCCAGTATAATACATTATACTAGAGGATCAGCAATTTATTGCTTAATAACAAAAATCTGGAAGAAGTTTAAAATTTTGTCTTGATAGATGACAAAGTCTTTGGTGTGCCACAACCTAAAATTGTTGTAAGACATAGCTTATTAGAGAAATTAGCTCAAATACAAGTATGTAGTGCAATGAAAAAAATTTGGCTTCAGACAATACAGGCTTAACTTCATTGGATTTTTTGGGGTTATATTCCCGATTTTCCATGTATGCAATTCTTTCCTAAGTATTGCCGTGTTTCTTTTGTGAAGTTCCATTTGCTCTCACGTGTTGGTCTTGTGGTTCTGGTTTTGTTTAGTGGATCTTTGAATATGAGATAGTTAGAGTGCGTGACTTGCATAATTATATGGTTAGTTAAAGCGGGTATTGCATGTAGTTTTTTGGGGTAAGAGGTAGAATGTGCGAGTAGCTCATGGGAGAGGGAGTAAAGAATTATGGGTCGATCATGTTTGCACTTTTATGTAGCTATTTAATTAGTTGTGATGGTGGTAGGATTTCATCGGATCTTGTTTGTGCTTTTTGTAATATGACCTATCCTAGCTAGTTGGTGTTAAACAGAATTAATTTGAACTCAGAAATAAGAGACATGAAATTTTGGAAAGAGGAACGATAAAATTATGCAAAATGTTGTCTTTGCTACTTCTTTTCTTACTAAAATATATATCTAAGCACATATCTTGGGACAATAAGAACCGCATTTTATCCTTTGTACAGTTAGATATCAATTACTACTGTATTTTGTTTATTTTGTTTCTTTCCTTTTTCCAAACTAGCTATCTTGGATGTATGCAAGTATTGGTTCTCAAAAGTACTCAAGGAATAGGCTCTAATTAAAGGCTGAAACCAACATTAAGTGAGGAAAAACAATTGTGGAACCTAACAATTTGATAATCTGTTGGCATGTCAGAACTCATGCCACAAGATTCCATATCTAGCTAAGTCGCCTTTACGTGTTTTCTAGTAGTTATTTCTCGATATTAGTGGTTTTTCATAGACAATCCAAGCCTCTAGCTTCCAATCCTTTCATGACTCCTAGACTCTTAGACGAGTAAAATGAACATACTCTTATAAGAAACAACAACTTTGTCAGCTTTGCTAAGGAGATAGGGTGGAGTTTTTAGCATAAAATATGAATTTAAAAGGAGAAAGAGATCAGGGAGATCATCATGAAGAGACCCTGAGAACTTACTTCCATGGAACATATTTTTGGGGATCCAATCACCGTCTTTGTCTTCATTAGTGGGAGCATTTTTAGATTCATTATAGTGGCCTTCCCTTTGTCTCGATCATACTCACCTGAAAATAATTAATTAATTCCCACATACATAGTCAGAAGATTATTATACAATGTTATAGTGCACTTCCATTGTCTTCATCATGATCATTTTTGGCTGGTAGTAGCAGATTATTGTAGTAGTAGCAGATTATAAGGAGCACCATCCATGCTTACTTTTACATACATCTGGCCTGCACCATTACGTTATAAAGGTAGTGCGTGATGGTCCTAATTATGTATTGGTACTCATTGGCATAAGTTTTTCTTTTATTAACTTTTTTTGCTTGCTTAGTCTTTATGATTATATGTCCAAATATATATGTTAGTCTTGGAATTTATTTTTTCCCCTTTCTATAATGTTTGAGTTAATTTGATGTTGATGAAAATTTGGCTGCCAAATTTTATTTGTCTGGGTCCTTTGATGTGATATAGATTCTCATCCTATCTTCACATGATTGATTTTTCGCATAACCGTATTCCTTTGATGAGAAAATTTTTATTTTTCACAAACCCTAAACCCTAGGTACACTTGCTTTATTAATTCCCGGATAAGTTTAATATATAGTATGAAAATTATAAATAGGAAAGTATACTTTTTTCTCATTGTGTCCAAAAAACCTTTTGGCCATACGTCTTTGAAGAGACAATGGCCCACTTTATTCTCTATTCATTGGTTTTTTTTATAAAATATCGAGACATCTAAAGTATAATAAATTAGTTGAATCTAAAATTGGTCTTGCAAAACGAAATTTGATAAAACTCTCTCTAAAGCAGTTATATTCTAATAACTATTAGCCTTTTCCTACCATTGAGAAGACCAATGTTATAACATTTGCATCATTAATAATTTTGTTTTGATAAACAAAATTGTCTTTTTTTTAATAAACGTGTAATTAAACTAAAATATTTTTTTTTCTAGTATATATAACTAAAAAGGCCTCACTCCAAGTCTTTGCTTTAGGCCCTACAACCTATTGATGCCTCATCCCTGAGTACCTTACTTTCATGTATGCTCTGTATTAGAAGTCTATTATTGATTGTTAAACTCGCCAATTGTCTCATCAATTGAGATATCTTATTTTTCATCATATCTTTTTTAATATTCAATAGCACTGACTGTCATGGCATATCTCGATTTGCTTTAGTAGTTAACTATTAGATGAAAATGCTATTCTTGATATTATTTTAGAGATGAGAACTTTTAAATAATCTAGTGCAGTGATTTTTTTCAGTCTTTGTTTTCCTGTCCAGCTGAATCTGTGGCACCTTCTCGGCCATGCCATTGTAGCTTATGGCCAGGACTTTTTCATGTTGCTAGAAATTATTATTATTTGAATATTATTTAGAAACTCAAAGGTGATTAATTTACATAAAATTTCTGGCCACCAACTTTCGTCATACTCTTCTGCATGCATTTGTGCTTAGTTCATTCAAAAAGAGTTTTATAGGGCCTAATTTCCAATCAAATATATTTTTATTATGTGCATTGTTTGGTTAACGCTGGTCTATAATGTTGCTCTGTCCATAATTAGTTGTTTCAAGATAAGGGTTAACATTTTATTTGTGCTAAATTCGGCAGCAATTTCCCACTTATTCTACTGCATGGTAGTATTAATTAATCAATATGTCCATGTTTCTAATGCTACTACTTGATAGGACATAAAGTTTTTGTAACTTTTTATTGTGCCCATTCTTGGATCATTAATACAAGTTTACTTATAAAAAATATATATATATGTCCATGTTTAAGAGGAATAATTCCTTCTCAATGCCCATCATAATTAGGGAAAACATCACATCTTTGTCTCGATCATCTTTTTCATGCTTTACTCGTATTGATTAATGTTTTTACTGCTACAATGATGTCGAAGTATTTTTTTGATTCATTCCCCATTGTTCTGATTCAAAAAAGGAAAACTATTTAGTAAATATCCCAGTCCATGAACTTATTTCACCATATGGCTCTTGATGTAGTGAATATTTTTTTGTAGACAAAACATGCTGGACATGTGTGAACGTCTGGTGGTCACATTGGTTTGAATATAAAACAAGGTACGCCAATTTATTTATTTTATGCATTTTCCAGTAGGCATTTACATCTAATGCCACTCCTCCGCTGCATTTTTTTACAACCTTCTAATTCACATAATGACGGCCATTAGTATGAATGTTTGAAACTGTATACTAACATTGCCTAATTTTAGTTATCATCATATGCAGATGACTGTAGTTGTGGCAGCCACGACCTACTTAACGTTTTACGAGTGGGAGTTGCATTACTATGTATGAAACAACAAAAGGCTTTAAACTGTCCACAGGGGTCAGATTTCTGAAGTTGCCGTTATTTAGTGACTTAGTATATGCAAAATATGTAGTTGAGTATGAATTACCATGTTGGTATTAATGGGGACCATGTGAATATCTAAAATCGTGTCTTGACATATAATTATATTTGACTGTTTTATTTGGGCTAAATTTCTATCCAGTTTCCATATAATTTATTACTTTTCTAATATATGCTTCCCACAGAAATTAAATGCATCACATGTGACAAGCAGACATTTATTGTTATTAAATGGTAATTTTAAAAACATAGACTGCATAATATTTTTTAAAATTGGGAAACTTATATACAAATGCATATGAACCAATAAATGCATCTTAAATATTTGGCTATCAGATTTCTAGAATTGCCAATATTTAGTGACTAAATAATGGCAATTATTGAGTATGTAACCTCATCTAATGTTAATGGGGTCCATGTGAGCTGAAAACAAATCTTGGCAAACTCATTAATTTTGGTTGGCTGTTTTATTTGTGCAGAGAGTCTATTGGTATTTTTGGTAAGGAGTTAATTAATATATATGCTCCTCACAAAATGCAATCAAAGAACATGGAGATCTTGCTTGCTATCTTGTTATTAGATATTAACTACAAACAACGACTGCATGCTCTTAGAGTTGCATAGGAAACCTATATACAAACATATATATGAATAAATAAGTGGTCCCAAATTGTTTTTTGTTGTGGCTGATATATGGAAATGTAGTATTAATGACTAAATAACAACAATACTTTAGTGATGTATTGCAAGAAATGTTGGTGGAGTTCATGCATTTTCATAACAAATGCCATTGTAATATATTAATATTTGACTATATTACTTATGCCGTGGATTCCAAGATTTGTGGTGATAATTGAATTACAATCTAATATGGTAGTTACTCATGAATAGACCCACAATTCCAGATTATATGACACTTGTGTCATGATACAATAAATTAGATTTTAACTTTTAAACAGAGATGACATTTTGTTAGATCTTTGAAACTTATATACAATCATATATATAGACATTTTGGTCACTTATATTGGTTGGTATTGAATTACAATCGTTTTGTTGGTTGGTATTGAGTAAATAAGCCATGTTTGAGTAAAATGTATTGCTGGCAATGTGATAATGGGACATATTCATGCTTGGATATAAAATGTCATTGTAATGACCATCATTTTTTTTTTGTCTTATTACTTGGACAGATTGGATTTATCGCTGGTAGTAGGAAAACTAGATTGGGACTAGTGGGAAAGAGAGAATGCTACAACCTGGCCAAATCAGTCCATGATGGAGAAGATGAGTTGTTTTTAGGCTCCCGCCGTGACATAATTGTCAACTAAAGCAGATATGTGTTCACCATGTTGCTATGTCAATTAGATTTCATGCTAAATGCGTGTACTACTTATAGAAGTTGCTATATGCATGCCGGAAATTATATGTAGATGAAGTAGATAAGTTTAGAGAAATTGGCTACCTGTTCTATTTTAAGGGCTATGACACTTGGACTGATGAGATTATGTGGAGATTGACGTTGACATAGAAGAAGTAATTATATATTGTAGATGTGTATTTTTAGTTTGTTGAAGCTGCTGTGTCTAGAAACATTGTCAAATGCTATCATTTTATAAATTGATATTTGTTTGAATTGGATATACAAGGCCATTTTGTATGCAGTAGATCCTCTATTAATAAACAAGTATATAGGGTGCTTGTAAATGGTGAGAATTTCTGATTGTCCAGTATTGATTGTGGATGTAGTATGGATTTTACAATTATTTTAGAATAGACAGCATGCTTTTTGACAAGTGCATGCAATCAAGTAACTTGTCAATATTATTGTGTTGAATGCACAATAATATTTTTTGGGTGGATGTCTGGCCAGCATGTTCACTTCTCTGTCAAGTTAAAGCAGTTGACAAGTGCTTTTGGCTACAATATTATTAATGCAATATTAATGTCATAGGCATGTTACAGGATATTAGCATGCGATAATAAACAGGGATCAATATGAGATATATATAAATATTATATGGATTAAAACAGGCGCTATAGCATGCATGCAATGTACAGTTGCATGCATAAAATTGAGAAATTTGAAGATGGATATATATTCATTATGTATGTACGTATATCTTTAACTAATCGGTTTTGTAGAAAAAACTCATTTTACTGCAAGAAGTAAGGGTGTGAAATAAACACATCATGAAATTAATTAGACACAATTCGTTGTTTTCTTAGGATGAAGGTTTGCGACAATTGAGAAAAGTTGGCTATTCATCAATGTTGACTATAATATGGTCATGTGTGAAAATTGATTTTTTAGGCAACTATAACTTGCCAATACTGTATATTGTTGCGATTAATAGTGATAGGTAAAACGCTAAAACGATGTGTAAGCTAGCTGAGAATATTTATTCATGAGACAAATTAGTGGACAAAAAAAAGTAGTCTCCGGCCACCAGCTTTGCCATTAATGTATGTTAAACTAAGATGAAGTTTGTAGCCTTTGGAGGATAATTGCAAGATTAGTTCCCAGATAATAATGCATATACCACAAGATGAATCATTGTTATATGACCCATTTTGACCAGTTTTAGCGTAGGTAAATATGCTATGGTTATGGCTGATATTGTAGAAAATAATATTATTGCTACGAAAATCATCATAGATAATTAATCATCATAGAGCATTGCTGTAAAACATCATTTGTGGCAAACATGTAGGGTGGATATAAGACAAGTAGGTCGATCAGTTGGCGGCATTGGAGGGATTTGTTGGCAAGCAAATATGCATATTACAACAACATGTTTTGTCAAAATAAACCGATCATTTTGCGGTAACTTGGTGTTTCACCAAAACAAACTTAATTTGGCTTTTTTTTTTATCTACAAACTTGTGGCCATGGAATATTGTAGGTATTGTGTATATTCTGGCAACAATCACCACTTATTGTAGCAAAACTCAAGGCGGGAATAAGCCATATTTGTTGTAATGAAAGGTATAGTAAAATCATATATTCCTACTGTTAATACGCCAACAAGGATTGTAGTTCTTGAATGACAAGTTGTCAAAACAGCAATAGATGAGTTTAAGACATGCCTGAAATGTGAAAAACCTATTAGTACGAAAGACAAACTTTCTGGAAAAAGAAAGATACAAAATGAATTTGATATTCCTGAATAACTAATTTACACAACACAGGTTACAAGCATAGTTGATACTCTTGAAGAGTTCAAATCTTCTATTCAAAAATCTTCTGAAATAGACTTTCTGAAGGGGTATTTCATGAAATGTCTTCCCCTGGAGAGGAATAGATACTTGAAAATAACGATATCTCAATACATTTCTTATGTATTGGAGAAACTCTAGATAGAAACAAAATTGTTGTCGATAATATATTTTCATATAAGATGGCCCTTGACATTACTAAAAGTAATGAAGAAAGTGAGCAAAAAATTGTCAAAGAATGTCGACGTAGAAATAATTGGCTAAAATGGAAAGTAGCTATTGAAGCTGAATTAAACTTGCTAGCAAAGCGAGAGGTGTTTGGACCTGTTGTCCAAACACTAAAAGGTGTAATGCTTGTTAGATATAAGTGAATATTTGTACAAAAATGTAATAATAAAAATGAAATTATGCGATACAAAGTACGGCTTGTCGCACAAGATTTTCTACAGAAACTCGGAATTGATTATGAGGAAACATATTTTTTCGTTATGGATGCAATCACATTCAGATTATTTATTAACGTGATAGTTACAAAAGGAGTAGCTATGCATTTGATGGATGTGGTCACTGCATATTTATATGGATCATTGGATCGTAAAATATATATGAGAATCCCTGAAAGATATAAAATGCCTGAATCATTTAATCCAAAAAATCCAGAAGTATGTACTTTATCAAGTTACAAAGATTTTTATATGGGTTAAAACAATCTGGTCGCATGTGGTATAATCGCCTCAGCAAATATCTATTGAAATAAAGATTTGAGAATAATTATAATTGCCCATGTGCTTTTATTAAGAAATCAGAATTCAGATTTGTCATTATTGCATTTTATATTGATGATTTAAATATTTTTGAACTTATAAAGAGATCACAAGAATTGCTATATATTTAAATAATGAATTTGAAATAAAAGATCTTGACAAAATGAAATTGTCTCATTCTGCAGTTTAAGCATTTGCCAAATGGAATCCTTATTCATCAGTCAATGTATACAAAGAAAGTCCTGAAGCATTTTTATATGGATAAAACACATCCCTTGAGTACTCCAATGTTTGTTCAATTACTTGATAAGTGAAAAGATCTATTTCGTCCTAGTAAAGACAACGAAGAAATCTTGATCCTCAAGTACCATATATCAATGCAATTGAAACCTTAATGTATCTTACAAATGCACTCGAGTCGATATTACATTTTCAATTTATCTACTTGTAAGATATAGTTCTACACAAATTCAAATGCATTGGAATAATATTAAACATATCCTCCATTACTTCTAAGGTACGGTTGATATGAGATTATTTGATTAAAGTGGATTAAGTACACAGTTGGTTGGATACACAGATGCATGTTATCTTTTAGATCCACACAAATATAAATCTCAAACTAAATACATGTTTATTTATGGAAATTATGTTATATCATAGAGGTCTCTATTAAGCAAACACTATCTTCCATCTCTTCAAATCACTCAGAGATCATTACAATTCGAAACTAGTAGATAATATAATTGGTTGAGATCAGTGATTCAACTTATTAAAAAGAAATGTGGTCTTCTCATAATTAATAATAGTTCAACAATATTATATGAAAAAAATGGTGTTTGTATCATTCAAATCAGATGATGATATATCAAAAGTGACAAAACTAAACATATTTCACCTAAATTCTTTTATACTCACGAATTTCATGAAAAATGTGAAATTAATATCAAGCAGATACGATCAAGTGATAATCTGACAAATTTATTCACAAAAACATTACCAACTACAATATTTAAGAAAATTGTGTAGAATATTAGAGTGTGATGACATAAATAACTATCGTCATGCACTTTTTAAGAGAAGTAAATGTTTTGAAGATTTATGTTAATTGTACTATGTTTTATTCGCTAAAGTTTTGTCTCATTAGATTTTCCTTTACAATATTTTAATGAGGCAATTTTTAAGTATTTGACATTATACATGAATATTGTATTTTTTTCCTTTTGCTATTGAATTTTCTTTTCATTGGATTTTTCCTTAACAAAAATTTAACGAAACATATTTTTTATTGGTGATCATCCAAAAGATAATATTGTACACCAACTTGAGAAAAATAGATGACTTCCGACTTAATATTCACACCGCCTATCAATTATGGCTTTTAAGTCAAAATCAATTTCAGCATATAAGGATTGTTGCCAACTTTAATTCTCTATATATACATAATTTGATCACTTGGACGAATATATGAATAATTCAAATACTTGAGGTTAGTAAAATGTTTTTTTATAATTTTATTACTAGTTTTATAATAAGTTCTATTCTACACGGTACTTTTACTAAAAACGGGTGGATGACATGAGAGTGCAAGTGGATCACATGCAAGTGATTATAATTATTCATGAAAATGGGCTGATATAACATATTAAGATTTGTACAAATTATTATTATTTTGTTAATTTTAGATTATATCTTAATTCATATCAAAATATTTATAAATTCTTTACATGAATTCTAGAATATTCTTTAATAGCATAGACATAAATAAACAAACTGGATTCTAATTATTTATTATGGTTTGTCCAAACAACATTAAACAAGTAATATTCTTGAAAGCAAAAATATTGGTTGCAACTCATGTATGATGCAGTCCAGCGGCTCACAAGGGTTGTGGCCCCTATTGTTGAGTTGCAGATGCAGGGGCTGCTGCCCAGCATCCCTCTTCTTGAAATTACTTTGTGTTTATTTGTTTACCACCGCCATTCATGAGTTCTCAATTAGTTGCGCGCGAAATGTCTTGCGTCCATTCTTTATGCGGTAAATTTTTTTAATCCTTCAAATTAAATATATTTGAATACAAACTCTTACATACGGTACGTCTATAATCTTTAGAATGAAGAACAATTAAATATTGATGTTTTGCTCATTTGGAATCCCACATGGGAAAGATGTGGGTGAAAGGGGAAAGACTAAGGCCTATTTAAGGGGGCTTAGCCTCCTTGGTTTATTACACCAGTCAGAAATTTATCTAATAACTTTTGATTTTAGTAAACTTCCTCTGTTGCCCTTTTTGTATGTAAAAGGAAGAGAGGTGAAAATTAGAATTTTACTAGTGGGAAAATTTTTTGTTGATATCATTGGGGTGAGAAGAAAAATTGAATGATTGTAACAATTTTTCACATAATATATTTTCTTCTCTGGGTCTGGTGGTTTTTCTCCGGGTCTGGTGGTTTTTCTCCTGATTTGGGAGTTTTCCACATAAATTCTTATATTGTATTTATTTCTCTATTTTTCTTGATATTCTGTTAAAAGTAGATCCTGGTGGGGGGAATTAGAAAGTCTAGATTCCCAACAAGTGGTATCAGAGCCACTAGGTTCTTTTGACTGGGTGGAACTTTGGTATGATAGTGTGAATACGTATGGTCTAAAGAGGTTCTGTCTAGGAGATTGGAAACTTTAAGTGTATTCGTTGTGACCCTCCAATCTTTCTTAGGAACATTGAAGTTCTGTTTAGAAAATATCGGTCTTTCCTATGAACTTACTTAGTGGGTACTATTTATTTTCACGGTAAAATTCATTGAGGCAATGTCAAGAATGGAGGTAGAGAAATTTGATGGGAAAATCAATTTTGACTTGTGACAAGTGCAAGTCAGAGATATTTTCATTCCATCAGGATTACACAAGGCATTGACCAACCCATGAAATCAGTAGTTTGCTGGAGGTGTGGACAACCTGAACACGTCAAGAAAAGTTGTCAACAAGAGGTAGAGCCGGTTCGGCAAATGGTTCCAAGTCAGTAAATGGAGATACTGGTATTGATACTAACGTTGTGTCTCTCTCTATGAAAAAGAGACATGTATATCCTCATGGCATGCTGCTAATCCCAAAGTTGTTATGATAGAGGATGTGTTAATGTTAGCGGTTCTACAAGTTTACACACGGGCATTGGTTTAGTATTGATGCAGGGTGTATAGTGGAAATTCATGTCGATGGCTGATGAACTTCTAGGAAAGTCAAACGTGGAAGTTGCACCATAATTTTTCAGCAAGGTTATTTTCGACATGGGCCGAAGTGAAATGCTTGAAATTGATTTATTCTGAGTGGTTATACTTTTATGGTGGAGCATGATAGCGAAAGTTATGAAGATCTTTATTGCGGTGCAGCATGGTTGTGGGATTAGTCAAAATCGTAAGGTGGAGATTATTGATGTTTTGCTCCTTTAAAATCTCACATGGGAAAGATGTGGGTGAAAGGGGCAAGACTAAGGCCTATTTAAAGGGGCTTAATTTCCTTGGTTTATTACACCAGTCAAAAACTTATCTAGTAACTTTTAATTTTATTAAAATTCCTCTGTTGTCCTTTTTGTATGTAAAAGGAAGAGATGTGAAAGTTAGAGTTTTACTAGTAGAAGAAATTTTTGTGAGTGTCGTTGGGGTGAGAAGAAAAATTGTGTGATTGTAACAATTTTTCACATAGTGTATTTTCTTCTCTGGGTCTGGTAGTTTTTCTCCTGGTTTGGGAGTTTTCCACGTAATTCTTATATTGTGTTTATTTCTCTATTTTTCTTAATATTCTGTCAAAAGTAGATTTTAGTGGGGGGAATTGGAAAATCCAGATTCCCAACATTAAACACCTGAAAAAGGAGGGGAAAAAATCTCAAAATTGTAATATTATTATGACATAAGCGCCGATATTGCATGTCTTGCTTAAAAAGGTTAAAAACGTGTTAAGAAAATAATATAAATAAATAAATAAATTTATCAATTTGATTTTTTTAGTTGATATTTTTTGAATAAGTTGTGATGATTATATATAGTGTCAAAATAGGATTCTGAATTCGAATCCTCATTCTACTTATCGAATTAAATTATATTTTACACCTTGCCAGCCGTACCATGTGAGTAGCATCCCTAGAACTCTAGCTCACACGTAAGTATGAATATTAAGAATATAATATAAACAATTAATTCTACATCAATCTTCTGGCGATCAATTTAAATTTTAACTTAAATTTTTAAGACAAATACTGATTTCACAAATCAAAACTTGTATATTCCTTTTTTTCCATACTTTATAATCTTAAATTGTGATATGAGATAGTTTTATATGAAAGTTGAATATAATATTATTAAAATATTATTTTTTAATATATTACTATATATAAAAATAGAGTTATATGATTCTGACGTGACATTCTACTCATGAAAATAGGCTATTAATGTTGGCAATAAATATTGGAATAGAAAATAGAATTTTAATGTATTATATTTATGGAGCCGTAATCATTTTAAAAGTAATATGTTATTATAAACTATGTTGTAACTTTTAAATTTTATTTCTTTTCTTACAAACTGTTTCAAGACTCTCCCTAAGGTATTATTTCAACTTTTACGCATATTGTTCCGTCAAAATAAAACATTCTATAAACCCTTTCAAATTTTTCCACTATAAAACATTGTCTCTCTAGATCTCTATCTCATACACTATATACAAAATGATAATCTGCAGATTATACGGGTTATAGGCTCATTATTGTTATGTCGGGACATGAATAGTAATGGTGCTCTTCCAAAGCTTTTTCTACCTAGGCTCCTCAAAATGTATAAAGGAAACATTTCCCAGCCCGAACAAGATCGGTATAGAACTAATCGCTTTCTATGGTAACAAAATAATTTCTTTTTGTGAAGTCTTTTTTTGAGATTTGAAATAATTAAAATTTTAATTATATTTTGTATAAGAATTTAAACAAATTATAATAATAAAATAAAATAAGATGATATAAAACTATTTTTATATCTCGATAGAGTTTAGCAGTAGATAACTAGCTTGAAAGTGATAAATAAGATAATAAAAATACATGAGCCTTATATATTCTTTTTATTAATCCTGGACAACCTTAAAGCAAGTAAGCAGCCAGGCAAATTAAAGGGACAAGGAAATTAAGAAGGAATTAGAGAGGAAATTAAAGGGGAGTTTTTGCCTTCTTTGTCCATTTTATTTACCAATATCCTGATCCGTTTAACATTGCACTCCAATTTCCAGTCGAAATCCCATGTCCGGCCAGCTTACTCGGTTCCACTTCATTTGTGCTTGAAATCTGCTTTGATTCTCCGAAAGGAAACAAAAGCTCTTTTTCATTATTCTCTTGAGATTCATAACCAGTTCCAGGGGTTGATTTGAGTTCTCGTAAATGGAAGGCTGCAGATGAGTAGTATAACGTACTTGTATCCATCATATAAGGTGAGGGGATATTATAAGTATTCAAACCCCTTGAAGCAATTCCAGTCCTTAGCAGCTTAAAAGCTGAAAGAGGAGCAGATGAAGCAGAACTGCTAGAGTTTCCTTGGGATAAATTAGCCAGATAGTTAAGAACTTGGGCTTCCATGGCAGCCTTAGGGTGTTGAGATGAGAATTTTGAGAGGCTCAGTACTGGATTAAAATCAGGAATCATTAAGTAAGAAGAAGAATTAGCTGCTGCAGATTTCTTCTTATTCTTTCTTGAAGATCCGCCAACAGGAACGCTCCTGAGAGAGCCACCTTCAGTCCAGTATCTTTTACAAGTCTTGCAAAAGTATCTTGGTTGAGTGAGGCTGTAGTTGTTATAGTAACAGAACTTGGTGTTGCTTGAGTTGCACCTCCGACAATTCAAATGCTGATGATCCTTAACTGATCTTATTGCCCTTTTCTGATCTGCAGACAAAAGCCTTAATGTACGTGTGTTGATCCCAGCTTCCATGGGTTTTTTAAAGCTTTCTTCCTGAGACCCCTATATATAAAAGTAGAGAGAAAGAGAGCAAATTAAGCATACCCATAATTATATATGGTCTTTTAACTACAAAATCCATAGGAACGATATTATATATATATATATAGTTTGTATAATAAATTTGTAATTAAAGATCTAGATGGCCTTTCCATGATATCAAAACAAAGAGGATTAAAAATATAAAATATACGAGTCTATTAAAGGCTAGCTTATGACAACCCAAACAAATTATTAAGAAAGTAGGTTTATGATATGATCATCGATTGATCGATCTCCGATCGTTGGCCTTAGTTAAAACTTGGTCGTTCGCCTATAATAAATGGTTCACAGTACAGCTCATGTATAGTACACAAAAGTAAAGGAAACGAAACAATCAACCCACCTTTGGCCACTGAGTACTACTACGATCCATGATTCAGAAGATCAAGCAAAGGGTAAGATCAAAAGCAACGACGGATGACTTCACAGAAAGAGAGAGAGAGAGAGAGATCGATCTAGAGAGATCACCTCCTTAATTTGTCTGCAGCTAGCTGATGATCTACCGCCAGCGCTGGCTGTATATGCATGTGACGGCATACATACTTTATGAACGATGAAACTTAACTTTGTTTGTTTATAAATTTGATCTTAGTTTATTTCATTTCATTTAATTATATATATTTTAAAAATTTTTAATATAAAATAATATAAAAAATTTAACTTTTTTTAAATTTCAATATAAAAATCATATTAAAAAAATATATTTCAATAATTTTTTATTTTAATTTTAATTTATCTTATCTATCATAATCTCATCTCTAAAAATAATTCACGCCTTAAAAAACGAGTTGGTTTTGACTTACACTTTAATGTATCATTACGTTAATTATTGTTGTTTTACGTGGAAATTTTTGTCTCATTTTGTTTATAATTCTCCCGTACTACCTTTTTCATTTAAAATATGTTTTTGGTGGAATGATGTTAAGGGTGCTTTTCTGTCTCTCTCTTAGGGTAATTCATGCGTGTGTGGAAATTTTTTATATATGAGATAGAAAAGTACTTATGCTCGTCTTTTTTATGTACAGTATCACATCACACACACACACACACATATATATATTTTCTTACTAATTGTAACAAAACAAAAAAAAAAAAACAAAAAAAAAAAAGGATAATAGAGAATCAAAATTTTCTATGTAAAAGTTGCATTAAATTGAATATTGAGTCTGTACAAATCGAGAGGGTGCTCACATACAGCTTGCAGAGTATAACCTAATTGTAATAACTGAAAAAACTAACTGTACAACTCACTAATAAAACAAAATAGCAAAACAAAATACTAAAATAGAGGTTTCTAGTATCAACGACTTGTAGTTGCATTAGAGAATTCTCAACTTGTGGCTTTGGTGGATTACAATGCAGACTGGGCACAACTTGTAGATGAGACTTTAGAGACTATACGACTTGTAGCTTTAGTAGGTTGCAATACCCCCTGCTGCAAGATGGGAAACGGAGTTTGACAATTTCCAACTTGAGCAGATGAGATTGAAGAAAAGATGATGGCAAGGCCTTAATAAGACAATTAGCTTGTTGAAGATGAGTAGATACATGATCTGTAGCAATGAAGCCTTCAAGGATTTTCTCCCTAATGAGATAACAATGTAACTCAATGTGCTTAGTTTGCTCATGAAATACGGAATTGGTTACAATATGAAGAGCAGCCTAGTTATCACAGTATAGTATATCTGCTTAAGGATGAATCACATGAAGATTAGCAAGTAGAAATTGAATCCAAGTGAGTTCGCAAGAGGTAGTAGCCATAGCTCTATTCTCAACTTCAACTGAGAAATAAGATACAACATTTTGTTTCTTAAACTTCCAAAAAACCAAAGAATGGCATAAAATTATACAATACCTAGTGACTGATCTACAAGTGCCAGGGCATGATGCCTAATCAGAATCGCAATAAACAATTAGCAATTAGCTGCAAATCAGAAGAAATCAAGAGCAATAAACCTTTGCTAGGTGCAGCCTTAATTTACTTCAGAACCTTATGTGCAATAGCTAAATAACTTGTGGTTGGCTTTTCCATAAATTGACTCAGGGTCTGCACAGGGTAGCTAAGGTACTCTGGTTGGGTGATAGTTAAATATAGTAATCTACCAATAAGTCTTCGATACACAAAATGATTAGTTAGGGGCAAACCATCATCTTTGCTGAACTTTTACAGGTTTTGAACCTAAAACCCTTGAATAAACAAGTATATCAAGTGCATATTTGCGCTAGCAAATATGTATTCCTTTGAGAGATCTGGCCGCTTCATTGCCTAGAAAATACCACAATGTCCCGAGATCCTTGATCTAAAATTTGGCATGCAAGCAGTCTTTGGTAGCAGCGATAGAGTCCATGGAATCACTAGCCACTAAAACATCGTCTACATACACTAACAAGGTTGTGAAACAAGTGTCATTTATAATGGTAAAAAAGCTATAATCAGCTTTTGATTGAATGAAGCCAAAATCCATTAAACATGAAGTGAGTTTGGCATACCATTGTCGAGAGACTTGTTTTAAGCCATATAAACTTTTTAATTAAGACCCTCCCTTTGTATAACCTGGTGGTTTGTTTATGTAAATATTTTCATCTAAGTCACCATGGAGGAAAGCATTATTTACATTAAACTGATGTAAATTCCAACTCCTAACAGCTACAATGAAAATGAGACATCTCACAGTAACCATCTTGGCTACTGGTGAGAATGTCTCATGGTAATTGATCCTTTCTTGCTAAGTATACTCCTTTGCAACAAGTATTGATTTCAATCTTTTTATGTTGCCATCCAAACTCCTCTTGATCTTGTAAACATATTTGCAGTCTATGGCTTCTTTATTAGGAGGTAAGTCAACAAGAGTCCAAATATCATTTTGTTCCAAGATTAAGTACAACTTAACTTCTATTGCATTACACCAACCAGGATCTTTAACACCTTGGGAGTATGAGTTTGGTTCAAAATCAATGGAAAGACTTAGAGGAAAAAGCTTTGTAAAGTGGTTGAGAAAAAATGATAAGAAAGATAATTATGTAAAGGAAAAAAATGATTAGTGAGAGAAGGAGATACCTGAACCACTACTTGGGAGTCTGGAGTGAAGGCAGCCTGTTGGTAGTAAAAATCTTGTAGATAACTAGGTGTTGTTCTAGTCCTAGATGACCTACAAAGAGGTGGTGATGGTGGAAGTGAAGATGAATGGCTATTGTCACTATATGAGTCATGAAGTATAAAGGGTGAAGCAGTTTCTAGTTCAACATCAGAGGATGGGAAGTTAACAAGAATAGCTTTATAATAAGATGGACAATTGGCATGAGTAGACTTTGGAAGATGACATTGGTTTAGACACTGGTTTTGGAAAAGGTGAAACAAAGGTAAAATCATGCTAGGATTGACTGTCTGATTCAATAGAGAAAACAAGTGGAAAGGAAAAATAGTTTCATAGAAAATGACATCCATTGAAAAAAAAGTAATGTGAGTTTCAAGGTCCAATAATTTATAACCCTTTACCCCAAAGGATAACCTAGGAAAATGCATTTCTTCCCTCTTGGATCAAACTTTCTTCTACCATGTAAAAGAGTTGATGCAAAACAAAACACCCGAATACCTTAAGGCGTGAGTAACTTGGTTTAACAGCAAAGAAAACTTCATGTGAGATTTTCTTTTTCAGTAAGGGAGTTGGTGTCCTATTTATAAAGTATACTACAATTAAAATGCAGTCATTCCAAAAAGATAAAGGGAGACTTGATTGAAAAAATAAGGCACAAGATCTTTGATGCTTTCTCTCAATTATATCATTTTGTTGAGGGGTCTCAACACAAGATCTTTGATGAACTGAAGGAAAAAGAGGTGATAAATGAGACAAAGCGTCAGCTTGTATAGTAGAAGAAACAACAATAAGTAGGAGTTGATAGAGGTTGCACTTCACTTCACTCATTCCAGTCGTGGTCCAAATGGAAAAGTCATGTATAAAACATGTATTAGAAAAAAAACAAATAAGTAGTCAGGGACTCTGTGAGTCTTTTAACAGAAATGAGGTTAAAAGAAAAAGAAGATACGCACAAAATATTACTAGGAACGATGTTATTTGTGTGCCTAACAATGCCTAAATGAGTGACAGGCATGCAAGTGTCATTAGGCAACTTGACATTGTATAATACTTTTATAGTAGTTAATGTGAAAAATGAGGGGCTACAGATCATGTGATCTTTAGTCCTAGAGTCAATAATCTCAAGGATGTTGCTTGAATTAAAAGAGTTGGAAAGAAAATGTGCATCAAAAGGATTCAATACCAGACACTTTAGAAACTTTTGGTACTACTGGAATGGCTTTAAAAACAGCTTGTACCTGGTTCACAGATGGAAGGGAATTGGAAAGATCCTTGTACTGAAGTAAGGTCATTAGTATTGTTCCTTAGTATAACTGAACTTGTCCTCATGCACTTCCTCTTGAGAAGACTCAATGCATAAATTACTATGATTTGCAAAAGTGTTTGGTCTCTTGCCCTTTGTACAATTTGCATCCTATGGGACATCCATGAAACTTATAGCATTTTTCCACGTCCTACCATATTATAGTAGGTACACATAGGAGCTGGTGCATTTCCCACTCTGAAACAATTCTCTAAGATGTGTCCCTGAGCACGACAATGTATGCAGTAGGTCTTGTCTTTCTTTTGAGTAATGGGGTTTTATGTGTTAGTTTTAAAGGAAGAGTGGAAGATCTTAGTAGCTAATATCATAGAGTCAAGGGTTGGCGAAAAATTAGTGAGTTGGTAATGTTGCTCGTGTTGCTGAGTTAGCAAGAAAACTTTGTTGACAGTAGGAAGTGGTTCAATAAGCATTATCTGATCCCTAGCATTAGCATATTGGTCATTAAGACCCATGAGAAATTGTATGACACGATCTCTCTGGTGTCTATCATTCAGAACACCTAATTGACCACAAATGCAGACAGGATTAAGGTCATAAATGGCTACTTCATCCCAAAAGATTTTGAGATCACCAACTTAAGTGCTCATTGAGTCTCTGTCTTGATGAAAGTTGGTCAAGTTCTTTTTGAGCTAAAAGATGAGAGGACCATTTTGTTATGCGAATCGGTCCTTTTAGTTCTGTCCGTATAGCTTGTGCATCATCCATAAATGTTATACTAGATCTAATATCCATACTTATAGAATTTTGAATACATGAAACAACCATATCATTCATCTCTCCCATAAATCAAATAAAGGATCATCTTCATTAACAAGTTTAGAAATGTTCCCACTAATGAAACCCAATTTGTTTTTCACTTTAAGTGCTCAATGCATTGCCTGAGACCAAGTAGCGTAGTTATTAGTGGTGAGTAGTGGCGGAGCCAAAAATTTGAGTTAAGGGGGGCAAGCAAAGTTAAAATAAAATATATAAAATATATAAAATATTTTTTGTTCGATTTGTATACAATTTTTTATGTGGTATAAAATAATTTAATAGTAAGGTCTACAATAAAAATAAAATACGTTTAATACAACTTATGTATTAAAAAATTTTATAATATAATAAGAACCTGTCATCATAATAAAAATATATTAAAAGTACATTAAAAATCATTCAATTTATTTTTTATTTTTATTTTTATCTATAATAAAAATATATCATCATGTTATTATATCATTTTATTTTATATGAGATGTATTTTATTTTTAAATTAGATTAATTTTGTAGAAGGAGACCAAGATAATTTTTAGAGATGGGGCCAACACAAAATAAAATTAATATTATTTTACAAAATTATACAAAAATAAACATATTTTATTTTATTTTCTTTAAAATAACATATATTATATTTTTTTCAATTATTTTTTTTCAAAAATAAGGTGGGGCCAGTGGGGAGTGAGGGCATGGCCCCCTTATCCCAACATGGCTCTGCCACTAGTGGTGAGGAGATTTGTGACAAGGATAAGAGATTTTGAGTCTCGCGTGTCTACCATTTCACCACCAAAGTATCTTGAAAGCCACTCGTATTCCAGGACTGTAGTATCACCATTCTCAACTCGGTAAGGGTTGTTTGAGTCTATGAGATTAAGGTAAGGAAAATCTATCTTGGGTCATTTTCAAGTTCCGCATCCATGGCTGAAATGAAGGAAAGAATACAAAATTACAGCTTGTAGAGTATAACCTAATTATAATAGTTGAAAAGTTAACTAAGTGTACAGATCACTAATAAAACAAAATAGTAAAACAGATATCACTACAAGAAAAATAAATTTTTGTAACTATTTAATTATGATTAAATGATTATTTATAATTAAAATATTAAATAACTACAAATAAGTAATTTTCTTATAATGATAATACTAAAAGGAAGTCTCTAGTATCAACGACTTGTAGTTGCATTAGAGAATTCACGACTTATAGCTTTGGTGGATTGCAATGTAGACTGGGCACGAGTACTCGTAGATGAGACTTTAGGGACTATACGACTTGCAGCTTTAGTAGGCTGCAACACTAATTGTGTAATATATGGATAATGTAGGAAAATTTAGTTAGTTTAGTATGAATAAAATAAAACAAAAATTAAAATAAATAAAATATGTATGATGCGTAATATATATAGGATGATCGTGTACGTCGTAGTACTACTGTATCAAAGCCCTATGAGATAATATAATGTGTAGTACTTGAAGAACGTTGGGTACGTAGCTAGCTAGGTTTCATATGTGTGCATATGTGTGTAATGTGTATAGTAGTGCATGATTAGTTAATTTATTTAAGTAATTATTTAAATAGGATTGGGATGTGAACATATGGAGGTACGTACGTATATCAGCGGAAAAATATTAGTTTGTAATTTTGTGGCTAGCCATGGCTTTAATGATAATTAGTTGTTAATTTGTAATTTTCGGCCCTCCTAACTATCTAGGCATGTAGAAAGATGTTAAAACAAACAGTTTCTTAATTCGTTGATCTTTACCAGTTTAATTTATAGAATGATAGAATTACTAGCACAAAATTACTAGTAATCATGATGATATATATATAATAGCCACTTTCACAAAGATTAAAACAAAAAAGCATTAAGATTAATTTATTTACTTATTTGTTCATATATAATTAACCATGTTAACTTCAACCGATGAAGTCTCAAATTAATATAAATCGGCTTAAATTTGTCAGTTCTCTTAAAAAATGAAAAGATTTTCTAATGTTTTAGTACTCATCCAATAGCAAATTGGTAGAAACTAGGAAAAGTTAAGCTTTGGAGAGACGACTGCAGTACTAGAAACATCTGCCGGAGTAATTGCAAGTTGACTATCAATAGCAGTTGATGATAAAGATGAACTCGACATACTGTGATATCAAGAAGAAATCAGAGTGCGAAGGCAAGCGAAAGAGATGAAATCTATTTTGATACCATGTACAAACCCTAGAATGAGAAGGGAATTTGAAAAAATATACCTCATGCTCGTGGTCTCTTATTTCACAATAAAAATATACAGTACATAATTACAAAAAGAAGCTAATTTATATACATGTCCAAAATAATCATAAGCTAATTAACTAGATTAACATATTTAAGAGATAAAAATATTAAAGAATAAATCTCACATTACTTGTAGATAAGATATTGAATATACTTATAAACAATTTTCAAATCTTTTTTGTTGAACCTGTTTTATGAGATGAGTTAGACTCATAAATTTTTACATGATATCAGAATTTGTCACAGAACGAATAGAAATCACACTATTTATCTTATAATAAGAATTAAAAAAATTACTGATTTGTATGTAAAGGAAATTATTAAGAAATAAATCTTATATTACTTATTTTGAATATATTTATAAATAATATATAATTTTTTTTTAATGAATTAATTTTATGAAATAAATTAAGTCATAAATTTTTATAAAAATATAAAAAAAATTGAAAGAAAGAGTGAATACGTACGGACGCAAGTTGTGATCAGATTAGGTAAATTTGAAGATCATATAAAAACCAAAGTGAAATTTCATGTTGGAATTAGAGGAAGACCAGTGGAAGTGACAATTGACAAAAAGTGACAAATGTGGAGCCCACGCAGATACTGATGATCTTATAATGATCATCATCAGGTAAATAAATAATATTTGTGCTGGGTGTTTGTTTCCTTTTTATGATGCTGACATGATCAAATTATTCTTTGAATTCTTCGAATAAGTCAAGGGGACAGAACCTCACTAGAAATTTCATTTATTTCTACCTTTATTTCTTGTCGATTGATCTTTTTCATTTTCTAGTCTCTCCTCATTCATGATCATCATGAATCCCCCATGCAGACCATTGATCAGATTCAATACAAAAATGGTGTAAATATATATATATATATATATATATTATATAATATATATCTATATGGGAGATATCAAGCCAGAAGAGATGCCATGAATATAATATTTAGGCCGTATAATTTAGTATAATTTAGATCATAACATGAAATAAGATAGTTTTATATGAAAGTTAAAAATTAAATAAAATATAATTAAAATATTAACTTTTATTATTATTATTTTAAAATTTGAAAAATTAAATTATTTATTATATTTTGTGTAAGAATTTGAGAAAATTATAATAATAAGATGAAATGATATGAGATAATCAAATAAATTTAGAGTATTTTTCAATCCAAACAAGGCCTAATAAGAAGAGATTTATTTAATTAGTTTGAAAACTTCATATATACCATATGAATAAATACGTATATTATAAATGTTAATATATAAAATAAATAATTATATTTGTTATCTAACTTTTGATACAATTAGTGACGATTTAACATGATAAGAGAGTAAATTCAAATAAAAAATAAGATGTAAATAAAACTATCTTATGTGAATACTATCCAAAGCTTAAGGTGATCATTCGAAAAGTTAGATTTATGATATTTTTGAATACTAATGCAATCTATATAATGTCTTTATTCTCTACATCCCTTCCTTCGCTAACAAAAAGATTAGACCAAAACGAATGGGCATTAAGAGAAGACAGGGGCACAGCGTAGAATTCGTCTTGCTCTCTCCCTCTTGGAAACTTGGGATTTCTAATGTAGATATGGCGCCACCGGGGTGTGGGAGGGGAGTTGCACCTCCCCTCCCCCCCCCCCCTCCCCCCCTTCTCCCTCTCTCTTCCACCATTTTCCTTCCTTTTTTCTCCATTCTCGTTTTCTCGATTTTTCCATTCTCGATCCCTCTCATTTCTTTCGTCTCTTCCCCTTCTCCTCTCGATTTCTCCCATTCTCTTCGTCTCTTCTTCCCTTCATGTGTCTCTCTTCTTCTTGTCTCCTTCCCCTCTGTTCTCCTATTCTTCTTCATCTGTTTTGGTTTTATTTGGTGTTTTGGTTTTTGCAAGTTACGCCGGCTGTTTGGGAGGGGTTTGCAAAGTCTTCTGTTGTGCAGGACACCACACGCGACCTACCTTTGTATTTCTGGGGTGCCAATCTACCAGATGCGATAGAATCACGCCTATCAGAGTGGCATGTGTCACACACACGTCTCTCACAATGGGAGTCTGCTCTACGTGTGCCACCATTGAAGGGTCTTTCAGTAGCCACACGCGAGTCCGAGGTATTCAGGGCAACCGACGTTTAGCTCCAATCGCTTCCACTACCCCAGAGGTGGCGCATGGTATCCACGCGCTACCGATAGCAACGGGCACCTGTGTAGCTTTTACATTCTTCCAAAGTTGAAAACTGGACTGTTTGGTTCTGGTTTTCCCATTTAGGTTTAGTTTCAATCTATCTTTTTGCTTTAATAAAAACCAAAAAAAAAAAAAGAAATCTGGTCTCTAGGACTTTTTAGTCCATAGAGCTTGTCCCAAAATCCGTCTTAGAATGGTAGATGGTTTGTTTGATTTGTTGTTACTCTGTCTTGAATAGAGTTAAGGCGGTCTACCAAACGGTGTTCTTGAGAGATTTATAGCCAGGACTAGAAAATGTTAGTCACTTTTAGTGTATTGGGGAGCTATAAATCATTGTCTAGTTAATTTGTATTTTATGTTTCAAAGTTCGTTTGTAATGTCCGTTATTAATGTATGGAATATTGTTTCCTCTTCAAAAGAAAAACAAAAAACAAAAAGATTATATTTCGTCCCCACAATATGAAGCCATATGTACTATTTTTTATCCGCACTCGATTGTTTGAGTTATATTTTATTGTTTTATGATTTTATCGGAGTGATTCATTATAGTTTATATGGGCTTTCATATATCCCTCTTTTTTAAACTTAGTGAGATATTCAATCAATATTTTAACATGCTTAGCCATATGTAATGATAATGTGTTTCACGATCTGTTCTACTCAATGATAACCTAAACAATTTAGACTTGCAATAGAGATGAAAATGGGGAGATTGGGGTTTGTGACCGCTTCGATGATAAAGTCAGGCGAGATTGACGCTATTTAGAATGCAAAATGGTGAAAAGAGAACAAGCGTAACCTGTGTTCTAGAAGGGAGTGACGCTATTTATAGGTTCACCTGAGTTCTGATTGTTGGGGAAGAATAATGGGACGTCTTGCCTATCAATTCAATCATCATTCGTATGGTCGTGTCAGAGTAGGCAGGTCTGCCTCGAGCAAAGTCATTGAGAGGGGTCAGGAAGCAAACATCTTGTCCAAGCCGCTTTGGCTGATCATTTCCCGTTGCTATGTGACCAGGATTTCCGGTTCACATTTAATGCAGCATGCTTCTGACCTGATTAGCATTTAATGCGGCATGGCTTTCGTCTGATCCTCATTTAATATGGTGCTTATGTGCCGTTTCCATCCCCTTAACTCTTAAGGTGCTTTTCTACCATGGATCCCTGACCTTTCTCGGGTCGGGCATTTACTATTTTGTCAATTCAATTTACTTGGTTACTACTTAGGTGTGCCATATTCAGGTTGGGAGTTCACCCTGCTGGCTAGTCTCTTTATTGTATGGGCCTAAGTCTGTTCCTCTTTGGGCTCAAACCCTCCTTAGTCAGGTAGGCTTTTCCTTCACAATATGATTAATCGATTTCCTAAGGTTGTGGATTAATTTGTTCAATATTGTTACTGATTTTCAAATTTTGGTATTAGCATTGATGTCGCATCTTGATTTGAATGATGTTCCACTTTTACGTACTTATCATTGCTTAAGGGTCTTTGGATGTATGGAAACCATTATCTATTTTAGCAATATGATTGTGGGGTTATGGTTATGAATATGCTTATGGTAGATAACTATCTAGTCTATGTTGATAGTTATGTAAATGTGAACTCTTATCATTTGTTACCAAGTAAATTAGTAAATTAGAACATTCATGTTCTTTTCATGGATATTGCCACCACAAGGTAAGGTGTTAAACTTAAATTTGATGATAACAGCGAAGTAACTAATCTAAAAAAAAACACAAATGATTTAAATCTCACAAACTAAGCTATCAATTCCTTAATCCTAATCTTAAAGCCTTCCAGCCATTTTTGTCTCGTAATCAATAAATCAAAATTAATATTATCAAAGTAGCTAATTCTTTGAATTCCAATTTTCGCAATATTATTGGGTTAATTATCGGCGGAATAGATTTATTCATTTTCCTTGAATTTGAAAATGTGATTATATATTAAAACGGGAAGTGCAACGTACTTAATTAAGCCCACTCGAGGCAATCCCTCCTGCAAACAAGATGTTCTTATAAAGGGCATGTCATGAGAGCCTCCCGACAATGTCGAACTTGTTCAGAAAGAAAATTATGGATAAACCTCTCTATCCTTTTTGCACAAGACATGAAGAAAGTGCAATACATGCAATGTGGACTTGCTCGCTCCTCCAATAGATTTTTTTCTCTTGTTGGCTATGACCCATCAAAAATTAGCCATAAAGGGGATTTATCTCAATACACAGCCTTCTAGGGAGCCGAAAAATACTTATAGCAAATGTAGAGATTGCTTGAGCACAACCTTAAGTAAGATTTCTTTTTTTGCTTGGGATAAAAAAGAGTTTTTCCAACTACTCACTTTTGCCCAAACTCTCTCTTTAAGCACCCAAAAGGTATTGAATTTTAATCTACCTACCATGGCTGGTAATCTAAGGTATTTTTCTTAATTACTACACGCATTGACCCTAGAAACACCCTTGATATTCAGCCTGACAGATTCACTTGTACTTGAGCTAAAGAACATTGAAGCGTTCTAGAAATTAAGAGATTGACCCGATGCCCTTTCATAAGTTCCCAACAGATTTTTAATACAATACCATTAAGACAGTTTAGCTCTTTTAAAAATCAAGCAATCATCAACAAATAATAGATGATTCGCCTTAACCCCACCTTTTGCCATAACCACTACCTTCAAGGATCCATTAGCTTCAACTCCATTAAGTAAAGAAGTTAAACCTTCAGCATAAATGATGGAGAGGTAAGGGGAAATAGGGTCCCCTTGCATAAGCCCGCAACTTGGTTTAAACTACTTTGCAGCTTCATTTACTAGAACTGAATACGAGACTAAGGTCACACATTTCATAATCCAGCCAACCCATTTATGTCCAAAACCCATCTTTTTCATCACCTCTTCCAAGTAAACTCATTCTATCCTATCATAAACTTTTGACATATCTAGTTTTAGTGCCATACCATTCTACCTTTCAACATAGGTTTCATAGTGTGAAAGGTTTCATAGGCTATAATAACATTATCAGTAATGAGCCTACTCGAAATAAAAGCACTTTGACTAGCTGAAATAATGTAGGGCAACATTTTTTTGAGTCTATTGGCAAAAACTTTGAAAACAAGCTTATAAAATAAATTACAAAGGCTAATAAGTCTAAATTCATTAGCCATAGTAGGGTTATAAACCTTTGGGATTGAAGCAATAAAAGTTCTATTGACACAACTCTCCATCTCTATGCCACTATTTAGGAATCTCAGTATAGCATAGGCGACATCTTGCCCTACAATACTCCAATAAGTTTTATAGAAATAAGCCTCATACCTACCAAGACCAAGGGATTTTAGAGATTCCATTTGACTCAAGGCAATACAAATCTCTTTACTAGTAAAAAATTTTGCCAACTCAACATTCATATCTGGGTTCACACATGAGCTTAAGTTTTGAAGACATACCTCAAGATCCTGCCTCGATGGATTGGTAGTGTTGAAAAGGGTGGCAAAGTATTCCAGGAAAACTCCATCAAATTTTGCTCCCTCCCTCACTATGCTACCGCTTAAATCAATTAACTCCTTGGTCTGGTTTTTCCTTATTCTTTGGTTGGCACATGAGTGATTTTTTTTTTTTTTGTATTTTTATCACCCATATTGTATCAATTTGTTTTTGCCCTTTGTCTCCATTTCAAATCTTCTTGCTCAAGGATGAATCCCTCTTTTGAATTTAGCTCTCTAATCAGGTCCACTTTGTGCACTCCTTCATTCTCTTGTTCAGACTGAAGAAGTTTGTGGTGATGTCTCAAAACTTGGTTTGCCTCTTTTTTTTTTTTTTTTGTTTACTCCATTTGACTAGCTTTTTTTCACATCTTGCCAACTTTGACTCAATACTCTTGAAATTCCCATCATCATTCCCCCACCCATTCCAGGCCCTTTCAACCACTATTTTCCCTTCTTCATCTAGTGCCCCATTTGCCTCAAATCTAAATAACCTTCTATTCCTCCTTCTACTATTTTGTGGTGATGCCAGATGCATAAGTAAGGTTTTATGGTCTAATTGGGATGCATGAACAACTTCAACAGTGTTGTTTTTGAATAATCAGCCCACCTTCTATTAGCCACCCAACAATCTAATCTCTCCTTTATAAATATTTGATATGAATGCTTATTGCTCCATATGAACTTACATCCTTTCCAAGCCATATCAACTAGACCATTAGACACTAGAGCATGCCTAAACTCATCCATCTGAGCCTCACCTCTCAACTTACTGCCTACTTTCTCATCACTAGACACTACCTTATTAAAATAAACTATAACACACCATGGCATGTTGATAGGATTTAATCTGGACAACAAGCTCCAAGACTCTTTTCTTCTATAGGTATCGGGTTGGCCATAGAAGGTAGAGATAATCCATTGCAACTTCTTGTCTACTCAGTGCACACTTGCTTTAATATGATGGAAGGAGAAATTAATGACCTCTAACTCCACTTTATAACTCTAGAGAAGAGCCAATCCACCACTTCTTCCCTTACAATCTACCACAAAACAATTTTTCATTCCCAACTTCATTTTTATTCTATCAAATTTTCTTGCTAACAACTTTGTCTCCATTAGAAAAATGACCTCAGGCCTCTTTTTCTTTAATAGAAAGTGAAGGCTATTAACTATCCGAAGGTAACCAAGCTCTCGGTAGTTCCAACTCAAGGTTTTCATGACGACTAGCGGGGCTGTCCAGTAGCCTCCACCGATTCATGTATAGGTACAATATATTTTTTGCCTTTCTTCACACCACAGGTTACAACAACCTCATCAGTACCCCTTTTCCTCTTTTTTTTTTTTTTCAATCAACTAAGTTGCAACTATAGAGACTCTTTCCCTTCTTGCCCTCCTTTTCCACTTTCTCTCCTCTTCAGGTAAAGCATGTGTCTCTTTAACAATAGATTTTAATGCCTCAATTTGCACCACAGATTCTACTTTCACCTGATCTGTGCAAGTAACAACTACCACTTCAAATGAATTCTCATAATGCCTTTGAATATTATTCCCCTCCCCCCCCCCCCCCACCCCCACTCCCACTCCCACTCCCACTCTCCCCCCACATAAGATTTTTAGCAAATAGTTGGCCGTCAACTTGCAAAGTCCATTCCCAGTATTCTCCACCCCTTTTTTAGGAATTTCTTTCGATTGAGCATTTCTCCTATCGATTAAAGAACCTCTTAGACTGATAATGGGACAACATTTGGACATAAACTCACTTATCTCTTTCTTCCGATTCACACCATCACTACCTCCTTCCTCTTGTGAGCATTGCAGACTACTTTTAAACTCACTCTCCCTTCCTTTTAGATTGATTTGAGCTCTCAGTCAACTCCCATATTGCATCTTACCTCCCCCCTCTGTACCCCTAACAGCCTTTCTTCGTTGTGTTTAATCCTACCACAACTAAAACATAGTTTAGGCATCTTTTCATAAGTTAAAGGAACCCACATTCGATTTCCTAACAGATTTGTGGTCTTACCCTTGGCCAAAGCTTTCCATAGGTCCAGGTTAATACGAATCCTTAGAAAACTTCTCCAGGCAGTTTCATTTCTCCTAATCTCCACCTCCTTGACTATTCCTAGAGAATCCCTAATCTGCTTGCGGATTTGCCTTGTCATACACGCAAATGGTAGATTGTGCATCCTAACCCAGAAGCTTTCATGATCAAACACGAGTTATTGGGGAATGGGGAGGGGGGGGGGGGAGGGAATCAACCCATCAAAATGTTTCAACACCAAAAGATGGCTGAAGAGCCATGGTCTACCTTCGAGAACTCGTTGTTTATCAGCCAAGATTTCAAACAAAATAACAAACATGCAAAGGAACTTAAAAGTTCCTTACAATCTCCAAATCTTTGCAAGAGTAGAGCTAATTACCTCTTTTGTCACATTTTCTGAGATAAGCTTCACCACAAGACTTTTCTTCTCTTTCTCAGCCTTGATGTATTGGGGGGGAGGGGGAATCAACCCATCAAAATGTTTCAACACCAAAAGATGGTTATCGAAGAGCCATGGTCTGCCTTCAAGAACTCGTTGTTTATTAGCCAAGATTTCAAACGGAATAACATACAGGTTTTGGCTGATTTCAAGGAACTCGAAAGTTCCTTACAATCTCCAAATTTTTGTAAGAGTAGAGCTAATTACCTCTTTTGTCACATTTCTTTTTGAGATAAGCTTTGCCACAAGACTCTTCTTCCCTTTCTCAGGCTCGATGTCCAAGCTCTTAGCCTCAAGCACAATATCAATGTTTTCTTCCTCGGTGAGCTTCAAAACTCCCGCCTCTCTTCAAGATCTTCCATCCTTCCACCGCAAACCACCGCAACAAACCCACTTCTCACCCTCTATTTCCTTAGTGACGCCGCAAACACGCACCCAAAAAATCCTAATTGTCATTGTAGACCACTCACAAGATGCCTATCGCACACACTCTCTCCACCTTTTCTCTAGAGAGAAAATAGAAGACTTTATAATGTTTATTAAATAATATCAATAAAAAATTTAGTAGCATTTGTTACCCCCTTTGGTTCTATATTACTAGATCAAGCTTACATGACGTTTTAAGACCAAAGAGTAAGATTGTAAATAAATAATGCTATCCGATAGGAAAGTTGAATTTGGATTGATTAAACTCGATTCAATTATTATAGAGTAATGCTATATGTACACGGCCTCGCATATTTTTTGCAAAATCGGTGATGTGACAATAATGTCACGTCAGTCGAAATATTGAAAAAAATAATATTAAGAAAAGATAACAATATATGAAAGGGAAACAAAATTAAAAAATGCGAATAATTAAATTAGAAGATGCGTAAAAATAACATTTATATACAGCATATATGCAAAAGATACACAATCATGTACAAATAATATTTTATTATTATTATATAGGTTGTTTACGATCGAACAAAGAATTAGACTAGGTTATTAAATGATGCAAACTCATATTAAACTTGTCTAACTCAATTAAAGCTCGTGAGCAGGCAGCTTGCATAAAAAGCTCGGCTCGACTTAGAAAAATTGTTCAAATTTAGTTGACTCAATTTTGATTTGCTATGAAATCGAACCAATTTTGGTGTACTTTTTGAGTCATCAATTGGTCGGTTCAGATCAACTTTAATTAATTACAATCATCTCAAAACTGGAATTTTATTCTTTAGAGTATGTTTGATAAATAGTTATTTTAATCTTATACAAAAATATGATAGAATTAAATATGTATTATTATTTTTTATCCTTGTATTCAATATGAACTAAGAAGGGTAAAAATAAAGAGAAAACATGGTTCTTTACTTTATTTAGTTGAATAGAAAAAAGAAAAATTAGGAGAGGAATGGATATCTTATATTAAATTTGTGATTGTCCACATATTACCATCATTTACTTATAATTTAATGGCAATAGAGTTGTAAGAGGATGGGATTAGACCGGACCTATAGTCTTCTTGGTCGGACTCAGAGTGGTTTTTTTGGACTAGATTGGACCGAGATATACCAAATGTATATATAATTTTAAGTACTTTATATATAATATTTTATATATGGATATATAAGTTAATTATATAATTTTTATTCAAGAAATCACCATTGATCATATATATGATAAAATTATGTAATATTTATTAACCATATATAAATTATTAAAAAGATCACTAAATTTCATTAACTATGTATATATATACAATGAAACAAATATACATGGATCGAATCAAACTGAATGAACCGACTAGATCGATAGCTAACGGTTTGATCCAGCAAAAATTACGGATCGAGATCTTTAGTTTACGACTCCCCAAGACCGAATCAACTGGATCCTATCTATGCTTGATGTTGCTCGATGAAAATAAGAATAAGACTGAAAAGCCTATAACTAAGAGAGTAAGCCCAATCACTTGAGAGTTCCTTTTGTTTGACCATTTCTTTTCAATAGCTCCAAGTATATTCATAGACACAAGCCTTGACTTGTCTTCTTGGGGTTGTTTGCTAGTCCCAGATGGAATCCAAGAAATTAGCGATGAAAGGCAACCAGAAGGGAACATCCGAGGAGCAAACCAAACCAATTACACTCCTAAATAATAAGATGTCTTTGTAGACAATAATATTGGAGGGAAAAAAAAAGATAATTGAGAACAAATACAAAATTTACATGTTTATTAAAATTATCAATGAGTTGGATGATTTTAAATGCTTGGCTTAGTAAGTTTGGCAAACAAACACTTTTCAATATTTCTCGACATTCTTTGGTACTATTTATTATCTTATTATTATTTTTCATATATTTTTTACTATTATTTAATATTTTATTATTATTTTTTATCTACTTTTTATTATTATTTATAACACTTTTTAACACTCAAAAGTAACCTAAATAACTAATTTAAAAATTTTCACAGATCAATCTATTTAATTTATTTCAATTTAATTGACCTTGACCTCCCTCAATTTTTCAAATTTCAAATTTTTATTTAGAAGTATTATTTTTTATATAAGAAAGTAAGAATTTTAATTTTAATTTTTTGTTTAGAGGGTGATACAAGGAGCGGCGAGCCCAACTATCAATGGAGGAAATATCGTTAATATTTAGGTCATATTTATTTTTAGAGATGGAATAAAATGAAATAAAAAATATTATTATAAAATATTTTTTAATATTAATTTTGTTTTGAATTTTAAAAAATTAATTTTAAAATTTTATTATATTTTATAGAAAAATTAAAAAAAATATAATAATAAATTTGAGATCGTGAAGATTCAATTTTATTTTCTAAAACAAATAAACCCTCAGTTAATAATTTAATTTATTACAAATATTAAATGTACTGTGATTGGGTTGTAAGCCAATCAATGCTCATGCTTTGGCAACAATAAAACCCTAGTCCTCTCTAGTTTCTAGTTTGTCCCCCATTCCCGAAATTTTCAACCCCCCGCACACCCTCCCTTGCCCGCTTTCCTTCTCTTGTCAAGTCGCCATCTCACAGCCTCCCGCTCTCCGTCGATACCGTCTCGCTTGCCTTAAACGGTGTCTTTCCCACTCTATACTTTTTGTGTCGCTCTGTCGCCAAGTTGTAATTAGGGATCCCCTTATATATAAAGACGGTAATTTTTGTTTCAAGAATCATCGTACGTTTCTTCACTCTCCCGGTCATGGCTTGATTTGGGCTTCATTTTTTATTCTCTTTAGGAAATTTTGGCAACCTCCAAGTTCTGTTGTCTTAGAGCCTGCTATAATATAAAGGTATTTCTTTCCTAACTTTCAGGTTCTGTTTGGCTCTAAAGAAATCTGCACTATTAATTATGTTATTTCTATCCTTTATGGGGATAATAGACAACATGAGCCCATTACCTTCGTGGGTTTCATGTTTCACCTTTCGTACTTATTCTTAATTTCATGTGCTGTTCGAAGTTATGATGCACTATACTTGTTTGTTAAAAGGTTATGGATCTGTACATTTGAAAAGAATGTAATGTGATATGTTTTCAGAGTCTGTGCTGGTTATTTCTTGTGCTTCCATAAAAGGATCAGAAAGTGTCCTTTTTTCCCCTAGTGCTGCCCGCGTCCTATGCTTGGATGGGCTCAGAAAAACACCCTACGTTGATGGGTTTTCATAGGCTTTACGGGTGATTTTTTGCTTCTCTAGAACGAGCACAAAACACACTCAATTTCTTTCTTGATGCTGCATGTACCCATGCTAGATTGACTCTGAAACACCCCCTAAGTTTTCACTCTAGTGTTTTATCCTTGTCGCTTTATGTTTTATTTTGTACCTAATTGTTTTCTTTTTGTGGTTTATTTGTAAGATGGGTGGTAAGCCTAATACTGCAATTGTGTAATCAACAGAAGTATGAGTCATGGAATCTGTCGTTAGATTATTATATTAAAGTAGAATTTTTCTTCTTACTTGTATTCTTCTGGAACACGTTATTCTGCCTATCCTTTCTGTTGATCATAGGATATCATGGTGACAAGGCAGATACATTCTCTTTCTTTTCTTCTCCCACCTCTTCATCCCTGTTGTGTTCTTTTGTTGATTTGAATATACTTTGGTCTGTCAAATATTACTTGGAAGGTGAAGGTGTAAATATCATGTTGGATGATGAAAAGAATCAGACGGATTCCAACTGATTTTTTAATACACGATTAAGTAGCTAATGATAACGTTATTTCCTATTGTTTCCTTTTCTTTATGACTTTTTTCCCCCCTGCCTGTTTGATTGCGATTTATTTATAAAGATAGGTGGTATGCCTAATATTGCAATTCTGTGATCATCAGAACTATGAATCATAGAATCTATCGTTAGGCTATATTGAAGTAGAATTTTTCTTCTTACGTGTATTTGTTACAAGACATGTAATTCTGCCTTTAGCTCCGACTATCCTTTCTTCCTTCATAGGATCTCACGGTGACAAGGCAGACACATTCTCTTTCTTATTCTTCTCTCATCTCTTCCCCACTCGTGTTCTTTTGTTGATTTGAATATACTTTGGTCTGTCAATACTATTTGGAAGGCAAAGGTGTATAAATCATGTTGGATGATGAAAAGAATTAGATGGATTCCAACTGATTTTTAATACACGACATCTCAAGTAGCTACTTTTGAGAACACCATTTCCTGTTGTTTTCGTTTTTTATAACTGAATTTTTTCTTTTTTACCTGCTTGTTTGCTTTTTGTGGTTTACTTATAAAGAAAGGTGGTGCACCTAATATTGCAATTCTGTGATCATCAGAACTATGAGTCATAGAATCTATTGTTAGGCTATATTTAAGTACAATTTTTCTTTTTACATGTATTTTTTTACAAAACATGTAATTCTGCCTTTAGCTCTGACTATCCTTTCTCCCGTTCATAGGTATTCACGGTGACAAGGCAGATAAATTCTCTCTTTTTATTTGAATATACTTCGGTTTGTAAATATTATTTGGAAGGTGGCCGTGTATGTATGATGTTGGATGATGAAAAGAATCAGACGGATTCTCACTGATCTGTAAAACATGATATTATAAGCAGCTACTTCTGACAACACCATTTACTATTGTTTCTTTTTTTTTTTTTTCTTTTTTGATTTTGATAACTGGATTTTCTCTTTTTACCTACTTGTTTGCTTGTTTGATTTAAAAATGGGTGGTATGCCTAATATTGCAATTCTGTGATCATCAGAACTATGAGTCATGGGATCTATCATTAGGCTATATTGATGTAGAAGATTTCTTCTTTCGTGTATTTGTTACAAAACATGTAATTCTGCCTTGAGCTCTGACTATCCTTTCTGTTGTTTGTAGGATTTAATGGTGACAAGGCAGATACATTCTTTCTTATTCTTTTTCCATCTCTTCCTCTATCCCATGTTTTTTTGTTTGTATAAATATACTTTGATTTGTGAATCTTATTTTGAAGGTGGTGAATTTATCTGATTTTAATGCATGATATATCTCATAAGCAGCTACTTCTGACAACACTTATCCTATTGTTTCTGTATTTTTTTTCTTTTTTTTTGGTTGTGCTATCTGGATTTTTGTACGGAAAAAGTTGTTGATATTCTCACTGAGGTTTAAATTTAAGATGAATGATTGATAGAATGATTATGAGGCCGGTGATGTGAGAAATCTTATTTGCTACTCTTGATTGGAAATGATCCAGGTGATGCTTCTTATACACCAAGACCTCTGAGGCCTCCTCTCTTTTAACTTTTATCATATTTGATTAAATCGTTTCTTGTTTCTGAAAATTTCCTATTTTATAAAATACTTTCATAACTTTTTTTTTTGTTAAAAAATCAGAATTATTTTCCTATGTATATATTGTTTGACTAGGAAAAAGACTGGGCGGGCTTAGCCAACTGATGAATAATGCACTAAAAAGCTCCCAAATCATTCTACAACCTCTCACTCCCTCTCTATTGGAACGAGCACTTTTCTTATCTCTCAAGTACAAGTCTTGTATGAAGCCTCTAAAACACTATGATCACCATCTTTTAAAATTCTTCCTGCTCCTATTCTGTTTTCCTCAATTGATCAGCTCCTTAGGTGGATCTTTTGTATTCTTCTCGTGTACTGGTGTAACACCCACTTTTAATATGATACATTTTTACCTTGTTAAACATGGTTTCTCTATAGATCTGTGATTCTTATATTTATATAAAAAAAAAACAGAACCGTGATTCTTGAATCCATTTGTACAAATGTGATGAAGCCAAACCAAGTTTAGTTCCATTTCAATGAAGGTCCAACCTTTCTGATTCTCTCTTTTTGGTGAAGATCTGGTGGTTCTGATTGTCTGCTTCTCTTTACTGGCGATCCTGGATCTTTACTTTGATTTTCTCTCTCTCATGACATGATATAACATCTAATTAAAGATTTTATTCTCTTTTTAGTTATTACGTTAAATGTTGATTACCCAGAATGAATACCCACTTGAACCTTTTTTCTTTAGACTACCATGTCCGCTCCCCAATCAACATGATTATTTTTACTTATTAGAATTAGTTTTCTGCTTTGATACTTTTTCTTATTACCCTTAAAAATCTGCATCACCTCACACAATATTTCATACGCTTGAATGAAGCTTTGATTTTTTAAGGAAAACCTTTGTAGATCAGAAAATATGTTATGGATTTTACTGAGCTGATTTGAAGATGAAAACTCTCATTTATAGTTTTGTTTTATGTATGAATGATTGTATAGAAATCTCCTTTGATGTATGCATTGCCATCATGAAACTTTTCTAGGTTTAGAAATGGGTTTTGGTGGTGATCAATTTGTAATTTGTTTTGGTGGTTTATAGGTCAAAGAAATCTATAACGAATGGCGGATCAAGGAGACTTGGAAGGGAGCCAACCCATAGATCTCAAGAAGCATCCTTCTGGGATTGTCCCTACCCTTCAGTGAGTCCCTCTTTTTTTGTGCATACTAAGGTCATTTGGACTACCCTGATTGGTTAGTTGGCTAAGCTTCACTTGTAATCATGAGAACATAAAACCCAGACATAGGTAAAGTGTTGGAAGATCACGAAGAGGATGATGCTGACTATATGGTGCTGTGGGGCTCGTAGGTTTTATGATGGTCACTTGTACACCAGAAATGTATTCTATATGTCATTATGATTGGCATCTTGTGTAACAAAGTGAGGATATGTCAGTCATTGTTCAGATTGTTGAGATAATTAAATGTATTCTAATTCTATCCACTATGAACATTGTCTGACATTCAAGACCAATTCAATGTCTTCATAGTCCACGAAATCTGTGTTTTCTGCATTACAGTAGTTCAGATTTATTTGAATCTTTTTTTCTTAAAGGTGTATTATTACTTGTAGTTTTGAATCCACAAACGACAATGGAGGAGCTAAAGGCTTTTTTCCCCCTCAAAACTCTACTTGGGACAGCTTTTACAGGGCAAACTTGGGATTGTACCTTTTGTGCTTTTAATGATAAATCTCATTACCTAACAAAAAGAATGGAGTCCACATATCTCTATTTATTTTTATCAGAGTTATTTGACGATGAATCATCTGACTGCTTAAGAATCTAAGATGGAGTATGTTTAATATGATCCTGTAGCCATGTAAGACATACCCACTTACACAAACTCGCATGAGGTAGTATTGAGGTTTTGATAAGCCAAGATCTATGCCTTAGCATTATAATTCAGATGTGGAAGTAAACTTATGTATTTTACTTCCACCTAGTGCAAACGTAGGGCTTATAAGAATTCTCTTCATGTTGTGGTTAGTTCCTCTACATTACATGCTGTTAATATGATAGTTCTTATACCATTTATCACAATCCAGGGATGTTAACCGCATCCATACCATACTCCAAAAGGATTAGTTGCAACGATATCACTTACTTAGTTCAAATCGACCTAGATGTCCATATGGAAATCAGCATGTGCCTATTCTATGCCTGAGACGGTGCTGCTTTGACCATTTCATTATATATTATTAAGGTGGTGTTTACTTTTCAGGAACATTGTGTCAACAGTCAATTTGGACTGCAAGTTGGAACTTAAGTTGATTGCATTACAAGCTCGTAATGCTGAATACAATCCTAAGGTATGTGATTGCAGCCAGAGCTGTGTCTCTCTAATCAATTTTTGATCACTTAGGTTGAGTTGTTAAATTACTCTGCAGATTCTTTTTTCCCCCATCCAAGGGGGGAGCAGGGAATGAATTATGAGTTTCCTGAAGTCTTACAAGTTTTACAATTTTGTTTTGATCTCCGATCAAAAAAAGGTTTTAAAATTTTGTTTTGTTATTTTCTTGCAGCGGTTTGCTGCCGTAATTATGAGGATAAGGGAACCAAAAACCACAGCATTAATTTTTGCTTCTGGAAAGATGGTAAGCAAAGCATGTAGTATGATTTCTCGTAACTTCAAGAGTTTATATCATACGCTGTTTTTTAATACGTTAAATTAACATCCGGGTTTGTTTTAGTTGGTACTCTTGCCTTGTACGGTGTTAGTTCTATATCATTCTCTTGCTAGCTCTGTTAATGACATTTGACAAGTATGGTTCCCTGATGAACCAAAGGTATCCTTTTAGACGAACAGATGACTGACCTACAGTGGGCAGAATTCTTAAACCCATTCTCTAAGGTGAACTAAAGAGATCCTTTTAAGGTGTGTCTAGGAGCTGCTATCTGTTAGTTTGACATACTGTTAGCTGTGTATTATCAACATCTCTATGCCTGGAGTTGTAGAAATGAATATGAGCAATTGAGGTTTGGATAGTGAGTTGAGATAAAAGTTGAATAAAATATTGTGAAAAATTGTTTTTTAATATTTTTATTGTTTTGGGATTTGAAAAAGTTGAATTCTTTATTGTATTTTGGGTGGGAATTTGGGAAAATTGTAATGATTAAATTAGATGAGATGAGATAAGATGAAATGGAAGGTTCTATATCCAACCTAGCCACTTTTGTATTATTACTTAATGAGCATCCTGCATTCATAAAACTTTGGGGCAATATAAACTTTTTATAAAGGCCCCGGACTCACAATTGGCACGGAAAAAACTTTTGATGAAAGACTTCCACCTTGGATTTGTTTCTGTCTATCTACTACTCCCCTACCTTCTAAATCTCTTTACATTCCTTTTATTTTTCCCTATAAATAATATCATTACATCCTTAACATCAATGCAAAAAGCCACAATGCTACTTTTCGGATGGATCAGTTGAGTATAAATTGGGGGTGGTATTTATGGCCCAAAGGATAGCAGTGATGTGCATAAGTCAAGTGCTAGCTTCCGAAGTAAGGAATTTATTAAAAAAAAAAAAAAGCTAGCGCAACTTAAATAGGATACTGGAGCTTCCTTTGGTTGCCACAATCTTCTAGCTTGACTTCATGAGATTCAGCTAGAGCTGCGACCATTTAGAATCTGGTTTTATGAACTGATTCAGATTAAATGGCAATAGCTGTATATCAATAGCTGTATATACCAAGGTTTTTAATTTCATTCCATTCCTGGCCTGAATGGCCGGGATTTCTGTAGCCAGTGGAGTTTAGGTAGGTGTTCCGTTCTACGTCAAATTCTGGTCATTTTTGGATATTGCAGTCAATTCTGGCTGAATTCCGGTATTTCGGGCGCCAGAATGTGCGTTTTGGTTCAGAATGAATGTTAGTGGCATTTTGGTAAATTTCTTGAAACATTAGGACACACTTGACATTTTCTTTCCAACCTACCCACAGAAGCTTGCAGGCTATGATGAAGGCAAACACAAAGGACACACTTATAATTTCCGATTTCTTTTTTACTTGCCCACAGAGGCTTTCATGAAGGCAAATTATCCCCAATGTTTTTAATGAATCTAATCCCTAATATATCTACTGAGTCCTACATGCATATTAAGCAGATCATCATAATGAACAAAGGTATCATATTTTTTCTTCCTGAAATGTATGTTTTAAAGACTTGGATTAAGAAGTATTATTGAAGAGTTTAATTTGTAATTTTTTTTAGTAATTATGGAATATAGTTTATATATCAATTATTTGTATATATATAACATTATTTAGGGAGATGATACCATTGCAGTCGAACTACAGTTTATTTACAATTTATCATAAGTTCTTTCTTTTTGTTTTGAAAATGTCAAACACATCAAATCAAAGTCAAATTTAAAATAAATATTTGAAAAAATATTATTTTATCAGAAGGCTGTAGAAAAATTGTGAAGGGGTAGTTATTTTATCATTATATATATAATTGTCCATATAAGGACTATCCCGAAACGGTATACCAAAATGTACCGGTATTTAAATATTTCGTTTTAATACCTTAACCGAAATGGTTACCAAAACAGAATTCAAAGTTTGGTATATAGTCCCTACTCATGAAAGGCATTTTCCCTATCCATTTGTACCAGAGTAATAATGTTTGAAGAACTCTGTATGCCATTTAGTTGGAATTATGGTGCAACAATGAGGTTCTATTCCTATATGGCTATAATTAAATGAATCCACTATCTTAGCTTTTGTTCTTTTTTTCGGATTCAGAAATTTGGATTTTCTACTTTCAAACAGAAAGATATAATTGGTTTCTTCAGTTGGTTTTTATATAAAGTTGTTAATTGTTGTTAGTACTGGCATGCTACCATGATGTTTAGGTTTGTACTGGAGCTAAGAGTGAACAACAGTCAAAGTTGGCAGCACGGAAGGTAATTGATGCCTTTAAAATTGCATCCAGCTGCATACACAAGGTTTTTTAGAATATATGTTTTGCAGATATGGAAGACTGGCCAGCACCCTGTACCTTGCTTGGCTTTGAGATTTTTTAGTTTCAGATATCTAGGCTCTTCAAATTACCACCTAAATTCTTTCATAAATTAAGCATGCCCATACCCATAACGGGTAGACAGTTCCAACCAGTATCTCCATTGGCATCCCATTGGCATCTTGGTCTTAGTAGAGAGGAAATTTGACTCCTTTATAATATCATAGCCATAAACCTGTTTTTATAGGCAAGAGATAAATATTATTGATGTGAATGAAGTAGGCATAGCCCAGTACACGGACTATACAAAAGAAACGCGTAAATACATTCTATGAGCGAGGTACAGGGTGCTGGCCATAAACCTGAAAATTGTCTACTGTCTAGATCTTACGGAGCCACCAATACTGCTTGTAACATTAAAGCATCTTTTGTTTTTTTCTCGATCTTACATGGTACCTCCGGTTTTCAGTATGCTCGAATTATTCAGAAGCTTGGTTTTCCAGCTAAGTTCAAGGTGTTAATTTTTGTGTAACTTCTCCCTCTCTCTCTCTCTCTCTCACACACACACACACACACACACACACACACACATTTATATTCATATAAAAATAATAGATACTTCATATGCAGCTCATTAAACTACGAAGCTTTACTTTTTGTTTGACACTGATGATTTGCACTGTTGTAGGATTTCAAGATTCAGAACATAGTTGGTTCTTGTGATGTTAAATTCCCAATAAGGCTTGAAGGACTTGCTTATTCCCATGGTGCCTTCTCAAGTGTAAGTGATGGCAGTGTGTCCATCTGTGTTCTTTCTGCTGAAATATCTGGGTCATTATTGGGTATTTGTGTTGGAACCATTCATAAAAAAAAGGGGTATTTATGTTGAATTATACATCTTTGGAATGTTCTCACTGAAAAGATAGTCATTGGAGTCTTCTCCTTCCTGACCATTGTAGTGTGGGTTGTGCACGCCTACCTTATTGTGGGGTCTTCTTGAAATAATTGATTGGAGTATGGGTCGCACACACCTATCTTATTGTAGGATCTTCTCGAAAGAAATTTTTTATGCTGATCTTTTTCTTTATCAAAATTTTAACCGTATTTTGAACTTCTTAAAATTTAGAGAATGGTGATTCCCGTACTGACTGTATTTTGGTTGTGATGGCTAGTATGAACCAGAGCTATTCCCAGGCTTGATCTATCGGATGAAACAACCAAAGATTGTGCTGCTGATCTTCGTGTCGGGAAAAATTGTTTTAACAGGAGCTAAGGTGATGACAGTAGACTTATTTTGTTGTCCTTCATGATTTTGTATGCCATTATGGTTGGTCACCTAATAGGCTAATAAGCATTGTTTCATTTTCAATTCTTAAGGTGAGAGACGAGACATATACAGCTTTTGAGAATATTTACCCAGTTCTTACAGAGTTCAGGAAAAACCAGCAATGGTATGACACTTGAATAAATTTGCTTTGGTTGAGATTTGACTCTTATTTATGGAAAAGCTATCCTGTATCTTTTAACTAGGGTTAATTCTTAGAACCCGCAAAATTGGGGAAGTTTTGCTGGGGATGTTCTGGAGTTCTTAAATTATTGCCCTATGATAATGTTCTTGATGTTCCTTTGCTTATCACTGAGTTGTGTGTGCCAGGAATTAGAGGATGTTTAACATCTGGTTTTTCGGGTCCATTCTGTTAAATTGCTAGGAAGAAACAAAAAGTACATTTGGAATATTTAGACTTGTAGGGGTTGACATGGGTACTACATGTCAACCCTTACATTTGAAAGTTAAACCGGTTTTTCTGTTCACAGAAACTTTTGTGCGATCAAATGGAGCACCGTGGACTGCAAGATAGTTTTGGTCGTGTAAGATTTTCAACTTGATTATTGATAGATGGGTTTTAATTAAATATTTCTGTTTGCTGTAACAAGTTTAAGTTAGTACATTTAATCTCTGAACGGATAGGATCCAAACTTCCCCAAGGGTCCTGATAGGGAAATTCTGTCCTTGGCTCATCTGTGTCTGAACAAAAAATGTTAACTGGCTGTTATTGGAATTGAGAATGCAATGGTGTCCAGAAACAAGGTGAACTAATCTCTTTTTGTGTTCCATTTAATGTAGATTTTGTAGGAGAAGGCAGATTATGTTGCAGAGAAGTTTTCTAAGGCGGAATACCCAACCAATGTAGCCGCTACTGAGTCTGAATTGAATTGTAAATATTGTTCTCTGGCGGTTAAGTTAAAAAGATATGTGCAGTATCATTTTTTTGGTTCAGATGTTGTGCCTGGGAGAACCTGTTAATTAGAAATTGCAATGCTAAGGTGAAAAATCAAATGAGGGGGGGGGGGGGGGGATAATGATATTTCCGTTAATGTGGAGCGTTACGGTAATGTAAAGTGAATGTTTTGGCCATTTGTTATTTTGCTAATAAATGCAGCAGCAGCAGCAGTTTTGGTCCTTACAAGGCTCCAAGATTTTGATAAAAACCAAAAGATATGTGACAAAGCTTGGTTCTCAGGTGTGGGGTGGGGGGGACAAACAAGGATGGCCAATAATGAATTGCCGACGAGATTGGCAAAAAAGTATCAGACAGAAAGAAGAAAGAGACTAACTTAGAAAAAGAAAATGCAAAAAATAGAATTTTAAATAAAATCTAACTATTTAGTTTGTTGTTATATTGGGCTTCAATATATGATACATCAACCCAGCCATGCAATATGCATGTGGTAGACTGGTAGGTATCTTGGGTCTAGACAATGCTGAGCACATAAGAAATATATATATATATATGCCATTACTTAAAAAATAATATGTATAGAACTGCTCACTATTCGACAGTGAATAATTATTTTCGTAGTATATACAAATGCCATATATATATAAATATATAAATATATAAATATATATATATTATTTTCAACAATAGTACATCATTACGCAATTGATTAGAATTAATTTAGTATCCCTATTATTAATTAAGAACAGAAGAAAAAAAAAAAAATCTTGGCGAGGGTAATAGTTTGTGGATGAATTTTTCGTCACAAAAGATTTTGGTCCTAGACTGTTTATACACACATATAAACGGTAATCTGTAATGTGTTACTGTTTATATATGCGAGTGCAATAATATGGCTTCTTCCAATATTTTCTCTTTGTTACTTATACCCCAAACCCACCACAAGACTTGAGCAAACCTTTTAACTAACTTGGATCTCTATTCTCTAGGCCTTTGGATTAGAAGTGACATGTGATGATTTCATTTTAATTTTATTTTATTATTATAATTTTTTATTTTAATATAAAATATAATAAATAATTTAATTTTTTTAATTTTTAAAAAAATCAAAAAATTATATTATAATAATATTTTATTTATAAAATTTCAAATTTCATCTAAAACTATCTTATCTCAGCTTAAAATTTTATTCCTAAGTCATTCATTAAATGGGGGTTTTGCATGAGTACTACTGATATATATATATATATATATAATAAACAGATGACAAGATCAATTAAAAAAGAAAATTTTGCCAATTACGCATATATATTATTAATGCAGTTTCTCAAATTCATTTATACCGGCCAAGAGAATTAGAATAATATTTTCCTCGAGAGATCAAGAAATATTTGGTTGAAGGTAACATTGTGTACTTGATGGTAGTAAGCGTCTGCTTAAAACCTCTTATGGATAGGAGTATTTGGCATCCCAAGGCTTTATAAAGTACAAAATTAAAGCATATTTAAATAATAAAATGAGATGAAAGATTTGTGAATAATCATGAAATTATTTATTAGTAATAATAAAATAATTTTAGTTAAAGTTTTAATTGAATTTTGGAAAAATAGAGTAAAAGTTTAATAAACATATTATAAATTTAGGATTTTGTTAGAATATAATTTTTAATGTTAATTTTTGTTTTGGAATTATAAAAAATTGATTTTTTTGTGTATTTATATAAAAGTTTGGAATAGTACTTATAATGATTAGTAATGATTATGTAAAAAAGTATGAAAGAGAAAGTGAAAGTTATTTATTTTTTAGTAGTATTTGGATGTTGAGATGGTAATATTTAATTTTATTTCATATAATATTTTGATGTTGAATATTTTAATTCTTAGAGAGATTTATTTGAAAAATAATATTTACTTTTAAACACATTTAAAGCATAGGAGAAGATAAATAAAGTATTTTTTATTTGTAGTCATTGATATTCCCTAAAAAGCTTGTGAAAATTTTAAATTAAAACATTAGATAAAACTTTTAACTAAAACATTAGATAAAGTTTTTGTTATTATGATTTTTGTGAAATGCCTATTTTCTTTAAGTTTTGAGTTTATATTATATGTATATTTGTGAAATGCCTAGAGGCTAGAACTGCAAATATCATTTATTATTTATGTTTAAGATAATTCCGATCTTTTTTAACTAAATGAAATTCAAGAGAAAACCATCAGACTTAGTAAGACTAGCATTCCCATCCGGTGCTCCACAATCCCATTTTTCCTATAATTTGAGGTAACTTTTAGGAGATTGGTTAACAACCCCTACATCCGAATTCCTATCTTAGGACAAAATTTTAGGGGATGAATAATAGTTCCTCAAACATAAGAAATCACTATTCATCTTTTAAATAATTTTGATCAAAATTTTATTCTTTTCAATTAAATTAATTCTTATTCCAATCATCTACACTATCTTTCATAACCATATTTGTTATAGTTTTAAATAATATTTTTAAAAATAATTTAAATAACTAAAAAAATTGAGTAATTAAATTTGTAAATGAAAGTGAGAGAAAAAAATAATAAAAAGGTAATAGAGAAATATTATTTTAATAAAATTGAGAAATGATAGAGAAAATATGTAAAAGATTTTTGAAAGATAAATAAAATTTAGAAAAAAGTTTAAGGGAATGTAGTTTTTAGTTAAATTATAGAAAAAATTGTAAAGAATGGGATGTGGATGCTCTAAGGATAACTGCATGCAACCCAACCCGATTTTATCATCATGCTACACTACAAGTCTACAACATAGAAGGCCTTTATCCGCAAAATTTGCCAGATCCATATATGGACCATCCCCGCAAACTAGCTAGGTCTGAATAAAGAGGGTCTTGTCGATATTCATACTAGTGATTTTATTTAGTGATTTTAGTGTATGATATATATTTTTTATTTAAATATATTAGAAAAATATAAAAATGAAAAAATGTAAAAAAAAAAAATGAAAAATGAGTTTATAACTAGTGGGCACACTCAACGGTCAAAGCGGGGCTGATCTACAGCTTAGCAGCCCCCAAAATTTAAAAAAAAAAGTAATTTATTATATAAATAGATATAATTAAAATCACTACCTCAAAAAACTATCTCCCAATACTCAAAAGATTATTATTTGTTAGTTTATATTGAGAAAAAAATTGTCAAAAATTCTTAAAAGATGAATTTTATTCTATAAAAGATCATTGTCTAGCTTAATTTGAAGGGAAATCCTAAGTTTATTTATTTGTAATGGTCTCTAGTTAGTGAATTACGAAATATTAAAAAAAATTATGTTATAAGATGATTTATGAGCATATATTTTTTGTATACAATTTATGACGTATAATTATAGTTTTTTTTTTTCTTTCTAATTCGAAGAAACAAAAATGAAGAAGGAAAAATACGATTATTGTTTTTTATATAGTCATATGCAAAAAATACATATTATTTATACTCACATATCAAATATTTTGTCAATCGCCCTCCAAGCATTAGATCCTAATTCCATTCCTTTCTGTCCATCTTATAGTTGCTAATTCTATTGATAAATCTTACTCATCAACATACCATACAAGATTTTTTTAATTTTTAATTTTACTTTTTTTATTACTAAATGTGTGGTGTATGGATGATGAGTAAAACATTCTTTTAGTTTAGCCAAAAAAAAAGAGTCTAGTGTGTGCTTGTAGGAATGATGAATAGAAATTGTCAATTCTATTTATGTTTAAACCGTAATATTGAGCATTGATTAATCTAATTTATAACATTCTAAATTATCAATATCTTCCCATATAGAGACTAATTTTTCTTTTCCTTATGCTATTTAAAAAGTCTCAAGATAAAGCTGGACTCTTCGATCGATCATGATTTGATTAATTCAATGATTTTTATGCAATATATTTTTGACTTTTGATTAATATTCAGAAAAGTCGTAGAGATGGAACTACCAAAAAGCTGAGAACACGTACTCATTGTTGAACATAAGCATGGATCCCTACTATTGAAAATTACGTGGGCATGTGGAATCCATGCAGGAGAAGGGCCGATAGCGAAGAAGGGTTGTTGGCCATACGCATGCACGTACTAACTCTATAGATCTATTGTACTGCAAAACTACCGGTTTTAAATATTTGTAAGTTACAATTATTTTAACTTAAAAATTAAGAGGGGGAGCAAGCAATTGCAAGGATTTGAAGTCTTCGTGCTCGATCTCCATATATAGAGCATCCCTCTAGTTCTCTGTTTGCAGCTTCCTTGACCCCGGCCGGCCCCCCTGCATTTAAATATTTATAAATATATATATATATATATAGGTATCACATTACTATATATCTTCCTCAATTACTCCCATGATTTGAGTTGCAGTCGACGACGTCTGCAGGGATAATATTACTACTAAGAAAAATACAGATAGAGAGAGAGAGAGAGAGAGAGAGAGAGAGAGAGAGAGAGAGATCATGGGAAGAGCTCCATGTTGTTCAAAGGTTGGGTTGCATAGAGGTCCATGGACTCCTAGAGAAGACATATTGCTTACCAAGTATATTCAAGCTCATGGTGAAGGTCACTGGAGATCTTTGCCCAAAAAAGCTGGTAATTAATATATTTATATTTATATACATAATTGATGTCATGAAATTCTGTCTTAATTGTATATTCCACTTATATATATATATATATATATTTGTTTTTCTTCTTTCTAATCAGACAAGAAGTACTGCCTTTTTCGATCCTTCTTTTAATTGGGGAGAGTGCCGGGAGGTTTGGAAATGACCATTTTTAGTTTTGGCGGACCGAATTAAAGTCTATTATTCAATATTCTCAGATTTTCTCAACATGACATTTCACTAAAAAATCTTGATTAGATCTTTATGTTCTGAAAAATTATGTGCTTTTTGAAGGCCTTCTAAGGTGTGGAAAGAGCTGCAGACTAAGATGGATGAACTACCTAAGACCAAATATAAAGAGAGGGAATATCACCCCTGATGAAGATGACCTCATTATTCGATTACACTCCCTTCTTGGCAATCGATGGTCCCTCATTGCTGGTAGGCTTCCTGGTCGTACAGACAACGAGATTAAGAATTATTGGAACACCCATCTCCGTAAAAAGCTCAAAGCTCAAGGAACAGACCCAAACACCCACAAAAAGTTGATCATAGAAGATCAAGAGCTAGGACTCGGCCAAGATCATTCAAAGATCAGCAAGAAGAAGAAGAAGAAGAACAACGTCAGGAAACAGGTGGTCAAGAACAAGATCAAGAGCATCCAAAATATTAAGAACCCTGATGTAGAGCCAGTACAGATCAAGCCAAAGGTCCATCTCCCAAAACCAGTACGGGTTACTTCTCTTTCGATGATTCCTTATATGATTCAAAGCTTCGAACGCAGTACAATATTTAATAAAGAAGGATCATCATCATGTACTACTGGCTTTGGTTCAAAAGTGGAAGATATTTTTAGTATGTCATCTGATACCAAAAATGGTGAAAATATTAATGGGGTAATTGGCGGCCTTCTTAATGATGGTGTTGATCAAGATCATCAAGATTATCAAGATCATGACGGTACTGATCATATTGTTGCCATGAATGGCTTGGGTTTTGAGAGTTGCCAGTACTCTAATTTAGCTACAGGAGACAAGTCTTTAGAGAAGCTTTATGAGGAGTATTTAGAGCTCCTGAAGACAGAAGAAAACCATGATCATGAATTAGATGCCTTTGCAGAATCATGTTTAGTCATCTGAAAAATTAAGGACGAGATTTAAAAATAAAAGGGAAGTTTGGAATTAATGTCGAAGATGCATGCTTAATTATATATATGATTTCACGTGCTTAATTACCTTGTAAACAGCTTAATCGATTATTAGCTTATGAGAACCACTATTTTAATAATATTGGTTTTGACGTCTATATGCCATCGTAAACTCATGATGTTATTAATATAATATAATTAATGAATATTGTGGTAATTAATCATAATCATGATATACACATTTGTTGTACGTCGTTTACTTTTGTGACATCATAATATTCTGTCTGTTTTCCGTCGTTTACATGCTGCACATTCTACACATGGATATTTGGGGCTACTGAGATAGGTTTTTTTTTTTTTCCTGTAAAAATTAGTTTTTTGAGGCAAAATAAGATCGATAGGTAGCAAACGAATAATTAAAAGCATTCTTATCAAATTATTTAAAATTAAATTTTAAAAAATATAAATTTACATACATATCAAAAATTTTTGATCATGTTTAATAAAAAATGAAGAGAAAAAAGTGGAAAAAAAATTTAAAAATCTTTTTTGTTTTCAAAAGTGAATAATAAAACTAAAAATTTATGCAAATTTTTTATTGGATTGTCTAAAACTAAATTTAAAAAAGTATAAGTTTACACACATATCAAAAAAATTTGGTCATATTTAATAAAAAATAAATAAAAAAATTAAAGTACTTTTTGTTTTCAAAAGTAAATAGTAAAATTAAAATTTGTGCAAATTTTTTATTGGATTGTCTAAAACTAAACTTTAAAAAGTATAAATTTATACACATATAACAAAATTTGGTCATATGAAAAAAGTGAAAAAAAGAATAAATTAAGTACTTTTTGTTTTCAAAAGTGAATAATAAAGCTAAAAATTTGTACAAATTTTTTTGTTTTTTTTCTCTTATTTTTGATAAAATATGACTAAACTTTTTTGATATATGTGCAAATTTATACTTTTTGAAGTTTAGTTTTAAATAATCAAATAAGAATGCTTTAACATTTTACAAGGTACTCAAAAGGTATATATTTATGGAAAAGCATCAGAAATGCTACCGATTATTATTATATTTTATATTAAATATTTTTTTATTGTTAAGAAAGTGTTTTTAAATAATTTTCTGAATTTGTTTAAAAATTTAAACTCGATGGCTGTAATAGGATCCTATATTTATAGTGGTAATTTGTCGTTAATAAATTTTGGAAAACGCCAACTTTTGTTTTTTGACAAAGAGACGAAGTTCGTATATTCAAGAGTGATTCATGCCCAAATTTATTGCTAAACATCACTTATAACAAAGGAAAACCATGATAAACATTCAAGACTCAAGAAAATTACAAAAAAAAAAAAAAATCAAAGAGAAAGACCAACCCAAGTGCTATCAAGTAACAACATATCCCAACAAAAACAAGCAAGGCCAGCAAAACACAAACCACAAACGAAGGACCTAAAACTGAGAATGTTTGGACCGAGAAATGATAGTTATAATCGTAGAGTTGTAAGGAGCGTGTAGTTATTTTTAAAAAAAATGAATATATATGGAGCCTATATGGAAAAAGGCTAATTTTTTTTAATAGTAGACCTTACTTTTTTTTAAAATGATTGCACGGCATTTATGACTCCACAAATATATGTAGCATTTGGATTTAACGAAATAACATCCGATCTTATCCGATCGAAAAATACCTTTTGAGAGGAGCTGGTAATTTCGAGCAATTATTCCACGTTTTAGGGCCGGTTTGGATTCATAGATGAGACGAACTTGTCTTATTCATTTGAAACTCATCGTTACACTTTTTCAAATTTCTATACAAAATACAAATTTTAATATAAATTTTTTAAATTTCAATACATATTTTTTAAATCTTAATTCAATTTTTTCAAATATTAAAATAATAATAATATTAAAAAATAAATTAAACTCATCTCATCTCTTAATTTAAATCGAACTTATTCGTACAAAAAACGCCAACTTGTAGCTAGCTAGTGAGGTAATATTGATATTACCCATTATAAAAATAAGAGTTTTCTTACGGTTCAGTCCAACCGGACCCCCTCCCCTTTTGTAGCCCCTATCGTTGTTGGCGGCGATGGGAGACACCGCCCACCCATAGGGACCGGAGGGAGCCAGCGATCTCACTCTTGCGATGACGAGTTTTGGCGACTTCCAGTGTGCCTCCGACAGTCTTAAACTTGAAAATGGGTCTGAGTGTCGCCCACTTCCGCCAACGATGACGGGGGCTGGATGAAGCCGAATTTCTTTTAAAAATTCATTTTTATTGTATTTTTTTATTATATATTTTTATATTTTTTATTATATTTTTATATAAATTATAAGAAATTAGAGAATGAGCCGCACCACAACATCACTCTAAAAATAAAGAAAAAAATTAGCAGCAGCCTGATTAGTGCAGCTTTTTATATAAACAGTAATTTCACTATTTATCTAAATAATAAAATTATTATTAACGTAAGACGCTGTCGTGCCGGCTGCTGACCATCACATCTCAAAAATAAAACTCGAGATCAATTTCAAATGATTAAATTCCTGTGGAAAAGAATCGCAAGTCTATTCGAGCGGAGAATGCGGAAAAGAATCGCCATGTCACCTGATCATGGCGAAGTCCCACGTCTCCAAATGGAGATCGTGGGTTCGATTCCCTCCCCAATATTAAAAAAAAAACAAACAAAATAGTACGCTCTTTTGGAGCCATTTCAAATAAGAAATGTTAGAAAAAATTATAGCGGAAAAATACCTCAAGTTCAACTTCAAAAATTGCTCCACAAGTTTTTCCAGATTGATAAAACACCGGCGTTTCCTCTTAGTGGTTAGTGCACTACATAGTATAAAACTAGAGTGACACTAAATAAATCCACAGCCCAAAAAAATTGTTTCAAGAGAGAACAAATGAGAGAGAGATTTTCACTATTTTTTTCAGATTAGTTCCCAGAACCAAAAGGAGGGGGGCTATATATAGTCCCCCTACACGACTGGCCTTAAAGGCCAGCCATAAATACATGTAAAACGCATGGCATAAATGCCATGCGTTTTACGTTACATGTTACGTAACGCATGGCTTTAAGCCATGCGTTACCTACATGTAACGTAGGGGAGGCAGGAGGTCTGGCCCATGTGGGCGCCTCCCCCCCCCCCCCCAAGTTATTACATCTCCCACTCGCACACAGTGGACATGACCCCAGGTCTGCATCTCTCTAATGTTCTCAATCTTATTCACACAAGTAAATAGGCCGTGCGACCACCAAGCACATCTACATAAAAATGGGAGTACATACACCAAATCTCTCCCAGAGAAGACCAGCATAGTAACATCCCCGAAGTGTATGGTCATGTCCTAGACTTATTCGATCGCATCAAGTCAAGTATTTTCGAACCCTCTTGAGTTATATAAACTCAGAACAATGCTTGACTTTTTCCAAATCATTTCAATGTGTTCACAACTTTAGCCGCTACCAATATGCAGCGTCATAGTTTGACGTCAGCAAACACTATCGAAGATGCGATATCGAATAATCTTCCCTTTGTACTCATATCATTCAACTTTGGTCGAACCGCTTTCCCAGCAATGCCTCTTTAAACCGTATTAATCATGGTCATAGACAACATGCCAAAGTAGCAGACATCACAACCTCCATCTCGTGACATAGTCAAAAGTAAAGGACACTTAAAAAATGAGACTCACACAGTGAGAAAGAGGGGAACCATTTACTCACTTACTCATTTGGTCGAATAAGCACATGTAGTATGAAACACATGCTACGGTGGATTTCTCTTTCTTAAAGAGCGTATGTCTATATCAACACCGTACAGATCTTAGTCTAGCCGCTGCTTAAGCGTCTAACCCGAGTTCCTCTATTTGCTCGCCTCCAAGGCGTCAAAGAGGATCTCACATCTGGCTAATCTCAGGCTACATGGATGGTGGGTAATCCATTCACAGTCTTCTCAAAAAGACCTCATCTTAGCTCCCACTAAAGCGACATATCTTTGTGTTAACTAACTTATCCCTTTGGACAAGTACTTAGGGTCACAATGTCTCATCTCTTCTCACTACTTAAGCGCTAGAGGCGATTGCTCGTGTGAGTGAGCCAATCTTAGCCTGTTGACATATCTTGTGTGTGTGTATTAGTAAAAGACAATACGATAAAGACAAGAACTGAATCATATTGTATTAATATCCCAAAGGAAATGTTACATCTCAATGTTATTTGAAATACAAATTACATTTACAATCTACGTAGTCCTAGATTCCTAACATGAGCCTCATATACATCTCGTGCAATAGGCTTTGTTAAGGGGTCAGCAACCATGCGACTCGTAGAAAGATGTTTCAGAACCACTTCCTTTTGCGCTACCATATCTCTTATGTAGTGATATCTGATATCTATGTGTTTGGTTCTTCCATGATATTTTGAGTCCTTAGCATATGCGAGAGCTGCCATGCTATCACAGAATATTGTCACCGGATCTGAAGTATCCGTGCCAATGTCTAAATGCTTGAGGAACCTCCTTAACCAAACAGCTTCTTGAACCGCTGCAGAACATGCTATATATTCTGCCTCCATGGTTGATAGAGCTATGCAGGGTTGTTTCTTGCTGCTCCATGTAATGGCGCCATTGTTTAGCAGAAAGACATACCCTGTGGTTGATTTACGCTCATCTAGGTCACTGCCCCAGTCGGCATCGCTGTAACCTCTTAGCTGCAAATCTGAACCTTGATAGCATAGCACATAGTCTGCGGTTCCCTTCAGATATCGCATAATCCTCTTGACTGCTTTCCAGTGAGCCAGTCCGGGGTTAGATTGGAATCTACTTACTAAGCCAACTGCATAGCATATGTCAGGCCGAGTACACATCATTGCGTACATCAGACTACCCACAGCATTAGCATAAGGGACACGGGCCATCTTTTCCTTTTCTCTTTGAGTCTTAGGACATAACTCTTTAGATAAGTTCTCGCTTTTCGTGACAGGGGTGTCAATGGGTTTACATTCACTCATTAGGAAGCGTTCGAGAACTTTCTTTATGTAAGTCTGTTGGGACAAACAATATTCTCTTTGAGCGATCTCTATAGATCTTAACTCCCAGAATGTATTCTGCCTCACCCATATCCTTCATCTCAAAATTGAAGGATAACCACTCTTTTGTGGCGACTATCAACCCTTTATCATTTCCAGCTAGTAGTATGTCGTCAACATATAATGACAACATAATGAAACTCTTCTTGGATCTTTTGACATAGACACAATGGTCCTCTGTGATCATCGTAAACCCATTCGAAAGAATGGCTCGATGGAATCTGAGGTACCATTGCCTAGATGATTGTTTTAGGCCATATATAGATCGTTTGAGCTTGCACACTTTGCGCTCTTGACCTTTGACCACAAAACCCGTTGGTTGATCCATATAGATCTCCTCATCTAGTTCTCCATTGAGAAATGCTGTCTTAACATCCATCTGGTAGAGTTCCAAATCCATGTTTGCTACTATAGCTAGAATCAGACGAATTGAAGCAAACCTCACGACTGGTGAAAAAGTTTCTTCATAGTCTATACCCTCCTGTTGGGTATATCCTTTCGCCACTAAGCGAGCTTTGTACTTATCTATTGATCCATCCGACTTGCGTTTAACTTTAAGAACCCATTTGTTCCCAATAGTCTTACACCCTGTCGGTAGATCAACCAGATCCCAGACCTGGTTAGTTTTCATAGACTCAATTTCATCATTAAGAGCTTTCATCCACTCATCTTTAGTAGAAGATGAGAGAGCCTCATGAATTGTCCTAGGCTCATCATCATCATGCGGAGCTACCATAAAAGCTTCCCCTTCAATCTCAAAACGACGACGGGGAAAACTTTCACGTGTGCTTCTACGCGGCTGAGGTTGTTGTGATTGATTGACAAGTGGTGTGCTCCCACTCGGATTTAATTCCTTATTTGTAGGAGCTTGAAGAATTTCTTCCTCATTCTCAACTAAATTCCTTGGAGCACTTTCTTCTTGTTCCATAATCTCATGAAGTTCTAAACTCCTATCAACCTCACCTCTACTTGGAAATTCATTTTCAATGAAGTCCACATCTCGTGATTCAATTTCAGTCATACTTCCATCAGTTTGTTCACCTATTAACACATACCCTTTAGAGTGTTCTGAGTACCTTATGAAGATACACTTCTTCCCTCTAGGGCCTAATTTCCCATATTTATGAGAAAGATCATGAACAAAACCCGTTGAACCCCATGGCCGCAAGTTACTCAAATTGGGTTTCTCGCCGGTCCATAGTTCATATGGGGTGGAAGTTACTGATTTGGAGGGCACTCTGTTAAGAATGTAGGCAGCAGTTAAAAGTGCATCCCCCCAAAAAGAAATTGGTAGGTTTGCTTGCGCCATCATTGACCTAACCATCTCAAGCAGTGTACGATTTCTCCTTTCTGCCACGCCATTTTGTTGCGGCGTACTCGGCATCGTTAACTGTCTTTTGATTCCTTTTTCATCACAGAGCCTTTTAAATTGCTCAGAGAGATATTCTCGTCCTCGGTCAGTTCTTAGAGTTTTTAAACTCTTGTCTAACTGATTCTCAACCATTCTTAGATATCGTCTAAAACACTCCAATGCTTCAGACTTATGGGAGATTAAGTAGACATGACCATAACGTGAAAAATCATCTATAAAAGTGATGAAGTAGACACCCCCGTGTCTTGCCCTCACACTCATTGGACCACAGATGTCAGAATGGACTAATTGCAGTGGAAAAGATGCCCTATTGGCTTTTCCAAACGGTTTTCTCTTAGCTTTTCCCATTAGACAATGTTCACATGTGGGCAAGATGACCCTAGCGAGATTGCCTATCAGGCCTTCTCTAGCTAACCGAGTCATTCTATCTTGTCCTATATGGCCAAGCCTAGCATGCCATGTATGTGAATCCAAATTATCAACAGATGAAGAAAGAAAAGCAATAGATTCATTTATATTAGAATAAACCAAATCTAATATCATAAAACCGTCTTGCAGAAAAGCATTGCCATAAAACACATGGCCCAAATAAAAAGAAACATTATTGTTTTCAAAAACAATTCGAAAACCAAGTTTTAATAGAGTAACAACTGAAAGTAAGTTTCGTCGGATTTCGGGAGCGTATAGCACATTGTGGAGGAAAAGAGTGCGGCCACCCCGCAAGTCCAGCTTGTAGGTACCAAGTCCTAGCACCTCCACGCTAGCTCCATTCCCCACCTTGATATCACGACTCCCAGCTGGAATTCGGCGATATTCCACAAATCCGACTCTATCTCGCGCTATGTGCTCGGTCGCTCCTGAATCAACAGTCCACACAGGATAGGAGTGAGCAACCATCACATGGCTAGTTACAAAAACAATACGAGAGAAGTTAGAGTATACCTTCTTCGGCTCAGTGCAGTCACGAGCGAAGTGGCCTTTCTTTCCGCAGTTGTAACACTCTAATTTTGACTTGTTCTTCCCACGCTTGCCCCTTTTGTTGCGCTGAGAAGTTTCTGACACCTTCTTAACTTGTCCAGCAGCTACCCCATTCTTGGATTTCCAACGCTTAGGCCTTGATGCCTTGCCTGAACCAGAATTAGCCACATAGGCCGAATGATTGGGCTTAGCGGCCTCTAGGCGCTCAGCCTCCAATTCTAAGTGACGTGAGACATCATCAAAATTTTTTATATTCTCATTATGCGTCAGATTCTGGCTCATGTTCTCCCAAGAACTTGGTAGTGATCTTATCACTGCCTGGACTTGTTGTTCATCAGTCAGGTCGTTTCCTGCCGTCTTAAGTTCGCGGATCATGGTTGACATAGCCCTAAGATGCTGCTTCATCGTATGGTCAGAGCGCATCTTATAGGAGTCAAACCTCATGGTTAATCCACGTAACCTAGTGGCCGAAGTTCCACCAAACTTCAACTTCAAGGCCTCCCACATGCTTTGGGCAGTGTCATAGGACTCGAACTCACACATTAGATCATTGTGCATGCTGCTTAACATTATTATGCGCGCGCACCGATTTTTCTTAGCCCATTCAGAATAGGCTAATTCATCTAATCTGTGTTGTTCTGAGTCCCCTTCCTTGGGCTTAGTCAGGGAGTGAGACAAGGCCTCTACGACTTCTTGCTCATCTAAGACATATTGGATCTTGCGATGCCATATGTCATAGTTCTCCCCATCCAATTTCTCCCCTTTGTTCAAATCGGCAACAATACTCTTGGATGCCATTTCACTACAAAACGCAAAGGAGGGATATTACACACACACCTAAGAAATCTGCCGCGTCCATTCAAGCTAGAAAAAAATAATTTAGACATGTCGCAAGATCGAAAAATCGCTAAGTTTCAGAATCATCTCTTGCGCCACAATATCTAATTATTAAATTTCTAACCTAATTCCCGCGCAAATTTAAAAATATGGGAGATTTAATCATAAATCTCAACCATACTCCCACTATCTAAAAGTAGTCACCTAGTCCTAGTCACGCGTAGAGACAGATCCTACTAAAATCGCAGTAACCTGTTGGGCCAGTCTACAAAGACAGCTTCAACAACCACAGCAGCCTGTTGGGCCAGTCTACAAAGATGGTTCATATAAGACCATTACAGTCCATTTTTCTTATTCCATCAGTGCATTTACAGTTCTTACTGGGGTTACCATGGTGTTGTCGCTATACAGTGCATTTACAGTTCTTACTGGGGTCACTGCAATTCTTTCAGCCTATCAATCTACACTGATAACCATAACTAAGACTACTTAGTGGGAATTTCCTATTTTATCACTAGAATAAATAAAGGCTAATGTCAAATCATACAAGTCTAACATTTATACATGATAAAATAATAACACATTTACATGTTGTATACATACATGTTATCACATTTAATCAACAAAAAATTAAACATAATATCACATGTAATTTATCAAAAAAAATGAATATCATCAAATATCCACATGTAATCATATTTAATCTAAAGCATTAAATAAAATAAAAAAAACACATGTTATAACAGGAAATATATCTAAGCATATATTAAAACATGCCATTTTTTTTTAATCATTATTAAAATATATATATATATATATAAAAAAAAACACACTGGCACCATGAGATGCTCACGGTCCAGTGGTGGAGGGCGCATAAATATAGCATCTGGCCTGGGTTCGAAACCCACGGCCAGACTTTCCTCCTTTTTTTTTTTTTTTTTTTTTTTTAAAGAAAATGGGGCTGGGCCGTATAAAGACCCAGCCCAAGAATCGGACCCCCAAAAACAAATGGGCCGTTAGGCCCAAGCCCGACCCTTCAGCTGCCTTCTTCAACCTTCGGCCAGGGCACTGTTCACGTGAACAGTGCCCAATTTTCAGAAACGAAAAACAGCGCCCCAGGCCGCTGCCCAACGCCGGAAACCGCCGTACCATCACCGGAAACAACCTCCGGAGGAGGCTGGGTGCTGCCGCAGCACCCAGGGAGGTGCTTGCAGCACCTGGGAGGTGCGCGCAGCACCTTGCTGGTGCGTGCAGCACCACGGTGGTGCTGGCAGCACCCCTCTGGTGCGCATAGCACCGTCCTGGTGTGCGCAGCACCGAGGCGGTGCTTGCAGCACCGCTGGGTGCCCCACGGTGCACCATGCACCGTGGGCTCCAGGCGGTGCATGCAGCACCATGGTGCGCAGCACCACTGGGCGCGGTGGTGCGCGCAGCACCGTGGTGCGCAGCACCACTGGGCGCGGTGGTGCGCGCTGCACCACTGCACCGGCTTCGGCCAAATTTTTTTTTTTTTTATTAAACACTCAGCAGCATTAAAAAAAACACATTTATAATTTGCATGTATCAAAAAAAAACTGGAAGCAATTACGATTTGCTCTGATACCAATGTTAGAAAAAATTATAGCGGAAAAATACCTCAAGTTCAACTTCAAAAATTGCTCCACAAGTTTTTCCAGATTGATAAAACACCGGCGTTTCCTCTTAGTGGTTAGTGCACTACGTAGTATAAAACTAGAGTGACACTAAATAAATCCACAGCCCAAAAAAATTGTTTCAAGAGAGAACAAATGAGAGAGAGATTTTCACTATTTTTTTCAGATTAGTTCCCAGAACCAAAAGGAGGGGGGCTATATATAGTCCTCCTACACGGCTGGCCTCATAAATACATGTAAAACGCATGGCATAAATGCCATGCGTTTTACGTTACATGTTACGTAACGCATGACTTTAAGCCATGCGTTACCTACATGTAACGTAGGGGAGGCAGGAGGTCTGGCCCATGTGGGCGCCTCCCCCCCCCCCCCCCCCCCAAAGTTATTACAAGAAAAAAAGAACAGCTTCTTGGAAACGTAAGTGCTTCTCGCCTTCACGTTTCCCTATTTTTTTTATGATCATTTTTTTTATTATTTTAAAATATTTTTAAAAGATGTATTTAAATATATTTTTTTAATTATTTTTCTTTTCATATTTTTTTAATGTATTTAATTATTTTTAAAAATATAAAAAAATCAATACATTAATAATCACTTCCCTAATCATTAAACAAAATCAAAAATCCAAAAAAATCAAAATACAAAAAAATCTAATAAAAATACTAAATAGAGTGGACCTAATAGCATTTTCTTTCAAACTATAGATATTAAGATGTCATGTCATTAAAAATGAATACTTATAAATATAAGTACAGTAGTAATACTTTGAAATATAAAATAAACTTTACGATATTTACTCATATTTTAATATAAAAATTCTGAATTTATAAGCATATAATGCTTATAACACAATAGAAAAATAGCATTGACGCGAGGCAATTGGGATTTGTTGGATCATGCAGGCTATGTATTGTGGGCAAATCTCTCGGAGAAGGCAACTCTGGTACGGGAGGTAAATTAATCCCGCATCCACAGCGAGTTTTGTGGGCAACAGATGTGACTGTGTACAGCAGCAAGCCAAGAAACTGATCGGCAACACTATTTTCTAATATCATAAGTGTATACAGTATAGTTAAGAGCTTAGTCAAATGCCAGTGGAGCTATAATCTTTATTTACTTATTTATTTTATAAATAGGTGTGGGGAGACTCTAAATTGATTCTCTCATTACCAATGATTATGCCATCGAGTTTAAAAGACCTTGACAATAGAGCTATAAATTTAGTTAACAAATACTGTGTGTATAGTACATATTTTTTTTATTCACTTTACTAAATGGTTAGCTGCATTATTTTTTTAATATAAATTAATTATTTTGACTCATCACATTAATAAAAATATATAAAAATGACTGTATATAACAAAAATTATAATATTTTATTATTATAGAGAGTATAATAACTAATCTAATATGAAGTTGGAGCTTAAATATTTTAGTGAGTAGCCAGAAAGCTAAAAATTGAAATATCAGCCAAATAACTTTTAGGATAATTAATCCAATATTAGTGTTTTAGATTGTATTTGTGCGTAAGTTATTTATCTATTAAATGATTTGTGCGTAAGTAATTCTTATTATTTTTTTATTATTTTATGATGTGATATTAAATAATTGGAGATGATTTATTATATTTTATTTATAAATTTATTATTTATTATCACATTATTTTCGTATTTGTTGTGTCATTGAAAGCGGAGACACTTGGGTTTGTCTTCCTTGCCAATATTGTCATCACGTACGTGTATAAGTTCTATATTTTTATTCCAAAATTTCCTCCAAAAGAAAACGTGTTTATAGCACCATGTATATTCCTTTTGAAACATGTAATTAACATCATCCTTAATCATTATATTCAGAATTTCAGTCCATAATTTTTTATTTTTACAAAATAGCTAGAAGACATCTAATATATATGAGAGTTAAAACCCAAAATTCTACCATACTCTCATGCGTATCTCTTACAAATTAGGGCGTATCCAACTGAAATACATATATAAATATAAGGATAAAAACCAACTATATATATATATATATATGTAGAATCTACATAAAAAAATTCAAATATTGTATTCATCATAATTAGTCCAATCTTTTGTAGGAGATATCCATAAAAATGAATTTGTTTATCATAAAGTATGTATATAACTTTTTAAGCAAAAGCCTTGTTTTCAGGAAGTCGCATATATAATTTATCCACTGTCTCATTTTATTATGAGTAAATGAATATTATAATATATCCTCCTCAGGCCCCATTATGATCCCTCCAATTGTATTATTAATATATATAATTAAGTTTAATTTATCAAATGAAGAATAATACATCTAATAAAACATTTGTACTTTTTATTTAAAGCTAAAATAAATTATATATTTAATTGAGTTACTAAACTTTATTAAAGCTATCAAGAAAAATAAATAAAGGTGGCTCTACACTCTCAGCTAGCTCCCAGCTCCCAGCTCCCAGCTCCCACTGGGAATTGCCGTTAGTTATATTGTGGTTTTTTTTTTTAAAATTTATTTTTTAACACTTTAAAAAAAATTTAAAAATAAAAATCAGAATATTATTAAAATAAATTCCCTTAATCATTACATAAAAAATTAAAAAATAAAATATCCCAACAATAACACCTAGAAGGAATAGCATTTTTCAAAAAATAAACATGAAAAAGAGTAGAATATTTAGAGATACGATGGACTAATTACTTTATTAGTTGATGATATTGATGTTGAAATTTTAATTAGGGTTTGAATTATCCTAAGGCTCGATGGTAAAAGTATTTTATCTCAATTCATTTTATCATTATAATTTTTTTTAATTTTACATAAAATAGACAGACAACTTTTTTAAATTCCAAATTGACAATAATATTAAAAATAATATTCTAACAATATATATTTTTAAACTTTTATATCTATTCATCTTATCTTAACTTACTATCCAAATGACACTTAACTAAAAAAAATTTAAGAAAGTAATGATTAATTTGAGGGAGGTAATAATTTATTGGGAAGAGAAATATTGCTAATTCTCCATAGGATTTCTCCCTAGGATTTCTTCCCTTTTTTTTTTTTAAATACAGCTTAGTGCTTAAAATTTTTTTTTTAATGATATTACAAATTTTTTAAGTTTTTTAAAAATATTTAAAAATAGAAAAAAAAAGAATGAAAATTATGCTACATACTATGTAGATGTAGCACTGCTCTTCTACGAGAAATATAAAAATCTTCCAATCCAAAATTGTACGAATTATTTTTATTCTCTTTTTTAATTTTTATCTTTCCAATTTTAAATTATGACCATTTCTTTTATAAATGTATAAATTTATGCTTTTTAAAAGATAATTTTAAACAATTAGAATGCTCTTATTTATTACGTACATATAAACAGGCGAGGAGGAGTTCCATCTATAATATGTATATATGTACATATACCAATTATTGTAAGGTATGAATCTGAAGTACTATCTGACCATTATGAAAAATAAATAAAGAATCTTGTGTAGTCTCTATTCCATTTCTTAGTAATGTTGAATACCATTTTGTATATATATATATATATATATGTGTGTGTGTGTGTGTGTGTAAGTTGCGTGCTCCTTCGAAAAAAAATTAGGATCTATCTTGAAAAAATATAACTTTTTTTTTATGTGAATATCATATTTAACTCTTTTTCTCTAAGACAGTGGGCTGAGTTTTCATATTTCGGAACTGTAAATATAATTTTTATTCAAGTACTTTTGCCTCTGTTTGAGAAAAATTTGAGATTTATATAAAAAAAAATTAATTTTTTAACAGTAAATTTAATTTTTTAAGAGAGTAACTGCATAAGATTTACGCATCCTAAATTCGTATTTATCATTAATATCCATATTATATATATAAAATATATACACTCGCATGGGCGGAATCAGGATTTTGTATTTGGAGGAGCGATCGATAAAATGTGTGCTATATATAAATTTTAAAAGGACATGATAGAAATATCACATTTTTTCGTTATCGAACTCTCTAAACGTATTACTTTTCAAATTATCTGCGTAATTTAAAAAAAATCAATTTTTTACTTGCTCATATTATTTTTTGATTTAAAAAAATTATAGATCAAGAATAATCATAAAAAATTTCTAATAATTACTGATATACCAATATTAGATTTTTAACAAACTATATCTCGTAATCATACAATCAAGTTAGAGTGAAACTATAAGTAAATATAATTAATTAATTTTTCCAATCATATAAATTTATAACCATATTTTTTTTAGAATTAAACTGTTAAAGTAATTATGAGATTAGGTGATTGAAATTTGAATTTCAATAAAATTAAAAGTTAGAATAAAATTATGTGTATTGACATTTGGGAGAATACTTTTAATAAAAATTTGGAGGATAATTTTCAATTTTTTTTATAATTTAAGGAATAATTTAATATTATATATATATAAATATATATTCTTATGTATTATATATGAATTTTTTGAAGAATTTGGTAACTATGCACGAATGTAGTTAGATGAGCTCGTGACCAGCTTCTGTTCAGAAACTGGTAGATGAGAATATTTATTTCCTATTCAGAAATTTGGTAACCCTAGGATGGAACAGGTACAATAAATATATATATATATATATATATATTTATATTTGTGGACGGCAATAAAATCACGTGGCCACAACATGGTCCCGCAGCCCGCCCCACTCCCGCTTTAATTGATTGAAGAAACTATATTTATTATTTATGGTCAAGACTACATCTATCATTTTTGACATGTTTACAATTTTTATTTAAATAAAAAAAATATTGGTAGTAGTAAAATGTATAAATTTTATATAATCATTTAAAAAAATATATATATAAAATTCACATTAAAAAAATTAATTTTTTAATAATAGATCATAATTTTTTTAAAATAATTGTACAATATTTATATATTTTACGATTATATATAATATTATTATCAAATAATTTTTTGATACATTTGAGAGAGTGGTTTGAAACTTTAGACCTCTATTTTAAAAACTATGAATTATACAAATCACGTCACAGATCTTTAAAATAAATTAGTATGTGAGCTTATTGAGCAGAAAAGATTAAATAAAAACGGGGCGCCAAAAGTCTAATGGCCGCTTGATGGCGTACAGCCTAGCTTTCTGAACGAAAAATCCAAGTTCAAAACTCCCCATCTCATTGTATAATAAAAATAAGGAAAATGTTTAAGGGCCCGTTCTGGTGTCCATTGCGCCGCCCCCCCCCCCCCCCCCCCCCCCCTCTCTCTCCTCTTCTCCTTTCTTTCTTTCTTTTTTTTTTTTTTTTTGCTTTTTTGACTTAATGATTAAAAACTTATTATTTATTAATATTATGAATTTTTATTTTATTTTTTTAAATATTTAAGAGCAATTAAAAAATGATGTAAAAATAAATAAAATAAACATAAGAAAATAAAATACACTATTTAACGGCCCCCCTAGCAATATCCTAAAAATAAAAATAAAAGCATATATTTGAATCTTAAAAAATAAAAGAATTAGAGAAATGTATTTAAAAATCAAACTAACTGTCCTTGCTAGTAAAACAAATATTATAAGAAAAATGAACATAAATAATCAATGTACAAAAATGGTGAAAATAATTTGTTTTGGTTATTTCTATTTTTTTTAATGCAATATATTAATTATTTTTGTCCATTTTTTGTGGTGAAATGTAATTATATATATATATATATATATATATATATGGATGTATAAAAAATTGACGTAGTAAATTAATGAAAAGAAATAGTTTTTGTGGCCAGAGCTGGTTAATTTTCTGGGATTCATCCCCCACGGGCCCACACCACTGGGCACCGGCGACCGTCTCCCTCATTCTTAAACCCGTACGTAATCTGTTTTCCAATTTTTCAGTTATAGATTTTCAGTCCTTGGATTTATCCCAATTAGGTTTTGCTACCTTTTTATCTGTATAAAATGTGATAAAAATTTAATTATATTTTGTTCTTTAATTTTTCAAATTTTATTGTTTTCATATATTTATTTATATTTTTCAAATTTCAAATTTCAAATTTCAAATTTCAAATTTTTTTTGTTCTTTAATTTTTCAAATTTTATTGTTTACATATATTTTTTATTTTGTTTTTGCTCTTTTTAAATATAAAATCGCCTAATTACTTAACGAAGGGGTAAATTAAAATTTTAGGGTATAGTTTGGAGGATAAAACTCAATTTCTGGTTTCAGAATTTCATAAAAGTAGATGAATTGGAATAAAAAAATAATTGATATTTTTATAATTCTTGATTTATTTAATATGCATTCAAAGCATATTTGATCATGTATAACTTCATTTTGAATGATTGATCAAAGAAAATAAAGTTTGAGAAAAGCTCATCACTCCTAACCACTACAAGATTTTAGAATTTTTGCTACCAAATCTTTTCTCACGTCTAGCCATTGTGGGAAATAAAGGCTATTACCACCAACCTGATCCGCTGTAGTAAAAAATCACAAATGCCACAACTTCTCATGCAATGACTATGGATTGGTGGTAATAAGTACATTTTGCGGCAAATTTTGGTCCTTGCAAAAATAGGCTAACAAATCGCATTATGTTGCCTTATTTAACGAAAAGAATGAATCAACCGGTCTATACACGTCTCTCTTCTCTTAGTTCTCATTGAGCTCACTCTCATCGAAATCGAGCCCTCCTCGAGAAGTTTCGAACCCTAACATTCCTCATTCATCTTCTTTGATCGTCTCTCAGCAGCCCTCACTCTTAGTCAACCCCCTGGGAGATTGAGCCCCTTAGTCTCCCAATCCTAACCCTTTCTCTTTGTCTTCTTCGATAGTTTCTTAACCCTAGTCCAAGCGAAATTGATCCCTCAATCCCCAAGCCAGCATTCAAATATCGACAGCCCTCTCCACCAACGGAAGCCCTCCGTCCACTGATGCAAAGCCCTTCATCTACCGACACGAAGCCACCATCTCCACCGACGAAAGCTCTCAAATCTGAGGCAGGGTAATTCTAAGGTTTAACATACACTTCTTTTTTGTTTATCTGTTTACTCCATCTGTGTTTTTCCTTTGTCTTTGCTTGAAACTAATGGTGTCCTCCTGTAAATGTTGCCTCTCATGGCTTTGCACAACCCTCTCTCTCGACAACTCTAAACCCTTTTTACCAATTTCTTGCATGTACATGCAAATAGACTAAACCCTCACTGTTGAGAGTTTAACATTTGCATTTTTTTTTTCAAATCCTAGTGGGTTTTTTCAATTTTTCCTAGTTGGTTGCCTAAAAGTAGAGTGAGACTTTGAAGTTTTGTTCTTACATATGAATATAGTATGGTTTGCTTGCATTGGTTTTTTCATTTTTTGAAAATGAGAAGAATAATCTGTTGTTAAATTTTAGTTCCCACCTCAAAAATGAAAATCCAATGTATATATTCTACTATGTTTTCTTTGAATCCAGACTAAAATGCTTGATTTTTTTTATGTTTGGATTAGGTGGGAATGGATTGGGGCTTGATTTTTCTTTTCTTTTTATGTTACTCTTTACTTATCTAAGCAATGTAGTGATGCACATCATGAAACTAAATTTAATATAAACATTTTGCTTTAGATATAACATTTTCATGCCATAAAGGCACAAAGTCTGAAGGTGTATTACAATATACATCTTTTTAATAGTTAAGATGTTTATTTTGGATTTAGTTCTCACACTACCATTAATTTTTTAACAGATAGTTGACCTGGCAATCTTTAGTGGAGCTTGCTAGCTGTTATTGGCCCTTTAATTGCAGGTATCTACATATTCTTATGATCACGACAAGTAAAATGTATCTGAGTTTTATGTATTGCTAGGATATAAGTTCTGAGAACCACTCTATTTTATAGTAAACAAGTAGGAAGGGGGGAGGAGCACACTAGTTTTGAATATTTACTTAACTGTTGCTTGTTAGAAATAGTGATATATTGGCAGTTCTAAATAATGTCATGGAATATTGTTGAAACACTTGGGTTATGTTTGTAATTTGTATAATACTATTAAAATGGTGGCTTTTTACTAGCTGCATTCTTATTCTTTCGTGTATTTGCTGAATTCTTACAACTTGAATACCAGTTAATTACTTGAGTGAGGAAATGGATAAGGACTTGAATGATGTTGGATTGCTTTGTGTGCATGTGGAGGCTGTGACTAGTGTAGAGTTGTGATGCATATTTGAGGTGTAGAGATATGATGCATTTTTGATTTATAGAGCAAGTTGCTGTCAATTCAATGATTTTGCTCAATCTTGGGCAGGTTGGTATAGAGGTTTAATTTTTGTGGAGAAGTATTGAAAAAACCATGTTGGAGACACTCACCCCAAGAATAGAAGTCTTGTATACCTGCTAATAAGGCATAATTAATTATGCTATTATAAAATTTAATTATGTTTTCTCATTTTTGTGCTCCTTTTAGACAAGCATATAGTACACTATGACCATTTCTTAGAAGTTATACTGGATTGAAGAACAACTCAAATAATCCCAGCAAAAAAGTAAATAAGATCAAATGTTAAATACTAAGTAACCATGCCGAATAACCCCAACACAAATGCAGATATCTTAGAGGTGATTGAGTATGAGTTGTAACAGCTTCTCAGATTTGCTTATTGAAATAACATGAGTTTTGACATGGGTTTTAATAAGGAATTAATTAGGCTTGTTTATTCAATATTTTGGTTTATACATTCCAACCCAAGTTTGGAAGAAATTTCCAATAGACATTGATCATAAAACTGCTTTCTTTTTTCAAGTATCTTGGCTGGCAATATATATTCAAATATTGAGAATTATTTTACTGCCACATTTGTTGAATACTGCATGGGAATGTTCTTGTAAGGCAAGCTAAATGTTATTCAATGTTAAGATGAATGTTAATCTTTGTTTACTTATGAAATATTAAAGGTTAGAAAATGCTCTATTAAGGTAGTATCAATTTTGTTTGGTACTGCTTTCGTTTGCTTGCTTCTGACTATGAACATTTTGGTGGTTATTTGATTGCATAATTACTATGAATTGTTAGTTTGGTGGTGTTTTATTTGATTGCATAAAGCATTGGTGATACGCCTAACCTTCCAATTTGACAAATACCTTGCTATTGTGGGATCTATTTTGGATCTCATTCTTGTTAATGCTGCATCAATGGGGCCAGCATACTTTTTTTTTTGAAGAGGAAAACAAAATTCCATTCATTAATAATGGACATTACAAATGAACTTGAAATATATATTACAAGTTAACTAAACGACGATTTGTAGCTTCCCAGTACACTAAAAGTGACCGACATTTTCTAGCCCTGGTCGTAAATCTCTCAAGAACATTATTTGAGAGACCGCCCTAACTTTGTTTAAAATAGAGTACCAACCAAACAAACAAATCCACCACTGTACTAAGACGGATTTTTGGACAAAACTCTATGGACTAAAAAGTCCTAGAGACCGAATTTTTATTTTTATTTTTATTAAAGCTAAAAGACAAGACTAAACCTAAAACTAAATGATAAAACAGAACCAGATGGTCCAGTTTTAACCTTGGTGGAATGTAAAAACTGCACAGGTGGTCGTTGCTGTCGGTGGCACGTGGAGACCACGCATCGACTCTAGGGATAGCGGAAGCGACAGAAGTTAAGCACTGGTTGCCCTGAACACCTTGGCCTCGCGCGTGATTGCCGAAAGACCCTTTGAAGGATGCGCACGGAGAGCAAACTCCCACTATGATAGGCGTGTGAGTGACACGCAGTCGGTAGATCGGCACCCTAAAAGTACATAGATAGGGCGCGTGTGGTGTCCCGCACAATGGAAGGCTTTGTAACCCCTCCCCAATAGCTGGCATTTCTTGCAAAACCCAAAACAATGAGACGAGAAGAGACGAAGAGAAGGGGGAATCCGAGAAGAGAAGGGGAAGAGACGAAGGAAAGTGAGGGACCGAAAATAGAGAGACCAAGAAATGGAAAGGCGGAGAGAATGGAGAGAAGGGGGGAGAAGGTTGGAGAAAGGGAAGGAGATGGGGGAGGTGGAGGTGTAGCTCACCCCTCCCCCCGATCGACACCATTCTGCACATGAAACCCTAAATTTCCCAAGAGGGAGAGAGCAGGAACTGTCCGAGAGAGAAAGGGAAGCTGTGCTAGAGTACTTTTTACACAAAAGACTCCACTAAAAATTGTATTCTTTATTAATAGTGACATGGGCTTGGTGTAGCATTAATACACCTGATTGATCACTATTTTTGAATTTTAGTTTTAAATTTATGATAATAACTTGGATGATTTTCTTTGTGACGATTAATTCTCACTCATATGAGTAGGGAAAAAAAATCTATAAGTAGTTTCAATGGAATGAAGATGGGATCTTTAACCAAACTTGATGAGGTAAAATAAAATTCTACTCTGTTTTGATTTAGGCAATTTGGGTTATGTTATAGTTTCTGTTTAGACAAAAAAAAAACCCATAGTTTTCTCTCTTGTTATGCTTGGCTGTAGGTCTTAAGGGTATTTTTTTTATAAGTAGTTCTTAAGGCTAAAATACTTACTATGTTGTACTCTTCCACGGATTTGGATGAGTCATGGAGCTAGTTTAACTCAATTAGTTACTTTGGTCTGAAGTGTTACTTGTTGGATGCATTACAATGTAAAATATTGGGTGTATGAGAGTTTTTCTTGTTTTTGCTCTTGAGAGGTTGCTCGATATATCTTGTTCTTAGATTCTCATTAAGAGTTTTTCTTATAAACATATTAGCATAATTTTAGTTGTTGTTTTGAAATTGTTATTAGTATCAATTTGAATCTCCAAGATTTGTATGTAATTTTTTAACTTATAATAATTTTTTTTTTTATGATTTCTACTATTATGATTTTTTTTTCTTAAAATCTTTTAGTATTTGCCGTGAAGACAAATTATGGCAAAAATCTTTTGCCCATAAAAATCTACTTTTTGCCACAAAACTCGTGGCAAATATTATTGCCCACAAAAGCATACCTCATTAGGGATGGTGATGGTAGCCGGATGTTAACAATTCAAACAAACTAAAGTCATGGCAAAAGATTAATTACCTTAAACCACTAGACCGAAGATGGTAACAAATATTTTTTAGTGGCTATATGAGTAGAGGGAACAAACTTTTTTCCACGACATGATATCATGGCAACCAAACGATAGCCACTGCATAATAGAGATTTCAAACCCTTTTTAACACCAACATAGAAGGCTTTAACCAAGAAGCCCCTTGTGGAAATAAGGTATCATTTGCCACTGGAAATTATACTTGTGGCAATAAGTAGTATTTGCGGTAAGTTTTATGCCACGAACCTCCCATGAATCAAATTGGTGGCAATTGCTCTATGGTCGCGAAATAGACACTTTTAACTACAAAAACCTTCCTGGGCTAAAACTCGAAAATCTTGTAGTGAACCCGGCCTATAGCCAACTATAATTTATTTTTTGCTTGATCTTGTACCTCCACTTTCAGCTAACTAATGATTTGTTTCCCTATAGCTAGGGAAAGAATTAGGGAAAGAGTTAGGGAAGGATCACTTGACATGAATTAAGTAGCTTGATGCTTTGGGAAAAGGGTTCATATATAAGATAAAGACGACATTAATTCTTTATATAGGATATGAAATGAATGATCAAACAATACGAGAGCTCGGCTCACAATCATCAATCCCATTAATTTGCCTAATAAGTTAGACATTTACATTTCCACGGTAGATAATGGATTTCTCATAATAATTAACGTTACTATATATCATAATTTTTTATGTAATCATTCACCTAATAATGTTAGGCTATAATATAGCAACATACACGAAATATTTCAATTCATGTTACTCAATTATAAAAAATAAAGAGAGACAAAAAAATTTAAGTGGTTTAATATAAAAGCTGCCAACTACTTTCATGAGTCTTGTTTGATGAAAAAATTCATTATGTTTGATAATTTTATGGTCTCTCATGACCTGCTTTAGTTCTCAATACAATGAAGAAAATGTGGTTGAGGAAAGGTTGAAGAAGTCGCCCTCTAGAAATATGGAGAGAAACAATATGAAGGGAGTGTAGAGAAGTTGTTCCTTGGACAGCTGTTAGATTTGTAGAGATGCTCTTTTTTTTTTTTTTTCCTCTATTATAGTGGTCTTCTTCCTAATTCATTGTTGTAACTTAGTCTTACTTAGTCTTAGGCTTTATTTTACTTTCACATTTTTGTCTATCAATCAACCTCTTTTAGCTGGGTCTTGTTTATTTTCAGAGATGAGATTAGATGAGATGGAGTAAAAGTTTAAAAAAGAATAAAATATTATTGTAAGATATTTTTTTAATATTAGTTTTGTATGAGAATTTGAAAAAATGATATGAGAATTTGAAAAAGTTAAATTTTTTATTATATTTTGTATGAGAATTTAAAAAAATGTAATGATAAATTTAAAATGTGTTTAAATTTTTGGTCTCATCTTTATAAATAAACAAGACAATTTTTCTTCCTTTTAATATTCATGGTAATGAGTTTCTAATGGGCTGGACTCTATTTTGTTTTACATCCAGTAGATGCCCTTTATAATTCATAAGGTCAAATTGTCCAACAAGAAGGCCATGAGAATATTCACTAAAAAAGTCAACCATGATAGAAAAAGTTTGTTACGACTGTAGAAAAATAAATCATGGGGGCCTGTTGTTGTTGTAGATTTCCAACTGTGGACCTTGCAAAAACTCGAGTTTTTCCTACAAGGGCTTTTGAGAATAGGTCTTTAAAGTTTAATGTTAGCAAAGAGAGCATATTTTGTATTTGATGATTGTTTTTCCTTTCATCGTGCTAGTGGATCTCTCGTCTTCTTGAGGTAATTTCATGTTGGTGTTGTTTTGGCGTTAAAGTAACATGCACTAAGTGGTTAGGGTGTCCTTCAACCTCCTAGGTCCATTTCAAGAAGTTGTTGAGCCCGTCGGCTAGTTCTCAAAGCTAGGCAACATGCATGAGACGGTTATGGAGCTTAGAGGCTTGTTCTTGGAGATTAGGCCAATTCATCAAAACTCAGCCCGGTTTTGAAATCATCTTTATTTTTCAGTAATTTATACATTTTCGCTTTAGAGGTTTAAAAAAATTTTGGATCTCCAGATTTCCGGATGTAGACCTCGGATAATTAATAAGCCTACTGGAGATAACTTGTTGGTGGCGAGTGTTATTCCCGATTGCATGCATGTGTGCTGACATTTCTCGCTCAACAGGAGAATTGCTTGGTGTGGCGACCAAGAGAACATTGACAAACACGGTTAGGCAAACTGAACTCGAATTGTAAGAAACGAATTTTTGTTTTAAAGCCTTGAACTGAAACTCTCTTTTAAAGTCAACGGGTGGGTTTTTTTTTTTTTTCTACAAAAATATGGAGTCAAGCATCTTAAGATATGGCAAATATTTTTAAACGTCTAAAATTATTTTAAATGGAGGTTATTTTTAGTGTTTTTGAACTAAACCTAAATTTTAATTAAGCCTCTTTAATTTTGGAGTCCCGAAAGATAATATAGTTTTACAAATTTATTTTTTTAAAAAATGATATTATTATCTTAGAAACATTTTTAAAAATCATCATTTTATTTTGTGATAATTTTTTTTTTTTTTGAGATTAAAGAAACAAAGTTGGATTAAAAAAATGGCATATAAAATTAAATAGGTTAGTTGGGCCAACTTGCAGGTTTTGGAATTGACTAAAATATATATTTTTTCAATAAGTAAATTGATTGACTAAGATATTACTTAATCAATAATCAAATCAATTACTTTTGTATCAAATCGGTTCGTGTTAAACTAAACTCGGTCTTTTTTTTTTCAACAAAGCAAACACTTTCATTAATCTGCAAAAATATGACTTGTCTCACAGCCAAGGTAGACATTTTTTTCACATTCTAAAATAATATATTTTTAAATCATGATTAAAACATATTAATTATTAGTATTAACACAAAATAATTTTCTCATTAACTATTGAGAGTATATGACGATAGTGCATCCATCTATAGCAATTGTTACTTTCGGATTCACATCAGAACAAATATTAATGAGTTGGATAATCATATTGGATCTTCTAGAATTACATGGAGGCCAGGTAAAATCTATATTCATAATTTTTTTTTTTAATAAAATTTTTCTATTACCTCTTTATATATTTTTCACATTACAAGATCACCTTCCACATTTTGAAAATATTGTAACTCAAACTCCAGAAAAAGAATGGATATTCCATTTATGCGCACAAATAAATTAATAGGTTATTGAAAATCATTGTATTATAGTTTTAAATACTTTGCAAATCATGGTCTACATGATGTGTGTTGTAAACAGGAATTGTTTTAACAATATAGATGAAATTTTGTCCGTTTATAATTTAAAACTCAAGATATAATAGAAATTATAAATGGGCAAACGTTACTAGCTAGTATATATATTATAAAGCACTATTAAATTCTTTAATATAGTTCTGCTTTAGGTTAGTACTTATGACTTTTTTGTATAGTTTTAGCTTTGTATAGTTTTTATTTATTTATTTTTATTTCAAAGATCATTAGTTTTAGGAATTTTAAAACTCCTTACGTTTGCTTTTTGTAGTACTATTCGTGTACCGAGAGAAATTAATAAAACAAAGAATACCATCAACCTGTTGTAAAAGAAAAAAATGGGCGCTCCATTAAAAAGTTATTACTTAAAATCTGTAAAATCTATAATTATTGGCTGTGACTGCATGCCTTGGGAATTCCTCGAATAAAGGACTAATCCTATTGAGATTATTGGGACATTTATGCCTGATTTGTTTTGTGTGATAAAATTAAATTAAAATTAGATTTTTTTAATTTATTAATATATATTTTTTTAATTTCTATATAAAATATAATAAAAAATTTAATTTTTTCAAATTCTAAAATCACTTTTTCAAACTGTAAAACAAACCGGACATTACGCAGGAGCTGTTATGATCTTTTATGAATTATTCTTTTTAGATGTATTTAAAAGAAGGGAATATATTCAGAGAAAAATGAAAATCCGAGTCCCTCCCAATAACCCTTTTTTACGGGCCGGATTCTAATTAATTCTCTTGTAATTAAGAGGCATACATACATATATAGCAATATATTGGACAACGTTGGAGACTATTTTAATTTCTCCCATTAATACAAAGATTTATAGGGGAGGAAATTATATAATTAATGTATATATAATAATATATAGGAAAAAATAAATAAAACATGCACGAGAATCATTCCTTCCTAGAAATCTTTTTAGATTCTTATACATTTCTCACACATGAATTAATTAGTCAAGTTTTTTAATACCCAGATTTTCAAAGAATCACATTTACAAGAATGCAGATATCAAAATAAATGTTAGATGTTCTCAAGAAAAATGTATGCTAATTAAATATAACTAATGATAATTAAAGATATTATTCCATTATATAATTATCATACGTAACATGAGATGTCAAGCATATATAAATGAAGAATCTCAGCAAATTCATGCATATAATATGTAAGAATATTGGAAAATAACGTTAATTAATTTTTGCCAAAAAATAAAGAATTAAATCATAATAATTAATTCAATAGACGTATGTATCGTTGCTGTTGACGTCGGTTTTAATCCCTTTCCTTGTGTACTGCATGCATGGATGTTTTTTCTTTATATATACACACAAATCCCACCCATTTCCCTAATCATCACCTTTTATACTCAGCCATGGCATCTCATGATTCTCTTCTATCTTTTGCATCGTTACCTTCAATACTCATCGCCATTAATATTCTTCTTCGTAGCATCTCTCTCAGTACTTCGGCTGCTCTTAACAATGGCGGCTTCAGCGTGGATCTCATCCACCGCGATTCTCCTGACTCTCCCTTCTACAACTCTTCTGAAACTCCATCGCAGCGCATAGCCAAGGCTGTGCGCCGTTCCATCAACCGTGTCAATCATTTTAAACCAACTTCTCGATCTTCATTAATCTCTCCGAAATCAGTTGAGTCGGAAATTGTCCCAGATAAAGGCGAATACCTGATGAAATACTCTGTCGGCACGCCACCGGTACAAGTCCTCGGGATCGCAGATACGGGTAGTGATCTGATTTGGCTGCAATGCACGCCTTGCACCAACTGTTACAAGCAAGAATTCCCACTTTTTGATCCACAAAAGTCCAAAACTTTCGAAACAGTTGCCTGCAATACAAGGGAATGCGATTCTTTAGGAGAGAAAGCCTATTGTTCATCATCATCATCATCATCTTGCCAATATTCAGTGTCTTATGGTGATCAATCATTCACAAATGGGGACCTTGCTTTCGACACACTCACGCTCGGATCATCATCATCATCATCATCATTTCCTAATATTGTCATAGGCTGTGGACACGACAACGGTGGAACCTTCAGCGGCGACGGCTCCGGCATTATCGGCCTTGGTGCCGGCACGGTTTCCCTTATTTCCCAACTGCATTCTGCCGTAGATGGCAAATTCTCCTACTGTTTGGTGCCCCTAGACAGTACTCGATCAAGTAGAATGAGTTTTGGTAGTGATGCTATAGTTTCTGGTCCAGATGTTGTGTCTACTACCTTGTTAACCAAAGAAACTTTTTACTTCCTAACACTTGAGGCCATGAGTGTTGGGAACAAAAGATTGGAATTAGCAGACTATTCTTCCCCATTTGAGGACACTATAGACGGCAACATTATCATTGATTCAGGCACCACATTGACATTATTGCCGACAGATTTCTACAGAGACTTTGAATCTGCAGTGGCAGAAGTAATTCATGCAGAACGCACTCGTGATCCGGATAATGTACTGAGTCTTTGCTACAAATCTGCATCGGATAACATTGGCGCTCCCATTATTACAGCACATTTCAGTGGTGCAGACGTGAAGCTGAATCAGTTCAACGCCTTTGTTAGACTTGGTGAGGAGCTCTTGTGCTTAGCTTTCCGTCCGGATGACAGCTTCTCCATCTTTGGAAACTTGGCGCAGATGAGTTTCTTGGTAGGTTATGATGTCAAGGAGAAGACAGTGTCCTTTATGCCAGCGGATTGCAACAGGATGCATATGTGATTAATCAATGACGACTTCGTTTAGAACATGGACGTGTTTTAATTTGTTGTACGTACGTTACAACAGTAATTGCTATTTATTTTGGTTTATTTGATCACCAGTAGCTGCTGTTTAAATAAATACAATGAAAATGTTTAAAAATAATTTCTGTGATTTTTATTTATTAGTTTTCGTGAATATTTTTCTGTCTAAACCAAATTTAGATTATGATCCGCCAAGAGCCTAAAATTTCTGCATAAATTCTTTAGATCAGCATATATAGTCATGTGAGAGATAAACACATGGCAAATGGTCTCACAGCATATATATATATATATATATATATATATATGGCCGCCAGAGTGAATTCCTAATTAGTAACGTCATTTGGATATGTTTAAAATTTGGGTAGGGAGGACTCACATATTCTTTATTTCCCTTGCAAGGATGTAACGGACTCACATATATTATGGTCTTGCATTTCATATGTAGTACGTAGTAGGTGTACTACGTTCTCATGCATGAAACATTTTGATCAAAAACTTAAATATCGTAACAGTACTTGGGTCGACAATATATATGCTAGTTTTGCTTAACCGAATTGTTACGATCACCATATGTTCATCTCTAGTTATGGTACAAACTTTATCATTTTATATAGGAAAGAAAAAAAAATCATCAAATCAGTAGGAATTTATCAATAATAATCTATATTACCACTACAACACAATTGAGTTTTTGTGATGGTTGAATTTGTGACCGTCTTAAAAGTATCATCAAAACTCATTTTTTATGATGACTTCAAAAGGTTATTACTAAAAATGGATAAGGAATAGTTATATAATGTTTCATTCAAACGTAACTTAGACAATGTCATTTTGGAATGATTATAACATTCGAATGTATAAAATGGTACGTTCAAAAGGTTCATGCATGTTCGAAAATTAAGCCCACTTATGTGCGAAAGTGTAAGTTATTCGTTCAAATATTTTTAACGTTCGAATGTGAACTGTTTTAAAAATTAAAAATTAAAAATTAAAAATTAAAAATTAAAAATTAAAAATTAAAAATTAAAATTTCATATTAAAAACATTGAGAATTGAAATACATAAATATTAGATATATTAAATGATACTGTTCATTACTTAAAGTATAGAAAAAGAAATATATTAAAATATAAATATAAAGTATGATAAAAGTATAAAACATGGCTCAGAACGAGTTGTTTACAAATCTATGAAACTCCTTAGTAAATGTGTTGACCTTTTTGTTAGGATATCTAAATGATGACCAACCTCGGTGACATTTTACTGTACAAGCATGATCTGTTTGTTGATCTATAGGTCAATGTGTGCAATAATATCTATGACCATCGCATAAAGCTAAGCAGGGCGCACATCCGTTGTAAATGTGCCCATCGATTGCTGACTAGTACTCCCACTACAAGGAGCAACAACGACCTCGAACTGGGTTGGAGGAACAAGATCTAGTGTAGGCCTAGGCTCACGCCGAGCACACCCCCTTTCTTATCCCATACTTTGACGATATGAGGTCATGTTAGGGCGGTTCATCTACTTAATCAACCACTCCTTTGCTTGGGGTAGCACTCCTCGATCCAGTAATAGTCGAGTAATGATCACCTCATACGAGAGATTATCAGTGGAGATAATACTCACCTTGTAACAGATCTTCTTAAATATCTACAGTGGCAAGTCGATGGGCTCTCCAAGTGCACTTGTATGAGAAATTGTGTGCGAGACTGACTAAATGTGGCCTTATATGCCATAGGATCCATGTTTGTTGTAACCATATGTTGCTACATGCAAAAAATGGTAGCAATAACTTTTGGGAGAACTTGTTCTTTTTATTGAATGGTGTGTAGTGTCTCACAATGAAGATGAAGAAATCTTCATCGCGGTCGTCATCCTCATGCTGATTAGTCCCCTTGCCCTCCAACTTGTCCACATCTCTAGCCATAGACTCGACTGAATTAGTAGATGATGTAGATGTGCATACATCTGTTGCGTCGACCTGAGCATCCACTGTAGTTGAGGCTTCAGATACACGATGGACCCCTAGTAGCTTGGCGATGACATTTGTCTAAACCTTAAACTAAACACCACGTACAGTTACAGTGTTAGATGATTCATCCTGAAGCTTGGAGGACATCTCCATATAGAACTCTTAGACCATAGAGGGACATATCCTCCACCTTAGTGTGCAAATATTGGTCCAACCTATGGAAATAAAGACGGACCTCAAACTCTTCTCATCCCATGTCAGCACATCAAATTTATTGATATATACATCGAGATCAATCGTAACAGTCTAGCCTTTCCAAAAAGTGTCATAGATTTCTTCCCCCCTCGTTTCCTAATTATTAAAGGATGAGTCATATTCTACAAAAATATATATATATATAATATGCATACATATATATATATATAAAGGGAACACGTTAAATTTTTTTTTGAAATACTTTCAAATGTATAACTTAACATTCGAACGTGTAGGTAATCGCGTTCGAACATTCGAAGTCAAAAGGCTCACGAAACGTTATATTCAAAATTTTCATGTAAATACATTTGAACATGTGAGTGCCTCTGAATGTATTTAATTTAACGTTCAAACCTATGCAGGTATACGTTTGAACGTTAGGATTAAAACGTTCCATGAGATCTTACATTTTGAACATTTGATGTATACAATTTGAACATAAATATAGACACAAAGTATAAAAATACTGCATTCGAACATTGGGATTCAAAAGGCGAGGAAAACGTTGTATTCGAATGTTTTAATGTATAAACTTCAAATGTAACTGTACACGCGAGTATATATGATTGTTCAAACGTTTCTGCCAAATGTTCAGACATTGAAACCCATAAATGGTTGAGCGCTTCCGATTTTCTCAAACAGGATGTTAATCTTGTAATGACCACCAAAGAAATGAAGTATACATAAGTATAGACTATTTATGGTAGCTATTTGGCCACTAGCTACTCATTGTGACTGGAAAATTAAGAATGAACTACGGTTTCAAATGGGATTAACATTAAAAAAAAATACTATTAAATGGAGAGAGATGGATGCAAGCCTTTTATTGTGACGATGGTGGTGGCGATTGACAGAGTCGTGTACGGGATTCAATAGTGGAGTGTGATGATTCGAATTTTGAATGTGGGTTGAAATACCGTGAGATGTTTGGATGCACAACATACATGCACATAACGGGTAAACGTTGTAGCTGATACGTTCGGATATTACGTTATTTCCTGCACCACTCAAACGTCTGTTGGAACGTTCAAATTTAAAAGGAATGAATTTCTTTTATATATATTATTTTTATATGTAAATATCATATATAGTATATTTTTTTCCAAATATAGATAACTGGAGAAATACTGTATGGAGTTATTATATATATAGTAACATAATATATTATATTATTATTATTATAATATATTATATATTTTACTATACTAACTATACATACTATATTGTCTATATCAATAATATACTATATAGATTACTATACATACTATGTATACTATATACTATATACTACATTACTATAGTATGTTATATACCATATACTAGATTTCTATATATACAATATATGTTATATATTAAATTACCATACGTACTATTTACTGGATTACTAACTAACTATATAGATTACTATATTACACACACGTACACCACAACATTTAAGGCCTATTGCTACCATTTCTTTTCCAGCGGACCAAAAGTTGCCAATATTATTGATTTTTATCTACAATATTTAAGCACCCAACTTATATGTATAAATGTTGTAAGTAATATCCATTATTATGAGCAACAATATAAGGCAGCAAGTAGTTTTCTGAAAATTTGTCATCTGCGGCAATATTTTTGTCTATTATGACAACACACGGGTGTCACAAATAGTTCCAAAACCTTGTTATTGAGTTGGTCTTTCAGTGACAACCATATTTTGTCGTGAAAAACTAGTTATATAAATAGTATCCTTCATGTCTAATGCGAGATTTCTCCCATTTTTGTACGTTTCCTAGCCACTTCTTTTTCGCCCAAAACCCTTCGTTCCCCAGTTTTTGCCCCTCCTCCCATTGATCGATCGATCATCGCGCACAGAATCCACAAGTTTGAGGCTACCACCAACAACGATTTTGTACTCAGACCAAGCGTGTGTGTTTATGCTTGCTGAAAGTGGCGATTAGGGTTTCTGGAGTAGTGTAATTTCAGGGCATTCGTCGCCCCTTGGTTCTCCGATGAGAAGGATCTCCTCCTCCTTTAGCATTGAAGTCGCTTTGGAATGGTTGCTTGTATATAATCAACCACCAGTAGTACGAGGAAGTGATACGATCAGATATAATTCTGCCCTCCATTTCTCCATTCTTGTTGTTGTTTTGGCTTCTTTTCCTGTTTGTCTAGGGTTCTAATGTTGAGGGATATGAGTAGGGTTTTGATGCCCAAGTACTCATTTGCCACAATAAAATGTATATGCATTTTTTATGCTTTGATACCTCTCTAGAAGTCATTTACACTTCAATAGAGTTTTAATTTTTTTTTTCTAAGTCAACAGGTTTAGTTCACAATCCATTAACCAGTAAGTACATCTTAACATTGAATTTTTGAGACTATGGCTTCTGATAGATCTTCCAATATTACTGCCAATTTCAAATTTTGTTGAGATAGAAAATTAATAATGGTACTTTTCGTAATCACCCCATTAAATTTGCAATAATACACACCCAATTCAAGGAATTTTCAGTGAGTCTAGCCAATGTGCATCGATATCAAACTGTCCTTATAGTTTGGATACATACATAATCTCACTTTTTCACATTCCGCCTCTTCAGGCATTGTATTTGTTTTTTATCATATATATTAGACTCAGATTCAATAATTTCACAGCAAGTTTTCATCAACAAGGTTCACATTGATTGTGTTCAATGTGGGGTTTTTTTTTACCAATTAAACTATTATATTGACATGAATAAGAATAAGTTTCACACTAATGTTCATTTAAGTTGTTGATGAGCTCAGTTCAACATTTAGAGAGCTTTATTAGGCTCTTTATGGTGCTTTTATCACTAGCTATGGTTATTAAGTCATATAACAAGTCTAATAGAAGATGTTAACTACTATATATAGATTCATATGAGGCAAGTATTCTAAATGAGTGATATCCACTCAAACTAAATATGATTTCTGCTCAATTGGGTTTTTTCATTGGGTTTGTACAAGGCTTAATGCTTGCAGTACATTTGACTTCAAAACATTTGCCTTCAATAGTACTTACTTTCAAATGCACTCTCACTTGTAGTCGTCTTCTCACCCCAATACATTTTATGGTTTGCTACCCATTACAACTAGAAATCCCACACTTACTAATTTTAGTGGCTTGGTTGACCTTCATTATTATTTTCTGATTCACAACTCAGTCTATAATTTCTAATCGTAACTAGCAACAAGGTTCGTAATGATGAATTGATTGTCTTTTCAGCAAGGAAATTCTTTTTAGTTTCATAGGTTGATATGATCATTGTGCCAGTAATGAAAAATGCTATAGAGGACTAGGCTTAAAGGAGATTGAGAAAATCCATCAGGCCAGGCTCAAAGGAGCTAATATTCGACCATTTCAGCAAGCTGGTTTCCATCCTATTGTGTTCAGGCAAGAGGCCAGCAGCAGACTTGTACAACCTTCCATCCATTGAAGAGCTTGGGGTCAAGTATTTTCTCAACATTTTCTCCCAATACTGTGTGTGTGTGTGTGTCTCTCTCTCTCTCTCTCTCTCTTCTCCCTTTCCCTCATAGTTGTTCTGGTAGGACTGCTCCCACTCATCCTCTCTCTATTTTTTCCTTAAAAACAACAAAATTAGTAATGCATGTCTCGGGACATAGGATTATTTTTATGAGTTATGTTGAGACACTTTCTATATTTCATGTAACTGGAGAGACAATGGGCTATACCTAGTTGGCTGTGTATTTTTTACTGTTTTTGCTTTTTTGGCTTTTTTTTTTTTCTATGATACTTCACGCTCATGCATGCACACCCCAAGGTGGCATCCAATTTCTGAAGCACCACATAATACATGTATTTGTTGAGCCTTTAATATATATATATATATATATATATATTGTCCAGGGTTACTTAAAGTCTAGGTTTAGTTACAATTAGGCTATATTGTTTATTCATTGGGCTGTTTCACTTCTTTGTTTCTCTTGGGTAGTATTAATATTGCTAATAAATGGTAGTGTAAAACTCTCATGTTAATCAATTGTATATATTTTTCCTACTCACTCATGAAGACTACAACTTCATATTTCACAAGTTATCTGTAAACTATCGGATATGAAAAATTCAATGTTGGATGTTAATCTAAACATCTCACATTTATTTTTGAGAATTAAAAGTGGACATAGACACTAGTTTTAGTGGTTATTGCATATTACTGCATTTAATTTATTTGTGTTGATTATATTAAATGTTTAAATTCTAGCATTGAATAATTTAGTGAAAGATGTTAACTCTCCCACAGACACTATAATGACTTGCTAAGGAAAATTATCAGTGATTGATTGTTTAAAGGTTTGTTTTTATTTTATTTTATTTTTCTTTTCTTGCAGGGTTACCTAACATCTAGCTCTTGTTATAGTTATGCTTATATACACTGATCATTAAGTTTACATGCGATGTACTCCTCACATATTTTCTGGTTTGTTACTTGGTTGCTTTTATTTTTTATTTTTTTTCTTTTCTTGCAGGATTACATAACATCTAGCTCTAGTTACAGTTATACTTATATACACTGGGCATTTCACATTTTGTGGTGTACTCCTCACATATTTTTTGATTTGTTACTTGGTTGTTTGTTGCAAAAACTTTTTTTGTTTGGCTTTTCTTTCAGGGTTACCTAACATCTAGCTCTAGTTATAGCTAGCTAGTGCATACTGTGCAATTGATATTGTGTGGTCATCACATTTGGACTCAGTTTGTTTCTTAGTTGTTTTTATTTTTTTATTTTTGCTTTTCTTGCAGGGTTACCTAACATCTAGCTTTACTAACAATTAGCTAGTATTCATTGTGCTTATACCCTATGTGTGGTGCAATTCTCTCATCCTAATCAGTTTGTTACTAGGCTTGTTTTTTATTTTTATTTTTATTTTTTCCTACTCACACATGCATCAGAGTCATACAAGAAAATTTGATGGGTAGGGAATACACTGTTGTGCCCTTCTCCACATGGGTTATGGTCTAAAAATCTCACATTTATCCCTAGAAAATACAAGTAGACATAAACACTAGGAAGGACTACTTGCTATAAGTGCATTGCAGCATTGAAGTTTCACAATGCTAGATGTTAACTTCCTCAAATCTGTGATTACTTGCTAAGGCATCACATGTTAATGTACTGTAACACTTTTTTTTTTTCTTGCCACAATACAATTTGCTAGAAGTACTTTTATTCACTTGTGGAAGACATACTAAGAAAATTGTCACGAATTAACATATTATTTTGTGGAATTAAAATAGGGGAATATGAATGATAACGCATTTACATGCTCTTTATTATTTAGTAGGACAGTCATTGCATGCAGGTACAATGGTGAGATGGGTAAAAGGAAGACTCCCAGGATGTTCGGTCGCGGTGGACATGGTTCAGCTCTATTTCCATCTGGAAGGCCTCATCATGGTCCACCACGTTTGCATGATGCAAGGGGTACACAAGAAGACACAACAGTAGATGATTGCGCTCAAGGACCAAATGAGGGTGTAGCAAAGGCCAAGAAAAAAGAAAGAGAGGTGAACAAACCAATTAGCAATGATCGTAAGCTAGCTATAGACCCTTACACCTTTTGTATAGTGTGGCAAACTTAAAAATGTAGGTTCATAAAAGGTCTAATGGATTTGATGGTTTAGGTGGTGGGGAAGGTTTAGATTTGCCTACTCGAAAATGTGGTCGAAGACCAGCAAAGGACACGTTATATGAATGCATCCGCAAATTTGGTCAGATACTCTTGAACATTAAGAAGGACAAAGAGGTCCATCGTGCAAGAATTACAACCTATTTTTTAGACGGGTGACCACAATTGTACGACTTCATGCAAATATGCGACATGCGAGTTGGAAATCAATCCCAAAAGAGGAGAAAGACGAGTTCATCAATCGTGTTAAAGTACCCTATTTCAAATCTTGCTTTCTTTTCAACCGAGAGATGAATTGCACAAACTTATTAAGTGAAATGTATTAACATGGATTTGTTATTGTAGGCTGATTTTTTATTTCATTGGGCTAAAAGTTTCCACTGTGAGTGTGTTACAAATGTCATTGCTTGAAAATATAACGCTTTCCTCTACTTACTACGAAAGCAATACTTGAAGTATGAGAAGCCCGTATGGGAACACCTATGTGCAATGTGGTCAAGCGACGCCTTCAAAGCATATCATATAATGTGATTTTTGTAGTTGCCTCTTGTAATAAAAGAAAGTCTAGTAAATAGGGTTATTAATTGCTAGTGAGGTTGTGTGTAGTTAAACCTTGGCTAATATTAATTTTTGCATTCATTACCCTATTGAATTAGTCAAAGAGAAACAAAAAAAAATAGGATGAAACAAAACCTGAATTTTTTTTCAGATTTTATAATTGCTAGTGTAGTTGTATGCATGTATTTAAAAGAGCAACACTCACATATTAACCTTTGCATTCATTAGCCATATAAAATGTCCAACGAAAACAGGAAAAATAGGAAGACACAAGTCAGTTCAGTGGGTAAATCATTGCTAGTGAGGGTGTGTGTAGTTATTTGAAGGCTTAAGAATTGTGTTCAAGCGTTGGTTACCCACTGAATAAGGCAAAGAGAAATAAGAAAAATGCAGAACAAACAAAGCCAAGTCACTTCAATTTTTCTTTGCTAGTGCAATTGTATTTGTGTATTTATAGACAATCTAAAATTTTCTTTCCTACTCACGCATGGATGCAAAGTTATATTAGAAAAATTATGGGTAAATATTGGACTGTGTTGTGCCCTTCTTCACGAGTTATAAAATAATGAAGAGTTCTTTATCTATAGGGGTTAAAAGTAGACAACCTCAGATATTCGGTGGCTTAGTGGATTTCATTAGTGCATTGGACTAAAGTACATGCTTCATTGATAGTCCGGTTGTGTGTATTTGAATCTTGCATAATGTTAATTAGCACATCAAACATTTTACTCACTGAAAATGGTAAATAAAATAGGAGATATAGGAAGAAACAAAAATGGTAATGTTGTCTCTGTTTTCAGTGACACTGCAATTGTGTATATTTAAATCTGGTTAGTAATATTAATCTTTGCATTTATTTCTGACTGATAATGTGAAAGATGTCCATGGAAAAATAGAAAGATTCAAAAGCAACTCCTCTTCAGATTTTTCATTGTTGGCCTGGTCATTTGTATTTACACCAATTGCCTAATTTTAATCTTTGCATTGATTATCTTACAGAAATGACGGAGACGAATATAAAAAATAGAATGAAACAACGGGTGAACCATACAGGTGGGACAAAACCTTTTGTTAGATTTATGGAGGAGATGGTAAGATCTAATTTTTTTCCAGGTCTAACATCAATTTCTTTTATTTATTATGAATGTGTTTGGTGGTAAACTAATGGTTGTGTTGATGATAAAAGATGAAAAAGGACCGAATAAGATAGCATTCTACAAGCGAGTGCATTGGTCAAGCAAAAATGAGGCGTTTGTCAATGACACAGCTGAAAGAAATTACGTAAGTCACAAAACCAAGCTGTTGAGTTTTTTGCCATCTATTGCCAACTTTTTAATTACTGCATTAATGGTGAACAACACTATATGGATGTAGCAACTTATGCTTGAGCATATGGAAGAGACAGAGGTTAATATCAAAAATGCAGATGACGTTAGTAATGCAATTTTCAATGAGGTTCTAGGACATCGATAAGGCTATGCAACTGGATTAGGCCACTCTGTTATACCTGAACCTTCCATTGCATTGCGGGAGAATAGGGATTATCTCCGCATTGTTGAAGTGAACGAGAAGAACAAAAATGATGTAAACTTGTACAAGAGCCAAGAAGAGGCACTTAGAACTGATTTACTAGAATTTAAGAATCACTTTAACAATTAGTTGACTAACTTGGAATGTCGAAGAGAGTCTCATCCTCAAGAGTCTCACATTGATGCATAGGCATCCTGTGTATACATGCTGTAGAAGAAGCTCTACATGCTGATTTTTTGGAAATGGTTGTTTGGAAAACTAATGAATCAAAAGATGGGGCATTTTTTGGAGAATATCCACAGATTATTTTGTGGCTTTTGGAAACTGAATGCAAGTGGCTTGGTTGGAAATGGTAGTCTCTAATTTTGTACTCAGTCGGAGTATAATCAGGTTGGTTTATAAGTTATCAGGCCATACTGGTGCATAATTATCTCATAATTAAGGTATGCAATTAGGTATCCTTATTTTTTAAATTTATTTTTCTATTAGGCCACCCTAAGTTGTATATGCAGTTGATTATCTTACAGAAAATGGCAGAGACAAATATAAAAAATAGAATGATATAACAGGTGAACCATATGGATGTGATAAAACATTTTGTTAGAATTATGGAGGAGATGGTAAGATCTAGTTTTTTTTAGATCTAATATCAATTTCTTTTATTTATTATGAATGTGTTTGGTGGTAAACCAATGGTTGTGCTGATAGTGAAGGATGAACAAGGACCGAATAAGATAGCATTCTACAAGCGAGTGCATTGATGAAGGAAGAATGTGGCGTTTATCAGAGACATAACTGAAAGAAATTACGTAAGTCACAAAGCCAAACTGTTGAGTTTTTTGCCATCTATTGCCAACTTTTTAATTACTGCATTAATGGTGAACAACACTATATGGATGTAGCAACTTATGCTTGAGCATATGAAAGAGACAGAGGTTAATACCGAAAACGTAGATGACGTTAGTAATGCAATTTTCAATGAGGTTTTAGGACATCGATAAAACTATGCAACTGGATTAGGCTACTCTGTTATACTTGAACCTTCCATTGCATTGCGAGAGAATAGGGATTATCTCCGCATTGTTGAAGTGAACGAGAAAAACAAAAATGATGTAAACTTGTACAACAGCCAAAAAGAGGCACTTAGAGCTGATTTACTAGAATTTAAGAATCATTTTAACAATTGGTTGACTAATTTGGAATGTCGAAGAGAGTCTCATCATCAAGAGACTCACATTGATGCATAGGCATCCTATGTATACGTGCTGCAGAAGAAGCCCTACATGCTGATTTTTTGGAAAGGGTTGTTTGGAAAAATAATGAATTAGGAGATAGGGCATTTTTTGGAGAATATCCACAAATTATTTTGTGGCTTTTGGAAACTGAATGCAAGTGGCTTGGTTGGAAATGGTAGTTTCTAATTTTGTACTCAGTCGGGATATAATCAAGTTGGTTTATAAGTGATCAGGCCATCCTGGTGCAGAATTATCTCATAATTAAGGTATGCAATTAGGTATTCTTATTTTTTAAATTTATTTTGCCATTAGGCCATCCTGGGTTGTGTAACCATTGTTTTTTCAATACTATGAAATTAGAGTTATGTATATTTTGTAATTATTATCCAAATATAGTCACTGCTTTATGTAGATAGTTAATAGATTCATTGGATACAGACATTGCAAAGAATTGCTGCTTGACAGTCCTATAATAGGCTGATTTTTTTTGTTTGTGTAAAACTATCCCATATATGCGGTTTAAGTATGCATTTATTTTTGCTACCAATTGTCCCTGCAGTTTCTTTTAAGTAATACATAGGCTGATTGGATACATAGCAGCTGGTAATTGAAAAAACATACTTTAGGTTGCTTTGTCTTAGCTTCTAAACTAAGGTTTTTTTAAGATAAATAATTCATAAGTTGATTTAGTTACGTACCAACTAGTAATGGATGTCTCAGAATAAACTAGATTGTATGGATCTACATAGGGTAGTAGCTTGGTTGTGGCTGATAAGATATGATCATTAGGTAAATATAAGCTTAACAACATGAGACACAAAGCATGAATTTTATTTAAAGCCCACGTTTGTGGTTTATATGAAGGCTTGGCTTATCTAGCTTCCACCTGACCCATATTTAGGTAACTGATTTGAAATTATGATTGGATACATACTTAGTTATTGCTAGATAAGAGTACACTCACTTGCATGATATTTTTAATTAATATTGGAAGCAACACTTAGCAGAAAATATGAATTTTTTGAAAAGTAATTTAACGCTATATGTTTGGCAGGCATGTATACCTGGCTCTCCTTGCTATCTTTTGAAGGGATTGCATCACAGAGTTCAAAGAATGAGGCTATTTGACATAGACTGATGTGGAGCAGAGATGTGTTTTTTGAGATCAGATCACCATAAGTTTGCCATGAATAGGCTGCACGAATATTAGTCTCTAGGCAATTTATGTAAATGATCAGTCTGTTTAGGATTTTAGCTAATTTATGTAAGTGGTCCCCATTACCTGAGGAGTATATTTTGTTTATGTTAGGTGGACAACTCATGTTGCAAAGACTTAATTATTTGAATGAAAAGCATGTCTAATGACAAAATTAATGATATATTTGCCAATGTGTTCATGTGATGAGTTGTTTTGGAATTTGTGATCTGCTAGTATTCATATTATATAAAACATATATGCCATTCCATTTGTATTGTTGTTAATGACAAATACAAGATGTCATATTGATCATTTTATCATTGGCTGCGTAGGTTCTAAATTTGGCATGTAGTTGGAAATTGTATCAGGGACATGATCCATTTACAGGAAATTAGTGTGCAATCATGCCTATATGCAACGAGATATTAGTTTGCTTTAGAATAAAATTATGTTACTTCATTCAGAAAATAAATCTTCGTGAGTCCAATACATCTAACTAATTATAGCATGGCTGGGTTTGAGATAGGTCGTGTGGATCGAGATGGAATTGGCGGCAGATTATCATGATTATTTGCAATTCAAATGTGAAGTAATTGTAGTGGATGACAAATACAATTAATTAATTAGTTGCAGGAAAATATTTTTGAAGTGGCGAAATAATGGGCAAGCAATATGGTATAATTGTGAAAAATCTCATGTTTGCATGCAGGCAGATTGGTTTTACTTATGATGATATTTTGTGGAGATAGACATTTAACGGCAAGTAGTAATCACCAGGAAACATATATCAGTTTCAACGCAAATGATTTAATCTAGGATAATCAGGTTGACATTGATCTCTTGCCACAAAAAGATATCGTGGATAAAAATTTATTGTGGAACATGCAATATTGTCAAAAAATGTAGTTTCAACAATAAACAATTGCCAATAAAAAACTTTTACATTGACCCATACTAATATTGAATACTCATAACCAGCGGAAACATCCAGCAGAGATCGAACATTACCCATGAAAATTTTATATCAATATTTTCCAAAGGCAACCATCCGTAATTGAAAGAATCATGGGGAGTTGCCGACAACATTTTCCACAATAACATTTTTTTCTACAATATGTTTTTGTGGAATGAACACAATACCCACAAAAATAGTTAATGAAATTACTCTTATGTGGCCATTACGTAGGGACGGGATTGAGCAAAACATTTGAGACTTGGGCATCCAAATGAGGTATTTCTAGCTTGAAGAATGATGATTAGCAGCAATATCCTCTAGCCAAAATAAGGAAATTATTTTCTACAAACCACTCATTCGCCAAACTTGATGTTAAATTGGAAGTTTTTTATCTACAAAGCAGCGGCCATGAATTGTTGCCAGAATTTGCATATTTGTGGCAAAATATTCTGTCATTTGAGGTAAAAGATATCGCGACAATAAGCCTTAAATGTTGTAGAAATATGCTATATGGATTACAATATACTAAATTACTATCATATAGATTATTACATACTATATAGAATACTATACTTGCTATCTATGCAAGTACTAAATTACTATAATATACTATATACTAGATTACTATAATATACTATTTATACCATATACTAGATTACTATATATCTCATATATACTATATACTAGGCTACTATATATACTGTATACTGGATTACTAATTAACTGTATAGTTTACAATATACTTTATAGTTTACGATACTAACTATATAAATTACTATTCTAATATATAAATTACTATATACTACATAATAATTACTATACTAACTATACATTATAATCTATATCGATAACTATATACTATATAGATTATTATATCATATATAGAATACTATTCTTACTATATATACTAAATAACTATAATATACTATTTATAAACATATACTAGATTACTATATATACTATATAATGGATTACTAACTACCTATATAGATTACATATATTAAGTACATGTAGTGTATCATCTATATAAATTACTATATTACTTTCTAAATATACTAGCTAGATTACTATATATACTATATATTATATTACTGTAGTATACTATACTTTAAATATACTAGATTACCATATATACTATATCTTTTTTTTTTCTTCTCAAATAGTATATACTATATACTAAATTACTATACTAACTATATAAATTACCACACCAACTATATAGATTATTATATACTATATAATTTACTATAGTAACTATATAGACTAATATATTCTAGATAGATTACTATACTATATACTCATGGATGTGCTATTATATAAATTATTATATAATGGGACTATCACTGGAATCCCTTTGATTGAAAAATACACAAACTTGCATTGAAATCTTAATATCACCCATCTCTACATCGATGCAAAAAGGCCAAAACTTTGATACAAATGATTATTTCCATTCATTTCTCATCAACGCAAGAGAGACGATAATACTCACTCTCAAAACCACTTTAGCGTTGAAGGTAAATAACATCGCAAAAACAAAACTATTTGTGACATAATATGGCGACGTAAAAAATGATTATTGTGTTGCAAATGACATTGGATATAATACTTATCTGTGAAGATATGATGATATTGTAAAAGAATACGCCAAAAATAAACTCTCATTCTTGACACATCTATGTAGTCCTAGACGTAATTTAGAGCTACAATATATAATCTTTTGTAGCTATATAAGTTGTCACAAATATGAGAGATAGTGTAATAAAAAGCAAAAAATTATTTCATAGGGAGCTTTGGTGTTACATGCTTTAGACAGTTAAGAGGTAAATAATTTATGTTATGCTTTTTTCGATAATAACAAAATTGACACAAATATATATTTACCTACTGATAAAAATTAAAGTTTTAGTCGCAAATGAGTATTAGCGAGATTGCATATTTGAAATTTTGGTCATTGATAAATATGCTTGAAATATTTACTATTTTAGAGTCTACTTTAATAATCCATAAAATAGATTAAATAAATATTAATGTTTCCCTTGAGTTTTTACATGAAATTCAATTAATAAATCTGAAATGATTTTCAAATTAAAAATCATTTTAGATACTTGTATACATGTTTACATGTAAACCTAAAAATCCAATTACAATTATTATATCTTACTAGCAAAGTGAAAAAAAGTAGAATATGTACACATATCCATAAACTAAAAATATATAACTATTTTCATTTAGAGTTCATGTCATCCATATATTCATAGAAGGCTATTGAGAAGGATTTTTTTTTCCTTAAATACTCATAATAAGTTAACTAAAGTACCAACATATATACATAGAATGTACCTAAACAACATAAGTCAATTAACTTTTTACAATGTTCTTACGCACAAACTTAGTGTTATAGTATGGCAGACAACTAAAATATGTGCTATGCACACTATATATGTGGCAAATTACAAAAACTTCTTATACTGTTCTTGATGGAAGCATGGCCAAAATTTGCTAAGAATCTTGGATCCAATGTCTTCTCAATCACCCTTCAGCTTTATGATTACTAAAATAACATTTTTCTATATACATTATTTATTCTTACAATTAAATAAATTGAGTATTATTAGAAGGGAATGAAAGACTAGTAATCCAACAAGTATTGTGTTATTTAACTAACATCTTTTATACATGCATGTCACATCCTCATATTTTAAATCAACAACTAATTCAAAATGGTACATTCTCATATTTTTTAGGCTAATTTGAGTAATCCTTATGATTTCTAGAATCTTTAAAGAAGATTCATTCTGGTTTCTATCTAGCTGATCATTGAAAGTAATAGAAACAAAGATCTTATTGTTTATCTTCCTGTTACATGCGCAATGTAGTAAATTAAATCTCATTTCATGGCTATACATTGTAGTTTTAAAAAATTAATAGACATAAAATGTATTTATTTACCTATATGACCTGTATGAATGAGAAAACAGAAAGAGTACAATAATAGCAAGATTGGTAAAGACACCTATAAATCCTAAAAATCATCATCGTCGGTTATTAACATACCTTAATATTTGCTTATACATAGTTAACACATTAAATATACAAACATGTCCAATTAAAACCAACACTTCAAGTCACACCATCTCAACTCATACTCCATACACTCATACCCAAGACCTCAATACAACTTAAATATAAACATAGTCCATCTTACACATTATCATGCATTAAGAAGTTACTTCTATATTCAAACATTCAATTAATCATATAAAATGAATATTACATTCAATATGCATAGAATCAAATCGCCCAATTTTCACAAACATTTTACTCAATTTACAACCAATTTGGTAATACATACATATTGCCATCACCATCCAACCAAGTCAAACAAATTCACTAAACTTTATAAGTTCCATATGCACTAGTAGCAAATCAACACTTCACAAACCACACAACCAACACCTCTAATATATAAAAATTTAAAAAAAAAATTGTCCAATTCGTGGACCATATAGTCCTCATATACATTCAAAACATAAATCATCACATTTAAGTAAAATCAAACTAATTCCTTAAAAAAATCCATACATACATAAATAAACTCATAATCCGTTTAAGTCAATACACAACAACCCAAGTAACCACATGAATTCACAAATCTCAACTATTACAATAACCATGCTTCTTCACAATTTCCCAATTTAAATGATCTCAACACCACACCAATTACATGCACATACTCAAAACAAGATCTAATTAAATTCCTTATAAAACAATAACACAAATATCAAATTTTATCGTCTTATACATAACCTCTAACTCCAATACAACTCCAATCACACCCCACTTATTCCAAATCCACCCCAATCAACACAATCAAAATATTCAATATATATATATACACAAATCTTCCTATACTCAAATACAACCAACATGTATTAAGTTGTTTACCGAATATCCTACATACATGAATGTCACATTCTCACATTGTTAAATAAACAACCAATTCAAAATATCTCCAAGTATAGGAAAAAAAATGATAGTCATACAAATGCAACAATTATAATCAAGAGCAAATGACTAATGAAAGTTTAAAGCAATGCAACAATTATGATCAAGAGCAAATTTGCTCTAAATTTTCAACTTATGTTTTAAGAAATAGCCAACATCACATATATCTAGAAAGAGTAGTTAGTACTCAAACTAATATTCAATAATAAATAGCCAATAGTACATATATACTTTTTTTTTTATAATTAATCATAACAAAATATTATATTTCGAATGAACTCATTAGATTTACATAGGTACTTGTTTATCTTGAGTGGCTCTACAACTTTCAAAAGGCATGTAGCTACCCAAACAGTATGTCAAATATTGTCGACTTAGTCATGCTCCATGGTTGGTATCATGACATTCAAAAATTGCATATTGCAACCATATTTGTCTGTCTTCACATTGCAAATCACAAAATTCTGCAATCTACCAATCATCTTTCAAGATCTTGAGACAAACCATCAATGACCAAAATAAAATCACTTACATAAAAAATATACCCGATCACCAAAATATTGTCATCATGTTATCTCTCAAAATTCAAAAATTTCAAAAATTGGAACATATCAAAATTAGACAGAAAATTGGGTTTCTCTTAGAAAGCCTTCTTGTGATTACTGTTTTGACATTGAATTCATCATGAATTTATTGAACTCATATTGTTTTATCAGAAGCATAGTTGTGAATAATATACCATACCAGCTAATATGTCGAAAATGTGTTGTACCGACTAAGAAGCCGATACACAAAAGGTCATATTTTGTTTCGGCTTGTTTTTAGGCCAGTGCCAAATTTCAGATTTCAACAAACAATGTTTTTTTTTTAAGTAATTTTAAGTAGGTTTGCATTTTTTTCCTTTATATATATAATAAATTTATTTGTTTCTATGAATCACAAAACGAGTAGTAATTTTATCTTTTTGTAATTAATACGTGTATATATATATGTAATTGATTCATATATAGACTATTCTAAAATGGTAGATACCATTACTGACATATTTCATTCAAGTGTTTTGATCGAAACAGCCTTCAGTACGATATTCAAAACTTTAATCAAAAGTTCTTGAACATGTGCTTCTAGTGCTTCATGTTTGTTTTTATAATACTGAGCATCATGTGACAATGCACCTGCATTTTCACCACTTCCGGTTGATCTTGATGTTTTTAACACATTCGTCCCGTCCAAATCCCTTGCATATCCAAACGATTTGCCCAACACTTTCTTCAAAACAATTGTCGTTACCTCCTTAATTTGACCTGAGCTTCAGGTTCCATTACATTCAGCTTCTGTACAATTTGTTTCTTTCACAATAATCAGAGATATAGTTTTAATCACACCATTCATACATCATTATACTAAACCGTGGACATATAAAAGCTGACTCGATTAATTAGGAAAAAAAGAAAAAAAGATAACGAGTAAGGAGGTCATTTGTTTCGTTTTACTCACTTAGAGATCTTCATTCACGTCTGTCATGAACTTTTCATTCTTTCACAACCGTCGACTCTCTTTACAAAAATCAACCAGATTGGTGACACTTTTTCACTACAACAGCCATTAACAAAAATAGCCATAGGACCAACTAATAAATTTTTGAATATGTACCAACCTATATAATTATTAGAATGTAATTTTATTAATTAATTGGAATATGTGCAGAATTAATACTTTTTCTTCGAGTAATCGAACGAAGGACTACCTTCTTGTTGTATGGTTAATACGTAGTTGTTCCCTATTCAACTTGTTTTTCAATGGTAATACCTGATCCAAAATGGTAAAGTTTATTCCAATAATAACTACATTATATAGTGAATTACATTAATTATATTTAGTAAAGAATTGAAAACTAAAACTTCTAAATAAGACAAATTGACTATACCTTAGACTTTTTACTCCCTTATGTAATACATAATTTTCTTCAAACCATTTCATCCAGCGAGTCAATTCCTTTTACTAATGTCATTTTATGACTTCTATAATTTTTGTATATTCTATGCAACTCGTAGTGAAAATAGTGGTTGGTCAGTAACTGCCTTTCAATGGTTTTTTCAATCTCATTTTAGGATAAAATCAGCCTAAACATAACAGAACTATACATCAATTAGCCAAACTTTCTACATGAATAACACATTAAAACCTTGGACTGCATGATCAATTTGTCCTTATGGATGTGACTACATAATTCCATTTTTTCCACTTCAGGCACATCAATTCAATGTGCGTAACTCATGTTAGCATATTATTTCATGATCCATGACACTCTTCCACTAAATATGCTTTCATTCTTGCTTGGTACCTTAGTGTCCTTATCCTTGATCATCACACTAACGATCCAAGCTTCCGCAACATGTCAAACTTGGCCTTATTTGCCCATCCACAACATTTAATCTTACTCGCAGATACTAAAATTCTTATTTTAAAAAAATCATGTCAATACTATATATGACAACCACAAACAAAAAACTAACCATGTAGCATGCTGGATATGTAGGAAAAAAAATCTCGAATGTTTTATAAGATTTGTTATCATGCAGAATTAAAGGACATGCTAATCTATCTGTATAATCCTTTCAATCCAGAAACTCAATTTCAAAGACCACGTTTGGTGGTTGGGTAGTCATCCGACGAGGAAGAGTTGTCGTGTTTTAGTCTAAGTCCATACGTTGTTAGTGGTGATTGCTCATCTTCTATAACCATCTATGGAAAAAGCCCCTAAAGTCTCCCCCTTGTCCACGAACTCCTCCTCTTCTATTTCGCACTACTGCAATCTATCGAACAAGTTTTCTTCTTAGTTAGATATGCTATACAAATACAATCAATCGAATGAATTTAAAAAGAACAAATAATTTATGAGTTAAATATACTTATGCAGGGAACAACTTTTAATCAACTTCTACCAATTTTATTGAACTTATGCAATATTGCTAATTATGCTATATTACTTGGTTAAAGAACACAATATATCTGGGCTAAAAATATTGCCATCATGTTGTGATAAAAGAAGATGTTTTGAATTGTTTCTAAGTATTATTCTCAAGTCTGTGGAATTTAATATTATTCCATAGAATATTAACATAATAATGTTGCTTTTATATTTTTAACTATAGAAAGTTTCAATTGACTTTAGCAGAACAGATAAAGTTAAACGAGATTATGATTGAGAAATGCTAACCACTCAAAAAGTCATTGTTAGGATGGTGAAACACACACTACAAGAGCAGGTGACAAAAAGAATCCAATAAGTTTTCTACTTCAATTAGAGATTTTGGTTAAAATAGTAGTTAAAGAAAAATTCAGATCATACCTATACATTAGGCAAAATCTTACCCAACTCAAATCATAATGAATTTAAATTCGGTTACACTTTTCATTTTCTAATATCACATTCAATCTACCAACAAATCGTATTTTCTTACTTATATGGAAGTAACAATCCAAATTTTTACAAAACATAAACACACTTAAAGTCTTTAGAATTTAATATTATCAAGTCTAACAGAATGTGATGTAGTGTACATATTTTCCCATTATCTATGAAAAATGATACAAGTACAGCTTGTAGACACAACTTCTATTAAAAAATATTTGCTTTCAATATTTTTTAATGCTAGTTGTTAAATGATGTGATTTGATTAAAATGAATACTAATATTCTAGTAACTACCTATATACAACTTTAGAACAAACAACAAGCTATATATGTATATATATATATATACTCCTAATGGCACCCAAAAAACATAATTATAAAATATTTAGGTTCCTCCGATATCTACCAAACTAAAATTTTTCCCAGCAATGAAGTTAAACTTGTATACTTCACCATGCAATAAGGAAATAAATGTTCAGATTTAATTACATCCACCTTCGCGGGAAACAAAAGTGTTAATTAGCCTACAATAAAAAAGCAGAGCCTGTACAAAGTTCTTTTCAACAAAACAATAATGTTTCAATAAAGAAGAAACAAATTAAACATTCATTTGTCAATACCATGTTGATGTTCAGCTGCCCAAAGAAAAAAAAATACCAATATAATCTACATAACAAGAACACAAAAGGAATGCAAAAGAGAAAAAAAAATTAAAAAGGAAAAAAAAAGGGTCCATTTGGACTTTATCAACTGAATTTAGCTCAAAGTTTTATTAGCAATATCATTTATTTCTTTTCCTACGCTTTGTTAGCTACCAAATAGTTTTTGTTTCTTTTGTCTAGAACTTTATCTATCTACTTAGCAAGTAACTTCCTGTATATTAATCGTGTTACTTAACTTTTTAAATATGTTACTATGCGCCAAACTAAAAACATCTCAAATATTTAAAACATCCTTTATACAAAAGAACATAATAAACAACTGAGTTTATAATACTAGTCTAAAATGGTTATGAACAAAGAGTACTAAAGATGCAACTCCATAGTACAAGTATTAACTTAAGCTAACTATTATATTAAGATTGACGCCGCATCGTTGCTCAGTTGATTAGATCTAGCTGGTTGAATTCTAGTTCTCCCTCGAGTTCTACAACAAGATCTACTATTTATGATAAATGGTAGTGGGACTACCTCGGTAAAATTTGATTACAAATCTCAGCAAGTTAACAGAAATGATTAAAACTAAATTAAACTAAAACGTGAACTAAACTTGACTTGATATGATATGAACTTGAATTTGAAACAATATAAACCTGAACATAACGTGAACTTGAACATACATGGACTTGAAACATACATAGATTTGAAACATAACATAAATGTGAGCTTGAACATAACATAAACGTGAACATAAATATAGTATAAATATGAACTTGAACATACATGCAATTAAAATATAGCATAAATGTGAACTTCAAACATAACATAAACGTGAACTTAACGTAACATAATGTCATATTATACTCATTCACCATAATACTCGGCAGTGCATAACTTTGACCACGATACTAGGCAATGCGTTTCATTCTTCTATAATGACTTGAACTTAACTCGAGAGAAATGACTTACTTGAGGTAGAAATATTTCGTAGCATAACATAACATATAACATGCAATATTTCGTAATACATCATATAGATGACATTTCGTAATATGGCATAACATGTAACGGTGAATATTACGTGACATGACATACATGTAACAGATGGCATACGTAACATGACATATATACAATAAATAGCAATACGTGATATAATTATTGTGTAACAAATAAGTATTTCATGACAAAATAATTCATGTAACAAATAAATATGTGATAATATGCCATGGCATGGCATATACGATAACATACATAAATAAATTGTAGTTCTCTTAATCATCTTACATATACAATAAACTACTAGTAAGTTAAGAGTTAACTTATATTGGTTGTTGCGTTATACAAGAATAAAGCGCGAAATATGAGAAACTATAATAGGATATTCTAAAAGTTAAAAATTTAATTTCTAACAATTATAAATGTGAAAAAGAGACAACTTAGAGTAAAATTATCATTTTACCCTTTACACGTGAGAAAATAAATATTTTACCCATAACATAAGGATTTCACATTGTAACTCTAAAAATTACTAAGATTTACATTCTATATGTAAATATTGTCCTAAACTGAACGAGCAAGTCAGAAAATTTTAAAACTAAGTACAACCATGAAAAATCTCTAGAGTCCAAAACACGTGTAAGTTTTTTCCTTAATTTTTGTTGCAATTCTTCCAATTTCAAAACTCATGATCAAATCAAATTTTTACAATAAAAATCTTCATATCCTAAGTTTAAAAACATAGTTAAGATATCCACTATAAATATGCTAGTTATCAACACCAAACTTTTTAGAAAAATATTCAACATTTTTAATTAAAAAGAATACATCTTGAATCAAATGATTTGATTTATTTCAAAGCATTTCTAAGAATTTTAAAAATCCAAATTTTACTTCTAAAATATTCATAATATATTCATAAGAACAATCATACTTTGAATCATCAACCAAAAGTCATCAGAATCACTAAAATAACACTTGACTGGCTTTCCTTTAATTCCAAAAATAGATTTTTATTTCTAATTTGTTTTAATCATCCTCTTGATACATGACTTATAAAGAAATGATCTTCATACTCAAACATTACATAGTTCAAAAATGGTGTCATAAAATAGATATAAATTCCAAACTCAAGATCACATGGTTAGAAATCAACCAAAAATAAATTTAGTCAAGAACTTCAACACTTTGACATATCCGAATATATTTTTGCATAAAATTTCATATCTTTGAAACTAACATAAAATATCTTCAAAATAACATTTTAATACGTATATAAGAGACTTAGGATCTTTCAATAAGATTATCAAAACCATTGGAATAGGATTAGAACATGAAATATTCAAACTTATTCAAAACGATAACTGTTTTTCCACTTCCAGTTTTCAAGTTTCTAAATCCAAAGAAAACTATCATCAAAAGCTTTAGTCATACCACAAAATCACAATGATCATTCATAAAAAATGTCAAAAATATTCCATAAAATTTTCAAATCGAGATATGTTCATTAGCTTGGTCAGAACTCCAAAATACAACTCACTTTTCAGTTTAACACCCAGAATGACCTATTCATGGTTAAAACTACTTTTGACTAATCAAATGACCATAAAATGAAACGAACAATGTGTCCACAGAAACTAAACTCAAATATAAACAACTTTCATGAGTTATAGTAAGTAAATACTTACAAAGGGTCTAAAATCACCACGCAAGAATAGATAGAAATATATCTAAGAGAGCTATTTCAGGTTTCTCTTTAAAAGTTGGGTGAAAAGATGATGAAATGATGTTAAGGAAGTCTTGCACGACCATAAACCTTTGGAGGGGGAAGTTATGGTCATTAATTATGTTTGATTGAAGGTGATTAAATCACATAAAATAAGTAATGGTAAAGAGTAAGGCTGGCTGCTGCAGATGTAAAGCATAAAAAGCGGTAAGGTGGATTTGTATTTCACATTATGACACTAATGAGTGCAACCAAGAGCAGTGGATGGACTGCCATGTAGGAGAAGGAAATTTCCTCAAGAAGTTTTGCCAAGGTGGCCAATTTCGTGGGCCTTAGTAGGCCTCTGCCAAGTAGGCTTCAATTGAGGTTTATAGGAGTTTAGTTAATGTTTGCGATACTATCAAACCCAAATTCAATTTTTCTTGGCCCAATCAAGTTTCCAAAGTTTAAAAGGTTTAATAATGATTTCATAACATAAATTTGAGGAATTAATAACATATGATACCGATTTAATCAAGTGATTAAAGACAATGTTAAAAATTGGATAAAAAGGGTTTGGAGGCCAACTTTAGGATTTGGGGAAACTATTTAAAATTTTGATTTCAACCAAGCTTTTTGGGTTTCAATTGGCTTCCCACCATTTAGGATTTTGCTAGGGTTGGAACCCTTATTGGTTCGAAACAATTTGAACAGTTAGATGAAAAGAAATAAAGTCTTGTTTAGGTGGCTCGGTCTCATACCTTGATTCATTCTCAAAACATATATTAGTTTCTCTTGATGCCAAGTGTCAAATATTACTCACCAAGTGTGGTTAAAATCTTGTCAAGTGTCTAAATAAAACTTCTCCAACCTAATTTGGACATCCCACACTTTGATTCTGAAAACACTGCATTAGGTGCTACTAAAGAGATTATTATTACTCCAGGAAAGTGAAAACTAAAATTTGCACTAAAACAAATCTAAATAAAAAAATTAAGCTAAAAGTGCAATTCGTTTAATGAAAATCAACCCCGAAGTGCCTCAAAAAAATCTAAGTGCGAATTTCAACAAGCGTATCAATTTAAAAATAAAAATATGATTATTGTGCCATAAAATCCTAAATAATCAACTAAGTCTAATGACACAGCCCATAACGCAAACCAACACTTCTGTAACATCCCGACCCTAAATTCGGAATTTATTTATTCTTTTATTTATTTATTTGGTTACTTTATGTTATTGTATTATTAACATTATCATTTTTTCTACCATTCTAAGTATTAGTATTTTCTTTTCGTTATTAGTAGTGGTCTTTTAAATATGCTTTGAGATGATAAATTATAAGTTTTAAAATAAGTAAACAATCAGATTTGATAACATGTGTAGTGCTTCCCTCCCATCATTTTCGTACGTTTATCCCTCTCGAGATCCAGTTGAATCACATCTTTATACCGAAACCAACTTTCCATACTTCATTCATCAGGAATTTAAACCCAATCTAAATTTGAATCTCCGGCGATTTCGTATCCTCACAAATTAGAAACACTCTTGGATTGAATCAATTCTCGACTCAACTTAGTCATTTATTTTATCCGTTCTCAATTTCGGATGTACAAGCATATTTCAAACTCAAATTTGAAACGAATTCGAACAAAAAAAATTCAAAGTTTATATCCAAAAATTTCACATAATCAATTCTCTTCCATCTATAAATTACCCACAAAACCCCTAGATTAAAACACATGAAAACACCCAAGAGGAAACGAATCGCCAACAAACTAGGTCTCTCATTGCATGGCTACGATGGCTCATTGGTTCTCTTCGGTAGCTCATCCTGAGGCATTCAAAGCCATCATTAATTCGGCCATAGTGGTAGTGGCCTCATCAAGAATGTTGGCTAACTTGTTGGTATGCTTCTCCGTTTCGTGGGGATCACGTTGCATGGTGACTCCACGAATTGTCAAGTCCTTGATCAAAAAGCTCTCAATAGAATTGAGAGTATCTCTTTGACAAGACACTCTCAATGAAATTGGAAGTATCTCTTTGACAAGACACTCTCAATGAAAGCACCAATTTGTTAGGGACCTCGGTCTAGTTCCTAAACAAAACAATCATCTCCACGCACGTCTCCTTCTAATAACCAAATGTTGCTTGTCAAAGGTCTTGGATATGGTTTGTTTCTAACTTTCGTAAGTTCCTAAGGTTATGGGATTTGGTATCGGTAGGAGATATGGTGGTCTAAGTGGTAGATTATAGTGGAAAAGGTTTAAAAAAAATTGTCTTTGGGTAGGCTTTTGGGTTGGGGTCTTTTTGGTAAACTGTATGGCTTAGAAGGTGTAGTGAAGCTATGATTTTAGTGGAGGGTCAAAGGAATTTCGAGATTTGTAAGATGGGTCTAGGATTTTGTGTTTTGGATGAGATTAAGATATAAGAAGGTTGTCTTACGATAGGTTTTGGTTAAGGCTTGGATTGGATTGGAATTAGAATTCCTAAATTATAAGAGTCATATTGGGAATATGCTTTGGTTGTGGGAAAAGTCTCTTGTATTTGGATGAAAGTTGGCTTGATCTTGTAAAAGTTGGGATGTGATTAGGAGTTTGTATTGTAATAGGAGTGAATAATAAGGTGTTTGGATTGGGGAAGGAGTTGGAGTTGGAGTTGGAGTTGGAGTTGGGTTTGGGTTATGACTTGGAATTGGAGTTTAGTTAGGTTCAAGTTTAGGGTTTCCAAAGTGTAGGAACCCCTAAGGTTATGCTATGAGTTTCGGCCAAAGGGTGGTTGGAGAAATGAAAAGTGTTTTCTAGAGAAATTTATAAGTGATTTTCAAATATATGGTTTGATGGGAAATTTAGAAGTGCTTAGTGAAAGAAAAATTGAAGGAAAATATGAAGAACACGAAAATAAGTACAAGTAATTGACACAAGAAGTGATAACAACCTCTACTCTTAAGATTGAAAAATAAAATAGAAAGATAAGTTGAATTGCAACTATTCACGAATTGCACCCCTAAAGCTTAAGTGCAAAAGCACCAACAAAAGGTCCATTGGCACATTGAACTCGTCCTCAAGAAAAAATATGCCAAAAGATGGAAAATAACTATCTAAGGTCCTACTTTTAAGAAAATAAGTTGGAGACTCCTACCAAATCCTAATAAATGATAAATCAAATCCTAATTGAACTAGAAAAAGATAAATTAAATCCTAATTGAACTAAGACTCTACTTAACTTGCCTTTTGGATAGTCTAGGATGGCCCATGGCATGGGCCATCGGCATGCTGATGCATGACTAGTTCGGCTGGCATAGTTTAGGCAGGGTGCCTAGGCATTGGACTTGCTATTAGTGGGCCTGGAGGCCTGCCACTAATCTCGCTGGCTGTCAAGACAAAGGCCATAGGGCTATCAAAGTCTGTCCCCGACAGTGTCAAGGCATGGCCCATAGGGCTCTTCGGGCATGTCAAGACATAGTCCTTGGGCTCGTCTAGGCCTGTCAAGTCATGTTGTGTGGCTTGTTTTTGGGTGGCTTTTGAAGGGGTTCTAAGAAAGCCCCCGCGATCCATGAAGTCGGGTCTCTTGACTTGCTAAGGGGAAATGCCAAGTCCTTAAACTCACCAACCCCTATCCAATGAGGCCAAGTCCCTAAATTCGCCGATAGGCCGAGGTCGGGAACTAGCTCCCGCACCCTAAGTAAGCCCCCACGATCCATGAAGTCGGATCCCTAGACTCGTTGCGGGGTAAGGCCAAGCAAGTCCCTAGACTCGCCAACCCTCATTTAACAAAACTGAGTTCTTAGACTCGCTGTCGGGCCAAGGCCAAGCACTAGCTCCTGTGCCCTTAATCAGCCCCTACAATCCATGAAGTTGGATCCCCTGATTCATTGTAGAGTAAGGCCAAGTCCTAGACTCGTGGACCCCTCATCCAACAAAGTCGAGTCCCTAGACTCGTCACCAAATTGAGGCTAGGCACTAGCTCCCGCTCCCTCAGTAAGCCTTCGAGATCTATGAAGCCGAGTCATTTGACTCGTTGCGAGATGAGACCAAGTTTTTAGACTCGCTAACCCCCCATCCAACAAAGTCGAGTCCCTAGACAACCCAACATGCCGAGGCCAAGCACTATCTCCCGCGCCCTCAGTAAGCCCCCGCGATCCATGAAGTCGGGTCCCTTGACTCGATGTGGTGTAAGGCTAAGTCCCTAGACTGGGCAACCCTCCATCCAACAAAGATGAGTCACTAGACTTGTCGTGAAGCCGAAACTAGGCACTAGCTTCTATGCTCCTAGTAAGCTCCCACAATCCATGAAATCAGGTCTCTTGACTCGCTACGTGATAAGGCCAAGTCCCTTGACTCGCCGATCCTTTGTCCAACAAAGCCAAGTCTCTAGTTCGAGTCTAGACTCACGTCGAGTGTCTAGCTCGAGCCATAAATTTTGCCATTAGGTTACTTCCAAGAACGAGCTTTCGGTGTTAACGAGTCTCTGAGCTCCAACACCACCTTACACAGGTTACTTTCGAGAACAAATCAACGGGCTCAGCAACCACCTAAGGTGGACCCAGGGGGTCAACGAGCCCTTTGACCACTTTGCGTGGGTTAGTTCATATAACTCCAACATTAATAACAACAAACACACAAACTCCACGCCCATGCTATACATGGTTGAATAAACACAAAGCATGATGTATTGTTTTCTTACTAATTACTTTTGTTGTATATTTTATTTTGAAAATTCTCAAGATCTTTGATTGAGACAGATGACCCTTATGAATCGTGGGGTGCTATAAGGGAGTAAAAATATGGGCCCAAACCCAACACACCTAAAGAGTAAAAAGAGACAAGGGGAGGGGGACAGCAATAAGAGCGTAGGGATAAAGGGTTAGGGATGCAGGAAAAATGAGGGGCTTGCAAGAAGTAAGGGGTTGGCAGGAGGAAAAGAAGCCGACAGATGCTAATGGTCATGTCCCTTCAACTGTAGATCAGCACGTATAGCAAGTAGTGGTATAAAAGGCATTCTACCAAATGAAAGAAGGGGCATCTTCTTCTTCCTCAGACACTCAATTTCTCTATCTAGAGAGATTTTCTTCATTGCAAATAGCGCGCGATTTTTCTTTTAGAATGAGATATGAGAGGCAACGAGAGACTGTAAAAAGATGTATTATAGTGGATTCTTCTTCCCAAATGTCTGTGGATGTAAGCAATATGCCGAATTACGTAAACTTGTATCTTTTTCTCTTTATTTATTTTGTATTTATCTATTATGGATGTATGAATTGTCATCGTATAGTCGCACCGAAACATTATTGAAGGCTCCAAACAACATTAATTGAGGCCCAAGCCGCCTTAGTGGGCTGGAAATAACTCCTTTTCTCTTTATAACTTGTTGAGCGATTTTTATCACATCAACACCTAGCTTCAACACAAACAGATATATAATAAAATACAAGATGAAAGTAGTTTGAGGTGAAAGAAAACGAGATTTCGTTGGGCGCTAAACCTGAGGAAAAAAAAAAGTTCAGAAAAAAAAAAAGAAGAGATTTCGGTGGGCGCTAAACGGATAGTAATAAAAAGAAAAATGCAAAGCTTAATGGAAGGTGAAAATATGAGATATCAATGGAGGCCAGGGCCCCCTTTCCTGTCCAATCTAATGAATGTGCATTTTCCTGATTCTTCTCACTGTGTCTAAAAAGTAGGATCTTTCTACAACTTACTAGAATGGTTCCTTTCAGATTCACCTAACTATAACGTTAACTTACAATTTCTATTACCATGGGCACAAACTGAATAAAGCAAAAACGTTCAATGCTTTAAGCTAAAGAAATATTAGGCTTAAAAAAATAATTATGAAAAATTAAATATAAATTAATCTGTTTGATATGCTACGTAACATTATAAAATTTTAATCATATATTAGATATCACATATCCATTAAATTATATTAAGTACTTATATCTCTCTTTTTTTATTTATTTTATAAATATAATATTTACTTTATACACTAAATAGATAATATTTATTTTAGAAACAACAAAGAGGATGTTAATTTTGAAGTTCATAAGCTATATAAGCTGCTGATTGAAGTCCACATGGGATGGGACCAATGCAAAAATGCTTCTTTTGGTTCTTATTATTCACACTTTGATTAGGACCCTCGATTTTATTATTTAGTATATGGAAAAATATATTTTTTTAAAGTAAAAAATGATGTTTATCTCATTTTCAATAACTTGGTGGGTCCTATAATCCACCTTTCTTTGACTTTTCAGTCACTTACCACGTGTACGGACAATGAAGAGAAATGTTGAAAATAAATGGGACGATCGTCACTCAATTCTTCATGCACGAATGATGAAACTCACCTGGCCCAAATAAGGGCCCCTTTTTCTTTTGGAAATAAATTAAAATAAATAAAATTATACCATTTTTCGTATATTAACTAAATAATAGTTTTGTATATAATTTATGTTTTAAAGTGATATATTTGCATTGTTAAATGAGTTCTACGACAATTGTAAGTGTATTATTAATTTATTTATCCGATTTTCAACTTTTATTTCACTTTATAACTGTTGCATCATCAATTACAGTTTCCTAAATTTTAAAGTAAAACTCATAGTTGACAGACAATGTATCCGAGACCCTATCATAATGAAATAAGAATAAAATGGTATAGTACATAGAAACATACTTATATGTTTTGATGTCCTCTAAATATGCAAATTAAGTGTCTCGGGTATATTTTGATTTTGATTTTTTAATATTAAAAAAAAATTAATAGTGGTAAATTTTTTAAACATTTAAAATAACAAAAAGTAAAATAAAAATACTATCGGCACTTTTGAGGTGAGTACGTTTGATCAAGAACAACCAAGTATTTTGCTTAAAATAATACTATAAGAATAATGAGAAATGGTACTCTTATATATGAGAGATTCTGACAGTTCTTTTTTTAAATTTATTTAATGATTAAGTAAGTATTTTTTAATAATATTATAAATTTATTTTAAACAAGTTATTTAAAAGTAATAGAAAATGAATAAGAAAAAGAGAGAGAATAAAATGCACTATTGGGATCTTCCATCGAAATTCTCATGTGTGACTATAGTAGGACTCAAAAATAAGTAGTGTTATATCTTTTAAGGGATGTAGTTGAATAAACAATTTTATTTTATTTTTGGATTTATTTTCAATCATATTTTTGGTGGTTTTAAATCATTTTTAAAAATTTTAAAAATTCACATCACTATTAAAAAAATATTTCTTTAATTATTTGTGAAAATATAATTTACAATATTATATGATAATTAATTATCATTTTGATTTCATAGATTGCTCATTCAGTTGTTCAATGGGTCGAAACTCGAAAGAGATTCCAACCAATTGTGAATAAATTATCATATAATATTGTTTGTAAATAGAGCTTAGTAGTGGAGTAGCAAACAAAACGGGGTCGTATATTCAACATTGTCTCTCCCACGCCAATTTTAAAAAAGCTGTCCGTGCAAAGCTATTTCATAGTAGATAATGAAATGGTAACCGAAAAACGAAAGGAAAGCCAAAACAAAAGCCTTCTCCGATATGCGTCAGCTTCTCCCTTTGTCCTAGTTTCTCTTCTGGATCTCAATCCGACCATAACGATGCGTTTTGCAACCTTTGGTCTCAACTTCATCCCGATCGATGCCTACCCAGTTACCCTTGACCATCAACCTTAGCCAAATCCAATTCAATCTACTCGGTTTGTTCTCTTTCTTCTTTGTCTTTCTTTTGTTCTATTCTTCATTTTTTCTTTCATTTTCTGATTTTTTTTTTCCTTCTTAGCTTTTATGGTGTTGTTCTAGTCTATGATGTTTGTTGCATGTGTTATTTCAGCTTCACTGTGTAATTGTGTTGTTGCGGTGCTGGATTTGTGGTTGATTTTCATTTCTACATATCAATTCCCCAGTTGTTCTGGGTGGTTTTTGTTTTGCTTATATTTCTTTGTACGTAGAAATCAATTTTTCTTAGACTCAAGGATCTGCTTGATTTTGTCAGTTTAAATCAGTCCTTTTTTTCGGGGGATTGCAGGGAAGGAGAGAGAAGAGAAAAAGGGGGGGGGGGTGTTCTTTGCTTTTGTTTTACTTCTTAACACTTTTGCTTTGGAGTTTTATCTGGTGATCATGGTTGGAATAGTGATATGGGTTGTGCCTGGGAGTATACGATTTCGGGCATTGATAAAACTATTACATTCAATGGATTTTTATATTGAAGGCTAATCAACCTTGTTTAACATTTTGAAGGCATCTTACTTTGGTTGGTGTTCCCTTCCTTAAGTGAAAAGCCAGAAGACATAACCGCTCCTTGGCCATAGAAAGAAATCTTAATCCTAACCAATTTGTGTATATTATACTATTTGTGCCTTTCAATTGACCTTATATTCAACTATTCCTATTTTCTGTTAAATATTTTTCTTCTGCTTTCTCTGGATGAACTTTAACAATGAGAACAAGCTTGTGCCCCTCTCAGTTTTGCTGCTCTCACCTGATTCCATGTTATGCTTTTTTAAATGATCTTTATTGTCTTTATTTCCAGATATATTTGGTACTGAAGATAGCATGCAAAAGAAACTTGGTCTGTTTAACTTTCCTTCATTAGAATTCGATTTTAATCTCAATAGTGGTGAAATGTGCACCTGGTTTTCTTTTAAGAGAGATTGCCTTTTAAAGGGAGGGGCTTGTGGTAGAGTGTACAGATGAGATTCATTATATTATTGTTAGAGCTTCCTCTCTATAGAAACATTTTGGCAGTGGTTAAGTGGCTGGCTCAGCCTTGGTTAACCACAAATGCCTGTCTTACCATGACATCGAAGGTTTACCAGCTTCAAAAGGCCAAGCTTTATAAACCACTGGTTGGATAGCCAAGCTCCTTCCAGCCTAGTTTGGTTTCTTAAACCTTCTCAACTCATTTCATCTTATTATTACAACTTTTCCAAATCTCCATACACTTTTACAAATTATCATACAAAATATAATAAATAATTCAACTTTTTCAAATCCCAACACACTCATAATATTAAAAATTAATATTTTAACAATAATTTATTCAACTCAACTCAACTCAGCCCAACATCTAAACGCAGCCTAAGGAGTCCTCTGAGCAATCTCATTATGAGAATCATGTTTGTCTTAATGTTTTTGACAGTAACAAAAATTTGGTTTGCAGATTCTTATGAAGCATCTTCTGTAATGAAGGAGTAGTATGGTTAATTTAAAGAAAAAGGAATTACTAGGCCCTAGGAAAAGGATTGCTATCGGTTCAATCCAGTCCCTATGGATGTTCGGTCTATTCCAGTCCGGGAAAATGATGGACCGTGAATTTCGGTCCATCATCCCCCCAGACCGGACGAATTTACACCCTTAGGCTTCACATGATCTCTATGACCATTTATTTCCACTTGACTTCTTTCAACATGATGATTTATTCGGAAAAATGGAGGATTGGATTTAGATTTAGTGGAAATGCTAATAATTTTATTTTCTATATCGAATTATTTCCTGCATCGTAGATCATTAGGAATGTAAATGTAGAAAAACTGGAGACTCATATTTGAAGGTGATTAAACAATATAATGGGTTTGTTCCTATTTTCTTAATTTTGACCTGTTACCACAAAGACTTGTCCATTCTAGGAGGACCAGAAATTGTAGAAAATGTGGAAAATGGCATATTGTGTTCTTAGCAACTCATCAAATATGTTGAATTGATAAGAGATATGGCAGCATTAAAACAAAAAATTATGCTGGTATGCTCTGGATGAAACTCCTAACTTATATACCAAGGAATTTTCCATGTGCTGAAACCTCACCTTTTTATTGAAGTTTAGAGACCCATCTTGAATACTTAATTTTGCACTTTTTCTGTTTTTTTTTTTTATTCTTCCAGCATTGTGGGTATTAGAGGAGTAGGATCATTTCTATCCCGTACAATGGGAAATATGTATCCCCAGGGCATGGTTTGTGATAATTATGTTCAGGTTACAAGTAACTTTTCACTTACTCTATTCATGTCAGGGAAGAAACTTCTTATGTGTTGTGTGCTTGTATGCATTACATTCCTCATTTACGTTTTGTTTTATCAAATTTAACCCCCGCTTTTTCTGCAGTAAAATGTGTCAAACTATAGAATAGGGATGGCAGTAGCAGAAGCACGAGCTGCATGGCAGAGAGCAGCTAATCGGTGCCTTGTCCAAGAAGATGCCAAAAGAGCTCCAAAGTTAGCTTGCTGCCAGTCAGCATCATCAACATCCAAGCAAGTTGACAATGGACCTACCAATAAAGTGGATGGACAAGATCATCCCACCTCAGGTTTTATGCCTAAGAATCCTTCGTTTTCCAAACTACCCGAGAACACAAGATGGTGGCTCCAATTGCAGCCAAGCAATGGGTACCAAAACGGTTTAATATATGAACAGTCAAATGTATTGGAGGCCGAAGTGGAAACCTCAAGTGTTGGCACTGCAAATTCTACAACAAAGTTTGATGAGCTCCATCCTGAAAAAGGAGATACCATTCATGTTTATGATGGTAAGAACTTTGAGTCTTCTCTTGATAAGCAATATGGTCTCTCTGCGGCATATATGAATAAGGCCCATGAGATCAGAGAGCTAGAGGTAAAGGCTCCATGTCGTATGAATGTTGAGGAGTATCTTCAACTAATGGATGGGAGGGGAAAATACGAAGCTGTGGATATGGATCCTTCTCATTGTCCAGGTTCCAAGCAAGCCTACGAGTTTTGTTTAGATCCAGAATCTCCATGGACCGGCGGTTGTAAGACTAGGCCGTGGTGGCAAACAACAGATAAAGATGAGTTGCCCATTTTGGTCATGAAGAAGTCACTTGACCACATTGAGAATTGTGATCTTCCGCCACCTCAGAAAGTGTATGTGAGGAGTCACCCATATGCTCGTAGTGGGCACATTGACAGTGATGAAGCATTGTCATCATCTTCTGATTGGAAGGCCCAAACTAGTAGTATTTCGAATAGGACTTGTACACAGGGCTGTCCTGATTGTGGAAAAACACGTGGAAATAAGGTGGACTCTTCTGAAGAGTTTTCAAGATGTGTTTCCGACAAGCTGTTCAGGTATTAGCTTAGATAACCATCGTTTTTACTGTGGGATGAAACCATCTGGATGTTTCATCTGACTAGATTATGCATGTTAGTGATTATATTATGTTGAGTTTGTTAGTTAAGCTTATATAAACATATAGATAATATTTTATTTGTTTTTAGATATCTTATCTTAGCTTTTTTTGTTGGGACTTGCAATTTAGAACCAGTTCTGGTACAAATCACAAAGATGTCACAATGATGCCCCAAGTTTCTGAAGGCGACCCTAGCAAAGCTCAGCTGATGGAAGCACTCTGCCATTCTCAAACACGTGCAAGGGAAGCAGAGAAGGCAGTAAAGCAAGCCTATGCTGAGAAAGAGCACATTCTTAAACTCTTCTTCAGACAAGCTTCACAACTTTTTGCCTATAGGCAGTGGTTCCAACTGTTAGAGCTAGAAGCCCTTTATGTCCAGATTAAAAATAACGACCAATCAATTTCCACTCTCTTCCCTGTGGTCCTTCCGTGGATGTCTTACAAAGGTCGGAGAAAGCGAAAGAGCTGGCAGAAGGCTACCAGGGGGAAAAGAGTCAAACGAGGGCGAGTGCGACATGATATCAAAAGGTACGCTGTTGCTTTTGCACTGGGGATGAGTCTTGTTGGTGCTGGGTTGTTTCTGGGATGGACTGTAGGGTGCATGTTACCTCCTTTCTAGTTTAGAATGGTTCAACCTGCTGCTTTTGAAGATTAATTTATGTAAGCTGCTGTTTTATTTTTATTTATTTTCTAATGCATGCATGTATCTTTGTAGATTCTCCCTTGCACCTTGTGCCTCAAGTTTTACCAAGTGCAAATGTGCAATGAGATGATGTGTATATATATTAAAATTTCGCCCAAAACATTTTCTTTTGACTCCTTTGTTATGTTTTGTATTTAGTTATGGTAAGGAGGGTGGTTTAAGAAATACCCAGTTTCGAAGAATTTGGGGGAAGACTTGTCATTGATTTATGCTACTGAAAGTTGGATGGAATTCTTTTTTTTAATGGGAAAACGTGCGTGATGAACCGCTTCAGAAGTAACTTAGGGAAAGCTACCTTTACCACCGGGCACCTTCAGAAGTAATTTGATGGGCATATTGAAATGTGTAAGAGGATAAGGGGTGCATTTTCCATTAAAAGTCACGATACCAATATGTGGAGGAAAAAGTTTCAAGACATTAAATAACGGTTTAATGTGATTTAAAGCCACTGAGAGGGACGATATAAATTTCAAAACTTGTTCTGTCCTCTCTATATAGGAATTTGCTACGTATAAGTGAATTTACAGAGCGATCTGCATATTGATGCCGTTGCTTTCATATTCAAAATTTAAATCTGTATTATTTTTATTAAAGTTTGACTTTCTGACCAATCATATTGAACGAGTGCATGACATGGTGTGCAGAAGTGCGTATTGGTGCATAGAATCGTTTACATTCAGATTTTTCCATCTATCTATTGCGAACAGAACAAATTTCAAACATGCAATATTGCAACCTTTCCCACTTCTTGTGAGGTATTCTATATTGACACTATTAATTTATCAAAGACTCGAACACAAATGTCTAATAGGAACATAAGGATTGGACTTTTGATAGGCATGATCGGAAATATCATTATACCTCTACTCATAACTATTTCTTCCTACAAAATCCCCAAAGATGGAAAACAAATTATCTTACAATTATTCACAAATTATTTTAATTTTATTACTATTCATAAAATTTTGATCTTATCTCACTCTCCAAGTTTGTCCTAAAAGCCTAAGGAGTTGTTTTGAGAATAAAGATGTAATATCTCATCCCATCTCAAAATTTTTCATCTTAAATTCTTAAAAGAGTTTTGAGGTTTTGTGATATAGAAGCTCTTAATAATGCTCTTCTTGTTAAGAAATAGTGAACGCTCTTACAACAACTTGGCTCTATGTCAGCTTTTTATTCTTAAAAGTTAAATATCTTTCACATGGTAATATTTTGGATTTCAAATTACGTAGTAAACCTTCTTTGCTTAGAGGAGTATGTGGCATGCTAGACCTCTCTTTAATGGATGTCTCATATGGAGAGTATGAAAACAAATAGAAAATAAGGATTTGGCAAGATAGATGGACTTCTAGGCCACTTCCTTTTTCTTCTATCTCAAGTTAGCGTGCAGATTTTTTAAGGGACTCAAAGGTTGCATGTGAGGGCCCTACCTAACGCAAAAGGGAACAAACCATGGGTGAGGTTGAAGGAAAGGCAGAGAGGCGCTAAGCATTCCAGTGGCTTTAGGAACCAGTAGCACGAGACATCGAGTACAACTAGTTCAATATCCGGGTGAGTAGGCACCATGACCAGTGGGAGGATCAGGTATTCGTTTTAGGAAGAGTAGAAAGTTAAAATAAAATATATAAAATATTTTTTATTTTATTTTTATATAATTTTTTATACGATATAAAATAATTTGATAATAAGATCTATATTAAAAATAAAATATATGATATGTTAAAATAAAATATAATTTATGTATTAAAAAATATATGATATGTTAAAAACATAATATCAGAATAAAAATATATTAGAAATATGTTAAAAATCATTTAATTTTTATTTATTTTTATTTATTTTTATGTATAATAAAAACATGTCATCATGTTATTATATCATTTTATTTTATATGAGATGTATTTTATTTTTAAATTAAATTAAATTTTGTAAATGAGGATCAAGATAATTTTTAGAGAGGGAGTCAAAACAACATAAAATTAATATTATTTTATTAAATCATAAAAATTAACATATATTCTTTTTTCCTTTAAAAGAACATATACATATATATATATATATATATATATATATATATATCTTTTTTTTGGGGGGGGGGGGGGGTTTGGTTTGCACTGTGGGAGGGAGACTCCGCCACTGACCATGAGGGAATCTAGCTGACATTTCCTAGAGTGAGGTATAGATGAGAAATTCGACCATAACATATTAACAGTTGAACCAAAAAATTCATCTCTCATGAGGACGAGAACGAGGAGTTGGAGTGTAACACATTGTTTCCTAATAAAGTCATTTTTAGAATGAACCAAGAATGGAATTAGAATTTGATATTTGAGAAAGGTGATTAATAAAATATGTGATATGTGTGAATATAAATAATATGTATTTATTACACATGATTATATAAAAAATATTAATCATAAAATCATATTCAAAAAATACATATTTATAAATCATCTTATAAGATAGTTTTCTTTAAAATTTTTGTAGTTTTTTAAAACCATTAAAAAAATGAAATATCAAATTAGGATTTTCTTTTCAAATTAAGTTCAACAACGATCTTTCATAAAATAAAATTTATCTATTATTCTCTGAATTGAAATCCTTAATAATTTCTTCTCAATATAAATTAATAAATGATCTACAAGAAACTCATTTGACTATTAAAGGGCAATTTTAATTATATGAGGTAAAAATTTAGAGTGGGATTTTGTGAGTATTGGAATTTGAGAAGACAATTTCAATAAAAATTTGAATATTAGGAGAACAAATTATCTTTATTTTAGGACATCTTCAAAAAATATATATATACTAAAATAAGGTAGGTCTGCCCTTGACCCAACTTGTTTTAAAGTACCTTATGTTTACTGCTTTGTAGACCAAACCCTAGTCAGCTAGCCCTCCCCATTCTCTTCTTCATCAGCATTGCCTCCCATCTCCATCACCATTGATCGACTTCCTTTGTTGTCCCTCTATTTCTGGCATGCTTAGTTATTGTGGTGGCACCTTGTAGAGGCTGAACATGGGAGTGAGGATCACGGTAGCTAGCTTTTCTTCCTCTCGATGCCGTTGTACACACACAGGATTGAATGGTTATGCAATAGGGGTTTTAATGTATTAGAGAGATCCTTCTTTAATGATCCGATTAGCTATTCGTCAAATTACAATAAGAGATATATGTTTTCTATTTCATTAGATTCAATATTGTTGAACATAAAAATTAAAATTTCATGTTAAGAATATTTGACACTTTTAGCATGTCAAAAAAGTTATATTCAGTGTTTTGTATGATAAGTTTATTTATTTTATTTTATTTTATTTTCATATGTTAGACTGCATGTCAATTAGTGGACTGATTCAATGGAACCTTAAAAAGGCTTAAGAGGCACAGAAAAAGCAAATAGTATATACCTAAAAAGCCTAGAAACTCTTCGGTATTCAACCCAAAAGGAATGTGGGCTTTAAATGACGCCCAACACTATACAAGCCTGGAAATGTATTCTACAATTAAAAAGGCCATGGCCCAAAGCAAGTCCAGAATCGACGTCCACTCCATTTTTACGGAATTAAAATCAAATTTGTTTCTCTAGACTTTAGGGAGCATCAGCTACTCAAATCGAGGCATGCACCATCCACGTAGCATAATTTGATTTAGATTTAGAGAGTGAGTTTTAAAATTTAAATATTATAAATGAAATTATACCATAGAAATGGTTTATGATGTAAAGATCTCCTAATAACACTACTCGTTTGGCAAAACCAAAATTCTCTCTAAATTTTATAGGATATTTATTCATTCAAATTTCAAAGATATTTTCATCACTGCCAACTTTCTATGAAAACTCATCATCTTATCTGAGGTTGAAACAGACTTCCTAAATCCCCGTCAGAAAATTTCCACGTGTGTAGTGTGTGTACCACTTTCGGATCTTACTTACGACGTGTGTGGTCTCGAGTTAAGGTTATAAGGATGATTGGGATGGTGAGTAGAAGAGAACAGCAGTTTCATTAAATAAATAAATAATTCTGCCCTCTCACCACCATATTTCACTTGTTTCTTCTTCTTATACTGCCAAAACCCCACGGCTCCATCCAACATGGATTCTGGCACGAGGTTGATTAACATGTTTTCTTTAAGTATAAAAAGGATCTATATTGTTAAAAAAATTAAAATTTTCTTTTTTTTTTTAAAATATAAGTCTTATATACATTCATTATTTTTAAAATGATTGTACCGTACTTATAACTTTACGATTGTAACTATCATTTATCTTTCTTAAGTGGACAAACTATTCCTACTCTTTTCATTAAAATAAAATAAAAACAGAATTTCTAGCACCAAGTTTTGTCCTGTTATTTAACATATATAAGCAGCTTATTAGTTGTATAGATATTTTCTTACTTGTATTAAAACAGACACGTGTCTTTCTTTCATATGTTGACTCAACAGAGTCATATAAATACTTGTAACAGTGTAGATATGAGGCAGGTTAATGAAAACAGAGTATTCCATTCGGTTTCTTCCCGAAACCTCTCGTCTCTTGCTCAAACTGTTTCTCTGTTCTTGATTGTTCATGGAAACTTACGTTTTATCACAGCTCCGAGACATTTTTATATTTTGATATTTTAAATATTTTGATGAAAATTGTTTGCTAAAAGTTTAAAATCAATAAGCTTTAACGTTAAGAACCCTTTCAAAAAAAAAAAAAAAACATTAAGAACAAGATGGTATAACAAAAAGGAATTTAATGTATGCAAGTTTTTAATGATTTTTACATTACACCTTTTTATCCGTAAGCGATTATTCATTCGTTAACGTTAAGGCGTATTATTTTATACGAAGACAATTACAAAAAAACAAAAAAACGTTATAATCTGATGTGTTTTACAGTGATGTTAGATTGTAATATATATATATATATATATATATATATATATTAAATAAATGAAGGTAACATACCACATATGATCATCATATGAACTGTTCAAGTATTTTTTATCATTCTCTTTGTACTTCATTTTAATGAACATGCCCTAACATTATTTTTTTTTTAAAAAAAAAACCTAAAAATTGGAAGAACGAAATATTCGGACTTTTATTTTGGAATCATGAAATTATGTAATTGGATTAATCTTGCAAGATAAATAAGAGAAACAAGAATATATATATATATATGCCATTATATTGCCCATTGTAATTTGTACACATTCTTCTGGACCATTTTCTATACCGTTCTGTCATGTAGAGCTGTAAGCATAAAATTTACAAAAATGATAGAAATACTAGAATTAATGATAGTTTGGAGGTGAGGATTACTCCAAAACTGCAGTAGTGTGTGTCTGAGGTTGCGTCCATAGGGAGGGGGACCTCAGGTCCTTATCTCTTAAGAATATTTTTTTTGTTTTTTAATTTAACTTCTTTTTCTTATAGAAAATAATTCATTTCATTCTAAAAATTAAAAATTATGTATGTGATCCATAAAATAAGAAAGATATTAATTACAAATCAAATTATTCAATTATTCGAATATCTCTGCGCATAAATTCTTTTATAACGAACATTATCTAAAACTTCTAAAAACTCTCTCTTGACAAAATTAAAAATTTGTCGGAGGTAGAGAGCATGCAAACCCCTATCCTCTAAAAGAGAAAAATGTGTAAAATAACATCATCCTCTCAAAAGAGGAGAGGAGAAAATCACTTATTTTTTTTTTTTTTAAAGAACGAGAGGGATAACACTTATATATTTTTAAAAGAAGAGAGGGCAATCAAATCAAAGAAATATCTTTAAAAGATGTTATTTTCTCCAATTTAAAAAATATATATATCATATATCAAATATGATGTGTAAAGAGTTAAGTTCTACTAAAATTATATCTTTTAATATTTTTCAAATTTGATTTATTGCCTTGAGAGAATTGATGTGGGAGAGATAACATTATTCAGCACTAAAGTTGGAGCATGGCCAGGTGCATACAAGAAATGAACAATCATGTCAGAAATAAATGAGAGAGGCCAAGGGGTGCACCTAGCAAGTCGCCATTGGCCTTGTTCTTTAAAGATGTGGGATCAATGGTACGTACTTGAAGACAAGACTGTTTCCCCCACGTGTAAATTTAAAACGCTGTCGTAATCTTAATTTTCTGTGGTATCAAGCTAAGGATTCGAGCACCATCGTGCTTAAAAATTAAAAATAAAAATCTGGACCATAATGGAAAGGGAGTTGCGGAGAAAACAACATTAATAATAAATAGCGCTCTCCCACCACACCCTACCCCACCCCACTTGTTATTTCACATTGAATTTCCCATCCAACATTATATTGGCACGAGTTTGATTAGCATGTTTCCATAACTGGACAAATTAACCATTTAAGCTATTTTCCATTATTTTTCTTTTTATTTTCATCAAACTGACAAATAACATTAATTTTCAGCACCATGCATGCATGTTTTGTCTTGTTCATAATTCTTACAATCTTTCTTCTAATCATGTGTTCTACCCGTAGACCCATTTACATATGGAGGATGTTAGGATTCTTATTACATTCTAGATAGAATTTTTTAATTTTTTTTTACATGATTTTTAAGTATTTTTTTTATATGACTTTTTTAATATCTTAATATATTTTTTAAAAATATAAAAAGAAAATTATAATATTATTAAAAAATACTTACTTAAAAATTCTATAAAAAAAATTATAAAAAATTCGATCGGATGCAATAAAAATTTCAAAATAAAGATTTCTAACATTTTATTTCACATATATAGATTTTTAATGCCTTTACATGGAGAGTGAGAGACCCTCTATATTACCAAAGAAAAACTGAAAATACAATCCATTATTTCCAACTCTTAATTACCTCGACATGAGAGCCGCTGGTGAGATTTATCCACACCAAGGTTTTAATTATTTCGGTCATTACCGACCAAATTATTAAATTTTAGTCGATACCAAATTTTAAATTTTGGCAAACATCTATTTTTTTAAATGGTTTTTTTTAAGTATATTTATATCTTTTCCTTTTTTGTATATATAAAAAAATATATTTTATTTGTATGAATTATAAAAAAAAAATTACCTTTTATAATTTATACTATGTATATATATAATTTATTAATATACAAATTATTTTGAAACGCTACACAAAATAATATTAGTATTAAAATATTTCGTTCTAATGTCTTGACTGATATGTTCACCAATACGATATTTAAAATATTGATCGACACTCATATCTGATTAATTATTAGAGGTTTGGAATACAATCTTATAATGTTTTCATTCTATTATAGGCAATATATAGCATGATAATTAAAATTGATATATATATAAGCAATATTTATTAAATAATATATTGTAATAGGCTAGAAGTACGACGTCATTTATACATATTCTAATATAACAATAATATGTTGGTATTGTTATAAACAAAACGTCGGCCGCCGCTCCTATGTCCCACCACTAAATTATGTGAATGACCCCACCACTATTATTTTAAATCTGCATAGTAACTTGCATAGTGACTTGCATAGTAATTTCAACGCCTATAAATATGGGCTTCAGTTGTAATGAAATTCATAAGAAAATATAGAGAGAGAAAGAAAGTTTCAGTTCTTAAGAGTTTCTTTTCTCTTGCAATAGTAGTAGTTTTCTTTTTAGTTTTATAACACGTTATCAGCACGAGGTTCTACCGATACTGAAGCTAATGGTCTTCTACTTCAAGTAAGTTTTTCAATATATTATTTGCAGTCCTTGAGATAAATATTAAAGGTAATATTGCTGAATATTACTTGATAAAATTTTATTTTTATTCTCATGATAATGTGAATATATTTATTAAATTCACAGATTTATTTTTGTAATATAATGTCAAATATTGAGATTTATTACTATTGACATTTCTGAAAAATATTATTTATCCAGATCCTTGATGAGATTTATTTGGATATGATGATAAACTTGAAAGATACAATCATAGAAAGAATTCATGTGTCTCTGAAGGACCGTGCTGTGTATCTCATGATGAAAGATCATCATACTGTGTGAAATAAATTAAGAGAGTAATATAAGCACCAGAAGATGTAATCCTCTCAAAAGATCATTATGATTTATTGCACCTGAAGTTGCAAGATTTTAAGAGTGGTATTGAATATTCTGCACTCTTTAAAACTAGCTCAATATTAAAATTATACAGTAAAAATGTCACTGATGATGATATATAAAAGAAGACATTATTTTTCATACCTCGAATGTGCTCCTGCAGTAGCAATATCGAGAGTGAAAGTTCAACAAATATTCTGAACTTTTATTTTGTCTTCCAGTGATTGAGCTAAATAATGAGTTTTTGTTACACCAGTTACGTCCTATTAATGATATCGAATTTACACAATTCCCAGAAGTGAACGGGAACTAAGGGCGTAGACGTGGTAGAAAAATTATAGAAGTGTTGGTCCCAAAAGCGACAACACTAAAAATGATAAAAATATATCGTATCACCAGAAGTGATCAAACTCAGAAAAGGGTAAAGGCTCTCAGAATAATTCTTCATAAAAGATGAAAATGTTTGTCATAGATGTAATATGACTAAACAGTAGTCATGTACCTGTTGTACGGTCAAGCATTTGATTTATTTATATTAAGTTTTTATATATAAGCTTATTAATATTTCATCATGTTTTGAAATAATGAAATATCGGTGCCTGAAGCACGACAAGAAATTACTTAGGATAAAGTCCTGTTTAAATTTGATCCTCTTACAAATAAATGTGAACCAGAAGTTCAGAGGATTATTTATCTGCAAAATGTTGCAAATCAATTACATGATGTATTTACTGACACTAAAAGTGTTGTAAAATCATATATTACTGCTGTTAATACTTAAGCAGGAATTGAAGTCCCTGAAGGACGAGTTGTTAAAACAAAAATAAATGAGTCTAAGATACACCTGAAGCGTTGAAGACTTATTGGTGCACAAGAAAAATAAAAATCGGTGCTCATGAAGAGACCGTATTTTCTGTACAAAATATAATCCTCCTGAAGAGGAAACCTCCTGAAGAGGTAACTCCTGAAGAGTGTAACTCCTGAAGAGTATAACTCCTGAAGAGAAAACTCCTGAAGAATATAAACCTCCTGAAGAGGAACCTCCTGTAGAGGTGTTTCATGAAATGTTTTCCCCTGGAGAGGAACAAAGAGATCTCAATACATTTTATGAGTACTGGAAAATTTATGGATAGAAATAAAACTGTTGTCGACAACATATATGATAACACTTGATATTACCAGAAGTAATGAGCCAAAAACCGTCGAAAAATGTCGACGTAGAAATGATTGGCCAAAATGGAAAGCAGTTATTAAAACTGAATTAAACTCGCTAATGAAGCGAGATGCATTTGGACCTGTTGTCCAAACACCAAAGGGTGTAATATTTGTCAGATATAAGTGAGTATTTATACGAAAGCGTGATGCGAAATGAAATTATGCGGTATAATTTGTCGCACAAGGTTTCCTGTAGAAACCCGAGAGCAATTATGAGGAAACATATTTCCTTGTTATGAATGCAATCACATTCATATTTTTAATTGATTTGGTTATTGCAAAAGGATTAGATATGCAGTTAATGAATGTGGTCACTGCATATTTATAAGCATCATTAGATTATTACGATACTTGAAGCATCTAATCCAAGTACATTTAGGAGTATGTACTTTATAAAGCTTCAAAGATCTTTATATGGGTTAAAGCAATCCGGACACATGTTGTATAATTGAATCAACGAGTATTTATTGAAAGAAGGATTTAAGAATAATCCTATATGTTCATATGTTTTATCAGAATCTGGATTCGTCATTATTGCAGTTTACGTTGATGATTTACCTTGTTAGAACTCTTGAAAAGATCACAAGAGTTGCTATAAATTCAAGGAATGCATTTGAAAAGGAAAAATCTTATTATTCAATTCATAGATGAGTTACAAGAATTTGAGACTTCTAGCCTCATCTCTCAAATGCATTTGCTTTTCATAAAGCAACGTACCATTCTCATCTAAAGGATTAGGCAGTCGAAATGAAGAGACAAGTAAGAATTTTAAATCCTTATTCTCCTGCTTTAAGTCTGCAATTTTTTTGTCAGACTCTTGAACGAGTCGTTGAAGTACAGAAACCTTCTCGTTAAGCTCCTCAATCTCACGATTTTTGGATTGTAATCGGTTGGAAAATCCAACAATAGAGGAGGAGTATCGGGTGCCGAGAGTCACCAGCTCATAAACAGCTTCACGATCTGACTTATTAGCCAGATCATTTGCTTGCTGCAGCATTGCACTTGCGGAAGATGCAGGATCAACTTGTAATTGAGGTGAAGGATACCTCATATGTTGATTGTGAGAAATAGTAAAAGGAAATTGATGAGCCATTGGAAATTTGTAGAATAAGAATACAAATACAGATGAATTATAGATATGAGAAGAAGATTTGATGCGTACTAAATGAAACTAAAGACAGTTCTTATAGAATTGGAAATAAGAACAAGACAAACCATCATCTCTTCAAATCTCACTTTACAAGATATGCTGGATGCATAATTTCAAAAGCCAGCGAGATTAATTACAGCTATCCCTATTTTCTTGTAAACGCTGAACCTCTGCCGTTAGCTGCTGTTGTTGACTTTGTATCTGAGCTTTTTCTCGTTCCAGCTCTTCTACTCGTGTTTTCAAGTCAAGAGAATACCAGTCTACAAGTTTCTTCAGCTCCTTGTTATCTTGTTTTAAATCTTTATTTTTTCTATCTTTAGTTGCAAGCGTTTGATGCAACTCAGATATTTGATTTTTAAGATGATCAACCTCACTCGTTCTCGCCAATAGCCTCTGAGACATGGTTGTAAGAGAGGCAGCATATTGAGCACTGAGGGTTCTGGATGCTGCAACAATTTCAGGATCAGATTTACTAGATAGATATATCTCTGCTCCTATCATGGTGTTTACAGCCTCAGGAGAAAATATAAGTGGTTGAGGTATAAAAGGTTCATGGTTTAAATCTGGGACATTAGAATTTCTATCAGACATAATATTGTTCTGGATGAACAACAACTGAATCTATGAGGAATGCGAGATCTTTTTGCTGGAGTAAACCAATGGTAAAATTGGTTATATTTAAAACAACAACCCGAAGCCTTCAAATCTCTTCAAGATCTCGTTTGTCCACAATGTCAAGCGGATTTGATTTTCCGCCGAACCGATAATATTAAATCTCAAAGCTTTTACAGCTTTTATCATACATAGATGGTTTCCAATATTATTTCCGCCGTATATAAACAAGTTCTTCCTAATAAAGCCGAATGAGGGGGAGAAAATTTTAGATGAAAATATTATCATACTCTCTCTAATGCATTATTTAGTTGGAGATCATGTTTGAATTCTTAACTTGTTATATATACTGAAATCATATTTGCTTATTACTTGAAACACTAACGCATATTATCAAGGGGGAATTTAAGTATTACTGCAGGTATCTGATTTCTATTAAGTTTGTCAACCAGATATTATTTTTCATCTTCAAATCACTCAGAGATTATTGCAATTCATGAAACAAGTCAAGAGTATATTTGGCTGAGATCAATGACTCAACAATTTTATATGAAGATAATGCTACTTGTATCGCTCAAATCAAAGGAGGATATATCAAATATACGATCAAGTGATAATCTGGCAGATTTATTCATGAAGACATCACCAACTGCGACATTCAAGAAAATTGTGCAGAATATTAAAATGTGAAGACTCAAAAACTATTGTCATGCACTTTCCAGGGGGAGTAAAAGTCCTGAAGACTTGTGCTGATTGTACTCTTTTTCCTTCGCTAAGGTTTTATCCCATTGGGTTTTCCTTTGCAAGGTTTTAATGAGGCAATCTTAAAGCACTTGTGGATACATAAAGAGACTGTACTCTTTTTCCTTCGCCATTGGTTTTTCTTCCCACTGGGTTTTTCCTTGGCAAGGTTTTAACGAGACAGATTCTTTATGGGTGGTCATTCAAGGGGGAGTGTTATAAACAAAACGTCGGCCGCCGCCCCTATGTCCCACCACTAAATTATGTGAATGACCCCACCACTATTATTTTAAATCTGCATAGTAATTTGCATAGTGACTTGCATAGTGACTTGCATAGTAATTTCAACGCCTATAAATATGGGTTTCAGTTGTAATGAAATTCATAAGAAAATATAGAGAGAGAAAGAAAATTTCAGTTCTTAAGAGTTTCTTTTCTCTTGCAATAGTAGTAGTTTTCTTTTTAGTTTTATAACAGGTATGTCTTTATAACAAAACTTAGTCCAAGGGATTTGTAAATATGTTAAGTGAATTCTAAGTTAATTTTGGAACAAAAATTGCAAAGATAGTAACGTTGTTAGATCTGATCATGAGATCAACCTAGTCGAAGTACTAAAACGGCCACACTTTTGATTCCAACATCAAATTAAGGAAAGCTAGCTAATTTGTGGCATTAAAGAATTGAGTCGAAGTTCAATAATTTCATATTTTGTGAAGAGAAAATATTCGGACTGATGACACCTTCAACTAAGATTTATTGGAAGCTAATAAGAACTTGTCATGTTGGATTAATGAGGATTAACGAGGAGGGTGCACTAGGCTGAAAAGCAGAGGATCTTGTCATTTTTTCCCCCAACCCACAAAAATCTCATTCCACTAGTCTGCTCTCTCTCTCTCCCTTTCCTCTCTCTTATGGAAAACCCTAACTCTTTCTCGCATGCATCTCTCTCTCTCTCTCTCTCTAAATTTGGTTCCCGTTGTTGAGATACTAGTTCAAATGCTTCGTATTATTCTAATTTAATTATACAACAATGATCAGTCTATCACAAAAAATCTTTTTTCTCGCTCGACCAGATAAACTCAGTTGTTATTTTGGAGAACCAATCAGTCTGTCACAGACGAAAGCGTAAGAGAAGAAAGTGATTCAGATACTTGCCTGGGTAGACATGTGTATGTTCATAATCTGCCAAGCCGATTTAACCATAGTTTGCTCAAGAATTGCAAGGCTCTTACCAGAGGAACCAACTCCACCATGTGCCCCTCTCGAGAAAACTTAAGTCTCGGTACCCCAATTGTCTCGTTTGTTTTGAGAAATGAGATCAAAAATTTAAAATATATTATAAATTAATTTTATTTTAAATTTTTTACTATTTTTTTAAAATTTTATACAAAAATTAATATTAAAATAAAATCTTATAATAATATTTTTTTTATTTCATTCCATCTTAAAAACAAACAGTCTTGATTAATTGCCATTAGACTTTCCCTTGGAGCTTTCTCTTTGTACCATTTTTTGGATTTACCGCACATATCCAATTTCTTACGCTTTTTTCTCGAATATTCTGAACCAAATTTGAAATTATTTTTGTATTTTTTTTTTCTTGTAATCACCACCGTTATTTCCCTAGCAGAACACTTTTCTGAACTCACGATTACTCAAATATACATTACAAAATGCGAATCTGATGCCTCGGAGCTTCTCGATTGGTAGAAATTTTTATAGCCCCAGTTTCGAAGTTTTGGGACTGGTGATGTGCAGTGCCGGTGATGGCTTCTATCGAGAGAGAGAGAGAGAGAGAGAGAGAGAGAGAGATGAGAGAGATATCGGGTTTTGGAAATCCGAATATCCTGCTATGTGCATTTTCTCAAACTCGGGGATTTCATTACGCGGTTATTTGCTATTGGTTTCCTGCAAACAAGATTTATAGGTATCACCTGTTCGAAGTGTTTCTCTTTTGTGAAAATCTTCAATTTACATATCAATACAGCTCAATGTTGACTTGAGCGAAGAATAAGTAAAATGTTCACTTTTTTTTATTTTTCAAACAAGACGAGGCCACAAGTTCTTAGGTGACCACCCCAATTTTATTAATCACTATCACTTACGGTGGATGAATACCGTGATAACAAGTAAAATACATGAAATTTTTAGATAGCCATTAAAAACCATCTCATGTATCCAAACCAATAAAATCAATAAAAAAAAAACAATCAATACAATAATCCAAATAAACCAATCTAAACATACCTATATGGAATCAAAACGAAGTAAATAAAAATCATGCATAAAAACTAAATACGAATGGATGGAAGTCCCAACTTATTCACTCGAATAATGCCTTTCATGAGTTGTGGTAGATGATGGTGTCCTTCATAGCTCACATTGCTTTCCATCTCACCTTGTTTAGATGGAAACTTAGACGGTTGATTACCTTCACGGTATTGATGAACCACAACGAAATCCATCCCCTCAGACTCCACACATAAATCATCCAAAAATTCTAAAGGTACCACAAAGTACGCCTACCATTTTCAAAATTAGTCAACTACAATTCGAGAGTCGATCTCAATAATCAAATTAAAACAATGTAATCTTTTGCACAACTAAATTCTTTCTAATATTGCCTTTAATTTAGCCCCATTATTAGTACTAATACCAAAGTAACCTAAAAAAGCCCCCTTAATCATGCTTTCCTTACCGTGAATAATTCCCCCACCTCTTGAGCTGCCTGAATTACCACGACAAATTTCATCACAATTTAATATCATCCAACGTACGAGTGATTTAGACCATGCTACTAGTTTTTGCCGTTTCACGCTATTACTTGGAATCTCCAGCTGAAACTCTTCTAGAACCTGTAAGTCCTACATGGATAAAAGACGGATTGAACTAAGTTCTCCAGCAAGCAACTTAATCCAAAACCGAACAACCCTTCATACTTAATCAATATTTCTTGCACACATTCCATTCTCGCCTTTGTATATTCTTTTCCATAGACTCAAAGTGACAATAAGGAATTAAACCTATGTTAGAATAAATTTTATTAAAGATTTTTTCGCATATTGAAACCAAGTTGATACCCTTGTCTTCCATAGCAAATGTTTCATACACGAAACCCCCAAAGCAGCACTTGAATGTACCCAAACATCTGAGGCCACTTCTCCTGAAGATAAAATATGATCAATAACTTCCAGACATTTTTTAGCACAACAATCACACGCTAATGGTAGAGAAATTCTTTTATTCTTCACCATCTCATCCATAGCAAGACAATTGAACCAAGATTTCCAGAGACAAATGGACATACGTTTAGGCAACAAACGATGCCAAAACCATTCTTGCCAAGCTTTCTCCTCACCACCTCCCAAGGTATAGCTATCGAAAAAGTGCCATCAAATGAAGGTTTCATATAAAAACATCCGGTCCTTTTTTGCCAATTGGCCTACTCTATAAAATTTTGGTTGTGGCTTCAACACCAACCAAATCTAGCAACAAGGCAAAGTTCCAGACATTATTCAATCAGCGTTCCTTAAGGTAAAATGTTAACTTGATATTGGGTCGAGCAAAAATTGTTGAAGTGACCATGTTAGGTGAATTTGAAATCTCTAATAAGTTCATTTTACCTAACGTGTATAAAATTTTGAGAGCATAAAAGCATACAATCTTAAGTTGTTTAGGAAAATTTTCATTGGAACACTTTGAGCCTTCGAGATACTTGCTCTTGGATTTTTTTCATATTAAACTACAAAAAAGTCTACAGCCACTAGAGTTCCGAGTTGAAGTGGAAGGGGATCTTCGTGAAGATGATCCTTACATGTGAAAAAGGACCAAAGGTTTTCAAGCCATTGTTGAGTTGTACATAAGAAGGACCTTATCACGTGTCCTAAGTTTTACATTATGGATACCTTTTGGTTGTCAAATCTCGAAGTGGTTTTAGTATCTTATAAAAAGCTTTTTGAGTAGGTTTCTACTTTGTTAATAAATTTTTGCATTGATTTTTTTTTTCTATTTTATTGTCCCATGGAGGTGATTCTAATTACAATGGAGTAGTCAAAAGCCCACAATAGTGGTTCGGATGTCGGTACGGTATATGTACGTACATTCATAATAGTAAGCCGTAAATGAAATCCAAATAAGAAATGAGACATACGAATTTATGTGGTCCGATATAAGCCTATGTCTGTGGATATTTCGATGGAAAATCCATTATAATAGACGTATTTTAAAATCTCTAGTCATAGCTCATATCTTACATTACAATGGAGATCGATGACCCCTTTTGCCTACAGAAAATAAATTCTTTAGAATATCTCAGGGCAAAAAAGACAGTTTTTCATAATCTCTCTCATATTATTAGATATCTGTTTGCTTTTGGTAGAAAGGCCCCCTTTATTGAGGCCTAAAGAGTAGTTGAGGAATGTCAATTTTATGTCATTTCAGCCTCTCCTTTTACGTATTTAGCCTCATTTTTCCAGCTTTGTTGCTTTGCCTTTGCCTTCATGTCCTTCTTTTCTTTTTTTTTCCTCTAGTTTTGATGAGGATCACTCGATGAACTAGGCTTGACATGCTATTTTTGCCTTTTTACCCCGACATCATTTTATTATTGTTAATTAATTTAAATAATTAGAATGATAATATTGTGAGTGAGGTTTAAGAAAATAATAATAAATTGTGGAATGAAAAAAAAAAGCCAGAAAAATATATATTTTATTGTCGCTGTCAGTGTGATGCCTCTCTTGGGGGACACGTATGGTCATTTCGGCTTCCTAAAGAAGGGGAAAGAAGTCGGATGAAGTATAGCGACAAGTGCAAAAACAACATACACATATCTCGTTCCCAAGCATTGAACCCCCTCATGCTCCAACCCCACTACATACTTCTTTCTCATCACCTTCCTGCATGCTAGCCTAGCTACTAGGCATAATAGGGTAGTTTTGTAACTACCTACCCTAATGTAATAATTTAACTCTTAATTATTAACCCAATGGTAATTTTGTGAAAATGAAATTTATTCTTGCTGAAATTACAATATATTTGCAATGATTGGTTTGTGAAATTGGTCGAAAAAGAATTGTAGATATATCATCACCCTTCTTTTCTTATGTTTATTAATTAGTGATTTCCAACCAATGTGTTATATAAGTTATTTTTCATCATTTCTTTTTTTGTCATCTTTTTTTTTTTTATCATTTCATGATATGATTTTTAAAATTTAAATAATAGATTCATAAGTGAAATATAATAAATACAATCCAATTATTTAATACTACATCGATCATGAGATAATAAAAATATAATAAAAATTAAAATGATGAGTAACATTACATTAAGTCAAATAGACGAATAAAAGAGGCTTAAAAACATACGTATATAGTTGCATAAGGATCATGAGATGATCATCTCGGACATGATAAGTACATCAAATTATCTTGAATTAGTCGAATATATAAATATATACATAGTAAGACCAAATTAACTACTTCGAATTTGTCTACTTTAAATCGAGATATATAAGATGTCATATTCATGACTTTGTTATGTGACTAGATATTTTGTATTAATTAATGATTTATATTACATACAGTTATAAATTATACAAATATATCATATAATTATTTTAAAAACGAGTAAAGTTTATGCAAATGTAAATTTCATATTTATTTATTTTATAAAATGATTGTGTTTCTAATACGTTTAAGATTGCATTAACTATCCCTTCTCATTTTCGCTTTTGAGTAAGAAGGTTTCCACCCATATGACAACTTTAAATAGCTACCACAACTTCGCGACTGAAAAAGCTTAACATTGTAGCTCTCTTTCAACAGTGCCTAACTACTTTTTCTAAGAATTTTTATTTTTCAAAATAAAAGTAATGTGCAGCTGATCATGCGAAAAATAATATATATATATAGGGGGGGGGGGTTAGACCGATTTCGCTGTCCCCAATGTAAAAAACAGTCTAATATTTTTTGACAATAAATATAATAAAAAAAAATTTAAAAATATAATAAAATTTAAAAATATATAATAAAAAATATAATAAAAAAATAAAATTAAGAAAACACAATAAAAAAATATAATAAACAAATAAAATTAAGAAAACACAATAAACAAATATAATTAAAATAATAAAAAATATAATAAAAAATAAAATGAGGATGATTTTAAAGAAGATTCGACTCTCAGCTGAACGGAGCTGCCAACGAACCCATTTCGGATTTAAAGCTGTCGAAAGAAGGTGGAAGGTCTCCGTCGCAGAAGTAAGATCGTCAGAGTCCGTCAGTCCCGATGGCATGGGCGGTGTTACTCATCGCCACCAGAGATAATAGGCTGCTTTTTATGAGGGTCGACCTGACCCTAATATATATATATATATAAATGTATAATGAAAAGGACCACATGACCTTTGAGGCACAACCATTCACAAGACGTGATCATTTGTTTTTTCACGGGCGTCCATAGCTAGTGTAATGCTACAAACACTAGAATTTTTTTATTTATGATCTAAAAAAGGCTAACACATTATATATTAATATATATATATATATATATATATATAATTAGATTCCACATGAGTACCTATTAAATATTGTCGACACATAATGTGTATATCAACATTCAATATATATACATTAATTCAAGATCTTTGTAAGATCTATATAGTTTATTTGACATGGTAATATATTTAATTCAGACCAATTATGCACTGCTCCTTAATTATCGAGAAATGTTTTTGAGAAAGAAAATACTAGTTTGTCTACTAATTTTAATATCTCATATTGCATTTTAATTTTTTTATTTAATGATTAAGAAAATAATTATTAATATTTTTTCATATGTTTTAAAAACTTTTAAAATGATAAAAAAAAATGACAATAAAAAATAAAAATAAAAATAAAAATAGAAATAAATGAAAATGAGATTTTGGCCGTGCGATAAACTCAAACGATAAGGTCAAGCGGATTCAATAAAAAGAGGCCCTTTGGGTATTCAATAAAAACACATACAGGCCGCTTGATGTGTAATGGATAAAATGATGCTGCATACAGTACGTACGTCTTCTTTAGATAATGAAATATCAAAAAATTATTTTTGATATTTTAAAATTAAAAAACATTATTTATTATAATTTATATAAAAATAAAAAAAATTATAATAAAAAAATAAAATGAGATTAAAAAAAAAATTCTATTTCCAAACGGACATTATGAGTAATATATATAAAAGCTAGAAATTTATCAGTCTGCGGAAGTAGGCGGACATCCTTTTCTTCGATCATATGATGTCGTATCGCATTCTAAAATAAAGTACTATATATATATATATATATATATATATATATATATATCATGCAGCATGCATGTAAGCGACACGTTAATGATTCAATTTAATTATTGATTCATGATTAACCAAAAGTTGATTGGTATAGAAGAATATTATTTTGGTTTTCTGCTGAATATACCCAACTCGATCATAAAATATATAATACACATGATGATATATATATATGGATATTTTGTGAACAAAGAAAAAATAGGATATTTTTTGAGCTAATTAATTATTAAAATTAGTGTAAAACTTAGAAGAGAAGAAAGTTTTACAGAAGAGCAGCTACAGACGACCAAGTTGCATATACATACGTACATATATGGAGCCAGCTGCCAAACCGAGCCAACCACATAAACAACGAAACAATACCATCAGAGGCATGCCATGAACGGCGGTGGAACCTCCCCGTCCGGCCATGAGGCGTCTCCGGCAAACGACCACCCACACGAGTACTTCCAATGACACCCACTAACCATCAGCTCCGGCAATTCAATCTCACCCCAGAAATCTTCGCCGTCCGACCTGGAGTCGTGACCGCTGGCGCCCTTCTTCGCCACGCCCTGCGCCGCCTTCGCTGCAGCCTCCTGGATATCCCTGGCGGTGGAGGTGGACGGCCGCGGCAAGTGCTCGACGTCGTCCGGGAAATTGAGCTGCGCTTTACGGCCTTTCAAGCAGTATGCGGCGACGTCGTATGCCTTGGCTGCCATTTCTGGAGCGGGGAAAGAGCCTAGCCAAATGCGCGTCTTCTTGCGGGGCTCCCGGATCTCCGACACCCATTTTCCCCACCGTCGCTTCCGGACCCCGCGGAACACCGGATGGCGGGTGCCTCCGTTCGGTGACTCTGGTTTCCGGTGAGCTTGAGTGGTGGTGGTCAGGTCGTCTCCAGTGAATGGTTGCTGCTTCATTTCCATTACAACCGTTGGCTCTCAGAGTTCGATGACATTTATATATATACAAGCAAATTATCGCCAAATTATACGTAACAAGGACTAGGAGTGGGTCTGGAATTACGTATAAGCCCTTCTGTAAGAATTGGGGACTTGTTCACTCAGTTGTCTTACTTTTTACTGTACATTTCCAAACTGGCTTTCACATTGTCGTACGTAAAAAGGTCGGACGAAAGGACAGAACATATATCCACGTGCACCAACATGGCGCGTGAGTAATGTGATATGTCACATGGGATGAAATAATGAATATGATGAGGGTTTCTAACTTTTTGCGAGTCAGGAGAAATGATTGGTCATTTCAGGTCACTAGAACATTTCATGCTACTTTCTCATCAGGTACTACTCGAGTATTGGTTGCTTAGCTAGTTAGGATTGGAGAATATGTTAAATTTATTTTAACATTTTATTATATTTTTTTTTATATAAAATATAATTTTTTTAAATTTCAGAACATATTTTTTAAATTTTAATTCATCTTTTTTTAAATTTTAAAATAATAATAATATTAAAAAATAAATTAAACTCATTTCAATTCATATCATCTTCCAATTTAAACAAGACTTAAAATTCTCTAAATTGATTCCGAGTAGAATTCTAAATATAAGTTTTCACAATTGTTAAAAAAAAGGCTTGTGGTTTTTTAAAACAGCAAAATATATATATATATATATATATATATCTTACAATTGTTTGGTCTAAATAATTTCAAGCATTTTTTTAAGAGGAAAAGCGATCGATATTTATTCATTACATTTTAAAACTGTTATATATATATATATATTTTAGATAATACTATGTAAGTAATATTAGATATAAATTTTAAATAGATAAACCTCGTACATATTTTTTTTAAAAAAGTTTTACTAATAAACAATAATTTTTTTTACACTTTTTAAAGTAGGACCTATATTTTTTTATTAGGATCTATTCCATTTGTTTGTTTAAAATTTGTACAAATCGTTTATATATATATATATATATATCATTTTAGAGTGTGCAGTTTTTAAGTAGAGAGATGCTGAAGTCGGTCGGACTGTTCCTAGCGTCAAAAACAGCTCAATGACATTTGGATTTTTTTTATGATAAATACAATAAAATAAAATAAAACACAATAAAAAAATGAAGAAAATATAATAAAAACACAATAAAAAATATAATAAAAAATAAAAACATAATAAAAAATACAATAATAAAAATAAAATAGAGATAGATTTTAAAGGGATTCGGCCTTGGGCCGAAACCCGCCGTCTCCAATGGCGGTGGGCAACACCGCCCACCTCATTCAGACCGACGGACTTCGGCGAGCTCCCCTTTGACGGCGATCTTCGGTGTGCCTTATAGGCTTAAATTCGAAATGGATCCAATACTACTTTTAATGGGGGAATTGACTCGACCGACTCCCAATAAATCTCTTTTAAGTATTTCGTTTAAAAAAATGAAAGTCAGTATTAAAGAATTTTAAAATGAAAATGAGGAGAGTATATTTGGGCAAATATAATTTCTTTATGCCCTCTTCATGGAAAGTATGTTAGAGGGTATTAACGTCGAAATAGGAATCCTAGGGACGATAGTATATATAGCGCATGCAATTTAAACAGAGAAAACCTGGGGGGCAGACGGGCTGCCCCCTACATAGTGCAGCCCCCGCCGCCTCCGGTAGTGGTAGGCGACACCGCCCCCGTCATCGGGACTGGCGGATTTAGGCGACCTCACCCCTACGATGGCGAGCTCCGGTATGCTCCCAACAGCCTTAAACCCGTTTCGGACACCAGATATCGTCAGAGCTAGCCGTCGTATGGGTGAGGTCGCCTGAGTCCGCCGGTTCCGATGGCGGGGGCGATGTCGCCCACCGCCACCGGCGGCAGCTCCGTTTGCTTCATGGCCGAGTTATCTTAAATTCATCTTTATTTTATTTTTTTATTGTATTTTTTATTATGTTTTTATATTTTTATTGTATTTTTTATTATGTTTTGTTCATTTTATTTTTTTAGTATATTTTTAATCTTCATTTTTTATTTATTTTTTATTTTTTATTTTATTTTAATATATTTTTTATCATCAAGTAGCCCAACATTAATTTACCTATTTTAGACTCTGGAAATAGCCGGACGCTGGCGGTCCCGAGCGTCTCCCATTTAAACAACCTGCATGTATCCTAAGCATTTTGCTATTAAGGATTAGTTATCGTTGGAGACGGTAAGCGATAATTAGAAAGAAACGATCCAGGGAGAGACAACACGTGGAGTGAGATGTGTCAAAAGTAACATGGTCGGTGGATTGAACGATGGAGAGAGGTTTCGAAGTGTTCAGTACGTGTCGATGATTGTTAATACATGTCATAAATTATATTAAAAAATATAATTTATAATTTTAGTATTTGTAATTTATAATTTAAATAATAAATTTTATATTTTAAAAATTAATTATTATTTGATAAACATATATCTAAAATACTTTTAAAATTAGTTATAATAATTTTTTTTAAATATATAATTATTCGCATAAATTTTTTGATAAAAATTTTAATTTAATATTATTTTAAAAAAATTAACTTTCAACTTTTTTTTAACCGAGTAAAATAATTTTTATAAAGTCATCAAATATATCTTTTTTTTCTTTAAAAGAGTTTCTAACTACTTAAAAATATTTTTAAAATTTTGAAACACAACTCCAAGCTTTTAAATCATATTTGATAATGGAATTCATTTTATTTATCTTATCATTATACTTTTTTTTAAATTTCATACAATATTTTCATTATACATATCAAGATAATGCTATAAAAAAACAATAAATATTAAATTATTCTAATTTATGTGTTTTGGACTCATGACTCACAAAGTCGCACGCACGATCACTTGCAACTTAAGAGAAATGAAGCTTGGGGTTCGAGGAACGTTTTCAGTGACCAAATGAGTGAAGATAATAGAAATATATCTAGCAATTCTTTCATACCTGAATTAGGGGTGAACAGAATACCTGGGACCCGACCCGACGTACCGATTTCTGCCGACTCGTTTATATTTAATCGGGTAACGGGTATTACCCGTTACCCGATTTCAACCCATTTGAACGTGCCGACATGTTTATACCGAAGAGGTTTTCAGAAACAAATCCCCCCACCCCCGAGTTTCAAGTTTCAATCAATCTCGCTCTCTTTGTTTTCTTCTCTCAACTCTTTCTCTCTCTCTCTCTCTACACATGATCTCCACCGGCATTCTCAATTTCCACTGGCATTCTCGATCTTGTCGTGATTCGAAAACCCAAGCAGAGTTGCGATTGTTCAGATATGGAAAGTTGCAACTGTTCCTTAGCTGGCGGAAGCAAAGCGGGAGCGGGCGAGTCCACCTCGACTCAGTTCACCACCACCACCAGTGTTGCCATTTGTACTCGCAGGCATCGGTTTCATTTGGGTCGAGGGGCGATTTGTCTTATTTTCTTGGTTTCGACTCGTTTTTCCTCCCGTTTCTTCTATTTTTGCTTTTTATGACTAATCTTGGGTAGTTTGATTCACGATCACACAAAGAAACTCTTATCTTTGTTGCAATTTTGAAGCCGATTTTCGTCGAGTGAATAGGAGGTGAACAACCCTAGAGGATAGCCAAAAAAAAAAAAAGGAATTTCGGTTATTCGGAATAACGGGTATCGGCCAATCGGTATAAAACACTTATCGGGTCGGGTCAGAACTATCCTTGATGGGTTGGTTCGGTTCGGGTGAACAGCCCTAACCTGAATGATATAAATAGAGTTTACGATGCTTCAAGTTGTTACGCGTACTCGTTAATTTGAAAACTTTCGGGATATTGGGATTTAGCTTATTTTTGAATGAGTTGATAACTTGATAGCCCTTTTTACAAAATAATTGATGAATATTATTTCATATAAAATTATTATTAAAATCTAAAATATATATTAAGTTGTATGTTTAGAATTTTATTTCTACCTGAATGTTGCAAATTATTGAGATATAATTTTAATGTAGTTATGTTTTAATTTTATAATATCTCAATCTCTTTTGAATTTACATAAATGAAGTGATATTGACACTTTTAAAATGTGTAAGCCCTCTCACTCTCTATAAAATAATAGATAAATCTATGACTCATATAAAAAATTTTTTTTTAATGATAGACCTTATATTTTTTAAATAGAGTGTGTAGAACTTTCACATCCTACTACTTTATTTAATATTATTCTTTATATAAATGTATCATACAGTAAAAATATTGACTTCTCTCAACATAATTGTTAGTTTTATCATCGATTATCGAGCATATTATAAAGCTCTATACTTCAAAAACTTTTTATTATCGAATAAAAATATATTTAAAACGTTTTTAAAATTAATTATAGTAATTTTTTTAAAATATACAATTATTTGTAGAATGTTTTTTTTTATAAAAGTTTCAATTTAGTGTTTTTTTTTTCTCATTTAAAAAAAATAGACTTTTGATTTTTTTAGATAATTAAATTGTTTTTCATAAATTTATGAAATCTATCATTATTAATAAATTTTAAATAATTAAAAACGCTTTTTAAACTAAATTCAACACTAATCGGGCTCTCTAAGTTTATTAATTACTCTAATTTGTTAGTTCTTGTAATTTTCCATGTCTAGCATCGAAGTGTACATGATATTTGGTAGACGGAAGAGGAATCGTGAGCTAACGAACACAGTTTATTCGTGCGTGCCTCGTACAACCACGACAGGGCGAGTGAGAGTAGAGAGTAGAGAGTAGACATAATATCAATTGTCTCTGTGTCCTTATGGTGGCTCTTAGCCTCTTTCTACAAGACAACATGACACAATACTAACCTCCTTAATCATTCAACCTCAACGGTCCGTTGCTTTTTTGGACGTGGTTCACGTGGTGGGCCGTAGCACGGGTTTTTGGTGATTTCCTTTCTTTTATATCCTATCCTCCTCGAGTTTCCAATTTTCCGAAAAGATAATTAAATAAAAATATTATAATTTGATTTTAATTTTGAACACCTCTGTCAATTTTTCTGAACCTGACATTGTTGGCTTTTATATCTTTATTGACGGTTTGACTTGGCCACAACCCCCATGTGTTAGAGATGCCCAATTCATCAAGGACATGTAATGGGCCATCACATGGACAGTGAGTTCGACAGTGACCTCAAATTTCTTAATAATGCGACCATCCTCTAACGGCTAACCAATCAAATTAACCTTTTGTTTCCCAATCATTAGTATGATTATTTAAAGTATAATCAAACAAATTGACGTGATTTAAGACAAGTGTTAAAGTGATTTAAGACAAGTGTTAAAGAGAAATGTCACAGACATAATCATGTCAATTGATAATTTTATATGATATATTAAATTTATTTCATAATAAATATAATTTTATAATTTAATATATTACATTAAATTACCTTAATTTATTTGTCTATTTTTATAAAATTTCTTTGTAATTGAAACACTTTTATTATATCTGTAATTTAATTAGTTTATCTTTTTAGTTTGTCTGAGCTTATATTGAGGGATGGAAAATGTTTTGGCCACAAAAAAAATTATAAAAATAAATTTATAAATTGATGTGATTTGATGTGATACGTCAAATTATAAAATTATTTTTATTATAAAGTAGATCTAACAAATAGTATAAAATTATATTAGTTTTTTTTATATAATTTTTTTGTGTCTGCAATAATTCTCTTAAAATATTTGGGTTGATTATGATAATTATTCATTAACATGAAAGTTATGTCTTCGTTTTAATGATCACTAAATATTAAAACTAACAAAGGTTGTATCTTTGCAGCTTGCATGCCTAGCTCCATGCCACTGTATAGCAAAACGAGTGAATGATAATTAGTATCATATACTACTATGTACTAGTCGTAGTTATGGTGTGCAATTCCTTAGCACTCTTTTTTCAAAAAACGAATAAATTTGTAATCTACATGAAAAAAAAATTACAATTTCAATAATAGACCCAACCATTTTTTAAAATGGGTGTGCAGAACTAACACATTCTATGACTGTATCTAGAGATATAATTGGCCAATTTGATCTAATTTTGATCAAATTTTGGGACCAAAGTAGTATACGATTTTACATTTTCAAAAATCAATCACGCACTAGTTATCTCTTTAAATCGATACTTTTGATTTTTTTGATGTTGATAAAATGTCAATTTATCAAAATGAACATGTTAAGAATTTACTAAGGCAAAAAATGCAACTAACATACTATATATATATTTTATATTTAAAACTTATGATCAAATAAATTTACATATTTAAAATTAAAATCTTATGTTATAAATTATAATCGAATATTATTTAATATGTAACTATAATTATATTATATATAAAAGATATTATATATAATAATATGAATTAATTAAAAAAAATATAAATATGTGAATCGATTCGGTTCAATCTGGTCATAATCGATCCCAAAATGTGCAGAACTAGTTCGGGATCGAATTTGGCAGGTTTTTAAAAGAAAAGAACCGATTCAAACGGACCGGATCCACCGGTCTGGCTAATTTTTTAGTTTACCAATTTATTTTTAGAGCCCTAATTTTATCTAATATTACTCATATTTAATACCCTCTCAAAAAAAGAAAAAATTTCCAATACTAACTCCATTTGTGTATATATGAAGCTCAATATGTAACCCTCATATGTCATTAAACCAATTAAAATAGATATAGAAAAAAACTTATTCAATCAGCAATGAATTAATGTCTAGAAGCTTGAATGCTAAAGAGAGACTAAAAATCATAAGAAATGAGATTTACACGACTTCTTCTCTCATATTAATGTCAACCCACAACCCACAACTCTATGTTCATTGTGATTGTAAGAAATGGACACCCATAATAAATACTCTTTCACCTCCTCTTAGGAGTTACGAAATTATTCTTAAGTCACTTCATGAAATTTGATGATTGGCTCTTAATGGCCAACCGATGGGTTATACTAGGAGGCTAGTCACATAACTCCTCCCTCATTGTGGATGACACTTGAGGCATCACGTATAAGAATATCTCTCTAAAGAATGGTTATTTCTAGTCTCGACATCTAAATTGTGGAGTTTATGAGTATTGTTCTTGTATTACCACATAGCACGCTTCACAATTGTCGTAAAGATTTTGGATGAACAATGACACCGAATAATCTGTGGAATAACAACACTAAATCCAATATTTGGTATCAGAGCCCAATAATTGTTCCCGATTTATGTTTTTTGCCGTGCTTATATAGTTTTTTTTTTCACGAGTGCATTAAATATTATTTATAACCATACCACCATGAAAGGTTGGTTGTTACAATGGTTGCACCACTTCACATGTAATAGCTATAGCCACCCATTCAAAGTAGCGTAGACCCCTGCATAAGGACACGCTCCAGTTCTCAACACTACACCATATAAGGTTATAGCATTCATGGGTGATGAAGGCGGCTCCTAGGTGTGGCGGGCTATTGCAAAACCATAGAGCAAGAAGTACCTTTAAGGTGCAAAGTCGCATGAGATTTTGGGTACACTAGGTCGAGGCAATGCTGCGCCCCTGGGTATGGGCGGCTACATTGAGCGCAAAGCTGCATGTATCGTGGTGGTGCAGTGGACAAAGAGACACACATCAGTAAGGTGCTGCCACCGCAACCCACGATGGCCTCTTGTAGAGGTCTGACGAGCTTACCTGTGCCGCAAGAGAGTGGTGCACTCTGCTACAAGCAGAGCAGTGCGCGTTTTGAAATAGGAGCAATCATCTACTACATGCAGAGCAAGGCACACCATGGTGGTGCTACGAGCTCGTGTTGCACACAGAGGAGAATGGTAAGCTCCATGGCTGCACTTGTGGCTTAGAGGGTGGCATTGGTTACATTTTTTTTTTCCATTAGAAGCACTATACACTTGTAACATTTGGCTAGTAAGCTTTTGTTTTAAAATAACTTTTGGGGTTGTTTTAAATGGCGTTGAGCCTATTTTATTAAACATTTGGGCTAGAGAATAAACTCAAATAATTTTGGGTCTTTTTGGTTGTTATGTTTTAAGCCCAATCTATTTTTTGTTATAAAACTACTTAAAAAAAAGGCTTCTAGACCAACTAGGCTGTGAGCCCAATAGGCAGTGGCCAACATAGTAGCTGGGCAACCATGAGGATGTGGCCCACTAAATGTGGTTGGGCATAGTGACGCTGGAGAAAGTTCAAAAACATTTTTTGTTGAACTCAATATTTCAAGTTTCGTATCTACATATAGATTTTGATAATAACAAATGAATTCAAGTCTTAAACTCAAATTATCTACACAATGGAGTCAAGCATATCAAGCATGAACAAGAAAGAGAACAAGTCTACAAATGAAACTCAGAATAATTTTGTACACCTCTTGATAAAATTTGAAATTGGATTAAGGTTCAAAATTAATATTTTATCATAAAATATCAAATTATATTTTTCACATGTGCATGACATTATTAAAAATTTTAATTTCGAAAATTATATTTTACATGTGCATGACATATGCATGACATCATTAAAAGTTTTGATTTCAAAAATTATATTATACATGTGCATGATATATGCAATGACTTCATCAAAAGGTTTAAATTCAAAAATTATATTTTATATGTGCTTGACATATACAATAGCATCATCAAAATTTGAATTTTGAATTTGAAAGATGATTTGAGTGTCATCTTTTGACATGTGCATGTATTATTTGAATATTTTGAAATATGAACGATGTTGTCTTAAAAAGAGATGCTTTTATTTGAATATTTTGAAATATGAATAATATCTTCAAATTTGCTAAAATTGAAAATTGAAAATTTATTTGCCTATAAATAGCTTTCTTGAGGTTTTACAAAATCACAACAACAAAAACTTACAGATCAATTACTAAATTTTACATCATTTATTCAAAATCTTCATTTTCTCTCTTCTAAATTTTGAGCCTGAATCCTTATTCATTTTGAAAGAAATATATGTTTAGTTATATTGTTCTTATTTCACTCATTGAGGAGTGTATTCTGATAATATATCCACTATCAGCTATTGTATCAATAAGAGAGTGCGTATAACCCTTGTGTGTATGGAAGGTATTCTATACAGGGAATAATTGAATCACCAAGTGTGAGGTGATTGCAAGTGTAGAGTATGTTCTACACGGATTTTTTGTTGCGGTGTTACTCAAATGTATAATAAATTTTATCTCCACCTGAAAGAGATTAAATTGTGAATTTGGGATTCTCAAGAGATAGCTTGAGGCGATGACGTAGGCAGTGAGTTTGCTTTTTCTTTCCCTTACTCTTTATATTTCATGCTATTTGAAATTTTTTTATATTTTATATTGTGTATTTAGTTTATAAATGTTAATTTTATAATATAACCAAATTCACCACATCCCCTTTCTCTTGTGTTAGTTTTTTATTTTAGCAAAATGTCTTTATAGTGTTTTGAACCCTAAACCTTAAACCTCCCACTTGAGCAATGTGCACTTCAATGGGGCTCAAGCTTATTTTAAATGAGCTTGTTGACTTTATTTTAAATCAATATATCATTATGGCACATGAATATTTATATCAAATAATTGTTGTTACATGTACTTATTAAAAACATGTATACCATGATTTTATATCATGTTTTTTGTCACATTAGTTATGCATTTTACATTATGTTATAAATTGCCTACGTTATTATTATTTGGGAATAAAAATTGTTTGGGCGAAATATGATGAACTTCTGGTACATGTATTATGATTACATGTTAATTTATGAGCTTATAGACTATATTTTAATTATTAGTCTTAAAAATGTTAGAATATAATAATATAGAGAAATAAGTTACCCGTTTGATTAGTCCATGCTTTGATTGGTCGAATTCATTTCTTCAATCTAGGAAGAGATCAATTTTGTATGTGACTGACTCGGTAGATTGCTTAACCTAGTGAAAGTATATTTAAGATTGATTTGGAAATAATCACCTATATGATATTAATTTGTACAAAAATTAAGTTAGAAATTATTAATTAAGTATTGAGGCATAAGAGATGATTAGGAAGCTTAGCAAATTTTCGATATTGTGACACGGAATTAAATATTTTTGTTCTGACTTAAATTAACCCGAATTTTTTTTTTTAGATGTGTATGTAATTAGATACTACATAAGTTAATAATTTTGAGATAATCGAAAACCAAGCCTAAAAATTATATATGTGACTTAATTATCTCATTAATCTCCTCCATAAGCAATAATTGAAAACAAGTGAAGATTATAATAAGTATCAAATAGTCTTAGACCATCATTACTGGAAAACCCCTGAAAGTTCTAGAGTAAAATTGGAAGTGTGCAAGGAGTCGCATGCACTACAATTTTTTATATAGAAGTTGATAGGATCAACTGTCAAATAGAACTAAACCATGATTTTTGTATTTGAGGATTTTGTGATTAATAATAAAAGTTGCGCATTATTTTTGTAATACAAAAATTAATTGCTTCAATATTTGAAATTGAGTATTATAATCTTGAAGTAGCTTAAATTAACTCACAGATAAACACATACTTTCTAAAACTTGCTTGTATGTCTGGCAAGTAATTATATTAAAATTTGAATATGCAAGAGTGTTGAAGATATTCTTGTTTGGCACATTTATTTTAAAGGTTTTATCAGTACACCACTTTGTGGTATTAGCACTGGTAATCTTGCTCAAATTTTATTTTTCTCTAGCGAGAACAAATAGGATCTTGCAAATATATGAATTTTGGAGCACCCATTTAGAGTAATACCAAGCACTTTATTGATTTGCATGGTAACTGTGGTAAAAGTTAGAATAATTAGATACAACTTACTTGAGTTTAAAATCTTATTTGTGGTGGCACTGATGCAAGGTAGTTTTTGTATCCACAAATTTGATTGGATATGTCCATGCAACAATTATATTTCCCGTCTTAATTGAAATTTTTTTTTTTTTTTTGTGATGGGATTACTCTAAGTTTGTGACAATTGGAAAACAATTTTTTTTAGTTACAAACAATATTTTGTAGCAACTTTATAACTTTTTGTGATAGTTTTTTCCATCACGAAAGGTTCCTTACATTGTGTAGTTCCTTCCAACATTAGCCTAAATATTTTACTAATTCTTCCAATTGTATGTTCTACGCTTTGAGATCAGTTGCTTTTTCTTGAGAGGATAGATGCTCATAAGGAGATATGCAGGATCATGACGAATGAGGCGAGTTCATTAAAAATTCAAAAGATGAAAATATGGCAAACAAGAACGCATTCATTCCCCTTCTATATCTTGCATCTATAGTTACTACAAGAGAAAAAGCCTTTCACAAGGTTTTTATATTAGTTACTTTAGAAAACGACGCAAATAGGAGGTTTTTCTGTTGGATTCGTAATCACCGCATGGCAATTTTGGGCATGTAAATAACGCGAGCCAGCAGTATTAATTCATTAGCAATGATATTGATTCCTATTATGTCGAATATTTTGATGGAAAAAAATTGAGCATTTGTCGTCGGACCTTTTCCTCGTGAAAAAGGAATTATTGGGGCGAAAGTTGAAGTAGCACCGTAGAAACTCCCACAAATTTTTTTCCGTTAAATGACTTGCATATTTTTAGTTGTTGGGAACCCTTCTCTCTCAAAAAACACAGCGAAAATCTGATTCTCTCCCTTCCCTCCGATGTTGTCGGTGAAATTCAAAATCTTCTCAACCCAAATCTACCAAATTTATTCTTTGCCTCTCTTATTTTTAGGGCGGTTCTCCGACCCAACCCGAAACGTTATCGGACATTTCCGACCCGAACCGTTTCTGGTGCAATTTCGTTCTTTCGTTAACCGTTCACCCGATTACCCGAAGCTAATTACCTATCTATACTTTTCTCAGTAAACCCTCGATGCCTAAAATTTTCATTTTCTCAGTAAACAAACAAGCAAAAAACCCAGCCCACCCTTTGAATTTTAGGCGTCGATAACCAAAAAATAAAAAAATAAAAAAGAACATTAGACCTAATATCAAGAACACCAAACCCTAGTCCGATGCCCAATAATTTTTGGGAAACGAGCAGCAAAATCCAAGAACACCAACTCTAATACCAGAATCCAATAACAAAATCATAACAACCAGAATCCAATAAAAGTAAGAGATAAACCCTAGATCTATGAAGGAAATGAACGATCAGATGAAGGAAATGAACGATCGGATGAACTTGATTAACAAAATCGATTAACAAAATCGATTAACCAAACTCGATTAGCCAAAATCGATTAACCAAACTCAATTCACCAAGAGGATTTCACCTTCTTTTTTCCCAGCAACCTCCGCCGATGGGAACGTTGTGCAAAGCCCAATACCGTGCTCTGGTGGCCTTGTCGACGCAATTTTTCCGCTACCAAAGGCTTCGTGGTCATCTTCCATAACCGCCGGAATGTTATCCGGCGACGGCGACAACATTGCTACCGAGAGAGAGCGAGAGAGCGAGAGAGAAGAGAGAGAGAGGGGATCAAATTAGAATGAAAAATGTAAGCTGAAGACGTTTTAATCGGTAACGGGTATACCCGTTTTCGATTATAATTATTATCGGGTCGGTATTTCGGGTCAGGATTAGTCGGAATAGCTGGTCGGGTCGGAAAACGGGTTATTTGTACAGTCCTACTTATTTTCCCCCAATTCATGAAAATCCTCCCGTGATCGATGCTTGTGGGTTGGGTCAATAAGGGCTTGAGGGAGATAATTTTGCAAATAGGAGAGGGTCGGTGACTCAATGTACACGAGTTGGAGAGACTCCCATAACTTGCGTCCACCACATTCAACCTCATAAGACTCAGTGGAGCTTCCAATGTCGCTGACCTCGTGATTTTTTGGTGGTTGGTTGGACCTCGAGCTCCACCTAAAACAACACATGGGCGTGTCGTCACTGCCTGAGAGCACCTTGTGGGTATCAGCACAGGGGTGAGCCTGTTTTTTTTCTGAGTTGTCCATGGATTGGTATATGTCGTCACCACATGCAAGTTCTCTCTTAGCTCACACTTGTTCAAATTTTGTAAGGATATTTACTCTGTTTTTCGTTTCAATTGTATGGTATGTTCAATTAGCCATTTATTTCGAATTACAGGTACGACTCATATGCTGGGCGGAACAGAATTTTGTGTTTGAAAGGACAATCGATAAAATATACAATAAATATAAATTTTATAAGGATAATCATCAGCGATAAAAGTATCATGTTTTGTTATTACCGAACTCTCTAAATATATATTAATCTTAGAATTGTTCATGTCTTTTTAAAAAAAAAATCAATTATTTTTAAGTACTTGCTAATATTTTTCTATATTTAAGAAAAATTTATAGATTAAGAATAAATTTGAGAATTTTCAAATAAGTAATGATATAACACTGTTAAATTTTTAATAAACTATATTTCATAATCATACAAGTTAAACTGAAACTAAATAAGTGAGTATAATCAATCAATTTTACAATCATATAAATTTATAATCAATTTTTTTATTAGAGTTAGACTGTTAGTTGAGTAACTGTGAAATTATGTGAGTTGAAATTTAAGATTAAGTGAAATTAAAAGTTATAATATAAATGAATATATATTAAGATTTAGATGAATAATTTTAGTAAAAAAAAATTGGGAGAAACAATTTTTATTTATTTTTTATTTAAAAGATAATTTTAATTATATATATATATATATATATCGAAGCTGGGTCCGCCCCTGCTCATATGCATGGTTTAGATTTTGAAAAAAGTTCTTGTAAACTACACCTGGGTTTTTCATAGTAAATGTGTGCATGGTTATTTCATCACGTATAGCCACTTAGCCACCTGTTATCTGTTTGTTTTTAGGTCAGGCAATTATGTGAGCATAGCAGTTTGATTGATTACGTCATTGATGTATTTAGGGTTTTTTTTAGTACACTAGCCATGGTGGAGTACTTGGTTTGGATGGATTTATTATGTTTCCATCTTCCAATAATTTTACCTTTGCAGGGGGATACATATCTCTTTACATATATATATATGGCCAGGGATGAAATTATTAAGCATTTTGTAGAAATGTCGACTGAGAGAGTTGGATAGAGAGATACATGCGAGTATTACAATATTAAACATGAAATGAGGTACTTGTGAATATAAAGAAAGAAAGAAGAGACACCATGCTTATGAAGCCTGAAGGTACGTGTGAAATGAGGTACTTGAACAAAAAAATACAAGTTGATGAGTACTATTTGTAATGTGCTTTTTACAACCTATATTTTTAAATTCTTGTCTGACCTTTTTAAGGTTGATTCTAAACTCTTGTATGTTGTGGTGGTTACGGGTATACCACTCTCAGTTTTAGCGTTCTATCTATTTTCTATTGGAAATTAGGTAATGATTATATTAAGCATAACAATGAGGAAAACAAAGTTATTAGTATATTAGCATCAATATTAATGTGGTGATGACTATAGCAAGCAAAGCTGACCTGAATCAACATTTTAAAGCCCATTTCATCTGAAAAATGGAAAAAGAAGCAATTCCTGCCATCTAAAGTCTCGAGTTTAAAGCTAGAACAACATAAGAGTTTGTGATCTTCTGGAGAATCTTGCTTCCCACTTCAGTGCTTTTGTATGTTTTTGTATGATCATATATTATCTGAATTAGTCGTTTGACATTTGCTGCAAGTTCTCAGTGATAATATTTGCCAATAAAACAATATATTCAAGCAGCATGAATTAAGAGAAAGCCCAATATATTCCAATTTGTTTGAGTGGAGGACGCAATGAACAATAGGGATGAAATGGATACTTAATTGAGCCTCTATAATTGATATGATAGCAGAAAATTCTACACTAACATGGACACCTAGTTGTCAATTAAATTTGGGTCTTATTTTGTATGTACACTTGCGGGTTTGGAGTGTCATGCGGGCTAGCAACTTGTCAGGTAAGATTCACAATTCCTAGTTTTCGAGTTGCCGTGTAAGGTGGTAGTAAATGAATTAACTAATAAGAATCAATCGGTGACTTATCTGTCTAAGTTCTCACATAATTAGAGTGTTTTAATCACAAGTAAAGTTGAAGTCATTTGGAAGCTGGTTGGGGAAGAGCTAGGAGTGTTCTGGTATTTGACCTCAAAGTATGAGCTGGACTAACAAATTACAAACTCAGGCTACCACATTTATTATGACATTGAAAGCGGCAGAGATCAGGTAATGATCTTAAACCTTACGCTTTGAATTTCAGATTCCCACGAATGTGGTCACATAATTAGTGAGACAGTGGTTTATGGCCTCAGTTAATATTGGTTGTTAGGCGATACAACTCATAGTACGCATGACCGGTTCAAAACGTTGTACATTTAACAAAAAAAAAAAGAACTTTTTCACTCGGCTAGCGTTTACACTCAAGTGTCAAGTCTTAGGCTCTCAACATCAACAGTCAGCGATACAGTGTAGTACAATAAGTCAGTAATAATGTAATATCGATGTGGCTGTTTTTTTACCACACAAAATATATATAAAATTAAAATTAAAAAATAGGTAAAATATTTAGAAGTTACTTTACCTTTCTGGCTTTTTGTTCACTGCTTTCGGCCTTCTTCGAGCTCACAATCACTGCCTTCTTCGAGTTTGGAGCCTCAAGTGAAGTGCAGCGATGTTGATATTACAATGCAACGATTGGAGCGTTCTTGAAGGTAAATACAAGTAAGATGAATCAAAATATAAGAGGAATTAGAATTCTAAATTAGATATTGAAATTGAGAGATAAGTAAAATCGTCAAATATAAAAAGAAGGATTTTTATGTTCTGATTATTTTTATAGATGAATTGTAACGTTTTTTTTTTGTTGTAGAGGTATAATCATTTATTGTGGGTTTGATTTTCTCGAATTTATTGTGACTTTTGATTTTTCCAAGTGAAATCAAATCTATAAGAGTGTTTAAATAGAATCGTTGTTAACGTTACTTTTTTAACAAAATGCATAATTGATTTTTTTATGCTTCTAGATATGATTTTATTCTCCCCTTACGTGGTATTGATAGATAGATGAAATTAAATTGGATGTATAGTGACAGATTTTTATTGGCAAATATGTCAGTCGGGGGAAGGACAAACCAATTGCGTGCATACCCAATCAATATACATTCTAAAAAAAGAAAAATCAACCCCTTCAAAAGCCATAAAAGCAAAAAAAAAATTAAAAAAATTAAAAAAAGTTTGCACGGCTATCACGGCTATTCTATCAGGCGATGGAAATGCTGGGAAAATCTTATTGCGGCAACATAGATGAACATTAGCTGCGTTTGGTTCTCGCTGCAAATAAGCTCATACGGCTATTACCAAAACCATCTCCTTTGCGGCGCGTAATTACCTTATTTTCTGCGTTTTTATTGCGCCGCAATAAATGTACATCGCCGCTATTTTGAAAAGGATGCTGATATACGTACAACCGGTTTTACTATTCTTTTACAACTAAGACTATAACAGTATTTTTTATTTTTTAATTATTTTATTTTAAGTATTTTTTTAATATTTTTAATCATTAAAAAAAATTATTAATATTTGCATTCTTAATCACTAAGTAAAATTAAAAATTAAAAAAAAATTATATATAAGTAATAATTATATTATTTTCCTTTTGAAAAAAAATGTTGGCTCAATGAAGAAGCAAGCAAACAGTAGCTATCATCGTGCGACACTAGGAAAAATGCCGATTTTGATCAATTACAGCTGAATTGAAGAGTTTATGAGACAAAAAAATAATTGAAAAAAGAGGTATTTGTTGTAGTGAGATAAGACTCCTACTTCGAAACAAATTTCAAATAAGGAACAGAGGAGAAGAAAAAAATGTATGCACATACTCTCTCTTTGGCCGGTTTGTTTTGAGAGATAAAATTAAAAATTTTAAACTCTTTTTAAATTTTTTTAAATTTATTATTATATTTTTTTGAATTTTTATATAAAATATAATAAAAAATTTAATTTTTTCAAATTCTAAAATTACTTTTTTAAATTCTAAAATAAAATTAATAATAAAAAAAATATTATAATAATATTTTTTTTTTAATTTTTATTTAGTCTCATTCTTTCTCATTTTTTAAAACAAACAAGACTGGACATCAGACGCGAGCCTGTCTTACGTTCTAATTGCAGGTACAAGCCGCGGGATCATCCAAAACCAACGCGGACACGATTGCTGGTGTGGGTCCTTAACAATACAAGTATTCTTTAAATAAGAAAATATCTTATCTATTTTTGGTTATTATAAATGTGTGTTCTATGACTATACCCATATATCAATATATATAATATTATTTTATATCTCGAATCATTAATTTGTATATATAATTAATGCTTTTATATTATATATAGTCCATTAATATCTATTATGGAAAATAAATAAAGAACAAAATAAACATTATTAGTATTCCAATACTGACCTCCCATGCACCAATATCCCTCTAGACTATCTGCCAGGCAACTGTTGAGACTTGAGCCCATTGAGCTAACCCTCTAGACAATTTGCATGTACCTGGGATTTAACACCCCAAGCCCGGGGTACTTGAATCTCTATATATTTTGTGCAGGCACTCTCCAATTATCATGAGATGCAACATGCACTTGATATATCGTACGTCAAGTAATACAACATTTCACGAGCATGTGCCTTATATATTACCCCATATATTTATGTTAAATAAACACTTTATTATATTTGGGCCACATTAAATCTTTAATGTAGAATATTTGTTGTATATGCACCTTTGTCTCATCGTTTGGTCTAGCTAGCTACAACAAAAATACTTATTTGTGATCAATTATTTGTAATAAAAATAATCATGATTGCAAAGTTCATATCAAAATAAGTTCATTCTCGTTACAAATAATTGTTCTCTTTATAAATAACCCGTCACAAATATTTACGATTTAACATAATTGTTTTATATATAGTTGTTATTCCAATGGAGGGGCCAGTTCGTGCATAACTTGACATAGTAACAATCCTGATATTAATCCCAGGTACAATGCAAAGATATTTTCAATTTTCAGATAACAAAATATATGAAGAGCATTGGTCTGAGTTGCTGCATGCGAGTGAACCAGGCCAAGTACTCCTCCTTCATGGACACTTCAAGTGAATTGGCCTTCTTGAAAAAAACTCTCCAAAAACTCAAACATTGGCTTAATTAATTATTAATAATTCCAATCTTAAGTACTTCATGTTCATGCAGATGCATTTATAGATACGCAGAAAGAATCATAATCTCGACTTCCCAACTAAACTAGCTAGCTAGAAAAATCTACGCCAAATCGATCCTTACAATAATTAATCCGTGAGTTTCTTCTGCTGAATAGCAAAACAAATTAAAAACTCGTTAGTTTTCTGCTCTAGCTGTACTCTTGTTACCCCAAGCTTGAGGAAACTCTCGAAGGGAAAGCGACGTCGACAGTCCTTGTCTGCATTGCAGCACGGCCTAAAAACCACACACACAGATATAAATATATATATATATATATTCCTCCGGCCCACAACAGAATAAAACACGATCATGAGCTAGCTAGCTGCATGGACTCAAGAATCTTTCTTTTCCCGGCCCTTTTGTTTTCTTTTGTTCACTTGTTCCTTTCCTTCTATGTGTATATATATATATATACATAGATTCATGTAGGAAGAAAAGGACATGATCATTATAAAAGATTGAAAAAATTTATGTACAAGTAAGTCTGTGCGCACACTTACTCACATAAACAGTATTTTTATTGTTCATGTGAACAGTAAAAATATTATTTATGTGAGTGGATGTATGCACAGGCCTGTTTGCAACTAGCGGTACTCTAAAAGATTTAATAGTAGTACTAGTACCCTTATCAAAAGAAAAAAAATACTAGCACTACTCCAAACTGGTGTTGCCTACCAAGAAAATCTTATCTGTAAGTTAAAGGGGCCGGCCGAAGATAGTATATATATTGCCCTAATTCAATGGTAGATAATTGATAGTTGATAAGCTAAAATACAAATAAGAGGAGGTCCACAAAAGAATTAAATTAATAAGTTCCAAAACAAAGGGGAGCCTTTCAACCAAGCATGTTAATGCATCGTTTCGTTGTTTCTCTCACGGGCCCTATAAGATGAAAAAGACATGTCTTTTTCAATCTATTCCACCACATGTTTCTATTTCGTTCATGGTACTTATATTCCTTTTTGTTGTTAAATTGAAGTAGTAATGACAGTGTTTGAAGAGTTTTGAAAGATTATTATTTATAAGTAAAAAAAATAATTCAAATATTCACTTTTTTCTTACTATTATTGATTAAACATGACCAATTTTTTTAAAAGTGTGCAAATTTATACTTTTTAAATAGAATATTTTAGTAAGATCATTACTAATGCTCTTAGGCTTGTAAAACCCATGTGCCCATATGGTATATATCTCAGGTTCAGCCCAAAGGACTATTATCAAGAAGTAAATAAACGATAAGGAGGGGATGAGAAAAAAGAAGTTTCAAAAGAAAAGGAGAAAGCCAACACAAAATTAAGAGAGAAAAATGATAAATGGAAAAAAAAAAGTTAGATACGAGAAATGCTAGTATATACATAACACATTTCATAATATTTTTTATAATACATGTTATAAAATAAAGATATTTTTGTAAGGTGATATTAATTTAAGATAGTTTAGAAAAATATTTCTCATTTTAAAATATTAATATATAAAATATTGTGAAATATGATATTGTTATAAAACTAAAAAGAAAACTACTTCTATTGCAAGAGAAATATAAAAGAAACTCTTAAAAACTGAAATTTTTTTCGTTCTATAATTTTTTTTATAAATTTCAGAACGAATGAAATTCATATTTATATGCGTTAAAATTACTATGCAAGTTACTGTGCAAGACTTAAAATAATGATGGTGGGGTCATTCATAGAAAAAATTAAGGAAAGGGGGGGCCGCCCTAATAATTCATAACACTCCCCATTGAATGACTACTCATAAAGAATTTGTCTCGTTAAAACCTTACCAAGAAAAAATCCAGTGGGAAGAAAAATCAATGGCGAAGGAAAAAGAGTACAATATTCTTATGTACCGCCAAATACTTTAAGATTTCCTTATTAAAACCTTACAAAAGAAAATATTGTGGGACAAAACCTCAGCGAAAGAAAAAAAGTACAATCAGCACAAATCTTCAGGATATTTACTCCTCCTGAATAGTGTATGACGATAGATTTTTTAGTCTTCACATTCCAATGTTCTGCACAATCTTCTTGAATGTCAAAGTTGGTAATGCCTTTGTAAATCAATCTGTCAGATTATTACTTGATCGTATATTTGATATATCATCTTCTGATATAAGTAGTATTATCTTCATATAAAATTATTGGGCTATCATTGATCATGAGGAGATCACACTTTTCTTGGAATGATTGAATCACTGATCTCATCTAAATACGCTCTCGATTTGTTTTATGAATTGTAATAATCTCTGAATAATTTGAAAATGTAGCATATACATGCAGCTTTATATCCCTATCCGATATTGTCCGCTTTGGCACTTCAGAACCTTATGAGTTTAACATGCGTTGGATAAGGTAGAGGGAACCCCACATATAAGGAGCTTGACAAATTTAGTAAAAATCTGATACCTGCAGTAATACTTAAACTCTCCCTGATAATATGCGTTAGTGTTTCAAGTAATATATAAACATGATTTCAGCATATATCACAGGTTAAGAATTCAAACATGTTTTCCATCTAAATAATGCATTAGAGAGAATATGATAATATTTTCATCTAAATTTTTCTCCCCCTCATTCGGCGTTATTAAGGAGAATTTGTTTATATACGATGGAAAGGATATTAGAAACCATCCATATATCGATTCAGCGGAAAATTAAATTCGCTTGACATTGTTGACAAACAAGATCTTGAAGAGATCTAAAGGTTTCGGATTGCTGTTTAAATATAACCAATTTTACCATTAGTTTATTTCAGCAAAAAGATCTCACATTTTTCATAGATTCAGTTGTTGTTCATCCAGAACAATATTATGTATGATAGAAATTCTTTTGTTAATGTCTCAGATTTGAACCATAATCATTTTATACCTTACTCATATATTTCTCCTGAGACTGTAAACATCATGATAAAAGCAGAGATATATTTTTATAGTAAAACTGATCGTAAAATTGTTGTAGCATCAAAACCCCCAGTGCTCAATATGCCACCTCTCTTACAATCATGTCTCAGAGGTTACTAGCGAGAACGAGTGAGGTTCATCATCTTAAAAATCAAATATCTGAATTGCATCAAACGCTTGTAACTAAAGATTGAAAAAAGAAAAATTTAAGACAAGAAAACAAGGAGCTGAAAAAAATTTGTAGACTGGTATTCTCGTAACCTGAAAACAAGAATAGAATAGCTGGAACGAGAGAAAATTCAAATACAAAGTCAATAACATTAGTTAACGGCAGACGTTTAGTGTTTACAAGAAAATCAGGATAGCTGCAATTAATCTCGCTATCTTTTGAAATTATGCATATAATATATCTTGTAATCTTGACTAAGTGAGATTTGAAGAGATAATGGTTTGTCTTGTTCTTATTTTTAGTTCTATAAGAACCATCTTTAGTTTCATTTAGTACGCATCAAATTTTCTTCTCATATCTATAATTTATCTATATTTGCATTCTTATTTACAAATTTTCAATGGCTCATCAATTTCCTTTCAATATTTCTCACGATCAACATATGAGGTATCTTTCACCTAAGTTACAAGTTGTTCCTGCATCTTCCGCAGGTGTCATGTTGCAGCAAGCGAATGATCTGACTAGTAGGTCAGATCATGAAGCCGTTTATGAGCTGATGACTCTCGGCACTCGATACTCCTCCTCTATTGTTGGATTTTCCAACCGGTTACAATCCAAAAATCGTGAAATTAAGGAGCTTAACGAGAAGGTTTCCGTACTTCAACGACTCATTCAAGAGTTTGACAGAAAAATAGCAAACTCAAAACAAGAGAATAAAGATTTAAAATCCTTACTTGTCTCTTCATTTCGACTGCCTAATCTTTTATATAAGGATGACATATCACTTTATGAAAAGTAAATGTATTTGAGAGATGAGACTAGAAGTCTTAAATTTTTATAACTCATCTAGCATTTGAATAATAAGATCTTTCATTTTCAAATACATTTTTTGAATTTATAGCAATCTTTGTGATCACTTCATGAGTTCTTATAAGATAAATCATTAACGTAAACTGCAATAATGGAAAATCTAGATTCTGATAAAAATATATAGGCATATAGGATTATTTTCAAATCCTTTTTTCAATAGATACTTACTGATTCAATTATACCACATGCGTCCAGATTATTTTAACCCATATAAAGATCTTTAAAACTTTATAAAATACATACTCCTAAATGTATTTGGATTAGATGTTTCAAGTATTGTATATCATGATCTAATGATCCTTATAAATATGCAGTGATCACATTCATCAACCGCATATCTAATCATTTTGTAATAACCAAACCGATTAAAAACATGAATGTGATTGCATTCATAATAAGGAAATATGTTTTCTCATAACTAACCTCGGGTTTTTGCAGGAAATCTTGTGCGAGAAATTGTACTGCACAATTTCATTTCTCATTACGCTTTCGTATAAATACTCACTTATATCTCATAGGCATTACACCATTTGCTGTTTGGACAACAGGTCCAAATACCTCTCGCTTTGCTAAAGATTTTAATTTAGTTTCAATAGCTGCTTTTCATTTTGGTCAATCATTTCTACGTCGACATTCTTCGACAATTCTCGACTCACTTTGTTCATTACTTTTGATAATGTCAATGGCCATTTTATATGAAAATATGTTGTTGACAATAGTTTTATTTATATCTATAATTTTTTCAATACTCATTAAATATATTGAGATCTCATTGTTCCTCTCTATGGAAAAACATTTTATGAAACACATTTTCAGGAAATTTGTACTCTTCAGTAGTTACCTCTTCAAAAGGTTTTCTCTTCAGGAGTTTCTTTTTCTATACAAAAAGTTTCGATAAATCTTATTGTTTGTTTTGTGGATACGGTCTCTACAGGAGTACTGATTTCTTTTCTTTTGCACCAATAAGTTTTCAACACTTTAGGTGTGTTTTAGACTTATCTGTTACTGTTTTAATAACTTGTCCTTCATGGACTTCAATTATTGCTTAAGCATTAACATCAATAATATTTCATTTTATAACACTTTTAGTGTCAGTAAATACATCCAGTAATTAATTTGTAACACTTTGCAAATAAGTAATCCTTTGAACTTCTGGTTCACATTCATTTGTAAGAGAATCAAATTTAGACAGAGTTTTATTATCCCAAATAATTTCTTATCTTGCTTCAAGTATTGATTTTTTATTATTTCAAAATATGATAAAATTTTACTATAATGTATAAAAACTTAGTATAAGTAAATTAAGTGCTTAGCTGTACAACAGGTACGTGACCACTATTCAGTCATACCACATCTATAACAAACATATTCATCTTTCTATAAAGAATTATTCTGAGGGCCTTTACTCTTTTCCAAATTGGATCACTTCTGATAATACGGTATATATTTATCATCTTTAGTATTGTTGCTTTTGGGACCAATGCTTCTATAGTTTTTCTACCACTTCTACGCTTTTAGTTTTTTTAAAATGATGCAGCGTTCACTTTTGAGAATGGTGTAAATTCAATATCATTAATAGGACGTAACTGATGATTTATTAACAAAAACTCATTATTTAGCTCAATCACTAGAAGACAAAATAAAAATTCAGAATATTTGTTAAACTTTCACTCTCGATACTGTTTCTGCAAGAGCATATTCGAGGTATGAAAAATAGTATATGTTTTATTTAACATATCATCATCAGTGACTTTCTTACTGCATAATTTTAATATTGAGTTGATTTTAAAGAATGCAGAATATTCAATACCACTCTTAAAATCTTGCAACTTCAGGCGCAATAAATTATAATAAACTTTTGGGAGGACTACATCTTCTGGTACTCATATCTCTTCCTTAAATCATTTCATATAGTAAGATGATTTTTCACTATGAGATACACAGCACGGTCTTACAGGGATACGTGATTTTTTTCTTTGATTGTATTTTCCAATTTTATCATATCCAAATAGATCTCATCAAGGATCTTGGATAAATAACTTTTTTCTGAAATGTCAATAGTAATAAGTCTCAATATTGGACATTATATATATAAATCACAAAAATAAATCTGTAAATTTAAAAAATATATTCATATAATTATAAGAATAAAAGTATAATTTTATCAAGTAATATTCAGCAATATTATTTTTAATATTTATCTCGAGGACCGCAAATAAAATATTGAAAAACTTACTTGAAGTAGAAGACCACTAACTTTAATATTGGTAGAACCTTATGCTAATAACGTATTATAAAACTAAAAAGGAAACTACTACTATTGCAAGAGAAATATAAAATAAGCTCTTAAGAACTGAAACTTTCTTAGTTTTATAAATTTTTTTTATGAATTTCAGAACGAATGAAACTCATATTTATAGGCGTTGAAATTATTATGCAAGTTACTATGTAAGACTTAAAATAATGATGGTGAGATCATTTACAGAAATAATTAAGGGAGAATAAAGCCGCCCCAATAATTCATAACAGATATATGTTTATCATTTTCTTTAAAGATTCGAGAAAAAAGAGATTTGAGATATGACCATTTTGGGATATATGACCATTTTAGGAGAGCAAAAGGGTTGAGTAGCTTTAATTGGTAGCATATCTGAATTTTTTTATCCTGAGAATGCTGTCTAAAATTCTTTCATTTATTTGAAGTGGGGAAAATGTCTTATAATAATCATTTTAATGATTGTCATATTCAAATCTAGCTTCCTGCATCGAACAAGAAGATAGATTCTCATTAATTTCTCTTTCTATATTTTACGGAATTTCCATTCATATAAAAAACTTATAGTATGGTTGGATATATACCCTCCTATTATTGATCTCTATATTATGGTGCTTGGTCATGGTGACTATCCATAACTTGTTTAATATAAAATATAAATGGTAGTAAATAGGAATGATATGTAAATTTACGTGGTTGGGTATTATAAGATTCTATGTCCATCCATCTTACATGAAAATATTCAATATAAATGGAATTAAATACACTCTCCCAAGTCCTATCTAAGCCCTCCAACGTGTTACTAGTGTTCAATGTATCTTTTGAAGTTACTGTGATACCCTTTGCATATTTTATGTACATGTTAATGTTGACTAACCAGGATGACCATTCATCAAACCGACGTGGCATACAATGCCAGCTAACGTGGCAGTAGTACATATTGCAAGTAACTCTATATATAGTAGTACTGATCAACAAATATATTACATTTTATATATTTATATTTTAAATAAAGGGTTTTTTTATAAAATAATTTATAAAAATATTATTATTTTATATAATATTTAAAATAGATTATTATATAAAATAGATTATAAAAAAATTATAAAAAATTGTGATATAATGTTACAGCTATTTTTATCATAAATATTCTAATAATACATCGTATTTTTATCTTATTACATAAAATATGATACATTTATTTATCATTTTAAATAATAAATAATTATTTAATGATAAAAAGTATATTACATCGCGATGATTGTAAAATTAGAGGTTTTATTTAAAAACAAATTATTCATCATTCTTAAGCACTACACATCACAATTATTTTAATTATTTTATCAAATTTATATCACACATCATACTTTATTTATTTTTTATTAAATTTATAATATATGAATGATGAATAAAAAAAATTAATTAATTTTAAAAAAATAAAATTTTAAAAAGAATTGTGAAATTAAAATAAATATAATATAGAGATAAAATAATTACATTTAGGAGCATCTATTGTATTGCATATAAAATGGCTTAAATAAATTGATAAAAAATTCTGTCTCAGCGAGTGTCTCCCTCGTAGGACTCAGAGATTGGCCCTCTGGGAGTCATCTTCGTCTCAGCTATGCATCAGCCAGCTACCGGCCAGGTCTACTCTCTTTCGCCCATTTTCTTTCTCGTACTATTAACATTGCCATTTACTTCTCTTTCACCTCTTGTTGTCTTCTTTACCCTCTCCTTGAAGTGGACCGAACTACAAAATGTAAAAGAACGTTCTTGTTGCTCAAAATCTTAGGGCGCGTTTCGTTTTTGAGCTGCCAGTTTTTTCCCAGATTCTCCTCCTTCCTCTTCTCCTTCTTCTTTTTGGGTAAGAAAGGAAAGCTGGGCAGATAGCGCGTTTATTGAAAAAGCAACAATCAATCCTAATTTTGAAAAAAAAAGGGGGGGGGGGGGGGGGGGGAGAGGGACTGCCACTTTTATACGAATCGGTAAATTCAACATGTACAAGGGTGTCATCTAAATTCTCAATTGGATCCAACCTGTTCAGTGCTTTTATTCTTATATTTATAGTTTTTGGCAGAGGAAATAATTAGCGATGTTACGGAGTAAACTGTATGATTTTTTGTAGCACTGAATTGGAAACGAATCTTCAAAATTATTATCATTTATAGGTTCTGTCGCTTATATATATAAATATTAAAAGTGATTTTTTCTTGGTTGCATGTATTTGGAATGTAATGAAAAGTAATTCAATACCTTTAGGCACTTATTGTAGACAGGTTTCCTTGATCAAAGCACCCGTATGAAGTCTTTCCAAATGGTAGCGGAGTCCTATCAGATACTTTTTATTGCCATAAATATATTCTTGCGAAGGAAAATTGCCATATTGGCGGCAGAACTAGGATTTAGTGTTTGGAGAGGCGATTAACAAAGTATGTGCTATGTGTGAGTATACGTGTCTTTTGCACGTGACTATATAAAAAATAATAATCATATATCATAAAATTGTATAAAAAAATACATATCTATAAATCATCTTATAAGATAACTTTCCTTAGGGTTTCCGTAGTTTGTTAGAAACCATTACAAAAAGCTCGACAACGATTTTTTATGGAATAAAATTCATCTATTATCATCTTTGAAGTGAAATTCTTGACAATTTCTTTCTCAATATAAACTAGTAAATGATTTGCATGAAACTCTTCTTCCATTTGAGTACCCAATCTAATTTTTATAAATTTCATGACAAAAAATGCTTGTTTAGTAGTGGCAGTAAAAATTGAAATTTGGGGAACAATTTCAATAAAAAAACTAGAAGCCTGGGTTTTTTTCCCGAGATAGGATATGCTTTGTAGGACACTTTTTTCTTATTAACTCTTTGCCTTTCTTACTCATAGCGTTTTTGTCTCCATAATGCTTCAGCAAAGTCATAGAAATGAACATAAGTCAAGAATGTATCATGTTTGCACTGGATTTTAGTCAGTTTTTGTGGCAAGTATTCCTCGGTCATTGATTTGTTGGAATCCAGTTTTTGTATCTGCAAACATAAAACTTAGGAAATTAAGTTGTGACATCTGCTCTGCCTGATCCTGCAGAGTTACTGTGGCATATTGATACCATAATCTTAGCTTAACCACAACAATTTTCTAATAAATTCATTTCACATACTCTTCAGGAAAATTTAGAGAGCTTGGACAAAAGGTTCAAGAGGCATGAAGATAATATTGCATTTCTTAAGAGCCGGATAAAGCACTTAGATGAATCTATACACGGTTTAAAAGGTATCTTATTTCGTTTCTTTAATTTTCTTTTCTTTTTCTGGGAGAGGGAAGGGGAGGATACATATACAAATAAAGCTTGACAATAGAAAGTTGTCCAATGCTGCCTTTACAGTACATTATTTTTTTGAAATTATTTTTTATATGATACTACCATGTCTTTGCTCTGCTGACAAAGAATTTAGGGAGTCTTGTAAGGTATCATTCAGAAAATGTGGCTGAGACAGAAAGTGATAGTTCTTTGCACACTGAGGTGGAAAAAAAGATATTGCAGCTAGAAAACTCTGCAGCTGGCATAATTTGCTGGTTGAAAGCTAATCGTTTAAGCCGGGCATTGGATTTGGCATTAACCAAGGATGTTCTGGGTGTTGTAGCTAGTCTTGCGAGGGTGGATGATGAGAACCTTAGCAGGTCAGCAGTTTTCACCCTCCATCTGTTTCCTTTGTCAGCCGACTGTTGAAAAAGGCAGATAATTGAGTTTTTGTTTATTCGGAGTTTTTATTAGTGAAATTTTTTTTCCTTAATTATCTGTAGTTATGTTGAACTTTATTTTTTATTTTTTTTTCTCCACACTCTTGGTTTTCACTGCTGTCAGTGATTCTTTACTTCATGTACTTTACCCAAACAAAATATAGACCATTGGTTTTGTTGCTAGCCATTCCAACATTCTCCATTGGCTGGAGTCTAGACGTGTGTACTCTTCATGGGGTTCTACATGATATTAAGATTCCCCACTTTTCTGATTTAATATTAACGAGGATAGTCATAGAATAGTTTCAAGAATGGTAGATAGAAAGACTAATATTTATAAGTCTTTTAAGCTTTCCTCTCATGTTGTTCCACAGAATTCTCTCAGAGTACTTGGGATTAGATGCCATGCTTGCGGTAGTTTGCAAGACATATGAAGGAGTAAAGGCTTTGGAGAATTATGATAGGGAAGGCTCAGTAAATGGCAAAACTGGTCTACATGGGCTTGGATCATCTATCGGAAGGAGGATAAATGGCAGGTTCCTTGTCATATGTCTTGAAGATATAAGGCAAGAGTCTCCTATCCTGTTATGTTTGAGTAATTATTGGTACGTAAAGATCCTAATTATTGTTTGTTCTTAGATCATATGCTGGTGGGTTTGTAGAGGATGACCAACAAAGGAAACTTGCTCTTCCAAAACCAAAATTACCAAACGGGCAGTGTCCATCTGGATTTCTTGATTATGCAGTAAACATGATCAATTTGGAAGGGAGAAATTTATCTTATCTCACTGCTAGTGGATATGGTTTACGAGAGACATTATTCTATGGACTCTTTTCTCGTCTGCAAGTATACAGAACCAGAAGTGAGATGGTACTTGCTCTCTCATGCATAACTGATGGAGCACTATCTTTAGATGGTGGGATGATCAAGAAATCTGGTGTATTTTCCCTTGGTAGCAGGTTGGTATCAGATTAATTGCAAGTTCATCCTTTTTAAGGCATTTTTTAGTAGTCTTTTTTTTCCCCTCTAAAAATTGGCAATTATATTCTAGTATTATGTTTTTTTCTTGTGATGCTCTTGCAAGAAATAGAAACGTTGTACTCCTTTTTTTAATTATTGTAAACTTCTTAGAGATTCAAATGTTACTTTATCAGAAAACCAGATTTATATGCTCCCTAAAAACACAGGACAGCAAGATTTATGTGTTGCGATTGAGCATCTGTTATAAATTGATGTTTCTTTCTTAACATGCTAGTTGCAAACCTGCGCGATGCACAGGAATGACTAAGGGTATGTTTGGACACTTGGAATATCTCAGAATTTCATGAATAGTAGTGATATGATTTGAGTTAAGATATTTTATTGGGTTTTGGGAAAGGAGAGAGAAAAAGTTGAATAAAAATATTATGAAGTTAAAAAAAATTGTTTAGATATTATTTTTTATTATGTTCGTAAAAGTTGTATTGATTTTGTGTCTGACTAATGATTAGTTAATGATTAGATGAAAAAATTGAAAATTGGAAACTGAAAAGATGTTTTGTGTTTGAGTGAAACTATGAGAAGTTTTAAGAATTCTCAATGTCCAAACATGCACTAAGTATACTTGAGGCATCTTTAAAAGAGTATCAATATTTTTAATCAGAAAACAATTTTATTGATAGAAATAGGTTAAAAGAGTAGCAATATTGGCACCTTGATTTTCAAAATCCGGTTTAGCATCTCCCTTGCTCTTTTCTTAGTTTTTATTTAAGTGATAGGAAATTGCATAAACTTTACTTGAATGAATGGAGGGGCCATGAGCTCTTTATAGTGTACTATGGTAACTCTGATCATCAAGATAATCATTCTTAGATTACACTCAATTGAAGAAGTTAAAAAAGTCTGAATGATTCTCTCTCTTTTTACTTATAAAAAAAAAAAAAAAAAGAGATAATTATTCAAACTTTTTTAACTTCTTTAGTAAGTGTAGTTACGAATAAAAAGGCATGAGTTCAGAAAGATGCATGCGTTAGAAAAACTGACTCTCAAATGAAATTTTTGATGTAGATATATTATTCTCATTTAAAAATTTTGGTTTTAGTTATATATTATTTAATGTGAAATTGATGACATGTAATGGGAGTGGATGGTGTAGCTAAATATGAGCAAAGCTCTCTCCATGAGAATGAAGGGATCTTTGTTATAGAAATGAGTAAAACTCTTCTTTAGTTCTTGAGCAGTATTGGGTACTTGGATATGTTATAAATTTGAGCCCCATATGCTTTGAGTTAAGATTCTTTTTCTTCAATCAATTTTTTTTTTCTCTAAATTGAAAATTTGCGCGAATGACATTGTGCCATCTGACCTATGTCGTTCTTTATTTCACTATTATATTCAGTCCATTTTCAGATTGTTCAGAAATGACACCTTTGTTATTGATATCTGATGTCATAGTACCCCTCTAAGCATGATAATGAACAACTTATCTGATTTTAGGAAAGATATAGAGGTAAAATTTCCAATAGCCTCTGTGAGATCTAATGCACCTGCGAACCAAACTGAAGATATGATCAGGATGCTAGAATGGGAAAGATCTAAAATTGCTGAGGACATGGAAAGAGAAGAACAATTGTACAATACAATCTCCTCTGTTATAATTTTCCCGCAGAAAGTTGAGCCAATGTGATGTGCTTACGCCTTTCATGGCATCTTGGCAAAGTAGAATGAAATCATGAGATTCACCTCTATTATTGCCATAGTTTTGTTTGTTGACTCGAGGGGATATTACTCGAACCTCTTGTAAGCAAAACTCAGACTAGTTTATTTGACTTTAGCTGGTCTCTCTCAAACTTGGAGATTTGGAAGTTTATGTTGCTTGATCAACATGTATGTAATTTTGTAACTTTGCTGTTGAATAGATCTCAGCAGAGGGCATTTTGTTTTAATTGTGAAGCTATTTACTTTTTCTACCAGATGATATGCTGCCTCGTTTAGTTCTGTGCATACTTGCATTTATATTGTGACAATTTGATTGTATGGCTGTTTTATCTACTACTCTCTAGAGTAAGAGTCCTGCTGGACTGTACCTCTTGCTTTTGTTATAGATTTCTGTTTTCTAATCAGGTTTTCATTCGTCTGCTTATTTTCCCTTCTATTTTGTATTATCTTTCCTCTTTTTTTTTTGGGGGGGGGGGGGGGGGGGGGGGGGTTGTTGCTTGTTGCATTTCTTAAACTGCTTCACTTTTATGAACAAATTCTGAAACTTAGATGAAATATTGGCCAAATAAATAACTGTCTGCATTGCTTTGTATTAAATGGATAAGCTGTCAAAGTCTGTCAATTAATCTGGCTGGTGACGTCCATGCAATAAGCAACTACTTGATACCTAATTCCTTAGGTAATATGTTTCATCTGCCCACGTGTAAACCTCCAAAAGGTTGTTAATTGTAGTTCCATTCAGTTCCAGTTTGATACCATCCATGTTTCCCCGTTCTAATCCAACACTTGCACGCAAAGGTCAACATGTTTTCATATATTGAGAGCATGGATATATGTAGTATGAACTGGGGTACAAAAGGAGCCGGTGTGAGGGTAAAGGGGAGCGGAATGAGACCTCATGATAAATCTTGGTTCCATGGTTTGAACCTTTTGATGTAAATAATTTTTAGGGACCATCAAATTAGGAGAATTTTTTCAAAAAATTACTAGGGCTTAATTGTGAAAAACTCCTTACTAAGAGTGTATGCATTCTTAGGATTAGGTAGGAACGATGCCTGTAGAGGTGATAGAGTTAGGTAGGAACGAAAGCTTGAGAAGAATTTTTTGGAGAAGATGACAAGATAAATTCGTTTTAGCTACCCTTTTGAGGAGTCAAATAGAGAGAAGAAGAAGAGAAAAGAGGAGAGAATGGGGTTTTCTTAAATAGCTCTCCTATGAAGCCATTATAGTAAAAGAGGTAACAAAGAGCTATCTCTTTTAAGTTTTTAGACAGATATTTATTAGGCAAATAACTTGTCTCTCTTAACTATATATGCCTAGTACAAATTGAAAAATTACATTAGTACAAAACCTCAACTTTTTGTCAACCTCTTTCTCTCTCGAAAAAACACTAGGACTCTCAACAAAAATGTCGTCGGGGGTGGCCCCTCCCCCCTGCAAACCCCCTTCTCTCTCCCACCTCCCATGCTTTTCCTTTTATTTGGCTTTCTCTATTTTTCGCCTCCCCCGCTCTCTTCCTCCCAACCCTTCTTCTCTTTCTACCTTGTTTTGCAGGAGCATCGATAGCCTTTTTTGGCCCCTGGAGTCGGTATGCGCACGGCCTCACAAGTCGTTAGAATCGAAGGCCACCAGATCTGGAGTTGGAAATCTAATTTGTCTGAAATCCGAAACCCTCTGGTTTGTCTGGCGACCTTTAGGTTGTCGCACCTCGCAAGTAGACTCGCACGGCCCCAATATCACCAACGGGGAAGTTCTGTCTTCGATTGCAAGCGCATGTGAGGCGCACGCGCAATTTTTTGAGGGAATTTCGTATCCACACACGCCAGCTCTTCTGGTGGTTCTCTGCCTCCACGTGAGCTTCTGCGGAGATCAGGGCCTCCAGTAGCCCAACAACTTTCAATTTGCTACCTTCTAAGGGAGGCGTGTGCTTTTCACGCACCCATCATTGATGTTGTCCTTCTATTTGTATTGTTTTGTTAGTTTTCTTCGTTGTTTAGTTTGGTGTAATGTTATTGGTTTTGTTCTTAGTGTTTATTTAGGAAATAATCTCCCGAATGTTATGTCTGTTTGGAGTTTAGTTTTCTCCTTGTAAAGAAATTTAGTATATGCTCCTTTTGGGGGCTGTTGATAGTTTTCTCAAATTTTATCTGAGAGATGTTGAAGTTGAACGTCAGTATGTATTTAGTTGACCTGTTGATTACATTGTAGGCTCTATACCTTATGAGTTTTTATGAATGAATGAAACTTTTTCTAAAAAAATAAAAAACTCTATATGCCTATTTGGTTATGAGTTTGGTAGCTTAAAAAGTCCTATTAACAGTCTAAAAACTCTTTCGTAGAAATGAATGATATGTTTGATAAAAATATAAAAAGTTCTTTATACATATAAAAACTTAAAAATCAACTTTAAAACACCATATTATCTTTTGGAGTGTTTATCTTATGACCTTTCTTTTGTCTCAATTAGTTTTATAAGGTTTTACCTTCTTTTAGCCTGGTTTATTTTTGTAATTTCTCTCAACTTATCTCATCTCATCTCATCTAATAATTATAATTTTTGTAAATTTTCATATAAAATAAAATAAACAACACAAAATTTTTAAATTTTTAAATAAAAATAATATTAAAAAATATATTCTAATAATATTTTATTTAATTTTAATTTTAATCTCAATTTATCTCATCTTAATATTATATACAAAAACAATGAAGGCTAGATAACTCAACCTAGCCTCTTCCTAGCTAATAATCCCTCTTTCTCAACTTCTTTCTCGGTTTTAGGAAAGTGATTGCCTCGTAGTTTGGAACATGAGTAATATTAATCATCTTTTAATTATCATTTTCTTATGAGAAAAATTGTGGGCCGATCAGTCTTATATTGGCTAATAAACAACCTCCCATTACCCGAATGCCACGTATGCATCACATAACAATTTCCTGTACACCATATTGCATAGAATCACTTACCTCATTCAACCTCTCCTTTCCAAACCTCGCGTTTCTGGACATAGACTTGAACATTGGCTTCGATTTGGGTATTTTGTTCTGATTTCCTGGCACTTATGATGTGTGAGAGTTACACCATGTACAATTAACTCGAGGAGCAACCTGCAAACATTCATCTAACTCCAGGTTTTTGAAGCCTTCAAATTCTTTGATCCGGCACTTCCCTCCTGCATATAATATGTACTCTTTATTTTTATCTCTTAGGCAGCTACGCAGAGAAAAGCTCCAATTTCTTAAACACCGTGAGACCACATATCACTTCATTTGATTTCTGTTGACTTTTTCCTATTTTTATTGTCTAAGGTTGATTCACTATTTTTTTCTAATTTTTATTTTTATTGTTATGGATGTGGTTTTTTTGCCCGGGATTTTTATTCTTATTCATACAAATTTCTGAGTCCAACTTTTCTACAAATTAAGTCAAACTTCTGCCCAAATTTTAATTGAGAAAACCTTCTGATTGGTTGCCAATATCTACAACCAAGAGAAAAGCAGAGAATCGAGTGGGTCGGGAGGGAAGAAAAAATGTTTAGACAGAGAGAGGGGGAACAAGGGAAGAAGAAATGAGAGAGAGAGAGAGAGAGTGAGTGGGGAGAGGACGCAAAACTTCTAGGAAGGTTGTGACCAGAATCCAAGGGAGAGGGGGAGGGGAGAAGATAATTTAGGGAGGAAGAGGATTTCTGGAAGCTAGGTCGCACTGTGAAAGAGGAACTTGTAATATTATGCGCTACGAGTCTATCACGAGATTAGTGAGAATTCTGACATGTCGAATTTTAATTGGAGGGTTATTATTCGTATAACAAGAGACGAATCGCTTGCATAGTATTAAATAATTTAAAAAATTTTAAAATTTAAAAAAAAAAACTACTATTACAAGAGAAAAATAAGAAATTTTTTGAAATTCTTAAGAACTAAAATTTTCTTCTCTCTCTATATTTTCTTATGAATTTCATTACAACTGAAATTCCTATTTATAGGTTTTGAAATTACTATGTAAGTTATTATGCAAGTCACTATACAAGATTTAAAATAATAGTGGTGTGGTCATTCACATAATTTTAGTGATAAGACAGGGGTGGCAGTCGTCCCACCAATATCGTTTAATTCATTACACTCCTCCTTGAATGACTATCTATAAAGAATCTGCCTCGTTAAAACCTTGCCAAGGAAAAACCTAATGGGAAAAAAAACCAATAACGAAGGAAAAAGAGTACAGTCTTATTATGTATCCACAAGTATTTTAAGATTGTCTCATTAAAACATTGCAAAAGAAAACCCAGTGGGACAAAACCTTAGCGAAGGAAAAAAAGTACAATCAGCACAAGTTTTTAGGACATTTACTCCCCCTGAAAAGTGCATGATAATAGATCTTTGAGTTTTCGCATTCCAATGTTATGCATAATCTTCTTGAATGTGGAAATTGGTAATACTTTTGTGAATAAATCTGTCAGATTATCACTAGATCGTATCTGCTTGACATCAATTTCACATTTCTCTTGAAGTTCATGAGTATAAAAGAATTTAGGTGAAATTTGTTTAGTTCTGTCACCTTTGATATATCCTCCTCTGATTTGAGTGATACAAGCAGTATTATCTTCATATAAAATTGTTGGGCTATTATTGATTATGGGAAGTCCACATTTTTCCTGGATATGTTAAATAACTGATTTTTGCCAAATACATTCTCGACTTGCTTCATGAATAGCAATGATCTGTGAGTGATTTGAAAAAGTAGCAGATAGTGTCTGTTTAACAGATTTCCATAATATGGCAGTATCTCCATAAATATATAAATATCCAGTTTGAGATCTACCTCTGTGTAGGTCTGAAAGATAACCTGTATCTGCATACCCAATCAATTGTGAACTTGATCCACGTTGATAAAATAATCTCATATCAACCGTACCATGAAGGTAACGAAGGACATGTTTAATATCATTCCAATACCTTCGAGTTAGTGCAGAACTATATCTTACAAGCAAATTAACTGAGAATGTAATATCTAGTCGAGTGCAATTTACAAGATATATCAAAACTCTAATAGCACTAAGATATGGTACTTCAGGTCCAAGAATTTCTTCATCGTCATCACAAGTACGGAATGGATCATTCTTCACATCAAGTATTCGAACAATCATTGGAGTACTTGAGGGATGAGATTTGTCCATATAAAAATATTTTAGGACTTTTTCAGTATACATAGACTGATGAATAAAAATTCCATTTGGCAAGTGCTCGAGCTGCAGGTCGAGACAAAATTTTATTTTGTCAAGATCTTTCATTTCAAACTCATTCTTTAAATATATAGCGGTTTTTTAGATCTCTTCAGAAGTTCCCACAATATCTAAATCATCAACATAAACCGCAATAATGACAAATCCGGATTCTGATTTCTTAATAAAAACACATGGGCATATAGGATTATTCTCAAATTCTTCTTTCAATAGATATTCACTTAAGCGATTATACCACATGCGTCCGAATCGTTTCAACCTATATAAAGATCTTTGTAATCTGTTTGAGTACATATTTCTAGATGTACTTGTAGATACTTCGGGCATTTTATATCCTTCAGGGATTTTCATGTATATGTCATGGTCTAAGAATCCATATAAATATACAGTGACCACATCCATCAACCACATTTCTAATCCTTTTGTAACAATCAGACTAATCAAAAATCTAAATGTGATTGCATCCATAACGGGAGAATATGTTTCTTCATAATCAATCTCGGGTTTCTGCAAGAAACCTTGTGCGACAAGTCGTGTTTTGTACCGCACAATTTCATTTTTCTCATTACGTTTTTGTACAAATACCCACTTATATCCAACAGGCATTACACCCTTTGGTGTTTGGACAACAGGTCCAAATACTTCTCGTTTTGCTAGCGAATTTAATTTACCTTCAATAGCTGCTTTCCATTTTGGTCAATCATTTCTACGTCGACATTCTTCGACGGTTTTTAACTCACTTTCTTCACTACTTCTGGTAATGTCAATGGTCATTCTATATGAAAATATGTTGTCGACAACAGTTTGATTTCTATCTAGAATTTCTCCAGTATTCATGAAATGTATTGATATGCTAAAAATTATAAAATTAAAAAAATAATTAGTCTTGTAAGTAAAAATAAGTAAAATTATAAATACATATAGCATTACTCATGTTCTTTGCTATCTATACTTAGTGCACTTTACAAGCTGTCTTCCTTCCTATTAAAAAGTGTAGATTGTGCTGACACGAAAAAACTAAAATAAAACTCTCCAAATTTAGACAGCACTATTGTATAAGAGAAAGATGGTGTGGGGGAGGTAAAAACCTGGCCCCCTTCCTCTCTCAATTCAGGTCATCCCGAAATTTGAAACTTAAAACTTAAATTCTCACAATATCCATATGCTAAGAATTCGCGAGGTACTGTGTGAGTAATAAGCCTCTGAGCCCAACCCATCTAGCCTGGTATGACTGCCCCAACCCAGGCAAGAGCTCATTTCCCTCTTTGGGCTGAGTCACCCCAAAGCCCAAAGTCCAAAGCCCGAGTTAGGGGACCCCTTAGAAACGATGGACCTGTGAGCCATGTGGGAATCAACGACCCTCCTGAACCGACCTGTAGGGCCCTACCCAAAACACTCAAGTGTCGGCACTAGGGCGGCCTGAGTAGTACAGACCTAACAAAGGCAACCAGGCCACATTAAATAGGTGTCCTGCCGAATTTAACGCAGGGACGGAAAAACATGGCAAAACACGATATGAAGAGATATAATTAGTTAATAGACTGACTAACCCTCTTTTTGGCAGGTATAAATAATCCCCCGTATCTCTTAGGTGCAGGTCTGATCTTTTATCGCTCTACTTTGCCTTTATCATACTTTATCTCCTTCACATACTGATTTTAATATCGGAGAAATTCCAACTTCTCAAATCAACTTCTTTATTTCTGTGTACGCAGGAAAGTGATGTGTAGCTTGCGATACGGCGTTGCTCAAATCTGCAAGATGCGACATCAAGAAATAGAAACTTGGAATAAACTTTATAATATTTATTATAAACACTTAATGATGTTCAAAAATTACGAACGAGCAGATAATAATACTTCATATTTTCTACTCGAAACACTCAAGTTCGGATAATAATTCAAAAACTTTCACCCTCTCGCAAGGTCTTCTCTTCATCTGAAATCCAAATAATCCATCTGCACAGCTCACTAACGGTGGGGGCTTTACAAGCATGCATGCATCTCTATAAAATTAACTATGTTTTCTTTGACTCACCTATTCTCATCAAATTTATTTGCACGGGAGTTTGTTCAGGTGCGAGCAAATTAAGCCTTCAAAAGCAACCTGCAAACATTTTGTGAATTTGACCACAAGATGATCACATCATGCGAATTCGGTCTCACAGTCACAAAAGTTAATCCCGTGAGCACTAACTTGCAATATTAATAATTAAATAATCTTTCTCGTGATCTTAAATATTAATATGTTATGAAATTTAAAGAAAGGAACTACTATTGCAAAAGAGAAATAAGAAATTCTCTTGAAACTCTTAAGAACTGAAGCTTTCTTTCTCTCTCTATTTTTTCTTATGAATTTCATTACAACTGAAGCCCATATTTATAGGCGTTGAAATTACTATGCAAGTTACTATACAAGTCACTATGCAAGTCACTATGCAGATTTAAAATAATAGTGGTGGGGTCATTCACATAATTTAGTGGTGGGACAGGGGGGTGGCTGCCGACTTCGTTTATAACACTCCCCCTTGAATGACCACCCATAAAGAATCTGCCTCGTTAAAACCTTACCAAGTAAAAACCCAGTGGGAAGAAAAACCAATGGCGAAGGAAAAAGAGTACAGTCTTCTTATGTATCCATAAGTGCTTTAAGATTGTCTCATTAAAACCTTGCAGAGGAAAACCCAGTGGGACAAAACCTCAGCGAAGGAAAAAGAGTACAATCAGCACATTTACTCCCTCTGAAAAGTGCATGACAAAAGATTTTTGAGTCTTCGCATTCCAATGTTATGCACAATCTTCTTGAATGTGGAAGTTGATAACGCCTTTGTGAATAAATCTGCCAGATTATCACTAGATCGTATCTGCTTGACATCAATTTCACCTTTTTCTTGAAGTTCATGAGTATAAAAGAATTTCGGTGAAATATGTTTGGTTCTGTCACCTTTGATATATCCTCCTCTGATTTGAGTGATACAAGCAGTATTATCTTCATATAAGATTGTTGGGCTATTATTGATCATGGGAAGTCCACACTTTTCCTGGATATGTTGAATAACTGATCTCAACCAAATACACTCTCGACTTGCTTCATGAATAGCAATGATTTCTGAGTGATTTGAAGAAATAGCAGATAGTGTCTGCTTAACAGATCTCCATGATATGGCAGTATCTCCATAAATAAATAAATATCCAGTTTGAGATTTACCTCTGTGTGGGTCTGAAAGATAACCTCCATCAGCATACCCAATCAATTCTGGACTTGAACCACGTTGATAAAATAATCCCATATCAACCGTACCATGAAGGTAACGAAGGACATGTTTAATGTCATTCCAATGCCTTCGAATTGGTGCAGAACTATATCTTGCAAGCAGATTAACTGAGAATGTAATATCTGGTCGAGTGCAATTTGCAAGATACATCAAAGCTCCAATTGCACTGAGATATGGTACTTCAGGACCAAGAATTTCTTCATCGTCATCACAAGGACGGAATGGATCTTTTTTCACATCAAGTGTTCGAACAATCATTGGAGTACTCAGAGGATGAGATTTGTCCATATAAAAATGCTGTAGGACTTTCTCAGTATACATGGACTGATGAATAAAAATTCCATTTGGCAAGTGCTCAAGCTGCAGGCCGAGACAAAGTTTTGTTTTGCCAAGATCTTTCATTTCAAATTCATTCTTTAAATATATAGCGGTTTTTGAGATCTCTTCAGGAGTTCCCACAATATTTAAATCATCAACATAAACCGCAATAATGACAAATCCAGATTCTGATTTCTTAATATAAACATATGGGCATATAAGATTATTCTCAAATCCTTCTTTCAATAGATATTCGCTTAAGCGATTATACCACATGCGTCCAGATTGCTTCAACCCATATAAAGATCTTTGTAGTCTGATTGAGTACATATTTCTAGATGTACTTGTAGATGCTTCAGGCATCTTATATCCTTCAGGGATTTTCATATATATGTCATGGTCTAAGGATCCATATAAATATGCAGTGACCACATCCATCAACCGCATTTCTAATCCTTTTGTAACAACCAGACTAATCAAAAATCTAAATGTGATTGCATCCATAACGGGAGAGTATGTTTCTTCATAATCAATCCCGGGTTTCTGCAGGAAACCTTGTGCAACAAGCCGTGTTTTGTATCGCACAATTTCATTTTTCTCATTACGTTTTCGTACAAATACCCACTTATATCCAACAGGCATTACACCCTTTGGTGTTTGGACAACAGGTCCAAATACTTCTCGTTTTGCTAGTGAATTTAATTCAGCTTCAATAGCTGTTTTCCATTTTGGCCAATGATTTCTACGTCGACATTCTTCGACGCTTTTTGGCTCACTTTCTTTATTACTTCTGGTAATGTCAAGGGCCATTTTATATGAAAATATGTTGTCGACAACAGTTTTATTTCTATCCAGAATTTCTCCAGTTTTCATGAAATGTATTGAGATCTCATTATTTTCAGGTACCTGTTCCTCTTCAGGGGAAAACATTTCATGACACACCTCTTCAGGAGGTCCCTTTTTAGGAGATTTATACTCTTCAAGATTTTCCTCTTCAGGAGGTTCTGGAATAGAAAATTTAAGCTCTTTAGGAGCACCAATTATATTTGTGGCCTGTATTGTGGGTACGTGTTCTTCAGGAACACCAAATTCATTTTGTATTCTTTTCCTTCTGGGAATTTTGTCTTTTGCACCAATAGGTCTTCCACGCTTCAGGCGTATTTTAGATTCACCTATTGCTGCTTTGACAATTTGTCCTTCAGGGATTTCAATCCTTGCTGGAGTATTAACAGCAGGAATATAAGATTTTACTACACCTTTAGTGTCAGTAAATACATCCGGTAACTGATTTGCAACATTTTGCAAATGAATAATCCTTTGAACTTCCCGTTTACATTCATTTGTAGGAGGATCAAAATGAGATAGGGTCTTATTATCCCAAGTAATATCTTGTCGTGCTTCAGGCAGCGACTTTTCTTTACCCATTAACGGAAAATTTGATTCGTCAAAATGACAATCCTCAAAACGTGCTTTAAACATATCCCCTGTAAGGAGTTCAAGGTATCTAATAATGGATGGAGAATCAAAACCAACATATATCTCAAGTCTACGTTGAGGACCCATTTTTGTACGTTGTGGAGGTGCAATTGGAACATATACAGCACATCCAAAAGTACGAAGATGAGAAATATTTGGTTGTTGACCATATGCAAGCTGTAATGGAGAATATTTATGATATGCAGATGGTCTAATGCGAATTAGAGATGCTGCATGAAGTATAGCATGTCCCCAAACAGAAATAGGTAGTCTTGATTTCATAAGTAAAGGTCTAGCGATTAGTTGAAGCCTTTTGATCAAAGACTCAGCTAAACCGTTTTGTGTGTGTGTGTATGGGCAACAGGATGTTCAACATCTATTCCTATTGACATGCAATAATCATCAAAAACTTGAGATGAAAATTCACCTGCATTATCCAATCGAATGGTCTTAATTGGATACTCAGGAAATTGTGCTCGTAGTTTAATTATTTGAGCAAGAAGTCTAGCAAATGCAACATTTCTAGTGGAAAGAAGACAAACATGTGACCATCGACTAGATGCATCAATTAGAACCATAAAATATCTAAATGGTCCACTTGATGGATGAATAGGCCCACATATATCTCCGTGAATCCTTTGTAAAAAGGATGGAGATTCAACAATGACTTTTGAGGGAGATGGTCTAATAATTAACTTACCTTGAGAACATGCAGAGCACGGAGATTCATTGGGTAGAAATATCTTTTGATTCTTTAAGGGATGTCCATGCGAATTTTCAATAATTCGTCTCATCATTATAGAACCCGGATGTCCAAGGCGATCATGCCAATTCATAAATACTTTAGGGTCAATGCACTTCTGGTGCATTACCACATATGATTCAATTGTTCTCATTTTTGTATAATACAATCCAGAACATAGAGCAGGCAGTTTTTCTAATACGAGCTTCTGGCCCGATACTGTTTTAGTAATAAGAAGATGCTCTTTACTGCCTTCATTGGTCGTTTCAATATGGTAATCATTACGACGTATATCTTTGAAACTCAATAAATTTCTTCTGGATTGTGAAGAGAATAGAGCATCATCAATACAAAATTTGGTGCCATTAGGCAACACAATATAAGCTCTTCCGGAGCCCTCAATTAAATCCGATGAACCTGATATGGTATGGACATAGGCTTTACTTAGTGTTAGATTTTGAAAATATTTCTTTTCTTTGAGAATTGTGTGAGTTGTAGCACTGTCAGCCAGACATATATCTTTATCATTCAACTCAGAGATAAAAAGCTCATCAATGTGATCCATGATTCTACAAAATATACAAAACTTTTATTATTGATAGAAAGAAAATACATTAATTGAGTGGAACACTTCCATCTCCAATTAAGTGTTCAATACTACCATCAGGATGATTAAAGAAATCAGATACATCAAGATGAGTAACGTCTACATCTACTGAATCTAATAAATCATCTGATGGTTCTACTAAATTTGTTTCATGCACTTTATTCTTTCCTTTAATAGAAGCTTGATATAAATCAGTTAAGTGCCTGGCCGTACGACAGGTACGTGACCAATGTCCAGTCATTCCACATCTATGGCACACATCTTCACTTTTCTTTGAAGAATTATTCTGAGGATTTTTACCCCTCTCTGAATTGTACCACTTCTGGTAATATGGTATATTATAATCCCTTTTAATGTTGTCACTCCTGGAACCAACATTTCTATAATTTCTCCTACCACGTCCATGCCTCCGATTTCTTCTAAAGGATGCACCATTCACTTCTGGGAATGATGCAAACCTATTACCATTCACTTCAGGGAATGATATTGAGCCAGTAAGGCGTGACTGGTGGCTTTCTAATAAGAGCTCATTATTCTGCTCAGCTACTAGAAGACATGATATAAGTTCAGAATATTTCTTGAACTTTCTCTCTCGATACTGCTGCTGCAGGAGCACATTCGAGGCATGAAATGTAGTAAAAATCTTCTCTAGCATATCTTCATCGGTGATTTTCTCACCGCATAATTTTAATACTGAGCTTATTTTAAAAAGTGCAGAATTATACTCACTAACACTTTTAAAATCTTGCAACCTCAGGTGCATCCATTGAGAACGAGCTCTTGGGAGGATGACAGTCTTCTGGTGTTCATACCTCTCCCTTAAATTGTTCCACAAAATATAGGGATATTTTACTGTGAGATATTCAGTTTTCAATTCTTCATGAAGATGGTGGCGAAGGAAAATCATTACTTTAGCACGTTCCTGCAGGGATGCTTGATTTCCTTCTTTAATAGTTTCTCCCAGGTTCATTGCATCAAGATGTATTTCAGCATCAAGTATCCAGGATAAATAATTTTTCTCAGATATATCAAGAGCAACAAATTCCAATTTTGTAAGATTTGCCATTTTCTACACATATAAATAATAAATATGCATATCTCAGAAAATATATTTATAAATTCACACAGATAATCATCAATAAAATATATCAAAGATTTCAAATAATATATTGAAAAACTTACAGAGGAATAAGGCCACTAGCTTCAGAATTGGCAGAACCGTCGTGCTGATAACGTGTTATGAAACTTAAAGAAAGGAACTACTATTGCAAAAGAGAAATAAGAAATTCTCTTAAAACTCTTAAGAACTGAATCTTTCTTTCTCTTTCTATTTTTTCTTATGAATTTCATTACAACTGAAGCCCATATTTATAGGCGTTGAAATTACTATGCAAGTTACTATACAAGTCACTATGCAAGTCACTATGTAGATTTAAAATAATAGTGGTGGGGTCATTTATATAATTTAGTGGTGGAACAGGGAGCGGCTGCCGACTTCGTTTATAACATAATAAGTATTTTTTTTGTAATGATATTTTATGTATAATCTTTAGTTAAGATTATGGGGCTTATAAATGTCCGGTTTAAAATAGTAATTTTCTTTATTATTCTTCTTGGAGTCATTCAGGCTATGATCTGAGATATGTAGTGCGCAGCCTTGTTAAGATTTGACTGTCAAGATTATGCTATACGTGATCACTTATTTTTCATTAATTGTAATAGTTAGAATTTGGCACCGCTATTTGTTTATCGAATTTGATAGTTTCCCAAATGGCAATATTGAGAGAATGTTTGGAGAATGAGATGAGATTAAAGTTTTTTAAATAGTATTAGATGGTTTGTAAATGGTAGTAAGATAGTTTAAGTAATATTTATTTTTTTATTTTTTTTATTTTTGAAAAAGAGGTTAAGTACTATTTATTGGACTTTAGAAAAGGAGATAAAAAGTTGATTAAAAATATTATAAAGTTGAAATATGGTTAAATTAATATATTTTTTAATATTATTTTTATTTTAAAATTTGAAATGAATTATTTTTTATTTAAAATTTTGAAAAGTTATAGTAATTAGTTTAAAAAAATTGTAATGATTAATTTAAAAGTGTTTATATTTAAATGATATTTAGAAAGAAAATGAGATAGGATGAGATAACTTGATATCAAAATGGAAAGGGCAGTGTTATTCTGCCGACCGAGTAACGCCGCTCAACCTTACACCTAGTTTAAAATTGGTTTTTTATTTTATTTTTTTCAATTTTTTATTCATATATTTTTTTAACATTTTAAACTATTTTTTAAAAATATAAAAAATTATCAATATATTAATAATCACTTACTTAATTATTAAATAAAAAATTAAAAATAAAATAAAATACATAAGATATCAAAATAAGGTATTAAAATAAATAAACAAACTAGCATTTTCTAAATGAAAAATTCTAGTTACAAGTAACATTAGGCACCCATCAATCATAGGACCCACAAAATGAAACACGCATTTTCCAAGTTTTTCCTAATTCCAAGTTTTTCTTCCTGTAAGTCTTTCCAAGTTCACCTCTCTCATTGCTTTATCCATCTTTTCTTTTTAACTTCAAAATCTCCCGGACTTACTAGTCTAGAATCAAAAGAATTCATTTTTTAAGAGATTTAATGAGAAAGTATAGCATCTTCGGGGACTCCAGAGGAGAAAGAGTTCATGTTTACTTATTTTTCTAGTCTTTTCCCTTTTTTTTCCTTCTTTTTTTAATAGATATAACTTCTAACAAATTCATATTAAAAATAATAATAAGTATGCCGGTTGGTGCACCAACCCGCTTGTACGTAGAAGGACTCTATAAAAATTATTTCCAAACATGATTCTCAGAATTAACACATCAAGAGTTGGGTAGTTCACTTGCCCAATGTGGTGAGAATGTAAAAGTAGTTTTATGATTAATACAAAATATCAACTGCCATTTCCAAAAGAAAGAAGTAAAGAACAAAGAAGAAGATAGGAATCAAAGGAGCAGATGAAGGGTACGCAGACAACTAGAGTCACGAGGAAACAGCAACATTATTAATTGCAATTAAGGAAAGTGTATGATCTCAATTAGCTCTTTTTCTTGTTTTGTCCGTAATAAGAAAGCATTATTAAGGCTTGGTTTAGATTAAAAACTCACTTTAATTTATTTTTATTTTATTATTATATTTTTTAATTTTTTATACAAAATATAAATTTCTATACAATTTTTTTTAATTTTAATACACATTTTTTAAATTTTAATATATTTTTTTCCAAAATTTAAAATAATAATAATAATATTAAAAATAACTTAAATTCATCAAATCTCTAAATTCAACCAGAGTCTAAAATAAAATCAAGAAGGCAAGAGGAGAGTATGTAGACAGCATAATATATAGAAAGAAAATAAAAATTAAAAAAAAAAATTGTATAAGGGGCAGAAGGTTTGAAACCATGTTCCTTAACAAAGTCTTGAGAAGTGGACCACCGTAAAAGATCATTAATTTGCTATCGTCCATAGGGGTGTATGCTGACCCGACCCAACAACGAGACTTCCGACTTGACCCAATTGTGAGACATTCCGTAAGGTCGAATATCCGATAAGCTGAATACCTGACCCGTTAGCTTATCGAATATTCTGTTAAGCCTTTTTTTTTTGTTTTTAAAGACTGGACAGTAGACTTCTGGGATAAAAACCCTTCTATCATTTCTTTATTTGATAAGGAAGCATGTGCTCATGATGGGATCGATCCTCTATTGTTTGCTCGTATGTACGTAGAGGGAACATGATGTTAGGAGTATCTAAGATGAGTTTTTTTTTTTTTTTAATTTTAATTTTAGTTCCGTGAGCAAACTAAGAGAGAGTACAAACATGCATGAGCTTAATTCAAAGACATGAGAAAGTGGCCATGCATGAGGAATGATGTTAGGAATTATATCTAACCGGCGGGCCTGCCCATCTTGTGAGAAATATTTAATGTTCTTAATTTTTTTTTTTCAAGGCAAGATAACTATTTGTATTAAAATAAACGACAGTCACTAATAGATGAATCTAGCTAAAATATTAGCCTCCCTATTAACAAAAACAGCTTTCTTATAAGATCCATCTTTAACCATCTTCTAACATCTTCAATAACGTTGCCAAAGGGAGCATATATCTCTTCATTGCTGTTTGCTGTCTTGACTATGGATAGAGCATCCCCTTCCAGAATTATCTTGGTGAATTCAATCTCATTACAAAGTTGCATAGCCCTTCCCATAGCCAACGCTTCTCCCACTGCTATATCTTGAAGACTAGTCACTTGGTGGACATTGCCTTTGAAAATGAGAGAGATGGCAATCTAGAAAAGAAAAACACTACTTTTACAAAAAATGTTTATATAAGAGATTTTATGAGCATTTCCTAGTATATGTGCCTGTAGGGTAATTTAGAACCAACAAGTAATTGCAGTGATGCTCATGAAATTAATAACAAACAACTAAACAAAGTATGTATTATAGAAATAATCTACACTTAATCAGTTTACATTCATTAAAACCAAACTTCTTCCTTTAAGAAATGAGTCAGTCATAAAGAGTATCTGTTGGGGGAATCCGGCCGACAGACGAACAGTAAATATGGAGCCACGCAGCGGATGCAAACAAGAGAAATCAAACTAAAGACGGAGAACAAAAATAGACACCAGATATGAAGTGGCTCAACTCATTCTGAGCCTACATCCACTGTTGGGTCGGTCTAAATCACTATAATCAACAAAGATGGAGTACACTTCTTGGAGGTTACAAAACCCTCTCTCTCACAAGGCTCTCAAACCCTTTACAAGTAGGCTCTCATTGATTTACAAAATCAAACAAGGAGAAAATGGGAGACGGACGCCTGTGTTCGTAATCTCGCTCGAGCGAGCCCTTCTCGAGCGAGCGAAATCGCCTGATCTCCACAGTTCTCTACTTCCGCTCTCTCTGTGCAAATGGCCCTCGATCCTTATATAGGATGTATCTCGCTCGAGCGATGCAACCCTAGGATTGATTCTCGCTCGAGCGAGAGTCGAGCGAAGTCTCTGCCTGGATCCAAAAACTCTCCGTTTGATGTCTCGCTCGAGCGACTGTCGAGCGAGGGTCGAGTGAAGTTACGGGTTGAAAACTCTAAGTGCAATCTGATGCGCTTCATTCAAGCCACATCTCAACAAATCTCCACATTGGCTTGAATAAACCCCACAAAGTGATTCTGGACAAAAAACCCACAAATCCTTCAACCACGGAAGGAATACCCAACACGAAATACGAAGTCTATCTTTGAAGAACTCACTTTCCACACAAAAGTCTTCAACACCATAAACAACATCTGAAGATTCACTATCTTCACACAAACGGCAATGCACCACAATACAGACTGCTTACTTGAACAAACAACTTCTGAATACAAATAAAGACAACCAAATATTCTTCAGCCAAAGTAAGAATCAACAAAAGCCTGCATGAGCATACACAAAAGGTGACCAACTGCTCCCTTTATCTACCAGCTGTAGACCTGCTCTCACTGTGCACCAATACCAATAAACTATGAAGCTCTCTGCAACTCCACCTTCTTGCTATAACTCTCTCTCCTTTCTGTGGAAACAAGAGAAAATAAAATTCACCAGATAGCAAGATGCGTTGTCCGCTTCACTGACGATCTGTAGACAAGCCTGGCAAACCAAAAGCAAACTGTAGACTCTGTCACTCAAAACCCACCTCATTCCATTCAGTTACTCCGTGGAGTGAAACAAAACTGTATGGTCTGAGTAACGCTCTACCTTCTTGTCTGTAGATCACTATCTTCTCAAAAGTGTTTGAACACCAAACACATCACAAAGAAACAGATGGACAAAGCCAAACTTCCAATGATCATAAAACAAATATGAGTTTAATACAAAAACAAGACTTTATACAAGATGTATCCTGATCAGAAATACTGCAAGAACCCTGATTCTACACTGCTTCTCAAGAATACAATGCAAACAAAAAATCAAGATTACTGTCTTCTGATCACACCAAGCAAAAGCTGCTGACTCATAAATGACCATCCTATCTGGCGAATCCGCACGTGACACATGCGAATGAATATCTGAATCTGGAGCATGTCAGGATACTCCACCTGTCACCACACTGCCCTCAAGGAAGTAGAAACTAACTGTCATCTTCTTCGCTGTCATCACTACTAGAGGAACTTTCCTCTTCCTCCACATTTTTCAATTGAGGACACTCACTTCTGTAATGACCCAACTTATGGCAGTGGTAACACTTCACTTTTCTCTTGTTAGATCTAGAGCTACTGGAATTGAAACTACTTCTATTCTTCCCTGAACATCCTTCCCCGGATCTATCACCAAAAGAACATTTTACAAACAAACCCTCGGCTTGATTGTTCATGCCTAAACCCCCAAATTTTGTTCTCAATTCCTTAGAATTCAAAGCAAACTTGACATCTACTAAGGAGATTGTATCTCTACCATACAACATTAAGTTTACAAAATTATCAAACGAAATAGGTAATGAACACAAAACAATTAAGACTTGATCTTCCTCATCAATCTTAATGTCTATGTTCCTCAGATCCATAATAATCTTATTAAATTCATCTAGATGTGCAGAAATAGAAGTACCTTCCTCCATTTTGAGAGTGTATAACCGTTGTTTCAAAAACAACTGGTTAATGAGAGATTTCTTCAAGTACAAGCTCTCTAGCTTGTTCCACAGACCAAACGCGGTCTCCTCCTCTACAACTTCCCTCAAAACTTCATCTTATAGTGATAGTAGAATGGTACTGTGAGCTAATTCTTCATTCCTTGACGATGCAGGAGACTCACCAGTCACTCCTTCTACAACCTTGAACAAACCCTGCTGACGCAACAAAGCCTTCATCCTCAAGCGCCATAAACTGAAACTATTCTGACCGTCAAATTTCTCTACTCCAAAATTTACTGAGGCCATCCCTTAACGCTCTGATACCAGTTTGTTGGGGGAATCCGGCCGACAGACGAACAGTAAATACGGAGCCACGCAGCGGATGCAAACAAGAGAAATCAAACTAAAGACGGAGAACAGAAATGGACACCAGATATGAAGTGGTTCAGCTCAAACTGAGCCTACATCCACTGTTGGGTCGGTCTAAATCACTATAATCAACAAAGATGGAGTACACTTCTTGGAAGTTACAAAGCTCTCTCTCTCATAAGGCTCTCAAACCCTTTACAAGTAGGCTCTCACTGATCTACAAAATCAAACAAGGAGAAAATGGGAGACGGATGCCTGTGTTCTTAATCTCGCTTGAGCGAGCCCTTCTCGCTCGAGCGAAATCGCCTGATCTCCACAGCTCTCTGCTTCCACTCTCTCTGTGCAAATGGCCCTCGATCCTTATATAGGTTGTATCTCGCTCGAGCGAGACATTCTTGCTCGAGCGAGATACTATTCCAAACGGCGCTAAACCTAGTTCCTGGAAGCGATGCAACCCTAGAATTGATTCTCGCTCGAGCGGGAGGTCGAGCAAGAGTCGAGCGAAATCTCTGCCTGGATCTAAAAACTCTCCGTTTGATGTCTCGCTCGAGCGACTGTCGAGCGAGGGTCGAGCGAAGTTACGGGTTGAAAACTCTAAGTGCAATCTGATGCGCTTCATTCAAGCCACATCTCAACAGTATCCAAGATGTCCGCATCTTAAAATAAATGAAACCTACACAAAACCTACATTGACATACCAAAATTAAAACAAATAAAAAAAAGACCAAATAAATTTATTAAGAAACTCCCAAGATAGAACAAGTAATATTTGAATCTACCAAATACTTCAAGTCATCAAGTAATATTCAATTGATCTCATTTAAAATATTTTACAAAATTATCTTTATACAAAACAAAATGTTATGTTAAACATATAATTAATTGAAAGAATCTAAAAAAAAATATTATTCAAATATGAATCTTACCAGTTTCTAACTTGTAACTTTCAGCATCTTTCATTACATCTTGAGAGTTATAATTAACAGATGGAGCCTTTAACCAATTTTGTATACAGATAAGAGTTTCAACTGTTGTTGGGGCCAATAAACTACGAAATGAATCTAATCCGACCTCCAGCACTAAATGCTGACTCAGAAGCAACAGTAGATATGGAGATAGCTAACACATCTCAAACTATTTTAGAAAGTATTGGAAATCTGATTGAGTTCATCTTCCACCATAGTAGAATATTAAAGTCAGGTGCCATCCGTTCAACACTCTCCGTAAAATACTTATCCAATTCTGTCTTGGACTCTTCCACACCTTTTGATAATTTATGTTGAAAAAACATATCTAATATATTCTCATCATCATTCCAAGAAGTGTTACTTTGGGTCTCACCTATGCTTACATTTGATTGGCCCCTACTTGAACCCATTGAATTTTGAATATTTCTTATACATTTGCTCAAGCATTCTCTTTAACCAATCAACAAGTTCAAATCCTCGCTCATGGCTAATAACATTTGTAAAACAAGATTCCAAAACATCCAACTTATCACGTGGATCAAGCATAGTTGCAATGAACAACATTTTGTTCAATTGAGTAAAATCTCCCCAATACTTATTATATTTCAACATCATTTTATCCGACATGGATTTCAGTATATTGCTCTCACTCTTTGAAAATTTTTTCAAATGGTTATAGATTGTAAATACTTCTCTTATAAACAAATTTGAAATTGCATAAACAGAGCTTGAAATTCGCAAAGTCATGTCATAAAAAATCTTCAAAAATCGTATAAAAATTTTAATAGTTTCTCAAGTTTGTGAAGTTAGTACTTTTTGTTCAACCTCATGTAAATATGGGACAAACTCATTATTTTTATCTTGCAGTATTTAAATGTCACATAATATTTTAAAGCTGCACTCAATATTAGATATGTTAAATTTTACATAGTTCAAACATTAAGACGAAGAAATCTATCACTAAAAATATTTTATTTTTCTACGCATGAATGGATTGAGGAGCCGTACTGATCTGGAAAGATGGAGATTTCATGTTTTCAAAGTGAACACGGGTGCGTGTTTTGAGGATGTCAATATGTTTGTCTCACCTCATTGAAAAATCGAGAGACCTAATTAAATGACTATTATAGTAATTTACTGCACACGAGACAAACATGTACGTACTCTCAACTTCTTTTTGTTTTGTCTTTTTCTTTCTTCAACTTGCACTCTAAAAATTAATCACCTGTCCGTGATTGATTAATTGTTGACTATCCTATCATTCAAAAGGTTGGATTCTATATTTGAAAGGTTGGTTATTTAGGCCCGGTTTATTTATTTATTTCGTCTTATTTTATTATTATTAATTTTTAAAATTTTTATTTAAAATAACATAAAAAAATTTAATTTTTTAATTTTTAAATAAAATTAATATTAAAAAATTATAATAATATTTTTAAAATTTTTAATTTTAATTTTAATTTTATCTTATTTTATTTTATCTATAAAAATAAACCAGATTTTAATTACTAAAAAGTTTAGTATCTATAATCTAAAAGACCCAGTGTAGAGTCTAGACCCTATATGTCCCATAAGTCCCATAAGACATGGATCAAAATGTCTTGACCTGTTACATTTTGGTCCAACTAAAATGTACCTCTATAGATCATTTGGGTCAAATTGTCCCTCTACAAATCCCATGTTGGACTAAAATGTCCCTATTGCTACAAATAGTGATCCGACCAATGTGCCCCTACACGTGACCCGAATTAGCCTCAAATGCCCTTATCGCATATCTAAATTGACTAAAATAGCCCTATAACAAATCAAATTAGGTAGAAACAATCTTGATCCAAATAAAACTAGCTAACAACCAAAAATCTTTAGAATCAGCTTCATATTTATCTCCTCTCGCACCCCACTCTCCATCTGCCCTCTTCTTGTTCTTCATTCCACTATTCTTTCTCTTCTCCTTTACTTCAGACTTCTTCTTCTCTAGAAAAATTGTATAGCTTATTTGTTCGTTAACCATGACACAACCCTAGGCGGAGATGGATGTAGTGGAGCCACTTGAGGGCAGAGGGACATGGCTCCACCAAAAAATTTTGAAATTATAAACTAACTCCTAAATTTTTTTATATGCTCCCCAAAAAAATTATAATTTTTATATGCTCTTTAATCTTTTTAAAAATTTCAATATATCTAGAAATGTTTATCTCTAATTTTATTTTTATAGTCCCAAATTTTTTTTAATTTTTATATATTATCTATTTTCAAGTTTGTGACTTCTCCAAAATTAAAATTAAAATTAAATTTAAGAGAAATAATAAGTTTATTAATATAGATCTAAAAGTTTTTTATTATACAATAATGAATTTCTTAATATGGAATCCAATAAATGTAAGAAATATTATTTAAGGTTGATAATCTATATGAAAATTCACTACAAAAAAAAAGGTTTTTGTGACCTTTTAATTACGATCAAATAATTATTTATAATTAATTTTGATTGTAAATAGTCATTTGATTAAAATTAATTGACTGTAAATAAGTAATTTTTATAGTAAAAATGGTTTGTAATTATGTTTATATGATTTTATGATTTTTTTTTATTTTTTATTTTTTACATAAGACAATGGATGTTTGGATAAGTGCAAACTTCGTCTATTTCATTTGAAAAAAATTATGTAGACTTAGGATCCACATGACAAAAAATAATTTTTAATAGCTTATGTACCTTACTTTTTTAAAAAAATATGGATTATATAGAGCTTATATATTTTAAAATTGTATTCAATATTACTCTTTATATAAATTAATTACACAATAAATATTATTGATTCCGCCACTGCATATCGAGATTACCAGATCTCACCACAGCGTAACCTATGGCCATAGCAAAGATGGAGATATAAAGTAACCACAAATCTTAACTTTTGCACTAGAGACATTTACCAACGCGAGAGATATTTTAGAAGATAACAATAATATCAACAATAGGCAAAGATGTGAGAGACATTTATCTTTATGAGCGATGATATCTATACGACGAGTTTTACGGTTTTTTTATAACTTATAGAGTAATAGAATTTTTTTTTTCATTTTTTTAAGTATTTTTTTAATATTCTTAATCATTAAAAAAATAGAAATAAAAATTTATTAATATTCATATTTTTAAGCCTAATTTGAATTGAGAGATGAGATGAATTGAGATAAATTTAATTTAATTTATTTTTTAATATTATTATTATTTTGAAATTTAAAAAAATTGAGTTAGAATTTAAAAATTATATATATTAGAATTTGAAAAAATTGTATTGGATTTTTTGTTTTGTATATAAATTTAAAAAAATATAATAATGAGTTAAGATGAATTAAGACAGCTCATCCCCTTTAATCATTAAATAAAATTAAAAATTAAAAAAATATTAAATATTTAAAAAATTATAAAATTATAAAATAGTAAAACTCCATCATTTCTTCATCTTTATTAGTGTTAATTGAATGAGAAATATTAGATATTACTCTGGCATGCCACTTTTTCGGTTTTTCTTGCATTGAATATTAAAATAAAATAAATCCACATCACTCAGTGTATAGAGTTGGAGAATAAAGAGGCTTAAATATAGTAGAGCTAAACATGGAGAAAAAATTCATGACAAAAATTTATATTTTATAGAATAATATTAGAGTGAAGTTAACATTTATCACATTCACATATATAAATAATATTATATTATATTATTCATTAATATTACGATGAATGATGGATGTTAACTTCACTCATTAATATTTTCGCTATTTCACGTAGTGTTGGCCGGGTTCGGGCAGTTTTGATCACGTTAGGGTGGTAGCATTGTTTTCTCGCCTAGCGGTCGCATTCTTTTGTTTGCTTCCCTGGGTCTCGTGAGCCGTGAGCACTTGCCTCCTATGATATTTTTATTTTTTTTTTAAATTTCAAATAATTAATTTTTATAAGGTGCGTCGGGCATGTGCTTTTTACGTGTCCTTCTACTAGTTATAACAAAAGAATGCCAAACCTCCAATCATTTTGAAGATAATATTAGTCAATGTGGACACAAAGTCTCACCGACAAAAGAAGCAAAACTAAGCATATTTGTCCCTCAACTTGAAGCCCATCTTGCTGTCATACACCACAACCTTCCTTTCCCCAAAGATTTAGACAAACAAATAAATCATTAAAATTTTGCACAAATTAAACCCCACTCAAAGTGCCTACCATATATCATGCATTGGATATTAATGGGATTTCATGTCCAATATCTATCAAATAAGACCTATCAAACAGAGAGTATATATATGAGTGAAAAAAAAAAACTAAGTCTAGTCTTCAATATATAAAAAGAATTGAAGAGTTGAACATAAAGAAACAGAAGAAGAGACGGTATAAAACAATTATATAAAAATAATTTTATAAATTAATATAGTTTATCAAATGATAAATTTTATTTTATTTTAAAATAAATCTAATAAATTAAATAAAATTACATTAACTTATAAAATTATTTTGTGTAATTTATTTATAATCACGTTAACTTAATTTATTTATAAATGGGGCACCCGCACAATCCAGACCGTGTATAGAGCCATATGTAACGTCATCAGTAACATAAAATTAAAAACCATAAATCCAGTGACCATCACCCGCATGCGGCATGTTAATTCCTCGACTTCAGCTTTTCAAGATCCAACTCTCCCTCTCGACTTGCACATGATGCACATGTGCCGGCATTATCGGGTGTTCTTTCAATGCTCTGCTATTTTAGACTTTAGACTCTTCGATCTAGGCTTTCTCACCATATTGATGTCCTTTCATAACGAGGAACTGAAGGTGTCGGAAGAAGCAAATGACAACAAATGCACCAAAACAGTACTACTATATATAATAGATAGAGACTTGATTTAGATGATTCACTTGCTTGCAAAACTCGTATCTTGGAAGGTATTTAAACTCTGAACTATTATGAAGGTATTTAGAACGTTGATATTGGTTTATAAAAAATCAATGCAAATATAAATTTATTTAAAATATTTTTGTATTAAATTTACCAAATGAAATTATGTGCAATTTTGATAGTAACTTCATTTAATCTTTTAAATATAAAAGCATACTATTTACTTATTAAAATAATTTTTTATTATTTTTTAATATATTTGTTAGATGAATAAATTATAGATGTATTTATTAGTTTTATAAATTATATGTTTTATTTTTATTTTTATTTTTATAAATCTAATGTGGGATTATAGATATGAAAATCAAATTTATATTTTTTTATCAAACTTTTTAAAAATAAATGGATAAAACCAATATCAATACCCTTAACAGCTTATATCAGACCCAATAGATATTTGATGGTAACTGTCTCCTCATATCTATATTATGTATAAGAGATTATATAAAAATAAATTTATAAATTAATAAAATTTTAACTAAAATATTAAATATATTTTATATTAAAAATAATTTTATAATTTAATATATTAGCTCAAGTTATATCAGTTTATAACTTTATTTTTATATAATTTTTTTGTACTAAAATATTTCTCTTAAATTAATAAGAAAAAAAAAACATTAACAAACTAATAACTCCACACCGACACCTACCACCGTCTCTCCATTATTTACTTATAACCCCTCGCACCCCATGCATGCACTCTGTCAGTCTCACTTGCAAGACTGATCCCTCCCTCCTCTTCGCCTGTGTCTTCGAAATGGATTCCATCCCAAAGACAAATCCTTTCCTTTTCTCCCTCACCATTCTCTTGATCGTCTTTCTCTCAACCACTTCCTCAGCCCCACTTCAGTACCAAAACCTTGTCCTCAACCCACTTTCTTCCAACACGCACAGTACCCTCTCATGGCCGGAATCAGATTCCCTGCTTTCCGACTCCACCGTGCACGAACCAGATGCCGCCTCCACCACCACCCTCCAATTACGCCATTTAGATTCCTTGTCCCTCGACAAAACTCCGGACCAACTCTTCCACCTCAGGCTACAACGCGACGCTCTGAGAGTCAAGGCCCTAACCTCACTAGCAGCTGTTGGAAACGGGAGTCGTCCGGGCGGCACTGTCGGCGGGTTCAGCAGCTCCATCATTTCCGGCATCGCCCAGGGCAGTGGCGAGTACTTCACGCGCATCGGCGTCGGCACTCCTCCAAAGTATGTGTACATGGTGCTCGACACCGGCAGCGATGTAGTATGGATCCAGTGCGCTCCGTGTAGGAAATGCTACTCCCAGGTCGATCCGGTCTTCGACCCGACCAAATCCAGATCTTTCGTCGGAATATCCTGCGGCTCCCCCTTGTGCCAGAAGCTCGACTCTCCGGCCTGCAACTCACGCAACAGATGTCTCTATCAAGTTTCCTACGGTGATGGATCCTTCACACTGGGTGAGTTCTCAACAGAAACGCTGACGTTCCGTGGCAAAAAAGTGGGACGAGTGGCTCTCGGATGTGGCCACGATAACGAAGGCCTGTTCGTCGGTGCTGCCGGATTGTTGGGCCTCGGTAGGGGGAAGTTGTCGTTTCCCTTGCAGACCGGTCGACAGTTTAACCGGAAGTTCTCCTACTGTTTGGTGGACCGCTCCGCCTCGTCCAGACCGTCGTCGATCGTGTTTGGCGACGCAGCAGTTTCTCGGAAAGCCCGGTTCACTCCTTTGGTAGTGAACCCCAAGCTCGACACTTTCTACTACGTCGAACTCGTCGGGATCAGTGTTGGGGGAGTGCGCGTCGCCGGCATTACAGCTTCGTTGTTCAAACTGGACGCGATTGGGAACGGCGGCGTCATCATTGACTCGGGCACGTCCGTAACCCGATTAACCAGACCAGCATACATAGCCTTGAGAAACGCGTTCCGGGCCGGAACATCCAGCCTGAAGCGGGCACCGGAATTGTCGTTGTTCGACACTTGTTATGACTTGTCCGGGAAGGCAGAGGTGAAGGTACCAACAGTAGTAATGCATTTTCGAGGCGCCGACGTGTCGTTGCCAGCGACTAATTATCTGATCCCGGTGGATACCGATGGGAGCTTTTGCTTCGCGTTTGCAGGTACTACGGGCGGTTTGTCGATCATAGGTAATATCCAGCAGCAAGGATTCCGGGTCGTTTATGATTTGGCAGGTTCACGGATCGGGTTTGCTCCGCGTGGGTGTGAATGATTAGAAAAACTTATTTCAAGAAGAAAAGAAATTATTTTTCTTTAGAAATGTTTAGGTGCAAAATAAATATAAGAAAAGGATTTTTAAATTAATATAAGTTGATATAATACATTAGATTATAAAATTATAAAATTATAAAATTTAATCTATTACATCTAATTACGATAAATTTATAACCTATTAAAAATGCTGAGCTTATGATTTACATTCGATTCCTGTGATCTCTACGGATTTATTCCTGTTCTCTTTCATTCTTTATCAAAGCTTTACAAATTTTTAAAGGGCTGAATAAGTTTGAAGTTGGAGTAGTGATGAGGGATGAAAATAATAAAAAGGGATCTTGTAAATTACTACATTAATATATATGTGTAGTTACAAATGTTCTGAAAAAAGTTAATATATATAGGATTTAAATGATAAAAAATTAATTTTTTTAATATTAATAAATCTTACTTTTTTTTAAAACGACTATACGACGGTTACAACTCTACAACTATATATAATATTACTTATTAGAAATATCCAAAATTGAATGTTTTTCCAATAACCTCTCTTATCTAATATTTAATAATTGATAGATATGTCGTATAATCTCAAAGTAGGTAAGTTTGGTGCACTATTTTTTAAACTTACCTTTAAAACAAAAAAAATTATACTTTATATTATGATCTTATTTTTTAAAAAGTGCTAAATTACACATTTTAGGACCATATCTAAGATTACTTTTATAAATTTATGTATTTAATTTATAGAAGTGGAGTTGTACTTGTGTAATATGGGATGAGATGCAAATGTACGTAGTTGCCCATACTTAGGCTAGATTTTATACGGATATGAATGATATCACAGTTTGGTGGGATTCTTTTTCTATAGTTGTTTTACTGTAAACCATGATTGTAAATTGGATCATTTTATGTTCTTTCAATGTCATAATGAAAGTATATTTTATAAAGAGAAGATGCGTACGTAGATATGAGAATTGATCACGATCGTTTCTCTTTTTCTTTTCCTTTCTTATTATTAAATTTAAGAGATAAAAAATTAATTAAAATTACGTTTATATATATATATATATATCAATTTACCTACAACTCAAATCGATATATATTTTTATTAATTATAGCTTGATTCATGTGATAATTTCTTGTTTCACTATGCTAGTAATAATGCAAACATAGTATGTAATAATTGAGGACTCGTTTGGTTATTTAGAATTTTGAAAATAAGAGAGAAAAAAGTATATTATTTTTTATACTTTATTTGAGAGTTTGAAAATTTTTTAAAAATTAAGTAATGATTAAATGAAAAAATCTTAAAATTAAATTAAAAATATTTTGTACTTAAACCTTTAAATAATGTTTGGGACAAAAATATTTAAAATACTTGTATTTTCAAATACTCCGTCAAAATCTTACCAACCGACCGAGTCCAGATCTCCTCATAGAGTCATAAGAACTATCATTATTAGTAAATAATTAATTGAATGTTCTTCTGACCATTTTGGTGCGTCTAGATTTTCTACACCATAATAAATTATAAATTCTCTTCGAAGTTCATGTGCACCTTAAAAATTAAGATATCATTGAAAACAATCCAAATGCTTTTTGGTTTGTGCTTGGATAATTGAAAACAAACCCGTCACGGTATTTTTAATTTCTAAGATTTGAATCTTTTTAGATTTTTGTTTAAATTTTAGATAGAAGAATGTCACAGATAGATATATAAAAAAAGAAAAAATATATATATAACTGTTAATTAAAACACCGCCAATGACGGAGCCGAGATTTCCTTTTGGGAAGGCCAAAATTAAAATAAAATATAAAATATTATTTTGTTTTATTCTTATATAAATTTTTATACCATATAAAACAATCTGATAGTAAAATTTATAATAAAAATAAAATATGTTTAATACAACTTATGTATTTAAAAATTTTATGATATGTCAAAAACATTTTATCATAATAAAAATATATTATAAATCATCTAACTTTTTTTTTTATCTATAATAAAAATATATCATCATGTTATTATATCATTTATTTTATATGAGATGTATTTTATTTTATTTTTAAATTAGATTTAATTTTGTGAAGAGGGCCAAGATACTTTTTACTTTTTAGAGATTGGGCCAATACAAAATAAAATTAATATTATCTTACTAAATTATAAAAAATTAATTTTTTTTTCTTTTAAAAAAATATATATTATTTTTTCTTATTTTTTTAAAATGAGTGGGGCCCAGGGAGAGGGGGCCATGGCCTCTACCCCAACGTGGCTCTGCCAGTGGATACCGTCGTATAACCGTTTTGAAAAAAATGAATAAAGTATAAAATCCAAATGAAAAAAAAAATTATAATTTTTTAATTATAGATTTCGTTGTTTTTTAAAGTAGTTACGTTATGATTATACACTCATAATTATACGTAGAATTACTCAAAAAATAAATATAAAATATACAAGTCTAGTTATCTCTCTCGTTCTAGACTTTAAATGTTGATAGAAATTCTAAGAGATATTTTTATTATTTACAATTTTAACATAAAAGTATATAAAGATTTCTATATTATTTTATTGTTTTTTCTTTTAACAATTTGAAAGCAGATATATAGACAAGATATGTAGAATTTACACTACTAATTGTTATCCATGGAGGATGTGATCAAAGTACTCAACATGATTAAATAGTGTGGAGTTTACTTGTTTTATACATTTTTTTTTTCAAAGTATAGTAAAATATTTTATATAGAAAATATAGAAAATCCCCATAAAAATACAAACGGGCAGCAAGTCAGTCAACAAAAGTGGGCACCAACATTTAACAATGCCCAATGCAACAGTACTACCGGCTCCATGCACATGCAGTACTACAGTAATCTACAACTCAAGACAGTGGCCTTTAGCCTGTAGAAAGTGCCAAACCGAAGGAAGAAAAACGCTATATTCTTTGTTTGGATATTGGAGGTGGGCTCTAGCTGCTAATTAAAAGACAATTGACTCATATGAAATGAGAAACACCAACCATCCTTTTTATTTATTTATTTATATATTTGGTAAATGTTTAATTTCCACCTAATTTTGATTTATTATATGAATCGATCCAGAATCGAAACCTTCATCTTCTCCTCCCTCCTCCATCCATCCCTTATTATATATGGTCCACATGCAACGAAAACGATAATCTATTCCATAGATTCTATGTACATGGCAGAAAAACCCAACACACTGCTGCATCGGATTCACAAGAAATTTAAAAAGAAAACAACCATTTTTGTGATAAAACGTTCATCTTTTATATAACCCTAATAAATCTCATCCAACATGCAATTAACAAAATATAGAGTAATGTTAGATACAATTGTAAATTATATAAGCCACAAGAAATTTAAAAAGAAAATAATCATTTTTGTGATAATATGTTAATCTTTTATATAACCCTAATAAATCTCATCCAACATGCAGGCAGTACAATATAGAGTAATGTTAGATACAGTTATGAATTATATAAGTGTCGTACACTCATTTTTTTAAAAAAAATAAAGTCTATTATTAAAAAGTTAATTTTTTTTATGGGAATTTTATATTTATTCTTTTTTTTTTAAATAATGTAGTATTTTATGATTACAAATATCATTTCTCATATATAAATCTATCTTATATAGAATTGATTCCATTGTAAAAAAGTGTAATATTATATATATATATATATATATATATATATATATTAACTAGAAACTAGTTTTTTGCAAAGAATCTGCATAAAAGTTGTACACTTCAAATTTATATCTAGCCTTACTCATGAATTTAACGTCTATTTGAAAAATGATAAGTTACAACTTCACGCGTGAGTGTAGTATCATAATATTCAAACTTATTTTTAATTAAGTGGGTGATTTGATTGACTATGTAAAATAAATAAAATTGTAGGTCCATCGTTACACGTTTTCATTTACCACATGATAGATTTTTTTATCGTTTAGGCAGGTTGATTTCCGTTCAATTTAAATTCACCCATTCATTATGCAGCCCTCCTCCTCCAGTCTCGATCGAGTGATGCACTGGCCTTAAGCCCATACTCTTAGTGGGCTTTATTCTATTCACAACCATAGGAATAATGGCGATAATATAACCCGATCAGGCCCAATATTTTTTGGCTATACAAGAGTTTGTATGTGTGGACCAACAGATGAGAACTCCAACACCTAGATCAATTTTTTTTCTAGTGTATGAATCCTAAAAATACAAGTATCAAGCTCCCTCCATTTTTTCCCTAAGAACGTGGGGTTACACATTGAGCATAGATCTTCTCACTATGAAACTGATTATGAGATCAATTTCCTCGAATATTGCGTGGTGACTTCAATTATCTCTCCAGTCTAAAGCCATTATCTACAAGATTTTGGGTGAATGATAAATTTTCCCCTGCGTCACACCTCGCCCACTCACATTTATGATGGAGAATCGAAGATGTTTGATTAAAAGATTTTCTTAAAAGTCTCAAAGATTTAAAAATAAAATAAACATCTTTAAACGTGTTGTGGAGTATTATAAAATTATGGTGGAAGTGATCTACAAGTATCATTGCTCTGCGTTCTCACATAAGATGATCATTAGCTACGTTTGGTAATGGAGTATTCTCATAATACTTTATTATTATTTATTATTTTATTTTTATTTTTTATTATTTATTATTTTATTATTATTTTTTACCTACTTTTTATTATTATTCAATATTCTATTATTACTATTCACAATATTTCTCACTATTCAAATATAATCTAAATTTGTTATGATTGTGTAACAATTATGATGAATAATACGAAATAATCGAAAAGAAAATAAGAGAAAATAACACAAAGATTTATATAATTTGGTGATGTGTCTACATTTATAACAGCGAGCAACAAAATTTCAATATTAATAAAATTAAGATTATATCATACGTATTTATACTAACCTTATGTATACGAATGTATTTAAGAAAACTTATAAAAATATTCTCATGCCATTGCTCACCCGTTCGCTCCGTCATTTACCATTTGTTATTATATACTAATCAGATATGAGTTACATACTCTAATAGAAATAATTGCGATGAGTTTATTCAAAACGTGCATTCAATCGTTACATAAGCACACAATTAGTTGATGAAATCTTACCTAAAAAAATTTTCATAGGAGTCATGTTTTTCAAGTACGGAGCAGGCAGATCTATGTTATTTAAGTTGCAAATGTTTGAGAGTATTTATAAATAATAGGTAAAAAATAATAATAAAATATTAATTAATAATTAATAATAATAAAAGTATGTAAAAAAATAATAATAAGATAATAAAATATAATTAAAAATATTTGAAAATGTTTGAGAAACATTCATTTCCAAATCCAGCCTTAGTTATCATTTTGATAATTAAGGTAGTTTTGGCGTATAGATACAATTTGAGAGCGGAAAATGGTTTAAAATTTGTTCCCAAATTACCGTCCTTGCAAAAATTGAGGATTGAATACGGAACCATGGGTCCCACTCCTCCGTCGAGGCTCCTCGGTACGAAATATTCTCGATATCGGATTGGGTTGGCTTGGAAAGGCCCATCGTTGCTTTTCTGGGCCCAATCTGTCAAACTGCCATATTTGGGCCTTTTCGGTTCAAAGTCCCGACATATTATAAATTAGGGATTTTCAAATCAAATTGAGAATGCCATCCCTCTCTATTTCAAGATTGGTTGGGATTAATGGCAGCAATGGAGAAGAGAGAAGAGGAAGGGAAGGTTAGAGTTTTGATAGAGAAGGCGACGAACTCCACGGATTCGGAGGTTGACCCCCGACTCCTTAAGGCTATCAAATCGGTCGTTCGATATTCGGATTCCGAGCTCCGACTCGCTGCCCGTACCCTTATGGCCCTCATGAAGCGCAATCACTCTCAGGTCCTTATTTTTTTCTGACTCAATTGTTTAATTTATTCGGTTCACTGTTTTTATTGAGAGTTATTTCTTTCATGTGTTCCTTCTTATCTGGAAATTATTTTCAGTGGATATGTTTTCAGGGTTTAATTCTTTTCTTTTTAGGCGATAATATGCTTTATATATGAATTAGAATTCGGATTGGAAATTAAATTCTCGGAAAGAAATTGCATCGAATTATGTTTCGGTTTGCTTTCTTACCTTTATGTTTTGCTGCTGAGAAGACTGGGTTGAGAAAATTTTCATTAATCCTTCAAGTCAACACAGCCCTGATATCTGCTTTTTGTGCTTATTGTTGGTTTCATTTTTACTATTTCGTCCATTTTGACTCGTAATCTCAATAATTTTTGGCAACATGGAGATAACTCCACAAGACTTGAATTTTCCTTTCAGCGGATACACTAGAGGGCAGAAAATAAAGTGGAGTGGTATAAGTTTATGTTAATTTTTTCGTTTGAGTTTTAAACTTAATGGAATGTAATTGCCTGCTTATTATTTTGCTCCATATTTCCCCCGCCAAGAATCATTCTTTATGGTTTCCGTCAGTTGATTTGTAGATTTTAGATACAATTTGCTGGGGATTGAGACACTCATATTTGTTTGTGTACCGGGGATAGAAATTCTGTGGTATCACTTGTTGTCCCATACGATCATCATGAATAATGTGAGAGCTTAGAAACAGTAAAGTGAGACAGATTGACAGACAGGAGAAAGTTGGAATGGACATGGAGAATGCTTAGATTGATCGTCACGCATGGCAGGCAATGAAGTAAGAAGATGTGGAGCCTCGATCGTGCTCACCCGTTCTAAGACTACTATATGGTTATGAATTTGAGACCTCAAAGTTCTTTCAGCATTGTACCCATAATCTACAGAAGATATTATTAGCCTTAAGATTTTATCTTAATTTTTAGGTAGACTAAAACTTTTTTCACTTAGGTAGGTTGGTTGAAGAGTCAAGTCCTTTGTTCTGGGCTATTATTTACTTGAGGTGTCCTTGATCATGCTATAATTAGGGGTATGGGTATTTTTTCATTCGTGGGGAAAATAATTAAGTATTCATCCACCCAACCTTCGCTTTTCTCATTTTCTGGAACAATTTAGTTGTAAAATTGTTTTGGGTGGCAGTTAGCTGTTTCTTTATTATTTCTTTGAGTTTTCCGCCCTTAAAATGTTCATAAATATTTCTCCTGTGGGAGTAGGCTTTGGCGGACAGAAGATTTGATCTTCGCTCAATTTGTTGCAGGTAAGGTACCTCACGCTTCTCATAATTGATGAACTCTTCATGCGGTCAAAGCTTTTCAGAACCATCCTTGTTGAGAATTTGGATCAGTTACTGAGTTTGAGTGTTGGGTTCAGAAGAAATCTGCCTCTCCCTGCTCCACCAGCCGTGGCATCTGTTTTGCAGTCGAAGGCAATAGAATTCTTGGAGAAGTGGAACACTTCCTTTGGGGTTCATTACAGGCAGCTCAGATTAGGATTTGACTACCTAAAATACACCCTCAAGTTTCAATTTCCCAATCTACAGGCACATGCAGCACGGATTCAGCAGGAGAGAAGCGAAAGGGAAAGGAGGTCAAAAGAGATATTACTAAACAAATTTGAAATGTTGAAGGAGAATTTCTCATCAATAAAGGAAGAAATAAAGTTAACTATAGATGAGATTGGGGAGTGTTTAGACATTGTCTGTACAAAAGAGGAATTCATGCCACCAGGTCCTTTAGATGATGAAGATTTTGTGGAGTTTCGTTCATCTGAACTGCTGCAAATACGACTCAATACTTTAAAAGAAGGGGAAAAGGTTCATGAAAACAGTGAAAATAAAGTAGTTTTTGATGCATTGAGGGAGCTATACAAGCTTTTAGTGACAAAGCATTTGGTTTCAGTTCAAGAATGGATTTCCATGCTGGTAAGGGTTGAACTAGCAGACAACAGGTTCAGAGATTCTGTTTTGAAGGAGTTAATCGACATCCGAAATAATCTCATATCAGTGAAGAAGAAGTGTGAAGAGTCAGGTTGCACTCTTGTGACAACTGCAAATCATGATGAAGAATATGAAGATTTCTGGGAGGAGGGTAAGATTGAACCACTTGAGAATGGGAGGTCCGCTGTGCCTGATAAGCAAAATGAAGATATTTCCTACGCGTCAACATCTAGCGAGTTGAAAAATAGAACTCCCAAAAGCAGTAACAGAGATAGTAATGACAATGAAATGCTCAATCGTGAAGATGATGGAACCAATTCAAACCCTTTGAGGGGTAAGCTTCTGGCTGAAGCTCCAGTGATGAATTGGGGCTCTTTCTTAGATAACTGGGGTTCAAGCAGGGAGGTTTTGGCTAACCAGCGGGGATTGGAGCTTGAGAGTCACTGGGGGAGAGTGGACTATAATGCAGTTATTCCAGCCGAGAAAATTGCAGAATTAAATATTCATGCAACTCTTTACAAAGAGGAGCCAGCAGAAATCCAACCATGCCGTGCTCCTTTGAGGAAAGGGGGAGTTTGTCAGAGAAAAGATTGGAGAGTGTGCCCGTTTCATGGACCTATTGTACCCCGAGATGATGAAGGAAAACCACTGAATCAGAATTCTTTAAAAGATGAGATAACTCTTGATTCAAGGATTGATTTAGTTGAGCAGTTAGCAAAACAAGCTGTGAAGAATGTTCGTGCGAGAGATCAAGAGGTGACAAAGAAGAGAGAAATTGATAAACAGTCGATGAAGCGTGCAAAGCTTGCCAAAATCAGGGAGCACAATGCGGCTGTTCTAAGGGATGCTGCATTGGCATCAACGTCAATATCTGCGGCTATTGGACAAGATATGGAGGTGACTAACAGTGAGACATCCTTAGGCAGAAACAAAAAGGAAACATTGTCGTCCATGCTGCGAAAGAAAGTTACATCGAAAGATAGGTTAGCTCAGAGGCTTTTGAATACGAGAGTGAAGGATGCAACAGTAAGAGAGCTTACCTCAGGTGAAGATGCAAATTACCGAGAAGCCTTTCCAAATCAATGGTAATGCAAACTTATGTTAAGCTTTTGGGCTATTTTTGAGATGAATAAGAATTTACATAGATGCACATGGTGGTTTACATACCAGTAGATTCAGATGTATTAAAGGAGACGTTGGGAGTTGGTCTCTCTCACAATCGATTGCATGAGACTGAGGCGTGTCGCATAGTTTTACTAAAATCGCCGGTCTTTTTGGACAATCAGGTCTGAGGAGTGGTACAGAATGATGTTGTGGCAACACATTGACCAATTTGTATTTATATGTATAATTATTTTTCGATTTTAACTATTTTAAAGTCTTGTTAGATTTTTTTTTTTTCTGGGGGGGGGGGGGGGGGGGGATTTGTATATAATTGAGATCAATTACAAGTTAAATTAAGAGTTAGTCTAGTTTGGATTGGAAGATGATCTCAACTTATTTTAATTTATTTTATTATTATAAATTTATAAATTTTTATATAAAATATAATAAATAATTGAATTTTTATTAATTTTAAAATAATAATAATATTAAAAAATAATATTTTATTTTATTTTTAAAATTTATTTCAATTCACTATCTAAATCACATTTTAATAATTAATTAAATTATAAAGATAATGCTACATGTATTTAAAGTTATACTTTTACTTTTACTTATAAAACTTATTTTATTAGTTTTCCTTTCAAAGTTAAATTTTAAATTTCATCATTTTCAAAGTTAGTCTCGTTTGGATTGGAAGATGATTTTAACTCATTTTATTTTATTTTATTATTATAATTTTTTAAATTTTTATATAAAATATAATAAATAATTGAATTTATATAAATTTTAAAATAATAATAATATTAAAAAATAATATTTTATTTTATTTTCAAGATTTATTTTAATTCACTATTTAAATCATATTTTAATAACTAATTATATTATAAAGAGTAATACTATATGTATTTAAAGATATACTTTTACTTTTATTTATAAAATTTATTTTGTTAGTTTTCTTTTCAAACTTCAATTTTAAGTTTCATCATTTTCAATGTATTAACAAGTGACGCGGAGAATTGAGTTTTTTATAAATATTTCTTTAAGTAGATTTACCAATTTTTAATTATAAAACTTAGAATCTGTTTGAAGTTGTGTTCCAAATTTTAAAAAGTGCTTTTAAGTAATTTAGTAACTTTATAAAAAAATAATAATATATTTGATAATTTTATAAAAAATATTTTAATCAATTAAAAAAAGCTAAAAGTTGACTTTTTCAAAAAGCATCAAATTGAAATTTTTATCAAAAAATTCTTGTGGCTAATTACATATTTTTAAAAAATTATTATAACTAATTTTATAAAGGCTTTAGATGCATATTTACCAAACACAAATAACTTTGAAATATAGAGTTTATTATTTAAGTTATAAGTTATAAATTCTAAAATTATAAGTTATATTTTAATCGATAAGTTAACGTGTCTCTCTCTCTCTCTCTCTCTCTCTCTCTCTCTCTCTCTCTCAAAAGTTTGGTACCTTCTCTTTCTCCTTTGGAGTAGGAGATAGGATTTGTATCGAGTTGCTAAGGGGAATGGCGTGGTCTGATCAAGTGAAAAAGGCAGACTCAGTTTACGTAAGGATGGAAGAAAAACTCACGCACAGGTGGGAGCGACTCAATCTGTCCATTAAAGAAAACTCAGTTTTGCGATTCAATAGCGACAACTCGACTGAACATGGTAGAAAAGGCAAGATTTGTCTTGTGGGCAAGGTTCTTACCGACTGGGGTATGAATAACAAGGCATTTCGATCCACAATGTCTCAGATCTAGAGGCCTACTAGTTGGATCATATTCAAGGATCTAAGTGAATTGTGCTTTCTGATAGATTTCCAAAACAATGAAGATAAGGAAATGGTTCTAAGCGGACGGCCTTGGTTTTTCGATTGCAATCTCCTCACTCTCCAGGAGATCGACGAGAAGGATTCAATCAACTCACTTCAATTCAGATTCGAACCGTTTTGGATACAATGTCACAATCTGCCTTTGGGAGCTATGAACGAGACTATTGGGGAGCAACTAGGTTCAACACTTGGACATGTAATGAGGGTTGATGTGGAAGCAGATGGGCTAGCGTGGGGTTGGTGTCTTCGAATTAGAATTGTTGTGGACATACAAAAGTCATTACTAAGATTACTAAGGGGGAAGTGAATTGAGTTCGAGTAGAAAAAGTATTGGGTTTCCTTCAAATATGAACATCTTCAAAACTATTGTTTTCAATGTGGGAATCTTGCCCCAAACCTAGGATGGCTCCAATTGAGGAAAGGCAATCTGCACAAGAATACGGCCCTTGCCAGTAATGTGTCTACATTTAATTGCCACAGATATGGTAGAGAATCTAATAGCCAAGGACCAAACCAACAGAGTAAAGCTGAGGTTGATGATAATTCAAAGGTACAGGGAAAAGAGCAGGAGAATAATGAGAAGAGCAGGATTATCAATTAAGTCAATGAAGTTACTCCAGCAAAAGAACAAGAAGACAAGGGTCAAAGTCAAGTAAAAGCAAATTCGAATCTTCCTGTCCATGACCTTAATGACCCAATGCAGAACCTCATTCAGCCACGTGAGGCTATTGTCATAATGAACGACCAACAACCAAAGGAACGTGAACAGGAAATGTGTGACAGTGATGGCAAAAACACCCTTAAAGACCAGATACTTTCGGGCAATCAAGATCATCAAACCTGGATGGAACTCGACCCCACAACCAAACGACCAGTAACCAGTGATCCACATACCCCAGGCACCATCAATGACAGGTCTAATTAGGACACTATCTAGGAAGAGAAATCCCTTAGTCAGATCCAAAGCGCTCCCCAGGGTAACTCTCCCATAGTGACTGATCTAAAATCCTCTAAATCCAAGAAACCGGCAAAATGGAAGTGAAAGCAAGGGGTTAAAATGACCACAAGCCAGGTCCTATCAGACATTACCAATTTTAGTCATCAACCAGGACTAAAGAGAGGAGGCCGTGATGAAAATTGGGAGGGGCAACTCAAAAAAAGGGCAAGATAGAAAACAGGCATTTGGGATCTCAACGTTCATTGGCAGGGGCTAAAACCAACCCTGCTAAAACCAATAAGCCTAATGTCATGGAATTGTCGGGGGCTTGAAAACCCCCAGACAATTTGCATCCTTAGGAAACTTTCTAAGGAGAAGTGTCCTTATTTAATCTTCCTTGTGGAGACTAAATGTTCTAGAGTTAAGATGGAAGAGGTACGTAGGAAGATGCAATATGAAAGGTGCTTTGCAGTAGATGGTATGGGACTTAGTGGAGGGATCACTCTGCTATAGAGGGATCATTGGAAGGTTCAAATAATTAGTTTCACACAATGGCATATCTATGCAATTGTCCAGGAAAATTGTATGAAGTAACTATGGCAGTTTAGAGGGTTCTATGGGCACCCTGATACAATGAAAAGAAAGGGTAGTTGGGAAATCCTGAAGATGCTCAATCAGGATCCACCTATCCCATGGATAATCGCAGGAGATTTCAATAAGATTCTCCATTCTAAAGAGAAGGTGGGGATGCCAAAAGACCATACCATCAAATCGAGAGATTCAGAGCTACACTTGAAGAATGTGGAGTTCAAGATCTTTCTCATGAGGGCAACAATTTCACATTGGCAAACAATAGAATGAGACATAGCTTTACTAAAGAGATGATTGACTAGGCGCTAACAAACAATGAATGGCACAACAATTTCGAATTAGCTATGTGCCATGTCCTGGCAGTGGTTGGCTCTGATCACTCGCCTCTTCATATAACATTTCACCAAACGCCTATTGATAGTCAAAGGAGACAGCCAGTGTTCCGATACAAAGTCGCCTGGGAACTCAAGAAAGACTCAAGAGAACTGGTCCAGACTACCTGGAAACAAGGGTACATGGGAGGCACCAAAGCTCAGAAGGTTAAAGCAAAATTAGAGGGCCGCCAAAAAAGCTGTCATGTGCTAGTCACAGAGCTTGAAAAAGGAAGATCATATGAGATTAACTTAGACATGGTCAGGATCAGCGTGCTACAAGAACAAGGTATGGGCAACCACATAGAAGAGATGAAGAGTCTGTAGTACAAAGTCGATTTAACCTTGGCAGAAAATGAGTTGAAGTGGAAGCAGAGAGCAAAGCAACAACACTGGTTGAAAGAGGGTGATCGTAACACTCACTATTTCCATATGCAATCAAACCAAAGGAGGAAGAACAACCGAATACTATCAATCTCATATTCCAGTGGTCATATATGGAGGGAACAACGAGAGATTAGACTATGTTTTACAAGAGGTTTTTTACCCATCAAGAGGGATCCGGCAAGGTAATCCCATCTCCCCATATTTATTCATAATATGTGGAGAAGCTCTATCAGCATTATTACACAGGGCGGAGCTTCAGGGGGAGATATTTACTGTCCCTATTGGCAGGATTCCTACTCGAATTAGTCACATGTTCTTTGCAGATGACAGTCTGCTGTTCTCCCAAGCTTCCACCAAGGAGTTGTCCAAAGTGATGGAGATCCTAGACTATTATGAAAGAGCGTCGGGATATGTGTTAAATACAGAGAAATCAACCATCTTCTTCAGCAAAAACACCCAGCTGAGAATTCAAGTTCAGATCCTTCAAATTGCTGGCATCAAATCCACGGGCACATTTGGAAAATATCTTGGCCTCCCAGCCGCCATCTTTAGGAGGGCTAAGGTAGCTGCCTTCCATTCCCTCTTGGACAGAACCTAGTCAAGAATTACCAACTAGAGAACTAAACACCTATCAAGAGCTGGTAAAGAGATCCTCCTCAAATTAGTGCTCTAAGCAATCCTCATCTATGCCATGGCTATCTTCTTACTTTCGGACTCAATCACTAATAAGCTCAATCTCCTTCTTAGAAATTCTGGTGGGGATATAACGAAGAAACAAACAAAATTCAGTGGGTTCCCTAAAGCAAACTCAACTCCTCAAAGTAGATTGGAGGACTGGATTTTAGGGATTTCAAACGATTTAATTTGGCCATTTTGGCCAAACAAAGCTGGAGGTTGCTACAGGATTTCTCCTCCCTAGTTTTCAAAGTTCTTAAACTGAAATACTTAAATGCCAGTGACCTCTTAAATGCCAAGCTGGGCTCGGGGCCATCCTACGCATAGAGAAGTATTGTTGCGGGGTTGAATACTCTTAAGTCTAGACTTTTTTGGAGGGTAAGGGATGGTAAGAACACAAACATCTGGTCAGATAGGTGGATACCAGGCCTTCCTTCCTACAAAGTGTCTATGCCTAGGGGAGGGGATTGTTGGCTAGACAGAGTTAGTGACCTGATTGACCCACAGCAGAGACAGTGGAAAATTGACCTTTTGAGGGAGTACTTTACAGGTGTCGAAGTGGAGGCCATCACAAACATCCAAATCAGATTTATTAACAGGCCTGACAAGCTGGTTTGATTACAAAACTCTAATAGCATTTATTCGATCAAGAGTGGTTATCACCATCAGGGCACATGTGAGGCTGATATTAGAGGGGAGTCTTCAAGGAAACAAAAATATAAATTTGTGTGTAAAAGCATATGGAAAATGAAGGTTATGCATGCTGTCAAAAATTTCATATGGAGGGTTTGCTGCAATGCCTTACCAACAATGGCTAACCTTCAGAAAATGAATGTGGTTGAAGATAGGCAATGCCCAATTTGCCTCTCTGCTCCGGAGACTACTGGACATGTATTGTGAGGGTGCTCAGCAGCAAGTGATGTTTGGAATCTAAGTTGTACCAAAGTTCAGAAAATGTCAATACAATCTGATGATTTCTTCTAAATCTAGACCCACATGACCACTTCTCTCGACCAAGAGGCTCTTGAGGGGGTTGATGTTATCTTGAGAAATATTTGTGAGGGGGTTGCTGTTATCTTGAGAAATATTTGGATAAGGCAAACAACTTCCTGCATGACAAAGGGTTCTCTCCCCCAGCATAGGCAATCCAGAGCTCGAGAAACATTTTGTTGTCATATAGAGAAGCCCACGTTAGAACTATTTCCTCTACCATCCCAAAATATCAAAAGAAGAAAGGATGGACAAGACCTCCAAATGGCATGTAGGTCTGTTTTGAAGAAGACTCCAAAAGTATCATTGACCAGCAAAATTCTACAACACCAAACTGGAGCCTAGGCGGGTTACTAATTGAGGACGCTAAGCATCTATTGGTAGGATTTAATCATTGGGAAGCCTCACACTCATATAGAGAAGTTAATCCGGCAGCTTACAAGCTAACTCAACATGCTCTCTCTTTAAAAGAAAAGATTTATGATATTAAAACTTGCCCTCTGTGTATATAGACTATTGTAATATCTGAATCTTCATGAGTTTTTGTTAATGGAAATAAATTTTCTTTTTAAAATAAAAAAAAATTATATTTTCATCACAATCTCAAATATGTATTTAGGTTGCGTTTGGATGTCGAGTTGAGCTGAATTGAATTAAGTTGAATAAAAAAAATTTAGAATATTATTTTTTAATATTATGAGTGTTTTGAGATTTGAAAAAATTGAATTATTTATTATATTTTGTATGAATATTTAGAAAAGTGTATAAAAATTTTAAATAATTATAATTATAAAATAAGATGAAATAAATTGAGATAGTTTGAAAACCAAACCGGATATGAGTTGTAACCTTTTGAAAAGGATTGGGTTCAGGATTGGGTTCAGGATTGGACCGAGTACGAGTCACAGTGAGTATATTAGTGGAGCTCGGTCAATCAAGGTTTCCATCGGAGTCTTACTCTCACGTTTCATAAGTTCTTTGTTTGTGTCGTGCGAAAACCCTAACCCTAGCCGCCTCCCCTCGCCTGCTCTCTCTCGAGTTCGACTCCCCAGTCCCCCCACCACACCGCCTCCCCTCGCCGCGATATCTCGCCACGAGCACCGTCATCGGTATTTGATTTGGTGGCCGATCTTGCAAAGCGCGAGGAAGCGGAAAGAAAGCATAGAAAAGTCCAGCTCAGATTCGGGTTTCTAGCTTCCGATGGAACGCGAATCGACGAAAATGTGGGAAATGGGCTTTGTTCCTTCTAGCGATGATACATTTTCCAAACCTGCATCTGGTTCTGATGAATCCCAGCAGAGTGGTTGGTTTCGGAGATTTACAATTGCTGCTTACAAACCATATTTTGATGTCGACACTCCAGATGTTTTGGACAGGATTAAAGAATCACTCTTTCCATTTAGGGGAGATTTTAATGAAAAAACTGCTACCAATCCAGATCTGTATGGACCATTTTGGATATGCACTACCCTGATATTTGTAGCAGCTTCCATTGGCACCTTTGTGACCTACATAGCACACAAGCTGCAGAAAAAAGAATGGACCTATGACATAAATTTGGTAACTTGGTCAGCTGGAATGTTCTCTGGCTATGTCACAATTGTACCTCTTGTATTGTACATAATCCTCAAATACTTCTCAGCCCCATCTGGCCTTGTTCAGTTGTTTTGTCTCTATGGCTACTCCCTATTTGTCTTTATTCCTGCACTGTGCCTCTCTGTTGTGCCGTTGGAAATCTTTAGATGGGTTGTTGCAGGTGTAGCCGGGTTCATGTCAGCAACTTTTGTGGCATTAAACCTTCGAGCCCACATCAAGTCAGCTGGTGAAAGGTGGTTCTTCATTGTGGCTGGCATCTTTTTGTTGCAGCTGGCTCTGGCTGTCGTACTAAAGCTCTACCTCTTCACTGTGACAGTGTAAGTTTAATATTTGGCTGGTGGCATTGAGTGGAATTGTAGATCACGTTGAAACAGTTTTTTGGTTTCTTGTTGTTTTGGTCGTCCCTTATGGTTCTATTGCCAAAATTCTTAGCTGCAGCCTGAAATATTATCCTCAAAAAAATAATCTTTTGCTTGAGAGAGGGTATTTTCCTTTGACATCTCTATTTATGATCTTATTTATCTCAATTTTGTCACTTAGACACCATGTTTTGTTTTTACTTTCCTTTTCACCCGTGTGCACACCGGTTCTGGCATCTCCCTGTTAAGGATTTAAGGTTCTGCTTCGGATGGGAAAAGGTTCCTTCAAGGAAACCCGGGCTTTTTTAAAAAGTTTGTTAAAAATAGAGAACAATTGCATCAGAAAACATAAAAAATACTTTTATCCAGAAAGGTAGGTCATTATATTTATTCCCTGCCCTTCTATTTTTAGACTCGAAACGGGATGTATCAACTCCATTTCACCCTTGGACAGCAACTTCTAGTTATGTACCTGTTGTTGCACCTTCACCCCTGTTTTTCTGGCCGAGTAGTACTACAGGGAAGCCTCCTGTCTAGCACGAATTGCACGAATTTGCCTAGGTAGCGGTTTTTACATTTGTTTACACTTCACTTTTTAAAACAAAAGAATAAAAGAATCACTTATTACACCTTTTCATTTCTCCCTCCATTTTGTTTTCTCCCTCTTCTCCCTTTCTGTAGCTGGCGGTTTGTCTCTTACACTGGTTCATCTCGCCATTGCTGGTTCATTACTACGTTTGCACAAAGTGAAGTCATTTCCACATCAGCTTTGCACAAGATGGTGGGAAATCGGGTGAGGGGGGGATAGTCTAGTCCCCAATTGCTGAGATCATTGGTTGTGCTGTTACGGTACCATTCCTTAACTGGCAAATTAATGGTGATCTCAATCCAATTCCCCTGTGCCTCAAAGTCCCCATAGTTTGGAGGATTCCCAGCACCAGAATAAGGATGTAATGATACGACGACTCTCACTAATAATGCAAACACAGCAATGCACATAAGAAGAAGAGCTTTGATAAATAAATAAAAACAAGAGCTTTAATAGTTTTTTTTGACAGGTAAGAAAAAAAGAGGATAAGAAAAGAATATGAGAAGTTCGGTAAGCAGAATAGTTGACAGAGATGGAAAAATCTCACGAAAACCGGCCATTTATTTAACTTCTCCGAGACATTTGATTGGCTACAGCCAACAAGAGCTTTGATAATTAATGGTGGGCAAGTCTCGAATCTTGTAAAGCGATAAAAACAAGAGCTTTGCTACTTCACGTGACATGGCCTTCTTAAAAACTCAGACAAAGTAGTAGTTTTAAAAGAAGGGTAGGTAAATGAGTGTCTGTAAAACAGAGTGATGGAAAATATTCCTCTTCATTGATTGTAAGCTTTGTACAGGACTCTGTTTGTAGAGTGTGATATGCCGAAAATGATTTTGACATTTTTACAAGCACGTGATGTGCGGCTGGTCTAGTGCTAGCTATGAAATTTGTTACACCTAAAATAATTCCTCAATACAGAAACAGAATTATACAAGAATATCTGCAGAATCCAATCAAATTCTACAGAATACAATCAATTTATTCTCTAGAAGATTCGTCTTGTTGAGTTGGTTGTGAATCCGCATGTGCAGTTGACTTGGAGTTGCTTGATTTTGTGCCTGATTTGGAAGATGACGAGGCTCGACTGTTGGCAATGTCGAAGGGTAAATTTCATCTGCAAGAAAGAAAATGGAGGATTTGAGAGTAACAGTAAATGAAAGATGGTGAGGATTCGACGAGTCAAGCTTGCTAACAATGTCGATGGGAGTATTGCAGTAGCCAAAAGGGAGAGATGGAGAGACTATGAAGACTATGGACTACTTTCGTGGGTCTGAACGAGGCTATTAAGGGAGAGATGGATATGGAGAGGACTTGAGAGAGAGATACGGGATGAGAGATGAGAGAGGGAAACTAGTGCTGACATGAAGCATTTCGTGCTTTTCGTGCATTTTTCCTTTGTGCTTTCAAACATTTTTCTTTTCTGGCCATCCTATAGGTGCATCTATCTCCACCTGGCTGTGCATCTTCAGCATATTTGTTTTGTAATTCAATACCATCTCAGAGAGCTGTAAATAACCAATACTACTCGAGAAGCTATTGGAGGTTGACTTGTCAAATTCGAATTTGGCTCGGTTCATTTATTACATGTGTTGTTATTGAACGCAAAATTATAATCAATTATTAAACAATACAACTCATACAAAGTTTGATTCAACTCGTCAAATAAGTGTGTATTTATTATTTTTTTGTAGTATTATCTCTATATCTCTAATGAGAATATTTAAAATAGATTCAAGCATATTATTAGGGTTGTACACCCGACTCGATCCAATCCTATAAAACACTTTCCAACCTAACCCCGATTAGCCACTTGGCCTACTGACCGATTACTCGACCCAATACGGCTATCGGCTAAATGGGTATTTCGATAATCGAGTTTTTTGACACTCTCATCCATTGCCTTTGTCTCTATCCCAAAATCTCTTCGAAATTCATATCTAAAAACGAAATTGAAAATGAAGAGTAGAAGAAAAAGGAATACCCAATGAAATTTAAAATATAAACCATAAAAACGCCTACGGTCGAGCACCCAAATTTGAACCAAATGGTAAAAGTAGTTGATTTTCTTTTGAAATCTAACAACACCAACTCACACTTTCAATCTCCGAACTACCTTCAACCCAACGGCTTCAACTCCTTCGAGCTCCCAATCTCTAATATAGAGATGATAGCACGCAGATAAGACACCTAAAGCGATTTATCGACAAGATCCAAATAAAAAATCTGCTCATTTTTCTTAGAATTTCTTGTTGCCACTATCGAGCTTATCGCCAACAAATAACTCGAGCTAGTACGATGAGATTCCGATCAAGAATTTGCTTGTAAAGCACGTAGCTAAGCCACCTAAAGCTCTTAATTGGGTATTATCCATTTGAAAGACAATCGAGTCGGTAATAGTATTGAAATGGGTTATTCCCGTTTTCAGGCTAACCAAGTTGGGTTTTTGGGTAGGAAAAACAGGCGGAACAGAATAACGAATTTTTTGTACACCCCTACATGTTATGTCTTACTCCTAAGACATATTACTTGAATCCTTATAAATTTAATTGTTGTGATATATATATTTTTTGAAATGACGTTTTTCCCTTTTGTTTTCATGTATCAATAAAATAACACATGCAATCTCCCATTCAGGACTACAATAGAATTTCTATATATATAATATTCAACGAAATATTAGCAAAAAGTCAAATTTACTTGTCAAATGTTATATTTGCTCGTAAATAGTTATAAAATGTAATATAATCATCTATTTTATCTAAATAAAATAGTTTATGAATATATTCAAATTCGCTCGTATTTAAACAAATTGTTTGTAAACAAAAAATCCAACTCGAGAAAAAACTCAAACCCAACTCATAGTCAAATAAAAATTGAATGGACGAGATTTGAGCAATCTCAAACTCAAACTCGGACTCAACTCTTTTGCCCCCTAGCTACCACCTCATGTTGTGCTTTGCTCTCTTTCATGTAAGGCTATAATCGAGTCGATCTTTGGCTTGCTGAACTCGACTCAACTTATAATATTTGAGCTCAAAATTTTTATTTATTATTTGTTCAAACTCGACTCGATAAGTTAAACTTTTAATTCGAGTTTGAGCTCATCCCATAAACAAATTCGAGTCAAACCAAGCTTTGAGCTTGAATTGTTTTTTAAATTTTTAAATAAAATTTAAAAATAAATAAAAATTAATATTTAATATCTAACTAGTTAAAATTTATTCATCATAACAATATATTATATGCTTACATATATTATTGTAAATATACATAATATGATAGTATATATGTATTTCATATATGATTTTCACATACTAATGTATAAAATTATTAAATTTTATAGATTCATTATTATACAAATTATAAAATAAAACTATGAAGAATATTCATTATATAGATATTATTAATTAGATTACATATTACATATTTAATTAAAAGTGTTATACTTATATTATTAGCAATACATATATATATAACATATATGTGTGTATATATTTATCAATATACGAATGAATTTTAATCGAGTCGAGCTAACGAGTCGATTTGAGCATAATCGATCGAGGCTTAGTCGAATCAAGTCGAGTTTTGTCGGGTATTTGTCATTTACTAATAAAGTGGATATCTGCTTTCACGAGCGATTTTTTTTTTTTTTACGAATCGAATTTAATTTGAGTTTAATTGAGCGGATATTAAATGGGCTATGAAATAGTCTGATTTATTTACAGCCCTACTTCTGTAAATAGATCTCATGTGCTAGAACTTTTTATTTTGGATTTTTAGCTAATTGAAATGGCTTAGATTTGGATAAATTTGACATCAATTTATAGAAAAAGTAAAAATGATAAGATTTTTCACAACATATCAGGACGACGTCGTTTCTCCACTTTGTCATCGGCTCCTCCTACTCGCTCTGTTTAAACAGCGCGCTGTCTGCAAAACCTCTACAAAATCCCCAGACACACTGCCTTCCTCTGCCCTTGCTCTCTTAATGATTCACTCCCCGACTCTGTAACCTGGCTTTATCGATGGAGGTTCGTACTCCTCGGAACCCAATTTCGCCTCTTGTTCTCTTTGGAACTTCATCTTTCTCTCCCAAATTTCCCACCAACACTTGGAGCAAGAGGCCTTCATTTAGGTACAACAAACCCAGTTCCAAATTCTTGAGCAACTCCTCATTTAGAATATTTTTACCATCACGAAAAAACCGGAGTTTACAGATACTTGCACATTTTGGTCGACCCACGAGTCGCCGGAACTCGCTAAGGAAGAAGCTCGTTGAGGATCAACAGGTGCGCCACAATCCCAGCTCTGATTTTCAAAACGCTAATCGTAGTTTCGATGACAATTGTAGCTTAATAGATAATTCGAATAGTGTTGGTGCGAAAGAGCGTGACTTTAATGATGGTGGTGTTTTTGATAGAGTCGAATATGGAGGACGGGAAGAAGTGAAATCAAAACGTTTGGGTGAATCTGTATTGTCGAAAAAATTAGAGAATTGGGTTGGCCAGTATAAGAGAGATATCGAGGATTGGGGTATTGGGTCGGGTCCTATTTTTACGGTTTTAGAAGATTTGGAAGGGAATGTCAAATGGGTTTCGGTTGACGAGGATGAAATCTTGAGAAGAAGTAGAGTAAATCGACTCGAATTGGAGTCGTCAACGGAAGCGAACTTGAAAATTCTGCGTGCTGAGAATTTAGCTAGAGAGATGGAGAGTGGGAAGAGTGTGATTCCAAGGAATAGTTCGGTGGCAAAGTTCATTGTTCAAGGTTTGGAATCTGGTTTTGTTAAGGCAGCTCCAGGGCTTAGTCTTGGGCCTCACCTGCACCCAAAGCTCTCGAGAGTTGGGACCATGGTGTTGTTTGGATTTGTTGTGTTGTGGGCAGTGAAGAAGGTATCTTCTTTTGGAGGAAAGGAGGTTTATTCTACAGAAAAGGAGAAGGAAATGACGAGGGGAAAGATTGAGTCAGGAAAAAAGAAAGATGGCATTAGCGTCGAGATTGTTCAAGAAACTTCAGAACCGGACACTCTGCTCATTGAGAAGCCCATGCTAGACAAAGAAAAACTTATGAATAGTATTACAAAAGCCAAGGCATGTACTGATACATCGTCATTACATGATTCCTTTGGTAATCTGGCAGCCAATTCTGTGGACTTGGATGATAAAGTTCAGGAGATCAGACAAATGGCCAGGCATGCTCGAGAAATTGAGGGACCAGAGCTTTCTCAACCCGATAGAGATGGGAGAGTAAAGCAGGTTGTGAATAAAGAACTGTCCAGTGAGATAGAACTAGTCGATGTGCATGGTGAAGAGGCTGCCAGTTCTTTAAGTAACCTTCCAAATGGAGATTTAGGACCGAATCATGGTGTTTATGGAACTATAAGGAATGCAACTTTGGAGGAACCGAAATTTGATGATGCTGAATTTTTCAGTAAGGTCACTTCCGTAGAGGATACAGATATGCAAACTCGTACTACTTCAAGTGAAAAGGTTTCAGATGATAAGCAAAGCATTATGCATGATATTCAAGATACCAAGAGTTCTTTGAAGTTAAAAGACACAAGAGAGCTTATCAGATCCTCTGCTACTCCTGATGGTGAGTCATATAAGAATAGATCTATCAAAACAAAACCAAGAGTCATATTGTCAGTGAAAGAAGCTAGAGACTATCTTTCTGAAAAACTAGACAACCGAGAGCCTAGTGTAGAATCCCAAGTCAAAACAGTGCAAAACAGTGCAGATGTTTTGAGGATTCCTAGTGATGAAGAATTTGGAAGCAATACAAGCCATAAATTTGATGCGAATGATGAAGTGGCCACCATTTCAGGTCAAACATCAGATTATATTCCTTCCACAAATGCTAGTGAAGTTTCTCTGAAGGAATCTCTCCCAACCAGTAATGATGATTATGACAATTCTGAGTCAGGATTTGGAGTGGGAGATATTCAGAAACCCCAAACTTCCTTGAATCATGAAGTTAATGGCGTCAATGCAGAGACCGGATCATCTGCAGAGATGGAAAACTGGATACAAGCAAATTTTCATGAAGTGGAGCCCATAGTTAAGAAGATTGGAGCTGGATTTAAAGATAATTACCTCATTGCTAGAGAAAAAGTTGATGAATCGTTAGATAATCTCAAAATTTCACAGCTTGGTCTTAATGAGGATGATAGTGAACCTGAGTGGATGAAAGATGATAGCCTAAGAGAAATTGTCTTTCAAGTCCGTGAAAATGAGTTGGCAGGGAGGGACCCATTTTATTTGATGGATGCTGAAGATAAACGTGCATTCTTTAGGGGTCTTGAAAATAAGGTTGAGAAAGAGAATGAAAAGCTCTCAAAACTGCATGAATGGCTACATTCAAACATTGAAAATCTTGATTATGGAGCAGGTAGTCACCTGTTCTCAAGTCTTTCTTCTGTTTATTTTCACCTTTTGTTCCTTTAAGGGAGTGGTAATTTTTGTTAGTTTATAATAGAACTAATCCATGTAGCACCAACAGGACATTGACATTCACCAAATCAGTATTGTCTAAAGCGTGCTTAAGTGGAAAGTGCATAGCCCCAAGGGCTTCACTTTTAGTAGTGCATTTTAAAAAGTGCACTTTTAGTGGTGAGCTTGAAGCACAAAAGGTGTGTTTCATTACAATTTAATGAGAAGAATGTTTCTTTATCCTTAAGCACATGACTCTATAGCTAGGAACCAAAAGTAATAAATATATAACACATGCGTCGATAAAATAAACCAGATGATTATATACTCTAGGATAGTATTTAAGTGGAGTATTTTTAGAATACTCCAACATTTTTTGTGTTGTTTTGGGTGTTGCTGTTAGATATATTTTGGATTTTTATTCAACTATTACCTTATTCTGGTTATGATATCAAATGTCATGGTTGTGTATATTTTGCAAGCCACAAGAGAATTATATAAATTTTTATGTTAGAATTTTATATAATTAGCTGATCACACAGTTGTCATGTTGCATGATGTTTATTAAAAGTGTTAATAAGCTACAATGTATTATTATACTGTCCTTTCCTTGTTTTATTGTATTTTAGCATATTTAAAAAAAAAAACATGTGCTTTACCTCACTCAGGTGCGCCTTGCGCTTTGCGCCTAGTCTCTAGGTGGCTTTTGTGCTTAGTGCGCATTGTGCTTTTAACAACACTGCACCAAATCTCCTAACCCCTAAAGGAAATAAATTTCTTGTGAATAAATTAAGTGGATTGGTAAATGGATCTAGAATTTCAGTCAGCAAATACCTAGGTTCAAGTTTATATATCTAACGTAGCATTTGAAGTTTTTTCAAGCACTGATGGTGATGGTCTTTTTCTCTTTCTATAGATGGTATCAGCTTGTATGATCCTCCAGAAAAAATAATACCACGCTGGAAAGTCCCTGTAGTAGAAAAGAATCCTGAGTTTCTCAATAACTTCCTAGAACAGCGGAAGGCAATTTTGTCTGGAAACACCTCTGGTTCATACCCCCTGAAGAAGGACAACAACGACTCCAGTCCCATATCAATAGAATCACCCACCCCTGAAAATGTTGTTGCTTCTTTGCCAACCCTTGATTCACACAAAAAAAATCATGATGGGGATTCAAAGATTTTGAAGACGATAATCGAAGGCAGTGATGGTTCTGTTAAAGCTGGAACAAAATCAGGGAAGGAGTATTGGCAACATACAAAGAAATGGTCCCGTGGGTTTTTGGATTCTTATAATGCAGAGACAGACCCAGAAGTTAAATCAATTATGAAGGATATGGGGAAGGATTTGGATCGGTGGATCACTGAAAAAGAAATAGAAGAAGTAGCTGATATGATGACCAACATACCTGAGAAGAACAAAAAAATCATGGAAAAGAAGCTCAACAAGCTCAAAAGAGAGATGGAATTGTTTGGACCACAAGCTGTGGTGAGCAAATACCGCGAGTATGCAGATGGGAACGAAGAGGATTACCTGTGGTGGTTGGATCTCCCACATGTTTTGGTAAGTACATAGACATTTCATCTTGTCCACTCCTTTTACCTGAATCTGCTTGTCCACCAAAGAAAGTCTCAGTACCCATATTCCTAAATTTTTTACATAATTATCCTTCTTATACTCTGTATCATACTCAAAAATTTTCCAGAATCCAGATAGTTATGGAATATTTTTCCTTCTTTTACAGTGCATTGAATTGTACACAGTTCATAATGGGGAACAGAGGGTTGGATTCTATTCGTTGGAGATGGCTACCGATCTTGAATTGGAACCAAAGCCATATCATGTGATTGCCTTTGAGGATGCTGGTGACTGCAAAAATCTCTGTTGTATCATTCAGACTCATATGGACATGCTTGGAAATGGTCATGCCTTTGTTGTTCCACAGCGTCCTAAAGTAAGGAGTTAATACCAAACTTTTCTACAAATCATGTGATTGTCTTTGTTGGTAATGGCCTTGCATTTTATTAGAGAACCAGCTGGTCCATCTGAGAGGACCATGCTCATATTTTTCATTTAAGCTTGTGGTATGTCATCATTGTCTTAGGAGATGCTTGGGGAATGAGAAGAGATGAAAAATCTGTAAATATTAGTAAAATAGTTTGAGTTATAATATTTTATGGGGTTTTGGAAAATGAGAGAGAAAAAATTGAAGAAAATATTATAAATTAAAATATTATTAGAATATAAGTTTTTAATATTATATTTGTTTTAGGATTTGAAAAGGTTTAATTGTTTTTTGTATTGTATTTGAAAGCTTGAGAAACTTGTAATGATTAATTTTAAAATATTTGTGCTTGAGCGATATTTGAGAAGGAGATGAGATAGACTGAGATGAGATGAAAAACATTACCAAACATCTTCTAGAGGCCTCTTTGACATGGACCATGTGATGTTTGGTTTCTGCTTTTCTCTTAGCTTATAAAGGTAGCGTATTCTAAGCTTAGGGCATGTTTGGGTAACACCAAAAATTTCCAAAATTTTGCGTAACTTTATTCTCAAATACAATATAATTATATATTTCAAATTTTAAACTTTTCATCTAATCATTACCTAACCATTACTCAAAACACAAAAATCAATTTAACTTCTACAAACTTCAAAACAAAAATAGTATTCTAATATTATATTCAAATAACTTTTTAACTTTTCTATATTCATTTTCACAAACTCCCATACAATACTTATTTTAAAATATATTTATTCAACTTTCTCTCTCTTTCTTAAAATTTAATAAAACATCTTTGCTCAAACCATTTACTATCATTCACAAAATTTTGATATACTTTAAGCATCCAAACATGCTATTAGTCCTTTCTGCAATGCTCTGTGGCTTTTGAGCATTACTTCTAGGTTACAGTTCCCTTTTCTTCGTTTGTAGAGTGTAAAAATACCTTTTCAATTTTGGGTTCCTAGTTCCTTCACTCTTTTGAGGTGAGAACCCTCTTTCTTGCTCTCATTAACACTCTTCAACTCTCTAGGATGCTTTTCGGGAAGCCAAAGGAAATGGCTTTAATGTAACTGTCATCAGGAAAGGGGAACTTCAGCTCGATGTGGACCAAACGCTAGAAGAAGTGGAGGAACAAATTACTGAGATTGGAAGCAAAATTTACCATGATAATATCACAAAGGAACGCTCTGTGGATATAAGCTCCTTGATGAAGGGCGTGTTTGGTGTCGCTGGCAAACCCACAAAGAGGTAAGTATGGAACTCTGGGAAAGCTAGTTCTTAAATTCAGCATAGGGATGGTAATCCATAAAACTCTGAAATCTGCTCAAGATCTTAGCAATTCTTTTCATTGTTGTGGTAAAAACCTGTCACTTTTTGTCTTCCAATTTTTTTCAGAAAGAACCTGAAGCGGATGCTGAAGAAGCCTGGCAAGAAATAAGGATGGTGCTTGCCTCCCATGGGCAGCAAAAGGTTAATTTCTTTAGCTGGTAATATATGCACAAATTCAGTGAACCTTGAGTGGACAACCTCACCCTACACTCAGATTTTATGAAAAAGTACCATTTAAGCCAGCAAAGCAAGAAGGGGAATAAAACAGCTATGCAAGAGATTGACGATGATTTTTGCTTTTCTAAACAATATTGTACCTTTCATTGTCGTACTTTTCATTTGACAAGTGCCAGACAAATGCCTTAGCCAGATCTATGATGTTTCAACCCAGCATTTAGCTCCCACTGCTAAGTTCCCCAGTCAATCTGTTCCTAGCCTGCTTAACGGGAGATTGTTGCAATTTTTGCATGCATTTTAATGGTACAAAAATCTCGATGTCAAGCTGCATATACATTTGGAAGATTGGGTTCTTCTGATTCAGGAAGAACCATAACTGCCCATTCCCTTTGCATTTTGTGTTAATTCCATTCAAAGACGGACTGAGATGTGGCTAGCCAGCTTTCAATCTGTTCATCATGTAGTTGTGCAAGACATGGTAAATCGTCCCGGGAGGTGATTGACAACTGCTCCGCGTCATGCTGTCCGGGATCATTCATGGATCCAATGCGGTTGAAGGGACTAGGCATGAAGTTTGAAAATGTCAAGTTTTTGTTAAATATACTGTTTCATCTTAGATTTTGTACCACTTTAATAAGTATGATTGGGGATGACCAGATATAAGTTGAAAATAGCATTATAGTTTTTTCTGAAGTTGTATCACATTATTGCTTTTTTAATGTTAGTTAGAAAGCATATGTGGATCTCTCTGCAAGTGTGCTATTCTAGGTTAGATTAGCCCTATGACTTCCAAAAATTTGAAAGAAAAAGTCTCATTTTCTGATGGACTACAGAACAGCGCTTACGCTCTCCTACAATCATCGGCGGCGTGGAATCACGCAACATGAAGCACACGTTAAAGATAACAAACCATATGATAATACATGCAGATTTCACTGCAAAGGGTCTAGCAATCAAATGAACAAATGAGTCAGGAATCCAACTTTAAGTTCAATCACAAGAAACGAGTGACTGATATGGAAGAGAAAGGGAGAAAACCAAAGAAACTATAAGTCCTTCACGTTGTGTATGGACAAAAGAACATCCTAATCACATTGTGATACTTATATATACCTATATTCTCCAAATGAAAGAAAGGAAGAAACCAGCATCCTCATGATAAAGGCAATCCAGCAATTTTGTCAAGGTGCCAATCCATGATTTGGGACACGGTATCAAGGAATGTTGCTTCACTTGTGCCAGGAAGCACTGAATCTTGTGCTTCTAGTACAATCTCCTCAATGATGGATTCCTTCTTCAAGGTTTTTCTGCACATTATATTACCAATGTCAAACGGGGTGAGCCCTCTTTTTACTGCCTTTTTCAGAAGCATGGTTGAGATGCGGAGCGTGCGAGCACATTCAAGTGTCAAGTCCCATCCATGGAACTTAAGAAGGGCAATATCTTCTTCAGCATCCAATGATTTTATGTAGTCGATGGTCTCTGTGGAGTAAGGTTGGCGAGCTTGTGGCCAGTAAAGCCATTCAAATGTGCAATCTTCAAACTGCAGGAACAGCAAAATGTAAAGTTAATAGGATTGAACAAACTAAAAATGTACATTGAATAGTATTGATTTTATGTACTATCAGGAAAAAAAAAAAAGAGGTTTGGCAGCCATCAGCCATCATCTAACTGAAGTGATTTATGACAATGATTGCCAAAAAAGGTTCTTCGCAAATCTAGTTAAGATGTCAGTGCCAGAAAGAAATTTTGCAGAGCTTCCAGACAGAATATATATATATATATATTTATATGTATTTATAATACACACATGCACAATAAAGGAAGAGGTTTCGTTATAAATCATGTGGCCGTTACACCTTGACAATTTACAAAAAATAAATTAAAGGAGAGAGAGAATAGATTTTACAGCAGTATTTTCAAGATAATATTGATAACTAATCAAAACCAGAAGTACTGTCACAAATCCAAATTCTTTTTTTTTTTTAGATTGGGAATTAAAATCAGAAGTACTGTGGGATCTTCAAGATCAAAATATTGGGATGGAAACAAATTTAACAATTTTCAAATGGATGTGAAACTAGAGCAGATGAGTAAATCCTACAATTGCAGACGCACATTCCTGACTCCAGTCCATTCAATCAAACCTAGCAAGTCCTATCAAACTCCATCTAGGTGTCCTGGTTCAGATTTGAACCAAATGTATGGCATGTAATCAATAATAATGGGATCTACTATCTCAACATAATTCACTGCCCCTCATAAAGTGAAAAAAACAGAAAAAAGACAGCAGATCACTCAAGGTACAATAACATAAAGCAAATAAAAGTACCATAAGATCAGATGGAAGAAGTTGCAGGGAGGAAATCATAAACAAAGTTAAGCAGCCTTACAGTTTCAGGCAAGCAGTACCCATGATCAATTGGAATCAACATGGTCTGGCCATCTTCTCCCTCTTTGCTCAGCAAAATATTCCCAGCATGCCTATCCGCATTTGCCAATCTTATATCCAAAACAGAGATTTTATGCACTTCCTTAACCGGGAAAGCCCCAGGGCCCATATCCTCACAACTTCCACTATTCTCCATGAACATCTGCAAAGATCCAAACTTGCCAGTCAAAGCCCCTGGATGGTTGAATCCTCTGTGGAAGCACTCAACCATAAAAGTAGGGGGAACCCCAGCAAAGCCCTTCTCACGACCAAGCATCGAACGGCGCTCCCCCTTTGGATGATCCAAAATATAAGCTGCAACTTCTCTGAAAGCTCCTTCTCCAACTCTTGTACCCTTTTTTAACCCCTCACCATCCAGTGACGCTGGCAGCCCTCGAGGGTTGTTCACAGCCATTGGCTCCTCATCAATGGGCTTAAAAACAGATACATACTTCTGACCTAATGAATTTAGCATAAAATAAACTCCCCCTGTACCCTCCATAGACCTAATTGGATAATGACCTGCATCCAATCCATCATATGTAGAGTTAATCATATCCCATATCCCCAAGGGCAATTTAATCTCGTGATTAACAATAAGTGGTTCCAGTGAGAAATCCCTGTCTGGCGGTTTTCTTGGTACAACATGCCCATTAGCTTCATACTCTCTCCCATAATTATTTCCTCCATCATACTGTCTCCCATAATTCCCTCCATCAGTGTCATTGACCCTCTCATCATTTAACGCCGGTGCCACAATAGACAACTCAAGCTCATTCTTTATCGGTCTAGCCCGAACTTTTGCAGATTTCTGAACAAACAAATGTATCACCGCATCATTATGTTTACATATATCATCAATTAGCCTCTGATCCTCAAGCCGTTCTCCATTACACACAACCTCTTCCTCCTCAAGATCAACAAACTCCTTCCCCTTCTTTGCGATCCTTTTTTTCACATACCCAATATCTCTATCTCGTTTAACATGGAATGAGCACTCTTTCCCACACCTAGTCCTAACTTTAATCTCCTGCAGATCCGAAAGTCTAAGAACCAGATGCAGAACATTTCCATTAGCAACCCCATAGTCCCGGAGCAGAGAATTGCTCCGGGCCAGTTCTCGGCCTCCACAAACCAGCTTCTGCTTCTTTACAACAAAGCCTTTACAAGTTTGGATCCTGAGTTTCATGGACTCGATGGAATCGGATTCCAAAGCACGCATAGGAGTCATTGACCCCGAAATAGAGACGTATATTAAAATCGATTCTTTCGAGCATATATCCAGTGGAGAATGTAAATTATTTGGGAAAACTACGGGCTCATCACGAACCAGACTAAGGGCAGTGACACCGGCGGACGACATTGTTTTTCTGTTTTGTTCTTTTTCTAACTATAACAGAATCCAAGAAAGGCTGATGCTATGAAACAAATGTACAATTGACACGAAACATGCAATTCACAAGAAGAATTCGGCCATTTCTATAACAATTAGCATATAAGAGGATCTAATTGTCAAACTAGACGACCAGATAAACCCCATGTTTTGATTTCTAAACTTATACAGAACTAAAAAGGGGAAATGAAAAATATAAACAATCTGGGGAAGAAACCCAGGAATCAATTCAAACGCTACAGAATTAAAAACATCGTAATCAACCAGAACCCAGAATTTTATACAATCAAACTCTCGAGATCTGGGTAATCAGAGAGAGAGAGATGGAGAATCGTTACCAAAGAGGAAGAAGCGAAAAATAGCAAATTTTCGTTAGCTCTGTTTGCTTTTGGGGAGATGGAGAGCGAGAGAGAGAACGCGTGAAGCCGCCGGTAATTCATACGTGGGTCAGAATGCTGATTTATTGACTTTAATATAATTTGATTTAATTTTTAGAACTATTTTGAGCTGAAGTTGGAGTGCTCTCCAAGATGACAAGACAAAATGGGGACTTGACGAATCAGCTCGCGCCCTGTATGTTCTCCAATAACCTTTTGCCACGTATATTGATGACACATTGTTTCCATTTCTTAATTTTTAGGTTAGAGCCGGAGGCACTCTTGTTCTCTACATTTTTTTTTTCCTGAAGTCTTCTTCTTCTTTTTTAAGTATGAGAAAATATTGAGAATATTTAATATTTATAGCACACTCATATAAATAGTATTTATGAATACTATTTATATAAATATATGCTATAAATATTATATATTCCCTAACATTACTCTTTAAGCATAAATGATTCTAGATATATATTTTCATTCAAGTACATACCACTATTTTCTTTTTAATTATTGTATCTTTAAAATTATTAAAGTAACGCATATTTTATACAAGAAGTTTGCTGTGCCATTATAAGTTTAAAATTATGTGACTGATAAAAATGTTTTTTAAAACGATAAAAGTGATTGATTATAATTTTTATTTATTTAATAATCAAAAAAGTAATTATTAGTAAATTAATTTTAAAAATATATAAAATAAATTAAAATAAAAGAAAAAAATGTATATGCACTTATCGATCAGATGGACATCATCAATTAGAGTATCTACATTGGTCTAATAAAAATTTATCATCAAAAGTTGATGAAAAGTATAAATTTACACATCAAAAAAAATTGGTCATATTTAATCAAAAATGGAAAAAAAAAAATTGGAAAGAATAACATAAAAATATTTTTTGCTTGACTTTTGAATAGTAGCTTTGATGAGCTACTATTCAAAGGTCAAATAAAAAGTATTTTTTATACTATTCTTCTCATTTTCTTTTTCTCCTTCTTGATCAAATATAATAAAAAAAATCTGATGTGTATGTAAATTTGTATTTTTCAACAATTTTTGATGATAAATTTTGATAAGACTAATGAAGATGCTTTTAACCATCAATCCTCATAATAACGTCCAAAGTATATTATTGGCAAAAAAAATTATAGATATTGACAAAGAAAATATCAATTACTAATTTAAAAATAAGTTTTTAAAAAATAAAATTGTGTTTTAGAATATCAGTAAAACTTAGATGTCATTAATCCAAAATATCCTTACATTTGCTGAATGAATATAAACGCCTCAGAGTAAAAGGTTTTTAATTCTGTACCTTTTTGCATTAACCACTTGTACGAGTAATTTGAAAACTTTAAACTTTGGTGCAGAGTTTTTCTTATTTTGTTCTTAAAAAGCTTTATTCACGATAAATAATGATCCATGTTAGTAAATATTTGTAAGAAATAAAATACAGAATTATTGAAATTATAAGAAAAAGAATATCATGAGACATGGAAACATAGTAAGCGTAGGAAGGTGACATTGCGTAACCTAGTTGAAGTGGACTACCAACAGCCGGTTCTGTTAAAACTTAAAAGTAGGAAGGTGCGTTGAAAGTTCTTGTGATAGGTGGTGGAATATTACCGAGGTATCATTCACATTTTCATTTTTTATTTTATTTTTTTATTAAAATAAATTAAAATAAAAAATTGTAGGCTAGATCCTGATTCTGCCGTGTCATGTTGATTTCTAAGAATCAAATTGGTATTTGATTTTGACAAATGATCCGAATTTTTCTTTTCTTTTTTTTTTTTTAAATTATCAAAATCAAAATCAAATTAGTGTTCATAGTCACGTGCATGCCATCCTCTCTTTACAGTTATATCAATTTTCAATGTCATTTTAAGTAAAAGACATTTTTATAGAATAAATAAATCATTCCTCAGCTTTCCTATCCCACACGAGCTGATTGATTATTCAGTTGTATCAAAGAGGATAACAAATCTCACCAACTCAAAACCTTTTATTGCATCTGAATGATTGGCTTTCTTTCTCTTTTTTTTTTTCTTTTTTTTCTTTTTTTTTTTTTTACAATTACAAGCTCACTTTAAAAAAAAAAGAAAAAAAGAGGAAGAGGAAATATTAATGAATGAATGCTCACTGGGATTAGCTCTCCTTGAAGACTAAAAAGAATGTGCAAACTTAATTCATGAATTTCCTACAATTGGGAGCTCCGCAAAGGCAAGGAACTTTCAATTCATCGCGCTCATCCGGATCGAACAAGTAATCATACCTAAAACAGAAAAATCACACAATCTATGTTTATGAATATTAATGCATAAACAAAGCAAGCTAAAAATAAATAAAAGCAGTAAACTCATTTGAGTGCAATCGCACGTTAGCTCTTCACCAGCACAAACATTGGTCTTTGCAATAAGAACAATCCTGCTCTCCTCATCACCCAAACTCATGATCCTCGCATAACAGTTGGGCATGCACTGCAACAACAACACACATGAATTTGAATGTTTAGAATTATAGCAAATGCATGTATGGTAAAATTATTTCTTTTCTTTTCCTTTCCTTTCCTTTCCTTTCTTTCTTTTTTCTTTTTTTGTTTTAAACCAGGAAAAGAGATGGAAGTGAGGGATTGAGCGAATAGACAGGAAAAGGAAAAAAAAAATGCTTAGCAGTAACGTGACTAAGGCAACTTGACCAACATGAACCAAGCCAATCAAACCCCATTCCGGTATCAACTCGAGCTAAGTTTAAGCCAATCTATGAACCAACCAATGTGGGCAGGTAGCTCCCTGCCCCAAATCATCTTTTCGTCTTCCACAAATCCATGGTTTTTGGTCTTCCACAGAGACCCTCAGTCATCCAGGAGGAGATTTACATAACCCCGCCAATGCCCACCCGAGGCGGGCAGGTTGTCCTTTGTGAGCAAAGTGGTTGTGAGCGAAGTGAAATGCGGTGGATAAGATGTTTCTTCACTCCAGCAAAAACTTGCATGCCAACATTGTAACTTTTTTTTTTTTTTTGGATGCCAACATTGTAACTTACCGAGTGGTTGATTAGACGTGCTATATTCCCTTTATCTGTGGCATCAATTACAACATCCTCGCTGATCTTGAAAAGCTGCACACAATATTTCATAGTACTTTAATAATCACAGTTAAGAAATGAATAAGACTGAAAATAGATTATATATGATATTAACCTACCTAAAAGCAGGAGGAATTCGAAAACAATTAATATCACACATACCTCAAAAACCCGCAACTGTCTAGTAGATAGTCACTATATTCTAGATAGGGTTTGACACGAGTAACTCCACCCAATTTGAATTTAGTTTAATTCTTTAATAGGTTACTCCTTTACTACACCTCTATGCACTTACTAATTGGAATAATATGTAGTATGCATTACAAGGGGGGAAAGTAAAAGATGTGCATTGGGTTTCTAAGCTGCTATTTGGGATTGCGTTAGGAAATAGAGCTTTTTATGGTAGTGCTTTTAATTGTAGAGCTTTATTAAAAAGCTCTTGCATTAGAAAGCTATTTACTGCTTAGTAAACATGCATCTAAAAGCACTTTTAAAATTGGGTGGTTATACAGCCACTGCTGGGACTGGGAGCTCCCGCTACTATAAATTGTCTTTATATATATATAATCTATAAAATATATTTAAAGAAAAAGGGGGGGGGGGGTGTTTGGTGCACCAAAGAGGTGAAAGAGACCTATGAAATGAGCCTTTGAAATTTTATTAGAGAGGGATGGAATGTGTTTTCAACACATACTATTTATGAGGTTGGTGACGGCACAAGAATTACCTTTTGGCTTGACAAATGATGTGGTGAGAGAGCACTCTCTTTAGCATACCCGAGGGCTTTTAGTATAGCAGCAAATCAGCAAGCTACAATCTCTGATGTGATGTGCGAGTCAATAGCACAATGTATTGGAATTTGACTTTTTCAAGAATATTCAGGATTGGGTAATTGAGGAAATTGCTGATTTTTAGAGCTTCCTTTGCTCCAGGCAAATAGGAGTAGTGGGGAGATATAGAATGTTGTGGAATCACCCCGAACTCAAAAAGTTTACCGTCAAGTCATTCTACAAGGCAATGCAAGCACACCAACTAGTTGGATTCCCATGAAAAGGTATATGGAAAGCTCCAGCACCACCTAAGGTTGCTTTCTTCGTATGGACAGTGGCATTAGGTAAGATTTTGATAGCCGACAATTTAAGAAAACAAGGGATAATAATTATCGAATGGTGTTATTTGTGCAAGAAAAATGGCGAGACCATCGACCATATTTTTTTGCGTTGCGATGTGGCAAAAGAATTATGGAATGGTATCATAGGAAGGGTAAGGCTGCATTAGGTAATGCCAAAAGGTGTGGCGGATCTTCTAGCTAGTTGGAAAAGATATCACAGTGCAAGCTTTTGGCTGCGACGTGGAGGATGATTTCTTTGTGTCTACTGTGGTATATTTGGTTAGAAAGAAATGAGAGATGCTTCAACAACAAGGAAAGGACCATGGGGGAAATTTGAGACTTTTTTGTATCTTCTTTAGTACAATGGCTTTCTACAATTGTACTAAAGGGAGGGAATGTCCATGAGTTTTTTACTTCTTTTCATTTCAATAGAATGTAACTAGGTCTATCTTTTGTATACTCCTTATGTACTTAGACTTTGCCTAGTTGCATTCATCAATAAAGGTTATTACTTATCAATATAAATATATATATTTAACACTTTTAAATATTAAAAAAATAAAAATACAAAGTACAATATTATTAAAAATTACTTCCTTAATGACTAAGTAAATAAAAAATTAAAAATAAAATAAAAGACCCAATGGTAATAATTATGGTAGCCACAAGCGGGAAGAGTATCAATTTCCTTTAAAATTAGTTATGGTAGTTTTTTTTTTAAAGAAAAAAAAAATGAGTCATTTGCAGAAGCTTTCCAATAAAAGGTTCAACATAATACTCTTAAAAAAAGTAGATTTTCAGCTTTTCTTAGGTGTTTAACGCATTGTTTTTAACAAATTTACCGGTATACCATTTTTTCTTTAAAAGAGCTTTTTGGTTGCTAGAGGCATTTTTTAAGCTTTCAAACTCAAACCCACGCAGGCACTAAGCCTAACTAAACAGAGAAAGGGTGAACCTGAAAAGTCCCTCTCAGTATTTAGATATCACAACCATCAATATAGGCATAAGATGTCTAATAATATAAGCAATTTCCAAGACAGCCACACATCTAAGAGAAAGATAAAGGAACTTTGAACTAGAGACTCACATAACAATCTTTGCCTTCTAATCCATACTTTGCCTCCCTCAGATCTGCAACACTGCGCCTCACCTGCTCACCACGATACTCAACCACCTGGCCACATAAATACCTAGCGTCAGTCGTATCACTTTCAAAACCGAAAAATAATTAACTATAAGTTGTTTCAGAAAAGTGCTTCAAGTGATTTACTTAATACTTTCAATTTGTAGAGAACGGCAGTAAAACAATATTATGTAAGCAAGGAGATATCATGAACTAAGTTTCTACATTACATGCCCACACTCCTCCCGAACATCTCCCCAAATGCAAAATCCAAGAAGGAAAAGATCCCCCTCCCCACTAAGAGGATCTGTACATCAATCCCCTTTTCCCTTCGACTTCCTCCTCCCTAGTTTTTCAGTCCAACTTGGTACAAGTGCCCCACAACTGGAAGCGTCACCACATCTAGCACCCTCAACCATCAGTAACTGGGCACAAGACTGCCACACCATCTCTGGCTCAAATGGCCACCACATGCCGACCAATTGCCTTGGCTTCCAGCCTTTTTTTCATGCCAGCCACTTCAGGCTCGCAGTTGACTGGCTAACCAACCTTGTTAGACAATTTTCATATTTTTTTCAGAATTTTTTCTTTTCTTTATATGAACTTCTAATCTCATATTCATGCTCAACCGCTGCTCACCACCACATCATCCGCCCCAATGTGAGTCTCCTAGTGTCTCCACCCCACCGACCACCTCCACATTTTGGCCAATACGCTGGCCACGAACATCACTATATCCTGCCACTGCAAAAAAGTATTGTCCACTTTTGTCAAGAGCTTCATACTCCTAGTTATGCTTCTTTCAATGGAAGATACTATTGTATTCTCCCTCATCCAAAGATCCAGGAGAAGAGATTCTCATTGACCACCCAAAAAACACAGTTTCAATGCATATTTCAACACTGATAGATTCTCCACCAGCCAATAAAACCCCCTTTGCAGGATCCTTTTCTCAAGCATAATAAGTCAAGAAATTACATGACAGACGATGTTTAATTACATTTCCAGATTCGTTTTTATTAATTGCACTAAAATATCTTTTTTTAGGTATGTATTGGGGTGCCCACCCGCTCTAGTTGTACGTCTAAATTTTATTATTTATATTTACACAAAAAACAAAACAAAACAAATAAATCAATAAAAGCAGCCTATGTATTTACCATAAAATCTTTGGAAAGTTGGGTATCCTAAAGAAAGTTCTTGCTATCAGAAATTGTGCAAATAGTATAATAAATACACATCTAGTACCATTTCTCCTCCTTCAATGTCCGTACGTGCAAAGAGACCCCATCCATGTATACCAGATTTACCAAAGCAAACCCGATGATTTTCAGTTCTCTGAAGCCACAAATAAATATTAATAAAAATATTAGAACCAAAAAATTCAATAAGACTAAAAAAATTAGTCTCAAGCAGACAATATCCATTGCATATGAAGAAATCAGATTTACCTGTAAGTGGCAAAGTCGTTCCCTCAAGGAAGTGAAAATCTTAGGATTTTCCGACCCCTGTTAAAAGACAACAGAAGCACGTAAATGTACATTAATCTGTCAGGATCCTCCATGGAAAACAGCCAAACAAGTTTAGCCTCTTCTAAAAGAAAAAGACTAAAACCTGAAAGATAACAGAAGGATCAGATTAAAAATAAAAGAACTCACATTATCTGTGTTCAAGCTATTTATCTCATCTAAAGAATGACGGCTTGGCCCCATTAGTCGATGAAATAACGGCTGCCCTTCAGCCCTCTGGTAATAAAAATAAATAAAACTAATAGTGAAACCAACAAGAGGTAAAATTGCTTATATATTTTGTTGAGAACAAGTTGCGCACAAAAGAATAATAAGAACAAAACTTGGACTCCACAATAAGGAAAAAAAGATATCCAAACTATGATTAGAAAGTGGAGAAACCATTTGCATATTTCTAATTTTAACCCCAAGGGGTTGGTCCAAGTGGTGAAGGCCTTAGTCTTGGGAGTATCACTCCCCTCAAGGTCCAAAGTTTTTTTTTTTTTTTTGATAAGTACCCCTCAAGGTCCAAAGTTCAACACCTCATGGGTGCAAACAATTCTTTGAGGCCACACCCCCTGGTGAAAAGCTAGCGATTTAACCAATTCTATGTAGGGAAACTTCCGAGGGTGCGGTACACAAAACCGGAGTTTACTCTACAAGGGTGGGTCCAAGAGGCCCTACCTTGGAGAGGTTCCCCAACATCAAAAAAAAAACAAAAAAACAGTGGAGAAACTATCATTCTAATGAAACAATAAATTATAGACATGTAACTTTACTCCACAAGTTACCTTGCTCCTTAATCTTTTGAAAATGCGGCATTTAGCAGCAGAGAGCGGCTCAAACTCATTACTCTCTAAGCTTGGAGATTCAAGAAGTTCAGTTTTCTTTAGTGAACTGAGCCTTGAACCTCTGAAGCACCCCTTCCGGTTCTCCAGCAAGCTTCTAGGGGAAAAAACTCCTGAGGGAGTATGAATAGCTAGAACAGAATCAGGGTTTGGGACCCTGCAAAAAAGAATAATATAAACAAGGTTTGGACCATTAAATGCAGTGCATGGGGATGAAACCTAAACAAGCATCTGCTTAAATTTGGCAATGTTAAACTTAACTCCTCTGTTCATCTATCAAATAAGACGTTGATGAACATGTACATATGATTTATTATTAAACAATACAACCCATATAAAATTCAAATTAACTCGTTATGCCATCACAAGCTTTCTTTGACAAAGTTCCCCCTTTCTTACTAATTTACTTGTGCCATCATTGGACTTGGACAAAAATCGAACTGAACCATATATTTCACATCCCAAAACCAACAAGTGACCTATAAAATCCATTTAGATTTAGTAAGAAACACCAAATTTGGTTTCCCATTTATTTCAAACAAGAAAACACAATCAATCAAGTACTTGAACATGCATTTGGAATTGTCATTCTAATTGTAAGATTGAATTGGTTCATAAGCCCGTTGTTATAGATCGTAACATCACCATACATTAATAAAAATGGTCTATAAATTTTTTTGTTTGATAGATAATCAAAAGGATTTCATTAAAAGAAAAAGGCTAAGCTCAAGCACACTGGCAGTATAACTGAGAAAACTTAGCTTGAAGTTACAAGAGAAAGTAATAGATCATGGACACCAAGGCTACGTTTGCCGTGCAAGACACTCTCAAACATTCTCAAAATATTTCACTACTATTCATTACTTTATTATTATTTTTCACCTAATTTTATTACTATTCGTTACTTTTTTATTATTATTTAATATTTTATTATTATTTTTCACCTACTTTTTACTACTATTTACAACTCTTCTCAACACTTCTCAACATTCAAACCTAACCAAGTCTGTTACAAATAGAACCCGCCCAAGAAAACAAAGTCCTATAAAAGATCTTTAGTTCCTCCAATGTTCTCTTACAATCTTCAAAGTTCCTTGCATTTTTCTCTCTCTCCAAATGCACCAACACAGACAAATGGGAACCATTTGCCAAGTAGTCGCCACTTGAGAGTTACCTCGGAGACCTCTCCAACTTGCTAGGAGATCCACCAAGCGAAGAGGCATGACCCAAAAAAGGCCAAGACTCATAAAGAAATCATCCCACATGTTCCTAGCCACCTCACAATTGAGGAGCAAATGATCTACTGATTCCTCATGATTTTTGCACATCCCACACCAGCCTAACACAATTATATGGCGTTTTCTCAAATTATCCGTGGTAAGGATTTTGTCCAATACTACTGTCCACACAGAATGTCGCTCTCAAATGAGCTTTCGTCTACCAAATACTCTTCCACAAGAACCTAGGAGATCCCGGACTAGAAAGGACTCGGTAGAAAGAGCTAACTGAGAAGATACATTTCTTAAGAGTGTTTCCATTGCAGCTTATCCCCAGTGCCATTTGAGAACATGAATGAGTACAAAGTCGCAAAAAAATCTAGAAACATCTCCATCTCCCAATCTTGAGCATCCCTCCCAAAATCTATATTCAATTTTGGAGTGCCATTAGAAAGGACCACAAGATCTGCTATAGCTGCATCCTTTTCTCTTGCAAGATCAAAAATGGCGGGGAAAGAGACTGAGGTTATTGTGTCCGCCGCACCAATTATCATGCCAAAATCTGACCTGCAAACCATCTCCTACCACAAGACGTTCATGACCTCCAAATATCTCCCAATGCCCCCTTATGAACTTCCAGAAACCCACTCTATGTGTGCCTAGCACCTTATTCGAACACCAACCTCCCCAGGACACTCCATATTTTGATTCTATAAGCAACTTCCAAAGCGCCTCCCTTTCGTTTTGATACCTCCACAGCTATTTACCCAACAAAACTCGATTAAAATTCACCAAGTGTCGAATCCCCAATCCTCCCCCGATTATTGGAGTGCACCATTGGCCAATTAACCAAATGAAATTTGAACTCCTCCCTCAATCCGCTCCACAAGAAATCTCTTTGTAACTTTTCAATACGATTAGCTACTTTTGAGGGAATCGGGAACAAAGACAAATAGTAGGTGGATAGGTTTGAAAGGGTGTTTTTAATCAAAGTCAGATTTTCCCCTTTAGATAAATATAACAACTTCCAAGTGGCCAATCTGCGCTCTACCCTTTCAATCACCCTATTTTAAATCCATTCAGATTTAAAAGAGGCTCCCAACGGTAAACTAAGGTAGGTGAGAGGTAAAGAGAACACCTGACAGCCCAGCAAAGTAGCAAAATTCTCTACTTCCTAAACAATCCCCACCGACACTAGTGTAGACTTAGAAAAGTTGATTATCAGACTGGATGCCACTTCCAAGCAAAGAAGAAGCCCCATCAAAGCTTGTATGTGTCCAAGGTGTGCGCCACAAAAGATGAGGGTATCATTAGCAAATAAAATGTGGGATATGGTAAGATCACCATTCCCCACCGGAAAACCATGGAGTAAGCCCGCATCCACCACGCGTTCAATTATCTTACTTAGAGCTTCTATAATAAATAAAAACAGAAGCGGGGATAAAGGATAATGGTATATAAATGAAAGTATTATATATACATATGTGGTATATTAGTTACAACATACAATGTATATCAAGAATATACAGTGTCACATATATAACAACACGTTTGGATACCATAAAGTATTCAAGATATTTTCAAAAGGTTTTCAACTCCAATCCAAACATTTTTAAATGTAAAAATAAAAATAAAATAAAAAACTTTCTTAAGAAACTTCTCAACTAATCATTTGTCTAGGTTTCCATACAAAATTAAAAAAACAAACAAACCAAAACATCCAAATCATTTTTAATATTTTCCTTCCTTTTTCTTATCAGTAAATAAGGATGTTATTGATACTTCATATTTCCTTTCTACTTTCACAAAACTCGATAAAAATAAAACACATCTCAAGATTTGAGAGCCTGGATCTTATCCAAGCCAAGCTTGAGCCTGGTTTCAATAATTTCAAGTCAAGCTTGAACAGCCCAAACTTGAACATACACAGGCCAAATACAGCCCTACTGGTGCATGATAAAAAATAGAACAGAAAAAGATTTATCGCTGCATGCAATTGAAAGAAAATGAGGAATCAAAAGATGGGAACAAATCAAACCTGTGAACTGCACAATATATCAACTTTTTGGTCATTTGCGTCCCATTCTTTTCCAAGCAGTGCAACTGAGAGTTCAAAACATAATTTTAATTAAATTCTCACCCCTGTACAATTTACTCAAAAACTTACCCACATAATTTCAAAATAAAAGCATCATTCAAACAATAAAGCTCAAAAAAAAAAAAATTTAGACAGTCCACTTGAAGAATATTATGAGATTAGTGGCTTCCAATCAATAATCACTTAACAACTAAAAGAGCTCTATAAACGTACTTCCATGCTATATCCTGCTCTTGATGCACACGTCGCATGAAAATAAGTAGCACACTTGCAGCACTGTGTGCAGGAACCATGGCTCTGTTTGCAGATTACACATCGCTGTAGTCACAAAAAAGAAAGCACAATCAAACAAAAGACTTTCCAAAGCCTTCTTGCAGCTATCAAGGTATGAAACCATGAAGATTCACAAGACTTAAGCTCTTAAATGATTTTTCAATTGAAGTGCCAGAATTTAGAACTCTGTACAAAATCATTATAAACACCATATAACCTTCAAAAATGAATTGGACGGAATTCTAAGGATTCCAACGGCAGGTTCCATTATCTCATGATTTGAGAAACCAACTTCAGGCCGGAACCAAGCACATGTTACATGAACCCACAGTGTCTCAACATCAGTTGGCTTCAGAGCACCACCTGAGGAAGCATTTTTCAAATATAATTGGCGTAATTAAACAGCTGCATCTGAAGATTTTTCTGGGGAGACAAAGATCTTCTTGAAGCCACAGGAAGAACAAACATATCATAGAATTTTCAAAGACAATATTATAACACAAGCATATATAATTTCTGGGCAGGTCAAGTAAGGCCTCGTTTGGTTACACAAACAATTTCATCTTATCTCATCTCATTTAATCATTACAATTTTTTCAAACTACCACACGAAATACAATAAACAACTCAATTTTTTTAAATTCCAAAACAAAAATAATATTAAAAAATTATATTCTAATAATATTTTATTCAACTTTCATCTCATCTTAACTCATATCATTTGTGTAACCAAACAAGGCCTAAAAAAAACTCAGGACACTGATCCCTGTCATACCCTTAACAGGACAAAGGCAGCACTCTCTCTTCACATTAGGCGATTCGCATACTCTACAAACCCACGAAGTAAAATCCTTCACAGATTTTGCCCCATAGCACTCTTGGTGAACGGCTATTTGGCATCTGTACACCCAATAAAATTAAAAAGAAAAACATTTCAGCACTCAAGTGCATAAGTTGCAATCCAGTCTAATTAAGGAAAAATATTTGAAAAGACGCCTAAAAACATAATCGATGAAGGAACTACCTGTTGCAGATGATGATTTTGTTATCATCCCAATCTTCAACCCATCTACATACGGCACACCTTTCCGTTGTCCATTTTGCATGGACAGGCTCATATGTCTCTGTAGCAGGTAAAGTAAATAAAATAATTTCCCTTACCATTCAGAATTATCCACTAAAAGAGCTTATTGCCACAGACACAGCACCAACACAAAACAGAACAGCTTTCAACACGTAAATAACTCAGTACAGTGCATTTTACCTTTCAAAAAAGAGAATAACTGCTGCTTATCAAGCTTCAGAGGATCCATACCAAGTGTATTATGCTCTGAAATCTAAAGCATCACCAATGTCAGTAGGAAAATGTATAGGGGCCATACATATAATTCATGTCCTTACAAAATGAGTAAAATGAGAAAATACTAGTAAGGAAAGGGAAGTGATGCTTCAAGCTCTCCTAAATTTTCATTAACATATTGAAGCCATCACTGTTATGTATAACGAATCACATTGACAAAAAAAAAGAGTTCCAACTGAATCACATAATAGATTAACATCATGTCTTCAATCATATCCCGATTCAAAGACACAATCACATCAGACAATGGGCTGAAACAGATGCTGCATAGTAAATGGGAAGATGTTCTACTTGAGATAAATTATTAGTCCAAAAATAAATAATTTTTTTGTAGGTACTCAAAATAAGTAATTAAGAAAAGCTGAACAGAAAATTAGCAAGACAGCATATTTGCATTCATATATGGTTTCTGAAAGGTAATTGCAAAATCAGTGTTTATGCTTTGTAGGCGACAAGGCTTCCAATTTGGTTCAGGAACCCAAGAAACTCTAGCCAAGTGTAATGCATAAAATGTATACTTAACAGGAAAGTATTTAGAACCAAGCAATACATTCCAAAGTATTCAACCATGTGGAAAACAGATCTAGTCGCAATGCACACCACAAAATTGCATCAGGTAAATGCTTTGCATTCCCAACAGCCATTGAGAAGATGCTACCAAAACATTGAGACATCAAAATCTAAGATAAACATACCATCATACTTGGCCCCGTTTGGATTCAGAGACGAGTTGAGCTCAACTCATCTCAAACTCATCATTACATTTTTTCAAATTTCCATACAAATCTCAATACAACTTTTTCAAATCCCAATAAAGTTTTTTCAGGTTCTAATTCAACTTTTTCAAATCTCAAAACAATAATAATAATATTTTATTCAATTTTCAAAACTCATCTTAACTCATCTCATCTCAACTCCGAATCCAAACGGGACCTAAAATGAATTTGGATTGTTTTAAATAAGAAAGCTACTTTCATACGCTAGAATACTATTAAGAACTTAAAATATACGACATAGAAAAACCATATATGCTTTCAAAAAGAGAATAACCGATACAGACCCATTTTTCTAGTGGTAGCATTGTACCCTTCACTTTCACACTATACTTCCACTTTTTGGCTCTGCAACCTGTGTGTCGTTCCCATTCACTAGGTGTTTGCTTCTTTGACCCGCACAAACCACAGTTACATATTACTCTAAGACAAAAAAGAAAAAGAGCAGTTTAATGGAATTGTTCTTCAAAATAATTATTCAAATCACCTAAGATCTGCTCAGAACTTAACTAATCAATTAGAACTTCCAAATAACAAACTCCTAGTCAAATTCACAATAAGCATCACATTAGTAATTACATCTCAACAAAAATCCAGTGTGGATTGAACTGCTAACAGATTAACTAAAAGTAATACTCAGAGGTATGCAGAGGTCCCCACAAATGTGGTGTACAGAGACAAACAGCAAGGAGTACATATAAATAAAGATTGCATACAAAGGCGGAAAAGAAGGTATAAAAATGAGGTCCTAGCCAATGTGAAAATCCATGAATGCTATTCATAAAGTGTTCAAGGCTTACAAATGAAGTCTTCGAATATAAGTTCCTTCCATGCCATTGCATACCACTGTTACCTTCTCAGGCAAAACAGTTTCTCCCCTATTTTTAACAGAGCTGCTTCAAAAATGTGCAAAATTAGGCTTGAAATTGATTATAACCTCCAAAGACAGTCAATAAAGTCAAACATGCAAATGAAATGAACTTGATAAAAGATGAAACACAAAAAGTGCAGACACACTTCACTTTTGGCTGGCACCTTCCCAAAGTTGATAATTCATTGTTGGACTTTGCTTTGCAATCCGGGCAATAGTAGTCAATGCTCTCCAGATCCTTTAAACAATAACAAAACAGTGATCCTTCAACTTGTCACCAACTTCGATTAATAAACATACAAGAGGAACAGAGGTATGACATCAAAAATCAAATATGGTAAGCACCTTGAATAGTTCACTGGAAATATTGTCACACTCAGCATGCACCCAAACATTACAACCATCACAACACACCTGATCCAAAGAGTTAAGTTTCAACAATCTTTGAAACATTCAAATTTTGAGGACAAATAATAGACAGAAATCTGAATCTCACCCAATTCCCTCCATCTGAATGGTGCCAAATCTTCTTGCAAATACCACAATATTGTCTGGATTTTCGTAGCTATAAAAATTTAGACATTAACATCACTTGGAAAACAAGAAGCTACAATGAACTTCTCAGAGATATGGTTTGAGCACTTATAACACACCTTAGCACAATGTTTACACAAAAGCAGGGTCTTGCAAGTTGGACCCTTCATATTCTTCATATTCTTGCATGGTAGAAACAAACCACAGCCATCACAAGGTGTTGTATTCTTATAATACTCATCCTGCATACACAACTAAGTCACTGAATGAACCCTTTTACCAAACAGACCTGATTCTATTAGGCATTTCACGGCTAAAGAAACAACGTAACTTTTTGTATTGTGTAACAACAAAAACTTGGAAGCATAATGGGCGTCAAAAATCAGTTACTCAACTTCATAGCAACACAACAAAATTTTCAAAAAGAGCGAGTTTTATCGAAGGCAGTATTGTTAACTCTGTATATTGGAATTTCTGTATATTGGAATTTTGCACAGCTTGATCAAATCTCCACACACTTGTCCTGAAAGCGGCCTAATTGTTAATTTGGAAATATTATAGGCCTAACTTAATGGCAAGCATATACTCAGCCAGCGACATGTATAACTCTTTGGGCAAAAAAGAAAAGAATACAAAGTCATACAGATTAAAAGAACGGCATGTAAATTCTGCTCTGGATAAACTTGCCTGATTCTGGGAGTAGTATTGCTGGTCCAGATTAGAAGCAGTAGCCTCTTGGATTTCCTTGGGATTTTCTTCCGGAATTGCAATTTCCACAGCCCCAAGGTTTGAGTCCAGAATACCGTTTTCTGCCAACAATGCCTCCTCCAATGCCCTCTTAAAATCACTCAGCTTGCTCTTGTACAACTGGGTCTGCCCCTGATATCTGAACAAAGCAAAATTCTAGCACGTGCTCAGTTAAGCAACAGCAACTATTCGAAACGTCATCCCAAGACCGGTTAGCTACGTACCTGTCCATGAATTCCATGAAGGGAAATAACATTCCCTGCTTCACCCACGCATAATCCTGCCCATCAAAACTCTCTTAGAACCCAAAATAGACAAAAGTATCATCGCCAGATAGGAAGAGAGAGGACTTTGGACTTTACCCGTGTTCCATTCTTCGAATACCCAAAAAACATTACACATACAGCACCAGGAACGCAACAACTCAAGACCGTTTCTGGAGCTTGTGATATGGGGTCGATCACTACGGCCGGCCAAGTCGGGTATCTCCTCCCACACTTTGCCCAAACTATATCACCCAAAGCAAAGTCCTCGGGCTTATAAACCTCCTTCCTCTTCCCAGCATTCCCTTTCGCCAGCCGCTCAATTCTGTTAAAACTAAACCTAGATTTATAACTGCCACTTCTTGTCATCGCTGGAGAACTCAAACCAAAGCTTTTTGCCGTGGAGCTACTTGAGTTTAAATGCTTCCTACGATAAAAATTCTTATAAGCTACATAACCAACTTTTTCTTCCTCTTCCTTTTCAACATTTGGATAAAGCTTCGAGTTTTTTAACTTTGACTTGTCCTCCTCGCTCTTTCTAACAAATTTCGTATCTTTTAATTCCATCTCGTCCCCTTGTACGCTCGAATCCTTGTTATTGAATTTCGACTCCCCCGTCTTCCATACATCCACAACGGAGTCATACAACTTCGAAGGCAACATCTGGACCCGCCCTCGCGACGACTTTAACAGCGGCGGCCGAAATCGCTCCGAGCACTGTTGCACCCCTCCTTTTCTATTCAATTGTTTCGCGTTTTCTCCGCTCATATACGATCCTTCGCTTTCGCTCCAACAGGAATAACCAGAGTCGTTGCTGCAATCTTCAACCTCACCGCTACCAGCTGAGTGATACCCATTGGGTTTCCTTTTCTTGGAATTCACCGAACAAGAGCGGTCGTCGTCATCGTCTAACTCCCAACCGGAATCTTCAAGCTTGCACCGCTTCAGATTAGGCATTTCAAATTTCATAGTCCGTTTGATAATCATGTTCTCAACCATTCAAGTTGACGAATCCACACACCCAAGGCAAGCCCTAACTTCACATCGAATACCGAATTCAAAATCCAAAACAATGGGAATCGAATTCTGAAGACTCCGCGTATTATTACACCTCGATTATGTTTTTCGCATAGCGATGGCTCTCAGAAATACACCCCGTATGGATTTGAACATAAATCCTATACGTCAACGCGAAACCCTAAAAACACAGTGAAATGAAGAAAACAGATAGAATTCAAACTCTTCTGTAACTTCTTGAAACGCCGAGAAGAAATTGAAAGAACAATAAAGAAGTAAGATCTCAAAACCGATTAGTGAAGGCGCATGAATTATGTGAAGAAAAACCAGAGGGTTTTCCGAGAAACCAGTTGATATCGCAGAGAGAGGGAGGGAGGGAGGGACCTCGACGGTGTCCAGTATCGGTTCGTCTAAACGAATGCAATTCTACTATTTAGTTTTAATTATATTGGGGGAGGGATCGAATCAGCGAACCCATGATCACCGTTTAGAGACATGAGACTTGGCCATCAAGCCACGTGCTGTTGGTTACTATTTAGTGTTATATATATATATATATATATACAATATTAGAAATTTAGAAAGAAAGGAAAGTAGCGGTAGTGTTAAAAAAAATATACACAATCTCTTAAAACCGATTTGGATTTGCGTTGTGAGATTTAAAAAATACTTTTAAATAATTAAAAATATTTTTTTTTAAATATGACATATTTAATAATTTTAAAAAATATATTTTAAATGATTAAAAAAATTAAAAATCAATTTTTTCAAAAGATATCATATTTAAGTTTTTATCAATAAATTATTATAGATAATTATCTATTTTAAAAAATTATCATAACTAATTTTAAAAAGTATTTTAAACATATGAATTTTAAATAATAAATAAATTTGTAATAATAGAGTTTATTATATTAAATTATAAATTTTAAGTTAAAAATAATATTTTTTATCACAATTTTAAATATATATTTATTATTTATATAATTTTTATATATCATACTTTTTTTATTATTAAAAATTTAATATATAAATAATAAATAACAAATTTAATTTAAATATAACAAATTAAAAAATAATAATACGTGGAAATTGAAAAATTATGTAAAAGTATTCTAGTATACAGCGTAGATTTGGCTCCAAAGATCACGGAATCCGAGTTTGGGGGGCGCGAACTGAAATTTTGGCACGTTGGACAGAGTTTCTATGCTACCCTGAAGTTATGGAGGCGGAGCCTTCCGTGAACAATTCCTTTCTTTTTTTTCTTTTTGTTTTTTCTTTGGATTCATTCCATGAACAATTCTGGTTGTGCTTCTATTTATTAAGTAGGACTTTTTTTGCTTTGTAAATAATTGATTTGAGAATATTAACAGTAGGTTTAACATCGTGCGAACATTGTGGGATAAAAAATGTCTCACCCCGGCAAGCACTTTGGATCAAGCACAACGTTAATCACCCTTGCCCAGCACAGTGAATAAGCATGAGCCTCGATATATCGACTTGTATAGAGCGAAATGCCTGCCTCTAAACATGCACCATAAAAAGTAGCAACGCAGAAGCAAAAGTGTCACCAGCTCGAATATCTTAAAAAGGGAAAGTGTTATTGTGCTCACCTCCCGAGCATCTATTATAATTGTAGGGTTTGAATATTGAGTTAAATTGAGTTAAGTTGAATAAATAATTAAATAAATTTAAATGTATTTATGAAATATTGTCAAATTTATATGACGCTTAACTAGATATTGCCCCCTACGCACGCATCACTTGCAAAAAAAAGAGAAAAAAAAATCAAGAAATGCTTTTAATGCTCTTAACAGCTTCAAATGCTGAGAATGAGAGAGAGGGCGAATTTTTTTTTTTTTTAAAAATCATGATCGGAAATTAAAAAACTAACAAGTATCTTTGTCTTGTGGGACCCCCTACAATACTCTAAAATATTTTTTTGAATGAGTTAAATTTATGTATTTGAATGATGAAATAAATTTAAAGTAGAGTGTACTAAATACACTTTGACAACTAAACAGGGCATAAATATATTTGAATGTTAAGATGAGTTTGAATATATTTATTATAAGTTGAATAAGCTATAAGTCTCACATGTAATAAAGTATTGAATTGAAAAAAGGTTATGTGATCTCACTTGTAAAGAAGTTTTGAGTTGAGATGAGTTTAATAATTTAATAATTTAATGTTTAGACATTAGGCTCAGTTTAAAATCTGACTGAACTGAATTGATCCCAATTATATCTTTCAATTAAACAAGGCCTCAAAAGTGTTCATTACCTATGTGACCATGTGAGAACAAAAATACTTCCTAGTTTCCACATTGGCAAGTACCATCAAGACAAAATGCTCCTCGCTCCTACAAGCATTATGGAAGGCAAAATGTTCATGACCTCAATAAAATGGTCCATCTCTCAGTTGATATGGATGCACAGTATCGTCATGGTCCATCTCTAGATAGATTTGGAACCAAGGCACTATCACGGGTCTATCTATGAGTTGATATCAACCCATTGCACTATTATTACTCTGCTTTTCATTGTGCGTGACTCATATCTGTAAATGCAATTTGGATTGGCTAGGATTAGATGATTGGAGTTTAAATTTAAACATTAAATGAATGTAATTTTAAATAAGACTCTAAGGGTTATCCGATAGGATAGAGTTTGTTTTATGATATAATTATCTTGTAACTTTCAAATTCAAATATGAGATATTCAAGAGTTCTAGATAGACGTTCAAGTTTGGAGATCAGCTCATGAGATCAATACGCCACAAGGTAAGATTTAAATGAAGATATCGAATTAATTTAAACTCGAAGATATCCAGTTGAAAGTGAGTCCAAGATATTGACAAACTGTTAATAGTGTAACAAACTGTATAACTGGATAAAATCATTACCAAAATCCCAATACAACTCAATCACTGCATTGCTTATTTAATGATGGGTTTAGTTAAGGTTTTGGTAAACACATCAGAAACAACACTTCAGAAATATTTTCAAGTATTGTTGAGAGCTTAAAGCCAAGAGAGGACTCCAAGTATTCGCGTAGGATAAAAATCTCAAGAGGAAAATTTTCAAGATACGCATTTCGTAGAGATTGACTGCAAGCATACTCCAATGGGGAATTGAAGTGTTCACGTTTTAGCCATTAGAGGTTCCAAAATGAAAGTCAACGGATTAGAGATCGTCAGAGGTTCTAATAGCTACTGCGGTAGAAGGTAATGGGGTTGTTGAACTCAAGGTTTCAAGTTTCATGTAAATCTACACATGGATTTTGATGATAACAAATGAATTCAAAGAATATAGGAGTCTCAAACTCAAGTTGTCCACACAATAGAATCAAGCACATCAAGAAAGCAAGCATGAGCAAGAAGGGAACAAATTCACATTAAAATCATAGAGTAATTTTGTAAATCTCTTAAAAATTCGAAATTAGGATTAAGGCTCAAAATTAATATTTTATCATGAAGCATTAAAATACATTTTCCACATGTGCATGAATATTTTGAAGATTAAATTTGAAAATTTTGAAAGATGATTGATTGTCATATTTCACATGTGCATGACATGATTAAAGGTTTGAATTTTGAAAATTTTGAAAGATGATTGATTGTCATCTTTCACATGTGCATAACATGATTAAAGGTTTGAATTTTGAAAATATTAAGATGATTGATTGTCATCTTTCACATGTGCATGTTTTATTTGAATATTTTCAAAAGTGGTGGATACTTTTCTTGACTTATGCAAAAGGTAGATGTCTTTATTTGAAAATTTTGAAAAATAAAGTGTGCTCCTTTTGTCATATACAAAAAGTAAAAGATTATGTTTGAAATTTTTGAAAAATAAATTGTACTCCTTTTATCACATGCAAAAAGTAAAAAAATTATATTTGAAATTTTTGAAAAGTAAATGATGATATTTTCGACATGAGAATCTTTTCAAATTTGAAATTGAAAATTCATTTGCCTATAAATAGTTCACTTGAGTTTTGCAAAAAAAATAACAATAGCTTACACATCTATTGCTAAGTTTTGCATCATTCCTTCAAAGTTCTCATTCTTTTTTTTTCTATAGTTTTGAGTCTTAATTCTTATTCTTATTGAAAGAGATATAGGTTGCGATGTATTGTTTCTATCTCACTCATTGAGGAGTGTACTTTGATAGTCTACCTATTATCAACTCTTGTATTTGTAAGAGGGTGTGTATAACCCTTGGGTGTGTAGAAGGTATTCTACACGGGGAATAGTTAAATCACCAAGTGTGAGGTGATTGGAAGTGTAGAAGGTGTTCTACACGGGGAATAGTTAAATCACTAAGTGTGAGGTGATTGGAAGTATAGAGGGTGTTCTACACGGATTCTTTGGAGCGGTGCTGCTCAAATGTGTAATAGATTTCTATCTCCACCTAAAAGAGATTGAATAGTGGATTTAGGGATCCTTAAGGGGTAGTTTGAGGCGAGGACGTAGGCAGTGGGGCCGAACCTCGTTAACATACTGAGTTTGCTTCTCTCTTACCTTTACTCTTTATATTTATTACTGTTTCATATTTTGTTTATATTTTATATTATATATTTGATTTATAATTGTTAATTGTTAATTTTTTAATACAACTCAATTCACCCCCCTCTTGTGTTAGTTATCTGGGCAACAATTGGTATCAGAGCTAGAGTTCTGTTATAAGATTAACTATCTTTTGAGTTAAGATCTTATGGCTAACATTGCAGCTTCATTTGGTGAAGGTCAATCTAGCAGTCAGTCTCCACTCTTTTGCGGAGACAATTACTCATTCTGGAAAGTTAGAATGAGAATATTCCTTCAGGCTCAAGGTCGAGAAATCTGTAAATGCATTGTAAATGGACCTTATATTCCAACAAAAGTAGTTGATGGAGTAAAGGTCAAAAAGGAAGAAGAAGAGTTTGATCGTGAAGACGATAGACTTTATACTTTGAATTTAACTGCTATGAATTTATTATATAATGCTCTCAATGGTAATGAATTTAATAAAGTAATGACTTGTGCTACAGCAAAGGAAATTTGGGATAACTTAGAAATTACTTATGAAGGAACTTCTCAAGTCAAGGAATCAAAAATTTATATTCTTACTCATGAATATGAAATGTTTAAGATGAATGATGATGAATCTATTTCTAGTATGTACACTCGTTTTACTAACATCATAAACAGCTTGACAGCTCTTGGCAAAATTTATTTCAAAGTGGAGATAGTAAGAAGAATTCTCAACTCTCTACCAAAACGTTGGAAATCAAAAGTGACAGCGATTCTTGAAACTAGAGATTTCAAGAAGCTCAAAGTGAATGAACTCATCGGGTCCCTTATCACCCATTAGTACATGTTGAAAAGAGGAGAAGAAGAAGGAAAGTCAAAGAAGAGCTTGGCATTTAAAGCTGTTCCACATGAAAGTGATGAAGATGAGGAAAATGACGACAAAGATGAAGAAGTTACGATGATAACAAGAAGAATTCAGTGGCTCTTAAAGAAAAATAAAACTCCTCCAAGGAAATTCTTCAAAAAGTTTTCCAAAAAAGATTCAGGTAAAAATGACACTTTAATTTGTTATAAATGCAATAAACTTGGTTATATCAAGTCAGATTGTCCTCTGCTAAAGAAAGATCGAAACAAAGGGAAAAAAGCAATGAAAGTTACATGGGATGATGATTCAAGTAGTTCAGATAGTGAAGCAAGCAATGGAGAATCAGCAAATTTTTGTCTTATGACTAAAGATGACATTGAGGTAACAAATCTTGATAATATTGAAGATCTTTCATATGAAGAATTGTAAAATGTTTTAGAAAAGGTATATGAGGAATTTGAAAAATTGGGTATCAAGTATACTGTTTTGAAAAAGAAAAATTCTTCTTTAACAAACGAAATTGATATTTTAAGAAAAGAAAATATTGTTTTGAAATATGAAAATTTTGAGTTGAAGAAAAAGAAAACTGATTTAGAAAATATTATTGAAAACTTTACGAATGGAAAAAGAAATTTTGAAAAACTTATTGGTAGTCAAAGATGTGTTTTTGACAATGTAGGTTTGGGATATATGCCAAAACAAAAATACAAACCTTATAAAAACTTCTTTGATAATCCTTCTACATCAAAGTCCAATATTCAAAATTCTTTTCATAAAAATAATCTTGTTAAAAAAGGATACTATTATAATCACTCAATTTCTTCATATATGTCACATTCTATTTGCAATTTTTGTAATAGAAATTGTCATAATTATTTTGTTTGTCCTATTAGAAGAAAACATACAATGATTATTAGGGCCATATGGGTACCTAAACATCTTGTTTCTTCTAATACTAATAAATAAAGGACCCAAAGAACTTGGGTACCAAGAATTATTTTTAATTGTTTTTGTAGGTATGCATGAAGTATTCTATATGTAAAAATAAATGATTTTTTAGATAGTGGATGTTCAAAACACATGACAAAAGACAAGACTAAGTTCTTTGATCTTAGATTTAAAGAAGAAGGATACGTGACATTTGGAGACAACTTGAAAGGGAAGATCGTTGGAATAGGTAAAATATGTCGAGCAACCTCCAGGTTTTGAAAATCATATTTTTCCAAATCATGTTTTCAAACTCACAAAAGCACTATATGGACTCAAACAAGTTCCTAGAGCGTGGTACGAGAGACTCAGTAATTTTTTGATTGAAAAAGGCTTTTGAAGAAGAAAAATTGATACAACTCTTTTCATTAAATACGAAAATGATGATATTCTTTTGATTCAGATTTATGATGATGATATAGTATTTGGTGCTACTAATGAAAATATGTGTCAAGATTTTGCTAAGAATATGCAGGAAGAATTTGAAATGAGCATGATGGGAGAACTTAATTTCTTTCTCGGATTGCAAATCAAGTAATTTGAACATCAATAAGTCCAACCACTAAACTTGATAAAGATGAAAGCGGTAAGCCAGTTGACTCAAAAGTATATCGAGGTATGATTCGTAATTTGTTATATTTGATAACTAATAGACCTGATATTATGTTCAGTGTATGTTTATGTGCACGTTTTCAATCATTTCTAAAACAATCTCATTTGATTGCAGTCAAACAGATTTTTAGATATTTTGCCAGTACCATTGACTTAGAGTTATGGTATCCTAAACACACTTCTTTCGATCTTATTAGTTATTCAAATACAAATTATACTAGTTGCAAAGATGATCGAAAATTTTTTAGTAGAACATGTCATTTCTTAGATCATGCACTTGTTTCATGATTTAATAAAAAAAAAATTCTATTGCATTATCTATTACTGAAGCAGAGTATGTTGCTGTAGGCAATTGTTGTGCTTAAGTTTTTTACATGAAGTAACAATTTAAGGATTTTAAACTTATGGATAATCACATTCCAATCAAATGTGATAATACAAGTGCTATAAATTTTTCAAAGAATCCACTACAACATTCTTGGACCAAACATATTGAAATTAGATATAATCTTCTTAGAGATCATGTGCAGAAGGGCGATATTGTATTAGAATTCACTAGTACACATGATCAATTGGCAGAAATTTTCACAAAATCCCTACCAGAAGATAAACTATGCATGATTAGAAGAGAAATAGGAATTATGCATGCCATGAATATCTGCTAGATATTTTTATTCCATTATCTCAAATGACCAACAGAAACTTGAGACGTTTAGCCTCATCATTCAAATGCATTTGCTCCTCATAAATCATCATGCCATCCTTATCTAAAGGATTAGGCAATCGAAATGCAGAGGCAAGTAAGGATTTTAAGTTCTTATTCTGTTGTTTTAAGTCTATGATTTGTTTGTTAGACTCTTGAACAAGTCGTTGAAGAATATCGATCTTCTCATTAAACTTCTCTATCTTGCGGGTTTTAGACTGCAACCGAGCGGAAAAAGCAACAATGGAAGATAAATATCGAGTCCCGAGACCCACAAGCTCGTAAATGGCATCATGATCTGATTTATTAGCCAAATCAGTGTTTTACTGCTTCATGGCACTTACGACAGATGCAGAAATAGATTGATCACGAGAAGCACTGAAGGTGAATTGATGAGCCATTAAGATTTCGTAAAGTGAGAATGAAGATGAACTACAACAATGAAAAGAAGATTTGATGCAGATTAGATAAAGTTAAGGATTGCTTTTATAAAGATGGAAATAAGTATAAGACAAACTGTCATCTCTTCAAATCTTACTTAGTCAAGCTTACAAGATATGCCGGATGCATATTGTCAAAAGTTACCGAACTAAGCTAGCGAGATTAATTATAATTGTCCCTGTTTCTCTCGTGAAACGCTGCCATTATCTGCTGATGTTGACTCTGTGCTTGAACTCTTACTCGTTCCGATTCCTCTATTTGAAATTTCAAAACACGAGCTAATTCTGTTAAATCTTTATTTTCTTGCTTTAACCTCTTATTCTTTCTGCCTTTATTTGCAAGCTTTTGATGCAGAACAGATATTTGATTGTTAAGTCGATCAACCTCATTTGCCCTTGCTAGTAATCTCCGAGACATAGTCGTAACAGAGGCAGCATATTAAGCACTGAAAGTTCTTGATGCTGCAACAACCTCAGAATCAGTTCTATTTGAAAAATACATTTCTGCTTCTATCATGGTGTTGACAACCTCATGAGATAAAATGACTGGTTGAGACGGTTCCTGATTCAAATCTGGAAGATTATCAGACGAATTTTTTTCCGTCATTCTATCGTTTTGAATAAACAGAAACTAGATCAATGAATGGGGTGAAAATTTATTTGAGTATCCGACAGGTGAAAACGGTCTTTTAAACAACAACTTTCAAATCTCGATAATATTTAATTTTTCAACAATATCAAGCAGATTTAAATCTGCTTTCACACCGACTGCTAGAGCTAGGCCTCCAACCTTTGCAGGTTTTGTCAGACACGCGTGGCTCCGCACCGAATTGCCAGAGTTAGACTTCCAACATTTGCAGGTTTTGTCGGGCATGCATGGCTCCGCACCGCATTGCCAGAGCTAGGCCTGCAGCTTTTGCTGTCTTTGTCGGATACGAATAATTTTAATTATTCAATTTCAAATCTCTGGAACATCTAATTCGTCAATAACATCAACCGGATTTAAATCTTCTTCCGCACCGAGATGATAAAATTTGGTTTCAACGTTTGCAAGTTTTGTCGGACACGGGTGGTTCTAACTTCTACAGTCTCTACTAACGCATCATTTTATTTGTCTATTGGTTATTGTATGAATATATCTTATTGAGTTAATTATGATTCCTTTTTAATGATGCCAAAATGAAGAGAAGTCTTAGACTAGAACATTAACATTGTTTAAATTGCTAAACTTGTTATATATGCTTGGAATTATATTTATATTTTTACTTGAAAAACTAACACACATTCTCAGGGGGAGCTTAAGTATTCATACAGGTTTCAAGTTCTATCAAGTATTTGTCATCATAAAAAAATGGGAGATTGTTGAACTCAAGGTTTCAAGTTTCATGTAAATCTACACATGGATTTTGATGATAACAAATGAATTCAAAGAATAAAGGAGTCTCAAACTCAAGTTGTCCACACAATAGAATCAAGCACATCAAGGAAGCAAGCATGAGCAAGAAGGGAACAAATTCACATTAAAATCATAGAGTAATTTTGTAAATCTCTTAAAAATTCGAAATTAGGATTAAGGCTCAAAATTAATATTTTATCATGAAGCATTAAAATACATTTTCCACATGTGCATGAATATTTTGAAGATTAAATTTGAAAATTTTGAAAGATGATTGATTGTCATCTTTCACATGTGCATGACATGATTAAAGGTTTGAACTTTGAAAATTTTGAAAGATGATTGATTGTCATCTTTCACATGTGCATGACATGATTAAATGTTTGAATTTTGAAAATATTAAGATGATTGATTGTCATTTTTCACATGTGCATGTTTTATTTGAATATTTTCAAAAGTGGTGGATGTTTTTCTTGGCTTATGCAAAAGGTAGATGTCTTTATTTGAAAATTTTGAAAAGTAAAGTGTACTCCTTTTGTCATATGCAAAAAGTAAAAGATTATGTTTGAAATTTTTAAAAAGTAAAGTGTGCTCCTTTTGTCACATGTAAAAAGTAAAAAGATTATATTTGAAATTTTTGAAAAGTAAATGATGATATTTTTGACATGAGAATCTTTTCAAATTTGAAATTGAAAATTCATTTGCCTATAAATAGCTCACATGAGTTTTGCAAAAAAGATAACAAGAGCTTACACATCTATTGCTAAATTTTGCATCATTCCTTCAAAGCTCTCATTCTCTCTTTTCTAAAGTTTTGAGGCTTAATTCTTATTCTTGTTGAAAGAGATATAGGTTACGCTGTATTGTTTTTATCTCACTCATTGAGGAGTGTACTTTAATAGTCTACCTACTATCAACTCTTGTATTTGTAAGAGGGTGCGTATAACCCTTGGGTGTGTAGAAGGTGTTCTACACGGGGAATAGTTAAATCACCAAGTGTGAGGTGATTGGAAGTGTAGAAGGTGTTCTACACGGATTCTTTGGAGCGGTGCCGCTCAAAGGTATAATAGGTTTCTATCTCCACCTAAAAGAGATTGAATAGTGGATTTGGGGATTCTCAAGGGGTAGCTTGAGGCGAGGACGTAGGTAGTGGGGCCGAACCTCGTTAACATACTGAGTTTGCTTCTCTCTTACCTTTACTCTTTATATTTATTACTGTTTCATATTTTGTTTATATTTTATATTATATATTTGATTTATAATTGTTAATTGTTAATTTTTTAATACAACTCAATTCACCCCCCCTCTTGTGTTAGTTATCTGGGCAACAGGGATCATTCATCTTGTCAAATAAAAGTGTCTAATTGCAAAAATTTTGTAATCTGAAAACTTTACTTGTGATATCCCAATTTAATAAAATTGATTTTACTGGCTTTGGCTACCCCGGAGGATTTTACCATCGGAGAGTTTTTCATTGAATTTTCTTTTATAATCAAATATTGTGTTTATTTTGTTACATATTTCATGCAATTAACCGGTGTTAAGTGTGTTTATTAAGTCTAACATTCATAATCAGGAGTAACAAGGAAATTTCAATTGACATCAGAGCATAATTTACTCAGTCTTAAGTGTGATCCGTTCCCCTATTGACCATATCGGCACTATCATCACCACTGCAATTCACTGAGGATAATTATGCTTACTGAAAAGTGAGGATGAGAGCATTATTCAAGCCACAAGATGAGAAAATTTGCCAATCAATTGAGCAATGATAGACTAAGTCCAAGGATCTGTTGATTCCTGGATCCGAGATCAATCCAACAATTATAACTGTAATAGCAAGGGTCCCAATGTCATCTTTATGACAAATTCTCCTTGTGAATTTTCATATGTAAAATAATTAAGAAAACTTGGGTTATTTTAGAAACCACGCATGAAGGGATCAGAACGTTGAAAAATTCTAAATTACAAGTTTTAACCTCAAAATTTGAAGAAATTATAATGCTGGAAGATGGCATATTTGATTATTTTTATGCAAAAATTAATGATATTTTGAATTCTAAGTTCAATCTCGGAGAGAATGTGGAAAATTCACGAATTGTGAGAAAAATTCTAAGATATTTGCCTGAGAGATTTCGATCAAAAGCGACAGTCATAGAAGAAAACAAAGTTTTGGATGCAATTTGGGTTGAAGAATTAATAGGCTCTCTATAAATATATAAATTTTTTCTTCCATAATAGAATAAATGTAAGTTCATCGCACTCAAATCCATTAAGAAAAAAGTACGATAATTTTTCTGATTATGAGAGTGTCAATAATGAAGACTTAGCTCTTGTAGCAAGAAAATTCATGAAATTTATACTCAATAAAAAGAATCCTGGTAAGCAAAAGAAAGGTAAAAATTTCACTAAAAGAATGCGTCTAAAAAAATAAAGACAAAATTGAGTTTGAAGAAAAAATCAAATATCATGAATGCTCTGGTTTTAATCACATAAGAATTAAATGTCCAAACTTTAAAAAAAGTAAAGGAAAAAAATTGAATGTTACACTGAGTGATGATTCTGACTCTGAAAATTTAATTGCATCATTCGATAATGAAATTATTTTTTTTACTTTATCTGCATCTGTGATTGAATATGCTGACAATAGCAAAACTGACAGTGATGATAGTGATTTTGATATTGTTATAGTTGTTATTGATCATGAATTAAGCCTACAAAAAGTTTATGATGATTTAGAGAATTAGCATTGGATTTATCAAAAGACTCATTAAATACAAATTTGATGATTTTACCTAAAATAATTTCACGTTAGACTCATCAAACTCCATCATCTCAAACTTTGAGTTATAGTAATTTAGATTCATCATTCGTTTTTGAATGATTACTATTCACACACCAAACTAATTATTATTATTTTTTTCACTTTATTTTCCTTTTTTTTCTCTCATCACTTTATTAAAAAAATATTATTATATTATTATTTTGATGAATCAAATTATATATCTAATATGAAGTTATGAATGTGGAGGTGGTGATTTTTCATTAGATTTATACTTTTCATTAAATTTAAAAGAAAGTTTTGATAGATCAAATGTTAATGTTCTTATATGAAGAGGTTGTGAAAGTTGAAAAAAAAAAATAACTGTACAACAAGCTAACTATAGTGGAGAATGAGAAAAACAACCTGGTTGAAGCACTAAAACTGTCAAAAATAAAAGTGTCAAGACTAAGTATTCAGCAAGAAGTACTTGAGAAGGAGCTGACAACCTGTTAGGAAACAAAAAAAAAAAAGACAGCAATTTAAAACTCGATTAACTACTAAAGGTTTAAAGAAACAATTTTGATAGCACAGATTTGAGATACAAGGCTTCCAAATATCCTAATTTCAATGCATCCGCTATTTCCTTATTAAAAAATATCGCCTTTGTGAAAGGAAGTCAAGTCGAGGATTAAGAAAACTGTGAGCAAAGGCAAGTCAATCATGTTCCATCCTAGGTAAGCCCAAAAGTAAGTTCATTCCTACTTTCATTTTTGTGTAATAATTGGTCATACTAAGATAGGCTATTATATTCCAAGAAAAGAACAAAAAAAGGAAAAATGGTACGTATTTACTAATAAGGGTAAACGCCTAAAAATTAAGGTGGACAATTTGAGCAGCAAATAATTATCCTAAATAGAAAATTTGGTGAGTTAACTGAAGTTTGTCTTCCTAATAAAAGAAAACTTAGTTATAAAAACATAGATAAGACAAATGCTAAAATCAAATGGATTGTCAAAGAAAATACCTTATGTCTAGTGCCTTACACAACATTCAGAGTAATAGATTGTAGTATGTAATATTTGGATAGTGCATATTCTAGGCATATGTTAGGTGACAAAAGACTATTCAAGAAATTTGAGTCATCAAATGAAGGATCCGTAACCTTTGGTGATGGAAGCACAACAATCGTGGAAGGAAATAGAAATATTAACATTCATAGTTTACGTATTCTTCATAATGTTCTTTTTGTTAATAGCCTTAAAGCAAACTTGCTTAGTGTAAGTCAATTTTTCTATGCAGTTCTTGAAGGATGAATGTAATATCTATAATCATGCTAGAAAATGGATAATGAATAGCACTAGAACTGCTGATAACTGCTATAGAGCTTCACCCATGAACACTATGTGTTGTCACAGAATGTTACTAAATTGAACTGAACTATGGCACCACCGGCTTGGTCACACAATTGTAGTGATATACTAAAAATCTCTAAAAATGAAGTAGTACGTAAATTGCCAAAGTTGTTGAAAAATAAAAAAATAGTGTGTGGAGCTTATCAAGAAAGAAAGCAAATAAAAGCAAATCTGTGGACATTGACCTTAAGGCCACTCGAACTTCTACATATGGATATGATGAATCCTACTCAAACTGAGAGTCTCAACAAGAATAAGTACATTATGGTCATAATGGATGATTATTCAATATACACGTAGACTATCCTAATAAGAGACAACTCAAAAACCTTCGACCATACGAAAAAACTGTTCATACGCCTACAAACAAAGAAATATTCCTTTATCTGTCATATTCGTAGTGACCATGGTAAAAAGTTTGAGAATTCTAACTTTTTATTCTTTTTGTGATGAATATGTATTACATCAAGAGTTTTCAACCCCAATCACTTCTTGAGTATGGTATGAAAGGTTAATTAAAAATTTGCTTGAAAATAGTTTTATAAGAGATCAAGCTAACATGACCCTCTTCAAGAAAAACTGATAATCATCTTTTCATTGCTCAAATCTACGTCGATGATATTGTGTTCGAAGTTACTCTTGACAATCATGCTCATGATTTTGCAAAAAAAAAAATGAAAACTAAGTTTGAAATGAGCATGATTGATGAACTAAATTTCTTTCCTAGAATTCAAATCAAATCATCCAAATAATGAATTTTAATTTCACAATCTAAATATGCTAAAGATCTTGTTAAGAAATTTGGCATGGAATGGAAGAATCATACTTGTACCCCTATGAGTACATCTATTAAAATCAACTCAGGTTCTACAAATAAGAGTATTGATTCTATTTTGTATAGAAGCATAATAGAAAGTCTTCTTTACGTTACTACTAACATATCTGATATTGTTTTTAGTGTAGGTGTATGTGCAAATCCTTAAAAATACATCTCACAGCAGTAAAACGAATCTTAAAATATCTAAGCCATTGTTTGCTTATAAGGATGAGACTAAAATTCCAAACACATCTCAAATTCATATACAAAATATAATAAAAATATGAACTTTTTCAAATTCTCATACCACTTTTTCAAATCCTCATACAAAACTAATATTAAAAAAATATTTTACAAAAATATTTTTATTTATTTTTAATTTTTATCTCATCTTATCTTATTTCATTTATGAAAATAAACAAGACATAAAATGTTATGATTGATTACGGTGTATAGTATTCAAAAGATTTAAACTTGAGTTTGGTTAGCTATTCTAATGCTGACTAGGTTGGAAATATTGATGATAGAAAAGGTACCACGGGTGATTGTTTTTATGTCAGTGGCAATTTGGTAGCATGAATGAGTAAAAAACAAACTCTATCTTTATGTCCACTGTTGAGACCGAATACATTGCGGCTGTCAATTGTTGGACTCAACTTCTTTAGATGAAAAATATGTTGAAGGATTGTGGGTTTTCTCATGATACTATGACCATTTATTGTGATAACTCTAGTGCGATTAGTATCTCAATGAACCATGTGCAATACTCAAGAACCAAGCACATAGACACGAGGCACCATTTTAGTAGAGATTTAGGCCCTGTTTGTTTTTAGAAATGAGATGAGATAAATGTTATAAAAAAAATATATTGTTGTAAGCTATTTTTTTAATATTAGCTTTGTATGATAATTTGAAAAAATTGTAAAAGAATTTAAAAATTTTGAATTTTGAATTATATTTTGTATGAGAATTTGAAAAAGTGTAAATTTGAGTTTGAGATGTGTTTTGAATTTTTGATCTCATAAAAAAAAGGCTTTAGTTGAATCAAAGGTAGTGTCCTTAGAACACGTTGACATTGAACACCAATTATCTGATTTGTTCATGAAATCTTTACATGGTGTAAGGTTTTAATTTTTAAGAAAAGTCATTAGTGTGTGTGACATATCTTTATTTTTTTTGTTTGAACAAAAATGAGGAGTTTTGACTATTTTCAAATTTTGCTTGTTTCCTCACAGATTTAATGTTGATATCATTGTGTAAGGTACAAGCTTTATGAGTGTTTTAAATCTTTGAGTATTGTAACCCCACCAAACTGTGTTGATGGAAATGAGGTAGAATTTGTCTAATAAGCTTTTCACTTTTGTAGCACTAACTTTAAGGAATACCATGAAATAATTCTACTCTCTATACTCTTAAGGATTTTAATCTGACCTCTTTACAGTTTGATGACATTGTGAATATACTCATTAAATGCTCAAAGAAAAGGAGAGCATATGTCTTAAATTGACTAAAATTAGTTGAACTTAATGCTAAAAAAAACGGTCTCCTCTTGCAATGCATTAAGGTCAATCCTTATGAAAAAAGTCAAGTGTTCAAAATTTTTTGTGAAAAAAGACAAAACACATATACATGGGCCTATGTTCAAAAAGTCATTATAAAAAAAATCATTACTCAAATTATTGTGAAAAAAGAAGAGCAATACAAAACTGGACACAAAGAGTTAATAAAGTCTTGTACTTGGAGGGAGATTTTTTTTTTCCAAGTATCTAGGTCTAACATAAAGTTTGACTTTCAAAACAATATCAACCCTTTTTTGAGCAATAACAGGAAGTTATAAAAGAAATTGGGAGAAATAAATAAATAAAAGAAGAAAGAAAAGAAATAAATTTATGGAAATAATTTTTTCCTCACGCACTCACACACACAATATCGTTAGTTGGTCAACTATTAAGGTATAAGTGTTCTATTTTAAAAAACCACCAATAATGTATGCATCTTCTAAAAGTGTGGAGAAATGTGTGTATCACAAAGTTTGGATGAGAAATTATACCTAAAAAAAAAAACCAAGCTTTGCGGATGAGATATCATGTTTGTGAGAAAACATGTTAATTATTTTTAAACTCTTTTAATTATTTTATTCCGAAAGTTTATGAGAAAAAGAGTTCAACCAGGATTCCAAATTGTTTTCGAAAAATGTTTTGAAAAATCATTTTGGCATCCTCAAGTTAAGTTTTATAGACTGATATAGAACTCGAACTAGGACTATTTTGATTTCGTGTTGAACTCTAAAATGCGATTAGGATCTTGTGTTTTGAATGATTTATTTTTATGAAAATCATTTGTTTGGTTTAAATACGGCATGTAAAAAATATCTATCTTGTATTTTACTACTCAAAGTTACAATTTTCTCTTGTTAAACAAGTGTTTAGCTAGATTTACAATAACATCTACATCATTATCATTGTGCCGAACTATTTCTTTTCCTAATCATACTTTGTTTCTCATCTGATGAAATATAAATGTGCTGTTAAAAAGAAGAAGTTTGACAGGATGACACTATATAATAGCTCAGCTGAAACAATTAAATCTTGATGTGGACCATATTCGTAAGTGTGTAGCTGAACCTGATGAAGATTAGTCTAGAATGGCTAACTGCTGACATTCTACACAATCGGGAGAAAGATAAATGGTTGGGGAGGAGAACTTAAGACAAACTATCAGCAGGAGAAAGCAAGAGCGAAACCAAAGCAAAAACACCACCACCAACAAATGATAAATAACAATGTTTGACTATTTAATGGTTTGATACTTATATTTTTTGGTTGCATGTGGATGCGATACTGAATACTAATATGATTTTGAAGTATAAACATTTTGCATGAGATCTTTGTCGTAGTTTGTGTTTTTATTTTGTAGGAATTAAACACATTCATCTAAAATATATTTTTGTTATCAATCAGTCAAGAGAGAGATTGTAAATGTAATTCTGGATTGACTAGGATGAAATGATTTGGGTATAAATTTGAATATTGAATTAATGTAATTTTAAATAGGACTTTAAGTGTTATCTGATACGATATAGTTTGTTTTATAATATAATTATTATCTTATAACTTTCAAATTCAAAGATAAGAGATTCAAGAGTCTTAGATAGACGTTCAAGTCTAAGTGTTAACATGCTAATATGGACAATACAAAACAAATTTTGTTTTTGTAAGTGTAAAGTGGTGATGTTTGATTATGGAACTTGATCTAATGGTTTTGATGGTCCCACATGATGTTCTTAAGAGTTCTTATTTATGTTTTAGGAGTATATTTATAGAGAATATTAGTTTTAATAACTTATATGGTAAAAAAATCACCGATGATAATATGTTATAAAAGACATATACTATTTTTTGTGTCTCGAATGTGCTTTTACAGTAGTAGTATCGAGAACGAAAGTTCAAAAAATATTCTAAATTTATATCTTATCTTCTAGTAGCTAAGCAAAATAACGAGCTTTTATTGTCCTACTGGTTCAATATAATTCCTTGAAGTGAATGGTACTGAATTTATATCATTTTTATAAGCAAATGGTGCATCATTTCGAAAAGATCGGTGGCGTGGACTTAATAGGAAAAATTATAGAAGTGTTGGTTTCAGAAGCAACAACACTAAATGAGATAATAATAAAAATATTTTGTATACTGGAAGTAGTACAACTCAGATAGAGGTAAATGCCCTTAAAATAATTTTTCAAATAAAAGTGAATATGTGTGCTATAGATGTGGTATGACTCGACGTTAGTTACATACCTGTCGTACGGCTAGACACTTGGTTGATCTATATCAAACACCTATAAAAGGAAAAACAAAAAAATTTGAAATAAATCTTGTTGAACCATTAGATAATTCATTATATATAGATGAATGAAATATCACCCATTTTGATATTTTTGATTTCTTTGAGGATCCTGATGGAAAAAATTGATCATTTGATTGGAGATGCATGATAGATATATATGCTTAGCTGACAGTGCTACAATTTACACAGTTCTTAAGGTTAATAAATATTTTCAAAATCTAACACTAAGTAAAACTTATGTCCATATCATATCAGGTTCATCAAATCTCATTGAGAACTCCAAAAAAGCTTATGTTGTATTGTCTAATGACACCAAATTTTGTATTAATGATAGTTTATTTTCTTCACCATCTAGAAAAAATTTACTGAGTTTCAAATATATACGTCGTAATGATTATTATATTGAAACTATCAATGAATACAGTAAAGAATATCTCCTTATTACTAAAATAATTTCAGACCGGAAGCTCGTATTAGAAAAATTACCTGCTTTCTCTTCTGGATTGTATTATACAAGAATGAAAACAAGTGAATCATATATGGTAATGCACCAGAAATACATTGACTCCAAAGTATTTATGACATGGGATGATCGTCTTGGACATTTGAGATCAACAATGATGAGATGAATCATTGATAATTCGTATGGCATCCTTTAAAGATTCAAAAATTATTTTACCCAATGGATATATGTGCTCTGCTTATTTTCAAGATAAACTGATTACCAGACTATCTCTTTTAAAGTTGTTGAATCTCCATCATTTTTACAAAGGATTCAGTAGATATATGTAAGCCTATTCATTTATCAAGTAGACCATTGTGATATTTTATGGTTTTGATTGATGTATCAAGTTGATTATCACATGTTTGTCTGCTTTCCACTAGAAATATTGCATTTGCTAAACTTATTGCTCAAATAATCAAACCGCGATCACAATTTCTTGACCATCAAATTTAAACTATTCGATTAGATAATATAGACAGATTTTTGTCTCAAACTTTTAATAACTATTGTATGTCAATAAAAATAGATGTTGAAAATTATGTTGCCCATATACACACTCAAAACGATTTAGCTAAATATTTGATCAAAAGACTTTAGTTAATCGTTAGACCTTTACTTATGAAATCAAAACTACCTATTTCTATATAGGGACATGCTATACTTCATGCAATATCATTAATTTGAATTAGACCATTTGCATATTATAAATATTCTCCTTTACAGCTTGCATTTGATCAACAATCATATATTTTTCATTTTCGTACTTTTAGATGTGTTGTGTATGTTTCAATTGTACATCTACAACGTATAAAGATGGGCCCTCAACGTAAACTTGTGATATATGTTGATTTTGATTATCCATCTATTATTAGATGCATTGAGTCTCTTACAAGATATATCTTTAAAACATGTTTTGGTGATTGACATTTTGACGAATCCACTTTTCCATTACTTAGTCACGAAAAGTCGGTGCCTGAAGCACGACAATAAATTATTTGAGATAATAAAACTCTATCTCAATTTGATCCTCTTACAAATGAATGTAAACTAAAAATTTAGAAAATTTGTCTTGGTCTGCAGCTCGAGCATATGCCAAATGAAATTTTTATTTATTAATCAATGTATATAGAAAAAGTCCTGAAACACTTTTATATAGATAATACTCATCTTATAAATACTCTAATGATTGTTTGATCACTTGATGTGTGAAAATACCAATTTGGTTATTGTGAAGACGATGAATAAATTATTCGTCCTGAAGAACCATATCTCATTACAATTGGAGTTTTGATATATCTTACAAATTGTACTCGGCCTGATATTACATTTTTAGTTAATCTACTTGCAAAATATAGTTATGCACAAACTCGAAAACAATGAAATGATATTAAACATATCATTCGTTACCTTCGATATACAATTGATATGAGATTATTTTATCAATATGAATCAAGTCCACAGTTGGTTGGATACACAGATGTATGTTATCTTTCAGATCCACACAGAGGTAGATCTTAAACTGGATATATATTTATTTATGCAGATACTGTCATATCATGGAGATCTATCAAGCAAACATTATTTGCCACATCTTTAAATCACTTAGAGAACATTGCAATTTATGAAACAAATCGAGAGTGTATTTATCTGAGATAAATGATTCATCATATCCAATAAAAATATGGTCTTCCTATGATCAATGATAGTCCAACAATTTTATATAAAAATAATACTGCTTGTATCACTCAAATTAGATGAGGATATATAAAATGTGATAGAATCAAATACATTTCATCTAAATTCTTTTATACTCACGAATTTCGGGAGAAATGTGAAATTGATGTCAAGCAAATACGATCAAGTCATAATTTGACAAATTTATTCACGAAAACATTACCAACTGCGACATTCAAGAAAAATGTGCAGAATATTGGAATGTGAATACTTAAAGATATATCATCATGCATTTTTAGGGGGAGTAAATATCTTGAAAACTTGTGCTGATTTCACTTTTTTTCCTTCGCTAAGATTTTGTCCCATTGAATTTTTCTTGGTAAGGTTTTAATGAGACAATCCTAAAAAGCATTTAGCAGCATACATGAATATTGTACTTTTTTTTCTTTGCTATTAATTTTTATTCACACAAGATTTTTCCTTAGTAAAGATTTTAACGAGATATATTCTTTATAAATGGTCATTCAAGAAAGAGTGTTGTATAAAAAGTCAGAAATGGGAGATGCATGCCCCCTCTCTCCTTATTTCACTCGCATTGTCCCCCTCTCCTGCATTATTGTGAATGTCCGCCACCGCACTTAAATCCTTTATATATAAGAGGAGTTTTAAGATCATTTAGTAAGAAAAAGAAGGACTAGAGAGAAACAAGAGAAAAAACTTCAGTTTTTGAGTAATAAGAGTTCTAAATATTTTCTTTTATAAATTTTCTTGCAATAATAGTTTCCTTTTAGTTTTATAACATCAATAACTTTTTAAAAATTTCAAAAAAAAAAATATGCACATGTCAAAAATGACATTCAATCATTTTAAAATTTTTAAAATTCAAAATTTTAATGATGTCATGTATATGTGAAAAATATAATTTTCAAAAATAAAATTTTTAATGATATCATGCACATGTAAAAATTATAATTTTCAAAATTAAAACTTTTAATGATGTCATGCATATGTGAAAATACAATTTAATGCTTTGTGAGAAAATATTAATTTTGAATCTTAATTCAATTTTAAATTTGATCAAGAAATGAATAAAATTACTCCAAGAAATTTATCTTGTAGACTTGTTCCTTTTTTTGCTCTTTAATTTGTTGATATGCTTGTCTCCACTAAGTAGACAAATTGAGCTTATGACTTTGATACATTTTTTATCAACAAAATTTATAAGTAGATATATAATTATATGAATTTGAAACCTTCAGATCAAAAAATTGTATAAGTCAAATGGTGATTTTGGACAGTCTTTTGCAATCCATTAGCGCGCAAAAATTAGTCAAGATAACCTCAATATCTTTTATTAATTAGTGTGAATTTATATTTTAATTCTTTTATTAAATTTTCAGTATTAATTTATGATTACATTTTTGCTACACTTGCATAGTGGACTAATTTTGGAAATAAAGTTCTAACTCTTTAAAGATTTACAGTTTGCATACTAAGTTAATGTAATAATGCAATTAATTGTGAAAGAAATTTGAGTACATTTGAGTTTATTAATTTGAAGAAGAGAAATAGATTAGAGGTAAAAAAAAATTTAAAACAATATTTTTAACTATTTAAAAATATGTAACATTTTCATTTACATGTGGCTTTTATTTTAGCAAAAACATAATGATTAGTATATAATGTAAATTAATTATAATTTACATTTGATGACTTAATATTAATAGTCTAATACTATGTTACTATTATTAATATACTTCAAATTTATATATAAATTAAAATACTAAATAATTACATGTGAAATAATGATATAGTAATACTACTATTATTAGTAAAGTATACTAATACTCTCACTATTAATAATATATTTATAAAAAATTAAACATATTATAGCAAATACAAATATATAACTATTTTAATCACTATAAATAATATTAATATATGTACTATTAGTCTAATAGACTAATTTACAATAAAAAAATTAGATCGAAATCGGTAAAATCAATATTGGGAGTAATCGGTTCGTAATCGATTTTAAAAAATGAAAAACCAATAATATCGGTTTGGTTTTAGATTTTATCCAAAATCGATTTGAACCGGACTGGTTACACCCCTACCAAGAGTTCTCTTTTACCCAACCCCCTCTCTCATTAATCTCTCTCTCTCAAGCCTATCACCAATCCTCTCTCTCTCTCATTAATCTTAATTTTAATTGATTTGATTTTGATTTTGATTTTTTTTCAAATTTTCTACAAGCAAGGGATTGAGAATCCAAAGTGGGTTTTTGTGTTTTTATATTTAATTGATGAACCCAATTTGCCACATCAGATATGTGGTGTTGAATTTATAAATCTACTAGTGAAAAGATTGACTCATATATCTTTATACCTCATTCGGCTATCCCTTTCCAAAATCAAACTCTCTCGAGTCCGCACGGGTTCCATGGTTTCTCAATACCTTACACCGCCGTCGTCAGCCCCCAAGCTCGCCACCGGCCACCATCAGCTTCTCTCACCCTGGCAACCATACCCCAGTCCGGCTATCCCCTTCCAAAATCACTCATTCGGCTATCCTCTTTCGAAACTGAATTCTCTCGAGTCCACACGGGCTCCCCATGGTTTCTCCATAGCTTACGCCGCCGTCGTCAGCACTTGAGATCGTCGCCGGCCACCATCAACTTCTCTCACCCTGGCGACCATATCCCAGCCACCACAACCCCTCACGATATCCCACTTCTTTCTTACGCGAGCCCTTCCCGAAATGGATTTTCCCATAAACTCTCCACCGTCGTGCGACTCATACCGCCACCGTACAACAACCCAGTAGCCACTAAAGACCTCCCCCAACCTTCTTGCACCTCCCGCTTCGCACACGAAGCCACTAGCTCCTCCACTCTTCCCTCACGCACGGACCAATCTCCCATGAGCACGGGTTCCTCACCTTTGCCACCGTATGCTGCCACCCACGGCCTCCAACCACCACCAATAGCACCTCCTCTCACCGGCGACCTCCCCCTCCCCCCTATATAGGTTTCTTTTTTTGGTTTTCATGTTTAATTCTTTTGCTTTTTTTCATTTTACTGGAATTTTTAATTTTTTTTTTCTTCAGTGATAACAAAGAGGGTATCCAATTACTACACCTGGTTTAACACGTAACACCCAATTTGTTGGGGAGAAAATGGAGATGACAACTCCAATGATAACAAAGAGGGTATGCTGTTTTGTATGCATTATATGTCAATAGTTATTTAATTCGCAGGTTTTAAAATTTTTACTCATTCTTGTGTGTTCTAAATTCATTTGTGATGCCTATTGTGCCTTTTTGAATAAAGTCAATGTTATCACATACCCCTAGGGCTTGAGCTATCTAATATGTTTATATTTTTGTTTATTTATATTTTTGTTTGACATTATTGCAGACCCTTTGAATATTTAGTCTATTGGCATAAATTTGTTTTTATTTTTTGTTGCTTGTTGCTTAGTTTGGGTTTTTTATATTTTCACAAAGAAGTTCTTGAGGGGATAATTCATGTTTAGTTTGATGCTTTTTGAGAGGATAATTCAGTAGTACAGGGGATATAGAGAAATGAAAACTCATTTGTATTAACAAATTAAGCATCCTTATTTCTTTATTTCATTTGATGCTTAGTTTGGGTTTTAATTCATGCTTAAAACCAATGTGCAAATTTGATTCAATACTTAGTTTGATGACCAAGTCATTTAAAGCCATATTAAAATAACATATGGGTTTTAAAGCTTGAATAAATAGGTTTTAACAAATGAGTTTTTAATTTATGCTTATTTGTTGCAATTTGGTTGTTCGAAAAGTAATCTTTTAAGAGATCCGAATTGAAATTTTTGCTTCTATTTTTTTTTTTGGGTGGGGGTTGGTAGAGAAATGAAAACTCATTTGTATTAACAAATTAAGCATCCTTATTTCTTTATTTCATTTGATGCTTAGTTTGGGTTTTAATTCATGCTTAAAACCCATATACAAATTTGATTCAGTGCTTAGTTTGATGACCAAGTCATTTAAAGTCATATTAAAATAACATATGGGTTTTAAGCTTGAATAAATAGGTTTTAACAAATGAGTTTTTAATTTATGCTTATTTGTCACGATGTGGCTCATCGAAAGTGATCTTTTAGGAGATCTGGATTAAAATTCTTGCTTCTACTTTTTTTTTTCATTTCTTCTTTTGTTGGTTAGATCTCCTTACCATTATAAAGAATATGTTCTTTAGAAAAATAAGACAACTACTACTTTTATCAACTTGATGGGTATCGACAACTTTAGTATTGTTAAGTATCTCACATTATTGGAAGCATTCAAAATGGTAAGTATCAACAACTTTAGTATTCCTCATTCTCAAAAAAATTATAAATTCTATATTTGTATTCCTCATTCTCATTCCAATTAGTCCAACCATTCAAAATGCTCAAAAATAGAAATCCAAATAATTTCATTCAACAAGCAAGGCTAACAAGACTAAAGCATGAACTATAAAAATCCCACAATAACATTAAAAGAGGTAAAAATCTGGTTAGGCAATGGAATTTTCTTTATATTTTATATTCTATTCTATTGATGTTTATATTTCTGTTTGGCATTGTTATAGACCCTCTGAATATTTAGTCTATTGGCATATATATATATATATTTTTTAGTTTTTGTTGCTTATGAAATTACTACTTTCATATTTCTAACATTGACTTATCAAAAAAAATATTTCTAACATTGTTCTCGAATGCTTACAATCTGTTTACTTCTTTCGATTGATTATAATTATAAGAATTTCCCAGTTTTATGTTTTAGTTAGAAATTATATTGTTTGGTTTTTTTTAAGCCATGAATGTCTCTTTGCTTTGTCTAAGAGAAGTTGTATAGTACAAAAAGCTCAATTGTTAGTAGACCTTTTTTTAATTGTTGCATCTGGTATTTTTTTTTTAATATGATCTGATACTCTTGCTAATGTATTAACTAGAAGATCAAGATAAGTGGCAAATGTCTTTTATCATGCCCTCAAAGTATGGTGCCAACTTGCTAGTGCCTAAAGATCCATCTGTGGGGATCCATTGTTTGAACTTGACATCTTGTGCCCTTGAGGGGACTTTAAAGTAGTTCAAGACTATAGAGAATCTTGAGATCGTAGATATCAGAGTCCAGGTTTTTTTTTTAACTCTCATTTCTAAATCTTTGATTGCTGATAGTTAAGGTTTATTTATGTTTGAGAAGTGTCTAAGCTCACTTATTTTGTTTACTTTCTTTTTAGATATATGCAGTTTCAATCACTATTCGTATACTGACAAGTGTACTAATAATTTGAATTATGAGAGTTACAATGTAATTTAGCAAGCTCATCATAGATTCTAATACATTTGCCAATTATTCTCAATCTGGCAGTTTGGCTTCCTGTTTATTGCTTTGATATGAAAGTTCTACTTCGCACCATTCATGGTTCTAATAATTGACATCCTAAATGAAGGTAAGACATGTTTTAAGCAAATGTGAACATGTCTCTTCATAAAATATACCATTGCTAACTTAGCGGGATCATGAGTCTGATTTTAATAAAATCATTTTACTCTCTCTAGGTACAATAATGACAATATCAAAGGATTGGATAAAACCATCTCCATAACTTGACAGCTAGAAGCTGAGATAACTTTTTGCAGCTGGCATCGTGCTTGGAGGTTACTTGGCACTAATGACAGTGATATTCTTTTGGGCTTTTGAAAGATACCAAAATTTTCTCGATAATTATATATGCTTTCTTGCTCTTATTATTGAATAAACTTTAATTCTTGTCTCCACCCATAATTATTGCATGTGAAAAAAAAGAAACTAAAAATAAAGCAAAAACATTGCCACACTTCATCTTTTTTTGCTGATTTTATCTCCTTTATTTGGTTGATATGGTAAATGGTGAAGAGTTGTGAATTTTATCCATCAACCGTACCATAATTTCACAAAGCCAAAAGTGTTCCAAGAACTCTATTTATTTCATGTCTTTTCCTTCTTTATTTTTCTTTTTTAATATTTGTAATATTTTATTTAGTTGAAAATTCAACTTCCTCTCGCTGTGTCTCGCATTATTTAAGACTCAATGGATAGAAGTGAGACAATGGAATAATAGAGTCTAATCAATTATCATGATTTATTTACCATTTTTTTAAAATACAAGACAGATTTGGCGCGAGTCATTAAGTGGCAACGACAGGGAAATGATGGTAGCTTTATACATGCAAGTTAGTATTATAAGCCAGGCCCTTATTTTTGTCAAAAGGTCTTGCAGCTGGTCCTTTATTGAACGACCTGGGCTTCTCTTGCTCACTGGTTTTGTAATTGTTTGATACAGTCTCAGATTGTTATAGTGGTGCTGAAGGTTGACATGCATTGCGATGCCTGTGCACAAGAAATCAAGAAATGCATATTGAAAATGAAAGGTATGAGATTATTTTCCATCTTTACGGCTCATGCAATTTTGGCTTTTACTTAAGTGAGTATCTATAAATGATTTTGATGGCAGCTAACAGTTTTGGCCATATTTTTAATTTTTTTTTTTAGATTTGAATCTCTTAAAAGAAGATAGATGCATTCTTGAAAAGATTCTTTTACCATTCTGGTCAATATAGTTCGGAAGAGCATTTCCTAGGATTGCACAATAAGCCGAAAGGGAAGGAGGTAATATGAATTATTTATGAAATTAAGATATAGAGGATACCATCTTCAAGTCCGCTTTAGCAGCGGAGATTGTATATAAATAGGTGCAAGCCTTCTAATAATAGCTTTCCAAACTTTAGTTGGATTGTCTTTATACTGGGCAGCGAGATTCAAAAAGTAGGCTAGAATATGAGAAGAAAAACTTTTGGGCAGCTACTGCATGTTATGAATCCATCCACGTCTACCTTCTACTTCAATTTGTATTAGAAATATGCATATTGGAAAATGATATCCATGTTTTCTTATTAAATCCAACTGCAATGCTTAGAAAAATCTATATGGGGATGTAGAAACTTGCATATTAGAAACCAATACATCATTAATGTCTATATAACAAAAGATAATCTGAATTTCTGTAGGACTTGCATTACAATAGATAAAGGTGGGGGGCTTGGGGTGGATTAAATTTTTAAATATAATGCTCTAGGTTTTTATCTTTTTTTTTTCTCTGTTCTTATTCTTGAGATCTTGGTATTTACAAAAGTTTTCTAGATCCCATTTTCTTTAATGAAACTGGTGTGTATCTTGACTTTAGATGCTCCAATCAGATTAAAATATCTAAGTCATCTTGTGAAATACAAAACCATGATAATCCAATTCACTTAATTTCTTCATATTCTTTTATTTCCCACTTGAAAATTGTTTATTCTGGAAAGTGTTCTATGTTATTCAATTGTATAAACTGAAATGTGTATAAATGTCATGATTTTTGCTATTTAGATTTTAATTCCTATAAACTATTATTAACTAACAACAACTAAAAGTAATTGTAAAGCTTCTAAAACTTTTGATGCACTTGAATGAAAACTTCCAACAATCCGATATTCAATTAATATCTCAAGTGGTACTGTTAAAAAAAAAAATCCTGAGTGGTGTTGCTTTGTGAGATGCAGATTTCTATTTCGAAGTTGATGATGATGTACATGTAAATATAGGTAAAAATGCGACATATTAACCGTCACCCTTATTGCTGTGTACATGTGGATGTTTATTTATTTTTTAATGTGCATAGAGGCATTTAGTTTTATTTTTTTCCTTATTAATCGTTTGAGAAAAAAGAAACATGTTCATGTAGTTTTGCAAGAGTTTGTTGAGTAGAAGCATGTAAAATATTGGTTGACAGAGTCTGATTTATGTGAAATTTGATACGTATTACCTTCAGGGTTTGAGTTAAATTACGTTCTTTAACTATTATTTTACTCGTTTTATTGAATCTTTTCCTTCTGTGGCTCCTCTTCTATTTTCAGTTTCTATTTTCTGCATGCTCATGTACTGAGTTGAGATTATAACTATAAATTCAATTATAATATCTATCATCATTACTCTTGTAGTTTCATTGATATCGATAACTTTTATTTATCAGTACTTTATTAATCATTCCATTTGCAGTCTGTTGGGTTTATAGGTGCTCCCTCTTTCTTTCATGCTGTCCTATGGTTTATTTCTTTCGGCTTATATCTTGTGGTTCATCATTACTATGGTTGGAGGATAAACATAAAAGGAAAAGAATCGCACCATACACAAAGAATTTGTCTTAATTCTGCTTATAGTATTCACCTGTCCTGTAGCGCAATATGCTAAAGTTCAAACGTTTTCGACTATTGTTATTATTTTTGTGATTGGAGGTTTTACTTCTTTTTCTTTTGCATTATCCCATTTTCTTGCTGATACTTTATTAAAGTTCTTTCTTTACATTATGGATAGAACTAGAGTTTATTTCAAACTTGCATATAAGAACATATTTATGTCCGTTTCTGTTTGGCAGGATGACAAGTTTGACAAATTCATTTCTTTCGTAGCTCTTGCTAATGGTGTCTGGCCCTTTTATCATACAGGATTGGATGCATCCTTATTTCTCTTAGCATGATGAATTTCATGGTAAAATTTTGTGAACTTTGAACTATGTTGTAAACCAGTTAGACAACACTATAAAGAATCTTCAGAATATCACACAATATCTATCCCTAGTGAAAAATATTAGTGTAGCCTTGGTTCCTTTTTTCTGATGTCATGGATGATATTGACAAATCAAATTTGGAATTTAGTACTATAGCAGATACAATGGCAGTAAAAGCTTTCTATTAATTTATATAGCATAAGCTCCCAGCTTGTAAACCAGTACTAAAATACTAACACCAAGTTGGGTAACTTCTCAAATACTACTATTTGCTTAGTTTAATTGATCTGATTTAGGTGGTTTTTTTGGTGCAACGAATTTGGATTGTAGTTTGGTTTCTGTTCATATTTTTATGTAATTGTTACTTATCTACAATTTTTTTGAAAAAAACAGGCAGTTCTATTTTTTTTTTAAGTTTGAAATGTTTAAGTTTATGCTTTTATGTTTTTTTCTAAATTTGTCACTTCAACTTATTTGTCTTGTGATTACATGATGGAAGTTTAAAAGCAAAATTTATTTTGGTTGAAAGCAAGGTATACTTTATAAATGTAATCTATTTTAGTTGAAAACAAGGTATATTGAATGAAGACTTAATTTTTTTTTTTAAATCTAGAGCTAGGGTTCAGTTGGAAAAAATTGTGTTTCTGACTTTGTGTGCCAGGAGACAAGGTTTGGCATGTGAGTATACATGTAATTTTGTGTATAAATTAAAAAAAAATTTATGAAATAAGTTTTTTTTCTTTGAAGAAGAATTTATGGTAAGTTTCAAGAAAAAATTATTCTGTCAAAATAAAAAACAATGCCTTAAAAAGTAGTTCTTGCTATTCTTATAAAATAAGTAGTGCTAGCCATATTTACTACCATGATTTTATAGTAGGTTTATTTTTCTAGCTTTCAATGATGGGCTTTGTTTGAAAGTTTTGGACTTTATTTTTTACAAGGCTTTGAGAGATACATACCCACCAAATTGCTTATAGAAAACAGAAGTACCTGGAAACATTAAGAGCTCATGGGAATGAGACAGCTTTTTTAAAATTGTTCATGCTATTTTAAATTTGAAATGAATATTTGATGTAGGTTATGCTCTTTTTGAGTACAAATGCTCTTATCTTCTAATAGTTTCATAGTTTTTGAATGATATGTTGAAATGGTCAATGGGTTTTACTTTTGGATGGTAAATTTTGTCTCTTATGAATTTGGTAGTCTTGTGGATAATGAATTTGTACTTTTTTCTTTTCTTTGGTGAACTGTTCTCATTTAAAGTTGCATTTTGTCTCTGGTAAGTACATATAAAACATGGTTTCTTCTAAACTACCATGCGGTATATGACTTTTGTTTGGGTGATGGGTAGGTTTAATAGGTATAGCACATAAAGTTGCAAATTGATTATGTTCATAATTGTTCATTCATCGTCCCTTGTCAAAGGAGTAAGATTATATGCCCTTAGCATCATTATAAACTGAAGCTTTTTCTCAACTTCATGTAATGAGAAAAAAACAGAGACTCTTATGAGAAACAATCGTTTGTCTTCTAAATTGAAATACTCAAATATGTATTGAAAAAAAGAATACTCGCATACATCATAATTATATATGTTTTCATACTTACAAAAAAAAAATGCATGTTTTCATGTAGGATTGCATTTAGCTGTTCGTATCTTTACTTTTTAGGTTTATATATAAATATGCAAGGCTTATGCAAAAATTAGAGATGGTGTTGAATTTTTCATTATATAGTCATCACTTTAATATTTATAATTTCTGCTTCATTGTCACTTATTTTATTATTTATAAGCTTCATAATGCTTGGAATATCTATCTAAATTGGTTTTTCTTGATTTGGTTTTTTATTTTTTTCTCTTTTTGTATTTGAAACATTTGGTCAGCAAATCTCACAACTCAATTGGAAAAAAGCTTAATCGATTCTCTTAATTGTATGTGATTCGTGAAATAATTGATAATATTTTTATGCTTGTTGGTAGTTCATGTCTAATTTTTATTCTTCATTCTTTTCAGTTTGGTTGAGTTTGCTAATTCGGTAGGATTTTTTTATTCTACTTCCAATAGCCTAAGGTAACCACTATTTTGATGATTGGTTTTGGTCTGTTGGAATGTATACTTGGATTCATTTAAAGAGTCTAACTTGAGACTGTAATATGATCTTTCTACTTTATGTAATTTAGGTTATGTAATATAATCTAGGCCCAAAGTAACCACTATTTTGATGATTGGTTTTGGCTTGTTGGAACGTATACTTGAATTCTTTTAAGGAGTCTAATTTGGGCTGTAATATGATCTTTTTACTTTATGTAATTTAAGTTATTATTATTTGTTGGCCACATTCTTTATCAGCAGGTCTAATCTAATAATGCTTAATAGTTAAAAAATTGCAATTAATTTTACTGATATTTTTCAGGTGTTGTTATTGTATTTAGTAGATATTACAAAAAAAAAAGAGTTATGTTTCATGTATTTTTTATTTTTTTAACTTTTTTTTAATTCATAATATTGGCGAAATTTGCTATATTTTATTTTTTCAAGGTAATGGTTTACTAGATAAGAGTTTATTTTGAAGTGGAGTTTTCTAAGGATTTGGACAACCATCATTTCTACCTTTTGATTTTATGTGTATATTCTTTAATTATCATGAGCTTTTCTTATCCACCATCATTTCTATTTATAGTTTGTTTAAATTTATTATTGATTGAATTAATAATTTATAACTTGAATGAAATTTATTATTTTTATTTATTTTAAGTTTTTTTTTATACTAAATTATATATATTTAATTTATTTTATAGTAGTACAATATAACGTATCTCTCACGTTGTGCACTCCTAATATGTATATATAAAAGTATAAGACAGACATGAGAAATGCCTCACCACCTGCCTCGTCACTCGTATTTGGCAAACATGAATCTACCCTGCCACGCAGCGAAAGAGTAGATTAGGGTAGAGTAGCAGAATGCATGATCTTGACGTCCACTCCTAACTCATGTAATGAATTATAGAAAAAATTTACACAAAAAATTGTAATAAATTGTAGAAAAATGATAAATTCACAACATATTTTATATAATATATATTATAAAATAAAGATAATTTTTATAAAATAATATTAATTTTATAAGATAATTTATAAAATATTCATATTTTATAAGATGTATTGTATAAAATATTGTGTAAAATATTGTGTGCTACCCATCAAAACATTTCATTTCGCGCTCCCAAAAGTCCTATTCGGCTGTCTTTCTACTTTGGAGCCAAACCTTTTTTTTATTTTTTTCAGTGAAGAGCCAAAAACTACGTTATTCGTCGACTCCTACGTCCGAACCTCCTCTTTCCTTTTTTGGAATAAAAAATAATAATATAGGATCTTATTTAAATTTAATGATAAAATAAAATAAATTTATTTTTTAATATTATTTTTATTTTAAAATTTAAAAAATTAATTAAAAAAATAAAAAAATTGAGTTAAGATTTAAAAAAATTATATTAAAATTTATATTTTATATAAAAATATAATAATAAATTTTAGATAAATTAAATTAAACTAGATTATATGTATTTTTATTTTTATTTTTTATTTTTGCTTGTTCGTTGTATGGCATGACATTGTTTAGACGGGCCATTTCTGGGCGCCTTTCAAGCTTCTTCTTTCTGTCATATCGAACTGGTTTCTCGAAATTTTATTGGTTTTTCTTCACATGATTCATACTCTCTCTCACCAACCGATTTGAGTTCTTTCGTCTTGATTTTTTTTTTAATTTTTTTCTCGGCGCTTTAAGAAGTTTCATGAAAGTTTGAATTGTATCTGCCTTCTTCCCTCTCACTGCCCGATTAGGGTTCTGCTCGAAATATAGGGTTTATATTTAAATTCATGTGGGGACTGTACTTCTGAGAGCCATTACTAATTCAAAAAATAAAATCGCGGAGCAAATAATACGTGGAGATTCCGAATTCGGCTGTTGTTTCGGATAATGGTTTTGGTGTTTGATGTGAAGTTAGGGTTTGGTTTCATAGTTTGAATTCGCCGACTCGAACGGTTGGGAGGATGATTATCAAACGAACCATGAAACCCGAAATGCCGAATTTGAAGCGGTGCAAGCTCGAAGATTCCGATTGGGAAGAAGAAGACGATGACCGTGCGTGCTCCGTTAACCCCAAGAGAAGGAAACGCAATGGGTATCACTCAGTCGGTAGTGCTGAGGTTAAAGTCTTCAGCAATGGTTCAGGTTATATATGGCGGAGAGAAAGCGAGGGATCGAATTGGGGCGGAGAGTTCGAGTTGAACTCGAAGCAATTGAATGGAAAAGGAGATATTCAACAGTGCTCGGCTCAATTTCGGCCGCCGCTGTTAAAATCGTCGCGAGGGCGGGTGCAGATGTTGCCTTCGAAGTTCTATGACTCCGTTGTTGACGTATGGAAGACCGGGGAGTCGAAATTTAATAGCAAGGATTCGAGCTTGGAAGGAGACGAAATGGAAGTAAAAGATACAGAATTTATTAAAAGGAGCGAGGAGGATAAGTCTAGGTTCAAGAACTTGAAGCTTTATGCAAACTCTGAGAAGGAACAGGAAGGAAAAGTTGGTTATGTGGGTTATAAGAATTTCTATCGTAGGAGGTATTTGAATTCTAGTAGCTCCACGGCAAAGAGTTTTGGTTTGAATTCTCCAGCGTTGACAAGAAGTGACGTTTCTATACCCAAATATAGTTTTACAGGAATTCAGCGACTGGCGAAAGGGAATGCTGGGAAGAGGAGAGAAGTTTATAAGCCCGAGGACTTTGCCTTGGGAGATATAGTTTGGGCGAAGTGTGGGAGGAGATACCCAACTTGGCCGGCGGTAGTGATCGATCCCATATCGCAAGCTCCAGAAACGGTCTTGAGTTGCTGTGTTCCTGGTGCTATATGTGTAATGTTTTTCGGGTATTCAAAGAATGGGACACAACGGGTAAAGTCCTCTCTCTTTCTATCTGGTAACGATATTTTCGTCTACTTTGGGTTCTAAGAGAATTGTGGTGGGCAGGATTATGCGTGGGTGAAGCAGGGAATGTTATTTCCCTTCGGGGAATTCATGGATAGGTATGTAGCTAACTTGCCTTTTAATGATGTTTCGAGTAGTAGACTTTGGTTAATTAAGCTCAAGCTAAACTTTTACTTTGTTCAGATATAAGGAGCAGACACAGTTGTACAAGAGCAAGCGGTGTGATTTTCAGAGGGCATTGGAGGAGGCACTGTTGGCCGAAAACGGTATTCTGGACACAAACCTTGCGGCTGGGGAAATAGCAAATTCGGAAGCAAATCTTAAGGAAATGCAAGAGGCTACTGACTCAAATCTGGACCAGCAATGTTCTGGGAATCAGGCAAGTTTCCTCAGAGCAGATTTTCTTGCTCTTCTTCTGATCTGCATGGCTTCGTATTTTTTAATTTAATTTTTAATTGGAGTTGAACTGCATGGCTGGCTGAGTCTAGGCTTCTTAGCCACTTGAGTGTTTTTTGGTTGCAATTGAGATTCCGTAAGTATTTGAAAGTGATAATGTGGCCTTTTCGGTTCTTCGTGTGTGGAAATACGAGACTACTGTGCAAGATATTGTTCTACAGAGCTAGCAATATTGCCTTGCTAGCTAGAACTTGATTTTATGAAAGTTGTAGTGTCTGTTGGGAAGTTATGCAACAGATTTATATCCTTTAATCCAATTGTGGTTCCAAGTTTTTATTATTCTTTATTACAAAATTTTTTGAGTTGCTATGTCAACGGAGATATGCTTAATGCCTATTCTTATGATCCATAAAAGTTTTTGTTTACCGATAAAAAAATGGAGAAATGCTTAGTACCCTATCTAAACAACAATGAAATGCTTAATAGAATCTGGTCTGTTCTGTAAAAGGGTCTATTCAGTGACTTGTTGTGTATGCAGGATGAACACTGTAAGGATCCAATACCATGTGATGGCTGTGGTTTGTTTCTGGCATCCAAAACCATGAAGAAAATGAAGGGTCCAACCTGTGAGACCCTGCTTTTGTGTAAACATTGTGCTAAGGTTTGTTATTAATGCTAGAACCATATCTCAGAGAACATCATTGTAGCTTCTTGTTTTCTAGGTGATGTGAATGTCTACATTTTTACAGCTACGAAAATCTAGACAATATTGTGGCATTTGCAAGAAGATTTGGCACCATTCAGATGGAGGGAATTGGGTGAGATTCTTAGCAAAACAGGACTGGGTTTATTATTTGTCCTTAAAAAATTAATGTTTGAGAGATTGATAGACTTAAATCTTTGGATCAGGTTTGTTGTGATGGTTGTAATGTTTGGGTGCATGCGGAGTGCGACAATATTTCCAGTGAACTATTCAAGGTGCTAACCATATTTGATTTTTTATTTTATATCTCCGTTCCTTTGGTATGTTTATCCACCCAAGCTAGTGAGGAATTGAAGGATTACTGATTTGCTTATGGTTTAAAGGATCTGGAGCACATTGACTACTATTGCCCGGATTGTAAAGAGAAGTCCAACTCTGAATTATCAGCTACAGGAAAATGCCAGCAGACGGTGAAGTATGTCTGCACTATCCATGTTCTATCTTTTCTCCAGTTCATTTATGGGGAAATTTCATATTTGACTTTATTGACTGTCTTTGGAGGTTTAATCAATATGCCTAATGTTGCACAATTTTTGAAGCAGTTCTGTAGAGAATAGTGGACAAACTGTAATGCCCGAGGTCGTAACTGTGGTGTGCAATGGCATAGAAGGAACATATATTAGAAGCCTTCATTTGTAAGCCTTGAATTCCTTATAAAGAGATTATGTAGATTGGAATGGTTTTCCAAATTGGCCAGGACCACTTTTTTCGAAAGCATTTGTTCCAATCTCTGCATGCCTTCAAGCATTAATTTTAGTCATCATATGTTAATTGTTCATTCCATGCTGGATTTTTATCGAAATTTGATTACTAATGTGAGATTTGTAGTGAAATCTGAATCGGCATTCTCTTTATCTTTATCTAGAATTCTTTTTGTTTTAGAGAACAATTCCATTCAACTGCTTTGTTTCCTTTTTGTCTTAGAGTAATGTGTAAATGTGGTTTGTGCGGGTCGAAGAAGCAAACGCCCAGTGAGTGGGAACGGCACACAGGTTGCAGAGCCAAAAAGTGGAAGTATAGTGTGAAAGTGAAGGATACAATGCTGCCACTGGAAAAATGGGTCTGTATCAATTACTATTGTTTGAAATATGAAATTGTTTTTCCAGTTTTCTATGTTTTAAGTTCTTGTGAGTATTCTATTGTATGAAAGTAGCTTTCTTGTTCAAGATAATTCAAATTCATTTAAAGGGTGATGGCCTTTTTGTCTTAGATTTTGATGTTTTAGGTAGTATCTTCTCAATGGCTGATAGAAAAGCAAAGTGTTTACCTGGTTCAATTTGTAGTTTGTGTTGGATGAATTGATCTTTTTACCTTCTAGTTTATTTTTATTTTTTTATTTTATTTTATAGGAAATACTTCATTTCATTCCAATTAAAACGAGGTTACAGCTGTGACCTAATAAATTCAGGAAAAATTCAAATTATAAGTCAAACTACTTAACTGTTTGAGGCTCTCTCATACACAAATTACTTGGTGACGAATATCGTCTAAACCTCTATAATCTCTCAATTGATAAACCTTCAGAAATTTATATCTCAGTTTGTCTGAGAGTATAATACTTTGCAAATAGAGAAATACTAACTTCCACCATCATCCTCCAAAGGAGGAGAGGGAAGCAAATACTACCATCTTCAAATAGAGGAGTGAGACAACTAAAGGAAAGTCATTTCCTTCTTATTTAATATAACACAAACTATAAACATGAACAAATATGAAACAAAAACAAAAATCAAAACACAAAACACTAAAACGGAAGAGCAAAGTGCGGTTGTAGTGGCCTGTGTTCTACATGTGCCACGCTAGAATTGTCCGGCCAAGTGATCTTGAAGCCACTGAAGCTGTATAATCCAAAAATGCCGCGCGTGGTGGCAACATATGGCTCTGTGTGAAGGGGCATAAAATCCACGTGTGCAAGGTCACCCGCGTGTATGCAGCACGCACTGCTCTGTTAGGTGGATTCTTAGGCTGACTGGTAGATTGACATCGGACGAAATTCCCGGTGGGGCACGTGGCCGGCATTGATCATCAGAGATCACCGAATTTCACTTCTCTTGAGTTGGAACGAAAAATGTCAGAAATATAAAAACACAACCCGCCCCACAATCCTGTGAAGGAAGGAGGGAGGAGGGAGGGGGGAGCGAGGGAGGAAGAGAGGGGGGAGCCGAGGCTCCCCCCTCCTGCGGCAGATAGTGGCTTTGGCCACTTTGGGGAAAAATGTCTTCCGAAATCGCCGGAGAAGAAAAACGTATATAGTTCTGACCAAAGGAAGATATTTCTAATTTTATTTTTTGCCTTCTATTTAAATACTCTGGAAAGGATGACTTTTTGTGCTTTGGTTCTAAGTACTTTCTTTTTATGTTTGTATTTAATTTGTCTGCAATTTGTTAGATTTTCTTGGTTTCCTGAACCAAATTGGGACATGTCAAAAGAAACTTAGTTTCTGTTTTTGCCTATATAAAAAAATGACAATTTCAAAATTACCTTGGAGAAACCAAATAGGACTGTAAGTATGCTATCATGCTATGTTTTTTGAAAGCTCTACTTAATTATTTATTTTCACAAGTAGTCTTCAATTATCTCAAATAGAACCTTTTCCTATTGATTAAGCAGTATGTATCTGGTTAATGCCAGGTTGTGCTGATAGTGAACTTTTTATAGTGACTTTGAATTGACATATGATCCAAGACATGATGTGAATCTATTAACTGAAGGAGTTCATCTTAATTTAGTAGATGTAGATTTGTGATACTCTAGCATAATTGTGATGCCTTCAATATCTTTATGAAAATGGTTTCAGTACTATTTCCTACTAACAGTGGAGATGCTTTCAGATTTCAGAGTATAATGCACATGGTACGGATCCTCTGAAGTTTGATAAGCAGCAATTACTCACTTTTTTGCAAGGTAAAATATTTACTTCAATGAGCTCTTACTTGTTGAAGAGTGTTCTGTTGTCATGTGTATTGTTTGTGTTGGTGCTATGTCTGTGCCATTAAGCTCTTTCAGTGGATAATCTGAATGGGAAGGAAATGCTTGTTTTGATTGCTACAGAGAAGTATGAGCCTGCTCATGCAAAATGGACTACGGAAAGGTGTGCGGTATGTAGATGGGTTGAAGATTGGGATGATAACAAAATCATTATCTGCAACAGGTATTTCTGTAACTAATTATGCTTTTATGCAGTCTTTTTGTTTTTATGTGCTTACATCAAAATATTTTGAAGACCGTATTGCATCTTATGCATTTGAGTGCTGAAATTTTTTCTTTTACTTTCTTTTTGGCGTACAGATGCCAAATAGCTGTCCACCAAGAATGCTATGGGACAAAATCTGTTCAGGATTTTACTTCATGGGTTTGTAGAGTATGTGAATCACCTGATGTCAAGAGAGAGTGTTGCCTTTGTCCTGTAGAAGGTACGCCATTGGGATCAGTGTCTTGAACCTTTTTGAGTCGCCTATCAATAATTTATATATAATCATATTATAATGCCTCTACTATTTTTATTTTAAAATAATATCCTCTATGAAAATGCAAGGATATGTATTTCTTCCTGTGGTGTCCAGTGAATCTTTTTTCTTTTTTTGATAATTAAGAGTAAATTTATTGATAGGAATGAAATAGGTATAGCTCATGTACACATGAAGTATACAAAAGAACACTTAAATACATTCTAAGAGTGAGTGGTAGAATATGGGAGTATTCGGTCCGGTCCAATTGCTCTTGGAGGAGGATTTCGACTGGACCGATTCTTTCAGTCCACCAAAAGTCCAGACCGGACTGGTCTGGTCGGTCTTATTAGGCTGTTTCGGTTCGGGTCCCCCTTTTTTTTTCAAGTTTTTGACAAAAACTTACATAAAATAAGAAAAATATTAAGTGGTGATTTAGGCCTTGTTTGGTTACATAGATGTGATGAGATGATATGAAAAATATGTAAATAGTAGTGAGATAGTTTTTGAATAATAGTGAATGGTTTGGTTAAGATGTTTTATGGGATTTTGGAAAAGTAGAGAAAAAATTGAATAAAATATTATAAAATTAAAATATTGAAAAAGCTATTTTTGGTTTGGGATATGAAAAAGTTTTTTTTTTTTTGGTGTGTGTGTGTGTGTGTGTTTTGTTTGGAAGTTTTGAGAAAGTTGTAATGATTATATGAAGAATTTGAAAATTTGAAATTGAAAAGTGTGTATTTGAATGATGTTTGGATGTTGAGATGAGATGGATGAGATGGGATGAGATGGGTTGAGACTAGGGGTGTATAGGAACTGTGTAAACCGGTTGCGAACCGATCAGACCAGTTGTCGGAGCACGAAACCGGCAAGGAATCAATCAGCGGGCAGCAAGAATTGTTAAAACTGATATTGGCCGGTTTGGCGCTAGCTTGATGTCAGCTAGACACAAATGTTGAAACAAAGCAAATGTAGAAACAAACAATTTATTAGGTGTAAATTAGGTATAAGTAGGTGTACATATTTCAATGATAGCATGTTAGGCGCCACTAATTATGGCAACAATCATGTACAATTATTCTATATAAATAGAAGAAAATCCTACAGAAATGGTATTCAGACCATTTTGACATGGTATCAGAGCCCCTCTGATTTTTGAATCACTCGGTGCGTTCTTAATAGCAATTCTTAGAAGATTTTTTTTGTATTCCCGTGATTTGAGATTCTCTGTAGCTTGAAGGCTGCCGACGTAGCCTCATCTTCTTCTTTTCGGCATTTCTTTGGTCGTACTGGTCTCGGAACAGAGGACTCCTCATTTCGGTGAGGTCTGTGCAGTTTCGTGATTCTGTAGTTTGAAGGCTGCCGACGCAATTTTATCTGGTTCCATTCAGTGTTGCTGTTGTTGTGTGAGTCTCAGAATAGTGGGTTGGCATCATCGGCAACTTCTGGCGTTATCAGCAACTTCTGCAGACGCCGACGTAAATCGAACATGCAATCGGCTACTCCTAGCGTGGTTCTCGGAAACCCCAACGTCGCGTGGTCCTGTAATAGAAGACGCCGACGACGAAAACTTGGTACTAGATTGTTCTCGGACGCCTCAGCTATTCCACTTGGTAATATTTCGGCAGTATACGAAAACTTGATTATTTTATCCTATTTTAGCTTATTTTTAGTTAATCTAATTTGTCTTTAAGTCTATTAATATATATATATATATAAAATTAAAAAAAAATCTTTTTTTGATACTATTTTATCTTGAATTTCATTGCAATGGATTCCGCACCTGTATGTTCCAAGTTTACGGGAAATAATTACTCTACGTGGGTCTTTCAATTTGAACTATTTCTGAAAGGAAAAGACCTTTGGGGTCATATTGATGGCATGGATGACGCGCCATCATCTACTTCTGACAAATCTATCTCGGAGCTTCTCCTTCATGGGCTGTGCTGGATGCACGGATCATGTCTTGGCTTCTTAGTTCAATGGAATCACATATTGTTACAAACTTACGACCTCATCGCTCTGTTCAATTTATGTGGAATTATCTAAAGACGGTTTATCATCAAGAGAATAGTGCTCGTCACTTTCAGTTAGAGCATGCAATTGCCACATTTTAACATGGTAGTCTTTCGATCCAAGACTATTATTCAGCATTTCTAACACTTTGGAACAAATATTCTGAATTGATTACGATAGATGTTCCTATCAATACACTTTCCACTATTCAACATCTTCATGAGACTAGTCGACGTGATCAGTTTCTAATGAAATTACGTTCTGAATTTGAGTCTATTCGTTACTCTCTGCTGAATCGATCTCCAGTTCCTTCTCTAGATATTTGTTTTGGAGAATTATTTTATGAGGAACGTCTTAATACTCAAGCTGTTTTAGAGCATTCTCATGACAACTCAAGGTCAGCAACTATGACTTATGTTGCCCAAGGACGAGAGCCGTCTAGAGATTCTAAAAACTTGCAATGCTATTGCTGCAAGGCATATGTCTATATTGCTACAAATTGTCCCAAGAAATACTGCTCCTACTGCAAGAAAAATGGTCATATTATCAAAGAATGTCGTATTCGTCCTCAGAACTGCCAAGTTCAAGCATTTCAAACTTCTGTTCATAATTCTTCAGCAGTGACATCTGCAGGACATGGCTCTTATCTAGGTACCACTTCTACTTCTACCACAAATTACTGCACACCCGAAATGGTGTAGCAGATGCTCGTTTCGGCATTGTTAGCAATGGGGTTTACAGGTAACAATTCTGCTAAACTCTGGTATGTAGACTCAGGGGCCTCTAATCACATGACTAATAATTCCACCGCTTTGTCATGTTCGGCCCTATGCTGGTCAATCTGCTATTCAGACTGCCAATGGTAGTTCTTTGCCAATAACCGCTGTCGGAAATGCCTCCTTTAAGTTCACTGATGTGTTTATTGCTCCTCAGCTTTCCACCAATATTATTTTTGTTGGCCAATTAGTTGATAACAATTATGCTGTTAATTTTTCTAGTGATGGTTGTGTTGTGCAGAACCAGGTCACGGGAGAGCTGATCGTGAAGGGACCTAAAGTGGGGTGCTTGTTTCCACTATTTTTACCTGTTCCAAAATTTTTTCCAGTTTCTCCTATTAAGTCTTTTGTTTGTAATAAAACTTCAGATCTTACTCTGATGTGGCATCGTCGTTTAGGCCATCCCAATACTCAAGTCTTATCTTATGTCTTAAATTCTGGTTTACCTAATAATAATAAAGATCGTTATTCCTTATTTCTTGAGTGTCCTTCTTGTAAACTTGGTAAAAGCAAAACTCTTCCCTTCCCTTTGCATGCTAGTAAAGCATCTCATTGCTTTGATCTGATACATAGTGATGTTTGGGGACCTTCCCCAGTTAGTTCACATGAAAAATTTAGATACTATGTGACTTTCATTGATGATCATAGTAGATTTACTTGGGTTTACTTCTTTCATTCTAAATCTGAGGTCTTTCGTACTTTTACTGAGTTTTTAGCGTATGTTGACAATCAATTTTCTACTTCTATTAAAACATTACGCACAGATGCCGGTGGTGAATATTTATCTACTGAGTTTCAAACATTCTTGAATTCTAATGGAATTATTCATCAACGTTCATGTCTTTCTACTCCTCAACAGAATGGAATAGCCGAACGGAAAAATCGTCATCTCCTAGATATGGTACGTACTCTTTTGTTAGAATCTTCTATTCCATCTATGTTTTGGGTAGAGGCTCTAAAAACTGCTATTTACTTGATTAATCGTTTACCTTCTTAAGTCCTATATATGGAGTCTCCATATTTTCGCTTATTTGCTAAGAAACCTTATTATGATAATCTTAAAACCTTTGATTGTGTATGTTTTGTTCACTTACCTCCTCATGAGCGACATAAATTATCTGCTCAATCTGTCCGATGTGCTTTCTTGGGATATAATGTGTGTCAGAAGGGATTTATTTGTTATGATCCAACATTACATCGTATACGTATTTCTAAGAATGTTATTTTCTTTGAAAATCAACATTTCTTTCCTGTATCCTGTGTCCTGTGTCCCATCCCCTTCTACTGTGGTTTTTCCCTTCTTTGAGCAGCAGTCCTCAGATCTTCCTCCTGTCAGTTCGCGTTCTAAACTAGGTATTGTGTGTACACGATGTCCTCGCCTACAGTCTCTTCCGGTGGTTCACTCGATATCTGATCCTACCACACTCCAGATTCAGTCAGTTGAAGCATCTCCAACATCTTTGGTACGTCGTTCTTCTCGAGCGTCTGTACCTCCTGATAGATATGGATTTCCCTCCTCCAGCTGTGGTGATTATATTTCAGCTCTTACTGCTACACTGTCCAATTTGATATTCCCACATGCTATTCACACGCTACCAAGTATGATTGTTGGCAACAAGCTATGCAGGAAGAAATTGCTGCTCTAGAGGCCAATCACATTTGGGACATTGAGTCATGTCATCCTACTATTGTTCCTTTTGCAAATGAGTTTATTCTATTAAGGTCCGCTCTGATGGAAGTTAGGACCGTTACAAAGCTCGGCTTGTGGCACTTGGGAATAATCAAGAATATGGTGTCAATTATGAAGAAACATTTGCCCTTGTGGCTAAGATGACTATCGTTCGTACTATTTTAGCTCTTGCTGCTTCTTAAGATTGGTTACTTCATCAGATGGATGTCAAGAATGCTTTTCTTCATGGGGATCTAAAAGAGTGTATTTATATGAAACCACCCCCGGGGTAGTTCTCCTCTCCGACTTCACAAGTGTGTAAGCTTCGTCGCTCTCTTTATGGTCTCAAACAAGCTCCGAGAGCTTGGTTTGAGAAATTTTGAACCACTTTATTAGAATTTTCCTTCAAACAGAGCAAACATGACACTTTATTATTTTTTCGGCAAACCAACATGGGTCTTGTTGTTCAATTGGTTTATGTTGATGATATTGTAATCACTTGTTCCGATTATACTTTACTTGGTCAACTTAAGACTTATCTCTCCGAGTCCTTTCATATGAAAGATCTTGGGTCTCTCACATATTTTCTTGGTCTTGAGGTGCATTGAAGTTCCTCCGGCTTCACTTAATCAACATAAGTATGCGTGAGACTTGGTGGGTACAGTTGGACTACAGGAAGCTACCTCTGTTGATACTCCCATGGATTTAAATGTCCAACTTTGCAAAGAGGAGGGTGACTTACTTTCGGATCCCAGCTTATATAGGAAATTGGTGGGAAGCCTGGTCTATCTCACTATTACTAGACCTGACATTTCTTTTGCTGTACAACAAGTCAGTCAGTTTCTTCAGACTCCTCGTCATCTTCATTTGGTCTTTGTCCGTAGAATTATACGATATGTTCAGGGAACTTCTTCTCGTGGCTTATTTTTTTCCTGCAGGAAATTCTCCTAGCCTTGCTGCTTATAGTGATGTTGATTGGGCTGGTTGTGCTGATACACGTCGCTCCATCATTGGTTGGTGCGTGTTCATAGGTGATGCGTTGATATCTTGAAAAAGTAAGAAGTAAGACAGAGTTTCTAAGTCTTCTACGGAATCTGAGTATAGGGCAATGTCCCTTGCTTGTTCTGAGATCATTTGGCTTCGAGGATTACTTACTGAATTAAATTTCTCTCAGAACCATCCTACACCTTTACATGCCGATAATACAAGTGCTATTCAGATCACGGCCAAACTTGTCTATCATGAGCGCACTAAACATATTGAAGTTGATTGTCACTTTATCCGCGAGGCCTTTGAAGCCCGTGTCATCACTCTTCCACATGTTTCTACTGAACTACAAATTGCTGATATTTTCACCAAGGCTCTTACTTGTCATCGACATTGTTTTTTAAAAAGCAAATTGATGCTCATTGATCAACCCGCATCAATTTAAGGGGGGATGTCGGCTAGACGCAATTGTTGAAACAGAGCAAATGTTGAAACAAACAATTTATTAGGTGTAAATTAGGTATAAGTAGGTGTACATATTTTAATGATAGAATGTTAGGCGCCATTAATTATGGCAACAATCATGTACAATTATTCTATATAAATAGTAGAAAATCCTACAGAAATAGTATTCAGACCATTTTGACACTTGATTCCTTGAAGTGAAATGGCATCATTTTGCTCCTTGGAAGTTAAAAAAAAATCATTTGGAATGGTGCAGCGCCGTTTCAAAATGGATTAATAAACCCACCACCTTGTCTTCTTCTTCTTCTTCCGCAGTGCGTCATTTTGTCGCTTGCAACTTGCTTCTATTCTCTCATGGCAGACGACACATCATCCCTTCTTCGTCATAGAGACGCTGAAGGTAGACTGAAGAACCGAACTGCAATTCGGTTTTCTCTCCCCCAATTAGCTGGTTCTAAGCTCTTATGGCAGACATCGGTGGGGTCTCGGTTTGGCACCGAAATCAACGCCAAAACCCATCGGTTTTCAACTCTAGTTCAGACCATCTGTAAAACAAACAGGCCTTAATTTAAGTTGTCTCACTAAGTATATACTTAACTAATTAAAAATTTGAATTGGGTATATTAAATTAATAATGTTATTAGTATGTGTATTATCAATAATTAATAGTTAATATCTTGTCTTAAAATTCTTAAACTTTAATATTTAATATAATCAAAGCATAAATATTAGGTTAGAAGACAATCACATAATTACTTATAATTAGTTAGAAGAAAATTGATATGTCCTATCAAAAAATAATTAGTTACAAGAAAATTATATAATTACTTGCTTTCAATTTATATGACTACTTAAAAAATTATAAAATATCATAGAAAAAATTATTTAAAAATTTACAAATTAAATTTGGTCGGTCCTGTCTATGGTGAAATAACCCCAACCCGAGATTGGACTGAATTTCCTTACTTTCTTGGACCGCTACGGACTGGTTCCTCAGTCCATTCCGGACTGAACGAAACTGGTTGGTCCAGTCATATTTTCGGTCGAGATGGAAAACCTTACAACCCTAACCTAGAAATATTAGCTGTAGCTTTTATTTGAATTTCTCCATTATTTGTTTGGTTCACTACAGTGTAATATAGATGGTTCACAATAAGTCCATAGCCTGGGAATTCCCCCCATAGAATTGACAAGGATTTTCTTTTGCCACTTGGCTATCATACAATATTGCAGACTACGTATAAATCTTAGGATGAACATTGAGCATAGGTACATGAAAGTACTTATATATTTACTCACTAAAGTTGACTATCTTCAAAGGCTGCTATTTAGTTGTGCCAATTATATGTTCTTATTAAATCTGAAAACTGCTTCTTCAGGTGGTGCTCTGAAGCCAACTGATGTTGACTCGCTGTGGGCTCATGTCACATGTGCTTGGTTCCGGCCTGAAGTTGGCTTCTTAAATCATGAGAAAATGGAACCTGCTGTTGGAATCCTTAGAATTCCGTCCAATTCATTTTTGAAGGTTAAATGGTGTTTATAATGATTTTCTACACTCTTTTTGATTTCTGGCACGTTAGTTGCAAAATCTTAGGTATGATAGCTGGCAGAAGGCTTTGGAAAGTCGTGTGGTTTGATTGTACCTTTTTTTTTTTTTTGTGGACTACAGCGATGCATAATCTGCAAGCAGAGTCATGGTTCCTGCACACAGTGCTGCAAGTGTGCTACTTATTTTCACGTGATGTGTGCATACAGAGCAGGTTATTGCATGGAAGTATGTTTTCAAAGCTCTTATAGTTAACAGATCGTTTATGCATAAACAGTAATGCATAATATTATATTATTCTTCAATTGAACTGTCTATACCTTTTTTATGCTTGCTTGTTTGAATGATGCTTTTATTTGATTTGATTTTTTATTTTTTGCTCAAGTTCTTGAGTGAATTGAACAGTTCTGATAATCGTATTAACATTGTGTTCAACTCTCAGTTGCACAGCTGGGAAAAGAATGGGACACAAATGACTAGAAAGTTGATATATTGTGCAGTTCACAGGTTTGATTTCTACCTATCTTTTGATTCCTCATTTTATTTTAGTTGTCCTCAGCATTAAAATAAAATTTTGTTCTATTTCATCATCGACACGAAGGGCATGTTTGTGTAATGAGATGAGATGATAATTATGTGAATAGTAATAAAATGTTGTGTGAATAGTCGTGAAATGGTTTGAGTTAAGATGTTTATTGGGTGTTGAAAAAGGAGAGAGAAAAAGTTGAATAAAAATATTATAAGTTAAAAAGTTGTTTGAATATAATTTTTGTTTTTGAAATTTGAAAAAATTGTATCTTTTTTGTGTTTTGTTTGGAAGTTTGGAAAAATTGTAAACTTGTAATGATTAGATAAAAAAGTTGAAGACTTGAAATTGAAAAGTGTTTTGTGTTTGACTAATGAAGGAATTATGAGAAAGTTTGAGATGAAATGAGATGTTCTTATCTCATCTCACTTCCCAAACATGGCCTAAGGCTGTATTTTTTTTTCTTAACATCCTGAGGCTGTATTTGAGTCAAGTTTGAGAGAGTTTTGGTCGCCCAAGCTCGGGTCAGAAGTATTGAAATTAGGATCGAGCTTGGCTTCAATAAGAGCCTAGCTCTCAAATATTGGTTGAGCTTATCTTGAACTTCGAGTTGTAATAGAATTGAAATTCTCAATTGAGTTCAGCATGGTTTGATTCAAGATATTTTTTTTAATTTTAATTTTCTTACTTCTTATTCTAAAATAGATTATAAAATAAATGATAAAATATATAACATTGCATTATTATTGATATACTAGTCAATTATCAGAATTATACTCACACACTTGTATATATATTTTAATATATAAATATATTTTAAATATGCAGTTACTTCTAGTACTAAGATACTATATACAACTAATACTTAGATTTATACAACATTTTTGTTCATGTATACATGTGTGTGCGTGTGTATTACAATATACACAAGCGAGCTTACAAGTTGATTGAAACTTTATGCGAGCTGGATCACAAATATTAGCAAGTGGGTTTGAGTTTTATACAAGCTGTATCGTTTGGTAATTAATAATAATTGTGTTTACAAACTGTTCATTTAATAATGATTTGAGGGTGAATGGTGTTTAATTGAGCCAAGTTTAAGCTACTTGTTAAGTAGCCTTTTTCCAGTTACGCCCCTATGTACCATATTTATTGGTGCAAACCTTGCTGATGCCATTTTTACTGGCAGGGTCCCAAACCCTGATTCTGTTGTAGCTGTTCATACTCCGTCAGGAGTTTTTTCTGCCAGAAGCCTGCTGCAGAACCAGAAGGGGTGCTTCAGGGGTTCAAGGCTGGTTTCACGAAAGAAAACTGAACTTCTTGAGTCCTCAAACTTAGAGAGTGATGAGTTTGAGCCACTCTCTGCGGCAAAATGCCGTGTTTTCAAAAGATTAAAGAACAAGGTAACTTATGGAGGAAACTTATATTGCATTTAATTTATTGTTTCATCAGGATAATAATTTTTCCACTTGTACTTATAAAAGAAAGAAAAAAGAAAAAGAAAAGAAAAATAGTTGCTTCACTTTCTAATCCCCTGGCAAAGATTGGATTTCTTTTGTCGTTAAGGTGGAGTCCAAGCTTTGCTACTTGTTGGTTTCATGTCTATTTTTATTTTTGATTACCAGAGGGCTGAAGGGCAGCCGTTATTCCACAGACCAATGGGACCAAACCATCATTCTTTAGATGCAATAAATAGCTTGAGCACAAATAATGTAAGTTATTGTATCTTAATTTTAATCTTCTGTTACCTTGCAGATTTTAGGCTTTTTTTAGAAGGGGCTAACCACTAAACTTAATTGGATTTTTTCCGTGGATAACATGATGGATTAATGTACACTTACTTACTTCTGTTCTCTCTCTCTCTCTCTCTCTCTCTCTCTCTCTTCTGTTGTCTTTTAACAGAAATTAGAAGGTCCTAAGATTTTCACTTCCTTGAAGGAACGACTTTACCACTTACAGGTAAATCTTGTTTCTTCATATGCAATGGTTAGTCTACTTGAAGTTTTTTGGTTCTAACATTTCTTATCAAATGTATTTGTTGCTTCAGAGAACTGAAAATCATCAGGTTGGCTTTGGTAAATCTGGTATACATGGATGGGGTCTCTTTGCACGTAGGAACATTCAAGGAGGAGAAATGGTACTAGATGTGTATCTGTATTAATGTATCTATGCATGTGTATTCTTATGCCATTCACACAATTTCTGATATCAAGAGTTTTTCTTTAGGATGCCCAACTTTCCAAAGACTTTATGGTAAATATATGACAGACAGCATTGTAATTTCTACCCTGTTCTTTTTTTTTTAAGTGCACAATAGAACTAACAAAAATTGGAAGTACAATGGGAGGGTTGGGGGACCACAGTAAACACAAAAATAGACATTACAGTGCAGTTAATAAAAACAAATAAGGAAATGGAATCTAACGTTTTTGGTCTTTTAATCTCGACTTGTGCTCAAGGGAAGGATCCTATGAAGGCGGTTTTTTCAGTTGAAGGAGAATTTAACAGCATTTGCATTAGAGCTGTTTATGTTTACACAGTTGATGAGAATCTCTTTTCCCTTGTTTTTGGACAAGGGACCGTGTGGAGGTTTCTTTAGTTAAAAGAATCATTAGGTGTATGATCTCTTGGCAAGAAGGGGGCAACATTTTCTGTTGCTTTGAAAGATAAGTGTCGTGCATGGTCCATGCATTGGTTGAATGCGGAGGTGGTTGGTTTTGGGAGAAACTAGGAGACTCTCGGTGGGTTGTGTGTGAAGTAGTGGTTTGGTGAACATACGTAAGACAAATAAAACATACCATAAGAACAAGGAGTGCAGGAAGCACAGCTTGCATAAGGTTACAGAGTACAGGAAGGGTGCTGATAGTCTTGCTGCTCAGGGAAACTACCAAGAAGATTGTGCTGAGGTTGCAGTGCCAGGGTTGCAAGCATGTTTCTCAGCACCCGATTAAGAGGTGCAAACATTTTGAGATTGGTGGGGACAAGAAGGGAAGGGGACTTCTCTTCAAAATGCAATTTGTTCTGTCTTAATGTATGCTGTTTTGCTTTTCTACCTTGTTGGGTCTTGAAAGCTAAAATATTGGATTATTTGTTCAGTTTGTTTTGTTAGTTCTAAGCGTTAAATCTAAACTTAAAATGGATATGATGGCAGGCGTGGTTAGAGATTAAAGCTGACAATCATCTTTGCTGTTGTGATTACCAATTGCGTGTGTATAAGACACAGTTAGATTAATTTTTTGACCAAAACAAAACCAGCGGTTGGGTGCAGATTTGAGATTGAAAGTCCTTGAAAACAATTCAAGAAAAAGAGGTAAAGAAAAGGTATGAAAATAGTCTAACAAGGTCTGTATGCCAAAGCAATGTCTAGCCCAAGTGGTTGAAATAAAAAAAGCTAGAATAAGAGGTGGTTGGGCAGTGTGTTGGCCACTTGAGCCAGCAATGGTGTGGTGCCCTTGTGCTGGTCAGTGGTGGTCACTGATGCTCAAGGGTGGATGATGGTCTGGCGACCACTGGAGGGCCTGTAGTGACTTGGAGCAAGAACTCTGGATTTAGACTTCAATGACTTGAAGAAAAAGAGAACATATAGAGGAGAAAGTGGAAAAAGGAAAGAGGAAAGAGGAGGGGGAAATGGGTATTGGTGACCAGATTTTTTAGGCCTTGTTTTGATTCAGAAAGCATCTCAACTCATCTTATCATTACAACTTTCTTAAATTCCTAAACAAAATATAATAAACAATTCGAGATTTTCAAATCCCAAAACAAAAATAATTTTATAATAATATTTTATTCAACTTTTAATTTCATCTCATCTCATTTAATCTCAACTCACTATTTAATTCCCCTTAGAGGAGTAGGTTTTCTTTCGGATTTTTTTTTTGGGGAGGGTGAGGGGGGGGGATTTTTGGAGAGAGGTTTCTGAACTTAGTTGGTTCTCTCTGTTTGTGTGGTTGACATAATGGTATTCTGTCTGCTTTTCTATACTCTTTAAAGTATCGTGTTAAGATTTTTGTGTAGGCCAAGCATCTCTTAAGGTTAATCACTTGAGAGGGATTATTTGGTGACAACTTGTGGTTCATTATTTTTTGGTTTTAAAAGTGATACAAATGATGCTAGGTATGTGTCTCCAGGTGGTTGAGTATCGCGGTGAGCAGGTGAGGCGCAGTGTTGCAGATCTGAGGGAGGCAAAGTATGGATTAGAAGGCAAAGATTGTTACGTGAGTGACTTGTTCATGTCCCTTTATTTTTGTCTGTTTTGGTGTGTGTGGGCTGTCTTGGCAATTGCTTATATTATTAGACATCTTATGCCCATATTGATCAGTGTGATATTTAAAGTACAGCCAGGGAATAATGGTGCACACCCTTGCTTTCATTAGTTAGGCTTAGATAATCAATGCACGACTTCAATTCCCCCCCTCCCCCCCCCTCCCCCCCCTCTCCTCCTCCCCTTTTTTTCATTGGATGCAAACAAGTTCTAGGGATCCTCGGATTGGGGGAAGTTCTCCTTGAATTACCCAAGGTGCACTTGCAGGAGATTCCTTGCCGAGTGCCTGTGCACTCCTTGGATTAGTCAGACTTTGTTTTCTGACACCCAATGACAAAAAAAAAAAATTCAACTACATATTTTACTCCGGTTAGTAAGCAGGTAAAGGTGTTGTGGTACAGAAGTAATCTATTCAAAATTTGAACTAATTTTATGTTGGGAGTGTGTTTACTTCCTAATATCTAGGGACTTGTTCATATAAACCCTTTGTAGAATAGAGTGACTTTCCAATCCATTTCGATATATGACTCGACAATTGCTGGTGTCTTAGGTATGCTAATATTTATCTGTATAAAATCCTTCCTACTTTTAGGCAGGTTAATTTTATATATTCTTTCTTCAGTTGCATTTGTTTTGCATTTGTTTCTTAAAAAATTGAACTAATTTTAAGTTGGGGTGGAGTTACTTCGTAATATCTTGGGACTTGTTCACATCAAACCCTGTGTAGAATATAGTGACTGTTCAATCCGTTTTAATTTTTGACTCGACAATTGCTGGGGTTTTAATTATGCTAATATTTATTTGTATACAAATCCTTCCTACTTTTAGGTAGGTTAATTTTGTTCAGTTGTATGTGTTTCTTTAAAAATGGTTATTAAAGTACAACAAAACATTTTATGCAGCTTTTCAAGATCAGTGAGGAAGTAGTAATTGATGCTACAGATAAAGGGAATATAGCACGTCTAATCAACCACTCGGTAAGTTCTTATATTGGCATATGAGATTTTGCTGGAGTTGAACAAAAATCTCATGCTTTTCATGCACAAGCTCGTAACTTTTTGCTCAATGGGTGTTTCATAGGCCCATGGCTTGGCTTTGCCTTGTTTGGTTAGTGAGATGAAATGAGATGATCTGTGAATAATAGTAATTGAGGTAAGATGTTTTATGGAGTTTCGGGAATCAAAAGAAAAAGTTGAATAAAAATATTATAAAATTAAAATATTGTTAGAATATAATGATTTAATATAGTTTTAATTTTGAAATTTGAAAAAATTGAATTATTTTATCTTTTTTGGAAGTTTGAAAAAGTTATAATGATTAGATAATGATTAAATGCAAAAGTTGAAAACTTGAAATTGAAAAGTGTTTGTGTTTGTGGTGTTTGGATATTGAGATGAGATAGGATGGGATGAGATGAGAATGTATGTGAGATTTGAGAAAAATTTTCATTTGGTTATATAGATGAAATGAGATGAGAAAATTTTGAATTGTAGTAAAATAGTTCAAGTTAAGATTTTTATGGGGATGATAGCTTAGTTGTTTTTTCTCTCCTAAACTTTACTCTCCCATTTTTTCCGCTCCTTTTGCCTTTATCATTTTCTCATCGTTTTCTCTTAGTTAATGGCGTCTGAATGTGAGTAGTGTACTAGTGATTAAGATGGGGATGCGTAGGGAGGTTTCTATTGACCAGGAACTGTTCACTTTCAAGAAGGATAACAAGAGATGGTGGAGAATCATTGAGAGTAGTCGTAGGGTGGTGAACTCTATTGCAGTTGAAAAGAGAGACGTTGGGATGGTTGTGTTTTGCCGTCTGAGAACGTGTTGCCTTGCTGGGCCAACTTGAGTTCCTTAGAACTCGGCAGAGAGGCAATCAAGTGTTAGTGGTGCAGAGGGGTCGCAACTTCAATGGTAGTTTCATTTCGCTTGTAGAGTTTGGTCCCGAGAAGAGAGAGGCATGATTGTAGTACCGGAGGGGAGAAGGGGGGAGGGATGGAGGAATTTCGGGGAAACACTGAAGGAGCTCCTCTCTGCTTCCCCTGTTTCAAGTGTGCGGAACAGAGCAGGAAGTGGCATGGTGCAATTTCAGAGGGCCGGCAACAAACCGATGGTGGGTGGAGGCGACGGAGGTCACAGGTTGTACAATGAGGTCCTTCAGGTGCAGAAAGCACCATCTCGAGTAGTGAACTTTGTTGGGGGTGGGCTGCCGTATGAAACCTTTTCAGGGAAGGAATAGATGCAAGAAAGGAATGGCAGTGTTATGTTGGGGACAAATGAGAAAGGCATTTTGAAGGTGTTGAAAAACATGGAGGCGTGGGTGGGGACTTTGTTGGATGATATACTTAGCCTTAAACGCTGCATTAAGGGGAAAAATTTAAAGTGTGATGAGTTGGACTTAAATGGGTTGTCGCTGGAGTCAAGTCTGAAAGAAGTGAGGAGATTGCTCACCCGGATTGGGCCTTTGAAGGAGCTAGGCCCGAGCATGAGAACAAGCTCATCAAAGTGCTGGCAACCAAAATATCGGGCCCCCATTGATATTTTGGTCTAGCTCTTGCAACCATGCCCTACGGTGCCGACGACGGACTTGCTGGACCCCGCACCGGCATAGAAAGATTTGATGGCCTCCTATGAACATAAGGGGAAGCATCCACAGCTACCACGACCGGCGGACGTCGAGGACGGCGAGTTGGTTGAAGACTGCGTAGTTCGTGATACTAAGTAAGGTGGTAGAGCTTCAACCGTGGTTAGGGATCTCATGTGATGGGTATGAGGAGCAATTCAAGGCTCTTCTGATAGCATTTGAAGCAAACGGACCAACGGTTATGAAGTCGGCGATTAAAAAAGACCGGGAGCTAAAAAGATTGACGTGCAACATTAATTATGATAAGGGGGGTCCAGGTTGGACATGTTTTTAATCTTCGTCGTGGGACACTCACTTCCCGGATTTATGCCAAAAGAGATTGCCTCGGATTTGTTTAGATCTTTTTTCTATTTTGTTAGATTGCAGGGGTATTCACGGGAGAAAAAAGATATTTCAAATTTGAGAATATGTGGTTACAAGTGATTGATTTTGAGGAGAGGGTAAGGAATTAGTGGTCTTCTTACTCTTTCCATGGCTCATCTAGCTTCATTGCGGCTAATAAATTTAAACCTCTCAAGTTAGATCTAAAGAAGTGGAACAGAGAGGTGTTTAGGCACATGAATGAGCAAAAGCACCTGTTTTGGGAGGAGCTAAATTCTCTTGAGATCCCTCCCGGAGGGGGGGGGGTGTTAATGAAGAGCACATTTTGAGAAAGGTGGAGGTGGTGGCAGAGTTAGAGCGGGTATTGCTTATGGAAGAAACTTTTTGGAGACAAAAATCTAGGTTGACATAGTTGAAGGAGGGAGACAAATGCACTAAGTTTTTCCAAAAAATGGCTAATTCACATAGGTAGAACAATGCTTGAGGTTCTCCAATTGGGTAACACGGCGTATCATGCCCAAGAGGAGATCCAAGATCACATAGTGAGCTATTATAAAAAGCTTCTCCAAGAGACGGAAGGATGGCGACCGAAATTGGATGGATTGGCTTTTGACCAGTTAGAGGATAGTGTTGCAAGTTAGTTGGAAAGATCGTTTGAGGAAGATGAAGTGCATAAAGTAATGTGTAAAATGGGTAAAGACAAAGCCCTAGGCCCCGACGGATTTACTATGGCTTACTTCCAAGAGAGAGGGGATGTGGTGAAGGAGGATGTGATGCAGGTTTTTCAGGAGTTTCACTTTAGTAAAAAAATTGAGAGATGCCTCAATGCCACATTTATTGCACTAATTCCTAAGATTGTGGGAGCAATAGAGTTAAAGGATTTCTGCCCAATAAGTTTGGTAGGAGGGATGTATAAAATAATCTCAAAAGTGTTTGCAAGTCGTATGAAAATGGTGATGGCAAAAATTATCTCCAAACCACAAAATGCCTTTGCTTGGGGTTGCCAAATTCTAGATTCAGTTTTGATAGCAAATGAGTGCTTAGATAGTCGTTTGAGGGACGGAATACCGGGAGTCTTATGCAAGTTGGACATGGAGAAACCTTATGACCACGTGAGTTGAGATTTTTTGCTCTATATGCTAAGGAGATGTGGATTTGGAGAAAGATGGCGTGGCTGGATTTTTCATTATGTCTCAACCACCCATTTCTCCATTTTAGTGAATGGCAACCTCTGTGATTTTTTTCCGAGTTCGAGGGGGTTGAGACAAGGGGATCCATTATCTCTATTCCTATTTGTCAAAGTAATGGAGGCACTGAGTAGAATGGTAGATGCTGTTGCCCGGGGAGGTTTTCTTGCTGGTTTTGCTATGGGAGACAGCAACAATGGTTTATCCATATCTCACTTATTGTATGCGGATGATATTTTAATCTTCTGTGATGCGAACAATGGTCAAATTCAAGCGTTAAGGGTTGTACTTCTGTGTTTTGAGACGGTTTTAGGGCTCAAGGTAAACTTGGGAAAATCAGAATTGGTTCCGGTAGTGGTGGTAGAGAATATCAACCATCTAGTCGACTTGTTGGGGTGTAAGGTGGCTGCTTTACCTGTGAGATACCTTGGTCTCCCTTTGGGAGCTTTTTTTAAGACATCTATTTGGGATGGTATAGTAGAGAAGGTGGAAAAAAGATTGGCAGGGTGGAAGCGCCTTTACCTCTTAAAGGGTGGAAGATTAACTCTCATCAAAAGTACCCTCTCTAACTTTCCTACCTATTATCTCTCTTTTTCCGTTACCGGTGGGGGTGGCGAACCAAATTGAGAAATTTTTTAGAGTATTCTTGTGGAGTGGCATGGGGGAGGAACAAAAATTTCATTTAGTGGGGTGGACAAAAGTGTGTAGTCTAAAGAAGGTGGGTTGGTTTGGGGGTGTGTAATTTAATTCGTTTTAACAAAGCACTCTTAGGGAAGTGGTTGTGGAGATTCCATTTGGAAGATGATGCATTGTGGAGATTGGTGATAGAGGGGAAGTATGGATGTGCTTGGGGATGTTGGAGCTCTTAGGAGGGTTGGGGGACATATGGGGTGAGCCTTTGGAAGTTTATTTGAAAATGGTGGAAGAAGTTTGCAACACATTTCTTTTGAGGTTGGCGATGGTACAATAATTAGTTTTTGGTTGGATAAATGGTGTGGAGAACAAGCCTTATCTGTTGGCTTTCCATGGGTTTTCAGCTTAGTGGAAAAGAAACACTAAGCGGTTTCCGATGTGTTGTGTCATAACAATGGCACGGTGTGTTGAAACTTGACTTTTTTCAGAAATATTCAGGATTGGGAAGTGAATGAGATAGCAAATTTTTACAAATATCTCTTTGTACATGGTCCATTGCCATGGACTTCAATGGCATGGACCTATATGATTTCCTTGTGTCTAATGTGCCTAATTAATAGGCCATGTTGAACCTTGTAATTGGCTTTTGCCTTTGTTTAATAAAATTTTACTTATAAAAAAAGAGATTTTTACAGCTTCATCTACTCTAGACAATTGGAGGGAAATGGGAGGGATAGAATGTTGTGGACAAGCTTCGGGAGCAAGATTTTTTCTATCAAGTCTTTCTACAAGACTTTGCAAGACTAACCATCGGTTGTATTCCCTTGGAAGGCCATTTGGAAAGCTCCGGCACCCCCTAAAATTGCTTTTTCATTGGGACAGTGGCTTTAGGTAAGATTTTGACGGCTGATAACATAAGAAAAAGAGGCATGATTGTGGCGGAGTGGTGCCATTTAGGTAAGAAAAATGGGGAATCGATCAACCATATTTTTCTGCATTGTGAAGTGGCAAAGGAGGTATGGGATAGACTACTTAGGAGAGCTGGTTTGTACTTGGTTATGCCCAAGAGTGTTGTGGATCTGTTCGTATGCTGGAATAGGTACCATCAATGCGCTAAGCTGGCTGCGACATGGATAATGATTCCTCTGTCTTTTGTGGTGCCTATGAATGGAAAGAAACGATAGATGTTTCAACAACAAAGAAATGACCGTGGGGGAAATTTGGAACTTTTTTGTATTTTCTTTGATTCAATAATTTTCTGCTATTGTATTAAAGAGAAGGAATGTCCATGAGTTTTTGAGTGGTTTTCAACTTGCTAATGTTAACTAGGTGTTTCTTTGTATACTCTTTGTGTATATGGGCTTTGCCTAGTTGTATCTATTCAATAAAGATTATTACTTACAATTTTTTTTAATGGGGTTTTGGGATAGAAGAAATAAAAAGTTCAATAAAAGAATTATAAAGTTAAAAGAGGGTTAAAATATAATTTTTTTAATGTTATTTTTTTTTTTGAAATTTGAAGAAGTTGAATTGTTTTTTGGGTTTGGAAGTTTGGAAAAATTGTAATGATTAGATCAAAAGTTGAAAAAGTTAAAAAGTTGAAATTGAAAAATGTTTGGATGGTATTTAGATGTTGAGTTGGGATGAGATGGTTTAAGAGGTTTGTGAAATCAAATTAGGCTTACTGTTCCTTTATTTTCTCCCCAATTGCTTTTGCAACAGGCAAGGAGTATGGGTTCCTTGTGAAAAAGAGAATTTTATTTTCATTTTTTTTTTCTTTCATGTACAAGGGAAGAGAAAAATTTGATTGTTGGACAATCCAGTTCCTTTCTGCATATAATGATCCGACTTCAACCTTATGAATTTGGAATACTAAACTGGAAGCTGCATTTGGTCAATTCCTTCTCATTGAAGTTGCTCTTTCTTTGTCTATTGGCTGAATCCGTCCTTTCCCCCTCTTCCCCAAGGGAGAAAAATAAGAGAAATGAAAAGAAAACAAGTAAAATTGCTATACATGCAATATGATATGATGCCTAATATCAAATTTCTGTGTTGCTGCAGTGCATGCCCAATTGTTATGCGAGGATCATGAGTTTGGGCGACGAGGAGAGCAGGATAGTTCTTATTGCAAAGACTAATGTTTCTGCCGGTGAAGAACTAACGTGCGATTTATTCCTTCACATTTGTGTGTCTGTCTAGTGCATACGAATGGGTTTACTGTCATTATTTTAAGCTTGTATACGCATTAGCATTCAGTTTTGGGTGGATGTGGAGTAAATATTTAATCTGGTGGTTCTGTTTCAGGTATGATTACTTGTTCGATCCGGATGAGCATGATGAATTGAAAGTTCCTTGCCTTTGTGGAGCTCCCAATTGTAGGAAATTCATGAATTAAGTTGCACATTCTTTTTCCCCATGTTGTCTCCAAGGAGCTGACCGATCTCCAAACCGATGAGGATTCATTCTTTTATGAGTAATTCTACATATAATTGTGAGGAGCGTAACCATTGCGTGATCGCTTTGAAAAAAAAAAGGGGGTAGAACTATTATTTTTATGTGGATTTTATGTTTTATTTACTTTTTTTCAAAGTAATTATGTGACGATTGCAAGATTCACGTTTGCAAATATCTTTTCTTTTCTTTGATACCAGTGGGCTTGCAAATGTAATTTTTAATACCCATTTGTAATAGAATCATTCAGTTGCAATAAAATGTAAATAATTGCTATTTCCCTTAGTAATATTCATTCAATCATGACTTGGTAGTAAATACCATGCCAATTCGTAAATTCGATTGGGAATTTGTGAGGAATACAAATGACTATGGAATGCATTGTTGAGTGCTTTCATGAACCCATCTTTTTGGGCATTTCCAGGTACAGGGTAATCTCAACTACAATTAATTATACATAATTGTTTGCAATTCAACAGGGACCACTACAAAGTACAGATTAAAATGCTTTGAAGCCAGGCTAGATGTTCTTGGAATAAGATCCTCTTCATTTAATGAGAAGATGAGTTATGTTGGCCGTCTTAAATTTTGTCAATTTCTGTCATTTTGATTGATCTGTCAACTTTTTAATGGTTGTTTTATTTAATTGATTGATTTACGACATCACTTAAAACAAGTTGTGTATATTTTTTGAACACTTCACTAATATGATTGATTGAGTCATTTTGTTATTAAAATATAAAATAACTGTTTTGGTTAATCCATTAATAGATTGCGCAATGTGTATGTAAAGTGATTATATATATAGCAAAACTCAAGATTAAGTATGCAAAATAATATTATTGAGTAGAAATGCCTTGTATTCATATAATGCAAAACGTGATACTTAGGATCCATTTGAATACTTGAAATATCTTAATATATCTGTGAATAATAATAACATGATTTACTTGAAAAAGTAATATTATTTTTGTGTTTTGTTTGAAAGTTTAAAAAAGTTATAGTAATTAGATAAAAAAAAATTAATTTAAAATTGACACTGTTTTAGAATAATTTTGTTGTCATGACTCATGCGGACCTTTATATTATTTTATTTCGACATTATGTCTACATGATAGTTCAACCCAACTGTTTTTAAAAAAAAAAAAAAAAAAAACCAACTGAACATGGCCCAACCGCCAATGAAGTGAACTTCGGGCCTCGGGGCCCAAATATTTTAAATTTGTTGCGTTTTTCGCGCGCCTATAAATTAGTTCAGTGAGTGCCTCGCTGTGTGTGTGTGAGAGAGCGCGCTTCAGTCTCGACATCAATCGTTTAGTTTGGCCTCTGAGCTTCCTAGCAAGCAACGATGGGAAAGCGACTTCAAAGTGCTGTTCTGCAGCCTGACCGTGTGCAGAAGCGCTTGCGACGAACCAAGCCGATCTGCTCTTGCAGCTCTCCTCGTCCACCTTTTCTCACTGCTCACTCCTCTTTCTCCTGGTTCTCTCTCTCTCTCTCTCTCACTGCGACTTGATTTTGTGGAAAATCTCTAACTGAGCTCTTAATTCTTTCAATAAGATGTATATATATTCACTCGTGCGTATCTGCGCACTAATTTGAGCTTCAGTGAGGAACGAGTGAACGGAGGTGTTATTTGAAATTTGATTCGAATTTCAAAATCTCGTTGAAAAGTCTGGTTCTATAGAGTTTCTCTGAGCTTGAAATCAATAAGAAAGATATTAAAGCTTATTGTGATTTGGTGTTGATACAAAGAACTCAAAATCAATCAGTTTTCAGTAACACCTTTGAACAGCTATTTGAGTCCGGTTCTGAATAAACTGTTGCTTAAAAGGTCCATAAGGTACCTAAGATTTTAAAAACTAGGTTCTACTCTGGATGACAGATCCGATTCTAAAGCATGAATCTAGGAACTTCGCCAAACAAAATGTACAGAGCTCTGTTTCTACCTGAATTTGTCTGCTTTCATTAATGCTCAATGTGGTTCATTCTGATTCCTGATCATCTGTTTTGTACCTAAGAGAGCGGAGGAAAATGAATTACGATTAGAACTTTGGATGCATTTTGCAATATTCAATACTATTGGAGATTATCCTGCGTTTTCTCGTTAAGCAAACACAAAATAGCGTTTAATTTCATTTGGAACTCGAACTACGTTTGAATTCTCACTAACTTTTGAGCAAGCGGCCCGAGTTGACCCGAAACTGAACAGTTGGTGCGTTCGTTTGATCACTTTTGTTTTACGGGAACTTTTCTATTTTCATTGTACGGAAACTGGAAAGCAAAATAATATCTGAAAAAAACTTCTAACTTAAAGCTTTACATTTACAGTTACAGTAGAATAAAATCCCCCGGAAAATTGAGACAACAGTTTTAGGATGGTACATTTTTGTTAATTTGTTTCTTTTTAACTCCCCTTATAATTCTCGCAGCAATCGCATAGAAAGAGGCTGGCAGAATTTCTTTTTCTTTTTCCCCTTAATTTATTTTTATCTTTGTTGACGAATCTCTGTTATTCGTTCAAAAAGGTTCGAAGAAGACGTATGGTCGGAGATTGCGAAGTTTATGGACGGAAGGTCTTTGGTGATGCTCGCCTTAACGAGCAAATGGTTCCACCGTATGATCATGGAAGATAGCATATGGAAGTTCGTTTGCCTGCGTGATCTTCAGGTCCCAGCTCCTGACCACGTGGCATTCAAGTGGATCAACCTTTACGCTTCATCCTTTGGTAAGGATCATAATGGCTTCTTTCTCATAAAAAGACAAAAAACAAAAAACGTAATGATCATACATAGCCTGTGTGCAATGTGCATGATAGGTGGATACGTAGTCTAATTACCATCCGATTGAATTTAATTTAAATGGCTTTTGGGCAGGTGGAAGTCACTCTTACACGTTCCGCCAGAAGGAAAAGCATATTGGTGAGTTCCTTTTTCTTTCTTAGCGAGAGGTATCAATTGCTTCATGGCTTACCATTAGCTGCTATTTTGGTCAATCTTATCCTTCAACTATTCTTTATTCGAACCATCGGGCAGATTATTCCTATTTCAACTCCTTTGGACGTCTCTGTTTTCTCTATGCTGATGCTGGGAGTCTGGGACTTCATAAAAAAAGGAAATTAAAACACAATTGCTTTTTACTGGATATGATGGTAGTGGCGTGTCAATTAACTAAACGGGTTTGTACGTAGGATTTTTCTAACTAAAGACTATTTATAATCGAATCATATATATATTATTATATATACACACACATTATACATACATAAATGGAGGTGTCTGATCTGATGCGTGAGTTATAATATAAAGGTTAATAGCCCATTATCTTGAAATAATTAGTTTTCCTACATTAGCTGACTAGTGGATACATTCACTCTGTATTTTATTTGACGATAAAATCAGATTGGATGCGTATTGGTGCTTTTTTTCTCGAATCTTCAGTGGCACTATTCACGGACAGGCTCAATTTGCCAGCCAAAATCCCAAAAGATGATGCTACAGAGAGGATGTTACAGTCTTGTGACTGTTGTTTGTTAGACAATGTGAAATCTGGGATCTGGATAGCTGGTATTTCTAGTTCTTTTTGTATATAGTCTATTGCTAAAATTTCATCCATTCAGCTAACCTTGTTATTTAACTGGGCTGATGTTTTCAGATCTCCAGCTTGTCCGATGCCCTGTCTGTGACCTCAACACATGCGATGGTAAGCAATAAGAGTGCATTAGTAAATACAACAGTGGTACAGAGTTCCTTTCCGAGTTAATTGCTTAATGGGATTAGCAGACAGGATATGATTGAGATATGTGAATATATAATTAGTTCTAAGCACCAAATATTACTCGTAAACAAGGCCTTTGAGAATATATGCCTAAATTGTTATTAAAAGAGATGACCTGCATCCTATTACTGGTCCCATTAATCTCATAACGAAACCAAGCTTATCAACCAAGGACAAGCAGCGAAATTTGCAAACACATCACCTTGTTTTGGTAGAACGATGTGACACATAAACAGCTGTCCGTTGCGGGCAGCTTGCTTGTCTTGCTCTCATGTTATTGAAACACAACTTACTTGTGTAGGAACAATGCAGACATTAGATGCAAGGCATATAGAGCTGTTCCTCTGCGAGGGGTTTCAAAATGGAAGCTGGGATTATGAGCTTATTGGATCTCATGATGTCAAGGAGCGAGTGGACGGAGCTTCTGGAGCCATTTTTGACGCCAAACACCTTGAGGACCGCACATCCCGCGGTAAATTTTGATAACCTAGTTAATAAATCACTCTATCATCATTCGGTCAAAAATAAAAAGAAGAAAATTTGGCTTACATACCACAGCCTGAATCACCTGTAAACAGTGTCCGATCTTAAACTAATGATGTTAATAGGGGGGATGTTAGTACATTTTTTCCCCAAATGACACAGTTGTGGCAAAAAAAAACCAGTGTAAGCGGATTTGAGTGCTTAAACATTTAACTTTGATCTTCCAGGAAAACAAACAGATCATGTTTGGATACACCGATAAGTAGAGATTAACGGATTACCTGTAATGGTGCTGATACTTGTTGCTGACACTGGGATTAATAATTTCAGCAACTTATTTTTTGTTTTCTTGAGTAATTATAAACGATACTTTTATACAGAGTATATTATAAATAAAAGGTGGTTATATGAAAATTTGAAACTCAAAAGAACCTAATATTTATTTTTGATGAATGGATTGATTTACATGTCGAAAAAGTAAGAAAATACAAACTAATTTGGAAATGAACTGGCAGCGGTCTTTGATCTCAAGTCATGGGCAGGAAAACCAAATGATTGGCAACCAAAGGCTACGATCACCCTCCACGCAGTTGCAGTCAACACCAATTTACAAGAAAACGAAGGTAAAGAAACCTGATCCCCTTCTTCAAAGCTCACATACATATACATATTTGATTTCACCGATTTTAAGCAGTCCTTTTACTTCTGCCCTCACCAACCTACGAACTACTCTATAAATTTATAAGCCAACTAATCCTGGGTGTTTCTTTCATTTAAGTTATAACTAACAAGAATCACAAATTTGTCATGATTTTGGTATTTATTTATTTATTTTTGGAAGCAGGACTTCACATAAAATACCACACCATGAGAGCAGGAGCGGATGGACAAGTCGTTTCTATTAGAATCTCTCAGCAGCTCCTGTAATTCTTCTCAAATCGCTCAAAACATAGGAATTTTTTTTATTATTAAAAAAAAAAAAACTCTATCCTTCTCTTGGCGGCAATTAAAATGCCCTCTTCGTCACCTGATATACATCCAGTGACACTTAAAACCCTATATACAAATGAAGTTGGTATACAGCCCAATTGGCTACTATAGTGTTGCTCCAAACTCCAATCCAATTAAGAAAGAACGTAAGGAATTTGCGATATAAAGTCTGGTTTTTGATGCAATAAATATATGTATGAAATTGGATTCTTTTGTATGCCTAAATGTACGTGTGGAAGGAGCGGAAGAATGTCGATGCACGGCAGTACAAGCAGTAAGTCTATCACGAGCTTAGTCAATTTATTTGTTCTTGATAAATAATATTTATAAACATATCCCATTTTTAAAAATAATTATATAGTATTTATGCATTTCATGATTGTATAAAACATTATTCTTTTCGAATTAGTCCATTTCACCAAGCCCGCGAGATATAACCTGATCCAATCTCTAGCACCTCTCCTACAGACTTGTCATTTTCAGAGCATTAGCATTGATTTTAAAAACAAACTATACATCAAATTAAAATACATCCAAAAAACACAAAATATTAAAATATGTTAGATTAAGTGTACAGAAAAGGCAGTATATAAAAAGAAGAAGAAAATAACATAAAAAATGATGGCTAAGTTACTGTACACAAACAAGATTGTTCATGAAGCACTTGTAACTTTACTTTTAGATTATTCTGCCTAATCCAATTCCTCTTTTTTAAGTTTGATCAACTAGGTTTTTTACCTAGCATGGCAATGCTCTTACATCCACTTGAGAACAATTAGGTCAATCTTTCCTTAAATTTATCATCATTAACTATTGGTTTTTTAAGCAAATGAAAGACAATTAGGTTAGTTTTTTAGAAAAGGATCCCTTCAATCTCTTGCTCAAACTTGGGGGGTTTTAAGTGAAAAAGAGATAAATATATGACTAAAGTATTTATTATTGTCTATATAAATATTTTAAACAATATTATATAAAGGATAGCAAGGAGGTTGAACGAGGGAAATTAAAAATGGAGGTTGGAGGTATGGAGACAAGTGCAATCCCATGGAAGAGAGGGGAGGGGCAAGGGGAGGGGGACGGGGACGGGGACGGGGAGGGAGATCAAGACAACGGGAAGGCCGTTTGCACTCCATTGATATAGACACACCATTTCATCTGTAGTTCACTTGTTGGTACAAGACGTCAAAAATATTTTTGGTGCAAAAGACAGCTGTTTTATTTATTTTTACTGTTTTAGTCATCATGCTTTGCACTATACAACATGTGATTACTTTTGTAAATACAACTCATTCGTCTATTAAATGAGACATTAGTTTCATTTGAAGGTAGAGCTATATATATATATAATTTTTTTTTTAACAAGTTGATATTTTTGGTTTGTCTACTATGAAAGAACTCACACCTTAATTTTCTCTAAGGAAAGCAAAATTCAAGGATACATTCTCCCGATAAATCTTATCGATTCAATTTTTAATTTAATTTAGTTTTATTTACTAATAATTAAATAAGTATTTTAAAATAATGTTATAATTTTTTTATTTATCTTTTTTAAATTTGAGATTAAAAAAATACAAAAAAAAAAAAGCGTTCATGGGGAGCCACTCTCTAGCGCTGCTATTTCTTTAATGCATGCGTCCTTTGTTCTTAAAAAGATAGAAAGAAATTAGCAATACTAATTTCCAAGTTCCAAGTACAACTGCTCCCTCGCATGATACACTTTAGAATATTTTAGAATTAATTTTTTGAAAAAAATATTTTGATATTATTCAGAAAATTTGTGTGGACCGTTTGAATGTATGAAATAAACTGAGATATTTGTTTAAAATGTAAATATATGAAATAAAGTGAGTTTTAACTTTTTATACGAAATTGATTTGAGATAAGATGATACATGAATTCAGCATCCAAATATAGTCTCTTTCCTACTAGACGTCACTTTTTTTTTTTGCCCTTTTATCTGTGAGGATTTTGTCCGCTTCAAGTCCAAATTTAACATTACTTTTTGTCAAGCTGGGCTGACTTTTAAATGTAAAATAATATTTGATTCTATGAGTTTGATTCTTCAAAGTTACTCTTTGGATATTTTATTTTATTTTTCTAATAATATAGTGTGCGGCATGCTGCATTATTAGAAGTACATGAGTTCCAAAGAGTCACAAGCTTGTCGAGTTCTTCAAGAGGATGGGAAGGTTGGTCCTGCTGCTTCCTCGGTAATTAAGTGGAACAAGCCTCCTAAGGATTGGTACAAGGTAACTAGAACGCTGCTTTCGATGATAAACAACAAAAGATGGCAGGTGGAGTTATGACGTAATTGGGAAGGAGATTTGATGGCTGCTGTTGGGTGGTCCAGAAGTTTTGTTTCACTTTCATCTCCTTTTCAAGTAGAGGCAATTGCTTTGGAACGAGCTATGAGCTATGAGCTATTGGTATAATTATAGAGCTGGGTTTGTCAAATTTAATTTTTGAAGGGAATGCTCAAGTTCTAATCAAAGCTGTATAGTCAATAGTTGAAGATTGCTTTTGCTATGGACAAATTATTGAGTATACAAAGCTGTTTTTCACCAATAATTCTCGGTGCTAGATTTGCTTTGTGCCAAGACAAGGCAATGCTACAGCTCATTTACTAGCAAAAATGGGTATGCATTTTGGTGAAGAAATTGTCTGGATTGAAGAGGGCCGTCTGATCTCTTACATTGTATCTCTTATGAGAAAGTTGTAATTACTGCTTAATGTTAGGTTACGTTGGGGGTAATAAGAAGTGTGTTGAGCAGTGTTGTGAATAGTAATAATAAAATATTAATAATAAAATATTCTAAAAATATTTAAAGTATTCTTGTTATGAAAATCAATCGTTCATTTTAAAAAATAAAAAAATACGGTCGTGTAACGGACCGGCCCATCGCTTAAACTGGCCCAGCCCATATGTGCGGTTTACAAATAGAACTGCTCGGGCATGTAATTTTGTAAACCTACACCCCTTTCGTTTCTCACTTCTCTTTCCCCCGCGCCACCAGTTTCTTCCTACGATTTTTTCTCCACGCCGACGCCTCTATCAACTCCGACACTCTCTTCCAGGCCACCTTCATTCCTCCTTTCTCTATCGACTCTCCTATGGTTTTGCGTTTCTCTTTTTGGTCGTACTTAACAAAATGGAACCGGCCCGTCCGGAAACCGTTTTCGGATCTTGGCGGGCCTCTAAACGCGGTACTCATGAAACAGGTTTGATAATGGTTTCAAATCTACTATTTAGATGAAGCTTCATCATCCAAAAGTCGGGCCACCGGTGCCTTCCCTTTTTAGTTGCTTAACTCTCAATCTTGTTGAACTAATCCGGGGATTACTGTTGACTGGCATTGCTTTATATTCGGTTTTTCTGAACTAAAATGTTGTTGCTTTATGTTTGCAGTATAGCGTTTGGTACTTCAATATTTTTGTATTATTTTCGGTTGCCATTGCATTATCTTTATTATAATTTATTGTTATGGAGAGATTTGAAGTTTAAATATTTGATGATACTATTGCTAGTTTTTAAGGTGAATTAAGATCTTATTAGCCCCCAAAAATTCCTTGTTTTTCGACTTTCACAAGCCGTATTCAACGTTTTGATAAATAAATATCTCATTTAGTTTTTTATTGTTTAAAATCTATATTTATGTTTTGTTTTTTTCCTAGTTGATTCTTTTTTCTTTTTTGTTTTAATTATATACCATTTCAAGTTCAATGGATATGATGTTGAAAAAGTAAAAGGTATGAGCAGGAAGAATATGTTGGCAGTGACAATGTGTGAAGTTTGGGAAAAGGAAGAGGGCCCCTGTCCTTGTTATAGTTATAGCAATGTGACTTTCGCAACCTCTTCTACAACAATTATGCCGTGCTTAAGCGCCGGCAACGGGTTGTATGAAAAGGCGTGGGTTGCATTTTAGAGTTGAGTGTAACCTAGACTTCTCCCTACATCATACATCTATTGCCCGACTTAGAACATTTGTCGGCTGCCAATGTGCTTCCTGCATTGATCAAACCTTAATGCTGATCCTTCCACTGTCTCATGTTTGTTGCCTCCGGTCTCTTTTGCTTTCTCTGCCAGAACAATTTTTGAGTCCTATAAATATGGTATTTGATGATCTATTTTTATTCATCTGATGAAATTTTTGTGTGATGTTTAAATAATGTAGATGCTGAAATCTACACACCGGTTTGAGAATATAATTTTTTTCAAACACAATTTTGTGTAAGTTGGGATGTGTACAAAAGTGCTGAATCAACTAGTGCAGGTATGAATTGATCAGTTGAAACTGTATTATAAGTGATTCAAAAAATCTTTAGATTGGTTTAGCTTTTTACCAATGAGTAATGTGAGATGCAATCTCTCTTTGTGCACTTCATTGTTGTGATTGGTTGTATTAATTTTTTAATAGAAAGTAATTGTTTTGACCAATTACATCAATGGAAGGTATAAAGAGTTGTATGTAGCAATGAATATGATCAGCAAAACCTGAGATGGAAAAATAGCATTTCTAAAAGAAGAGGAGATCCATCACTCTGATAGTTAGCTTGAGGGGGAAGATGGCATTGACATTATCAACTTAATCCTGCCCTCGAAGCAAGTCTCTAGCATCAGCACTGACTACTGAGAGAGCCCACACATGGGAACAAGATGCCGTGGAAATTGAAGTCGACTGAGATTCAGAAAGCTTGACGCTTTTTTCCAAAAATGCAAATCAGTACAAACTACAAGCTATGTAATTTCAGATCCTCCATTAACCTGTTTCAGTAAAGTGGCTTTTGAATACCTTGATAAATAAAAATAATAAACGATCATTATTTATAGGGAGAAAAATCAGACCTCCAGACAAAAGTAGCTGAATTGTAATTTATGCAACTGGATTCATTTGGAAGGATGGATCCATGGTAGTTGTCTTCTCTGATCTTCTCGTCCATGCCATTGATTCCAGAACAATGACTGCAACAATTATTACACCCACAAGAAATCCGTAGCCTATTTTCCAATCACTCCCTGCACCTCCAATATGGATTCCCACCACAATGTTCAAAGCTCCAAAGAAGAGGGCAATCCTCCCAACCCAATGGTGGTACACATTCCATGACTTTCGAATCTTGGCTTCCTTGTGTGGCCTTAGAAAGAATGCCAGAATCTGAACATCAAAGTACAATTCTCAATCAATATCGTCTTCTATTTCACAAGGAAGAAAAAAATTGGGTGAAAGTTGTTAATATATTTACATCAGTGTTGTATCAATGTCTTAATAAATAGATTTACAAATATGTACTCCTCGATTACATAATAGAGTCGATGATTAACCTGAAGAATGCTCAGTACAAGAACAAAGATTCCGATGCCTCTATGCGTCGGGAAATCAGCCTGTATTAGGTTATAAAGTCGTCGTCCCAGTACAACGCCGGCAAGGCCAATGCAAAACCCCACAAATTGAGAAACAGAATGAAGGTAGTACCATAGAGGGTCCTTATGCTTCAAGTATCTGGGGAAAAGTGCCCCAATAGGAAGGATCAAACCCCATCCAATTATACCCAATATCCCATGATTCTTCTTCATCTGGCCAATATCAGTGGATGCAACAGACACTGAACCTGTGAAAATGAAATAGCAATATCAGACTGTGCCCTGCACTGTAGAAGTAATCAGTAGAAGGAACTTGAAGGTCAAGAACAATGAGCCACTTTGAGGTTACAAAAGTGAATGGAGCAATTGTATATGCTATCGAACCGTGAGTTGCTAATCTATTCGAAACCAATTAGGATTAGAAAGACACTCTTTAGACTTTTTTTTATCATTTTAGGGCATTCGACATTGCATCATACTGCCTGGTTTTAGAGTGATTGCAATTGGAGGTATGGTGGAAACACTCCAATTATATAGATGTGAGATTACTAAGTGAAAAAGCAAAAAGGAACATTTGATATAAAAAAGAGCCAAATGATAATGAACAAGAACCTGCGGAGAAGTCGAACATGATGGTTGTTTTATCCTCATGCTCGGACAGGTGGGAGTTCTTTGGATATGAGCTTCCAAAAGCCAAGATAATGGGCTGGCGACCAAGTTGAGTTTGAAATTTCAACTGAAATGCCAAGTAAATCATTTCCCCATTGAGCACCACAGAAGCAGGAAGACCAGTGAGTGGCAATTCACCTTTATCTGGCATGACTTGGCCTTGCTTGGAACCTTGCAAATAGTATTGCTTGATTCTTGCATGACCCTTTGTATTAATCCATCCAACCATGGCACTGGAACCAACCATCATTCCATCTTTAGAAAATCCTATTCCCACCCACCCAGTGGTGTATACAGCTGATAATATAATGTTCAGAACTTGATCTTCACTCTGGTAGTACTGCAACAAAACATGTTAATATATTAGTATGCTAAATAAATAATAAAATTTACTTCTTCCAATCAATTTAACCTTTTGGGACAATTAGTGATTTTACATGCTATCAAAGCAGATGTCTTGAGTTCGAATTCCAACTCTTCAATTTATTCCATTTTTTTAAAATATTTCACATATTGGACCACCCATTGAAAGACAGTCTAGCCCACACGTGAGGTAAGCGTTAATATATAAAATAAATAATAAAATCTATATTTTTTGCCAGTTTAAGATTTGGGACAAATGATGATTTCACGAGAATATGATCATCAACAGAACAGAAGGCAGAGATTTTCCCTCTTATCCACGCATAATAAGCAAATGTTCAAGAGTCAGAATAATGAATTCTTTATCAAAACGAGGCACCGAAAAAGAAAGAAAAAATGTTCACCACTTGAAGCATTTGATATGTTAACACCACACTATAAAATGGCAAGCATAATGTATAAAAGATCAACAAACAGAAGTAAATATCTTAATTACTTCATCAAAACTCTTGACAGTGATGATGAACATACACTAATTAGCTTGGTGATATTTATTTAGACGATCAGACTTACCCTCAAGATAAAGGTATTCCAAATAGGTTTGCAGACCAAATTAGAAAAATTTCCGTACGGCGGAGGAAGGAAGCTCGTATCTGTCCCACAAAGCTGAGATACTTCATCACCCCCAACTTTATCACTGTCATCTGTTAATGCAGGAACGTTCAGGTTGAAGACAAGAATCAAGACACAAAAGCTAGCAAGAAACTTTCTTTTCGGAACCCAATATCTCAAACTTGCCATTCAGAGAAGTGACAATGTTGATTTGAGATCTAAAATTAGCAGAAGCGGCTACAAGAACAAGAAGTGGGAATGAGAAGGGGAAGGTGAAGGAGAAGGTGAAGGCACATGTTGAGAGGCCGTTGAGAGGTCTAAATCCCTTGAGTCTGAAGGTTCAGACATGGTGGGTGGTGGGTGGCAGTTGGTAAACTTGGGTTCTGGAGGGTCATCGACTCATTATCATTCCCGCCAATTCTCGCAGAGTACTCAACTCCAGAGTCATCCATCTCTCCATCTCTTTAAACTGTTTTTAAATCATTAGAAAAAATCTACTTATCATCCCCACAACTACACCTATTTTATTATAACAAATATATAATATATAAATGTTAAGTAGAAAACTCAATTGGTTAATACAATAAATTAAAATTAAAATTAAAACTAAAATAAAAAAATAATTTTAAAATATATAAAATGTTTCAATGATGAACAACATTCTTTAAAAAAAAAAAAACTAATCATAAACTTAATTTTTTTTTCAGAATAATAATTTCAAAATGAAAATTTTTTGAATTTAGCTTTACTTGTTTTAATTTCCTTTTTTGATTGGCACTTAATTTCTTTTCTGATTGGCAATGGGTGTCTAATGATCCCTAGAAATTATTTACGCTTAAAAGAGATTTTAACTTTAGACCTAGAGAGAGCATACTCCTAAGTCCAAGATTTTATCACTTGAACCAACCCGGATTCACTTGTTTCAATTTAGGAAATGAACTGTTTCAATTTATCCCTTGAAGCTCTGAATTTTTTTAAAAGATAAATATTAAAATAATTTATGTGTTTCCATATATATACATATATATATATCCTTTTAATTCAATTTTAAATTCTTCGCTCCATCAGATTTTAGTTTTAATCAAATTCAGTCATTCCATTCTTCATATAACATGTTACAGAATATCACATTTATAAAAATTTAAACCAAATAGCGTAAAAATTCAAAAATTATTATAAAAGCTAAGTACTAAAAAGAAAAAAAAAATCCAAAGAAAAATTAAAATCACCCGAAAATCTTAAAATAGGAAAACTAAAATAATATAAGAATAGTTAAAAAAGATAGAACTTTAAGGCAGTGAAATACATAAATAAAAAACAAAAACAAAAAATCCACTTAATTTCAATAAATGAAATAACTAAGTGAGAATAAAAAATAAAAAGAAAAAAGAAAAAAAGGGAGGCCGGAAAGAGGAATGATTACATCGGCGGAGGGAGGGGGAAACCACTGCTCCAAGTTCCAACCTTCACACTCATGAAAGAGGAAGGGGGACGGAACACCATCTCCAAAAACTATATTAAGAAATCTTAGTGACTTCCTTGATATTATGTCTAAAAATCTGTGGTGAACTTTCACAAAAAGTAAGAACTTTAACAAAAGAATTGGAAATGGATTCTTGTTAAAAGAAGAGTGTTCTGTTCTCCATCAAAGTTGGCATATCACTTGGATTAAGAAACCATATCCAAAAGAGTTTATCTATACTAATTTAATATTAAATCTTACGTTTAAGATTAAAATTTTATGTTATATTAATTAATCAATTAGCATATAATATATAACTTAATATAAAAAAGTTACATATACAATATTTTATATATAATATAATATATATATACCGGTTGGTTTGAATCAAACCGGTGTTCAGAATATAAAAATTAATGGACTTTTTCTGATACATTTTAGTCATTTAAAATGGGTTTTGAACCGGACCGGTTTAGTCTAGTTTGATTGGTTTATTTATTTATTGTTGTTTTACAGCCCTACGAAGAGTACTGAAACATCCCATGAGGACATATTGGGACGTATGAAACCCTTCTAAGAAGCACGTATTTTGCTCAATATTCGTAGTAACCATCTCCACAACAACCGAGTAAGGTCGGCTTTTTTGGCGCGGATCCGGAAGGCTTTTCTTGCCCATGACGATGAATCGAGAGTCGAAACAGAGGTTGCTTCTCAATGTTCACTTCCTGTAATCGACAAAATAAATCTATATAATAGAAATAAATATATACAATTGAGTGAAATTAATAAGAACCATGGTTCTACGCCTCGCGACAGATTGGAATGCTTGCAAATATCCGTTGTACTTACAAATTGACATAGATGATCACATTCATCGCTAATTTCCATTCCTAAACTGTACTGTTTGATCAATTATTGTTACTTTTAAGAGAGACACGTAGTTCTTGCTTTCTTTATTTTTGAACTTACTTTTCTGTCTACAATTTTAGCTCTTTTTACTCTTTTAAAGACTACGCTTATCGTTTTCTACACTACACCAACATGTGATTTAGCATTTTTAACTTTCTACATCAATATGTATGTTTAAATAGAAGGAAAACTGATGTGAACATAGCAGACGTTCAAGATTTGCATTCTGAAGCATCTCTTGATTATTGTAGTTAGTTGAAAGAAGAAGAAGCAAGCGAAATCCAGATGTGATACATTTTACAAGCCATATGCAGTTGAACTGAACTGAGTTAAACCAAAAAAAAAATTATACATGATTGATTCAACCTAAGTAGTTATCTCACAAGTCACAGTTAAGTTGAGAAATTCGTCCACAATAGCAACTAAAAAGTGACAGGAACAGTGAACACAATACATGGGTTGGCATATCATTTTTTAGCCAGCAACTTCTTAGGGAGCTTATCCAAAGGAGTAGATTTTAGGAGGAAAAGCCGGGCAGCACGCTCTTGCTTAGTACCCCCGCATTTTAACCCACGTGCTTGCAATTCCGACTTCAACCTTTCCATGCCAAGTACCTGCCATGAGCCATCCATTATGGTCGTGACAAAATAAAACATATTAGAGATGTTTTAGAATATTGGGTTTGAATTAAGTCAATAATGGTACAGCCTTGGTAATTCGTTCCTCTTCATGAGGTAAAGCTATAAAGTTCAGTTCAACAAAGACCATGCATAATTCACAGCTTCAAAATCAAGACAAACAGCAGAAAAGGAAAGAACATTTCTATTTATTTTTTTAATAATATATATTGATGCGTAAAACTTCTTTATTTACTTGACACCTGACAATAAGCTTACTAATCAACATAAGAGTCGGCCGTACACAATGCAAGCCACCAAAGAAGAACATATCCTATTCAACAAACAAAATACAATGGAAACATGTAAACATGTAAACACGTTGAACCAAATAAACAATGACTGCTATATAGTAAAATGATAATTCCTTTTGACATCTCAAACCTCCCCAATCTCAAAGTTTCACCTCATCTGACAATAAGCTTACTAATCAACATATCCTATAAGTATCCAAGTTTCTGCACAGATATAATAGAAAAATAGGCAGTGTCAAAACCATGCTTCCAGAAGGATAGCTTCGAATGGACACGACCCTAAAAATATAGCACCACTTTCGCTGGAGTTGTCTTCAACACAACTCCAACGTGACAGCACAATTTGGCAATTTGAGAAATCCCAAATCATGCCGGGTGCACGCCAAGAGCCGAAGAAAATATAATAGACATCACCCAAGGATTTTGGATCTACTCATCTTCTATTTCCTTAACAATGGGGCAGAATGATGGTGTCCTGACTCCTAACCTTATATATATGGAATCAGTTTTTTTTTTTTTTGCTAACTCAGAAAAAAAAAAACAACCTGAACAAACCGTACAAAGGTAACAAAATTTTTTTGATAAGTAAGAAGTAATTTTATTCATATGAACATATAGAGACTTAGTCCGAGTACACGGGGTACACACAAAGGTAACAAATTTATTACTACCGTTGGAACAAAGATAATCCATATCTTTAGAGAAAATTAAAATACAAACAATAATTGCAAGTAAATCAATCACAAGATCATACATCAAAGAGAAAAATGTAGAAATGAAAGATCAGTCTTGTTAAGCATACCTCCATCTCTGCAGCTGTATTAAATTCATCAAAATTTAGGGGCTTCTCCATCTCTTCAGTATTTTCACCGGCAACTGTTTCCTCAAGAACTATAGATTTAGACTCTGATGAATTGGCTTCAGCATCAACTGATGCACTTTCAAGGCCATCCTCATTTTCTGCACTCAAGACAATGGGGAGTTCACTGGTTGCTTCTTCCAGCTTTTCAGATGGCAATGCTTCAGATTCTGAAACTAACGCAACCTCCAAACAAGGTACAGTTGTACTCTGAGAATTCTTCTTGTCAGTACTTTCTGGTTCAACTGCATCAGAATGAAGAGATTTCCTACCACAACCACCAGATTCCAACATTCCCTGCATAACAGTCTCTTTCTCTTCCTCTGAGCTAGTTTCAAAGGATGGTCCACCAGAAAATTCGTCCTCATGTTTTTCACCAGTAACTGAACCAAAACGCCCCTCAGCTTCTGTGCTTGAATCAGAATTGTTACCATTATTTAATACAACAGATTTCTCCCTTTCCTCTTCCTCATCACTGCCATCCTCATCCGTATCATCACTATCACTTTCAGCCATTTTTCTCTTCCCCATCCTGAAAAACTCAACAATTGCAAACATCAGAACCTGTAAATAAAATTAGCCTGCAATGAGTACGAATGTATACCACACACAAGAAGATAATAACAACAAAACCTCATGTTTTCTAGAAGCTTTCTACAGAATTCTTTTATACGTAATTCTGTAGAGGGTTCTAAGGTTTCTACAGAATTGTTCCATTATAAAGCAAAATGCCACACTTATCTAAACCCAATGCCACTCTCTGGTTTGATTAAACTGAATTTTAAACATAAAACTCAATGCTGATAATAATGCATCTTTAATTAACAGATAGTTCAATGCTGGTCTTCGTTCATTCTTTCCATTCAATATCCCTTCCCTGCCACATCTGTTCTATTCAGCCAATCCTTTGCTGCCAGTTCCATTCCGCCACCAGTTCATCAGTCTCACCCTATCTTCATTCATTCTATAGGCTGGTTTCTAGCGCTATTTCAAATGCGATAATTAGGGAACTGAATAATGAAGAAAAAAACCATAAACTTTATTTGGCCACAATCATACCAACACATACGAGCTTTAAATTTAAATTTCATTCCTTTTTGAACTTTTCTATATATATATATAAGTACCCAACCGGAGTGTAAAATAGCTTGATATATATGAGTTGAACACAGCTCAACACAAAAACAACGTACTATTGCACAAAGTTAGACCCAAATTCTAGAGTCTAGACAGGTTATCAAACATAAATACATAATATGATCATATGAAACCAAATCGAAACACTAACTTACCAAATTTTCAAACGCTTCGCCTCCGCTCCCCCAGCCGGTCCACTCTTCCGCTTCACTGCGTCGTTAACCGAATCAAGGACCTCGGCGACGCACCGTTCCGACTCCTCCCGATACTTCGCCACATACTTCTCGGCCTCACCTTCCCCAACCCCTTTCTTTCCCTTCTTGGCCTTCTTCTTTATGAACTCCTCGGCGATCCTCTCGAGCTTCCTCTGTTCCTCCTCCGCCATCCAATCCTCCAACTTCTTCTCCGCATTCACGTGCCGCAGCCTCCGCCCACTCATGTCGCGGCACGCGTCGAAGTTATTCGTCTTCTTCTGCCCGGCCTTGGTCGCGGCACCACGCAGGAGAGAACCGAACCCTCCCTTTCCGCCGACAAGGCGGGGCAGGAGATTGACGGTGGGGAAGATCGCCACGTCGTCGGGGCACGAGATCGTGGATTCATCAGAGATCTGATGGACGCCAGTGAGGAGACGCTGGTGGCGGGAGGGTATTCGGGTGATTTCATGGAGACGGCTCTTGACGGCGATGGCGGAGACAGTTGGGGAGGCGAATCTGAGGGTAAGGGTTTTTCCGTCTAAGAGCTTAACGAAAAGATGGTAGATCCTGTTATTTCCCTCCGTCGCCATTGGTGTAGGGTGTAGCACCTTTCGTCGGCGTGAAAAAGGAACGACTTGTAACAGCAGAAGATGAAGAAGAAGATAGGGATTGAAGAGGAAGAACTTTAAACGTTGGACTGCGGAGGAAGTCGATTTGGGGCTAAACAGAAAAACAATTCCGCTACGCAGTCGTTTTTGCACATCACACAGCGGACGTAGCGTTCTGCCACGTCAGATCCTGTTTGATTAATAACAAACGGGTAGTGCTACATACATACAAGCATTCTCACGTAACCATTGTGCAAAGCATCAACCTTAGGGACCGTTTGTATTTGAAAATAAATTTAACTCATCTTAATTTATTATTATATTTTTATAATTTTTTATATAAAATATAAAGTCTTATATATATATTTTAATTTCTAATATATATATTTTAAATTCTAATACATATTTTTTAAATTTTAAAATAATAATAATATTAAAAAATAAATTAAACTCATCTCAATTCACTTCATCTTTAAATTTAAGCTAAACCTAAATTGACGTAGGGAACCTGAAGTGCAAAACACTTCAAACAAAACACATCACCAATCCTGCTTTTTATAGTACACGTGTATTAAAGTGACAATCATACTACCAATTAAATAAAATCTAATTAAAAAAAATTCAAATCTTTCTATGCCAAACGTTTAGAACTGGTTTGTCTTCTTTGCCGTTGCTTGTTGTTCTGCTGTTCATGTTTGATTTTTGAGAAAAGTATAAGAAAATAAGGTGACCGAAACAACAAAGAAATTAAAAAAAAAAATTCTTTTTTTCTTAACAAAAAATTCTTTTCTTCACTCTTTTTTTTTCCTTCTTTCTTTACTCTTCCATATTCTTCCTTTTTCTTAAAAAAAAGATTTATTTGGTTGGAATTCGTTAGTTGCAGCAGAATTGGTACGATGAAGGAGCTTGAAGCTGAAATCTAACCTTTTTTTTTTTGGTTTAATTTTGCTTAGGAACATTTCGTATTGTGAAATATAAAATGAAAAAAGAAGAAGAACAAGTTCTACTTTTTCAAAATGCATTCATGATATTTTAAAAAATGGGACAATGTGTTCCAACTATGATTTTTGGTTGCAGCTATATGAATGAGAGGAGAAGGATGAAGGAGCATGGAAGGGAAAAGGGAAGGGGAAGGGAAAGAAGAATCTTGTGAGAGGAAAGGTAAAGAAGAAGAGGAAGAGAGGAGTTAGGATTTTTTTTACTAATATCAAATGCAGTAAAGTAATTTAGCCAGGATGCTTGCACAATGGTTGCACATGTATGCTTGTAAGCAGAATTTTCCATTAACAAAAATTGAAAAGTATGACAGGAAAATTTTCTTAGTAAGAACGTTGGTATTGGTCTTATTATTATTAAATCTAAAATTTGATTAAAATTTAAGATTTTGACTAAAGTTAAAATTATTGAAGATATTAATATATATTAGACTATCTATATCAAAGTTAAAATAATAATATAATATAATATTATATATTTTAATAATATTTTTTTATATTTTGCAAATACACTCAATGTATTAGTCAATAATTTAATTTTTATCTAAAATGATCAATTTTCATTTATTTTTCTCCTTAACCTAATTATACCAAGAGTAGTCACTGGAAATATTTTTAGAGTAAAATATTATTTTAGAGATGAATAGTGGCCGGCCAAATTTGGAAAAGGGGATGAATATATCTTAACTTAAAAGTGGAGTTTTGGAGTTTTGACTACTTCAACGTAGATAGGGGTGTAAAAGAAAATCAAAAAAATCAAAAAATCGATTCGAACTGGTCCAAACCAGACTGGTTAAACTGGGTTTGAATTGGTTCGATCCAGAACTGGTTTTTAAAAATATAAAATCAGTAAGATTTGGTCCAGTTTCAGTTCTTTTTATTTTGAAACCAAACCAAACTGGTCCTAGTAACTATATATTTTAAATTATTTTTTTAATATTATATATAATATGTTTTTATATTATATATATTTATATAATACATAATAAAATAATCATATATAAATAATATTATAATATTTATAAAATAAAAGTTTAATTTTTAAATATGAAATTAAAAAAAATTTTTATTTAACATTTTCTATATAGCAGTTTTTTATTTTTATTTTTATTTTTTTTATATAACAGTTTTTCTTATATAACATTTTTTTTTATATTTTATAACAATTTTTTTATTATAGATTCTTTATATATAACCGTTTTTTTTGTTAGTCTAACATAATTTTGTAATAAAAAACAGATTTTAAACCATTTTTTAAGATAAATTTATTTTTGAAATTTTAAAATTTATTAGAACTGGAAACCGATCCGGAACGGGACCAAAACCAATAAAACTGGTTTTGGGAGATAATCTGGACATAATTGGTTTTGTATTTTGCAAAATCGATGTACCAGTTTGATTTTATATTTTGGCCAAAACCGGACTGAATCAGATCGATTATATCCCTAAATGCAGACCACTTTTGAACTATTTAGTCAAAATCCAACTAAGTGCTGGTTTTTTACTAGGCAATGCTGGTGCCCTACACAGAAAAATTCTACTTAGGATTCCTATACAACACACTTTACTTATTTTATTTTTTCTTCATTTTTTTTATAATAAATATGTAATGTATGGATGATATTAGAATAATTCAATTAATTTAATAAGAATAAAATAAAAAAAATTTAAAAAAATAAAAAATATTAAAAAACAATTTTATAGGCTTTTTGAAAGTTACAGGACTAAAAAGTTTGAGGATGTAGCATGACTTGCACTCGATAAATTCTATTTTTCATTCATTTCTTAATATTTTTAAATATTTTTTAAAATCACAATATTATTAAAAACTACTTCCTTAATCACTAAAAAAAAATGTCGAGACATCCTCGAGACAAAACAATCAAGTAGATTTATTCGAAAAGTTTAGTAGAAACAACATGCAAATCAAACAAACTCTATCCCGTACTAAGACGAGATATGAGAAAACCATTTTGAACAAAAGTCTAAGGGAAAAATACTCTACGGACTAGAGACCCAGAGACAAATTTTTTTTTTGGTTTTTTGTTAAACAAATATCTACGAATCGGAAAGTAAAACAAATAGGAAAATCGAATACAAGGATTTGGTTTTCAACCTTGGAGAAACCCAAAAAAACACAAGACACAGCGATTGAGAGTGGCATGTGGGGTACACGCGTCTCCTTTAGAAGGTGGCAGACAATCAAGGTTGAAGCAACCAAAGGTCTTTGTTCCAACGATGCTGCGTGTGCCACCAAAGGCCATCATCGGAGATAGCGCGTGGCAAAGTAGGCCCTAGCTTTGGAGTGCACATGTGGTTTGCGCTGTTTCGTTTGGTGCAGGTTCGTCCCAGTTGAAAGATCGGTGCATTGGAAGCTTGTAGTGGGGCGCGTGAGGTACTCTAGACCACAGAGGGCTTCGATATGTTAAACGCTGCTGACATCCAAAGCCTCCAAATAGTGTTCTTGCCAAAAGTAAACCAGAAAAAAGAAATAAAGAGGAGAGAAAAGACGAAAAAAATGGGAGAGAAGATGGGACGAGAAGAAAACAAAAAACAAGAAGAATGAAAACGGAAAAGCAAATGAAACTAGGAAAACTAGAAAAACAAGAAAAGAAAACCAATGAGAAGCTAAGAAGAGGGATGAGAGAAGGGAGGGAGGAGGGAGGAGGGAGGAATGGTAGAGAGTCGAAGTCAACGCTAACACCCTACCCTCCAAGCGGCACTATTAAGCTAAAGGTTCTTAGGATTTTTTGAGAGCTTTTTTCAACTCTAAGTTTAGAAGGGTTGATACGAAGAGCCACCATCTTCACTAATTTTATTATCATCTTATTTTTTTTTTCCTTTTAAATTAACTTTAAATTTTATCTTTTCTAAAAGTGATTTTAATTTATATATAAGTGATTTTAAAGTAATAAGAGTTTGTTGGAGGCAATAAAAATCACATTAACTGTTAAAGTTCATACCTTAACATTAAAAAAGAAAAAGAAATTTCTTTTCCTAAAAAAAATACAAAAAATGAGTGTACAGTAAGAAGATTTTGAAACTTGCGTGATTTATGCATGCCATTGTGCCTTATTCATATGCACTTAAGCAATGGACTCGTTCTAATCCACTCTAAATTTAAAATGGCACTAGATGTGAAAAATCTCATCTATATTAGACTAGCTATAGCTTCAAGTCTTAAGACTTGAGCTACAGTAAAAACACAACCCTCGCCTCCTATTTACCATCCAAGTCATTATTTTATGATTTTATTTACAGGTAGAAGACGCACGAAATTTCCCCTTTGTTCCCTGACATTTTCTTTCTCCTTTAGCCGTTCGACTTCTTCACCGTTTTCGAAGAATATCCTATATTTATGGACTTTGGCTGCAAAAGAAAGACAGAAAACCAAAAGGGTCAGACAATATCCAACCAAAACTTGATTCTATAGGACAAAAATTTTCAATGTACTGCAAGATGGATTCTGTAGAACAAAAGAGATAGGTTCCGTGGAACAAAAGAGACGGGTTTGAGAAAAATGGGTTTGAGAGATGGATTCTGTAGAACAAAAGAGATGGAGGGGAAGGGGGTACGTCAGGAAGAGGCTTCTGTGGAAGAAAAGCGATCGAGGGGACGAGGGATGTACGACAAAAGGAAGCCTTTGGAATACCTAATAAACATAATTATTAATTATCTACAACTATTTATAATAGGCAAATGAAAGGAAATCTCGAGAATAATAGGTAAAATGTGAAAAAAGTTTTTAAAATATTACATCTACAATGAAAGTTTAAATAATACAAAATAAATATAATTACATTTTTTTAAATAATAGATTGATCACAAATAATTAAAAAATAATAATTTTATTATTTAATAAAATTATTAATTAATATATGAAGTGTAAAATATTAAATATTATTAAAATATAATATAATATTATTATTTAAACTTTTAAACCGCTAGACCAACGTGTACTATTTAGCTAAAAGATGTGGATTATAGTCAAAAAGTTAGATTTTAACTTCATTTTAGATTTAGCAATAGTTAGACTATTGTTAATGTTCTTAGAGTACTAATACTGGATTTATCAAATTTTTCTTTTAAAATTTGATGAAAAGTACAAATTTTAATGAAAATACAATACTTAAAATATCTTATATTGAATTCTTAAAAAAATTTTCATTATATTTTATGGAAAATGAAGAAAAGAAAGTGGAAAAAAATAAAATATAAGTACTTCTAATTGAGTTTTAGAATAGTAATTTTTCATCTTTTATCTTTTTATCAAATTTGTATTTTTTTTATTAAATTTTAAAAAAAAATTTGATGAGTCTAATTTTACTACTATTAGATGTTTGCATGCCACTTACCAATGCAGTCTAAGATTTCTGGAATAATAATAATAATATATATTATAGATTAATTTTTAAATTATAAAAAAAACTAAGTCAGATTAGTTAATAAAAGAGTAACCAAGCAAAGCAAAGTGATGCCTAGAAAAAAATAAAAACGGGCAAAGCAAAGTGATGAAAAGACGTGAAAGGACGTGAGAGAGAAGGGTATGGGTACAATGGGTAATTTGCACTCTACAGTGGTTTTGAAAGGCCGAGACAATATCAGCCGAGAAAATTGAGAGAACTGAAGAGAGGTTAATAATAGAACTATCCAAATTTGGAAACTTCATATCGGTCAAAACGCTAAATATCGGCCTAAACTAATCGAAATAACTTGATATGGCTGAAATCTAAGCCGGCCGTACTAAGCACAAAATGCCAAATACGAGTTATTATTCTGTTACGGTCAATACTGGTCAGATTATAAAAAACCTTGATTAGTATTAGAGAAATTCTGGGAACTAGTCGGTCTGGTCTTCTTCAATAATCAATCTTCCAATAAAAATTTGTAATGTAAGCATGTCAAGTACTCTTCTTGTTTCGACACTCGTGCCTCCCTTCTTCCTTCTTCCTTCTTCGTTGACTTTCGATTATCAGGTATGTCTTCCTTTTCTTGCTTTCCAGCTTATTCGGCCGCATAGTGTACTAAACAACATTAGGCTTATTCTTTACTGCCAGTATTCCATTAATTTGGTTCAAACACTTCATACCCACCCCACCCGCATTACCACTAGGCTTTTGGATAAGCTTCAATTTAAAAAATAAAAATAAAAAAAAATGGGAAAAGTATAACAATCAAAACAGCAAATACCTTGTGGTTTTTAATATTTAAAGACAACAACTCAAGCAACAAACACCACCAACAAAAAAAAAAAAAAAAAAACCATTTTCTCTTTACTTTTTTCCTTAAATTTTTACAAATGGCCGTTTGGGGTTTGCTGCGGTAGCCTGAACCAGACTTGAGAAGTAGGAGACTTCCCCGACATGCCGTGCCAACATATACCACCCTTGCACATTTCGTGGGCATGCTTGCGCGAAATCCCGACCTAGGTAAGAATCATCCTACTTGAAATTAGCATTAATCATGTGCCCTCGCCATCCTCGTTTCCACCTTCCATTATTAGAAGAATCCTTCAGCAATTGATCATGTCTGAAGCCATTGTTACGAAAAAGAAAGTGTAAGTTTTGGAGGCTGGGTTTCGATTCTCAAAGGGGAAGGGAAGAAAGGGTATTTGTTTTGTTAGGATTTATCACTTGCTCGCATGGTGTCTTGTGTTAATTTTCTTTTCTCCCGTGTATCTACCTAATTAGAGGGTTGTTTTTCCTCCAAAGACAACAAATTGTCTCAAAGGGGCTCTCTTAGTATTCCTATATCACTATAGTCAATAATATCATATAGTGATGTATTAATATAACTAATACTATAATAATTTATATAGATTTAAAGTATATTACTAATAATAATATAATTTTAGTATAAGACCATAAAGTATAAATTGTAATTAATATACATTATAAACTAATATTATTATTAGTAATATACTTTAAATCTATATAAATTATTATAGTATTTATATTAGTATTACTAATTTACTAATGTACTTATCAAAAGAAATATACTGAGAATTTATTAGGCCATAAATAATTATTAATATATATTATATTTAAAGCATATGGTCAAATAAATATTCATGTTTAAGATTATAATTTTGTTATAAATTACAATGACATTATTATATATATAATTATAATTTATGTTATTATATATATTACATACAATATAAAAATATTGTATCATATTAAATTTTTTTTTAAATATATAATATATTGAACTGGTCCAATTCGGTCTTAAAAAGCATAAAACCGGAATTGAACCGGAATTGACTATTTTTGAAACTAAGAAAATGGGTCTCAGACTAGTCCAAAAACGGATTAGTTCCACTAGTTCGAGCTAGTCCGGACTGATTTTCTGGTTATTTTTTACACCCTTAATATTGAGGAGCCCAAATTGAGGATGATGTTCAAGTATGAAGAAGAGTTAGTTTCTTATTATAAGAGAGATAAAAAACAATGTGGTTTCAAGATAATGATGCACAAAAGCAAGAGGGATGAAATGAGAGTTTAAGGTATGTCACGTTGGGTTGTGCTTGTGGTGGGAAGGCATGAAGCTGAACATCAAATGTAACAAGACCTCATTCGACATCAAAGACATATTGTAAGGCGAAGATTAATGCTGTAATAATTGATTGTATATTGAAAGTAGGGGTGTAAGAAATCTAGTCTGAACTAGTTCGGACCAAACCTAAGGGGGTATGGTCTAGTCCAGTCCAAAAAAATTAGGATCGAATATGATTTGGTCCAGTCCCAATTTAAAGATTTTCTTATCCTAGACTGGACCAAACCGGACCGAATACAGTAATAAATATGTATATCCTTTAATGTATAACTATAATATATAGTAAATTAGTACTAGTATATAACATTGATGTATTAACATATTCTAAGAATTGTAGTATAAATTATAGTATATGTATAAATTTGTAATAGTAATAGTATAGTAAACTCAATATGTTAGTATTAAATCACCATATTAACTACATAGAGTATTAGTAATAAATAATAAGAGTATTACTACATTTAACATATTATTACCAATTTATCACTAACAACATATAGTATACTAGCTAGTGTTACTAGTCTATAATTATATATAATTAGATCAATGTGTTATTATAATTTATATTTTTTGATGTATAACTATAATATATAGGACTAGTATATAATATTAATATATTAATTTATTATAAGAGCTGTAGTATAAATTATAGTATATATATAAATTTATATTAGTATTAATAAAGTTAACTTGATATGTATATGCATATGTATCCTCTTGTAAATTGATTTTTTTTCCTACTTCTTTTTTATTAAGATTAATTTTCTTTTATCAAATTTTTTCAAGAGTAAGCTTTTTAAATATTTTTTTACTTAAATTTGTGATAAAAAGGTGAAGTGGGACGAAAATAATTGAAATTGGGCCGAAAAATAGATTTGATTATGATATGATTTTAAGTTGAATTTGGCCCATTAACTCATGTCTAGACTCCTCTGGATCAGATTTGGGTTGAACCAGACCGAATAGGACCGATATCCCATTTAGTCTGGTCAAGGGTGAAAAAAATGTCGGACCGAATAGAATTAGTCCATCACCTCCCCTGGACCAGACTGACCAAACCGTTTACACCCTTAATTGAAAGTGTTAATGGTTCACAATACACACAATCACAACCTATCACCACAAAAATCTCATTTCTTTCATTGCTATATAGAATTGAGTGAGTTGTAAGTAAAGAAAGTGTTAAATATAAATGATTAAGCTAGTGGATTCGAAAACTTACTATTACAGAAAAAGACTGTCGTAACTACATCGATAAGGCACATTACCTTTTGACTTGGAAAAGGTGGTGTTGGAGCCATTTGTGAGTTTTTTGTTAGGACGTAATGACAGAAGAGAAATGATAGATGCAGTCATGAAGTTACAAGCGGCGTGCAGTCGCTTTGGAAAAAAAGTGAATATATATGGGATCCACGTGAAAAAGTTAACTTTTTTTCTAAAACAACTGCACGCCATTTGCAATTCTACGACTGTATGTAGCATTACCCATAAAAGAATGATTTTTTTTTACATTGATGAACTTAGATGGTGATTGTAGGTTGATGAATATTTTCTAGACAGATGCACGAAGTAGAGAGGCCTACAAATATTTTGGTGATGTTTTCACATTCAAAACCACATATTTGATAAATAAGTATGAGCTGCCATTTGACCGTCTATAGGTAAAAACCACCATGAGCAGTCAATCTTGTTGGGAGTAGGGGTTGATTTATAGTAAAGATACAAATACTTAATTGGAGCACAAATATTCCATTTGTTTCCTTGTCGTTGTAGATTTATGTCTCACAAACTAGCTTTAGGATAATATATATGCCATTACAAGGAAAAGTAGTATTTCCGGTGACGCAATGTCGTCGCAAAAAGCTATATTGTCGCCGCAAATAAGTTTTTACGCTCATTTCCATTGTTGGTACGGTGTCGCAATAGGTGAGTGAGGAAAAGTTATTTTTGGCATAGTTAAAAAATGCGGCATGAAAGCACTTTTTGCGGTGACTAAAAGACTATGCAAAAGCGCCAAAAAAAGATTATGCAAATGAAATTGATCTTTTGTGGCGACTAATGTTTGCCGAAAATCTTTATTCCCCACGATTTGTTTTTTTTTTAATAAATATTGTAATAATTATACAATTTAGCATGCTTTAAAACATCAATTTAATTCATGATAAGTATTACAATATCATGAATTCGTCATTAAAATATAAAAGGTTTAAACATTTCAAACATCGTACATTAATTAAAAGAGTTCAAATTGAAATTCATATCAATTTATTCTAAGTTAACATCTAACAATGTATCATTATTGTTTTACAAGTGTTAAATATATGGTAACTAGGACTTTCTAAGCATGCTGTGATCATCCCTTGAAAGCTATTCTTCATGATCTCAAACTGTCTTCTTCAACTATTCTTATCAAAATTGGTTGCCTTCTTCATTGATTTCAATTGTTGCAAACATATATATATATATATATATATTTTAGTGTCAAAAGTCAACCACAATGTACATTCTTTAGTATAATAACTGAAATTTCTTTCCAAATAATTTACCAATGGAAGTAAAGCACACCAAAACATGAATATAGAGGACAAAAAAAAACTACATTTATAAAGAAAATGATAGACAGCTAATAATTGGTCAACAATATCATACTCAATAAAGAAAACCTTAAGAAGTAAGGAAACCAAAAATAAAAAATGAAACTTTACTTTTGATATGAGAAATTATTTGACTGATTTGAATATATTTTGGCAGATCTTCAGTGTGTTGGTCCTTCAAGCAAACCATAGTCCATATTACTCATGTAAGTTCTGAAAATAGGAACAGATAAGGGGAAAATGCCTCTCCTTGGAGCTAGAAACTAAAAAAATATATTTCTTAAAGCTGAACTGAGAGCATGAACAAAGATAGTCAGCTTAAGCTGACCAGCTATAGTCAACTTACCATTGCAACAAAAGGAAAAGAAATAATATTTGAAAAAGAAGTAAAAGATTTTCAGTTAATGCATTTCGAATGGTTATATATAGTTTCAGAAAGCTGAACTAATTGATCCTTTTAAGGATTCTCATCTCCGTGTTGCAAAATAAACAGTAAGTGCAACAACAACACCTTGTGAAAAAAAAGGGTAAAATGAAAAATGACTTTTTATGTCAATGATATTTGTGGCTTTGTATTGCTGATCTTTGGTCTATAGCATTTGAGTTAGGCATGTTTTTTCATTGTAATAAGTTTGAGTTTGGCATGTTAGTTGGGCTCTGTTAATCTTAGGCCTGCTAGTAATTTTCCCAAACTCAAAAGATATTAGGTCAACTTCATTTTATTTTACAAATGGAGAAAATGATAGCCTTAGGCTTTGAAAATATATTGTATTTTACGAGGATGTGTGCGTGAGTAATGAATGGTTTCTTGATCTTTTTAGGGATTTAAAAGGTCACATTAGTTTATATAGAAAAAAAAACTTGATTTATTTTGAGTAAGCTTTAACTTCTAAATTTGTGCAGCCAAAAGAGAAGAATAATATTTGATGATCCACGATTTCCAAAATTTCTTTTGGCAATATAGCATTCTATTTATGGAAATATTAATAGAAGTTAATGGGCATGATAAAAATCTAAAAATCTAAAAATCTTAGTGGTCTATTTCTGTTAGCTCATATAAGAACTAGCTTACCAAAAAGTACAACTTACAAAAAAATGACCTGCCACATATCTAGATAGATAAACAATTCTAGAAAAGATATAGAAACAAGGCTACACACCTGAGTTTTTCATAAGCAAGATTCAAGGTCCACTTCAAAATCCCTGAGTTTCAAGGGCTCTCTTTGCACTCGAGGACCTGCCGTTGCAACACAAGCCACCAATAACAATAATTATTCACCCATCAGTCTAGAATTCAATTGGAACTTGTATTCATAACTACAATACATTCTGATTGCACGAGTGTCTAACTAGGCACTAGGCAGTATTGGCCATTGAGGTGTTTCTAGTTTCTCATTAGGATAGAAGGTTGCATTTGCTGCCACCATTCCTATGGCATTCTAGTCTCATCTCAATCCATGAATAGCACAAGCATGGCCTTATCCCCCACCTTGTTTTTATAGGAGGAAGACATGCTGTATCTTCCAAAGGTCATTTTCCTTTTGAGTAACAACTTGAAAATTGTTAAGACCAGATAGGCGTTGTTGATATAATTAACTTGTACGGTTAGCTAGCTAGTATATATCATTCAAACCTAATCGAGAAGAAATTAAAGCAGTAGACAGCAATCCGGTCAATTAGTGATTTAATTTCTTCAACAATACGAATTTGACGGAAATAGTCAAACAAAAAACATTTGTAAAGCATTTTGTCCAGAAATTAATTAAGCTGTCTAATATATATCAGTACCCATGGAATCAATTATGTCCAGACATCTTGGTCCAATTCAACTTACGATCAATTAAGTTAGGTTGATTGGTCAATCAAGTTGCTTATATATTATATATATAACCAATATCGATGACTTTAGATAATTAATAATGTATGTATGTACTAGACGCCACGGCTACATCAGGCAACAATTAGTCTGAATCAGAAAATCATGATGACACTTGTAATATAGGTCTTTTCTTCAATGTATCGATGGAGATTTGGAGAAGAAATAGTAAGTTTTTTATAGTTTGTAATAGAAAATATAAAATGCTTATTAGTTGGACAGCTGAAAGTATATTCAGGTCTAGAAACTAGAATTTCAAGTAGTTTCACATGGAAACGTGGAATTAATTAGAATTAATTGAGAATGATTACTGCATGCGAGAGAGAACTAATTGACAAGTAACTGAAAACCAATCCTTCACACCTCAAATCCAATATTTCCTTCTATGCCTTCGTTAGTTTTTCTCCAAATAAACAGAACTAAAGAGAAAAACAGAGGGAAAATACGGAGAAAATCACGGGAATGGAATCCTTGAAAAGGTATCTCAGCGCAAACGACAACGACGACAATAGGAAAAACTACTACAGCGGTGCCAAACGCAAGTTTTTTCCTCCCTTTTTCCGACTTTCCCACCAGCCAAACGTATTACAAAAACTTAAAGATAAGATTTAATCTAAGTATTTGCGTGTGTAAGAAGATAAATTGTATATTTAGGCTCAATGATTTCAGATTCTAGAATATAAATCAGCTAAACCTTTAGCAAGAGAGGCAAGAGAGACGACCCAAAGAATGCTCATCTGAAAGAGCTAGAAGGAGCGAAGGAGAGGTTAACTCTATGGAAAGCTGATCTTCTTGATTTTGAGAGCCTTTAAGGCAGCCATTAATGGTTGCGACGGAATTTTTCACACCGCTTCACCTGTGACTGACGATCCCGTGAGTTCCTAAAATATTCACCCCCTTTTTCAATATTAATTATTTCCTGTTAATTCGTTTCTATATATCTACATTTTTTTTAAATAACATATATCTACAAATTAAGTGCCTGTAACGAATGCGCGAGAAATATAAAAGACAAAAAAAAAAAAAAAAAAAACATGGATTCGCTAGGTCGATTCAACTGCACCCTACTCATACATCATTCTCATGGAATGTGACACTACTCCATCAAAACATTTTGTGGTGGCAAATCCTCGTCAATTTTGCACTGAATTTGGTAAAATGACGGAATTAATGGGCCCCTTGATTGGAAGAAATATGTATCGCGTCATGATTGGTCGAGGTTTTTTTTTTTTTTTTTTTGTGGGTCCGTATATATGTTTCTCTTTATTTTCTTTAAATCTTTACTGGTTCACCTACATTAATATGTTAACAGGGGATAACGTAATTAAGACTAATTCATAAGTAGAGTGAAATGGATCTCTTCGAAGTCTATCACCATTTCTGATATTTCTTGATTTTTCTTTACATTGATCGCTGGACAATATATATATTTTTAGGATGCTGATATTAATTAGATGATAACTTTTTAACTTTTTAGAGTACTTTCACTTTGTGATTTAATAACAACATTCTAAAGTTTGATATATTCCCGGTCTACTACTTTTTAGCAATTTATTGCTCGAAATAATTAGCTTTTCAATATTCTATTGGAAATTTAGAAACCCCTTTTTATTTGATCTGTTGTTGGTTTTTGTGGTGCAAATTAATTAACACGGCTTGTTAATAAGGAAAAGGGAAGGAAATTAAATTATTAATGGTTTGTGGCTGTGATTTATAAAGGAACAAATATATGAATTTATATTTATGGAATCATTAAAAATTATATTTGTATTGTGAGAGTCTAGAGATGATTTTCTAGGTGACAAGCAAGAGGTGATCCATAAATTAAAGCAACAAGTTCCTTATTTTGGTAAGGCACGGAATTAAGCGAGCAGGAACTAGCTGCAATATAATGCATTCAACTGAAAATCATGAAACTTGCATGCTATGGAATTGAACAAATAAAAGAGAAAAGAGTAGGTACGTATGTTTGAAACAATCCCACCAGCATCAATCTCTCTCTCTCTCTCTCTCTCTCTCTATATATATATATACATTCGTCCCTTAGCATGTTCAGCATTCACAAGCAAAGCATATAATCAAGATTAATTTGAAGCTTTTCTGAACACAAAAAATCAGTTTCCAAATCATGTCAGCTTATACTAGTAGTACTGCAGCAGCAACCATGAGTCGGGTTGGCACTATTTTAGCCATCGTTTTTCTACTTTGTGGGGTGATAGGATATGCAGCAGCCTCGAAGACATGTTCTAGTTATGGAGGGATGAGTGAAGATCATCATAATGCAACTTCATGCGCTGACGTTGTCACCAAGCTTATGCCATGCCTGCCTTTCGTACAAGGAAAGGATAAGAAGCCATCCACGCAGTGTTGTGGAGGTGCAAACCAGTTGGTCGACAGCGCTAAATCCAAAGAAGATCGAGTGGCTATATGCGAGTGCATTAAGAAAGCTGCAGGATCAGCGGCTGGCAAAGTCGACCCTGCTCGCATTACTAAACTTGTCCAGGATTGTGGCCTCAAAATCAAGCTCCCTCCTATTACCAAAGATGTCGACTGCTCTAAGTAATACTCTCTCTCTCTCTCTCTCTCTCTCTCTCTCTCTCTCTCTGTCTGTCTCTCTGGGTACTTAATTTTTTTTGTTTCAAACTTTCTTGCAGGGTATCTTTCGATCATGAAGGGTGATCATAATTAAATACACAAGGAGATACATATATATATATAGCTATATTTGATCAAGATCCTACTTCCTATCAAGAGTACTACTTCATGATCATTAATGATGATGATCTGATGCATGAATCCAAGTGATAATTATCTATTAAGCCAGGAATGAAGAAAATAATAATGTGTACCATGATCAGTTATTTATGAAAAATAATGTTCTTTAATTAATTTGTCTCCTCTATATATCTGTTGGAATATTGAACAAAAGAAAATGCTAATTAATGGAGTATACATATTTTAATAAAGAGACACCTTAATACAGGAAACTGGAAAGGTTCTTTATGATTATTCTCATTATGAAAATATCATATCATTGACACAAAACATTGCTACTATATGCCCTGCTAGATTTCTACTTTTGGTCACCAACATAAACAGATCATAAAGGTCATAACAACAAGATCAGACCAAAGGTCTTGAGCAACCGATTCTGCGGAACAATATTGGCCATCCATAATCTACTGTACAACATTGTTGGGGAAGCCAAAGGAACATAACCTTAATGACTGAGCAAAATACTAATCGGAAATTTATTCAATTTAAATGACATAAAAAGACATGAAATTATATCGACCATATGAGGCGTCGCCAAATGATGTAAAATAATTGAAAATATAACTGATACGCAAATCAAGGGAAGTTTCAATGATTAAGTATTGGTCATGTCCAGCCGAAGAATAAGTATTTGTTCAACATAATAAGAGGCCCATGGGGGCATGAAAATGTCTTCTGCATAGCATGCTTGATCATGAAAAGTTCTTTGGGTCGGGACGGAAAAAGTTTGAGAGCTACATATCACAAGCTGCTGTCGAAAGCTATGTATATATATATACTTGCCTTCTATTATAGGCTAATAGGAAAATTGAATAATGCTAGATACAATTCTAGATATGCAAGTTCCGCACACTCTTTTTATCCACTTTTTGAAAAGAGTGCGTGATACTTGCACGTTCTACATTTGCAGAAGTTGGCTTGTTGATGCATGCTATATAAACACTATAATACACAAAACTATCGCTTAAAAAACCTTTATGTAAAAACAAATAGTGGGTTATAATAAACTTGAAACAGCATATATACTAGTTTTAATGACGGTAAGCAGTGAAATCGGGATCAGTAGGTTTCTGTGGTAGCAACTTTAGCACTCTTTGTGGGGTTCTAGGGGTGCCTGATGCAGCCCTTTTCCGTTTCAAGGTTCGAAGTACATTGGCAGCGAACCTTGATGCGTAAATAGTTGCACCAAGACTAACCGAGGTGCCAGCTTCATTTGCCAAAGCATCTTGCAGTCTGTTTTCTGACTCGTGCAATGCCTTCTCAAGCTTTCTCTTACAGTGCCGGCGCCAAGCTGCTTGGATAAAACATGCCGCCCATGTCTTCCATTGTTGTGAGTAGAACCTGAAAACCATATTTGCAGAGTCAGATAATGAAGGGATTGTGAAACCAAATAATGGGAATGTGTAGATTTAATAATTTGTATTATATTCTTAACGCTCTCATTTACGTGCGGCCAAACTTCTCTTAACGAGTGAAATATAGAGTCACAGTTGAAACGCAGAACCTTTGCTCTAATATAATATGAAATCATTTGTATGAAAAATTTAAGTTGATGCAAAGAGATGTAGTCTTATATTTTAAGAGGGATCATTCACTCAAATGGAAAGGTAATCAGATTCATTATTTCTGTCTTTGTATTAAACATAATTTTCAGCCTTTTCTCCATGTTAGTAGTGTAGCCTCGCTTTGTTTAAACAGCTATGAAATAGTTATATCCAAAAAGTGTTCAAGCATAGTTTAAATAATCCTTGCCTGAAAGTTTGTTGAAGCTCCTTGCTATGAAGTTTCCGAAACTGAGAGGCGACAGTCTTCAAGTCTTCAGCCATCAGCGCAAAGGCTTCAACCTCTGTTTTTGCTTCCACTGTTCTAGTTGAGATGGGGAATTTGGGGGCTGAGGTCTGGGGATCCAAGGCCCAATTAAGAAGTTCTTCACCACAAAAATCACCAGCCTTAAGATCAGCAGAGTTGAAGAAACCAGTTCTTCCACCATTGGTAGTCGCGGTGGCCAAGTTTCCTCGGATGATAAAGAGCATCTCTTCCACTGGATCCCCTTCACGAACAATGTAGCTCTTGTTCGTGTAAAGCACCGGCTTGAGACGATCAACCAGTGGATCCCAAAGTTTCTGATCCATCTTTTTGAACATGGGCACCTATACAGATAAAATTTGACAAGATGAACAACTTTGCTGATAATTGGGCCAAAAGATGTAAAAAAAAAAAACCACAAACTCTCACTCCCATGAGAAGATCCAAGCAAAGATGACACTTTATGTCCCTCCTGAGGTCCTTAGGAAGGTCACGAATGAGATCCTCTTCCTCGACACCTCTGGTTTCCTGCCATTTGTATTGTTCATATCGTCTGACTCGCTCCCTTAAGTTATCAGGGAGCATACATTGGGCCATCCACTGTTCTGCATCAGTCCTTCTCACTCTCATTTCTTCTACTTTCACTGTTGTGGATTGCAGATTTTTCTATAGCAGCACAAGAAAAATTGATCATATAGCAGCTTATTCCATTCTAAAACTATTCTGGGTTCTGCAGAAAATTTCCAGTTCGAGTGAGTGGATGGAATTGTGAAGAACAGACTCAATTCATGTTTATGTTGGCAATATGTCAGTTGGCAGGTTAAAACAGAACTGCAGAATTGTTGAGAATAAACATTCCTCAGAGGTACTTATTGGATACCGAAGAAGTATAGTGCATGTTTGACATGTGATGAATAGAAGGTGGTCTGATTTTCTATAAGCCTATCAGATAGAAGGTCTAGATGAGGTGCATATGCACACAATTCAAAATATTTGAATATAATCATCTTAAAATGCTACAACAATAATTTGCTAAGAAGATCCCCGAGAACCAAAGAACTACCTGCATATTGCCAATAAGTAATGATGTAACACCCCCTTCTCTTAGGTTAGGAGATGTCACTTAACTTTTTCTAAAAGATTTTTCCCGAATAGAAAAATAATCCTTAGTTTAATAATAGAACATAATTAATATTTATTCCAAAAGCGAAGTCATACTAAAATGTCTCTTTGCGACCTTAACTGGACATAATTGAAAGTAGCTTGTGTCGTAAGACACTTATTTGCTAGAAAACATAAACTTAACTGAAGTATAAGATCAACTTGTTTCATAAAGACACTTATTTATAATAAATCTTAAGGATTTTAAATAGCTGCTCAGATTACTCCTGGCCTGTCTGCTCGTACTGTTTGTCTTCATCACCTGGGTGGTTTTAAAAACAGGAAAATAACTAAAATGAGTCGATGACTCAGTAAATAAATCCACCACAACGTAAGATAATATTATAAGAAGTTTTCATAAAACTTATGCTCAATTTTTAAATATGATTGTACATGTTAATGTTGATGCCATGCATGACTGACTTGACTGACTAACTGACTTAAATGACTGGTCCGAATTTACTAATAGGTTTGACTGAGTTAAACTGACTAACTGAATTGATTTAATTGATTTGATTTGTCTATAGTGGTTTAGCTGAACTGATCTAACTGAGGTGATTGGCCAACACACTTAACCCTGTGTGCAAGGTTGTGCACCGGTCCCACGTCCCGCTGCAGCAAGGGGAGCCGCTGATAGTACTCTAACGTACTATGGTGGACCACGCTTATGTCCGTGGCTTGCACATCCACCCTGATCTGATATGCATTGGTACCATACATCTGAATGGCCATCTGAATTAACTGATTTACTAAACTGAAACTAACTGAACTGTTTTAACTGACTGATTTAACCGGATGACTGTTTAATTGATTTCTGATCTGATTTAGTCTTATACTTAAATTTAACTCACTTATGTGACATATGTGGCATGATATGCATAATACATACTATTTCATAAATAACTATAATTTGTTGAGTCTGAACATGATGCTGATGACATAATCATATGCTATGCTGAATGACATGTTTGCATGATGTGAAAGGTATTTAAAAAGGGCTATCAAAGAAGTGGATTTACTAATAATATAAACTAATGCAAGAATCCTAGTTTTGTGATCAAATTCACTTACCTGGATGCAATGCTTCCTGGAACTCACTTTCTAGCTCGTTACCTATATGGATTACGAATCATTACTAACTTCTAAAAAAAAAACATGTCGTATTATTCAATTAAATTAAAAATAAAACATATCGACTAACATGAAACTAATAAATATTTTATTTGGAACATCACACCATAAAAATCGAAAGGTTTTTTCCAAAGCAATATTTTAATAACCAACATTTGTTATTTAATTATAGTTGGGGTAAATATTTACTTCGTATAGTAACTATATAATATAAGGTTCATTATAGACTACTTCTTAAAATCTTAATTTACACATCATATATAAGGAGAAAAATTTAATAATTATTAACTTATTTAAATGTTACTTATAAAATCTCTGATCAAAGCTGATAATCTAATATCCTAATATTATATTTAAGGTAAATAAATAATATTATTAAAATATAATTAATTAGACAAATCGAGTAACAGAAAAATGTATATTAAAAATAAAATCTTAGTTTTCTAAAATAACTAGTCAAGCCCATCATAAACATAATTAAACAAATTAGGCCCAAATACTTAGATGGCCCGCACGGTTTAAAACCCGTGATCCAGCCCTTTGTGAATTGTTAGCCTATATTTGTGATGAAGTCCATCGGCTACAAACATAAAGCAGCACACTTAAACGTAGGCTGGGGCTTGCGGAGACAAAGGGGACCGAGAGGAAAGGAAACAGAGAGGGGGAGGGGTTTCGTGCGATGCTTACCGGGGGGAAGAGGAGGTGCGATGGTTCCGGGTGGCGGAGCTGTCTTTGCGGCGGGGCTGCGCTTGGAAGAAGGGTGCGCCTGAAAGATTTTAAAATGGATTCTAGTGAGAAGAGCTGGAACCCGAAACAGAGAGGAAGCATGAGATCGGCGCCGGAAACTTACCGGAAAATAGTGGGCTGGTAACAGCCACCTGGTCGGTGGCTTCTGAGGTGGCTGGGAGGTGCTCCGACGCCTCGAGAAGCGGTCGGCGGTGCTAGTGACTCAAGGTTCTGGGTTGCCGAAAACAGAGTATGCCTCTTTGGTGTTTTTAAATTTGGAATTTAATGATAATTTATAGATGAAATGTGATAGGTTATGTGAAGATTTTTAGGATTTGAATTTTGATTGGATTGGTTTGAAATTAAATTTTGATTCTACTGATTATTGCGATAAGTTAAAACGGTGAAAGTGAGTTGGGTGTTTTTCGTTTAATAGGAATTAAACTAAGTCCGAAGTGTATATATATATAAATGTATATATATATATATTTTTTTTTTCCCGATCTATAAGGATACTAAGTGCTGGGGGTTCGGACTTCAAATGGGTTTTAACAGGATTCTGATCTTCCGGTGGTTGAGTAAAATTCGGGAATAGGTGTTTATACGGGCTGACAGATTGAGAGGGATAACGTTTGCATTTTAAAAAAAATACTTAGAAACTGATAGATTGATAAAAATATTAAAAAATGTAGGATCATATTAATATTAACAATAAAATAAAATAGCGGATAAAACAATTAGGTAAAAAGGAGGAATAAATTCTAAATTTAAGGTCATGATGTTACAAATGAGAACAAGACCAATCCAGAGATGGCTATGAAAACAGCAAAGACTATCTCCCAAAAATATGTGCTTGTTGACAGGTTTTGGCCAAGAAAACTGAGGAAACAAAAAAGGTAAGGTATAAGTTAAAAATGCCTTCAGAGTTCAGATCCAAAGCATTAGCTAAAGCCTGACAATGTGGTCAATCTTGCTATCTATAACTAACTATGAATATAGTTTGAGGATTATATATTACTAACCTCAGACTACGCAGACCCCACCAAAAGCAGTAGGAGAATTTCTTTGGAAAAGCTGTTGATTCCACCACTCCAGACCTCAAAACATCAGTAAAAATTCCAAAGTTGAAGGTTGAATTCTCAATCTCATCAGGCTTGATAAAAGGGCAAGGCTGACTTAGATTTCCAAAACTATATTTACGGTGCCTATCACAGTAAAAATTTGTTGTTGACTTACCTTATGGATTGGTATTACCGCCTTGCTATAAGGCTGATTGGGTGCTGGATTGGGTTTATAGGGTGGATGAATATCTTGTTTGGTGTGTAAGTGTGGTGGTTGGTATTTAAGTGTGGATGGTTCAGAATATGGAGGGGAAATAGCTTGGGATGGTGGTGTTTTTTGTAGGTCCAATTTTTCTTCTTGGATTTTAGCCAATCCATATGCTGTCAACAAACTTGTAGGATTAAACATTCGCACAGCCAACCGAATATCATCACTAAGGCCACTGAGAAAATATCTCAGTTTGTAGTCTTTAGACAACTTTCTCGGTCTATTGGATAGTGTTTCAAAGGAAGATTTGTATTCCTCACATAGCTAGTTTGTCTCAGCCTAGTTAGTTGTTTCATAGGGTCATCATAACTACTAGGACCAAAACGAACTATTAATGCACTAACAAAAGGTCCCAACCTTGCTTTAAAAACCCGGACTCATTAAGGTCTTGGAACCAAATTAAAGCTTTTCTAGTCATGTGAAATGAAGCTAACTTCAAACGATGAGATGGTGCAATATTATGAAAATCAAAGAACTAGTTTACCTTGTAAATCCTTTCATGGGAGTCATGACCATCAAATATAGGAAACTCAATCCTCAGAGATCGGGGATATGTCACCATTATGGGATACAAGTTGTTTGTCTATATTTTATAGTTCCTTGTTTTCAGAGTGTGACATTTCTCCTTCTGGCAGGCTCCCATTGTGAGGGGCTGTCTCCAACTTCTTCATCAAAAAGCTCCATTTGCTGGCGAATAGCTGACAGTTCACCCCCCATGGAATTAAACTGTGATTCGGACTATTTAACTTGAGCTTCGGTGGAAAGTATTGAAACTCTCAGTTAGGTCCTTCAACCGCGTACCATTAGCCATTGGAATGTTGAAGTAGAGCAGGACCAGAGCTCTATGATACCACTTGTAACAGTATACTAGATAAACAGATAAAATAAATAACTGTAGTAAATATCACTATTGATAACGTTACTTTCTTCGAGGGAAAGCGCCTCCCAGTTCTCAAAGAACAGTAGAATAATCCGGATGGTAGGGTAAAGCACTTACGTTGCCCTAAAATAGAAAGCAAGTAAATTACTAAAGGAACCTTAACATAACTGGGCCGTAGCCCTTACAAGATAACACATAAGTAACATAAATGGCCCATCACGTCCACAACTCTCTAGCTTGGCAGGCCCGCTTCTAACAATTCTTTTATCGGCCCAATAAGGCCCACTGCTTCTCAACCACATGACATAACTCATAAGACAAGTACATTGTAGAAGTGTACTTTAGCTCCCTCTCACTTGAACAAGGGTTTCCCGCATCTCTCTTCAAGCCATCGCCGTATCACAAGGTGGTGGGTGGCAGTTGGTAAACTTGGGTTCTGGAGGGTTATCATCATCATTCCCGCTAATTCTCGCAGAGTACTCAACTCTAGGGTCATCTCTCCATCTCTTTAAACTATATTTTTTTTCTTAATTAATATAAAAAAATATACTTATCATCCCCACAACTACACATTTTTATTTTTATTTTTTTATAATAAATATACAATATATAAATAATAAGTAGAAAACTCAATTAGTTAATAAAAATAAATTAAAATTAAAATTAAAATTAAAATAAAATATAATTTTAAAATATATAAAAATGTATTGTGTGGAATGATGAACAACTTTTAAAAGAAAAATTCTAATCATAAACTGATTACATTTTTTTTTTCAGAATAATAATCTTAAAATGAAAACTTTCTGAATTTAGCTTCACTTGTTTTAACTTCGTTTTTTGATTGGCACTTAATTTCTATTTTTGATTGGTACCGGGTGTCTAATGATCCCTAAAAATATTTACACGAGATTTAAACTTTAAACTTAGAAATAGCATACCCCCTAAGTCCAAGATTTTTATCACTTGAACCAATCCGGATTCACTTGTTTGAATTTAGGTAATGAACTGTTTCAATTTATTTCTTGAAGTTTTGATTTTTTTTCCAAAGATAAATATCGAAATAATTTATGTGTTTTCATAAATATATTTATCCATTTAATTCAATTTTAAAATTCTTCGCGCCTTCAGATTGTAGTTTTAAATAAATTCAGTCATTCCATTCTTCATATAACATGTTACAGAATATCACATTTATAAAAATTAAAACCAAATAGCGTAAAAATTCAAAAATTATTATAAAAGCTTTATAATAAAAAGAAAAAAAAAATCCAAAGAAAAATTACACCCGAAAATCTTAAAATAGGAAAACTAAAATAATAAAAGAAAAGTTGAAAAAGATAGAACTTTAAGGCAGTAAAGTACATAAATAAATAACAAAAACAAAACAACAAAAACAAAAAATCTACTTAATTTCAATAAATGAAATAACTAAGTGACAATAAAACATAAAAATAAAAAATAAAAAAAGAGAGGGAAAGGGGAATGCTCCCAAAGTTTTGAATACCGTACCGATGAGTGTACCGGTCAAGGCACTGAAACGAAATATTTTAGTACCGGTACCATTTCGTGTACCGTTTTAGAAAAATTTACATAAAAAAAAATTATATATATAAATACATATATAAATTATATTTCAAAATAATAATTAATATGTGGATAATTGTATATATAAATATATATGTAATTAGTCTAGTATAAATTTAGGTAAAAAATAACAAAAAAATGAAAAAAAATTAATGACCGAATCCGATACGGCCGGTATCGGCCGATACGAAACCGGTACAAGGTTGGTACTGGCCAAAATATTGATTGAAATGGTCGGTATAGTCCGATACAGCCAATATTTTAGATGAAATGGGACAACCCTATAATGTGTATCGAAGAACTAGCTAGTACGACATATTTCGACCGTACCGGCCATTACAATACGATTTTAGAAACAATGGAAAAATCACTACTCCAAATTCCAACCTTCAAACTCATGAAAAGGGGAAGGGAGACGGAACACCATCTCCAAAAACTATATTAAAAAATCTTAGTGACTTCCTTGATATATGTCTAAAAATCTGTGGTGAGCTTTCACAAAAAGTAAGAAATTTAACAAAAGAATTGGAAATGGGTTCTTGTTAACAGAAGAGTGTTCTGTTCTCCATCAGAGTTGGCAATTGGCATATCACTTGGATGAAGAAACCATATCCAAAAGAGTTTATGTATAATAATTTAATATTAAATTTTCTGTTTAAGATTAAAATTTTATGTTATATTAACGAATCAATTAGCATATAATATATAGCTTAATATAAAAAAGTTATATATACAATATTTTATTTATAATATAATATATATATATATATACTGGTCAGTTTGAATCAAACCGGTGTTCAAAATATAAAAATCAATACTGAACTGTTTCTAATTGATTTTAGTTATTTAGAATCGGTTTTGAACCGGACCAGTTTAATCTAATTCGATTGATTTATTGAATTTTTTTCTCTTTTTACAGCCCTATGAAGAGTACTGAAGCATCCCGTGAGGACATATTGGGACGTATGAAACCCTTCTAAGATGCACGATGCACGTATTTTGCTCAATATGATACAATTTGTAGAGGCCAAAAGTTTTTTTATTTTTATTTTCCCGTTTTACTCGAGTCATGTACATATATTAAAGAAGAATAGTGCAAAGTTAGGTAGCAATTACAAAAACTGAATAAGGAAAAAGAGGAAGGGGGAAAAAAGGGAATCAGATGACGTACGTACCAAATATTAGCAATGAATTTGAAACCATAGCTTGTCAAGACTATGGTTCTATACCTCTCGGCAGATTGGAATACTTATGCGTTGGCATTGGTCTATATATATATATATGCAAATTCATATTTGCATAATATGGATTAAAAATTCTTTACATTGGAATATATATATGCAAATATTTACATAGTCATGAATAATAATTATGAATATTTAGAGAGTTACTATTCACTTATAAAAATATATTTTTTTATTATTTTCTCTCTCCTTCTACTATTTACCTATAAAAATATATATTTCAATTTTATATATATTCCAGTTATATATATATTTTATATAAGTTATATATATATATATACATACATACATGTTACCGTTTCAATTTTATATATCTGTTAACGTTCCAATTATATATATATATATATATATATATATGTATATATTAATGAAATACATCTCATATATAATTGGAAAAATTAAGAAATTGGAGTAAAATAATATTTTATTATTATTTTGTCTCAAATTTATTAAGTCAATGTAAAAGTTTTACATATGTATATGCATATTACAAAATAAATCTTTAAAAGAGGTGATTTTGCATATGCATATGCATAAACCAATACTAATACTCTTACAAATATGTGTTGTACTTAGAGTACTGATATTGAATTAATTAAAATTTTCTTTAAAAAAGTATAAGTTTGTACACACGATTGATTCAACCTAAGTAATCTCACAAGTCACAGTTAAGTTGAGAAATTCGTCCACAATAGCAACTAAAAAGTGACAGGAACACAATACATGGGTAATGGGTTGGCATATCATTTTTTAGCGAGCAACTTCTTAGGGAGCTTATCCAAAGGAGTAGATTTTAGGAGGAAAAGCCTGGCAGCACGCTCTTGCAAAGGTCCCCCGCATTTTAACCCACGTACTTGCAATTCTGACTTCAACCTTTCCATGCCAAGTACCTGCCATGAGCCATCCATTATGGTCGTGGCAAAATAAAACATATTAGAGATGCCTTAGAATATTGGGTTTGAATAAAGTCAAATAATGGCTTGCATACATGCAGCCTTGAAAATTCGTTCCTCTTCATGAGGAAAGGCTATATAAAGTTCAGTTCAACAAAGACCACGCATAATTCACAGCTTTAAGATCAAGACAAACAGCAGGAAAGGAATGAACATTTCTATTTCTTTTGTAATAATATATATTGGTGCGTAAAACTTCTTTATTTACTTGATATCTGACAATAAGCTTACTAATCAACACAAGTGTCGGCGGTACACAATGCAAGCCACCAAAGGAGAACATATCCTTTGGAAGAGGAACTAAAGGAGCCTGATGAAGATGACTGGGCTGAAACTCCTGGTCCATATATCTTTTGAAAATGAAACATCGACTGCTCATATAAAGTGGGCCAGGGCTTGGGAGATAATTCCGTGGGACCCTGCTTTTCAACTTTAAACAAAGAGAGGGTCATAGGACTTACATCAGCAAATTTATCCATCTGAAGAGCCGGCTTGGAGTAGGTAGATGGAAAATTCTTTCTATCAAAATGATGGGGGCAGTCCAAACACTGGCAGCTCCCTCACAGCTGCCTCACATTTGAAGAGCCAGTGTGTGGACTGCCTCTAGCACAGCTCTTCGTTCTAACCGTTGGATGATCAAAAGGAAAACCAAAGATGGAAAAAGCTTTAGGGGCATTTAATGATGACAGCTGTTGTGGAGGAAAAAAACTCTCAGAGGGGATTTGATGCATCTGGCGGCTACACGTGGTTGAAAAATATTGGCCTTTTGCAAAAGATGGGGTATTGTCTTCAGAAGAAGTTAAAGACATACTTGAATTACCCGAAAATTCCATGCTGAGATCGTATCTATCATTGAGAGGGATGTTTTTGTCTGCTTTAAGCCCAACTAAGTATTCATCTTCCTTCCTTTGAAAGCCTACCGAAAGCTTTGCTGTCATTCATTCCTTTGTGGACATTGGTGATCGAGTAATCATGGAATTTCCTAATGAAGCTTTTTGCTTATTTCCTTGCGCCATTGTCATCTGTGAGAATAAGTGATTTTTCGGTAAAGATGGAATTGATGGAATTGGATGATAAGCCTCCCTATTTGACTGTCCTCCTGAACTCGGATTAAAACCTCTTAGCCAAGGTCCATATAAAAAAGTTAATGGAGCTTCAAAAGAATAAGGACACTGGAACTGAACATGCCCCAATAGACCACAACGATAACAGAATTCAGACAATCTTTCATATTTAAAAGGTATTCAAAGAGAAGGCAAATCAGGTCTGGGAAGCAAAAAACCTTCAGGCAACGGAGTTTCTAGATTGATTTCAACTTGAATTCTAGAATACCATTGCAGAACTCCTCCATATCGAGTAACAAGATCTCTTTGTTTATAAGTGCCTAAGAACTTCCCTATTTCTTTAGCATTTCCTCATCTGTCATATACTCCCTTGGAATCCCATGAACTTGAACCCAAAAAAGAGAGAAGTTGAGAAGTACCTCATGAATGCTCAAACCTGCTGGCCAGTCAGCAATCACCAGGAGATGCCCTTTGATATTCCATAGTCTCTGTTCTAGGACACGATTCTTGTCTTCCAAATTTTGGAATGTGAACATAAATTTGTGATTGGGAAGATCTTGAATTATCAAACCTAAAGCAAAAGGCCAACTCCCTAAAATAGCTGCATGAACTGCTTTTTTGCTTATTGGCCTCAACGATATAACTAGGAGTATTTTTAATGGAATAGTTAAATTTTTTTTTTTAATTATATTTTTTATATAATTTTTTAAAAAATTTGATTATATTTTATCAAAAGTTATTAAAAATATTATAAAAAAATATTAAAAAGTATACTTTATTTTAAAAATAAATAGTAAAATTAATTTTTTTTATATTTAAAGAAAATTTTAATTTAATTATTCATTTTTAAAAATAAATTGTACTTTTTTTATTTTTTTAATAATTTTTTTAGTAATTTTTAATTAAATATGACTAAAATTTTTGAAAAATTATATAAAAAATATAATTTTAAAATTTTTTTTAAGTATTCTATTGAGAATACTCTTATCGAATGGAACACGATCAACCCCTCACGAATCTGCTGATGGTAACCATGACTTGAGTTGGAGTTTACTCTAGTTTAGAGTATCTGGGTTTGGAAAAGGAGGTTTAAGATCAGGAATTTTCTCCATAGCCACCACCAGAAATCAGATGAGAAGATCGAAAAGGACGATAAAATGAAAAAAAAAACTTATAAAGAAGTAGGGATTAAGAAAAGAGTAATTTTAAAAAGTAATCACACTCAAGTACACATACTCATATGAACAGTAGTGTAGATAGTAACATATTACTGTTTATGTGTGTATGCACTTGAGCGTGGTTACTCTCCATCATTTTTGTTAAGAAAAATGGATCAGATAAAAAGAAAGAAAAATAGACGAGCAAGCCACAAACTAGAGTCCGATATTCACAAGTCCCCAGAAAGATGAATATTAACAAAAAAAAAAAGATAAATAAAGGCTAAGATACTAAATAAAATGATCAAAAAACAAGATACGCTAAACAAAATTAAAACCAACAAAAGGAAGTGAAAAGATGGATTAGTACAGACACTAAAGTTTTGTTTGGATTTGGAGAAAGTAAAATGAGTTGAAAAGAGTTTAATTTATTTTTTAATATTATTATTATTTTAAAATTTAAAAAAAGTATATTAAAATTTGAAAAATATATATAAAAATTTGAAAAAGGTATATAAAAATTTGTGTTTTGTATAAAAAAAATAATAAAAATATAATCATAAAATGAAGATGAATTAAAATGAATGGAGAAGAGTTCCCAATCCAAACCCTTAATGAAAATCCTCATTGAGAGAAGAGAAGAGAACTCTATTCAAGAGCAGCAAAATGGGAAGTTCTACTTGAAAATAACCTTGTTTTTTTTTTTTATAAATATGAGATCAAAAATATAAATATATTTCAATTTTATTATTATATTTTTTTAAATTCTTATATAAAATATAATAAAAATTTAACTTTTTTAAATTCTCATATCATTTTTTTTAAATCTCTATATAAAATTAATATTAAAAAAATATTTAATAATAATATGTTATTTTTTTTTAACTTTTATTTCATTTTATCTTATTTCTATAAACAAAAAGACTTAGCCCCGCTTGGATTCAGAGATGAGATGAGTTGAGATGAGTTTAGTTTATTTTTTAATATTATTATTACTTTAGAATTTGAAAAAGGTGTGTTGGAATTTGAAAAGGTGTATTGGGATTTGAAAAATGTGTATAGAAATTTGTATTTTGTATAAAAAATTATAAAAATATAATGATGAAATGGAAGTGAGTTGAGATGAGCTCAACCCACATCCCAATCCAAGCAGCCTCTTAATTAACCATGAATAATAAAAATCCCAAGAGAAAAACAAAACAAACGGCTGCCATAGCTTTTTTTTGTTCGTAGCCTCTCCGCTCACACATCTAGTCTCCGTCTCGTTCCAGGTCTTTTTTATGTTCAGCTTGGGCGTTGCTAGCGACCCCGACCATTTGGACCCGATTTTAAATATTTTTTAAGTTTTTTTTACATGATTTTATTTAAGTATTTTTAAATAATATTGTGATTTTTTACATAAAATAAATATATTTATTCTACATGATTTTTTAACATATTAAAATATTTTTTAAAAATATAAAAAAATACAACATTATTTAAAAATACTTAAACAAAAATTATGTAAAAAAAATTAAAATAAAAAAGAAAATCGAGACCCAATTAGAATTTTAATTGTTTGTTTTAGAAACATTTTTCATATGAGAAATGAGAGAGAGAAGTCATGCTCAATACACTATCTCTTATATAAACAATATTATAAACAGTACATAATACTATTTATGTGAGAGAAATGTAATGAATTGACTACTCTTTAACATTATTCTAGGTGTGTGCGCTTTTTTTTTTATGTTTCATGTTGCCGTGTTTAATTTTATGCAAGTGGGCCAGCCGAATTATATGAAGAAGAGTCCAAGCAAGCTGATCGCCGTCTGTGCCCACGTCCAATTGAAGCGAGGCCCGTGTCCCTTAGTTCTCCCCCAAGTGATGTTGCCGTTTGAAATTAGAGTTAAATCGTAGCCCAAAGTCAATCTTAGTTGCGTGCCCCACCAGTACTAAAACAATGTAGCCGAATGTGAGGGTCTAACAGTGAAGTGCGGCCCATCTATATGATTGCCATGCCTGCAGCCGAATGTCAATGTAATTAGAGACATGTCGATGTAAAAAAAATAAAAATAGAATGAAATAAAAAAAATAAAATAAAATAAAACAAAAGAAGATATATAATATTTAAAGATATCTCAATATAAATAAAAAATAAATTCAATAAAAAAAAATCATATCTCATTATTTTTATTCACACTCTAGTATTAAGAATTTAGAATATACTTTCACATACTTATCATTAACATTAAAAAAAAAAGAAATTTATTTTCATAACAAAAAATACAAAAAAATGAGTGCACATTGCGAAGATTTTGAAACTTTGCATGATATATGCATGTCATTGTGCCTTGCTAGCGTTAGCAATGGACTCGTTATAACTCACTGCAAATTTAAAATGGTGCTAGATGTGAAAATTTTTATCTTTATTGGACTAGCTATAGCTTAAGTCTTAAGACTTGACCTACAGTAAAATCACAACCCTTGCCAACATTAGCGAGCTCATGTTCACCGTCCAAGTCATTATTTTATGATTTTATTTACAGGTAGAAGATACACGAAATATCCTCTTCGTTCCCTTGACATTGTCTTTCTCCTTTAGCTGTTTGACTTCTTCATTGTCTTCTAAGAGCATCCTAGATTTATGGACTTTGGCTGCAAAAGAATGACTGAAAACCAAAAGGGTTAGATAATATCCAACCAAAACTTGATTCTATAGAACACAATTTTTTAGTGTACTGCGTGATGGATTCTGTAGAACAAAAGAGATAGGTTCTGTAGAACAAAAGAGATGGGTTTGAGAAAAATGGGTTTGAGAGATGAATTCTTTGGAACAAAAGACATGGAGTGGAAGCGGGTACATCACGTAAAGGCTTTTATAGAAGAAAAGAGATCGAGGAGAAGAGGGATATACGACAAAAGGAAGCATCTGGAATACTGAATAAATATAAATATTAATTATCTACAACTATTTATAATAGGCAAATGAAAGGAAATATCTTGAATAATAGGTAAAATGTGAAAAAGTTTTTAAAATGATACATCTACAAGTCTTTATAATAGAAATTTAAAATAATACAAAATAAATATAATTACATTATTTTTAAATAATCAGGTTGATCACAAATAATTAAAAAATAATAATTTTATTATTTTATAAAATTATTAATTAATATATGAAGTGTAAAGTATTAAGTATTATTAAAATATATCAGGTTATATTATTATTTAAATTTTAAAATGACTAGATCAATGTAGACTATCTAGCTAAAAGATGTGGATTATAGCCAAAAAATTAGGTTTTAACTTCATTTTGGATTTAGTAATGACTAGATCATTGCTAATGCTCTTAGAGCACTAATACTGGACTCATCAAAATTTTTCCTTTAAAATTTGATAGAAAGTGCAAGTTTGATGGAAATATAACACTTAATTTGTATTTTATTCTTCCCACTTTCTTTTCCTCATTTTCTATTAAATATGGTGAAAGATTTTTTATGAGTCTAATATTAGTGCTCTTAAATGTTTGCATGCCACTTACCAATGCAGTCCAAGATTTTAGGGATAATAATAATATTATATATTATAGATTAATTTCAAAATTATAAAAGAAATTGAGCTAGATTAGAGCATTAGCATTGAATTGGTCATCTTTATCTTCAAAATTTGAAGAATATACAACTTTTTATTTTTTAACTAATCACTCAAAGCATTTTTCTTTTTAGAAGAGCTAGTAGCCACTTGTCTCGTAATCCTGTCCCAAATTTGTTGATATGCCCTCACTTGTAGCGGAGGAATACCGCAGTTACAAGTTAAATGCCTAAGGGTTTACAAAATACCAAAACCCTGGTGCAAACAATTTCATCAACCTAAGACCAAAAACCAATAACCAATAAAAGAAACATCTAAACAAGCTTAATCAAAGGGTAAAATAAATCTAAACAAGCTTAAAGACAAAATTTAGCATCTTATTGAGGGAAGACCTGTTTTATCAATTTTTAAAATACCTTTTAACTTGTGAGGGAGGTCTCTAAAATGATGTCATATCTTATTAGTCCTTGCCGCACCAAAACGGGTAAGAAAATCAGCCGCTGCATTACATTATCTATAAACATGACGAAAAGTGAATTCCATTAGTTTTAAGTGGCTCTATATTTCCACCCAAAAACCATATAGATACCAAAGCCCACAATGATATGTCAAATATACTTTACCACAATTAAAGAATCCATTTTTATTTTCAGTTTTTGCATACCAGCTTGATAACAATGGCAAATTCCAATTAACAGAAAAGAAAGTTCGGCAAAATTGTTACTACCATCATCAAGAAAAGCTGCGGAAGCCATCTTCAAGTCTCTATTAAGGTAGCTTATGATACCACTAGCTCCATATTAGATTAACTATCACATCCTTTATAATAATAAAATATTAACATTTTTTATTATTTATATTTATTTTCATAATCCTCAATAATCTCCAAAAATCATATTCATATTCATTTTTTTAAATAACAATATATTTAAATATTTTTTTATATTTTGTAATCATACTAACCATATGTATTTTAATAATTTAATTTGATACTTTAATAATCATCTTTCAACCAAAATTTGAAAAAATAATTTTCAATTCTTTGTTAAAAAATTATTTTTTTCAACCAAATAATTACTTGTATAATTATTTTCAATGGATGGAGATATAAATAGTTCTTTTCATATATGAAAAATAAAATAAAGGAATTGAAGACTTTTCAAAATTTGAAAATTAGATGACCAATTCAATGTAGAGATATTTTCATTAGTTTTCTTCAAATTTTGAAAAATACTGATATTTGGCTAATCCAATACCAGTACTTTTAGTTAATAAAAGAGTAACCAAGAAAGCAAAGTGATGCCTATGTAGTGCCTCATACCCCAAGGGGGATGGAGGAAACACTGCTTGCTTAAATTAAACCTATCTCCAATACAAATACCATCTCCAAAGATTTTCTATAGTCCATAAATAATTCTTATTTTCAAATCCATACATAAGCATACCCACAAAGTCATATTTAAAAGTATCACCATAAACAAAGGGTTCACAATCTCCCAAAAATCTTAACATAATGAGCTACTAACACTTAAGTCTAAAAAATACTGAAAGCATAACATCAAATCAATATTTGCAATCTTTACATCAACAATAATAATCTAACTACTTAGTCTTGTTCAAAATTATTAATCTTGGTCCTCAGCTGGAACATTCACGTCATCTGTAATATATAAAAAGATAAGGGGGTGAGTTTAACTTAACTCAGTAAGCAAAACACCTATACTAATGTGTACAATATGAGCATTTTCAATAAAACTTCGCATGCATGAAACGAAAACATTTTATTTTCATATATAACATTTCCAAAATATATTATCAAGAGAAAAGCTAAGCGACCATTAATTTTTCTTTATATTATTTAGAAACCAACTTTTCAAAAAATATTTTGACACAAGTAACCGTAAAATCTCACCTTATTATTTTATCAGAACATATATCATATTTAGCCTCCGTGGTAGGGTTTTGCTATCCTTGATGGCCAAACCAATTAGTATCATATTATGAGACTTTTGCTTATTCATTCTCGGAGTCCTAAGTATGCACACAGGAAAGAAACACATAAAGGATTACTTTGTTTCCCATGTGGTTGCACTCCTATCATATCATATCATATTGGTACCAACCATATCACGTGAATCAATATTATCATATCAAAACCATTTTCCAAAGCAAACCAAACAGATAAGAATGTCAAAAGTTTTTATATCCACATCTTATTATGTCATGTCATATCAAATCATGTACCGAACTTATTCATATCATTGTAGACATCCAACAACAACTCTAAAACATTTCACATTTTAGAAAAATGAATGGTCGCTCAGTTTTTCTCTTGATAATATGTTTTGTAAATGTTATATATGAAAATAAAAGGTTTCTATTTCATGCATACGAAGTTTTATTGAAAATACTCATGTTGTACACACTAGTATAGGTGTTTTGCTTACTGAATTGTGGTTAAACTCACCCCGTTATCATTATAAATCTTTTAGATGATGTGGATGTTCCAGCTGTGGACTAGGATTAATAATTGTGAACAAGACTAAACAGTTAGAGTACCATTGTTAATGTAAAGATTGTAAATATTGATTTGATATTATGCTTTCAGTATTTTTTAGACTTAAGTGTTAGTAGCTCATTATGTTAAGATTTTTGGGAGATTGTGGACCATTTGTTTATAGTGATACTTTAATTATGACTTTATGGGTATGCTTATGTATGGATTTGGAAATAAGAATTATCTATGGACTGTAAAAAATAGTTGGAGATGGTATTTATGTTGGAGACAGGTTTAGTTTGGACAAGCAGTGTTTCCTCCAATCCCATTGGGGTATGGGGCGCTACAGTTGATATCAGAGCAAATGTTTAAGGTTTTGCAAACTTTATCCAGTAAGGTTTTAGGAATTTGATATTTTAGATTCAATTGGTGTATTCTGCTGGCATGAGTTGGATATGTGTTAAGGTTTAGAATTTAAAGTTGTCATGAGTTTGAAAGAAAGTCAGGTTTGAGGTTTTGTAGATTATAATATGTGAAATTTTAAAATATAGAATGAGTTTAGGAAACTGATTATCAGATTTGATGTTATAATCGAAGGGACTAAAAGAGTTAATATTGTGGGTTTGTGAGGTTTTAGAATGTGAAGACTTTAAGAATCAGTCTAACATGTAGAATTATATAGGTTTGTGAGTTGTTTTCTTGTTAATGGAGGTTGAAGATGATACTATAGAATTTTGTAGGATCTAAGGAGACTGAAGGTTTAGACTTTAGATTTGTATGATTATTCTCGGAGTAGATAGCTTCATTATTTTGAAGTACTATATGTATATTGTTTTACTACTACGACTACTCGTATATGTTTATATGATTATTTTATTTCATTCTCTTATCCTTTAAACGAATGATTTGTTTAATAGTCCAAGTTTTCTCAAGATGCCATCTCGTTGAGAACAAATTACGTCTGATTTACATGCGGCCAGAAATGGAAGGGGAGAAAATCCAAGAGCTTTGGAAGTACTTCGAGTTGCAGTGCATCAGTTAATAGATGATCTCGCGTAAAATCCTTCCGGCCGCCACCACGGCACCAGTGAAAGTAGTTGCATTGTGGAATACTTCCACAAGTTGCATCCCACGTGTTTTGAGGGGAGAGGCGACCCAATATTGGCGGAGGATTGGGTATAAGATATTGATGAGATATTTCGAGTCTTGACATGCATTGATGAACAAATCATGGCGCTACATTCAAACTGTCTGGGAGGCGAAAAGATGGTGGATCTCTAAAAGAACCCTCAGGGGAGAGGAAAAGACAAAAATAACAAGTTGGACCCTGTTCAAGGGAATTTGCCATTTTGGTTCAGGGAGCAACGTCTGTACACCAATATGAGCCAAAATTACTGAGTTGGCGCGTTTTGTGGCATACCTGATTCCAGATGAAGAGAAGAAGTGTCACAAATTTAAACAGGGACTGAATGAAAACCTTTGTATGTGAGTGATGAGTTTTCAATTAAAAAAATTTACAGAATTGGTGAATAAGGCTATGGTGTTTGAAAGAAGCCTTTAGAAAAGTGCTGTCTTGCTTGATCAAAGGAAGAGGTCTACCCCTTCTGGGTACTATACAAGTGTTGACCAGGGATTATGGAAGAAGAGGAATGAATGTGGTAATTCAAGTAAGAGGCCGATTCAGGGTTATCAACAGCCCTATCAGTGTAGAACTTGCAACCGTGTACACGCAGAAGAGTGCAGGAAGGAAGCAGGCCTATGTTTTCGGTGTGGCAAGCTAGGCCACTATCTCAGGGACTACCCGCTACAGTTGGGCAATAACAAACTTGCCCTACCACCACCACCCAATACTGGAGGGACACTACGAGGTAGTAATCAATGTCCTACTACACTTGCACGAGTCTTTGCTTTGACATTTGAAGAGGCTAAAGACAGGAATGACGTGATCACAAGTATTATCTTTCACTTCCTTTTAGGATTTGACTTTGTGTTTATTACAAACTTTCACCCTTGAACTGATGGAGTACTTCTAATGTGATCACATGTATAATTTCTTATTCTCTAATGATGCTACTGTATTGTTTGATTCTGGAGCTATGCATTGTTTTATTTCTTTAAGTTATGCTAGATTCTGCACTTGGGAAGGTGAACGGTAGGATTTTAAGCTAGTGGTCTTGACACTGATAGGGAATACTGCAACATGTGATAAAATCCTCAGGCGATGTCCTTTATCTTTGAAGGAAGGTTGATGCCAGCCGATCTAAAAATTTTTGACATGGCTGGATTTGATGTGATTTTGGGTATGGACTGGCTGGCTTCTTATCATGCTTGTATTGATTGTTTTAAAAGGAAGTAATTTTCAAACCTTCTGAGGGAGAGAAATTCTGATTTGTGGGGTCAAAGACTAAAAAAGTGTGAAATCTTCCATCAATTATATCAGCAGTTCAAGTTGGGAAGCTTTTGAGGGATGGCTGTCAAGGATTTTTGGCTGTGTATTGGATGCACCTAAAGAAGAGATGAGATTAGAGGAGATCTCGGTGGTAAGGGAATACCCGGAAGTGTTTCCTGAAGACTTTTCCGGCCTTCCACCTGAATGAGAAATGAAGTTTGCTATCAATCTAGTTCTAGGCACAACACCTTTGTCTAAAGCTCCTAATCGAATGGCACCATCAGAATTCATTGAACTTAAAGAGAAGTTGCAAGATTTATTAGATAAATATTTTATCCGACCCAGCGTGTCCCCATGGGGTGCTCCAGTGTTATTTGTGAAGAAGAAGGATGAAACAATGAGAATGTGCATTGACTATATAGAACTCAACCGAGTAACTATCAAAAATAAATATCTTTTACCTCGTATAGAGGACCTTTTTGATCAATTACAAGGTGCACAAGTTTTCTCGAAAGTTGATCTTCGGTCAGGGTATTATCAATTGAAGATCAGGCGAAACATGTACCCAAGATCGCTTTCAGGACTAAGTATGGTCACTACAAGTTTTTGGTCATGCATTTTGGTTTGACTAATGCCCAACAGTATTCATGGATTTAATAAATAGAGTATTTCACGAATTTTTGGATAAATTTGTGGTTGTTTTTATTGACAACATTCTGATCTATTCCAAAAACAAGAATGAGCATGAGGAACACTTGAGATTAGTACTCAGAACACTTAGAGATAAAAAGTTATTTGCAAAACTAAAGAAGTGTGAGTTCTGGCTGGATTCGGTTACATTTTTGGGGCATGTAGTTTCAAAAGATGGCATTTTAGTGGACTCAGGGAAAGTGGAAGCAGTAGTTAACTGGTTAGCACCGAAGAATGTTCATAAAGTTAGAAGTTTATTGGGATTGGCAGGATACTATCATCGATTCATTGAGGGTTTCTCCAAAATAGCAGTTCCTCTCACTACCCTTACCAGGAAGATTAACAAGTTTGAATGGATAGAAAAATGTAAAGAAAGTTTTCAAGTCTTGAAGTAAAGGCTAGTAACAGCCCTAGTTTTAACGATTCCCACTGCTAGAGGAGGATTTGTGGTGTACAGTGATGCGACGAGGTTAGGTTTAAGGTGTGTATTAATGCAACATGGGAAAGTCATAGCTTATGCTTCACGGCAACTAAAGGTATATGAACAAAATTACCCCATCCATGATTTGGAGTTGGCAGCAGTTGTCTTTGCATTTAAAATTTGGAGACATTATTTATATGGGGAAAAGTGCGAAATCTATACAGATTATAAGAGTTTAAAATATTTCTTCACCTATAAAGAATTAATATGAGATAGATAATATGGGTCGAGTTAATAAAGGATTATGATTGTATTATAAATTATCACTCAAGTAAAGCAAATGTTGTAGCTGACGCTTTAAGTAGGAAATCAATGGGTCCAACAATTGCAGCCTTTACCACTCAACACCAGTTGTTAATGGACTTAGAGAGGGCTGTCATTGAGGTCATCACTAATGATACGAGTACTTTCATGACCAATTTAATAATGCAACCAGACTTGTTAGACAGAATTGAAGCAGCTCAGAAAGTGGATTCGGTGTTGGTAAAGCTAGTAGAGGAAGTTAAGAACGGGGATAAAGCCAATTTTAGTGTTTCCAAAGATGGATTTTGAGATTTAAAGGTAGGTTGTGTGTACCGACAGATGATGGATTAAAAAAGGTAATTTTAGAGGAGGCACACCGCTCTTTGTACACTATGTACCTGAGGGGTACCAAGATGTATCGGGACTTAAGAGAGTCTTTTTGGTGGAACAATATAAAAAGAGAGATTAATAAGTTTATAGAACAATGCCTAACTTGCCAGCAGGTGAAGGTGGAACATCAAAGGCCAGCAGGATTATTACAGTCACTTCAAATTCTAGAATGGAAGTGGGAGCATATATTTATGGACTTTGTAACAGGTCTACCAAGAACTTTGAGCGAACAAGATGCAATATGGGTGATCGTGGACCGCTTAACGAAGACTACTCGTTTCGTACCTGTTAAAGTTTATTATAAGTTAGAGAAACTAGCTAAGTTGTACATGCAAGAGATAGTGAGATTGCATGGGGTACTGGTTCCCATCGTGTCAGATAAAAACCCCCGTTTCACCTCTAGATTTTGGTGAAATTTACAAGAAGCAATGGGTACCAAGTTAAACTTCAGTATTGCTTATCACCCTTAGACAGATGGATAGTTAGAAATGACCATTCAGATTTTATAAGACATATTAAGGGCATGTGTGATGGATTTCAAGGGTATTAGGTTACGACATTTACCATTGGTTGAATTTGCTTATAATAATAGTTTCCAGACTAGCATTGAGATGACACCGTATGAGGCATTGATGGCAAAAGGTGAAATTCCCTTTTCTATTGGGATGGAGTTGGTGAAAGAAAAATTTTGGGGCTAGAGATCATTTAGAAGACTACAGAAAAGGTCGACATCATTCAGGCTAGAATAAAAGCGGCTCAAAGTCGATAAGAAAGTTATGCCAATAATTGTTGCTGCCCATTAGAGTTCGAGGTTGGAAATGAAGTATTCTTGAAGATAGTACTAATGAAAGTAGTTATGAGATTTAGAAAGAAAGACAAGTTGAGCCTTAGATATGTTGGACCCTTTGAGATTCTTGAGCGGATTGGACTGATGGCATATAAGTTAGCACTTCCACCGAATTTTGTAGGAGCGCATAACGTATTGCATATGTCCATTCTAAGGAGGTATGTTTTTTATCCCACCCACATTATTTATTATGAGCCGCTGCAGATTCAGGAAGATATGACATATGTTGAAGAACTAGTGCGGATATTGGAAAAGAAAGCATACATGTTGTGGACTCGTAGCATTCCTATGGTTAAGGTGTTGTGGAGTAATCACACAATCGGCAAAACTTTCTGGGAACTCGAGGAAGAAATGCGAGAGAAGCACCCACATCTGTTTGATGAGAGTTATGCTAATTTATATCAAATTTCGAGGACGTAAATTTTATAAGTGGGGGAGGATATAAGGCCCAAGACCAAGCTCAGGTTAGTTCCAGCTTTTGGAACCTTGAATGACGTCGTTTTCCTTCTTCAGGTAATTACTTTAGTTTCCATCTTCCCCGGTTTTCACTCCCAACGATTTTTTCTCTCCAAATTCACTTTGAACCAAATCACCTTTAGTTCTCTCTCTCTCCCCTCTTGCTCTTTATGGTTTCTAACTCTCAGATTTTGTTCTGACCAGACCTTTCACGTTTCCTTGGGCGTTTATTTTCTTTTTCCCTATTTTGTTCTCCTGAGCTACGACTTCTAGAGTTTGGTTTTGTTGTAGTTTTCTTTCTTTTCGCATGCGGGTAAGGTCTCTCCTCTAATCATCCCTTGATTTTTTTTTTCTTTTCGGTTTTTCCTTCTCCTTATCTATTTTTTCTTTCTTTCATGTTGGTTTGGGTCTCAGTTATTTGGGTTTGTTTGTAAGTCGTGGAAGAGGGTAGTAGTGATATCCATCACCGGAAGCTTTATCTTTTGTAGGTAGAGGTTCTTCCTCATTTCGATTTCCATTCTAGTCAATTTTCTTCAATCTCTTTGTTCTTCTTTTAATTTTCAAGTTTATTACTCCCTTCAACAGTTTTTTTTTCTCTCTATCTTTCATTGTTGTGTTTCCTTGTAGAGATTAGGGTGGTTTCATCTTCAATTTCACATAAGGAATTTTTCCATCTCTGGCAGCGTGTTATCCTCTGGAGTTAAGGGTCACAACGCGATTTTTAGGTATTGTTAATCTGGTTTTCCTCTACATTGTATTATGTGGCTTTGATTATAGAGTTTCATAAGTTGGGCTGATGGGGTTGTTGGGGGATTCTTAATATTAGTGGCTGATTGGGTTTTGCTGCATTGATATTTTTGGAAGTTTTGTGAATTATGGAGTCTGCTAGTTGGCTTTTGGATTTTTTTATGAAGTTTAATTCTTGGTTGTGTTAAGTTAAGTGTTATTTGGTTAAGGGAGTTATTGGTGGCTGGTTGTATGGATTAAGGAGACTATTTCAGTGTATATTTGAGTTATTTAGGTTGACTAAAGTATTGGTTCTACGTGCATTTTTGGGGCTGTCCAGGTTACGGAGTGGTTGATTGAGTGGTGTTATTGTGCTGTTTAGAAGCATAGTACTTGATCTTTTTTCGAAGATAAGTGCTGGTCATTAATATTTAGTGTATGCTTTTATGGATAGGTGGCGAGATTAACATAGAACGAACTCAAGAATTTGACAATACTCAGCAAGAGATAGGTAAGCAGGTTCCTATGTCGAATTTGCACAAAAAGAAAATGAACTGAGGTTGGATTTAGAAAATATGCATGATATGCTTTTAAAAAGAAAATTGTGAAAAACAACCTCAGTGTATGTTTTACATTCATCCATGAAAATATTTATAAACAAAAAAATATTTTGTTTGAAATGAATAGTATAGACATGAGCATTGTTGACATATTTCTGAGATGTATAAAAGAGCGGTTATGAAAATTGATATTTTATTTGTGATGTGAAATGTTTTAGAGTTGTTGTTAGTTATCTACAATGATATGAACAAGTTTGGTACATGATTTGATATGACATGACATGATATGATGTGGATATGAAAATCTTTGACATTCTTATTAGTTTGATCTGCTTTGAAAAATAGTTCTGATATGATGATATTGATTCACGTAATATGGTTGGTACCAATATGATATGATATGATAGGAGTGCAATCACTTTGGAAACAAAGTAATCATTTATGTGTTTATTTTCTATATGCATACTTAGGGTTTTGAAAATGAATAAGGGAAAGTCTTACAATATGATACTATTTGATTTGGCCGCCAAGGATAGCACAACCCTACCACAAGAGTTAAATACGGTACATGTTCTGATAAGATGATAATATGAGATTTTACAATTATTTGTGCCAAAGCGTTTTTGTTTTTGAAAAGTTGGTTTCTAAATATATAAAGAAAAATGAATGGTCGCTTAGCTTTTCTCTTGATAATATGTTTTGGAAATGTTATATATGAAAATAAAAGATTTCCGTTTCATGCATATGAAGTTTTATTGAAAATGCTCATCTTATACACACTAGTATAAGTGCGTTGCTTACTGAGTTGTGGTTAAACTCACCCCTTATCTTTATATATCTTTCAGATGACGTGGATGTTCTAGCTAAGGACCAAGATTAGTAATTGGGAACAAGACTAAGCAATTAAAGTGCCATTGTTGATGTAAAGATTGTAAATATTGATTTGATGTTATGCTTTCAGTATTTTTTAGACTTAAGTGTTTGTAGCTCATTATGTTGAGATTTTTGGGAGATTATGGATCCTTTGTTTATGGTGATACTTTTAATTATGACCTTGTGGGTATGCTTATGTATGGATTTGGAAATGAGAATTATTTATGGACTTTAAAAAATCTTTGGAGATGGTATTTGTGTTGGAGACAGGTTTAGTTTAGGCAATCAGTGTTTCCTCCAACCCCCTTAGGGTACAGGGTGCTACAGCCTAGAAAAAAATAAAAATAAAAATACAAAGCAAAGTGATGAAAAGATGCGAAGGGACGTGAGAGAGAAGGGTACAGATACATTGGGTAGTCTTGCCATCCTCGTTTCCACCTTCCATTATTAAAAGAATCCTTCAGCAATTGATCATGTTTGAAGCTATTGTTACGAAAAAAAGGGTGAGTTTCGGAGGTTGGGTTTTGATTCTCAAAGGGGAAGGGAAGAAAGGGTATATGTTTTGCTAGGATTTATCATATGCTTGCATGGTGTATTGTGTTAATTTTCTTTCGCTCACGTGTATCTACCTAATTGGAGGACTGTTTTTCCTCCAAAGACAACAAGGTTGTCCCAAAGGGACTCTCTTAGTATTACTATATCACTATAGTCAATAATATCATATAGTGATATAACATTAATATAACTAATACTATAATAATTTATATATAGATTTAAAGTATATTACTAATAGTAATATAGTTTTAGTATAAGACCATAAAGTATAAATTGTAATTAATATACATTATAAACTAATGTATATTAGTATTACTAATTTACTAGTTTACTTATCAAAAGAAATATATTGAGAATTTATTAAGCGATAAAATATATATTATATTTAAAGCATATGATTAAATAAATATTCATATTTAAGATTATAATTTTATGTTATAAATTACAATGACATTATTATATATAATTATAATTTATGTTATTATATATTTTACATATAATATAAAAATATTGTATCATATTAAAAAAATTGATTTAAAATATATAATATATTGAATCGGTCCAATCCGGTCCTGAAAAGCATAAAATCAGAATTCAACAAGAATTGGCCGTTTTTGAAACTAAGAAAATTCATCCCGGACCAGTCCAAAAACTGATCCATTCCATTGGTCTAGGCCAATCCTGACTGATTTTCTGGTAATGTTTTATATCCTTAGTAATGAGGAGTCGAAATTAGGGATGATATTCAAGTACAAAAAAGAGCTAGTTTCTTATTAAGAGAGATATAGAAAACAATGTGGTTTTAGGGTAATGATGCACAAAAATAAGGGGTAAAAATGGGAGTTTAAGGTATGTCACGTTGGGTTATGCTTGTGGTAGGAAGGCATGAAACTAGACATCAAATGTAACGAGACCACATTCGACATCAAAGACATACTGTAAGGTGAAGATTAATGCTATAATGATTGATTGTATATTAGGATCGAATATGATTCAATCTAGTCCCAGTTTAGAGATTTTCTCACCCTGGACCGAACCAAACCTAATGGGGTATGGTCCAGTCTGGTCCAAAAAAATTAGGATCGAAGATGATTCAATCCAATCCCAGTCTAGGGATTTTCTCATCTTGGACCGAACCAAATCGAACCGAATACAATAATAAATATATATCCTTTAATGTATAACTATAATATATAGTATATTAGTACTAATATATAATAATAATATATTAACATATTCTAAGAATTGTAGTATAAATTATAGTATATGTATAAATTTGTAATAGTAATAGTATAGTCAACTTAATATGTTAGTATTAAATTGCTATAACATATTAACTACATAGAGTATTAATAATAAATAATAAGAGTATTACTACTATTTAATATATTATTACCAATTTATCACTAACAACATATAGTATACTAGTGTCACTAGTCTATAACTATATATAATTAGATCAATGTATTATTATAATTTATATTTTTTGATGTATAACTATAATATATAGGACTAGTACATAATATTAATATATTAATTTATTTTAATAGTTGTAGTATAAATTTTAGTATATATATAAATTTATATTAGTATTAGTAAAGTTAACTTAAAATGTATATGTATATGTATTCTCTTGTAGTTTGATTTTTTTCCCTAATTTTTTATTTAGATTATTTCTCTTTTATCAAATTTTTTTAAGAGCAAGTTTTTAAATATTATTTTGCCTAAATCTGTGATAAAAAGGTGAAGTGGATCGAAAATAATCGAAATTAGGCCTAAAAACATATTTGATTATGACATAATTTTAAGCTGAATTTGACCCATGAAGTCATATCCAGACTTCCCTAGATCGGGTCTGGATTGGACTAGACTGAATGAGACCGGTATCTCATTTAATCCGGTCCAGGGTGGAAAAATTGTCGATCCTAATAGAATCAGTCCATCACCTCCCTTAGACTGGACTAAACTAGACCGTTTATACCCCTAATTGAAAGCGTTAACGGTTCACAATACATGCAATCGCAACCTATCATCACAAAAATCTCGTTTCTTTCACTACAACAGAGAATTGAGTGAGCTGTAAGTAAAGAGAGTGTTAAATACAAATGATCAGGTTGACATCTGTACGAATAAGGGTTTTGCCGTTCTTTTGCAAGAAGCTGATGGATTCAAGAACTTACCATTTTAGAAAAAGACTGTCATAACTACATCGATAAAGCACATTACCTTCGACTAGGAAAATGTGGTGTTGGAGCTGTTTGTGAGTTTTTTGCTAGGATGTAATACAAGAATGTGTTGGGAATCTAGACCTCCCAAATTCTCCCCACCAGGACCTTCTTTTGACAGAATACCAAGAAAAATAAAGAAATAAATACAACACAAGAATTTATGTGAAAAATTATCCAATTAGGAGAAAACCACCAGACCTAGAGAAGAAAATCTACTATGTGAAAAATTATTACAATCACACAAGTTTTCTCCTCACCCTAACGACACCCACAAAAGCTTTTTCCACTAGTAAAATTCTAACTTTCACCTCTCTTCCTTTTACAAAAGGAAAATAGAGAAATTTTACTTAAAATAAAAAATTACTAGTTAAGCATTTGACATGTGTAATAAACCAATGAGAGTTGGTCTCTTTTTATAAGCCTATGAGTCTTGCCCTATCTTCCTATCTATCCCATGTGGGACTCTAGAAATGAGCAAACCCAATAATCTCTACCTTACGACTTTGACTGATCCCACAGTCACGCTCCACCGCAATGAAGATATTCATAGATTTCACTATCATACTCCATCATAAAAGCATACTCACTCAGAATAAATCAATTCCAAGCATTTCACTTTGGCACATGTCGAAAATAACCTTGCTAAAAATTATGATACAACTCTCACGTTTGGCTTTTCTGGAAGTTCATCAATTTTGACATAAATTTCTACCACACACCCTACATCAATGCCAAACTAATGCTCGTGTGCAAACTTGTGGATCCGCTAACATTAACGCATCTTCTATCATGATAACTTCGGGATTAGCGGTATGCCATGAGGATGTACATGTTTCTTTTAATAGACATCGTCTTCTATGAATAGAGATACAATGTTAGATTTATTGTCAGTATCTCTATTTACTGACTTGGAGACTTTTGCCGAACCTGCTCCACCTCATAGACAATTTTTTCTGACGTGCCCAGGTTGTTCACACACCCAGTAGACTGCTTTCTTCTTCAAGGAGTTCTTCCTCTTCCAAGCACCAGTTGTTACTAATGCTAAGTTCTCAGGTGAATCATTATTTCCACTATCTATCTTTTTTTCTTCAGAAAAAAGTTTACTGGTAGCCTCTGAAAAAATTATTTTCTTATTCCCCATGTATCAAAATAGGCTTCATATGCTTATAGGAAGGTGGAAGAGACCAGATCAGCCTCAAAGTTTGATTCTCATTATCAATTTTAACTTCAATAGATTCCAGCTTAGAGATGATGCCATGAGAACACTTAAATGATCTAAAATATTCATACTTTCACTCATCCGCAATGTATAAAACTGCTCCTTCATATACACTCTATTTGAGACACCCTTCGTCTGATACAACTTTTCAAACTTTTCCCAGAATCCCTTTGCCGTGACTATTCCATGCACATTCGTAAAAATATTCTTGGCCAGGCACAAACGAATTGCACTTGTCGCTCTCAAATCCAGATCCTCCCAATCTTCATCGCTCATTCCAGATCTGCTCCTAGTTTCACCAGTAGTGCTAGAACCGCTACTTTCTTCAGGGATTAGTCTGTCTTTCAATGCCTTGTGTAATCCTGATTGGATCAAGATATCCTTGACTTGCACTTGCTACAAGCCAAAATTAATTCTCCCATCAAATTTCTCTACCTCAAATTTGATAGGATTTGAAGTCCTATCTCTTGACATAGTTTTGATGAATTTTACCGTAGAAATGAATAATACCTACTAAGTAAATTTTCAAGAAAGACTGATCTTTCCTAGACAGAATTTTAATATTCCCAGAAAAAATTAGAAGGTCACAACAAAAATATTTAAAATTTCCAATCTCCTAGACAGAATCTCCTTTTAGACCGTACGTATCTACGCTATTACACCAAAACTCCATCATGCCAAAAGAACCTAGTAGCTCTGATACCACTTGTTGGGAATCTGAACCTCCTAAATTTTTCCCACTAGGATCTACTTTTGATAAAATACCAAGAAAAATAAAAAAATAAACACAATATAAGAATTTATATGGAAAATTCCTCCAATTAGGAGAAAACCACCAGACCCAGAGAAGAAAATTCACTATGTGAAAAATTGTTATAATCACACAATTTTTCTCTTCATCCCAACTACACCCACAAAAACACAACAGATGAATTTTACTTAAAATCAAAAGTTATTAGCTAAGCATTTGACAGGTGTAATAAACCAATGAGAGTTGATCTCATTTTATAAGCCCATGAGTCTTGCCCCATCTTCCTATCTCTCCCATGTGGGATTCTAGAAATGAACAAACCCAACAAAATGATGATTTTTTTACATTGATGAACTTGGATGATGATTTTAGGTTGATGAATATTTTCTAGATAGATGCACAGAGTAGAGGCCTACAAATATTTTGATGATGTTTTCACATTCAAAACCACATATTTAATAAATAAGTATAAGATTCCGTTTGAATCGTCTATAGGTATAAGCCACCATGAACAGGCAATCTTGTTGGGAGTAAGGGTTGCAACCCTTACTCGATTGAAGCACAAATATTACATTTGTTTCTTTGTCGTTGTAGCGCCTTTATGTCTCACAAACTAGCTTTTGGATAGTATTCATGTTTGGTTGAAATAGATGAACTTATATATTTATGGAATCATTAAAACTTATATTTGTATTGTGAGAGATGATTTTCTAGGTGACAAGAACTAACCCTGTGGCCCTCCTAATACGGGGCATTACATATGTCATTCTTTATAGAATTAACACATAAGCAAGCTAGGCGTGGTTCCTTTTGATGAGTACTCTGCTAGTTGAACGGACTCTATTCCTCGAGAAGTAGTATGTAACCCTTAATTCAACCTTCCAATTACTACAACATTTTTTATCTTTAGCCGCAACATCTTTCGTAGCAATAAGTAGGAAAACTTGTAGGGAATGACTTATTGCAGCCAAAACTCATTGCCACGTGGTTGTAGATAAAAAAGTGCTAATTATGCTACCTATTTTGGCAAAGTCCTAATTTGTGGAAATTACTCTCTTATTGCTACAAAATTTGTTCTTGCTAATAGCTAAATATTTCGTCAGAAATGGCACCCAAGTCTACTCCAACTTCGATTACTATGATTATTTCTCTCAAGGATAATTCTATTAGGAGTCTTCTATATGCCGGAGTCGATGGAGTCAGATGACGTGGCATAACACCACGTCATCTGATGATTTAAAAAAAATAAAAGATAAAAATTTTAGTCTGCTTATTATTTGCTTAGCGTGGGAAATCAAATCTACAATATTTTTGAGTTTGAAGAGAGAGAAAGCTACAGCCGAGATTGAGAACTGAGAGCTTCAATCGATCTCCAGCCATCGTCTTCAACCCAGCTTAGAGAGAGAAGAAAGCTCCAACCTCATTCATCCCGCGTGAGAAATCGATCGCTTCAGGCACCACCTTTGAAGAGAGAGAAACAGAGTTGTCTTCAACCTTGCGAAATCGCCATTCCAGACTTGAGGGGTTTCATGCGAAATCGAAGGAGAGAAAAGCAGCCGACGCCATCCCATTTATGAGAGAGAAACCTAGAAACCCATCTTCAAATCCATCCCACTTTAGAGAGAGAAACCATCTTCTCTTAGAAACCCTAACTCGAGCATCTCTCCCCTCTGCAAATGATTATTCTCTCTGAAATTGGAAAACCCTAACCATCTTCTTCCCTCGACATCACCCACAACTGGTTTCGAAAAATCCTAGCTCGAAAAATCCTAACCCGAGCATCCCCTTCACTGACGCTGGATTAGGTGATTATTTTTTCATAGATTTCAGTTTTTTTAAACCCTAATTTTTTGTAATATCTAAGTTCTAATTGTCTATGTTTTGTTATGATAGACCCTCAAAAAATGATAAAACCTGCTCTGGTTGGCCTCTGTTTGTTTGTTTGTATTTTTTTATGAACTCTGTTCGTGCTTATTAGGATTTTTTTCATAAACTCTGATTAAGAACCTGCTCTGGTTTGGTCTGTATTTGTGCTTTTCCATTGATTTTTACAAATCTTATTTGTACTTGTTAGACAAGTAAAGAGGTTGTAAAAGAATTTCATTAACTTACGTATGTAGGACCATCTAGCTAGAATGTAGGAAACTATGTGAGTCTTGGGGGTATGGCCTCTAGATGACACTTGGGACAATTATTAATATTTTTTAATGGTTAAGCTTGCTAAATTATAAATTTAATGTTATCCTTGAAGCTTTTCAGTCTAGTTTGGAAATTTGTGTATTTTGATTGATTTTCATTCTTGTTTATTTGACAAGATTACTTTGTATGGTTTAATTTATTTAGCCAAATTTGAGATAAAATGCTATCTTCTTAGGTGTCAGTTATTACTTGCTACGGTATATGGATGATTTGTTTATGCAGGTTTTGGGAATATAAGTCTGACACCAAATTTATCTGCATATGTGTAGAGCGAGATGTATACAAGTACATATAACATATTACAAACACGTGTATTGACTTATTCATCGACTAGCTTTTTAAGTGAACTTCGTGACATTAATCATCTTTTATTATTTTTGTCTTGGAGATTTAGAATAATATGGAAAATTTATGAACTAATAATCTGTCAGTTATCTAATAATCATTGTAGACGACTGGCCTATAATAAAGTAATTAGCTGGTGTAAGTAGATAATGAAAATATTTTTTGTCCCAAGTAATTTATTGTTATTGTTATTCTCATACACCTTGTTATTAATTGATCCCTCATATATGCTTCTTTATTTTTTTCTGTAGAGATAATGATGGGTATAACAAATGGGACTTGACAGCAAGTTGGAGATCAAATAGTGGCCGTGCACCATTATTTTGTTTATGTACTATGTTGTTGATTTAGTTTAAAAACTGAATTATTGTATTTCCTTTCATTCATATATGCTTTGTTATTCAGATGAATGAGTTTTTGTGAGTTAGGCAGTGATTTGTTATGTAAGTGGTGTGCAACCACTTGTTGGAGGAGTTCAAGATGAATTTAAGTTCTTATTTTTCGCCCAACCAGACACAACTTTGCATATTGTATGGAACGTGCTTAATTAATCTTGGATTTTGCAGAGTCAATCGGATTTTCCAGACATGTATGGATTTTGCATATTGTTTCTTTTCTGGATACATATTCAATGTATAGATTTATGTACTATTTTGCATATTGTTTCTTTCCAAACTTGTGGTGGCAACTTTGAAAAACTACTTAAAATTGCACTGTATGGACGCATCAGAAGATGCACTTATGGTGGCAGCTTATGGTCTACTCCATGGTTCTTTTCAATATCATTTTTATGCAGTTATAACAGAATAGCAACCAAGATGACAATGGAGTGAATTAATAGGTTTTGAAGAATTTTGAGGCGATTAAATACAGAAAGGTTCGGGAAAAACAAAATACTTTTTAGTATTGAATCCATGCACTATAAAAGTTTCCGTTGTACCACTACAAAAGTTTAGGGTATTGAAAGTTTTTTCCACCATTACAGCCTACAGGTAGTGAAAACTAAAGTATAAGAAATTTCAAATAAATCAGATGCATTGGAACAATCAATCACAGACGTTTTATACCTCCATCATTACATGCAATGCAAAAATTAAAATAGACAACTAGTGAGGTCCAAACTTGCCCAGAATGGTGTAATATAATAGGTAGCAATACATTCATCAATGCCCACTTAGAACTCTTTCTGGTTTCTGCCCATAATAATTCCACTTTTGCAAAATCCAAATAGAAGAGAATACTGGATACACACACGCAAATTAATGTGCCTGCAAATTAATTCCAATTCCAATTCCAACAGAAGTACATAATAATTCCAATTCCACAAGTGTAAAACAGCACAACTTCTAATATAATCCACCGACTTTCAATCTCATTTTACTCCAGCCCACAATATTACGTGCCTGCAAATTAACAAATGAAAGTGTCACATGGAGACCAAACCAACTACGTTGGCTCATAAAGTATCGTTGAACATAATGTGAAAAAGTGTCACATAAAGTATCATATTCATCTAAAGACATCAAAATACAATCCATAAACGGGTGGTTCATAAAGTTTATTTTTTAAATATCATTCGATAAACTAAATGAACTAACCATGAAAACTATATTTTCTAAATATAATTTGATCCAGAGGACCTTTTTCGAAAAGTAAGAAATATAAAAAATAATATTTATTATTTTGACTTTGAGATGAGTTCAAATAAATTGAGTTTGGTTCAACAACCAAACACAACCCTAAGACAATGCAACTAGTTGCAACACTCTACTTCAATGTTGGGGGTTTGCTTCGATGCTTGTATCTTCAAAATGAGCAGACTATAATTAGATATGTTGCACTAGGACCAGCTTTGTGAGGTGTCTGTCAATAATTTTATCACTGAAAGATACCATTTTCATCTTGCTGTCTACAGCTAGTGGTTCACACAAAATATGCACTACTACTGCCCCGAAATTTTGCACATGCATTTTAGGGTCCTTTAGCCATGGTCTAAAGTTATGTGAAAAGCAAGTCTGTTCGTATAATTATTCAAGGCAAATATGCCTGTTCTTATTAATACAACTGTGTACTTATTAAAGGAAAAAACGTTCAGGGCAGGGTAACAGGAGCAAGTTTCCAGTGGTTTTGAGATAAAATACTTGGTTTTTTCCTTGCTTAGTAACTGAAACACTGTCCTGCTTGACTAAAAGTTAAATGTTGCTCAATAACTACAAAAGACTGGCATCATTCTCAGAACAGAGCTTTAAGAATTTCTTTAAAAGTAGAAAATGCAAAGGAAAAAGTACACACAAGAATATTATGTTGCGGATGAAAAATTAGCACAAAAAAACTAGACAAAAACTTCATTTTTTTTCCTTCGTAGTCATGTATGGAATATTAAAGCACCATTAGCGAGACGCCAATAGAATTACTTACAATCGTGTGATGAAAAACTTTGTTTGTTTGACTGACCTCTCATTGGCAACAGTTCCCTTTGACACATCCAGTCCCAAATCTTTCAATGCTTTCATCTGCCCTAGCATAATAAAAAAGGGCAGGTCGTTAACTATAATCATTTAAAGAACATACGGGAATTAAAAAGAATAGAGGGCTTTTGCTCAGCTCTGACCTGCCATGGCCTTTTTACCTAAAGAATCAACACTGTTGGGTTTTTCGAGTTAGGATTTTTTGGGCTAGGGTTTTTCAAAAACACTCTGAGTGAAGAGGGTTTCGGTGTGCTAAGGAGGAGATCGAGATGAGGAGGAACTGCCAAGTGCGAACGAGCTACCGTCATGAACAATTTTTTCTCTAGCGAAGCCTTCAATCTGAGGACATTCTCTCCAATCGACCACAGATTTGAAGATGATAGACCATGGGCTTCTCTCTTTGCACTCGGAATGGTCGAGTATGGCCGGAGTTTGGGCTGGAACGTGGCCGGAGCGAAATGGCTTAGAGAGAAATGGAGTTTCTCTCTCTTCGCGACGCGGATTCAATCTAAAATGCTGGTTCTCTCTCTTCACCCGCCATTTTGCTTTTTTTTTTTTTTTTTTAATGGACGAACGAAACGAAAGTAGTCCCAGTCCCACTACTAAAATTATGTAAATGACTCCGTTACTATTATATTAAATTTTATATAGTGATTTGCATAATGACTTATATAGTAATTTGTATAGTAATTTCAAAACATATAAATAGGAATTTCAGTTGTAATGAAATTCATAAGAAAATATAGGAAAAGAAAGAAAGTTTCAGTTCTTAAGAGTTTCAGAGAGAATTTCTTATTTCTCTTTTGCAATAGTAGTTTCTTTATTTTAAATTTCATAACACGTTATCAGCACGAGGTTCTACTGATACTGAAGCTAGTGGTCTTCTACTTCAAGTAAGTTTTTCAATATATTATTTACAGTCCTTGAGATAAATACTAAAAGTAATATTGCTGAATATTATTTGATAAAATTTTATTTTTATTCTCATAATAATGTGAATATATTTCTTAAATTCACATATTTATTTTTGTAATATAATGTCAAATATTGAGATTTATTACTATTGACATTTCTGAAAAATGTTATTTATCCAGGATCTTTGATGAGATCTATTTGGATATGATGATGAACTTGAAAGATACAATCATAGAAGAAAACCATGTGTCCTTGAAGGACCGTGCTGTGTATCTCATGATGAAAAATTATCTTACTGTGTGAAATGAATTAAGAGAGTGATATAAGCACCAGAAAATGTAATCCTCTCAAAAGATCATTATGATTTATTACACCTGAAGTTGCAAGATTTTAAGAGTGGTATTGAATATTCTGCACTCTTTAAAATCAGCTCAATATTAAAATTATACAGTGAAAATGTCACTGATGATGATATATAAAAGAAGATATTATTTTTCATACCTCGAATGTGCTCCTGCAGTAGCAATATCGAGAGTGAAAGTTCAACAAATATTCTAAACTTTTGTTTTGTCTTCCAGTGATTGAGCTAAATAATGAGTTTTTGTTACACCAGTTACGTCCTATTAATAATATCGAATTTACACAATTCCTAGAAGTGAACGGTGCATCCTTTCAAAGGAATTAAGGGCGTAGACGTGGTAGAAAAATTATAGAAGTGTTGGTCCCAAAAGCGACAACACTAAAGATAATAAAAATATATCGTATCACTAGAAGTGATCCAACTCAGAGAAGGGTAAAGGCTCTCAGAATAATTCTTAATAAAAAGATGAAAATATTTGTCATAAATGTAATATGACTAAACAGTAGTTACGTACCTGTTGTACGGTCAGGCACTTAGCTAATTTATATCAAGCTTCTATTAAAAGAAAGAATAAAGTGCATGAAACAAATTTAGTAGAACCATCAGATGATTTATTAGATTCAGTAGATGTAGACGTTACTCATCTTGATGTATCTGATTTTTTTAATCATCCTGAAGGTAGTATTGAACACTTAATTGGAGATGGAAGTGTTCCACTCAATTAATGTATTTTCTTTCTATCAGTAATAAAAATTTTGTATATTTTGTAAAATTATGGATCACATTGATGAGTTTTTTTATCTCTGAGTTGAATGATAAAGATATATGTCTGGCTGACAGTGCTACAACTCACACAATTCTCAAAGAAAAGAAATATTTTCAAAATCTAACACTAAGTAAAGCCTATGTCCATACCATATCAGGTTCATCGGATTTAATTGAGGGCTCCGGAAGAGCTTATATTGTATTGCCTAATGGCACCAAATTTTGTATTGATGATGCTCTATTCTCTTCACAATCCAGAAGAAATTTATTGAGTTTTAAAGATATACGTCGTAATGATTATCATATTGAAATGACCAATAAAGGCAGTAAAGAGCATCTTCTTATTACTAAAACAATATCGGGTCAGAAGCTCGTATTAGAAAAACTGTTTGCTCTATGTTCTGGATTGTATTATACAAAAATGAGAACAATTGAATCATATGTCGTAATGCACCAGAAGTGCATTGACCTTAAAGTATTTATGACTTAGCATGATCGCCTTGGACATCCGAGTTCTATAATGATGAGACGAATTATTAAAAATTCGCATGGGCATCCCTTAAAAAATCAAAAGATATTTCCACCCAATAAATCTCCGTGCTCTGCATGTTCTCAAGGTAAGTTAATTATTAGACCATCTCCCTCAAAAGTTATTGTTGAATCTCCATCCTTTTTACAAAGGATTCACGGAGATATATGTGGGCCTATTCATCCATCAAGTGGACCATTTAGATATTTTATGGTTCTAATTGATGCATCTATTCGATGGTCACATGTTTGTCTTCTTTCCACTAGAAATGTTGCATTTGCTAGACTTTTTGCTCAGATAATTAAACTACGAGCACAATTTCCTGAGTATCCGATTAAAACCATTCGATTGGATAATGCAGGTGAATTTTCATCTCAAGTTTTTGATGATTATTGCATGTCAATAGGAATAGATGTTGAACATCCTATTGCCCATACACACACACAAAACGGTTTAGCAGAATCTTTGATCAAAAGGCTTCAACTAATCACTATACTTTTACTTATGAAATCAAGACTACCTGTTTCTGCTTGGGGACATGCTATACTTCATACAGCATCTCTAATTCGTATTAGACCATCTGCATATCATAAATATTCTCCATTACAGCTTGCATTTAGTCAACAACCAGATATTTCTCATCTTCGTACTTTTGGATGTGATGTATACGTTCCAATTGCACCTCCACAACGTACAAAAATGGGCCCTCAATGTAGACTTGAAATATATGTTGGTTTTGATTCTCCATCTATTATTAGATACCTTGAACCCCTTACAGGGGATATGTTTAAAGCACGTTTTGAGGATAGTCATTTTGACGAATCAAATTTTCCGTTAATGGGTAAAGAAAAGTCGGTGCCTGAAGCACGACAAGATATTACTTGGGATAATAAGACCCTGTCTCATTTTAATTCTCCTACAAATGAATGTAAACAGAAAGTTCAAAAAATTATTCATTTGCAAAATGTTGCAAATCAGTTATCAGATGTATTTACTGACACTAAAGGTGTAGTAAAATCTTATATTCCTGCTGTTAATACTCCAGCAAGGATTGAAGCCCTGAAGGACAAATTGTCAAAACAGCAATAGGTGAATCTAAAATACGCCTGAAGCGTGGAAGACCTATTGGTGCAAAAGACAAAATTCTCAGAAGGAAAAGAATACAAAATGAATTTGGTGTTCCTGAATAACACATACCCACAATACAGGCTACAAATATAATTGGTGCTCCTAAAGAGCTCAAATCTTCTATTCCAGAACCTCCTGAAGAGGAAACTCCTGAAGAGTATAAATCTCCTAAAAAGGGACCTCCTGAAGAGTTGTGTCATGAAATGTTTTCCCCTGAAGAGGAACAGGTACCTGAAAATAATGAGATCTCAATACATTTCATGAAAACTGGAGAAATTCTGGATAGAAATAAAACTGTTGTCGACAACATATTTTCATATAAAATGGCCCTTGATATTACCAGAAGTAATGAAGAAAGTGAGCCAAAAAGCGTCGAAGAATGTCGACGTAGAAATGATTGGCCAAAATGGAAAACAGCTATTGAAGCTGAATTAAATTCGCTAGCAAAACGAGAAGTATTTGGACATGTTGTCCAAACACCAAAGGGTGTGATGCCTGTTGGATATAAGTGGGTATTTGTACGAAAACGTAATGAGAAAAATGAAATTGTGCGGTACAAAGCACGGCTTGTCGCACAAGATTTCCTGTAGAAATCCGGGATTGATTATGAAGAAACATACTCTCCCGTTATGGATGCAATCACATTTAGATTTTGATTAGTCTGGTTGTTACAAAAGGATTGGAAATGCGGTTGATGGATGTGGTCACTGTATATTTATATGGATCCTTAGACCATGACATATATATGAAAATCTCTGAAAGATATAAGATGCCTGAAATATCTACAAGTACATCTAGAAATATGTACTCAATCAGACTACAAAGATCTTTATATGGGTTGAAACAATTTGGACGCATGTGGTATAATCGTTTAAGCGAATATCTATTGAAAGAAGGATTTGAGAATAATCCTATATGCCCATATGTTTTTATTAACAAATCAGAATCCGGATTTGTCATTATTGCGGTTTATGTTGATGATTTAAATATTGTGGGAACTCCTGAAGAGATCTCAAAAACCGCTATATATTTAAAGAAAGAATTTGAAATGAAAGATCTTGGCAAAACAAAACTTTGTCTCAGCCTGCAGCTTGAGCACTTGCCAAATGGAATTTTTATTCATCAGTCCATGTATACTGAGAAAGTCCTAAAGCATTTTTATATGGACAAATCCCATCCCCTGAGTACTCCAATGATTGTTCGAACACTTGATGTGAAGAAAGATCCATTCCGTCCTTGTGAGGACGATGAAGAAATTCTTGGTCCTGAAGTACCATATCTCAGTGCAATTAGAGCTTTGATGTATCTTGCAAATTGCACTCGACCAGATATTACATTCTCAGTTAATCTGCTTGCAAGATATAGTTCTGCACCAACTCGAAGGCATTGGAATGGCATTAAACATGTCCTTCGTTACCTTCATGGTACGGTTGATATGAGATTATTTTATCAACGTGATTCAAGTCCAGAATTGATTGGGTATGCAGATGCAGGTTATCTTTCAGACCCACACAGAGGTAGATCTCAAACTGGATATTTATTTACTTATGGAGATACTGCCATATCATGGAGATCTGTTAAGCAGACACTATCTGCTATCTCTTCAAATCACTCAGAGATCATTGCTATTCATGAAGCAAGTCGAGAGTGTATTTGGTTGAGATCAGTTTTTCAACATATCCAAGAAAAGTGTGGACTTTCCATGATCAATAATAGCCCAACAATCTTATATGAAGATAATACTGCTTGTATCACTCAAATCAGATGAGGATATATCAAAGGTGACAGAACCAAACATATTTCACCTAAATTCTTTTATACTCATGAACTTTAAGAGAAATGTGAAATTGATGTCAAGCAGATACGATCTAGTGATAATTTGGCATATTTATTCACAAAGGCGTTACCAACTTCCACATTCAAGAAGATTGTGCATAACATTGGAATGTGAAGACTCAAAGATCTTTTGTCATGCACTTTTCAGGGGGAGTAAATGTGCTGATTGTACTCTTTTTCCTTCGCTAAAGTTTTGTCCCGTTGGGTTTTCCTCTGCAAGGTTTTAATGAGGCAATCTTAAAGCACTTGTGGATACATAAGAAGACTGTACTCTTTTTCCTTCGCCATTAGTTTTTCTTCCCACTGGGTTCTGCCATATCATGGAGATCTGTTAAGCAGACACTATCTGCTACCTCTTCAAATCACTCAGAGATCATTGCTATTCATGAAGCAAGTCGAGAGTGTATTTGGTTGAGATCAGTTTTTCAACATATCCAAGAAAAGTGTGGACTTTCCATGATCAATAATAGCCCAACAATCTTATATGAAGATAATACTGCTTGTATCACTCAAATCAGATGAGGATATATCAAAGGTGACAGAACCAAACATATTTCACCTAAATTCTTTTATACTCATGAACTTTAAGAGAAATGTGAAATTGATGTCAAGCAGATACGATCTAGTGATAATTTGGCATATTTATTCACAAAGGCGTTACCAACTTCCACATTCAAGAAGATTGTGCATAACATTGGAATGTGAAGACTCAAAGATCTTTTGTCATGCACTTTTCAGGGGGAGTAAATGTGCTGATTGTACTCTTTTTCCTTCGCTAAAGTTTTGTCCCGTTGGGTTTTCCTCTGCAAGGTTTTAATGAGGCAATCTTAAAGCACTTGTGGATACATAAGAAGACTGTACTCTTTTTCCTTCGCCATTAGTTTTTCTTCCCACTGGGTTCTGCCATATCATGGAGATCTGTTAAGCAGACACTATCTGCTACCTCTTCAAATCACTCAGAGATCATTGCTATTCATGAAGCAAGTCGAGAGTGTATTTGGTTGAGATCAGTTTTTCAACATATCCAAGAAAAGTGTGGACTTTCCATGATCAATAATAGCCCAACAATCTTATATGAAGATAATACTGCTTGTATCACTCAAATCAGATGAGGATATATCAAAGGTGACAGAACCAAACATATTTCACCTAAATTCTTTTATACTCATGAACTTTAAGAGAAATGTGAAATTGATGTCAAGCAGATACGATCTAGTGATAATTTGGCATATTTATTCACAAAGGCGTTACCAACTTCCACATTCAAGAAGATTGTGCATAACATTGGAATGTGAAGACTCAAAGATCTTTTGTCATGCACTTTTCAGGGGGAGTAAATGTGCTGATTGTACTCTTTTTCCTTCGCTAAAGTTTTGTCCCGTTGGGTTTTCCTCTGCAAGGTTTTAATGAGGCAATCTTAAAGCACTTGTGGATACATAAGAAGACTGTACTCTTTTTCCTTCGCCATTGGTTTTTCTTCCCACTGGGTTTTTACTTGGCAAGGTTTTAACGAGGCAGATTTCTTATTGGCGGTCATTCAAGGGGGAGTGTAATGAACGAACGAAACGGCAGCCGCCCCCTGTCCTACCACTAAAATTATGTGAATGACCCCACCACTATTATATTAAATTCTGCATAGTGATTTGCATAGTAACTTGCATAGTAATTTCAAAGCCTATAAATAGGGGTTTCAGTTGTAATGAAATTCATAAGAAAATATAGAGAGAAAGAAAGTTTCAGTTCTTAAGAGTTTCAGAGAGAATTTTTTATTTCTTTTTTGCAATAGTAGTTTCTTTCTTTAAGTTTCATAACAGTTTTTAATTTTTTTTCTTTTTTATTTAAAATCAGAGAGTGACGTGGTGATGCCATGTCATCCGACTCCATCGACTCCGGCATATAGAAGACTCCGTATAGAATTACCCTTCTCTCAAACACAAGTTGCCACAATATCTATTTGGCCTCAATTTGCCTTCTCTCAATACCTTATTAGCAACTACTATATCTTATAGGAACTAAGATTTATTGGCAACCATTATTGCACTACCGAAGGCAAATAATGGATCTTGCAATAATACATCTCCACAAAAGATTTATTGTGGAAAAACAATTTCTTTGCTAATACTAATATTGTCAATTGTGCATTTGACCAATTTCCTTAATTCTGATGCAAAAAAATTTTTGTGACAAGAACTTTTGTCAGTAATTCATTTTCTTTATAAAAAGTTTTGCCAAAAATAGTCTATTCTGGTTAAAAAAAATATTTGTGGCAATAACATTTTGCCGCAAATAGAAAAAAAATTTCAAAAAACAATTATAGACTAGAGAACCGATGGACAGAGAATGAGTCCAAAAATAGAAAAAAAAATGGTATGTAATAAGCCTAAAAACATAAATATGAAAGCAATGGAGATCCAAATTCAACAAAATATCATATAACAATCTCATACAAATACGTACAAACTCTGCTACCAATTTTACTCCATATCATTTGCAAGAATATTGTAGCCCCACCCCCAAACACTACAAACAAAAGAAATAGTTGGATAAAAGAAGATAAACATTTTTCTTCAATATGTTATAGTAAAACAAAATTAATGAACACTGCCATGCAAAAACAAATTAACAAGAAAAGTTGTGCATCATGCCAATCAATAATAACATAAAGGTTAATGTTCTCCTAATAATCGCAGTGGAAGCTAAAAAAAGATTGTGGACATACACACAATACATCGCTCCAGACTTATCCTTCAACTTAATGCTTGAATAATCTGTAATAAGCAAAAACAACCATATATCAGAAAGGCCACATATTGCCCTTGCTACAGCAACAAATCACCAAGTTTAGATAGCATTATACGTATATCATGATGTGTTTGAATACCTTGATCAAATGCATTTCCACAAGGGTAAAAAAAAAAGGTAACTCGATCTCTATAATACTAAGAGGGAAAGTAACTTGATCTCTATGATACTAAGAGGGAAGCTGGAAAATTGAATCAAAATTATTGAAAGACTATCATTCTCGAGTCCAAGTACATTGGTATGGAGATTTTCACCAACAACTAATTGGAGTGGGTCAAATATCTCTCTCTAACATATAAATTCATTTCACTTAACTAAACTATCTTTAATTTAATGCACAAAACAATCAACAAAAAGAATGAGAAAACAAGGAAAAATATAAAGAAATTCTAATTACAGATCATAAACTCTCTGTGGGGAGAGGGGATAAATAATATCAAACTTTCGATTTCCTAGCTATTTGAACTAAACCTGAGACAACATGGAAGTTTCGTACTTTGTAGTACTCTTACAAAAAAACTGATACATAGATAAGGGTGAACAGTAATAACTTTTTATGTATCACATTGTTGTACGCATATAAAATATTGCATGTACGTGTGATTAACTTCCATGATCAATTAATATATATATATAGCAAAAATATATATTATTATATATACACAATGAGCAATTAGCCATTATGAGAGTTGGTAATGATCAATTAGACATTAATTCATTCCTAAAGTATATTAATATTATTATATATATAAGATAAGTAGCGCTAATTAATGTATTATATATATAGATAAGTAATGCTAAAATATATAAATATTATTATATATATGTAAGATAAGTAATGTACATTAATGTATTATATACATAACATTATCCTAATACTTCAGGATCCTTGGTGAACAAGGTAACCAAGAATTGAAAGATACACCAAGAATTACAGACAAGAAAACTCTAGTAAACAATCCTAACTGGAAAAATATGCACATCAAGTCCTCAAATAGAATCTACTCAACTAAAGGATTACATCATAGAATCAGAATCAATGGAAAAGCATTCTTGACAAGCTTACCTTTAACACAAAGAATGTAATGTTTCTCACAGTCTTGTATTCTCCTATTGATAAAGAACTCGCAATCAAGGCCTGCAGATAAATACATTTATAAAGTGAACAAAAAACCAAACTTGTCTACAAATAAATTCTGATAACAGATTGTGGGAGTTGTGTAAGACGCAATATGTATGCTCTTAGAAAGTTTTTTAGGGGGAGCTTGAAGTCAGAAGACTAAAGGAAGAAAGATGAACTTTCCTTTTTATCATAGAATACTGGTTTTCCTTCAACTAATTTACTCCACTCCTTGTTTATGTATGTCCTACAACAATCTGTATATTTTTATTTTAATATGTTCAATCCACAAACCTCACGTCAAAACTAATAATTCCAATGAAATAGAAACTGAATGGAATGATAGCATGGAAACAAGTAAGGTTATGATAGCACATAAGAAAAATAATTCAGAAAAAGAAATTTAATACCTGACGAGATGCAACCAGTGCATCTATGAGTAGGGATACAACCAACTATACTTGACTTCATTTGGGGCCTTTGGCTTTATGCTACACCTTACATACAGAAGCTCACTTTTGGTCATCTAGTTTCAGCAATATAAAGAGATTATCATAACACATCTTTAATAACAAAACCATAAAAATTTGAATAACGTAAATGGGATTTCTTTCAGATAATGGAATACACAAACCCAAAATAAAGAAACAAAGAACAAGAGAATTGTACCACACACCAAAATAGCTGTCCGGAAGAAGCACCAATTATAAATGAGGCGCCTAACTGCAAAAACATCATGGGGCGCTAGGGGGAGGTTGGTGGAGGAAAGGAAAGTTGGTGATGCTGACAATAAGGCCATACGATGGCCAAAAAAAAAAATCAACTGCAATTTCTGTTGGAAACTATTAATATTTTTTTCATAAGTCAAATGGAAATTAAATAATCATGTACCCTCCCTAACATTACTACAAGAAAACCAGACCATTTTATAAGTCAAATGGAAATTAAATAATCATGTTCATTGAGAATTCAAATTACAGCTCCTTGCTTAAATGCCAAAAAATGATGGAATTGTTTTCTTCATCATTAATATGGTGGTTACAAAGTTTTGGGGGGTTATACATATAGATATCATGTGGTGTCTTCATCCACAGAATTTATCAAAAGAATATTGAAGGAAAATGAAGATTAAATTCAAGGAAGTTGAAAATCTTAGCAAATTCGACTTAGATAAAAAGAATTGAGAATAAAAATTAGAAATGGACTCTTAATAAAAATTGTATCACCCTTTTAGTGGCATTTCTAATTGAGACCTAACTATAGAAACAGAGATAACCTAATAAATACTCATTCAAATTTCAAGTATTAAGATAACCCAAAACTCAAAAGTCCACATTATTCAAGTCATGAGAAAATGCAAATGATAAATTTTTTCAATATTTAGAACATGAATAATAGAAAAAAAAATGTTAAATGTCAGGTTTATGCAACCAATTCTATTTTTGTGAAGAATAGCTCTGTTTGAGATGATGTTCTAGAAATATTTTGAGATTTTATCAGTTTTGACTGCTATTTTTGTATCTAATTGATTTCTCCTACTTCATAGGGAGATGAGAATTGATCATACCTTAAACAAATGAGAAAACAAACAACTAGAATTGCTTAAGATATATCTAAAGATCATTACTTATGAAAACAAATATCCTTAATATCATGAAAAGCAACAAAACCAAAATGGACACTGCAATTAAATTTTTTTCATAAGGAAAAATGAAGCTGATTGAATAAGCACAACAACAAATATGGTCTATTCCTGCAATGCATTTAGCCACAATAACTAATAAATATTGCCACAATAACATCAATATTGACAAAATAGGATGGTGGCATGTTTGTAGATAAAGAAGAGTCAATTTTCATGTATTATTGGCAAAATGCTGCTTTGTAGAAAATTATTACCTTATTGTGGCAACAATCTTTTGTCACATATGAACAAATATTTGGCCAAAAATACAATTTCAAAGTCGTTACCAATGGACCCATATTCATATTTCTCACAATATAATGTTGCCACAAAAGAGGTAGTATCCACTGCTTCTGTTGCCACTAATCAAGTGTATTGGCAACATACATTACCACAAAAATCTATTTCCTGTAAAGAGACATCATAAAAAAAAAAGAGTTTAAACATTGTTAATTTGTCATCCAAAACGGATTTCTGAAAAAAAAAATAGTTAATTATTTTTCTCTACAAATAGTTTTGCCAAAAATAACCTATTTTGATAGAAAAAAAAATTCTGAAAGTAATTTTTCTAGTAATACTTTTTCTCTATAAATAGTTTTGCCAAAAATAACCTATTTTGATAGAAAAAAAAAAATATATATATATATATATATATAAGCACCCCCAAACCACAACACAAACAAAAAAAAAAACAGCTCCAAAAACAAGTATAATCACAGTTTATTCATTCAAAATATTCCAACTAATCAGTGCTAATATTAACTCAAATTAAAACAGCCCTAGTATAATCACTGTTTTGTTCCATCAAAACATCCCAACAAAAACAACCCCTATATTAACTCAAACTCATCAAGTGAGGCAATTTATTTCACCACAGGCAGATTTTTTTTTATCATCATTATGGAAGCTACTTCATTAGCATTAATAACAAAAACTACCAATTCATGACATGAGAAAATCACCTTTCGCCATTGTGGGACAGTTTATCTCACCACAAGGTAGATTTTTGTTCAACATCCCTATAACAACTACTTCAATTAGCATTAATTACAGGAACTACCAATTCATGACATGAGAAAATCACCTTTCGCCATTGTGGGGGCAGTTCATCTCACCACAAGGCAAATTTTTGTTTCAATTAGGTTAAACAAACAAAATGCATGCATATGAAACCAAGTGTACCTCAATTGCAGTAAAACATGAGAATATATTACTCCGGCTTAATTGAAAACCACAACAGATCATATAGGTTTAAAAAAAATCAGCTTACATCCAAATTGTTTGATTTGATTAAATCTACAACTTTGGCAACGCTCATGATTTCACTGCATTAACAGATCATATTGGTTTAATTCTTTTGGCTGCCGCTGCTTTCTTATGAAGTTTGTGATGCTATCTAAGCATAAGTTTTAAGTAATTAGATTCTCCCTTTCCTATCTCTCAAATGTTTGGGATAAATGGTAATATGACATAGTATTAGAGTAAGTCTTCCGTTCAAATCTCAACACAAAGTGCATTCTATTTTAGCAGTCAAAATCTCATGTTTTTGGATCCATTTATTAAGGAAAATGCAGAATCCACAGCATAGGTACAAGAGAGAGGATGCAAGAATAATGGTTATGTAATTAGATTTACCCTTTCTTATCACCTTAAGTTTTTCAGAGAAGCAGTAGTTTAACATAATATATGTAATGTCAAAATGCTTGTAAGGATACCCACTAACTAGAATATTAAATCACTTGAGTTATCTGCAGGCCTGTGTCAAATATAAAAAACTCTTGAGAACACAATCACAAATGAAGACTTCAGAAAGATATCCACAACCTCATGACCATACGTTTTCTCCTTTCTATTTGCGTACTTAATAGATAATATTATTGTGAGCAAATTGAACCCACTTATAAAAAAAGATACCCACAGCCTCAAATGCCTAAAGAATGACTTGGTATACCTATCCCATAGTATGTAACAAAGGATAATCATAAGGCCACGTGCTAAGAGAAGACTCGCAAAAGAATTCTACACCAAAACTTCCTGTCTCTCCCATTTTGGACATTAACTTATTCCAAGTTGTAAGCAAAATCCTTCATCACATTGTTTACAAGTGCAGAAGAGTTCCTATCTGGGTGCAAGTAACAACGAGCTCTCTAATTGCAACCATAATTCCAGGAGTCACAAGAACTCAAAGTTTACCAAGTAGCAATGACAAACATAATATCGACAAAGAACACATACATGGATGTGGCCCAAGGCCAAACTTAAAAAGCAAAAAATTCATACTAATTAATCAAATTCAAATTCAAAGTCAAAATGGGAAAATAAATAAATAAAAAAGTGAGAGAGAGAGAGAGAGAGAGAGAGAGAGAGGACGATAACAAAATAGGGGATGACAATGGAAAAAAGGTTGCAAATTTATACCATTTATATCAATCCCAACAACTCCCCCAAGTCGATCAAACTCCCACAACTGGAGCTAACTTGATATCTGGGATGTTTCAGGAAATCCTGATAATCGAAGGACTGAGCAGCGATGTTAGGGATAGCTTGACCTACCCAAAATGCCGAAAATCCAGAAATTTGAAGCCACAAAGTACCAAAATATTAAAAAAAATAAAGAAAAATACGAACCAATATGGTGAGTTCAATTCAATATGTCACTTTACATTAATCAACAAAAATATAGGTAGCAAGATAACATGATTAACCAAACAACTAAAGGTAGCTAATGTAAAACTAGAAATACAACAATTACAAATCCATAATGAAAACAAAGAAAGCTCATGGTATTTGTTCCAGCATTTATTTTTCCTTTTTACATTTTGTTTAAAGCTAATAGATTTTTTATCCAAACCAACAAAGTAACCTCAAAAACTAGCAGTCGGCAGGATCAAAGAAGTGAGTTGAGCAAATTAATTTGATACTTGCCAAATCCCATGTTGACAGTCTATAAATTCAAGTAAAATGTTGAACTTCAAATGCCTAAATCAGGAATACAATATTTCTGAACCAAAAATTTATTTTCTGTTCCAAGGGGGCACTTATCTCTACTGACAAGCATGCTAGGTAACTAAAAAAAATTGGGTTTTGAGACTGATATGTGCACTATGGTTGTGGCTTCCTTCTAGCTTTAGAGATACAATGATTATGGTATGAGAATACAAAATTCTGTCACTGGCTTTCAGTAAGCTTTCACTGCTATTATATATCTAGTCATATGAACTTTCAACAATAAGTCAAATCTATAAAACATAGATACAACCAAAAATAAAACATCTCTTATTTTTACTAGCTACTAAGAGTTGTTAGGTGCACAACGCCTCCAAACCTAGTAATAGTTGATAATCAGTACATAAACAAGAAGAATAAAGTAAACAAAGATTATTTGTAAATGTTTGGAATGAATTCTACATATCCCTCCATGAATTAGTGGGTGAAACTTACCAAGAAAAAAGAGAGAAAATCACTAGTGTTGTGGAGGCAGAGTTAAAAGCAGGAGTACTACTTCTTTTGCAACAGGTACACCCAGTTGAAACAATTTTTTTTTTTTATAAGTATACACCCAGTTGAAACATAAGTAAATCTGATGTTTTATTCAACAGTAGACAGAGAATGAAAAGTATAAGATCAAATAGGTCCTAATTAACTCAAAGTGAACTAAATCAAATGAATTTACATTAGGGATAAAAATGGATTCGCTTACCTCAATCTGTAAAATCAAAAACATCCCAATATAATCAAGAAAGACAATAAGTTGTTAGAGCAAATTAACGGGAATAAGACCTATACCAAGAGGTAGAATAAATTATTTATACTATTCTCTACATGGAAACAACAGAGAACAAGATTTTGGACCACAGTTTTTAATAATCTGGACAGTACAAATAATGGCTCCAAGACATTGAGCCTAATGAAAATCAGATGGCCTAATAAATTCATGTGCCCGATCAGTTATAAAAGAAATGAACGTTAAACCTAAATTTCCTAGACAGTGTTATCCTATTCACTTTTCCTTACCAAACAAGTATGTTGATTGTTGACAGTACCCACAGAATTGGTACTTCAAAGTTATAAACCTCTTGCTTTCTTGATGTTGTGAAATTTTCTTGAACACTATATTCCCTAATTTTTTATTCACTAAAGGCCTATAAATCATGGGAAGGAATACACAAGTCTGTCATAAATGTAGACCAAACCGAAAAATAAATCAACCAAATTAAGCAAGATAAGATTCAATTCAAAGTAAACTTGTAAGAAACATCTCACCACTAATAAAATGCACATGCATAATTATTGGTCATATAAAGCTAAGAATAAAAACTGGAAACCTTAGTCTTATCCCCTCATCTTACATCTCAGGAAAACCAAAAACAAACAGAGGTAAATTGAAAAACAGGAGCTGAACTAGGGAAAAAAAAATTAAAACTGATACCATTTACATATTCTTACCACTCCCTACCCGTAGAAAAATTCCCCTTGATTTGTATGCCATAACATCTCCCAAACTGCTGCGAATCGGCGATGAAAACCCAACTAAGCAACAAATTTGTCAATATGCGATCCTTAGACGATTTCGTGGTTGCTGGTTCTCAACAATACTACGGCAGCTAGAGTGATAAAGAGTCGACTAATGAGAAGAGGAGTGAAATAAGAGTCAACAGATGAGAAGGGGAGTGAAAAATGAATGGAAATTTCTCAGGTTTGATGTCAATCGTGGGTTTCACCCAAACCCTATTAGTGTGATAGAGAGAGAGAGTCGAACGGAGAGGGAGAAAATGAGAGAGACATTACCTACTAAGCGAGATGGCTATAACGACAACACAGTGATGACGAAGGGGTGGCACAGTCACACATAGAGAGAGAAAGAGAGAGAGAGAGAGATTAGGTTTTAGGGGAAAATCGCCGAGAGAAGGGGAGGAGATATTAGGTTTTGGGAGAGAATTCGATTTTGGGGGAGAGGATTGTGTCTATTTTTAAAAGACTATTTGCAGTGTCAGGGAAGCGCCGCAAATAGAAATTAAAGTCGCCGCTATAGCCATTTACTGCATCAATTTCAATTGTGACAAATATAAGAACGCGGCAACAACATAGTTTTTTTTTGTAGTAAATTGGATATTATTGCGAGACTCACTTGTCAAAAAAAATATTTTTATTAATATAAAGGACTTAGTAATTATGGCAAGACAAAAACGTGATAATAGATGCTTTTTTCATCAAAAATGACTTTTATCACACTTTTATTTCCAGCAGTAACATTTTGTAGATAAAATCAAGTTTTATTGACATAAATTTACCTTATTATCTGCAACGTAAATATGGTGAGTAAAAGTAACTTATTGTGACAAGTTTTGATCTGCGGATAAAAATTTGGTAGCAAATAGGCCAATATGTTGTAGTGAAGTGACACAAAAAGACAAAGAAATTTATAGTAGCATAAACAACACAACATAGCCAGCATGGACCAATTATCAATTAAACAGTAAAACGTTAAAAGAATTATTCCAAACAGGAAAGATGAAAAACTCGTTATAGCAAAGCGAAGTCTAAAAAAAAAAAAGAAATCGACAAACCAAGCCTTCGTCCTCAGCTTATCTATGCCATGACAAGTGTTCAAAACAAAGCTATTAGCTTCAGATTGAGAGTTCAGAAAATAGCATAGGAAAAATATGAGAATTCAAAACTAATTAAATACAATGTTTAGCCGTGTATGCTCTAATGAACTATAATTGTGTGACTGCAAAAAAAAACACAACAAAGAGAGCTACATGAGCAGCTTGTGGGTTCCTTGCTCCTAATTCATTTCAAAGTCTAGTACTAAACCAAAAACAAAGACACCACATCAACAAAATCACCACAGAAACTACTTACAGAGCAAACGTTAATCACAACATCAAAAACACCACAACAACAAATACAGAGCAACAATTTCACCCAAAGAGCCTCTAAGCAACAAAGGAAAATTCATAGAACCAATTGATAGATCAGTTTCTCTGTAAAGTTGGGGAACCATCGCACTTGGATGAATTTCAACCAAGTGCCCATAAGATCTCAAGCTAGATAGATCAGTTTCTCTATAAGAAGAGGCTTTCAAAGGAAAATTCACCGAAAAAATTCACCTACCCATCCCCTAAAATACACCCAATTAACTACTTAAGCCCTACATGCTACTGTATGATTGGATTTAAGGATGTAATTTTTCCAGCCCAACAATCGTTTTCAAAACAAAATCAGGTTAATAATCTCCACCGAATTTGGATTCCTACAATTCAAAAAGCTACAAAATTTTGATGTAATTTTTCCAGCACAACAATCGGTTAAAAATCTACACCGAATTTGGAACCCTAAGATTCAAAAGCTACAATTTTTGGTGGGGGATGATGATTACCCAAATTTACAAAGCAACAAATACACCAACCCCTATAATACATGTAACAAATATTTATATACTTATAGAGAAACCAGCCAAACGACAGAGATCTATTGAGGGGAGAGAGAGGGAAAGCGCTTGAGGGTTAAGAAAGAGAGTTTAGGGCATGAGAGAGGGAACCAAGTGCGAGAAGGGACGGACATTGAGCGGAGAGTAGAGATGATACAGCCTTTAGAGAAAGAGGGATTTGATGAGGGGAGGAACGATTTCTAGGTTGTGAGACTATTTCGGTAATGGACGATGAAGGGAAGATTCCGATAACCCAAAGGAAGATGATTAAGAGACGATTCTGATAACCCCAAGTAAGATGATGAAGGGACAATGCCGATGATGGGATAATTTCGAGTGGAGGTTGATGAGAGAGAGACTCTTTGGGTACGCGAATGGACGAAGGAGACGGATGAAAAGTGGAGTGAAAACCTATGCAGATCGTAAAATCAACCTATTTATATCATCCATATTATATCGGCAAAATATTTTTGTCACATAGACGTGAATTAAAGAATTAACAGCTGGATCAATTGCGGCAAAACATATTCTTACAACAGATGAAAAAAACTACTGCAAATGGCTTATATCTTCCATCGTAATATTGGTGTGTTATTTTTTCCAATAAAACTCATCAATTTTGACAAATGCATCACCCAATTCTGGAAACGTCAATATTGCCAATATAAGTCTCTATTTATGGCAATATTTTTATCGCAGACAAAAAAGTAGTGGCAAAAGATCAAAAATGTTGTATAAATAGGGAAATAATTTTTATGGTGATCTTAATTAGGATGTGCAAGTCATGTACACTGCATTTAAAAAAGGTTCACAAATTTGAGACTCACATGAAAAACTCATTTTCTAATGACGGATCACATTTTTCAAAGGGGAATGTGCAGAGGTTGCATATGTACCCTAATATTATATCTAACAAGTAGTGATTCCCGCTTCATCTTCTCAAGTTGCAGAGAACAATTTGATCAACTCAGGCAATCTTTCCGGATTCGTGTTGCCTTAATTATGCCAATGGCGTCTTAAAGCAAACATTATCCTTGCATATATTATTTATTCATGGACAACTGTATACTTCTATATATTTTGTAAAAATGATCAACCAAGATTACAAATTTTACCGGACGAGGCATATTAATAACCAAATAAGCTAGATTACTTAAATTAAAAATAAATAAAAAAAGGAGCCTAAAATAACATAATTGAATGAGTTCTTGAGGCAACGGTATTAATGGGTCATTTTTTCTTTCCCTTGCCAAGCAAGAGGTGATCATCCATAAATTAGAGCAACAAGTTCCTTATTTTGGTAAGGCACGGAATTAGGCGAGCAGAAACTAACTGCATATAAATGCATCGATCAACTGAAAATCATGAAACTTGCATGCTATGGAATTAAACAAATTAAAAGCGAAAAGAGTAGGCACGTTTGAAACAGTCCCACCATGCAGCATCAATATCTCCTCTATATATAGATTCGTCCCTTAGCTTGTTCAGCATTCACAAGCAAACTAAGCATATAATCAGGAATTTGAAGCTTTTCAGAACACACACAAAAAAAAAATCAGTTTCCAAATCATGTCAACTACTAGTGCAGCAGCACACTCCTGCATGAGTCGGGTTCGCACTATTTTAGCCATCGTTTTTCTACTTTGTGGGGTGATAGGATATGCAGCAGCCTCGAAGACATGTTCTAGTTATGGAGGAGGGATGAATGAAGATCATAATGCAACTTCATGCGCTGACGTTGTCACCAAGCTTATGCCTTGCCCGCCTTTCTTACAAGGAAAGGATACGAAGCCATCCACGCAGTGTTGTGGGGTTGCAAACCAGTTGGTTGACAGCGCTAAATCCAAATAAGATCGAGTGGCTATATGCGAGTGCATTAAGAAAGCCGCAGGATCAGCGGCTGGCAAAGTCGACCTGGCCTGCTCGCATTACTCAACTTGTCGAGGATTGTCACCTCAAAATCAAGCTCCCTCCTATTACCAAAAATGTCGACTGCTCTAAGTAATACTCTCTCTCTCTCTCTCTCTCTGGGTACTAACTTTTTTGTTTCAAACTTTCTTGCAGCGTATCTTTCGATCATGAAGGGTGATCATAATTAAATACACAAGGAGATAAATATATATATAGCAATATTTGATCAAGATCCTACTTCCTATCAAGAGTACTACTTCATGATCATTAATGATGATGATCTGATGCATGAATCCAAGTGATAATTATCTATTAAGCCAGGATTGAAGAAAATAATAATGTATACCATGATCAGTTATTAAAGAAAAAATAATCTTCTTCAATTAATTTGTCTCCTCTATATATCTGTTGGAATATTGAACAAAAGAAAATGCTAATTGGAGTATACATATTTTGATAAAGAGACACCTTAATTCAGGAAACTGGAAAGGTTCTTTATGATTATATTCTCATTATCAAAATATCATATTATTGACACAAAACATTGCTGCTATATGCCCTGCTAGATTTCTACTTTTAGTCACTAACATAAACAGATCATAAAGGTCATGACAACAAGATCAGACCAAAGGTCTTAAGCAACCGATTCCGCGGAACAATTCAAAAATAAAGAACTTTTGTTAATTTCTTTATGTTCGTTCCAAGAGAAGGATCGATGCACAATATTGGCCATCCATAATCTACTGTGCAACTTTGTTGGGGAAGCCAAAGGAAGATAACCTTAATGACTGAGCAAAATCCTACCAGAAATTTATTCCATTTAAATGACATAATAAACACATGAAATTAAAAGTAACATCAACCATATGTGTAAGGCCCGCTGCCAGCCCAAACCTGTTTAAAGAGACCCGGCCCAGGCCCCCCCAGAAAAGGCGTTGTTTCTCGCCCCAAGTAAATAACCCCCCGCCCCCTTTCTTTCCTTCTTTCTTTCCTTCTTTCTTTCTTTTCCTTTCTTTCTTCTCTTTTCCTTCTCTTTCCCCTGGGCGACGGTTTCCCTCTGTTCTTCATTGCCTCTACGTCCTTGGCAGTTCCGAATCCACTAGAAGGCTCAACGGAAGACTTATTTTTCTCTCCCTCTCTCCTTTCGACATTTGCAGCTTAGTTTTGGGTCTCCTCACCGCCGGCTCCTCTGTTTTTCCTTCACCCCTATTTCGCGCCGGTAAGTCCATCTAAATTCCCCCATCTTCTATTGCGTTTTACTATTCATGCAAGGTATGATTTTGGGTTTTAATCACTGTTATTTTTGTGGGTTTTCCGATGGGTGAAGCAGAGCATAGGAGAGGCAAAAATCCGGCCACTGTCCGCGGGTTTTACCGCCCCGTTTCGTGTGATTCTTCCGCTTGAGGTAAGATTTATGGATTTTCCTCTTGGATGCTCATCTCAGGTGAATTAGTTTAAATTTTTTTTTCTTCAATTTTTGGGTCTCTCCGAGAGGTATATTTTTGTGGTATTTTTCTGGGTTCAATTTCCGTATTTGTTGTCGAGAGTGTACGGCTGTTGTTGGAAGGTTGGGGAGGTTAGCGAATTTATTTATGATGTTTGGATTTGATAAATTTACTGGATAGATTTCTCCCCGTAATATTTATGGAATATTTTTCTCCAACTTCCGAATCCATTTTCGAAGTGATTTTTGGTGGATATTCAAGGGTTGGTTGTCTAAATTTTCTTTTACTGATTGGTGCTGCCGATGGGTTGTTTGGGATGTTTTGTGTGATGTAAATGGTTGGATTTGGTAGTTTTGAACGTATGAGAGACTATACAAATTTTTTGGGTTGGCTTTATCAGAGGGATGCTTGAAATGAGTTGGTAGTGGGCTGAAATGATATTTTTTTTAGTATGAAGTGTGCTGGTTTTGCGGGTCGTAGTGGCTGGTTGCTTGGGCTTGATATGCTAGAAATTATGAAATTAGGCAGGCATTGTAGTTAACTTATAATTTTTCAGATTTAGGTCTTTGAGGTGGTCATTAACATAAAGGAAATTATTTTCATGTATAGGTGACGAAACTCTTAGAAGTCAGACTCAAAATTTTGATAATTTGCTGTAGGAGTCAGGTAAGCGGGGTTCGTATGCTCGGTTTTATTCCGAAAGAGGACTGAGGTTGACTTTTGAAAATTTGTGCTTTTGTTAGTTATGTAATGAAAACTTGAGAAAAACCAAACTCAGTCGATTGTTTGCATTATTCATGAAACTTATATAAAAGAAGGAAAAATATTTCTGTCATGCATTGTGTAGACATGAGTTTGCTTTTTGTCATGTTATTTTCTGAAATGTGAAAAAGAGTGTTTTGTCCATCTGCGAAAAATTATGCCTTGATTGGTTGACGACGTTTTATTTATATAAGTTTATTTCTGAAAATAGTTTGGAACTATGTATCTTTAATAACTTTGAAACCCTTTGGCATAGTATTCTGGTTGGTATTTGACTCTATCTCTGCTTTGCTTTGCTCTGCTCTGTCTTTGCTCTGTTTGGATTGGTACCAATGTCCTATCTCTGAGTGCACTCACTTTGAAAACAAAGTGGTTTATTGTGGGCTTTCCTATGTGCACACTCGGGGCTCCGAGAACGAGTAAGGGAAAGTTCCACCTCTGTCTCTGCCTGGTTTGGCCACCAGGATTTGCATAACCCTACCACGGGGGTTAAACATGGTCTTTGCTTTGTGAGATGCTCCGTTTGATATAGTGATAATACTCAGTTTTGTTATGCCAAAGTACTTTATGATTTAAATTGTCTTGAAAATCATTTGTTTCTTTTATGCATAATTATGTTTTGTTCCGTACTTTATTTCTTGGTAAATGCTCATGTTTACACGCTTGTATATGTTCGTCGCTTACTGAGTAGTGGAAAAACTCACCCATCTTATCTCATATATATTTTTAGATGATTTGGATATTCCATCAGAGGACCAAGAGTAGAGTCTTGACCAAGTTTTAAACTGTTAGAGCCACTGGCTAGATGGGGGGGAAAACAATTAATTTATTTATTATGTTGGGTTCTAGTTTCTTTGGATTTATAGATGGTTAGTTATTCTTTATTGTTAAGTTTTTTGGGAGAATGTGAACCCTCTCATTTATGATTTATTCATATTCTTTTTTTATGATTTGGTGGACATTGTTATATGGATTGGGTTGTGAAAAATATTTTTATTTTGAATATGGTCGGAGACCTATTATTTGTAATTGAGGATGGATTATACCAAACAGGTGTAGTTTCGTGACCCCCTACGAGTACGGGATGTTACAGTTGGTATCAGAGCTAAGGTTTAAAATCCTGCAGACTTATGCAATAAGGTTTTAGGAATTTGAGGTTCTAGAATTTGCCAACTTTAGGAATTATTTGAGGTGTAGAATTTTATAGGCTTGTGAGCTGATTTCATATTGTTGGAGAGTTAAGGGTTATATATTTATGTCTTTTATTTTTGGTATCATGTGATCTTATTTGTGGTGGGTACCTCTTTTGTTTGGAGAGTATTATATACTTTGTTTTGACTACTAAGATTATCTATAGATGTTTTTTTTAGCTAGTTGGTTATATGTTTTAGTGAACGATGTGTTTAATAGTCCAAGTGTTCTCAGGATGCCACATCGACGTGAGCGAAGTGTGTCGGACTTGAATGCAGCCAGAAATGAAAGGGAAGCAAATCCAAGAGCTTTTGAAGTACTTCGAGCAGCAGCGCATCAGCTGATTGATGATCTTGCACAAAATTCATCTGGTCGTCACCGTACCACAAGTGAAAGGGGTTGCACTGTGGAAGATTTCAACAAGTTGCATCCCACGTCTTTTGATGGAAGAGGCGATCCGATACTGGCAGAGGATTGGGTATAGGATATTGAGGAGATATTTCGAGTCTTGCCTTGCACAGATGAGCAAAAGGTGGCGATTGCTACATTCAAGCTGACCCGGGAGGCGAAAAGGTGGTGGATCTCTGAAAGGACTATCAGGAAAGCTGAAAAGATGGAAATAAAAAGTTGGTCGCTGTTCAAGGAAGTTTTCCTAGAGCGTTTCTTCCCAGTCTCAGCTAAGGAAGATAAAGCTATGGAATTTGCCACCCTAGTTCAGGGAGCGATGTCAGTACATCAATATGCAGCAAAATTTACCGAGCTGGCACGTTTTGCGGCATATCTGATTCCAGATGAAGAGAAGAAGTGTCGCAAATTTGAACAAGGGCTGAACGAGAAACTTTTTGAGCGAGTAGTGGGCTTCCAAGTAAAAAAATTCACAGAATTGGTGAATAAAGCTACAGTGTTTGAAAGAAGCCTTCAAAGAAGTGCAATTTTATCTGATCAAAGGAAGAGGTCTACCTCATCTGGATACCATGCAAGCGTCAATCAAGGATCATGGAAGAAGAAAAATGAAGGGGGTAGCTCAAGCAATAGACCAGGCCAGAGTAATCGGCAGCCTTACCAGTGTAAGACATGTAACCAAGTGCATTCTGGAGAATGCAGAAGAGGGGCAAGACTATGAATCCGTTGTGGCAAGTCAGGACACTACATCAGGAATTGCCCTCTGCAACCGGACAACAATAACGCGAGCATGTTGCTCTCCCAGAGAAATGAAGTTACAGGACGAGGTAACAATCAGCGTCCTACTGCACTTGCTCAAGTCTTTGCATTGACACCAGGAGAGGCTGAAGGCAGGGATGATGTGATCACATGTATTTTCTGTTTCCCCTTTTCTTCTAGGATTAACTTGGTATTCAATGTGGATCTTTAATAGAAGGAGTATGTGTTATTTTTATTTTATTTTGTGATCACAGGCATTCTTCCATTGTTTTCTAACGATGCTAATGTATTATTTGATTCTGGGGCAACGCATTCATTTATTTCTTTGAATTATGCTAAGTTTTGCACTTAGGAGGGTGAAAGGTTGGAGTATAGCCTAGTAGTCGCGACACCGACAGGAAATTCAGTATCTTGTCATAAAATTCTCCGTGGCTGCCCCATATCCATTGAAGGAAGATTAATGCCAGCTGACCTTATAATTTTTGATATATTTGGATTCGATGTAATTTTGGGGATGAACTGGCTGGCTTCATACCATGCCAGTATTGACTGCTTTAAAAAGGAAGTAACCTTCAAGTCTCCTGAGGGAGGTGGAATTCGATTTGTGGGGTCAAAAGTGCGATCACATCCATCAGTCATATCAGTAGTTCAGGTTGGAAAATTATTGCGAGATAGGTGTCAAGGATTTTTGGCTTGTGTGATAGATGCACCAAAGGAAGAGTTGAGTTTAGAAGAGATTCCTGTTGTGAGAGAATACCCAGAAGTGTTTCTTGAAGACTTGTCCGGGTTACCACCCGACCGAGAAGTAGAATTTGTGATTGATCTTACTCCCGGCATGGCACTGTTGTCCAAGGCTCCTTATAGAATGGCGCCATCAGAACTCATCGAACTCAAAAGGCAGTTGCAAGACTTATTGGACAAGGGTTTTATCCGACCCAGCGTGTCCCCATGGGGTGCGCCAGTTTTATTTGTTAAAAAGAAAGACGGGATAATGAGAATGTGCATCGACTATGGGGAACTCAACCGAGTAACTATCAAGAACAAATATCCTTTACCCCGTATAGAGGACCTCTTTGATCAACTACAGGGTGCACAAGTTTTCTCTAAAATTGACCTTCGGTCAGGGTATCACCAATTGAAGATCAAGGCAGAAGATGTATCTAAGACCACTTTCAGAACCAGATACGGTCACTATGAGTTTTTGGTCATGCCTTTCGGTTTGACTAATGCTCCTGCGGTATTCATGGATTTAATGAATAAAGTATTTCATGAATTCCTGGATAAATTTGTGGTCGTCTTCATTGATGATATCTTGATCTATTCTAAAAGTAAGGAGGAGCATGAGGAACACTTGAGGCTAGTACTCGGAACACTTAGGGAGGAAAGGTTGTTTGCTAAACTAAAGAAGTGTGAGTTCTGGCTGGATTCAGTTATATTTTTGGGGCAAGTGGTTTCAAAAGAAGGTATATTAGTAGACCCAGGGAAAGTAGAAGCAGTAGTTAACTGGCTGGCACCGAAGAATGTTCGTGAGGTTAGGAGTTTCTTGGGATTGGCGGGATACTATCGTCGATTCATTGAGGGTTTCTCCAAAATAGCAGTTCCTCTCACCGCTCTTACTAGGAAGAATAACAAGTTTGAGTGGACAGAAAAATGTGAAAAAAATTTTCAAACCTTGAAACAAAGACTTGTGACCACCCCAGTTTTAACAGTTCCCACTGCGAGAGGTGGTTTTGTGGTATATAGTGATGCTTCAAGGTTGGGTTTGGAGTGCATATTAATGCAACACGGAAAGGTTATAACTTACACTTCTCAACAACTGAAAACTTATGAACAAAATTACCCCACACATGATCTAAAGTTGGCAACGGTAATATTCGCACTCAAGATTTGGAGGTATTATCTATATGGGAAAAAGTGCGAAATCTACACAGATCATAAAAGTTTGAAATATTTCTTCACCCAGAAAGAATTAAACATAAGACAGAGAAGATGGCTAGAGTTAATAAAGGATTATGACTGTACTATAAATTACCACCCAGGCAAAGCGAATGTTGTGGCTAACACCTTAAGTAGGAAATCTTTGAGTCCAGCAATGACAACCCTTACCACCCAGCCCCAGTTGTTAATGGACTTAGAGAGGGCCGGTATTGAGGTTATCACTACTGATACAAGCACTTTCGTGGCCAGTTTAATAGTGCAACCAGATTTATTAGAGAGAATTAAAGTAGCTCAGAAAGTGGATTCGGCGTTGATAAAGCTAGCTGAAATGATATTTTTTTTTTAGTATGGAGTGCGCTGGTTTTGGGGGTCGTAGTGGCTGGTTGCTTGGGCTTGATATGCTAGAAATTATGAAATTAGGCAGGCATTGTAGTTAACTTATAATTTTTCAGATTTAGGCCTTTGGGGTGGTCGTTAACATAAAGGAAATTATTTTCATGTATAGGTGACGAAACTCTTAGAAGTCAGACTCAAAGTTTTGATAATTCGCTGCAGAAGTCAGGTAAACGGGGTTTGTATGCTCGGTTTTATACCAAAAGAGGACTGAGGTTGACTTTTAAAAATTTGTGCTTTTGTTAGTTATGAAATGAAAACTTGAGAAAAACCAAACTCAGTCGATTGTTTGCATTATTCATGAAGCTTATATAAAAGAAGAAAAAATATTTCTGTCATGCATTGTGTAGACATGAGCTTGCTTTTTGTCATGTTATTTTCTGAAATGTGAAAAAGAGTGTTTTGTCCATCTGCGAAAAATTATGCCTTGATTGGTTGACGACGTTTTATTTATATAAGTTTATTTCTGAAAATAGTTTGGAACTATGTATCTTTAATAACTTTGAAACCCTTTGGCATAGTATTCTGGTTGGTATTTGATTCTATCTCTGCTTTGCTCTGTTTGGATTGGTACAAATTTCTTATCTCTGAGTGCACCCACTTTGGAAACAAAGTGGTTTATTGTGGGCTTTCCTATGTGCACACTCGGAGCTCCGAGAACGAGTAAGGGAAAGTTCCACCTCTGTCTCTGCCTGGTTTGGCCACCGGGATTTGCACAACCCTACCACGGGGGTTAAACATAGTCTTTACTTTCTGAGATGCTCCGTTTAATATAGTGATAATACTCAGTTTTATTATGCCAAAGTACTTTATGATTTAAATTATCTTGAAAATCATTTGTTTCTTTTATGCATAATTATGTTTTGTTCCGTACTTTATTTCTTGGTAAATGCTCATGTTTACACGCTTGTATAGGTTCTTCGCTTACTGAGTTGTGGAAAAACTCACCCATCTTATCTCATATATTTTTCAGATGATTTGGATATTCCATCAGAGGACCAAGAGTAGAGTCTTGACCAAGTTTTAAACTGTTAGAGCCACTAGCTAGATGGGAGAGGAGGGGGGGGAAACAATTAATTTATTTATTATGTTGAGTTCTAGTTTCTTTGGATTTATAGAATGTTAGTTATTCTTTATTGTTAAATTTTTTGGGAGAATGTGAACCCTCTCATTTATGATTTATTCATATTCTTTTTTTATGACTTGGTGGACATTGTTATATGGATTGGGTTGTGAAAAGTATTTTTATTTTAAATATGGTCGGAGACCTATTATTTGTAGTTGAGGATGGATTATACCAAACAGGTGGAGTTTCGTGACCCCCTACGAGTACGGAATGTTATAGTATGAGGCGTCGAAATGATGTAAAATAATTGAAAATATAACTGATATGCCAATCAAGGGAAGTTTCAATGATTAAGTATTGGTCATGTCCAGCCGAAGAATGAGTACTTGTTCAACGTAATAAGAGGCCCATTGGGGCATATGAAAATGTCTTCTGCATAGCATGCTTGATCTTGAAAAGTTCTTTGGGTCGGGGCGGAAAAAGTTTGAGAGATACATATCACAAGCTGCTGTCGAAAGCTATGTATATATATAATTGCCTACTATTACAGGTTTATAGGAAAATTGAGTAATGCTAGATACAATTCTAGATGTGCAAGTTCTGCACACACTCTCTTTAGCCACTTTTTAAAAAGAGTGCGTCATACTTGCTCGTCCAGCATTTACAGAAATGGGAATTACGTACATGTAAAGCATTACCTGTTGCTCTCTCTCTCTCTCTCTCTCAAATATATTGTTATGGAGACAAAGAAAACTGGGTTTATGTAGATTATTAAGTTGGAAGTTGGCTTGTTGATACATGCTATATATACACAAAACTATGAATTAAAAAACCTTTATGTAAAAACAAATAGTGGGTTATAATAAAATTGGAAACAGCATATATACTAGCTTTAATGACGGTAAGCAGTGAAATCGGGATCAGTGGGTTTCTGTGGCAGCAACTGTAGCACTCTTTGTGGGGTTCTAGGGGTGCCTGATGCAGCCCTTTTCCGTTTCAAGGTTCGAAGTACATTGGCAGCGAACCTTGATGCGTAAATAGTTGCACCAAGACTAACCGAGGTGCCAGCTTCATTTGCCAAATCATCTTGCAGTCTGTTTTCTGACTCGCGCAATGCCTTCTCAAGCTTTCTCTTACAGTGCCGGCGCCAAGCTGATTGGATAAAACATGCCGCCCATGTCTTCCATTGTTGTGAGTGGAACCTGAAAGCCATATTTGCAGAGTCAGATAATGAAGGGATTGTGAAACCAACTAATTGGAATGTGTATATTTATTTATTTACATTATATTCTTAACACTCTCATTTACGTGTGGCCAAACTTCTCTTAATGAGTGAAATATAGAGTCAAAGTTCAAATGCAGGACCTGCTCTGATAAAATATGAGATCATTTGTATGAAAAATTTAAGTTGATGCAAAGAGATGTAGTCTTATATTTTAAGAGGGATCATTCACTCAAATGGAAAGGTAATCAGATTCATTATTTCTGTCTTTGTATTAAACATAATTTTCAGCCTTTTCTCCATGTTAGTAGTGTAGCCTCGCTTTGTTTAAACAGCTATGAAATAGTTATATCCAAAATGTGTTCAAGCATAGTTTAAATAATCCTTGCCTGAAAGTTTGTTGAAGCTCCTTGCTACGAAGTTTCCGAAACTGAGAGGCGACAGTCTTCAAGTCTTCAGCCATCAGCGCAAAGGCTTCAACCTCTGTTTTCGCTTCCACTGTTCTAGTTGAGATGGGGAATTTGGGGGCTGAGGTCTGGGGATCCAAGGCCCAATTAAGAAGTTCTTCACCACAAAAATCACCAGCCTTAAGATCAGCAGAGTTGAAGAAACCAGTTCTTCCACCATTGGTAGTCGCGGTGGCCAAGTTTCCTCGGATGATAAAGAGCATCTCGTCCACTGGATCCCCTTCACGAACAATGTAGCTCTTGTTTGTGTAAAGCACCGGCTTGAGACGATCAACCAGTGGATCCCAAAGTTGCTGATCCATCTTTTTGAACATGGGCACCTATACAGATAAAATTTGACGAGATGAACAACTTTGCTGATAATTGGGCCAAAAGATATTAAAAAAAAAACCACAAACTCTCACTCCCATGAGAAGATCCAAGCAAAGATGACGCTTTATGTCCCTCCTGAGGTCCTTAGGAAGGTCACGAATGAGATCCTCTTCCTCGACACCTCTGGTTTCCTGCCATTTGTATTGTTCATATCGTCTGACTCGCTCCCTTAAGTTATCAGGGAGCATACGTTGGGCCATCCACTGTTCTGCATCAGTCCTTCTCACTCTCATTTCTTCTACTTTCACTGTTGTGGATTGCAGATATTTCTATAGCAGCACAAGAAAAATTGATCATATAGCAGCTTATTCCATTCTAAAACTATTCTGGGTTCTGCAGAAAATTTCCAGTTCGAGTGAGTGGATGGAATTGTGAAGAACAGACCCAATTCATGTTTATGTTGGCAATATGTCAGTTGGCAGGTTAAAACAGAACTGCAGAATTGTTGAGAATAAACATTCCTCAGAGGTACTTATTGGATACCAAAGAATTATAATGCATGTTTGACATGTGATGAATAGAAGGTGGTCTGATTTTCTATAAGCCCATCAATTAGAAGGTGTAGATGAGGTGCATATGCACACAATTCAAAATATTTGAATATAATCATCTTAAAATGCTACAACAATAGCTTGCTAAGAAAATCCCTGAGAACCAAAGAACTACCTGCATATTGCCAATAAGTAATGAGAACAAGACCAATCCAGAGATGCCTATGAAAACAGCAAAGGCTATCTCCCAAAAATATGTGCTTGTTGACAGGTTTTGGCCAAAGGAACTGAGGAAACAAAAAAGGTAAGGTACAAGTTAAAAATGCCTTCAGAGTTCAGATCCAAAGCATTAGCTAAAGCCTGACAATGTGGTCAATCTTGCTATCTATAATTAACTATGAATATAGTTTGAGGATTATATATTACTAACCTCAGATTACGCAGACCCCACCAAAAGCAGTAGGAGAATTTCGTTGGAAAAGCTCTTGATTCCACCACTCCAGACCTCAAACCATCAGTAAAAATTCCAAAGTTGAAGGTTGAATTCTCAATCTCATCAGGCTTGATAAAAGGGCAAGGCTGACTTAGATTTCCAAAACTATTATTTCGGTGCCTATGACAGTAAAAATATTCTGGACAATTATCCTGACCGTTGCAAAACTCCTGCCAGCATGCATCCCATTGTTCAATGGCAAACAAGTACCAAAAAGCACCAATTGTCTGGTATACCGAATTAATTTTGATCAGAAATCTTGGAATAGGATGAATAATCAAATAACTTATTAAACTTACATGACTTGCAAGCATGTAGAGGAACAGATTATAAGCAGCTCCAGCCCATGCTGTCTCAGTCATTATGCCGGATGTTCTTTTTACTTCTACATATAGTGGATAGATCCGCCAAAGCCTTGGCACATATTGGCAGAAGATTACTGCCTTCAACATTTCCTTAACGACTAATGGAACATCATTTTGTAATTTGGGAGTAATAACGAAAACTACCATCTGAACATAATAAGCAGAATGCAGTCAAAATTGTAAGACTAATCGTTCAGATACTAATATTATCTCAGAATATCTGTGAATAATGGTGAAGTCGTTTGTGAATATCGGAAACCAGTTATATTTCCAAACAAGCCTAACACTCTATATGTATATATGGATATAGTTCGCTCTTTTACATCAAGCAATTGACAAAATTTCAGCTTGAGTCATAGTCACCAGAATTTTTTGCATTTCAACATATTTATATATGCATATGCTTCCAAAATATCATCACTTTCTATAGCTCTCAGAAGTGAACTAATAAATCACTTCTGCAATTGGTAATAATCAAATAGTTCTTCAGTATGTGTAAAATCCGACCTACTAGCATATAAATGCATCATGTGGCTGCTCTTCCTTGAGAGATTCTCCCTGTCATGTTCTCTAGTAGTGGAATATATGTTGGGAAGCAAGTTTCCTTTTATGAAATTGTGAACGTATGACTACCACAGGTCCAGACTGAATATTTTGTTGAATGTTAAAAGGCCATAGAATTTCTAGTAGCAAATGAGATTACTGATACTTGAGATTGATTGAGAGCCAAATGCATACCTGTGGCAATGGGAGAATTGATAGAATGTCAATAATTAAGTGTGTGGACATGTATCTTTTCGCTATAGCCATACGATCCTTAATCAACTCACCCCTTCCAAACCCTTGAGATCCCGGGTGGAAAATTGCTGTATGGAATTTGAACAATATGTGAATAACATAAAAGGCATCGATGGCGGATCGAATAACACAAGCAATATTTGCCAGTTTGTTGTCTAAAGCTAAGCATTTGTCCCCATTATCGCCGTCATCCATCACAGGGGAGTAAAAGAATAATGGGTCCACAGCCACTGATATCACACAAGAAATCACAAATATTTTGTTCCATGTTTGGAGAAATTTATCCTGTGGATCAAAGACTTTCCTAGTACGACCAGACTCGTTTTTTGAACGGTCCCCTACAGAACGGGTGCTTATAATTGGTCTCGTTGTCAAACTTTTAACTCTCTCAACTCCATTCTGAAAACTCTCCAAAATTCTGCCAAAAACCACTCTGATGTTTCTTGGATATTTTTGCTTAAAACTCGGAGATCTCTCTAACCTGGATGAAAGAACAGATATCAAAATGTCAGCAGCTATATGATTACTTAATTCTACACTACCAAAATCAAACAATTACTTGGGATGGTCAGTGACCGAATGTCCAACTACCCAATCCTGCACCAATTTCAATTAATATTGGAAATTTGGAAGAACCAGTGCAATCCTTAGTTGAAGACCTTAGGATTATGCACCGTGAGCCCTGGCTTGGATTTAAAAACCTTCTAATCTAATCCCATCTCATTATTACAACATTTTTGAATTCTCATCACAAAATATAACATAGAATTAAACATTATCAAATCTCAAAATAATAATAATATTAAAAAATAATTTTTTTAATATTTTATTCAATTTTCATCTAAACTATCTCATCTCGTCTCACTATGCAAATCGCACCTATTTTTGAGACAAAATAGTGATTGTAACAATTGTTCCTTACAGAATTGACTACAAAAAATAGAATGCATTAGGGGGATCCTCTTGTAATGTTCTTTTAGCATGTTCAAGTTCCAGGATAGTTTCAAAGTATTCAACACACATGCACATAAAATCGTGTAGGAAAAGTTAAAATCTAACCTACAAACTAACCTTATAAACGTACGTCTCCTCCTGAGGTCCATGACCTTGGCCAATTAGAAGTCAGAAATGAAGAGCCCAGGTACTTTTGATTTAGAGGAGCTTTAGTAAGCTATCAAGTGCTGAAATCCAAGCCCTGCAGAAGTACAAGTTCACGTTTGATATTCTCTACAAAGGAGAGTAATCACAAAATAAGCCATGCTATATATGCAAAATAAGATCATTGAGAGTAAGAAGTACGATGTTTATAACAGTTTCGTGACCAACATGTATAGCTTGTAGACCTGGAACTAGTCAATCTATCAAGTCTACAAGACAACTAATTAATTAAATATGAGATGAGATCTAAAGTTAAAAGTTAAATAAAATATTTTTGAAATATTATTTATTATTATTATTATTATTTTAGAATTTAAAAAAATTGAATTGTCTATTATATTTTATATGAAAATTTAATAAAGTTATAATAATGAAATGACATGAAACCGTTCCTATATCCAAACTGAGCCTAAGTATGTAACATGCAGGTCTCATCACTTTCTACACCCGCCTAAAACCCTTTTTACAATCACCAACATATATTAATTGGAACAATTTTGTCTTGAGAGAGACAGAACTAATAAAAGATCAAAACAAAGCAAGTTTATCAAGTGGACATTTGGATGGATGCTCAGAAGAAAAAAAAAAACGAGGGTAGACTAGTGGTCTTTTAATTATCATTTATTAAAAATAATAAAAATTATTTGAAAGTTAAAAAAATAAAAATTATTTGAAAGTTACCTAACTAGGAGCATAAGTAAATCAAGCACAAGTGAAACAAAAAAAAAAAGTAAAGAAAATTGGACTATTAAAGATCAAGAGATAGAGAGACATGACTAATTCCATCTTGTTAAGTGGAATAGAGTTTGTTCCCCTATCTCTAAAGGAGGCCTGTGAGTGCTCAATTTGAGAATCTTTAATAAAGCTCTATTGGGCAAATGGCTATGGAGATTTCACAGGGAATAAGAGTCTTTGTAGAAGGAAGTTGTTGTTTCTAGATATGAAAGTGCATTGTTTTGGGGGGGGGGGGGGGGGGGGGCGGGGGGGGGGGGAGGAGGGTGTTCTAATGTTGAGGGGGAGGCATGGTTTGGGTTTATAGAAGCATATTACAGATGGCTGTCAATGTTTTGAAAACAATATCCGTTTTGTGATGGGCGGTGGCACTAAAATGAAATTTTGGTAAGATGTTTGGTTTGGTGTGTGGCCCCTTGAAAGGGTTTTTCCAACTCTCTTTAGTATTACAGCGAACAAGGAGGCTTTGGTGGCGGACTTGCTTGAGATAGCCCATGGTTCCCCTCAGTGGAATATCCTTTTTTTAGGGATAACCATGATTGGGAATTACCTATTGCTTCAGAATTATTTAGCTTGTTACATGCTTCAGGAAACAGAACGACACGGGGTGACAGGATACAGTGGTGGTTTACATATAGCAAGAAATTCATAGTCAAGACTTATTATAAAATGTTGGCCCCCCAAAGTAATGTAGTTTTCCCATGAAAGAGTATTTGGCAGACTTCTGCCCCCTCAAAGTGGCTTTCTTTCTGTGGACTACAACCCTTGGGAATATTCTAACTGTGGATAACCTAAGAAAGATGGGACTCATTGTAATGGATTGGTACTATTTGTGCAAAAATCATGGGGAATTAGTGAACCATCTTTTATTGCACTGTGAGGTGTCAAGAGCATTATGGAATGAGATATTCAGTAGGGTGGACATGGCGTGGGTGATGCCGCCTAAGATAGTGGACTTGCTTGCATGCTGGACGAGTATCCATGGCTATCCACAGGTCATCGCAGCATGAAAGATGATACCATTATGCCTTATGTGGTGTATTTGGTCGAAAAGAAATGGGAGGTGCTTTGAAGATAGAAAACGAACAATGGCAGAGGCCCAAAGTTTCTTTATGCATACTTTAATCCTATAGTTCTCAGCAAGTGTACCTAATGGAAGCAATGTGCATGATTTCATTTCCTTTACTTTAGGCACCTAGAATGTATTTAATCATTTTCGTTTATATACCCCCCGTGTATTCGGATTGTGCCTTTTTATATTCACATTAATAAAATTACTTCTTACTTATCAAAAAGTAAAATAAAAATAAAATATCAAAACAAAGCAAGTTTATTAAATCAACTAGGCAACTGGATGCTCAGAAAAAAGAAATAAGGGTAGACTATTGGTCTTGAAGGGTAAACTATTGGTCTTTTATTTATCATTTATTAAAAAAATCAAGAATTATTTGAAAGTTACCTAACCAAGAGCATAAGTAAGTCAAGCAACAATGAAATAAAAATGTAAAGAAAATTGGACTAATAAAAGATCAAACAAAGCAAGTTTATCAAGTGAACAACTGGATGCTCAGAAAAAAGAAATAAGGGTAGACTATTGGTCTTTTATTTATCATTTATTAAAAAATAAAAAATTATTTGAAAGTTACCTAACCAAGAGAAAAATTAAGTGCATGTTTGGGATAAGGCTGGACAAAAAACCAAACTATTGACCACAACTATCGAAATCGGTCGCCGTTGACAAAAAACTAGTTGGCTGGCGATTCAGAAATCATGATTTCTCCTTTGGTCTACATCGGTAGTGGTTCAAGCCCATGCTGAACCTTTGAACTAGCTGATATGTTATCTAGTTATAAATATATATATATATATATATAATAGAAATGACGTTGTTTCATTTAAAATGAAATGGCGTCGTTTCTTTCAAAGGCAGACACACGTATAACACCCCCCATTCCTCTTCAGTTCTCGAGTCTTCCATTTATTAGGGTTTTAAGCGCTTCTCCCCCCCCCCCAACCTTGCCCGACCGTCGTTCTTCCAAATCCCAACAACCACCACCCATCGCAGCTTGCAGCTTTGTTCGGCATTAGCATCTCTCCCAATCGCATTTACGTTCTCTTCAAAGCCCAAAGGTATTTAATTTTTTCCATTTCTTCTTGCATTGATTTAGTTTTCATTCTTGAATATTGTCGACTTTGAGCATTAATTTATTCGAGCTTAGGTATTGTAAATTTTCAAGCATTACTTTATCTAATTTGGGTATCCGATATTGTTTAATTTAATTAGGTATTATTTAAATTATACTAAGTACACTATTATTTAAATCTGATTTGGGTATTGTTTAATTTAATTGGGTATTATTTAAATTATTTATAGTACACTATTGTTTAAATTTGATTTGGGTATTGTTTAATTTAATTGGGTGCTATTTAAATCAGTCAGATATTGTTTAATTTAATTGGGTATTATTTAAATTACACACAGTACACTATTGTTTAAATTAGTTGCGTATTGTTTAATTTAATTGGGTATTGTTTAATTGGGTATTATTTTTCTATACTTAGATGGATTCCTCGTCAACGCTAATTGATATTGACAATAATAAGAGAATGCCTAATTTTGAAGAGACCCAAACACCTAATCCCCCAAGTGTCCCTAATAATAGTACTTGTTCACTTCCTAGAAAACAGAAGGGAAAAGAGCCGTCCTTTGTTTGGGGCCATTTTGAGAAAATAGAGGATTATCTTGTAGACGAGCCTAAGGCTAGGAGTATTTATTATGGCAAGATTTACATTTGCCACTCAAAGAGGAACAAGACCTCAACTATGAAGTTACATTTTGAAACATATCCAAAAAACTCTCATAGACATGAACCTCTAGATAAGTTCCAACAAACATCGGCGTGTAAGACAACAACCTAAGAGAGGATTGGAGAGAGTGACAGTGGTGTGACGAGAAATATGATAACCCACAAATATAGTGAAGAGGCAGTGATGTTGGCCATTGCAGAGATGGTAATTCTTGATAAATTTTCATTTATAATTGTTGAAGGGAAAAGTTTTAGGAAGGTGTTGTGGTCGTTGGAACCAAGATTTAAAGTGCCATGTCGGGTCACAGTTGTAAGAAATTGTATGAAGTTGTTTGCAACTGAAGACAAAACTTAAGAAGTTGTTTAAAGATGGGGGGCATGAGAGTTTTATTGACTACCAATTCGTGGACATTGATACAAAATTTGAATTATATGTGCCTAACTGTTCATTTCATTGATAGAGATTAAAAATTGCAAAAGAAAATCATTAATTTTTTTTTATCCCTAATCATCGATGGGACACAATTGGGAGATATATTGAGTAGTGCTTACTTGATTTGGGGATTGATACTATATTTACTGTGACTGTAGACAATGTTAGTTCCAATGATAATGCTATTGCCTACTTGAAGCGTTACTTGACGGGGAATGTGTTGGGAGGGAAGTATATACATTTTAGGTGTTATGCACATATATTAAATCTTATCGTGAACAAAGGGTTAAAGGAGTGTGGTGACGCTATCATAATGATTAGAAATGCAGTTAAATATGTGTGCTCTTCCCCTGCTAGATTAATCAAGTTTAAGAAATGTGCAGAAAATGAAAAAAATGATTATAATAAATTATTGTGTCTTGATGTGCAAACTCGAAAAAATTCAATTTACTTGATGTTAGATGAGAATGATAGATTTGAGAAGATGTTTAGGCGAATGGAGAGTGAGGATTATCATTTTATCTCCTACTTTAATTATGACCAAAAGGGGCCTCCTAGAGTTGATGAGTGAGAGACAGTGAGAGTTTTTGTGAAATTTTTGAAAATGTTTTATGATCTCACTTGTCAATTTTCTGGATCCCTTCATGTCATAGCAAATACAAATTTTGTGGAGATTTGTATGCTTCAAAAAGAGTTAGTTAGCCTGAGTGAGGCTCCTAGAGAGTGTTTGAAGACTATAGTCACGAGCATAAGAACGAAATAGGATAAGTATTGAGGTTCGTTGGATAAGATGAATTTATTATTGTTGATTGTCATTGTGTTTGATCCTCAAAATAAGGTAATTATTCTCACTTTGAACTTGAGGAAAATATATGATTAGACTCGAGCTGAGGCGTTGGTGTCCAATGTGAAACAATTATTATTAGACTTATATGACAAATATAATGTTATATTTAGTTCTACCTCGAGTAGTAGAGAACATGTGACCGCTTCGACATCTACACCCTTAAAAGATAGTGAAGAAAGTCATGAGATACAATTAATGGATAAGTGGTATTAGGTAAGTGAAGAGTTTGGAGCTATAGTTTCCAAAACAAAGGTGGACTAGTATTTATCAGATGGTTGTGAGGCACGCAGTCTATCCTTTGATTTGTTAGTCCGGTGGAGAAGTAATAAGAATAATTATCGCATACTTGCAAAGATTGCACGGGATTTGTTAGCCATGTTTGTTTTCACTGTAGCCTCTGAGTCGGCATTTAGTATGGGAGAGTGTGTACTCAATCCTTTTCAGAGTTTATTGGTTTCAAAAACAGTTGAGACACTTATTTGTACTTAGAATTGATTGCAATGTCCGTCAATGACGATTGATCTTCGAGATGCCATGGATAACGTAGAAAGATAGTAGAATCTGGTAATGTTTTTCTCATTCACTATTCATTTATTTTTATAAATTAATTTAACTTGTTTTTTATTATCCAAGTTTATTAATTTTTTTCATTTATTTATAGAGTTAGGAGAACAATCAAGTATCACAAGTATTGGAGATTGAAGACTTTTTTGGCTCTTGGTCCTTTGGCATAATTTTATAATTATTTTATATATTAGTTGCTTACTTACAGTTATTACTTAAAACAATTTGTGTTGCCATGTTGGTTTGCATTTTAATTTTATGTATAATTGTATTAAGCATCTACTCATCTAGTGAACATTTTTATTGTTTACTTAATAGTTAGAACTAGAAGTTAAAATTTAGTAGTTATTACCTAATTAGTTAGAAGTTACTAACTAGTTTTATTGTTTTTAACTTTTTAATTTTATTCTTCTATACTTCTATTTATTAATTACTAGTTTTATTTTTAAAGTATTGTGAATATTGATAATTGACTAATAGAATAGATGAAAAAAGGTCCCAACAAAATTAACTAAGACAAGCTAGAAAGAAAAAAAAAACCAATTGAATTGCCCGCCCAAAAGGGGCCCAACCCGATGGGCATCACCGACCACCGCGTCAACGCCGATAGGCCACCACCACTGTGAGGTTGGTGGCATTCAGTAGAACAGAACAAAAATTTGGTCGGTTAGATGTCGGTCTGTGGCAAATCTGCTTAAAATCACTTTTTAAGCTTCAAAACATAATTCCAAACAAGCTCTAAGTTAAGCAAAATTAAAATAAAAAATGTAAAGAAAATATCTAAGAAATTTGAAAACAAGAATCAACACAGGAAAAAAAGATGATTAATTAATTAAAGATCAAAGCAACGCAAGTTTATCAAGTGGATAATTGGGTGCTCGGGATAAAAGAAGAGCACAAAAAGATAAAGTACTATTGGTCTTTTATTTATCATTTAATAAAGAAACTTATTATATGAACGCAAAGAAAAAAATTTATACGATCGATTATAGTCAGAAGCAAGGAAATGTAAAGAAAATATCTAAGAAAATAAAAGGGGGTTTAGCTTCTGTTTGATTTCAGAGAAAAAGTGAGGCTTCATGACACTTTATGGTTTACTACTGCGGTTTCAATATCTCAACTCAGAAAATGGAAAGTTTCTCAAAACAAAGAAAAAAACTAAATATGTTGTCGTGCTTTTCAAAACAAAAGCCATATATACTTCTTGAACTAAACTCAATCAAACTAAAAGTTCTTACTTTCTCCGAGGCTGCTTTTCCTTTTCTTCCTCTTTCCAACCGTACGTTTGCATTAAACAAACAGATCAAAATTGACCTGAATCATTCTTAGGACTTGTGTTTTCTGGATTGACAACATGGCCGGGTACGCTATATGCTTGGCGAAGAACTCGGTAAGAGAGAGCGAGTCCAGGTATGTTACACCAAACGCACAAAGAGTACTATTCAACCTTGCTTACATTTGTTTTGAATTCATGGAAGACGAGCTGAAACAAAAAGAATAGTATAAGTATTTGAAGAAGTTAATTCCTTGAGGAAAATGACAGAGACGTAAAGAGAAAGAAAGGTCGTCGAGAGAGTCTCCAGTGGCGGCTACGAAAATTAAAAACACAAGTGAACAGAAGAACAAGGTAACTACTACTAGTCAGCGCAAGGGAAGACCCAACTTCCAGGAACTTATTTTGAGAACTACTTGGATGCATGTAACTCCTAGATGTAAGTTACTTAATATGGTATTTATTATTTTAATAATACTATGTACAATTGTAGAGACTAGAGGACATAAATATCGCATAATTATTTTTAAAAAATTGATTTATTAATAAAAAATTGATTTGCTGGATTTAGATTCTATGTTTTATTTAAATATATACTATTACATAATTGATGATTACAAATATCATTTCTTTTATTAGTTTGTACTTATTCTATTTAAATATGTATATATTTAAATAAATAAATAAAAATAACAAATTATATGTTACTAAGTTGGAGGTGTGTGATGAGACTTTTTTATATTATTTTTTAATATATTTCACCTCAACTTTAAAAATAATACTCTATTAGAGCTAATGTCTTTTTTTTTTAATCAACTCCAACTTGTCTGGGGAAGCTCAGAGCTCGATTGCTCGAGTTTAAGTTTATATAAATATGGGGTCGGCTTGGCTTGGCTTGGCTTGATAGGTTATAATTAGTATTATTCATAGTCAAGTACTGCATTTAAGAGAAAAAGAAATTAGAAAAACAATATTGAGTGGTAATTTAATAGAATTTAATAAGTATCAAGATTTTCTAAAATCTTATCATGTTTAATAACACAATATCTTTCCTGCTCTAAGTAAAAAATTGAGTTACACAATTAGAAGATTAATTTTATTAAGAGAGACGGCAATGATCAGGTAGACATCAGTTAAAGAAATTTGCTAATTTGTCTTTAGATCATGAGGTTCAACCTTGGGTAGAGGAGGGGCGTGATATAATTGCCAGTAAAATTACAATAAGCTATGTAACGAATGATTGATCATGAATGAAAGTTAGTTTCTTACTTAAAAATCAATTAATTAATTAATTAATTACCCACCTTACAGTTTTTGGCATCATGCTTGCTGCATTTTCTTTTTAATTCCTCCACCAAACTATCTATAAAGGTCTTTGTGTCTTAAAAGACTCTTATTAGATTGTCAAAATTTAAATGACAATTTTAATTAATATAAGAGAAATTTAACTTTTAGCTATTTCATCTATATAAGTCTCCATATTAGATTAGTTATTTTTTTATTATATAACAATAAAATAATATATCAGTAACTTAATTTTAGCTATTCTCATCAAATCTTCACGTTGAATTATCTATTTATTCATTATATAGTAACGAGTAATTAATAATTAAATATTTTTTAATTTTTTGTAGTTATTAATTTATTTTATTATATTGTATTATAAATTATCATTCTATTTATTATATATGTTAATTAATAATTATATTTTAATTAAATTATCGGTTAAAAAATTAATTAGAAATTATATTCTATTTAAATTAAATTACTAATTAATGATTTTAAAGAATCTACTTAATAAAATAAATATTTGCATGAATATAGATATTTGCTCTATGTACAGTGACTACCAAAGAATTTAATGAAATAAACATTTAATCACTTTAAAGTGATTGCCAAAAATGAAAATAAATCTAATAATGTTGTAGTTAAAATCCAAAAGGTTAGGACTTGATAGGGAAGGTGTTCATGGCTGGTACATACAAAGTGGTCTTGTACTACAGTGCCTTCTCTTCTCTCGTAAGTTTCTGTTATCAGTTATTCAATCGAGTGGATACTGAGTAGTTGGCAAAGTGATGGGAATGTCTGCACTTATCCAAGAAAGAAAATTCCTACTTTCATGTTAAAAAAGGAGACCCGAAAGGAGATAATGTACAAGGAAAACAATGCATAGTTAGCAAGGCCATGCACAGAGAGAGAGAGAGAGAGAGAGAGAGGAACTCAAAACGGCATATACAGAGAGAAGGAAAGGGAGTAAGAGGAGGGGAGAAAGAGAGAGTGATATGTGGAGAGGGGGAAGTGGAACCCTAAGCTCCCGCCCTCCCCAAAAAAAGATGTCATTTTGACATTTTCTTTTTTTTTTTTTTAAATATATATTTATCTTTTTTTTAAATATCTTTTTTCTATATATATATATATATATAATATATATATATATATATATATATTGGGTTGGGTCCAATCCACATCTCATCCTTGCCCTTGTCTATCCCGTCGGACGGGGGTACCTTCTCCAGTATTGCACACACCACCCATGTAAGGGGGGTTAGAATGGATTGAAGAAACTTGCCCAAGCGAGGGCAGGTTGCTTGCCAGCTTAGGTGGAAGTGCATTTCAAAGACCAAATTATTTAATTCGGACTTAAAATCACACCATAATAGTCATGTTTGGTTGTTAGACTCAATTCAGATCAACTCAATTCAGTCTAATTTTAATCTGAATCTAGCATCCAAATACTTAACTATTAAATTACTAAATTCATGTCAACTCAAAATAAAGTTTCTTTACACATGAGATTTACAATCTTTTTAAATTTTTCATAAGTAAATCTAAACTCATATTAACATCTAAATACATCATCTTAAATAAATTTTACAAAACTCAATTTACTATCTCAACTTATAACTATTAATAAAGAAACTCAACTCAAATTTTACTCAACTCACTATTATAAATCTTATAGCTAGGAAGGACCATACAATATTTAAGCAAAAGTATTCGTGGGGACATTGAATGTATGGATTGAAGAAACCAAATCATTATTCTCGTGTCTTGTTTCTTACATGGCTTACACTCAAGCTAGGACTCAATTGTCAATTGGGGCAATCAATTTCATATTTTTTGCGTTACAGCATTATTCTTTGGGTAATGCTAGAGGCCAACTTGGAGATTCCGCCAGTGTAGTTTGCTCTTTTTTTTTTCTTTTTAACTTTACTTTATATTTTTTTATCATTTTTTTAATATTTTTTTAAAAAAATCACCTCATTAAAAAATTAAAAAAAAATACTTACCTAATCTTTAAGTAAAAAAAAAAACACCCAGGGGTGTGACTTAAGCATTTTCCTTATTCTTTTTACAATTTTACCTATATTGTCATTGTGGATGAGAATAAACTACGAACAAAACAAGGCACCAAACTGACATTATGTCCATATATTAAAGTTTAAACTTTAGCGTCTACATACAGGACAGTGGTTTTAGTGCACCTTGATGTCTAAGAGGAACTACAACCGAAAGGAAAGGGAATTAAAAGCAAATCAGAAGGCGAAGGACCAACAAAAGCAGATCCTCCCCCCCGCCACTCTTTTCTTTTATTTTCTTTTCTTCTCTCCTTTTTTCTCTCTAAAGTGTAAACAATAGCTAAAATTTATCTGTATCCATTTTTTAAGTAAAATATGTTTATTCGGGTGGACATACTATATTAATATGTCATTTATCCACAATTAAATTAATGATAAATAAAAAGAAAAAGTAAAAGAATTCAATCCATTGCCTCGTTAGTGGCTAGTATGTTGCGTGGAACAAGGGCAAAGTTACGGTATCACTTAAATAGGAAAGTTCACATCAATGTAGCCAACACAAGAAATTACAGACAACACAGTCCTCTTTCTAGATCATGATGTTTTCTGAAAAAACTTATTACTAGAAAATTTATAACTTCCATTGCCATTATTGCTTTCCCAGCTGCAAATTAATGCAGAATTCAACGTACGATGTTCAAATGCGTTAATAACAAGATCCCAACATGCTGAGAAACCTAAAGAAGAATTCTTATTTATTGATCTAACGTTATCCTATCATCACAAATATAAAGCAAAACCAGATGTGACTCGCCTTTCTCTAAGATTTCTCCTCGTCTGATGGAGAGCATGATGGTCCAGGTACAGAATCTACAAAGAACTCCTCCACTGAAATGAGGTCAAGCAATTAGCACAGATGAAACACTTAAAATTTTAATCATGAGAAAAAAAATCTTTAGTTACACTTGGACACCTACATCAAACAATTGACTCTGTTAATGCCCATAAATTGAACTCTAAAAATATAAGGTACTCAGATGTAGAACATATTACGATATCATGCCAATGGCCGAAACATGTTGATGCTGCTACAATGATATTTTTCCTTTTCTTGCATGGATGTTGGATATTTCAGAGGATCAATACACCATTTTTCACATCTAGCGCTCGAGTTCTATCTGATTGTCCTATACATATCTATGTATTTTGAAATGGATAATTTGCATCACGTTTGCCAATTACTAATAACCAATACCATTACGAATTGACATCAAAACCAAGATAAGCAATTTCCATTACCTATATCCTCTTGCTCAGGAGAATCAAGCAAAAGCTCTGAATCAGATGGCAAAAAGGGGGAACCAGGATAATTGCCTAAGGCTCCTAAGTCTGCAAAGGATTTTGAAAGCAATGCATTAGCAAAAGCCTGAAGATATCCAAAAGACATTATGATTTAATCTGTATGTAGTGTTTAGACCTGAATGATAGCATATCCATTCAAGCATGTAGCATTCTGTGGTGCCAGAATCCTTTAGGACAGCTTTTAGTTTCTGATTTTTTTTTTTGCCATAATAAGAGAACTATTATAATATACAAAAGATATTATATTGTTTACGAGCTAGTAGCAAGAAGCAATTTGAAAACTTGTACGAATCAGTACGACTGCTCCTCACGAGAAGAAAAGTGCAGATGCCGTATTATATCAGGAATCTCTATATTAGTACTTACACTCCCCGTTTTCTTTTTGGAAAAACTTCATTGCATTCATCTTATTTTATTTCAATTAACCGATCAACTTATAAATTCTTATAATTTGTATGTGAAACCACAGACATGTCTGCTTGTAGCAGTCGTATACTCAAAACTTTTGAATTTTCTCAAAAAGATGGTGCATAGCCCTTGACTAATAAAGTCGAGCTATGAATTACCTCCCAAGTTTGATAAATCAGCTGTTAGATCTGATAAACTGAAATTCCACGGTATCTGATCCAGCGATCTCAGAGAATCCCTGGAATTTCCAGCTCCACCATCTGGCGCAAGTTGCAATCCTACTGAACTTGCCACATCTGATGTAAATGCTGTATCAAGCGCTGATGCGTCTACCCCAATTCCTGATATTTCTGATGTGTTAAAGGGGAAATGGCCACTTGATGCCACTGATGTAGGACTCACAGCCATCTCTGACATCGATGAAATGGTGCCATTTGGGGGAACAATGGGAGTCACATCAGCATTACTGCTCCCCATCACCATACTTCAACCAGAACAAAAGCACTTGCCATCAGCATAATCTCCATAACAGCAAAATACTTTGCTAGAAAGAAAGAAAACTGGGATTCAACTTTCATGGATCAAATTAGGTTTTGACATGAACGAGATAGTCATCAACGCACACTGAGTGCAAATATGGAGGCACATGTAAACATGACCATTTACCATGAGAACATACACATGCAAACAACTCATAGTTTATGGTCAAACCATTTGAAATTCAAGTAATGCAATAATAATCGAAGACAAATAACACAAACAAACTAAAATACATAGACCAACTACAGTCAGTGCCATTACTTGAATAGAAAATCACTGTTCGACAACATGCATAGAGAAAAGTGCTCACTCATTCCCAGAATTCATCCGAATGGGATGAAAATTGCTTGGAGCAGGGACTCCATTAACCACGTGACAGCTTGACATTCCACAGCCCATTGGGTTGAGATGAGGTTGACCTGCAGCTGGAATGGATGGTGGCTGTAGGACAGGATATCCCATAGGTAAGTTGTTAACTGCACGGCACACAAGTGGCGTTATAACAATGACAAATAAAAATGTCATATCACAAGAGTCTTGCTTATAACCATTATGGTTTTCTGCGAAGGAACCAAATACCTTCTAAATTAGTTTATTGCACGGAAAACTGACCTCCCAAACAGAGAGAGACAGTTTGATAATGAGTTTCTTCGCTACGCATTTCTTCACTACTCATGTATCATACACGTTCAATGCCTTATAAAGGCTAAGAAAGAAGATTTAGAAGAAATCAACTATTATACCTATATCCTAAAATAGTCCTAAATTGATGAAAGTCAAAGGATAACCTCAATCTAAAATGATAATTATGAATCTAACCTATTATTCCTAACTAATATACTAACAACAATTACTGAATAAACTACCTATTACTCATGTACATAACAAGTAATTAGTTCCATTTAACAACCATAACAGTGTAGGGCGAGGACTTACCAGGCATGGGATGAATCCCATTTTGTATCGAGGCCAAAGGAACCTTTGGAGGTACAGGATACTTCATGAGATGATACTGATGCTCAAGCAGATGATTGAAGAGGAGGATTTGTTTTTTCAATTTTAGCCGTATATAATAGGCCCTGAAAAAATCAGCATTTTCTTCTTCCAACTTCTGCCATACTGAATAAAAATATATATATAAATAAAGAGCAATGCTATAGATTAAGGAGCTTCAAAAATGTATTTTAATTACATTTAAGGTCAATCTCGTATTTTGTTTTTTTTACAAGTAAAAATATATTAATATCAATAGGCATAACCAAGAACACTGGGTGCATACAAGAGAGAACACCTAGCCCATAATAGTTTGAAGGTTAATCTCGTATTAAAGAAATAGATTCACAAATACAGATGATGATATGTGATAAAGAAATTTAAAAAATAAAAATAAAAACTAAAAACTTCTCCTCAGTTTTCCACTTCATCAAGCATTTGAAATTTTTTTTTTTTTTTTCTAAGCATCAAACATTAGAGTATTATCACCACCAGCCAACCAGAATTAACAAATTTTTAATACAACATACAAACAGCAGGTCAAAGACTAACAAATGGGCTACCTACCAAGAGTTGTAAATCCAGGATCTATCCTTGCACGAGTCAAAAGGGTCTTAACCACTTCATCTCTATTCATATATAATTGGAGACATCGCTCTATTAGATTCTGGACCTACAGCAGCCATTTTGTATAATTATCCACATTAATATAAGGTAAACATTAGCTGAAATCCCTTTTTTCCCTTGGTAAGATAATTAGAATGAAAAAAAGGGAAAGGGTAGTCTTACAAGTTCAATATCTTGGCGTGAAACCTTTTTGCTATCATTGCTAGAAGCAGATACTGAACCTGAGTCTGTGACAGGAGCCTCAGTTTTGGGGTTGTTTGGTTGTTCACCATGGGACTCATGTGAAACTTGGGTTGAGGATTGTATTTCTTGTGTGCTCTGTGACTCCATGGAAGTTCACCTCATTTAGTGACAAGATATCACAAATGCTGCAGCTAGCATAAATGCACCACTATTAGTAGTGAAAAGAAAGGACATCATATCTACTTTGGTTTTGGAGAACATAAGTTGATATTTTGGCTTTCTAAAATAAGTAAAAATACTCACCATAATTTCTTCTCTACCATAACTATATGTATGCAATAAGTACATGCTTATATGTAAGACTATAAGACTGTCATGCTTAATTGAAATCCATGGATATATTGCTTGCTATTAATGCCCAACTTATCTAAGTTATTATTTAATCCATTTATCATGTGTATATAAAAGCCAGATTGCTGTTTAGCGTTTTGTTGGTGGCCAGTATTGGTGAAAGTGCCAAGCACGCTTTAAGTGTAAATGCCACCTAGAACCCAAGCATAGACTCAGAGCTTGAAGAGCATGCCCACACCTGATTAAAGTAGAGCTAACATTTTAAAAAAAAAATGTATAATAATAAAATATTAATAAATACAATAAAAAAAAGTTTAAGAGCAAGACAGTTATACATTTACCTTATTAACTCAATTTCCTAAAGTATCATGCAATATGATATTTTATCAGTATATTTATGCAATCAGCTAATTACATAAATTTCAACATTACATTTTACGTAATTGTCTTGTGTTTTACAAATATACACAACCACGATATTCAATAGCCATAATCAAAATAATGTACATGGTAGAATCAAAGTATAGCCAAAATGCAATGACCAAAAAATACAAGAATTGCAAGACTTCTATGCTAAAATAAGCAGTACCGTGAAACTCTAAAGTATATACTCATTGTCATCATTAAGCATAGGACCATCATCATTATCATCAGAAGATTTGTAACCTCATCCTCTTTCTAATCTACTTCATCTAAATTAATGGTCTAGACAAACAACAATATTAAAACTGTAATTACTGCAAAAGTGGGTTATTGTGCTTTAACCTCATTATAAAATGAAGAGCCAATAAGCATGGTTAGTGCATGCTTTTGTAAATGTGATTTGCTTTTGGTAAGCAAAGCTCTTCAGTTTTTGCACTTAAGCGCACTTTTACCAACACTGTTGGTGACTGGGGCCAATAATTTGCCAGTAGGGGTAACATCAAATCAACCATTATAGTTGATCATAATACAGTATCACAAATGCTTGACTGTAGATTCAGAGTTGCACATTACTTGTTAAAAGTTAAATGGGTAGTGCTGTTATTTGACAACATAATCACTTATAAAAAAATGTTACTTCACAACATAATCTGGAACTATGACGTGGTAGAACGAGCAATGAAAATGAGATTTGGGAATGCGCTACAAGTAATGGTTTGTTAATATCATGATTTGGGAAGAATGTAACTAGGCTTTTCTTTTCTCTACTTCCTGTGTACACGGGCTATGCCTATTTCATTTCTATTAATAAAACTTATCTTTTACTAATTTAAAAAAAAAAATTGATTTGGGAAAGCTGTATGAGATCCGGGGTAGAAAATCGAAAACTTGGTATTCATAAAAGAATTAAAATCTAAAAGAAAGAGATTCCATGCTAAAATCCATAGAGTAAACTTGTAAAGTGGTAGATCAGCAGAACCTGTATAGTCTTCGTTTCAGCTGATGCAGGCCAACCACATTTCTTCAAATAGCTCATTTACTCCCTGACTGCAGACAAGGGAATCTAGATCATTGGGGCCAAGATTTTAGCATGTATATCTAAATATCTGCGAAACTGATGCGGTTTTCACCTGAAAATGTTAAGTAGAACTACTCAGACCAGCACACTATAAACCCTTGAAAGTGTAAACATAAATCATCATGATTTTTCTTGCATAGAAGCAAGTTCTCTTCTAATGACAAAATTGTATTGATCGCAATATGGTGCATTTAAAGTTGTATAGTCTCCAACTAGAGAAGGTTGCAAATCTGTGGATACATTTTTTTAAATCAGTAATCTGTTGATATATACATGGAGCATTTAAAGTTCTATGGTTCTCCAAGTATGGAAGCTGTAAATAAGTGGATACCTACACCACCATGATGAAACCAAAACAAAAAGGGGATGCCCATTGCCATTGCTAAACCTTCATTTTTTACAATGGGTCTAATGGAATTACCAAGAATGGAAAACATGAAAATTAAAATGTATTTCATCAACTATCTGATGAGCCATCTTTCTGCCACTCAACAACACGCATACACAAACTGGGACACATCCCAAAAGAAAACTCAAACAGTTAAAAGAACTAAAATAGTTACCCCCACAAAAAATCAACCACTTCCAGTTTAGTTATTCAATTGGACAAAATTTGGAACTAGTACCATGAAGATGGGGCAGCTATAACTGATTATTTCCAGATTTCTAATGATCGGTTCCTTTGGAATGTGGAATTCAATAGAGATTTACAAGATTGGGAACTTAGTGAAGCTGCTGATTTTTACGCAAGATTATATAATTTGAAGATAGACCATAGAAAGGAAGATAGATTGCTGTGGCTGCATAAATCTAATACCAGATTTTCTGTAAGATCATATTACAAAGTATTAAACTGTCATGGAGATTCTGCATTTCCCTGGAAGTACATCTGGAAATCTAAAGTTCCTAGCAAAGTTGTTTTCTTCTGCTGGTTGGTCTCTCTTGAGAAGATTTTGACCATAGACAATTTGAGGAAAAGAGGATTATTTGTTATTGACTGGTGTTATATATGCAAAAAGGATGGCGAGTCTGTTAATCACCTTTTCTTCATTGTGAGCTGGTGACAGCTTTGTGGAATGAAATATTTCATAAGGCTGGTACTGTTTGGGTAATGCCATTGTGTGTGGTGGATTTTTTTGGCAAGCTGGAATGGTTCTATGGGTGGGAGAGGCAATGCAGATTTCTGGAGGGTGGTGCCTTTGTGTTTTCTTTGGTGTCTATGGCTAGAAAGAAATGGGAGATGTTTTGAAGACCATGAATGAACCTTGGGGGAATTCAGGGATTTTTTCTTCACTACTCCTAGTTTTTGGGTGCAAATCCTTGTAAGGGATGGGGATTCTTGTAATGTTCTGCTTTAGTCTTGTCTTTCTTTAGCTTGTATCTAGGTATTATCCCTTGTATACTTCCTGTGTACTTGACCATACCTTTTTACATGGAATAAAATTCTTAATACCTATCCAAAAAAAAGATTTTCCAATAATCCACAAGAAGTATGCAACAATGACGCTAATAAACATCCTCTCTGCAAATTGTTATGCAAGAAACATTTCAAATCTTCCAGAAAATTTGGACTTTGTAATGCAACAAATCAAAATAAAATGCAGGACTTTACCTCCAAAAATGCAATTCCTATTTAATTCTTGTAACAAACACACCCGCCTCTGGACAATGATACGTGTTATATGTTGTGTAAGAACCAATTAGACCCTACATAATGTCTTAAATTTATATATTATAATATCTTCTTTTTTTTATTGGCAATGGTTATCCGGAACAGCATCCCAACTAATCCGGAGGATCCACAGGCCCTAATCCCATCTTTTTTAAATAATAATATAAGATATTAGAATATCTTTTATTATTATTTAAAAAAGATGGAACTTTAGTCTTGTTATTCATAAATCTCCACAACTCCGACGCACGAGGATCCAACTTCAGCCATACGTTCATTGTTAAAATAATGCAACAACAAAACTGTAACTTCTTACATCTCAATCAAGAACAAGAGAAAGAACATAAAAGCAAACGAAAATTGGAATAAGAAAAAACAAAAACAAAAACAAAAACAGATCTCAAACAGGTTCATGAAATTATTGCTAGTAGCACATCATACAATTGCATAACCATGAAAACACCAATTATTCAAACTTATATCCCTAGTCTGCATAAAACAGATATAAAGGCTGAAGGATCAGAAAGGAAACAAAACATGAAGATCTGGAAAATATTACCTTCTACACACTTGTTAAATCTCCAAAGACACTGAAGAAAACACTTTTATTTCGGCGAATTTAGCAGAGGCCAATATTCGAAGAATATCGACTAGAACGGAGCTCTAACTAACCAAAACGTCAAAGACTTACAAAGGACAAGTTGAGACTCAAAGGATAGACCTGAGCTGTGAGTTTTAGCACTGTTTAACAAAATCCTCCATGGAAGCTGAAATGCAGGAAGGTTTAAAATGATATTTACACAATAATAGAGAATAGAAAGGAGAGAAGTAGTAGATTTCTTTCGGGTCAACTGAAAATGTTTCGAGGGTTACCCTGATAATACTGCAAGCTTGAGAGAGAGGCAGAGAAGACTGAATCTGAAGGAGAAACAGAGGGAACGAGAAAATGAAAACAAAAAAGGAAAAAAAAAATCTCACCAAACTGGGACCGTCACTCCAGTATGGCAGTATCCTGCTTTGGGTTTATACTTTCTATTCGTTTTTTTTTTTCTGGGAAAAACTTTAAAACTAAGGAAAAAAGGAAAATGAAATAGAGATTTCAACAAAGCTTCATCGGCTTGAGGCGCGTCTTCTCGTCGTCATCACGAGGTCTATGTGAATGTGATACTAATCCGTAACGGAGATCTTTCTTAAAATGTTTGAGATAAGTTGGGGGATTTAAAAAAAGTTTTTAATTTTTATTTTCAACTACCGCGATACCATCCTATTCGAAATTAACCTACTACACTATTAATTTTTTCAATCACTCCATCCAACAACCAAAAATTACAATTTTCCTCCTCAATGAAAATAGGACATCAATATCCTTGATAAAAATATATATATGGAAAAAAAAAAACCAAAAACTTAAATTGTCTGATATCAGTTTAATATATATTTATATATATATATATTAACTTGAAAAGTATTTTTTTTTTAAATAATGCTACTATAATTTCTCATTTTACCTCTTCATTTGACTACTTATGTATTTAATTTTTTTTTTTTAAATTGCTTAATGGTTAACGAAATAACTATTAATATATTGATATTTTTTATTTTTAAAAAATATTTGAAAAAAAAATACAATTTGTACTAGAGAGTGCACCAAGGAAATAAATTGAGGAGGTATCGTAGTATTACTCTTTATAAAAAATAATTAGAAAAATTAACTTTTTAAAGGGAAAAGAAATATATTGTAATTCTTTTATAGTTTGGAGGGAATTGAAAAGGTTGATAATTTAGGGGATGATTGCTCATTTGACAGTAGTTTAAGAGGATTTTAAATTTTTATGTATTTACCTCTATTTTGTTTTAGTTAGGACTTAAGAAAAATGTTGTAAATCTATCATATGAAAGAAAGCAATAAGAACAAATACTAGCTAATGGTTAATGTTTTCTCATAATTTTTTTTCTAAATAGCAATTTTAATCCAAACATCTCTAAATTGGAAAAGAAAAATCTATTTTAAATTTTCATTCAATCTATATTATAGATCTTAATGAAAGAAAGAAATTACAACGATTAATGGAACTTGTAAAAAAACCAAAATAAAAACCACCTTAAGAATTATATGCAAACAACATCTAAATATACCTATATATTTTCACAAATTCCAATTCAAAATACTTATTATATTCTATCTATTTTCATAAAACTCAAGAACAATACAACTCACTAAAAATATTCTCAATTAATGAATGCTATAAAGTAACACATTATAGAGATTCAACAGTAATAATTGTACTATTATGTTTTATTTCGTTATCTTAACGGTTTCAAAAAGAAAAGTGATATTTTACAACAACCCAAAAAAAAAAAAAAAAATTGTGATTAGAGGATGCAATATGTTAGAAATATTTTAGATATAATTTTTTTTTTATAAAGGTAAATTCACAAATTGACGTGACTTAATATAATACATTATATTAGAAAATTAATTTATTAAAAAATAGGAAAAATGACAAGCGACCCCAGATTTTTTTGCCCTCTTATTTTGATAGCTTGTGTATTTTACTTTATTTTATTTCTTCAAATGGGCAATGAAAAGCAGCAGATTTATCCTCATTTGTGTAATTATGAGAAAATGAAAAAATAATGATATATTCTAGATTCTCATTATTTTTTCATCCTACGATATAAGATGTAACAAAATTATCGTCATTAGGTGATAAAAAATTATCCAATAAAATATCATTTAATGATGATAAATGTAGGTCTTATATAATAAGATGAGAGTGAAATGATAGAATGAGATGGTAGTGTAGTATAAAAAAACTTTCAAGATGAAATGAGAGTTTAATAAAATTTTGTTAAAATAAAAAATTTTTAATATTATTTTTGTTTTTAAGATTTTTAAAAAAAATGAATTATTTTTTGTATTTCGTATGAGAGTTTAAAAAAATTATAATAATTAAAAAATATGAATTAAAATAAGATAAGATGGATTATAAAAACAAACACCACCTTAACCTCTAAAATGACATATGAGCAGAATTTGTGAGGTATGTTTGTCTACATTTCGCTATCAAGAGATGAGAGAAAATGACAAAAGCTGCAGTAAACGCTGTCCAATTCGTTGATTGTTATTACGCTCAGGGACCTGACCAAGGCAGCTTTGCTAAAATTGCTAGCTGCTGCATTATTTGTTATTATTGTATTTATTTTTGTATGCTTTTGAAGGCATACGCCATCAGTGTGGTCCATTATTATTATTATTATTATTTTTTATCAAAATCTCACAGGCCATCAAGTTGATACTTGATCGTGAATTGGATCTTCTGTATATTATTCGTCTTCGTACATACATATCACTATTGACAACCACAAATTCTACTTTAAGATCTGAACCCAAGGGTTCTTCTAAAAGCAATATTTTTTGGGTATTACTGGATTTTCCCCCTACTTTGCTGGAGAAATAGAAAAAAAGAAAGAAAAAAGCGTATTGTTGGATATTCGCATCAACTTATGTTCCATTGGACCATTACCCACACGAGAAAAAAAAAAAAAAAAAAAGGATTTCTTTCTGCTGGAAAAACAAAGAAAAAGCTTGTAAGTGAGATTTGTTGTATTCCATTTTTTTTTTTTTATCTTGAACAAAGTAATCATTAATGCTTAGCGAAACACACAACGTATGGTGAAGAAACCCAAGAATTATTCCCCAAATACAGTGCAGAAATTTAAAACAATTTGGCTGTGGCAGCCGAAAGTGTTTTGTAAGCAGAGTGTCCTAAGTATTTTCAAAAGAGAAATGTTAGTCTTACAAACGGGAATCCCGACTGGAATTCCCGAATGTAAGTATAATTTTTTTTTTTTTTTGTATAATGATTAAAACATATATTTGATTAATATTGTAATTTTTTTTAATTTTTTTAAAATGTTTAATAGTGATTAAAAAATATATATATATCTATAAAAAAAAAAAGTTCAACTAAGCAAAAATCCCATTCGGAACCTACCATTTGTGAGCCTAAGAATGCTCTTTTCAAAATACTTTATTACTATTCATTACTTTATTATTATTTTTCACTTACTTTTATTCCATTCATTACTTTTTCACTATTTAATATTTCATTATTATTTTTTACCTAATTTTTACTACTATTCACAAATATTCTCAACATCCAAACCTAACCTTAGCCTTTCAGGAAGTTCTATTATATCTCGGCCGGACTGCAAGCCCCAGGCTTTTCTTAATTTTGAGTGGGGTTTAGAATCTAGATTCCCGTTGCATTTGCTTGCATATTACTATATCCAAGATTGGGCTAAAAATTAGCCCATTCTAATAACCCAAAAAACTTGGGTCAGATTTAAGCCCATGGACTTAAATTTCAAAATCCGGCCCCGATTCTGAGTTCTAGAACTCGCACAACCTTTATTTCATCCTTCAATCACTTAGAAAACAGCCAGGCTTGTGCTTCTCTGCCAACCCTTCAATTCTATTGGAGAGAGTCATGGCATAAATAGAAGCTGTTGAAGATTCTCAACCTTGTCCAAGCTTCCATGAGATTATTATATGCTGCTGGGAAAACAAAATCTTTAAAAAAATTCCAGTGAACAGACCAATTCCTGCTACATCCTGAAACCATACCAAAACACCCCCTTAATTCTAGGCCCCTTTTGGATTTTAGAGATAAAATGAGTTTAGATGAAAGATAAAAGGTTGAATAAAATATTATTTTTTAATATTATTATTATTTTGAGATTTGAAAAGATTGTATTATTTAATATATTTTTTGTGGGAATTTGAAAAAGTTATAATAATAAGATTGAAATAAGATGAGATGAGATTAAACGAGTTCAAATCCAAACGATAGCTAAGTTAAAAAGAAGCCATCATGTCTCTCTGGTTGGTGGGAAGTCTGTTTGATGAAATGCAAAGCATATGGATTTTCACCTTCAAAGTGAGGAAAACCCAACCTGAATTCCCTGGCTGGCAAGACTGGCAAGTATCTTTCACCTTGAATCACCATCTCTAGCCCAAGATTTCTGTCTTCCCATAAAACCAAGTATATACAAAGCTATATGTCTAACAAATTAACAATAATGTTTCTCTTCCTGCCAAGCAACTCTAACCATAAATATTCATCCTACAATGCATCATTACTTCATCACTTTTGACCAACCAATATAACATTAATATCTGTCAGCGTCCAAAACATCCAAAATTCTAATCAGATTAAAAAAGAACGACCCAGTTTTGTCGATGGCCCTTAAGACCATATCTTTATTAACAGACTTGACTTGAGCCTTACAACTCGAAAAATTTTGAAGGACAATTGATGCCCTTTCTTTAATTCTTTCTACATGAAAGAATCATTAAGACCGCTAACATAACTACAGCCAAAAATAAATAAAAAAATATAAGACAGAAGCATGAGCAATTTTGTTTTTGATAAGTATGAGCACTTACCTGCTATACGAAGAATATCTCTTATACCTTCTATAAAAGAGGGGGTTTTCATTTGGTTCTTGCCATTCTTCCTCTCCTAAACCCGCTTCTCCATCAAGTCCTTTGCCTTGCCACATAAAGAAGAAAAGAAACAAACACCATAGTCAAAGCTAGGTAGAATTTTTCATCCAAAATTATCGTTGTTATTGATACACAGGTAACATATTAGGCAAATTAATAAAAGAGCCTCAGTATGATGAGAATATTAATGAAAAAAGCCCTAGTACATTGTGTAAGAGAAAGTCCTGACAGAAGAAATTTATTAGAAAAATCCTAAATTCGAAGCCCATGGAGTTCCTATTTCAGTGGGGTTACAAGTTATCAGCTTAAAAAGAAAAACTAACTAATTTTCTGCATCCAGCATCACCGAAACTCTGCCATCCTGGTAAACAGAGCACATCCAACCATGTATTGTACAAACAAGCACAAGGCCAGCACTTAAGGGGGACCTTTCTATGAGAAACATATTAAGATATGTTCAAATCATAGAGGCAATTCTTCCTCTATCATGGCATCCCTCGGTCGGAAACAAGGAGGGTTTCCCATCATAATTTCTCCCACTATCATTCCCTCCTCTGTTGGAGATGCAACAGGCATAAAATCCTCAGCTTTCAACTGATATTTCCCGAGTTACCGATCTGTTAAATAATCAAATCCCCCTGTTAAGATTAAAAAGAAAAAAAGATGACAGCATCACAAAGCAATTCCAGTGAAATAGTACAAAAGCAACTGAAAAAAACGTAGAAGGAACAAGTATCGTTCATCCTCTTCTCTCCCCTGATGTTACACGTTACACTACCCACAAATATTTCAGATATAGTTTTTTATCATAATAACAAGTTTAAGATAATAAACAAAACCACCACCCAAATAGATTTCAGGGCTGTCCTAAGAAGGAAGAGGAAGAGACCAGCCAAGTCCATAAAACTAGTTGAATTTTTTTTTTCATTTTGGGGGGCCGTGGGAAAGAGCTTGACCCATACACTATTGGGTCAACCAGAAGCTGGCAGCTCCACAACTGGAAAAATATGGTATCTACACATTTGATGCAATTTAGTTGGTTTAAGATGATTACCAGTCAAGGAGAAAGCGCACCAGCTACCTCTGGATATGGGGTGAAGAAGGCTCATCTGGTGAGGACCGTTGAGCCGAAACACCAAGAATTTCAAATCCCCCACTACATTGGCTTCCATCATTCAGTTGTGATACTTCATTCACAGCTACAGGTCCAAGCGATCCAAACTCAAGCTGTCCAGCATGTGATACAAAGCCAGTACTACGATCATAAGGATACAGCATAACGAGAGGTGGAATAGTACGTCCATTTGACAAAACCTCACTGGAATTCATGGATGGTATTGGATGCATTCCATATGCCACATTGGCAGGACCAGACCGAATAGAGTTTGGGCGAACTGAACCATTCTGAGAATGGTATGAAGGGAATGAGTCATGTCTATGTGGTCCCCAAGACCTGTCAGCTCGACTCTCACTTGCCAATAACCGGTCTGATCTTGAATTTGGCTTTTCAGCTTGGCTGCGGCCGTGGCTGCGCCCAGCAGCTCGCGACCTCAAATCAATGTTCCAATTCCTCTCTCTATCACCATGGTGGTCGCTTCTATCATAGCTGTAATTCCCTCGTCTGGAACTTGTAGAATGTCTGTCCGGATTAGAAACCTTCTGAAGTACGTACATAAGATATTAAAACATCCACATAATAGAAGTATTAAAGCATAGTTTATAAGCGCTTGTAAGTTTAGCTTAACAGGGACGCATATTACACTTCTGGGATTTAACCAAGCAAAACAAAAAATGAAATAAAATATTTTTTTCGATAGGAGCAAATAAATAAATAAATAAAAATAAAATACGGAAAACTGACTTCACTTCACTATAATTCTCAAAAGGAAAAACCTTCAGACCGGATGGTTGTGAAAAATAGTTTCACACCAGCTAATAAGAAAATGCCACGTAGGCAGTCTAACAAGAAGTGAAATGCACCCGCATGCACCCAACTCCTCTCCCTCTCCTTCTCTCTCCCTCTCCCATCTGCATCTGAAACCCTTTCCTCTTTTCTCTCCCTCTCCCTCCCTCCATGGCTCCATCTGCACTCACGGAAGCCCCAAAGTGTATGTCCTCTGCGTTGTCCACAAATTTATCAGCAAGATCTCCTCGTGGCATGGCGCCATTATCACAGAGTTTATGTTCGGCTCGTTAATAATCTACTCAGGTTTCCAACTGGATGCGAGGTATTTGGGGTAGTTTTTCTTGGGCTTTTTGGGTGTTTTCATGGGATCAGTGTTTTCTTGTATACCCGGGCTGGGTGTTTTCTCATATATATCCAGTGTACTTGTTAATTTCTTTTGATATATATAATATTTTTACTTATAAAAAAAAATAATGTACTCAGGCTTATACCACCAAGCAGCACAAACCCCAAATCATTTCCCTTGTTGCCATTTGAAGACAAATTCCTAAAACTCACAAGAAATTTGACTCTCACTTCTTTTGAAATGCGTTTTAGGAAAAATGGAAAGAAGATAGGCATATTCAAATAAAGGCTATTTTCATTCGAGGCTTTAGCAAAACTGGGTCAGAATTGTGCGCAAAAAGAGAGGCAAGGAACCTTCGGCATTTGCTAGCTCTGCGTCAACGTGCAAAGGAAATACTCTGCTAGTCCGTGAGTGCAGATGGAGGGAGGGAGGGAGGGAGAGAGAGAAAAGAGGAAAGGGTTTCAGCAGATGGGGGAGGGAGGGTGAGAGAAAGGAGAGGGAGAGGAGTTGGGATACATGCGAGTCCATTTCACTTATTGTTAGAACGCCTATGTGGCATTTTTAATTGGCCGGTATAAAACTTTTTTTCACAGCCATCTGGCCTCAAGTGCCTCTCTTCTCAAAAACTCAACTTTTCAGACCCATCCACCAAAGTAATTTATTACAAGAGTACTTGGTGGATTTCAAAATTTGTCCACCTTGTAACATACCGTCTACCTCGTTAAAAAATAATATGCATGAAACATGCATTTCAAAGAGAAGAACACAAGAATTTGGGTTGGGTCTTGCACTTTTTATGTTCCACCCAAAAGGTCCAATATGAAAGACTGTTAAATCTAAAAGTAATTCATTGGCATACTCTAATTGCAAAATTAAAAAGCAAAGAAACCGCTTGACAACTTATAAGGGTGTTAAAATTGATCTTACAGGATTTGGCAGGTACGTTCCAGTCCCACTACGCTGCTTTGGTATTTCATCCACGTAACATTGATAAACAGCAGGTCTATTTGAAAGAGACTGAGGAGCAACAGGAACAACCCGATGCCCATAACTCATAAACTGAGTGAAGACATTCATATTTGCGGACAGAGGTCTCCCTGTACCATCCAATGGAAATCGACCCTGTAATAAGACAGGAGGCATCACACCAGGTGAAGAATAAATCGTAGGAGCAGGATACCGTGAGTTTTGACAAAACCGCCCAAACTGCAAATTTTGCCAATGGCTAGCAAAGTCACTGTTCAGAATGTCAGCCTTGTATTGTGATGGGTCAACAGCAGCAGCTCTTCTCGTAGAATTGAAATTACTTAACACCTCAGGCTGATCAAGTCGATCAGATGAATCAAAATTCTGACCAGAATTAACATTATCCAGCTGCTCTTCCCTACTTAAATGATTCGTCACTCCATCAGAAGTTCCTGACTCTGTAGGGAAATTGTACACCGGAACCATTGTAACAAAAGGAACAGGTGGCCCTGTAGGATAAAAGGTCAAGGGAACAACTCCAGAATTATCAGGAACCCTTTGCTGTGAACCATGACCTACAAGCATTTGAGGAATTTGATGGCTTGGAACATTTATAGAAGCAACAGGTCCCATGGTTCTTTCTACTATTTCAGTGCCCATGGTTGGGAGTGGATTCCAGTCTCTGCTGTCATCGTCTGCTTGAGTGGAGGATAGATCAGACACACTCTTACCTTTCACATGAACAGAAGAGGGCACAGCAGATGTAACAGTTTTCCTACCCCGTTTTTCCTTGGCTGACTTTGAGACCTTTGCCGAGGATCCTTCCCAGGAACTCTCTGAAGAAGTTCTACTCCTCAGCAAACTAGGGGGTGCAGTGGACAAGGATCTCGGACTTGCAATTTGGTCATCATAGTAAACATCATTTCCTCTGTTATCATGATAATCAACATTGTCTATATGATCTACCCTTAATGACCCTTGGTTTTCTTTCGTAATCTTCTGGTGAACTCTTGTAGAGATTTTAGAACTAGCAACCCGCGATGAAGGAACAAAGTTAAAACTAGCTGAAGTTGACTGTTGCTTGTCATCCGACTGAAGCATTTCAAAACTTTCATGATCAAGATCAAACCCACGAGCAGAGCCCCTGTCCTGCTCATGCCAGTTATCATGATCAGATTCCCTCTGGTTCATTTCAACTGATTGAAAGTTCTCCTTACCAAGTTCAATCAAATCTTCAGGATTTGAGCTCCATCCCATGCCAGGGAAATTTGGAGCTAATGGCGAAGGAAAACCTTGAGGATATTGCATGTTTGTTCCCCAAGGTGTCTCGAAAAATGGGATATTTGTGGGAACCATTCCACCCAAATTTCTTGGAGCATATCCCATTGAAGCTAGAACTGAAGAGGGAATAGGAGATGGTAGAGGAAGTGGTAAGTGACCTGAAGCCATATTCAATGGAAGATGAACCGGCCTATTAAAACCATGTGCTGTAGAAGATGCCAACATGTTCAAAAGATCTTGCTCGTCCTGATGCATTCCCTGTGTCCCCAGGACACTAGCGAAGTCTTCACTCGTAGCTCCTGAACCTGACTCTTCATGGAAACTATTGGAACCATTGTTTATATCAGCAGCAGTGTCTAGACCTTGATGGGTTGAGAAGTGCCTAACAGATGAAGGATCCTCAGTTTTAGTGCTATGGCTTGCCAAAATATCAGATCCTTGGTTCTTCCTCCTATTATCCAACCTAGCAGAAGAGTTCTGGCTTTTTCCACTTTCTGGGGCTCTACTACACCTTGCATGAGAAGAAATTTCACCGTAAGTGTCAGTAAGCTCAGGGCTGGAACGTGTCCTTGCAAAGACAAACTTTCCCTGGATGTCATTCACCAATTTATCAGCTTTAGAACTTTTCTGACCCATATCCAAATGTGTACCTTGATTGGAATTAATTTCTACTCTAACCTGATTGGATATCCTCGAGTTGTTTGGGTTTCCATTTTCACTTTTAGCCTGGGAGACTATAGAAACATCACTGGTTCTAGATGCACTTTCCAGGGAATGATTCCCATGCCGGAAGGAATCACCACACGAACTTCGTGTTCCATCAACTCGACTTTCATTTTCATGACCAGAGAAAAAATCCTTTCTTTGACCACTTGAATTACTCCTGAGACTCTCAGACTCATTTAACTGGTCTGAATTGGACAATCTCAAGCGCCACAAGTCATTCCTCGGGGCATCAGGACGATGGCCACTGCCATGTCTCTCCCAAGTGTTAAAAAAGAACTGATTTACTTCAAACAATAGGTCGTCTTTTGGGCAATCAAGTAACCTTGCCAGCCTTTTAGCGCCAAATGTGAAAGCACTGCGTATCCTAAAAAAGTTACCTAGAAAATATGTGTGTATCAATATGATATTGTCTGTAGAAAAGGGTAAGCCTGTGCTTGTGTTATTGCTGTTGAATGTTGATATGAAAAAATTTATTACTACAAATGCCAATAAGTGCGCACAAAATCATGCCAACAAGTGATTGTAAAATCATGCCTACAAAAATAAACACAAGAAAAATAAGAGAGACTGAACTCCACAAATGGACATCTTCACGACTCTTAGTCCTCTAGAGGGTAACTTCCAGGTAAGTGCATAAAGTATGCACAGAGCTGACATATATTAAATAAAGCTTAGGGATTTTTTTTTATTTTTATTTTTTGTGATTGGTGAAATAAGATTTTATTGGTCAAGAAAAAAAACCTTAGTTTCATAAATGAAAAATTAAAAAGAAAAGTATCCACCTTCCAGCCATACATTGTTAAACCCTCACTCTTAATACCTTTTACCATGTATCTGGCTACAGTCAATTTATTTAATGGACTCCACATACTCCTGCAATGCAGGTGACATGAATGTGTGAAATGTGAATAATGCCACAATCATTCATTAAATATGGTGTGCGCAACAAGGTGCAGACCTCCTAAGTAATAGGCAAATACAGCCCCAAGGCAATCGTGCAATACACTACAGTACAACATAGAAGTATCACGGCAATTTTATGTATAAAAAAAAAAAAAAAGTACCATGGCAATTAGCAAAAGGATTTTGCTTCGGGCATTGAAAATATTCATATTTCAACGACTTCCCTCTCATGTTGAGAACTTTAGTTTTTATCGATCAAAAGAGTAGGCAAGAGCCCAAGTATTCAGAGCATATAGAAGAGCAACGCCTAGGCGAGCTGGTTTAGTGAACATATTGAAAACTCTGAATCCACTTCCTTAGAAGGACTCAACTAAACACGAGAAAAAAAAAATCAGACTCCCAATCATCCTTCAGCAATTGGAGAGCACTATTGATGTAGGATAATAGTGAAATAAACAAGAGAAATAGAATAATAGCAAATAGAGAAGAAAAGAAGTCAGAAAGTAGAGAGAAGAAGACAAAGAAAGGGGTTTGGAAGTTGACGGCTGAACAGCACTTTTTCAATCTCAAACTCAGTCTGACTTCAAAATCTCAATACAAGTCTTTAATAGTAACATAACAAACCCTAATTAAACCCTAGAAAGTCAATTGGCTTTGGCCCAAGCCCATTAATACAAACCCAAATAAACTAAATAAAGCATAAGAAAAATAACCCAAAATAATAAAAATAGGAGATGTCCTCATCAACTATCCCCTAATTAACTCCGTGAAATTTGACTTCTCACCTAGCCCAATCCATATGAAGTCTTGCTGTGACTTCTCAATTTGATTGACACACTAATGGGAAGGAAACGGACAAAAACATGTAGGCAAATTAGAAAGGGCGTCATTGAGCAAGGTAATCCTACCATCTTTTGACAGGTACACCCTCTTCTGACCAACTAATCAACACTCAATCTCCTCACTCACCATCCCAAATAGACTTGGCCTTACAAGAGATCAAAGGAAGGCCAATATATTTTTTTTGATACATAAACAGTGAAGTTGATAAGAAAAAAGGAAGGCCAATATATTTCATAAGCAAAGAAAATACCTTGCACCCCAAGATGCTAGCCAGAATATCAACATTAAAAACATTACCCACAAGAACCAGCTCTGACTTAACTAAATTCACTTTCAACCCAAAAACAGCTTTGAAGGATGACAAAGAGCCCTAAGAGAGCAGAGGTGCTTTGGGTTTGCCCCCACAAAATACCAAGGTATCATAAGCAAACAAAATATGGGATTTTTTTTTATCATAAGGTAAATTAATGATGAAAAAGGTATTTACCCCAACACACAGGATGTATAAAAAAGAACCACCTGATAAACAAAAATAAAAAAGTAAAAACTTTAGGAAAAGAGAAATAGAGAGAGCAACACCATCATGGGCTGTTTCCAATGAAAAAGGTGTTTAAAATGAAAGACTTGAGCTCCAACACCTTTTTGGTTTTTTGCAATCATCAAAGCCATACTTTGGTTTTTCTCCATAGACGCCATAGTATGCACGATGGGGTCATCTTCCCCAAAGATGCACACGGATGGTTGCCAAATTGAGCTTTCCAACATATTAGGAATTCCACAACCCATGAGGACATCACCCAAACAATCCCAAAGAAGCCAAAGATGATCTTTCATATGATGTTAGCAACCTCATAATGTAGAAGAAAGATGATCCAACCAACTCCCCATGCAACAACAATGAACCACCATCATGCCCCACTTCCTCATGTTGTCTAGGGTAACAATCCTCCCTGATGCCATTGTCCACATGAAAGAAGTCACGCAGAGCCTTATCTCTCCATATGAGCATCCATCCAAGGGAAAGACAAGAAATGTTAAGCACAGAAAATTAATAGCCCTACAAAAGATCCAGAGAGAACCTCCATCCACAATAGCCAATAAAATTAAATCAATTCAACAGGAGCCATCATATCAGTTGCAGCTAACAGATCGTGGCCAGCGTCCATGACAAAAACGAAAAGTTGCAGAAACAACTAATCTTGTCTAAAACCATGAGAGCTGCTGAAGAAACCAACAGAAGTGCACTCGCCAATACAGAAAATCAGATAGAAGAAATACAATATACCATTCAAGATTGTCATTTCTCCCCAAAACCACATCTCCCAAGTAAATAACTAAGAAACTCCAACAACATGAACATAAATGATAAGCTTTCTCAATATATAACTTGCAAAGCACCCCTGGCTCACTTGGTCCGAGCCTAGTATCAAGATATTAATTAGCAATAAGCATAGAGACTAAAATTTATCTACCTTTGACAATCTATTTGTTGGCTTTGAGATTAAACCCAACTCTACCAATTAGCAAAGACTTTATTATTTTACACCCTATTAACAAGGCTAATGGGACAATAACCATTAAACATCCATTGCCCTGGTTTTTTTTTTTTTTCCTTCTTTTGGGAGCAGGGACCATGAAGGTACATTAAGGATTTTTTCAAACTTGCTGTTGAAGTGAAAATCCTGGAATACCTTGAAACACCTTTAATCACAATCCCAGCAGGCTTAAAATGAAGCCATTGTAAAAGCATCCAGGTCCAAAATCATATGTATTACCAATTTGAGAACCTCACTCTCTTCAAATGGCCTCTCAAACCATATGGCCATCTCTTCCTCTATGAACTCAAGTGCTAATCCATCTAGCTTGGGCCTCCACGTAAACTGCTTAGAAAGCAAATACTCATAATACTCCACAATATGATTCCGTATCTCAATTTGACCATAGACTTGAGCCATCCACCAGAAGCATCTCAAAAGTACTGTTTCCTATTTGTGCTAACCGCTTGAGGGAAAAACATTGTACATCTGTTGCCCTCTCTTAAACTATAAAACTTTTAATTTCTACCTCCAAGACATCTCAATTAAAATAATTCTATCTAGTTCAATGATCACTTGGTTTTTTTCTTTTCTTTTCTTCTTTAGACAAAAAAAAACGAAAAATAAAAATATTTCAAAAAATTTAAAGACAAAAGAAGAAAAATATAAAGCCAGAATAATTAAAATATAAAAATGCCCCCTCACCCCTACCAAAAGAGGGAAAGACCTCCCCCCACCAAGTGCAAGTAAAGTGGACGTTCCGGGGGGCAAAGGCAAGATTCTGTTCTCCATTTTCATCTTTTTTATTTATTTTGCATTTATTTAATTTATTTTCTTTTCTTTATTTTTATGCACTTTTTGTTGGTAAAGTTCTATTAACTTTAAATTTCTACATCATTTTGTCTTTTATGTTTTGTTTCCTATCTAATTCTTTAGTTTTTATTTCTTATAATTTTTTTTATAAGAATTTATTGATTTTCATGATTAGGCAAAGTCAAAGTACACAGGTAGTATACAAGAAAGGTTCATGATTCTAAATCCATTTTTTCAGTAAGATCATTTTACAAAGTGCTGATCTGTAAGGGTGATAAGGTTTTTCCTTGGAAATGTATTTGTTTCTTTGTTGGTTGATTAGTCTTGAAAAAGTTTTGACTATTGATAATCTCCAAAAGAGGGGGCTGTTTATTATTGATTGGTGCTACATGTGCAAGAATGCTGGGGAATATGTTAGCCATCTTTTTTTCTGCACTGTGAAGTGGCGCCAACTTTGTGGAATGATATTTTCAATAAGGCTGGCTTTGCTTGGGTCATGCCCTCGCGAGTGGTGGACTTCTTAGCAAGCTGGAATCACTATCTTGTTCGTGGAGATGATGCAGATTTTTGGAGAGTTGTACCTTTGTGTTGTTTTGGTATTTATGGTCTGAAAGAAATAAAAGATGTTTTGATGACTGTGAACGTTCTTTGGGAAATTTTAGGATGGAAGAGGATGTATTTGTCTAAAGGAGGCTGGTCACTTTGATCAAAAGTACTCTTTCCAATTTACCCACCTAGTTCTTATCTCTCTTCCCAATTTTGGCTAAAGTGGCAAGCCGTCTGGAGAAGTTGCAACGAGATTTTTTGTGGGGCGGGTTGAGGGAGGAGTTTAAGTATCACTTTGTCAAGTGGGAGAAGATCTGTCGCCCTTTATCAGTGGGTGGTCTGGGTGTTTGTAATTTGAGAGTATTCAACCAAACTTTACTTGGTAAATGGTTGTGGAGGTACCATCAAGAACCAAAAGCTCTCTGGAGAGTAGTGATTGGGAGCTGAACTCATTTATGGACTTTTATAAGCTCATCTACTCCTAAAGACCGAATCTTCAACATCAAGATGGTTTATGGTGGACCCCTGCAGAGAGAGGGAATTTTACAATCCGCTCTTTCTATAAGGTGCTCAATCAAGGTGCAGCAACTCAGTTTCCGTGAAGGAGAATTTGGCATCACAAAGTTCCACCGAAAGCGGCATTCTTCATTTGGACAGCTTCGCTAGGGAAGATCCTCACTACAAATAATTTGAGGAAAATGAGAATTATCGTCACAGATTGGTGTTGCATGTGTCGTAATGAAGGAAGGTCAATTAACCATCTTCTTTTACATTGCGAGACAGCTAGAGTTCTTTGGAATGAGGTTTTTAGAAAACTGGAGTTAGCTTGGGTTATCTCAGAGATTGTTGTGGAAACAATGGCTTGTTGGACCTCTATAAGGGATGAACGACAAATCATAGCTATGTGGAAGATGATTTTCATCCGCATCATGTGGTGCCTTTGGCTGGAATGCAATGGGCAGACCTTCGAAGACAGAGAGATCCAACGAGGAGTTGATAGTCTTTTTTTATAGAACTCTTTGTATTTGGTCCATTGCAATTGATTTTAATGGAATGGACCTACACAATTTCCTTACATCCAATGCGCCTAGTTAAAAGGCCATGGTGTGTCTTGTAATTGGCTTTTACCTTTATTTAATGAATTTTACTTATCAAAAAATAAAACACAAATTTGGGAACGGGTGGGAGGGGTTGGAACTCTAATGAAGTGAGAGGGGCTAATGGTGTAGGGGTGTGGAAAAATATAAGAAGTGGGTGGGGGATCTTTCAGCTGCATACTAGGCTTCAATGTGGCGTAGGCACAAGAATCAGATTTTGGAAAGATGCATGGTGCGGTATAGGCCCTTGTTTAACTTGTTTCCTTCCTTATTTCAGGTTGTAAGGGATAAAAATATCATTGTGGCAGAGGCACTCGAGTCAGCCGAGGGAGGTCGCCACTGGAACATCAACTTCATCCGGACGGCGCAGGATTGGGAAATAAATTCTTTCGTGGACTTTTATAGTCTCCTTTATTCCCAAAAACCGAACATCCAAACTCAAGACGACCTATGGTAGATCCTTGCAATAAGAGGAATCTTCTCAATCCGATCTTTCTATAAGGTTCTCATCCAAGGTCCTGAGTCACAATTTCCATGGAGGAAAATCTGGCGCCATAAAGCACCCCAGAAAGCAGCCTTTTCAGGTGGACAACTGCATTAGAAAAGATTCCCACTACAGATAACTTGAGAAAAATGGGAGTTATCATTGCAAGTCGGTGTTGTCTGTGTCGCAGTGAGGGTGAGTCTGTTAATCATCTACTCCTACACTACAAAACTGCTAGAGTTCTTTGGAACAAGGTTTTCAGAAAATTGGATTTAGCTTGGGTCATGCCAGAGTCTGTATTGGCAACTATGGCGTGCTGGATCTCTATTAGGGACGAGCGCCAAATTATAGCCATATGGAATATGACTCCTATATGAATCATGTGGTGCCTTTGGTATGAGCGCAATGAGATAACTTTCGAAGACGGAGAGATCCCATGAGGAACTAATGGTTTTCTTTTATAGAACTCTTTATACATAGTCCATTGTCGTGGATTTTAACGGCATGGACCTTCACGATTTCCTTGTATCCAACATAGTTTCTTAGCTAATAGGCCATGTTTTTCTTTGTAAACGGCTTTCGCCTTTTTCTAATAAAATGTTACTTACAAAAAAAAAAAAATCAATATGATAATGTTGAAATCTCTCCATGAGGGTTTTGGACATATTGTTAACGGATGGACTTAAAAAACTAAAACAAAACCAGAGTAAAAAGTCAATTTTGAAAACCAGCAACGTAAGAGCAAACCCAGCACGGCTGTACTTTCAAAATTTATACTCCAAACCAAAAATCTTTAAATCCCGAAAATTTTTTGTTTCACGAGGAAAAAAAAATCATCTAATTAGGAATTTTGTGAAAACAAAGAGCAAAAAAGTCGAAACAATTTTCATAAAAGCCCAAAAATCAACTAAACAAAATTCTCAAATCTACCTACCAACTTTCACAAACTCTGATAATATATCCCAAATTTTTCTCCAAACAATTTCACATTTTTCTCATCCACTTTCAGACAACCCAATAAGAGCACATCTCAAAATTTCTTTCAAAACTTCTTAAGAACTCTGAAAAATTCTACTAACTAAACATGGCCTTAAAGTGTAGAATTAGCCTATACAAAAGGGAAATAGTGAAGCGACATCACATGAAGTATGATTTGCACTTCAAATAGAAAAGATTATATAATCAACAACACAACATCCATCTTACCAAGTTGTTTATGAGTTCTCACTTAAACATACTACAAGCTTAAACACCAAGATGTGACCTGCATGCAGTGGCTGGAACATATAAATCCTCTTTCCTCCTCATATAGTGCCAAAGCTGGCTAGTCGAAAGCAACAACAAACGAGGACAAGCTTGTGACTAGTTGCTACTAACAAATAACATGACGAAAATATATTTTATCCAATTGAAATAATTGCAACACATAATGTTATCAAAACAATTCAAAATCAGCAGAACAAATATAACCATAAGATTAATAAATTAAATGATCTAGCAGCAACTAATAATCCACAGCCATACATGTATCAGAGGCATGAACAGATGTAGTCGCCATGAATAAAGAAACAACTCTGAAAGCTCAATAAAAAATCTTAAGAACATTTAATTAGGAAGTCTATTAGGTTAGAATTTATCTACCTTTACTGACACTTCGGCCAAGATTGTTGTTTACCCGCAAAGGATCAATTACATTAAAATGTTTGGAAAGAAAGGGTTGCCCTTGATTTTCTTGACCACCAGGGAAAACAGCATACACTGAGCTACAAGCAACCAGAAACGACTTGCTGAGTAGTAACTCTCCACCATCATTTCGAGGAGGTTCCGCTGGCAATTTTCCAATTAAGAAAAAATCACTGCAAGACCTTGGAAAAAATCTGGGATTTGTTCAACCAAGTACTAATAGAAGAATCTTGAAGCCAATTATATATACCTGTTACATCTGGAAGGGAACTAATGGGTACAGGACCCCATAGGCTTACGCAAAAATTATCCCAATCAAATTTACTAAAGAACTCCAGAAAACGATAAAGGACCTGCATGTCAAGAAATTAAAAACAAAACTTCCACAAGTATGGACAAATCAATAGTACAAAACAAGTATGGGAGTTAATCATAGTCACCTCAAGAGGTCCGGCAAAGGAATTATTAAAGACATGAAATATGTAAAGAACCAAGGTTTCCAAGGCATAAGTTGAGATAAGCCCATGATGAGCACCCAGGATCCGGCTCTCATAATAGCACCATGCCTTTATCAATATAATGCTACGCTTAAACAAATGATTCTGATTTATCAAATGATCAACCTAAAGAAGCAAAAACTACGATTCAGCAAAGAGACTTAGACATCATCATGGTGTATTTTTTTCAAGGAGAGAGAACTAGTATGAGTTTCCAAAATGAAGCGCTTACCTCCTCAAGGAAACAAAGAGTACACAATCCTCCAAGCTGGTCGAATGATATGTCCACCACAATATTTTCCACAAGACACTTGATTATCTTCACCTGAAAATATAAGAAGACAAGAAAGATTGCCAATCAATTGTCAGATAAAAACTTAAGAGCCAAAATACCAAGATATTTTAGATTATGTTATGGGGAACATAAACTAATGCTACATCTAAAATATTATACTGAAAAAAAAAACAAGAAGAAGAAGAAAAAAGATCAGGAGATAATACCACCTTCTAAATAAAATAAGCTTAAAAGCTGTGGAAAAGAGAGATGAAAAATAGCTTATCAGCCATGAATGATCTCTCCCCAATACTCCAATAACAAAAAACAAAGCTCAACCCTAAACCGTAATGTGTAGCTGAATTAGCAAGCGACATTCACTGCAAGGATGACAGGTATAATGATAGTAAAGCAAAGGGGTGGGAGTTTGAGAGTTGAGTGTTGACCTGCAGTTCTAGCCTGAATGCTCGAATTTTTTTATTTAATTTATTTTTTATAATAAAGAACCCCGGAGACAAGGCAGATGCAACATGTTTTTCACGCAATTAAATCCCGGGATGCACTAACATCCCACAGATTAGGTCAATTGTTGTCCTTTAACTGATGGGACATGGTTCCTAAAAATTGTTTGCACCCAAGATTTGAAGCATAGACCTTGGGAGGGCTTTGTGGGATTTTTATTGTAGAATTGCTTTGCCTTGGGTGCCTTTGAGAGTGGTTGATCTTCTTGTGTGTTGGAATGGGCTTCATGGTTGTGCTCAAGTGGATGTGGCTTGGAAGATGGTTTGTCTTATGTGGTGCATTTGGATGGAAAGGAATGAGCAGTGTTTTAATGACAAGGCCATACTTTGGAGCACATCTGGAACTTTTTTGTGCACTCTTTTTTGCTTTGGTTTTTTGTTTTTTGCTTTAGGGAAAGCAAATCCATATATAGTTACTGATTTTTGAAGTGTGTATCATGTACAAACTTAGTCTTGTGTATGATGTACAGACCTAGTCTCCAAATATAATAAGGTTATGTAAAAACATTCAAGTATGCAAGGTTAGTGCATATGTGAGTTAAATAAGCTTTGTAAAAAAGAATTGTTTGTTGTATGTATTAAAAATTTGGTCTACCATAAGATATACATTTAGGAAAATGCACAGATTTGTTAACTAGCAATCACAATATTGAAGTTCTTTTTGAATGATTAGTGCTAACATGTGTAGGATTATTTATTTGGTTGCAAATTTATACATTACTGCACATTCAAAATAATTGCTGTGACATAACATGAGCCTTGCCCATTTAATTGTAGTCCTGTTTTGTAGTTATCAAATAACATCAAGTATATTATAAATACATAAGAGGGACATACTTCTGCCTGAATGTACTGAACCTCTTTTACATGAAATTCAGCATTCTCGTTCTTTTCCTCATTCTCCAGAATATCACGAACTTGATGAGCCCATGTTTCTTTCATATTTTGATTATTACTGAAGGCTGTTAAATCAATGTCACCATCAGGCAAATATGTCTTGAGCGGAACAGACCCAAAGGTAAACACCTGCGGAGAGAAATTAAAATTTAAGGTATTTAAGACAAGGCCCAGTGATATAATAATACAACCCAAGAAGATGATGCACTTCTTTTTTTTTTTTTTTTTATAAGTGAAGATGATGCACTTCTAATGTAATCAAAGATGTGAACAAACAATGAGGTATTCCACAAACATGATTGTAGGTCCAAATTTGCATCATGGAAAGATAAATATTGAAATCAAACAGGTCACAACCTACTAATTGTAATTTTCCAGACAAATTCAATCTTACTATTGTACTCAATCTGAGGTCAAATCCATCTATCTCCCAATCTAACTTACGACTCCCTTCTTAGCTCTCCCTAACTTGTAAGAAAAGATTAATGATTGTCCCCTCATGCCTTTAGTGGCTATAGGCAATCACCCCAAATGTCATGCTTAATATTTTTTGAAAGACTTCGTCGCCACTACTATGGAGGGCCACTCCTCGCCGGGGTGACACAAACTTCGTCGCCGGCATCATCTGGTCAACCCCCAATCATCTCGCCAGCCAAGTCTCCGACGACAACAACAACAACAGAAGATCCCAATACTTCGCAAGGGCTTTACAACTACTATGGAGGGCCACCTGACTTCGGGATGCCTCAAATCTCAGCGCCAACGTTGACTAGACCCCCACCTGCCACCATGGCAGTTGCAACTCTGGCGTTGACCTCTACAGAGTTGCCACATCTTGAGGGTTCTTTGTTTGTCCTCCCTGGTCTGGTCTCCAGCCACCCCACTCAGGCATCTTGTGCTCCTTCAGTCTTTCATACAAGGGAGGTCAACTTGGCAGGTTCTACAGTTTTGTTTGAGGCTAAAAGGGATAGGGAGGAAGAACCTACCCCCTCTCAACACTTTTAATCCCCAGATGTCGGATTGGGTTATTCAGAAAGCAATGGATGTTAAACATATTGTGGGGATGCCATGTGTGGGATTTGAAGCTGAATTTATGGCAATTCTTATTGCATGTGAAGCTGGACATGCTCTTTCCAAATCAGAGCAATCTCGAGCAATCTCACACCTCGGCTAAGAAGAAGGATAGAGAACTCAAAAGACATACGTGGGATATGAATGACGATGGTGGAGAGAAAAGCTCCAATCACGTGGCAAGGGAAGAGGTAAGATGGTTGTTACATGAAGCTAAAAATATTATCATGGAATGTAAAGGGGCTACATGATCCTAATAAGCGGCTCCAAGTGAGAAATTTACTTAGACAATGGAAGGGTGATATTGTTTGTTTACAGGAGACCAAGTTGGAATTATTTACAAACCAACTAGTTCGTAGCTTATGGAGAGGACAACACGTCGAGTGGTCTTATTTGCCATCAAAAAGTGCATCACGGGGAGTCTTAATTATGTTTGATAAAAGGGTAGTGGAAAAGGTGGAGGAATGTGTAGGCGAGTTCACCGTAGCTTGTTCCTTTGTTAATCTTAAAGACAACTTTAGATGGACATTCGCTGGAGTTTACGGCCCAAACGTTGACTTAGAGAGAAGGCTATTGTGAGAAGAATTGGCTGGACTTCTTAATTGGTGGGAGTTACCAAGTTGTATCGGGAGCAACTTTAACACTTCGCGCTTTCCAAGCGAAAGGTCGGGTGCATTCCACATCACTCTTGCTATGAGAGATTTTTCTGATTTCATCTCAAAATAGGAGCTTATGGATATCCCTCTTTTAGAAGGCACATTCACTTGGTCCAATAACCGAGATCTCCCATCTTGGTCAAGGATCGACAGATTTTTATTAACTCCCAATTGGGAGTCTCAAATCACTTAATCACTTCCCCATCATCTTATATTGCAGCGGCATCCAAGGGGGTAAAAGTATTTTAAGTTTGAGAAGACTTTATAGTTTTGTAGACAGGGAGGTGGTTAAGGAAGACTTTATGCTAATCTTTCATGATTTTCATACCTCTACTAGCTTTGAACAGAGTCTTAATTCTACCTTTGTAGTACTCGTTCTTAAAAAAGATGGGATCTATAGATATTAGAGATTATCGCCCTATTAATCTTGTGAATAGGGATATAAGATTCTCTCCAAAGTGCTCGCAAATGGATTGAGTTCGATGATGGAGAAGCTAATTTCAACACCACAAAATGCATTTGTAAAAGGTTGACAACTTCTCGACTCTATCCTTATAGCAAATGAAGTCTTGGATGGACGATTGAAATCTAGAGAACCTGGGCTGCTTTGTAAACTAGACATGGAGAAAGCTTATGACCACATCAATTGGCGGTTCCTACTTTATCTTCTTTCTAGATGTGGCTTTGGGGGCAAATGGCATAAATGGATTGAGGTTTGCATATCTTCAGTGAGATTCTCTATCCTGGTAAATAGATCACCGGTTGATTTCTTCAATTCTTCTCGCGGGTTGAGGCAAGGATATCCTCTTTCTCCTCTACTTTTTTTATTTATCATGGAAACTCTAAGTAAGATGATTGAAAGCTTGGTGGACGGAGGGTTTCTTTATGGTTTCCGGTAGGGAATGGTGATCTCAACATCTCTCACATGTTATTTGCAGACGATACTCTCATTTTTTGTGGTGCTAACAGTGGATACATCCAAGCCTTGAGGGCGCTCCTCCTTTGCTTTGAAGTTGCATCAAGTTTGAAAATTAACCTTTCAAAGTTTGAATTAGTACCGATGGGGGAGGTCCATGATGTGGAGTCTTTGGCTACACTCCTGGGATGCAAGGTATCATTTTTGCCTCTCAAGTATCTCGGCCTACCGTTGGGTGTCTCCTTTAAATCTGAAAGGATTTAGAATAGTGTGGTTGAAAAGATGGAACACAGAATGGCTTCTTGGAAAATGTTATATTTGTCGAAAGGTGGCAGGTTGACTTTGATCAAAAGCACTCTTTCGAATTTACCCACTTACTTCTTGTCTTTATTCCCACTTCCGACAAAAGTAGCTAACAGAATTGAGAAGTTGCAAAGGGATTTCCTTTGGAGTGGCCTAGGGGATGAGTTCAAGTTTCGTCTGGTTAATTGGTCAACAATTTGCACCCCCATCTTTGGGGGAGGTTTGGGGATTCGACACTTAAGGAAATTCAATCAAGCTTTTTTGGGTAAATGATTGTGGAGGTACCAACTTGAAAGGAATGCCCTTTGGAAGTTGGTAATAGACTCCAAATTTGGAGAGGCTTGGGGAGGTCGATGCTCCAATGAGGTACGAGGTACATATGGTGTGGGATTATGGAAATATATAAGGGGGCATTGGGAGACCTTTCGAGGTCATGAACATATTGTGGTGGGAGATGGTTCTCACGTCAATTTTTGGTATGATGTTTGGTGTGGTAACTGTAACCTCCAGGTTACATTTCCTGCCATCTATGAGCTTGCAAGAGAAAATGATGTTGCGATCAGATCTCTTAACGCTCTCAAATGGCCCCCCTCAATGAAATATTGATTTTGTTAGGACAGCCCAAGATTGGGAGGTGGAGATGATTTTTGAGTTCTTTGCAACTTTGTATTCAGTACGCATTCCAAGGGGTATTGGAGACAAGATGCTAATCACTCAAAGAAAGGAAACTTCTTTGTTAGATCGTTTTACCAAGCTTTAACGAGTCCCGGTTCCCCCAGGTTCCCGTGGAAAAGCATATGGCAGACGAAAGCTCCTACCAAAGTGGCATTTTTTGCTTGGATAGCATCATTGGACAAGATACTGACTATCGACAACTTAGGGAAGCGTCGGGTAATTGTGTTAGACTGGTATTGTATGTGCAAGAAGCAGGGAAAATCAATAGGCCACCTACTTCTACATTACGAGGTGACCAAGATCATGTGGGATGATTTCTTCACGAGAGTTGATTTGTCATGGGTCATGCCCTGAAGATTGGTGGATCTCTTTGCTAGTTGGCGAGGAATTCAGGGTAACTCCCAAGTGGCAGCAATCTAGCACATGGTTCTTATTTGTATCTGGAGGGAACAATAGAGGAGCTTAAACTTTTCATTTTCAAGTCTTTGCTCTTATGGGCAGGTTCTATTGTTTGTGACGGTCTAAGTGTTCAAGGCCTTTTTGGTTCTATTGTAAACCCTAAATAGGTTTTTCCCATGGATACTACCTGTGTACCTAGAATTTGCCTTTTTCTATTAATAAAGTTTCTTTGATTACCTATAAAAAAATACTTTTTTTTTCAAAGTTACGCCGGCACTTTATTCTTTCCGCACGCAACTTACTCACCTCAACATTCTTACTCAACCATGTCTATTCAATTAACTTCTCACATGCAAAGCAACCCTTGAAGTACCCAATATGCACTTGCTAGGAACTCCTTACCGAGGGCTTATGCACTCCCGGGATTAGTCAGGAAGCTATTCATAGACACCTGGTGCCATTCAAAGAAAGAAAAAAAAATTCACACATTCACAGCTAACAATCACCTTTTATACTCACAACAACTTAACAAGCATTTCAATTTTAAATTTTAAGCAATTCTTCATCTATTAAGGCATAATAATTCAATTATTTTTGTTACAGGTATGGCTACAGAACTATTACCCCGTCAATCTTTGTGCGTGTGTTATAATAATTCATTTATACCATATAGAACTAGATGACCACCATATCAAATCAGTGTAAACAACAATAACGCACAGATAAACATAAACCACTCAAGAATTTGGACATGTATGAATGAGTCGATGCTCCACCTGGCAAGGAAAGCACGTCATAATGAGCCGCTGCACATAATCAGCCACTGCATTTCGACGCTCCTCAGACGGAGGGTTGGGCTGGATGCAGGCAATAAGCTCTGCAGTCCGTTCCTCAGCCTTCAGCCATCGGTCCGAGTCGAGCACTCGCATTACGGAGGCTGCTTCATTGGGCAAAAGGCCGTTAGGCAATAGCCCACACGATGGCTGTGCCCATTCCTCATGTTCGCCCATGCAAGCTTAGACTTTCTCCCCCAAAACCCTCAATGACTACAATATCTCCCTCCACCCAAAACAAACAACCAGAAGACAAGAAATAGATATCAAAAGCAAGAGACGTAACTTTGGACGTTAATACGAAGAGGTTGTTTTGGGGTTCAGTAAACCCCAGAATCTGACAATTTATCCAAATCGTTGACAGTTATGCTTAAAAAGGAAACTTTCAGAGCTCTACAAGCAGGCTCAGATAGGCTTTTTAGAAAATGGTATATGTGCGCTGTAAATGCCGCCAAGAATTATAGGCGTTTCAGAAAAAGATCGCAGACACAGAACCCTAAATAATTTCATATATTAACACCGTATATGCAAAAATATATTGCAAAAATTACAAATATAAGTGTATAGGAATATCTTGGTGCGAAATTGAAAAAAAATCTACAAGGTTAACGGGGAAAAAACCCTCTAGGAAAGGGAAAAAGGAAAAAAAAAATCGTCGATATTGAATACGGAAGAGATTATCAAAACCCAACGACACACAAACGTTGGTTAATTGCAACAAGGTCGGAGTGTTGGCGAATCAATGGTGGGAGTATAAGAGGCCAAATTGCAAATGTGTTGAGGGAGGGCCGTGGTTTGAATGGGGGGAAAGAAGAGACGTGGATGAAAGAATTAGGTTTCGTGGGAAAGAAGAGAGAGGAGAAAAAATAAGAGGCTGCTTGGGAACGAAAACAGGGATTGAGAGACACGGAGAGATTGCTGAAATTTGTGAAATTTGGGCATTTGAAATGGAACGGAAAAATGTATTTGAGGAAGGAGAGGATGATGATTGGAATCTGTAGAAAAAGAGTGACAAACAGATGAAAAAAATGATCTTAAAAGCAAATGATTTTTGCTGTTTTATCCAATGGGCCGGGCCCATTATCTTTTACGTTTTTTCATAAACGACCAAATAGTCTAGTGTAGAGTTAGTAAACATTATCAATTTTTTTAAAATAAAAAATAAAGTTTATTATGAAAAATTAATTTTGGTATTGGAGTTCTATATTTTATATTTTTTTATATGAAATTGTGTAAGATTTACACAATTTAAGAGTGTACAGAACTGTTTAAATCAATCGCCACCAATAAAAACTAGTCGTTAGAATCAAGAATCAGACTGAACAAGTGAAAAACCAGTCAGCCGATAATAAAATTTAAGTAGAACCAATGTTGGCCGGTTCAGTTCACAGTTCAACCCTAAAAAAAAATTGTTAAACTGGCCGACATCAACTATTCCCTTTTATTTTGATTTTAAACCTATATCAAAACGACTCTGTTTCACTTTAATGAGTGACATGGTGTAGTTTAAGACCCTAGGTTGAGAAAAAAAATTAAATGGATTGGCATTGTTTGGCTTATGCCAAATGGCATAATTCCAAGATAGGATCAAATCATTAAATGACTCTCATCCCCTTTCTTCTTCTCCATCATCTTCTTCCTCGATTAAAAATTAGGATTTCTTCACTTTCTTACAGCATGTTTTTCACAGACCCTGGAAAAAATCATAGATGTCAAACGATGCTCTTCCATCAAAGAGACACCAATAACAAATCGAAGATTGCGTCAATGCACATAAAGACTGATGGGATCAATTTTCTCTTCCACAATCAACTAGTTTCGACCGATTGTAAGTAGCATTCTCTCACATTGGTGGGGTCTTGATTTTGCGCCGAAATCGACACAGATGACATTGGCGTACACCCCTAATGTAATCCACGACTACATATATTATTTTTCTTTTTATATTCAAAGAAATTTATTATCAGATTAATTTTTTTTCTTAATTGCACAGTATGAATAGGGCTAAAGGAATTGAAAAGCCAATTGAACAAGTCCGATTTAAAAGCACTAGTACGACTCTTAAGAACCAAAACCAGTCCTAAACTAGTGCAATATCAATTTTCATATTTTAAAAACCGATTTAATTCGAACAAGACCTATATATATTTATAAAATTTTATATTATACTATATATTATGAATTAGATTTCTAATTAATATAACATGAAATTTTAAAATAACATGAAATTATAATCTTATTATTCAAGTATATTAATCTTATAACATATAATTAATATAACATTTGATATAATATATAAACTTTAATCTTATAATATAAAATTTTAATGTTAAACATAAACACTAATATTAAGTAATTAATATAAACTTACTCTAGATATTTATATTATTGAAAAATACATTGTTGGCGGAATAAATTCTAATATATATATATATATATATATATATATGTATATTCTTTTTTGTAAATACATTTTTACACATTTGAATAAATTGTAGTCTCAAAATCATCTTGTGTGGTCCTAGCTGTATAAGAAAATTTCTACATATTCCTATACTACATATCAACATACTATTTATCACTTTTTGTCATTCTATTTAAATACACACATATTGATACGAGCTTTTAGATAGAAGGATAAGAATAACAAATAAATGGTAATGTATGGTATGAAAATGATAAGTATCATTTCTCATTTGTATAAATAGTCCAGCTACTCGTAGGTGTGAAAAATACGTTCTCATTATGTGTTAACATTGCCATGTCATTTTCTATATATATATATATATAGAGAGAGAGAGAGAGAGAGAGAGAGAGAACTGGACAAACCCTAACCGTCTACCCATCTCTCTTCCTAACATTATATGTAAGAGCAAACAAAGTGATTGTCAACTTTGTAAATCAAGACTAGAGTTGAGATATATTGGGGGGAATAAAGTGAATGTAAGACTAATCATATTTCACTTTTTTTTATAGTTATGCATGTATTCATTATTAGGCTCGAAATGAGCTTTTCTTTCTTCTCAATAGTCTGCCCCAGGTCTCTGAACCCATCTTAGTTTTGAGGAAAAACTTGCCCTAAATCCATCCATTTATTGTCTATATCTCCATTATGTCATCTCTCCTACCTCATTAAGTCATTTCATCTCATCACCTACCTCACTCAAACTTCCTGTATCACCAAATCTCTCCTTCATTTGAACACTCACCTACTTCATCTTTCTAAGGCAAAAATGGAAAAGCTCCCAAATGAAATAGATGAACTCATCCAGCAAACTAAAGCACTATCTTGGGACGATATAGTTCTAGAACCGACAACTGAAGCTGCCATACAAGTTGCAAACCAAGCCCTTATTGGAAAGCTTATCTTGCCAAATGCACTCAACAAATACACCTTCCAAGCTACAATCAAAGCGGTATGGAGTTTCACTGTTGGTCTTATAATAGAGGACTTAAGGACTAATACATTTCTGTTCACCTTCCCTAACGAGCAAGATAAAAACAGAATGTTTTAACAATGCCATTGGAATTTTGAGGGCTATCATATGCTTCTAAAAGAGTGGAACTCAGGTCAAAGTCTCTTGGAGATTAACCTTATTAAATCTGGATTTTGGATTCAAATCTCAAGCCTTCCACTAGAGTTAATGACCTTTAAGAATATTGGAGAGTTGGTAGAGTTTTAGGTACTCTATAGAAGTGGTTCTGTTGTTTGTTAATCAGATAGATCCCAAAAAGTTCATGCGAATACAAGATGAAATAGACGTCACCAAACTAGTGATCGATAGTTTTCTTTTGCCAAGAGTTAACTCTCACTTGGCCAAGATATCTTTCAAATATGAAAGATTATCTAAGTTTTTATATGGGTATGGGTGTTTGGGACATATACAATAATCATGTCCTCTTTTTTATGGAAACTCTGAAGAACCTTTGTTTGGTCCTTAGTTGAGAGTTGATAGTCCTGAACCTAGAAGAAAGAATAGATTTGAGAAGGAAGTCCATGAACCCATTCAGTAGTCCCTCAACACATTGAACTATATCCATTGTCACTTGTAAGACTTGTCTCTGCCCCAGCTTTACCCCCAATCCATATCCAAGAAGGAAGACTGCCCACAGTTCGTATCCAAGAGAATAGTCATAACGTGCAAGAGCCTATAGTGATCTAGAAAGGAAAAGGAAAATCAACACTAATTGTGAAGGAAGAAGAAGGAAAGCTTCTGAGGAAAGCTATGAAAATTTCAGCCTTTTTTGTCAAAGAAAGTTCTGGTTCTAGGACATCAACTATTCATCATCAACCTAAGCATCCATGCAAAGCACCAAATAGTTAGCTGTATCCATGAAGCCATGTGTCACAAATCAAAGAAATTTGCTACCCTCTGCAGAATCTTTAATGACAGAAGTCTTTCAACTATAATCCATCAAAAATTATTTCCCTACAAAGCTCAATCTGTAACCTCGAAGGTACAAAAGGAGTTAGGATCAAAAAATGTTTAAATCCCTTCCCTACACATGGATCAAAATGCTTCCTCAATCATTACTAGCATTAACTCATCGTCCAATTGCTAGCTGCTACCTCATCAAATGTTGCTCTCGAGATACATCACTTTATGCAAGAGGATGAAAGCATGGGCTTACACTTAGGCCCAAGCCTTATTCAATAGTGGATTGGCCACCTGAAAAAACTCCAAAACCCAGAAGTCTACCTAATGAAAAAGCCCCGACTTTTAATTCTCATGAGTCCTTCGAGTAAAACTTGCATAAAACTTGAGCCCATTCCTCCAGAAGCCTTCGTTGAAAACCCAAACTATCTGGTCCTAAGTCAGCCAACTGGTCATGAACCCTATTTCCAAGCCCAACCCAACTCAACAGCTGATATAGGGCCATTCAATAAGAGAAAGCTCCTTTTAATAGACCAAGAAGAGGAATTCTCCTCAATGAAGAAGTGTTTGCTCAGCTCCAAGATCCTTGTTGAGGAAGAATTTGAAGGCCAAGGCAATTATGGAGGGACTAAAAAAACAGAGAAGGAGGGAAATCAGGATATCCCACTTATTCAGCTGCTCAGGAATAATATCAAAGGCAAGAATAAGGTTCTTCAGCATGCTAGGAGGAGCAAGTTTCAGCCTTAACACCGCCCAAATTTCCATCATAACACTTTTTCCGCTTAACCCAATGACCTCCGAAGCAGGGTCCAACATGCCCCCTCCAAGTCCATGAAAATACTATCATGGAATTATAGGGATCTGGCCCAAACCAGTGCAACTCGTGCCTTAAGAGCTACTATCAGACTTCTTAATCCCAATGCTTTATTCCTCTCTAAAATAATGCTTATTAATGCTTATACTAGTAGTATGGCTAGAAGACTAGGGTACCTTAATTTTGTTCATCACTCCCTATTTCAAAATGGGGGGGTCTTTTGTTTCTGGATAAAGTCGATGTAGATGTTGAGGTAGCCTTTAACTCTGGTAATATAATATCCTGTTTAGTTTACTCTGATCCCCATCATATGCCATGGTTGTTAAACCTAATCTATTGTCCAGCATGATTTCTCAAAAGCCAATATTTTGGGATACCTTGCATACCGTTGATGCTTATTTCTTTAGACCTATTCTTGTTATGAGAAATTTTATTTCAACTATATAGAAAAGGTTGGAGGAAAACCAATATCTTCCTCTTCCTCACCAAATGGACTCTAATTATACATAGAGAATAATGGACTCATTGATCTTGGTTTTCAAGGTCCAAAATTTACTTGGTCCAACCATCGATATGGTCTAGCTAATATTTGTGAAAGATTGGATCATGGGATTGCTAATGTTGATTGGAATAAGCTGTTCCCATAAGCAAAAATCACCAACTTAGCTAGACATGCCTCCGATCACTCACCCATATTGTTAGATGCTATAAAACATCAGACAGGTCTAAAACCCTTTTAATTGGAAGAGTTCTGGTCTAGGGATCCTTATATCAGAAATCTTATTGAGTTAGCTTGGTCATCCTCTTTCTAGGTACCCCTTCCTTCATTCTTAGCAAAAAAATTGAAAATTACAAAACTAGCACTCAAAAGGTGGAATAAGGAAAACTTTAGAAACATTCAAGCTGCCATGCATGATCTGATTGATTTACTGAGCTCTATTTAAAGTAATCCTAGCCTGGACTACCCCATAGAGCTTGAATCTACCATGCAGGCCAATCTCCATGAACTACAAAAAACGAAAGAAATCTTGTGGAAATAAAAATCTCAAAATACATGGCTTACTACCACTGATCTGAATACCAAATATTTCCATACCTCTACAATAATCAGACGTTGAAGGAACCACATAGAAAGTCTCAAATTAGGTAGTAACTAGTGGATTTGTGATCCTCTTCTCATTAAAGGCAAATTCCTGGACCATTTTAAAACAATCTTTACCTCCACTAATCCAGAGATTTTTGATAATAATGAAGATCTCTTCCCACAGAAAATTTTCACTGCAGACAATATTTTTCTATGTGCAATTCCTTCTGAGCTAAAAATCAGAGAGATGGTGAAAAATCTAGCACCTCCCAAAGCATCTGAGCCTGATGAGTTTATAGGGCACTTTTACAAGACATATTAGAGCATCATAAACCAGAATCTCATAGCAGCCATTCAAAATTTTTTCATCCATGGAAAGCTGCTTAAAGAACTAAACCATACCGATATTGCTCTTATGCCTAAGATAGACTCCCCCAATGAAGTTCATCATTTTAGACCATTAACCTTTCAAACGTCTACTATAAAATTATAGCAAAAATCCTTGGTAATAGGCTTAAATCTCTGCTTCCAAAACCATCTCTCCCTTTCAAAATATCTTTTTATCAGGTAGGTTTATTCAAGAGAATGCGATCATGGCACAAGAGATTTGAAAAGGCATAAAGGAAAACAAGGTACGATGGTAGCCATAATAGATATGGAAAAAGCATTTGACCTTATGGAGTAGCCTTTCCTTGTCAAAGTCTTTAAATCTCTTGGGTTCAATTAGATTTGGATTAGTTGGATTTATGAATGTCTCTCTTAAGTCACATATTCTATTCTTATCAATAACACTCTACATGGTTTCATCAGACTTACTAGGAGACTTAGCCAAGGTGATCTTATATCACCATTCCTCTTTATTCTAGATAGTGAAGTTCTTTCTTAAATGATAATGAGGGAAGAGACTAATGGCAATATCAAGGGCATTAAAATTTCAAGGCAAATCCCTGTGATGTCCCACCTTTTATTTACTGATGACTTGATCTTATTCGATTTCATATCAACTCTTACAACAAAGACTTTCTCTGAATGTCTTACAAGTTACTACAATTGATCTGGGCAAAAATTGAACCCCAAAAAATCTTCTATTCATTTCAGTCCAAATACTACTCCTCAAAACAAAAATGGGATCAATGATCTACTGATGCTTAAGAGTGCCCCTGCTAAATAAAATATCTTGGATTCCCACTATACATTGGTGTTAGAAAAAATGAAGTCTTTACTGACATCATGACTAGAATTCAATCTAAACTTCAAGAGTGGAAATCCAAATTCTTATCCCAAGCAGGTAGAACTATTCTCATTAAAATTGTAGCTAGCTCCATTCTTGTCTATAACATGTCGTCCGACCTTTTGCCTAAGCAGTTCATAAAAAAAAAAAAATTGGTTGTTAGTTTCAAAAGATTCTAATGGGGTAACAATTCAAATCATAGCTATACTCCCAAAGCATGGAAAGAAATCTGTAGCCTGAAAACTTTGGGAGGATTAGGGCTAAAGCAAATACACCTTTTCAATAAGGCTTTGATTGCTAAACTGGTCTGGTCTTTCTTCACTGTTGCCCAGATGATTAATACAAGAGAGGGGTGAATTGTGTTATATTATAAAAATTAACACTTATAACTCAAATACACGATATAAAATATAAACAGAATATAAACCAGCGAGAAATGTAAAGAGTAGGTTAAAAAAAAGCAAATTCAGTATTTTTACGAGGTTCAACCCCACTGCCTACGTCCACGCCTCAAGCTACCATTTGAGGATCCCAAATTCACTAGTCAATCTCCTTTAGGTGGAGATAGAAACTTATTACATCTTTGAGCAGCACCGCTCCAAAGAATTCGTATAGAACACCCTCTACACTTCTAATCACCTCACACTTGGTGATTCAACTATTCCCTGTGTAGAACACCTTCTACATACACAAGGGTTATACTTACCCTCTTACTGATACAAGAGTTGATAGTGGGTAAACTATCAAAGTACACTCCTCAATGAGTGAGATAGAAACAATACAGCGCAACATATATCTCTCTAAAAAAGAATAAGAATTAAGACTCAAAATTTTAGAAAAGAGAGAATGAGAATTTTGAAAGAATAATGCAAAACTTAGCAATAGATGTGTAAGCTCTTGTTATAATTTTTGCAAAACCCAAGTGAGTTATTTATAGACAAATGAGTTTTCAATTTCAAATTTGAAAAGATTCACATGTCAAATAAGAGTACTATTCACTTTTCAAAAAATTTAAATAAAAATATTTCATTTTTGCATTTGTCAAACACAACTCCATTTATTTTTTAAAGAAATCAAACATAATCTTTTACTTTTCATACATGACAAAATGAGTATAATTTATTTTTCAAACCAAATCATCTTCTTTTTGCATATGTCAAAAAAACACACAACCATCCTTTAAAATTTTCAAACAAAATCATCTATTTTTTACATTTGTCAGAAAAACACACAACCACCCTTCAAAACTTTCAAACAAAATATGCACATGTCAAATATGATAATCAATCATTTTACAAATTCAAATTTTTATATAAAAAAATATAACTTTGAAATTATATTGTTTAATGATGTTATGCACATGTGAAAAACATAATTTTCAAAACTAAAACATTTAAAAATGTATTGCATATGTGAAAAAAGTAATTTGATGTTTTATGAGAAAAAAGAGTAATTTGGAACCTTAATCCAATTTCGAATTTTATCAAGAGATGTACAAAAATAATCTATGAGTTTCCTTTGTAGACTTTTTTTTTTATATTTGATATGCGCTTCGCTCCATTGCATAAATAATTTGAGTTTGAGACTTGAATTTATTTGTTATCATCCAAATCTACACGTGATACGAAATTTGAAATCTTGGATTCAACAATCTCCTCATTTTTTATGATAACAAATACTTAGAAAAATTTTGAGATTTACAGTAATGCTTAACCTCCCCCTAAGAATATGTGTTAATTTTTCAAGTAATAGATAAACATAATTCTAACATATATAACATAGTTAAAAATCTAAATATTTACGTCTAAAACTTCTCCCCCTTTTGGCATCATTAAAAATGAATCATAATTAACTCAATAAGACATCTTCTTATAATAACCAATAGATAAATAAAACGGTGCGTTAATAGAGACTGTAGAGAATTTGGTATAGAGCCACGCATTTCTGACAAAACCTGCAAATGTTGGAGGTTTAGTTCTAGCAATTCGGTGTGGAAAGAGATTCAAATTCGCTTGATGTTGTTGACAAATAAGATACGTAGAGACTTGAAAGTTTTTGGTTTCTGTTTAAATGACCATTTTCACCCATCGAATACTAAAATAAATCTCACATTGCCCATTAATCAAGTATCTGTTATCCAAAATGATAGAATGTCGGAGAAAATTTTGTCTAATAATCTTCCAGATTTGAATCAGGAACCATCTCAACCAGTCATTTTATGTCCTGAGGTTGTCAACATCATGATAGAAGCAGAGATGCATTTTTCTGGTAGAACTGATTTTGAGATTGTTGCAGCATCAAGAACTTTCAGTGCTCAATATGCTGCCTCTGTTACGACCATGTCTCGAAGATTATTAGCGAGGGCAAATGAGGTTGATCGACTTAACAATCAAATATCTGTTCTGCATCAAAAACTTGCAAATAAAGGTAGAAAGAATAAGAGGTTGAAACAAGAAAATAAAAATTTGACGGAATTAGCTTGTGTTCTGAAACTTCGAATAGAGGAATCGAAAAGAGTGAGAGTTCTAGCACAGAGTCAACATCAGCAGATAATGGCAACGTTTTACGAGAAAAATAGGGACAATTATAATTAATCTCGCGGGTTTAGTTCGGTAACTTTTGACAATATGCATCCGGCATATCTTGTAAGCTTGACTAAGTAAGATTTGAAGAGATGACAGTTTGTCTTCTACTTATTTCCATCTTTATAAAATCAATCATTAGTTTTATCTAATCCGCATCAAATTTTCTTCTCATTTCTATAGTTCATCTTCATTCTCACTTTACAAAATTTCAATAGCTCATCAATTTTTCCTTCAGTGCTTCTCATCAACTTCTGCATTTGTTGTAGGCGCCATGAAGCAACAAAACACTGATTTGGCTAATAAATCAGATCATGATGCCATTTACAAGCTTGTGGGTCTTGGGACTTGATACTCATCTTCCATTGTTGCTGTTTCCACTCGGTTGCAGTCTAAAATTCGTGAAATTGAGAAGTTTACCGAAACGATCTCTGTATTTCAACGACTTGTTTATGAGTCAAACAAAAAAATATTAGAGTTAAAGCAACAGAATAAGGATTTAAAATCATTACTTGCCTCTACAATTCGATTGCCTAATCCTTTAGACAAGGATGATATGATGATTTATAAGAAGCAAATACATTTGAACGATGAGGTTAAACGTCTCAAGTTTCTGTAAGTCATTTGAGATAATGGAATAAAAGTATCTAACAGATATTCATGGCATGCATCATTCCTATTTCTCTTCTAATCATGCATAGTCTTTCTTATAGTAAGGGTTTTGTGAAAATGTCTGCCAATTGATCATGCATGCTAGTGAATTCTAATACAATATCGTCCTTCTACATATGATCTCTAAAAAAATGATATCTAATTTAAATATGTTTGGTCCTAGAATATTGTATTGGATTCTTTGAAAGATTTATAGCACTAGTATTATCACATTTAATAGGAATATGATTGTACATAAGTTTAAAATCCTTAAGTTGTTGCTTCATGTAAAAAATTTGAGCACAACAACTGCCTGCAGCAATATATTCAGCCTCAGTAGTAGATAATACAACAAAATATTATTTTTTACTAAACCATGAAACAAGTGCATTACCTAAAAAATGACATGTTCCACTAGTACTTTTTCGATCAACTTTGCAACCAGCATAATCCGCATCTGAATAACTAATAAGATCGAAAGAAGTGTGCTTAGGATACCATAACCCTAGGTCAATGATACCGGCAAGATATCTAAAAATACGCTTGACTGCAATAAAATGAGATTGCTTTGGAAATGATTGAAAACGTGCACATAAACATACACTGAACATAATATCAAGTCTACTAACTGTCAAATATAATAAACTACCAATCATACCTCGATATACCTTTGAGTCAACTGGCTTACCGTTTTCATCTTTATCAAATTTGGTGGTTGGACTCATTGGTGTTCCAATTACCTTCGCACATTCCATCTCAAACTTTTTGAGTAAGTCTTTGATATATTTTGACTCATTAATGAATGTTCTACTTTTTGCTTGTTTGATTTGCAATTCAAGAAAGAAATTAAGTTCTCCCATCATGTTCATTTCAAATTCTTCCTGCATGCTCTTAACAAAATCTTGGCACATATTTTCATTAGTAACACCAAATATTATATCATCAACATAAATTTGAACTAGAAGAATATCATCATGTTCATATTTGATGAAAAGAGTTGTATCGATCTTTTCTTTTAAAATTTTTTTTTCAATCAAGAAACCACTAAGTCTCTCACACCAAACTCTAGGAACTTGTTTGAGTCTATATAATATTTTTGCGAGCTTAAAAACATGATTAGAAAAAATATGATTTTCAAAACTTGGAAGTTGCTCAACATATACCTCTTCATTTATAAAACCATTTAAGAAAGCACTTTTAATATTCATTTGAAAAAATTTGAAATTCTTATAACATACATATGCAAGTAACATTCGAATAGTTTCTAATCTTGCGACAGGTGCATACGGTTTATCATAATCGATTCCTTCCTCTTGATTGAAACATTGGGCTATAAGTCGAGCCTTGTTTCTAATAATAATTCCAGACTCGTCTTTCTTATTTCTAAAAACTCATTTTGTTCCAATAACATCATGATTTTTGGGTCTAGGAACAAGTGTCCATATATTATTTCTTTCAAATTGATTTAACTCTCTTGCATAGTTAGAATCCATGATTCATCAATAAGTGTTTCATCAATATTTTTAGGTTCAATTTGAGATAAAAAAACAGTGTGATTACAAATATTTCTAAGAGATGATTGAATACTTACATCTCGTGGAGGTTCTCCTAGAATTTATTCTACTGGATGATCTTTTACATGTTTCCACTGTTTGGTTGCATCTTGTACTCAATTTTGATTATCTTTTCTGATATCTCCATATTGGACTTCTTCCATTGTATTCTCTTGGTTGAAATTGAGACTATTTGTGTTATTTGTATCTTTTGATTTTTCATCAATAGATTTCTTAGAGAGTAGAGGGTTAGATTCATCAAATACTATATATATAAATTCTTGTACAGTCAAAATCTTTTTATTGAATACTCTATAAGCTTTACTATTTATTGAATATCTAAGAAAGATACATTCATCAGATTTTGCATCAATCTTTCCTAAATTATCTCTATCATTGAGTATAAAACATTTGCATCTAAATATATGAAAGTAATCAATGTTGGGTTTTTTCTCATACCAAAGCTCATAAGGAGTTTTATCTAATTTAGACCTTAACATAATTTTATTTATAACATAGCATGCAGTACTTACTGTTTCGGTTTAAAAATAACTAGGTAAACTATTTTTATTAAATATTGTTCTTACCATTTCTTGAAGAGATCTATTCTTTCTCTCTACTACCCTATTTTGTTGAGGAATTCGAGGAGTAGAGAAATTATGCAAAAAACCATTTTCATTATAAAAAGACTCAATATCTTTATCGACAAACTATTTCCCCTGTCACTTCGGATGTTTGAAATAGTTTGATAAATGCATAGTTTGGTAAATGCATTATGTATCTCATTTTTATGAACGAGAAAGATAACCCAAGTATATCTAGAGAAATCATCAACAATAACAAATGCATAATATTTTCTTCTCAGACTCGCAACTCTGTTTGGTCCAAAAATATCTATGTGTATTAGTTACAAAGGTCTAGTAGTGGAAATATGTTTCTTGATTTTGAAAGAAATTTTTGTTTGTTTACCAAATTGGCATACATCACAGATTTTGTCTTTAAAAAAATTTGCTTTTGGCAAACCTCTCACAAGATCATTTTTTGAAAGTTTGGAAATAAGTTCCATATTTGCATGACCTAATCTTCTATGCCATAACCAACTATTTTCATGTTGAGCTAATAAACAAATAGTATCTTGTGAGGCAATTTCTTCAAACTCAATTGTATAAACATTATTGTTTCTAAGAGTAATAAAATAAATATTGCAATCATGATTATTCAAAATAATGCACTTATCCTTTTTGAAAGTAACTGTAAATCCTTTATTACATAATTGACTTATACTTAAAAGATTATGTTTTAGACCTTCAACGAATAGAATATTTTCAATTATGAGAGAAGACTTATTACCAACTTTACCTATTCCCACGATCTTCCTTTTTGAATTGTCTCCAAATGTCACGTGTCCTTTTTTTTTAGGAGTGAAATTAATGAATTTAGTTTTATCTCCTGTCATGTGTCTTGAGCATCCGCTATCTAAAAACCATCTTGTTTTACTTACTGAAAACTTCATGCATACCTACAAAAACAATTAAAATAATTTTTCTTGGTACCCATGTTCTTTAGGTCATTTATTTATTAGTATTAGAAAAAATAAGACTTTTTGGTACCCATATGGCCTTAATAGTCATTGTATGTTTTCTTTTAATAGGACAAACATGATAGTTATGACCATTTCTATTGCAAAAATTACAAATAATATGTAACATACTTGAACAACTTGAATGATTGTAATAATGTCTTTTTTTGACAAATCTATTTTTAGGGAAAGAATTTTGAAAGTCTGATTTTAATTTAATGGGTTTATCAAATAAATTTTTATAGGGTTTGGGTTTTTCTTTTGACATGTATCTCAAACCTACCTTATCAAAAACGCATATTTGATTACCAAGAAGTTTTTCGAAATTTCTTTTTCCATTTGTGAAATTTTCAACAATCTTTTCTAAATCAGCTACTTTTTTTTTCAGTTCATCATTGTCATCTTTTAAAACTATTTTTTTTTTCTTAAAATATCAATTTCATTTATTAAAGAAGAATTTTTCTTTTTCAAAGCGGTATACTTAATACCCAATTTTTTAAATTCCTCATATATATCTTCCAAAACATTTTACAACTCTTCATAAGAAGGATTTTCAATATTTTCAGAATTTGTTACTTTAAGATTATTTTTAGCCATAAGACAAAAATTTGCATATTCTTCATTGCTTGCGTCACTGTCTGAGCTACTTGAATTATCATCCCATGTAACTTTCATTGTTTTCTTACCTTTGTATCAATCTTTCTTTAGCAGGGGACAATCTGCTTTAATATGTCCAGGCTTTTTACATTTATAACAAATTAATGAATCATTTTTACCTGTATTTTTATTGGAAGATTTTTTGAAAGGTTTCCTTGGAGGAGTTTTATTTTTCAAGATTCTCTTAAATCTTCTTGTGATCATTGCAATCTCTTCGTCATCGTTTTCTTCATCTTCATCGCTTTCACTTTTATGATGAACGGTTTTGAGTGCCAAGCTTTTCTTTCGTTTTATTTCTTCTTCTCCTATTTTCTATATGTACTCATGGGTAATAAATGACCCGATGAGTTCATTTACTTCGAGTTTTTTAAGATCTCTAGTTTCAAGAATCGCTATTACTTTTGATTCTCAACGTTTTTGCAAGGAGTTGAGAATTTTCTTTACTATCTCCAAGTTGGAATAAATTTTATAAAGAGATTTTAAACTATTTATAATATTAGTAAAACGAGTATACATAGAAAATATAAATTTATCATCATTCATTTTGAACATTTCATATTCGAGTGTAAGTACATAAATTTTTTATTCTTTAACTTGCGAAGTTCCTTCATAGATTACTTCCAAATTGTCCCAAATTTTCTTTGCTGTCCTGCAAGTCATTATTCTGTTAAATTCATTACCATTGAGAGCATTATATAGAAAATTCATAACTATTACATTCACAATATAAAGTCTATTATCTTCATGATCAAACTCTTCCTCTTCCTTTTTGACTTTTACTCCATCAACAGTTTTTGTTAGAATATAAGGCCCATTAACAATACATTTTCAGATTTCTCGACTTTGAAACTAAAGAAATATTCTCATTTTAATTTTTCAAAAAGTATAATTATCTCCACAAAATAGCGGAGGTCGACTACTGGATTGACCCTTAGCGAAAGTAGCTACAATATTAGCCACAATATTAGCCATATAATCCACAATATTAGCCATATAATCTTAACTCAACAGATAGTTAATCTTATAACAGAGTCCTTACTCTGATACCAATTGTTGCCCAGATAACTGACACAAGAGAGGGGGTGAATTGTGTTATATTATAAAAATTAAAACTTATAAATGAAATACACAATATAAAATATAAACAGAATATAAAATAGCAAGAAATATAAAGAGTATAGTAGTTCAGGCCTAATCTTATGCTTTTCTACATCACAAAATGAGCATGATTTATTTTTCAAACTAAATCATCTTCTTTTTGCATATGTCAAAAAAATACACAAACACCCTTTAAGATTTTCAAATAAAATCATCTACATTTTGCATTTGTCAAAAAAACACACAACCACCTTTCAAGACTTTCAAACAAAATATACACATGTCAAATATGATAATCAATCATCTTATAAATTCAAATTTTCTTATAAGAAAATATACTTTTTGAAATTATATTGTTTGATGATATTATGCACATGTGAAAAACATAATTTTCAAACTAAGATATTTAAAAATGTCTTGTATATGTGAAAAAAGTAATTTGATGTTTTATGATAAAAAAGAGTAATTTGGAATCTTAATCCAATTTCAAATTTTATCAAGAGATGTATAAAAAAAATCTATGAGTTTCATTTGTAGACTTGTTCTTTTATACTTGATGTGTACTTCGCTCTATTGCGTAAATAATTTGAACTTGAAATTTGAATTTATTTATTGTCATCAAAATCTACACGTAGATACGAAATTTGAAACATTGAATTCAACATTCACCAACACTCAAAGCCTATGGAAAGACCTACTTGCTGGCAAATACCTAAGAAGTGTAAACTTTTCAGAAGCCATCAGCAAACCCTCATATTCATGGTTATGGAAAAGCCTCATTAAAGTAAAAGATTTTGTCAAACTTGGTTGTTGTTACAGAGTTAACAATGGGGCCCATAAAAGTGTGGAAAGATCTTTGGATACCCTCTATTGAAAATTCCATTCCCCAGCCAAAAGTTGATCTTACATGGTATGATGGAAACATGACAGTAGCAAAACTCATTATGGAGGAACCACGCCGCTGTAATACATTAATGCTACATGCTTGTTTCAATCAAGAAATTCAAAAGATTCATCTTGCTTCCATCAACTACCATGTATCGAATGATAGGATTCATTGAACCCGCCGCACATCAGGCAGATTCTTAGTAAAATCAACATATGCAGCGTTACATATTTCCTCTCATCCAGATATAAATGCTCCCTCCCATCAAAACTCAAGATGGAAACAACTCTGAAAACTTAAAGTCCAAGACGAGCTAAAATTGTTCCTCTAGAAGGTATGTAATGACATTCTCCCGACCAAGTATCCCCTTCGAATAATCAGCTAAGCTGTCATCTTTGCAATATGGGGACTGAAACTCTTGGATCCTGTGGAGGCAATCAGAATGGCCTCTCAACATTTTACACTCTGCGGACCAGGACATAAACAACTAGATAGATGTTACCCTCCATCCTTCATCCCACCTTGGAATCTTAAAGGAAGAGCAACAAGATTTCCAATTGTTTGCAATACTAGCAATGGATAATATGTGGTTCCTCATAAACCAAATAGTTCATCATCAAACTCGTTCTACCCCAATGCAGTTTGCTAGATCAATCAACAAAATATATGCAGAGCATAAATTTGCCTAAGTGGAAAAAAAAAAAAAAACAAAATGATGAACTACAACCTAAGTCCATGGGAGGATGCAATGAGATCTTCTTTGATATGGCAGTAAGAAGGAGAGGTAGTATAATTGCAGCAATAGGTATGAACTCTTCCGGGAAGATGATATTTGCACTAACAGAAAATCTTCCAAGCACCAATCCCAATCTTCGAGAAGCAGCAGCAGCGCTAATGGGGATCAAGGAAGCTCAGCAACGTAAATGGAGCAAAACCGCAATCAAGAGTGATTCGAAACAGGTAGTTCAGGCAATTAATTCTTCGCAAGCAACAACTGATTGGACTATGCAAGCGGTTATTAGCGACATCACAACAACTTTACAACAAATACCTCATTGGACTATGAGGAGAATTCATCGACACCAAAATCGTTGTGTGCATGATTTAACGCAATGAACAGCTTCCACGTACGCCTAGGTTCATTACTAGTTTCTTTCATTCAAAATTTTTACTCAATTTTCATTGTGGTAAAAATCCCCCTTGTATCTCTCATGTAATAGATAGGAGAATAACTTTGTAATAACTTGCTTATATATATATATATATATATATATATATATATATATTTAAATGTTTCACTTTTTCCACTCCAACATTGGGGCTTTCATTTTTTAATAAATTCGTTAATAGTCTATGAAAATCTTTCCACGGGTTACTAGTATTGATTACTATTATACGCACACTTGCCTACCAACTTTTAGAAGAGCTCGTCTTCCTTTATGTATAATAAGGACGGCCAGGTTGCTTTAAATAAGGACCGATCCTAAGTATTTAGGTAATCAAATAATTTAGTGATGACACTTATTGCCTACCCATATATACATGCTTTTAGCATGGATGTCTTCCCATATGTACGCTTTTAGGATGGAAATAGCCTCAGTAAGATGGAAAATCTGCTGCCTCAGTTCTGTTTTTTTCAATTGATAAGAACCAATTTGGGTCACTCCATATATATTGATTACCACAATTATTTAAAATTCATTTTAAAACATACAACCTCTTTTTTTTTTTTTATTCTTGAGGTTTTAGATGTGGCATTTAATGATTTTATTTTTGCAGTTGTTAACTTTCTTATGGGAACTAGAAGTCATGTGTTCTAAAGCTTATATTATAATAATGAGATTTCTTTTGATATTCAACTTTCTATATTTGCAGAAGATTAATCATCACATTTACCATGCCGATTGGATGGGAGCACTCAGCTTGATTAACTAGGTGTATTCTTGGCATAAAGACTTCGAGTAGTAGAGATGAGAATTTGTTGTCTAATTTTTTATCTATGCATATTTGCTAATTATGTTGCAAGAGATATATGGTATTTAACTTGGAGTTGTGAATATGTTGCTAGTAATTATAATATGTTGATAGTGTGGTGCTAATGTTGGGACACAAGAAGTGATCGAAGAACCAAAGGTTCAAATGACCTTTGCCTCAAAGAATAAGTTAGAGAATATTATACAAAATATGCTAAAAATCAGGAGTTTGGTATGCTTAGATGAAGTTTTAGAGTAAAGATGATGGAAAATTGAGGTACTTCACTCTCGCATATGTATATCAATTTCATCACTCTCGCGTGTGTACATCAAGGCAAAACTAAATCAACAACTTTTGCTCTTAGCCCAAGACCAATAGAGAGATTCAAATGCAAGGCAAATATCAATGCGGCGATTTGTCTCGATGAAAGGTATGTATATATATATATATATATATATATTTTATAGTTGTACTTGAACAGACACATGCATTGAGTCAGAGAAAAGAAAAAGATTTTTTAGATGCAATAAGAAAATGGGTCCAGATGCAAAGAAATAATTGGATGTAAGTGATAACGTTATTATAAAGGTATGTAAAAGTTTTTGAGTCTTTTGTATTTCAAGTTGGTGATTATGAACCTAACGTTTGAAGAAAAAGATTATGGAAATTATCTTGATAAGGTGAGATGGTTGTGGCTTGGTGAATACGATGCCAAAAGTCTATGAAAATATTTTGTTCGAATTCAACAGGAAAATGGTCATGGATTTGGACGATTGGGCAGTTTAAAGGATGCCTTTGGGCAGATGCTCGAGGTAAGGCTACCTTTGATATTTTAAAGATTAATAATATTTGACACAACCTACTTGATTAGTGTGAATAGGATTCCATTTGCTCCTTTTGTAGATGTGAATCATCATAGCCAATCAATTATTTTTTGTTATGGTTTAATACCAAATGAAATTGCAGACACGTTTATATGGTTATTTCCATGTTCGTTGAATTGAAAGAAAAGCCAAGCTCATTGACAATAGTAACATTTCAAGAAAAGACCATGCAAATTGCTATTACTACAGTGTTTTTGACATTACAACACAAGTTTTGTCTATGACACATTCAAAATAAGTTAAAAAAATATGAATCACATTTGGGAGTGTAAAAAAATCGATAAGCCGATAAATCGGATCAGATCGGACCAGACCGGTGGATCTAGTCCAATACTAAGTTAAATTTGGCCTGGTATTAGTTTTATTTTTCTTAAAACAGGTCAAAATTGGTCCGGTTCTAGCTTTTCTTTTCCTAAAATCGGAACAAACTAGTTCATATATATATATATATATATATATACTAGGGGTAACGCAACGTGCGAGACACGTTGCCCTGTATCATTATAAAATAAATTAAAAAATATAAATATCTAATAAAAAAAGAAAAACTTAAAGTGAATGAGAATAATATATTTCATTCAAGTTGTAATCTAATAATTCAGATAGTAATAAGTTTAAACAAATCTAAATCTAAATAAATTTCAGAAATAAAACATCGTGTTTGAAATCCATATTACAGTTTGTTTTTTAAGACAAAATAAGATATTTTTGTTTTCTTTGCTATTGAAATGGCAATAAAAAAGTTTTGAAAATTATGCATCTGGAGGTGGTATGTCATTTTCATTGATAGCATTTATGGAGAGAATATTGGAATTTTTCTGTTGTTGCTTTTGAAGTTGATCTTCATCTGTACCCAATTGTATTATCCATTTTTTGTTTGAACATAGTGCTCCAATATTTTGGACATATGATAAATATTCCTGCATGAAAAAAATTGGGAGTTAAAATATGATTATCAAAGATTTAGAAGTATATTAATATATATCATATAAAGTATAGTGACAAATATAAATGTAGAGTATGTAGTGCTTGGATAAAATAATAATTTTGAATATAATGGAATCAGAAGAGCATTTTATCATCTAATTAGCTAACAGTAGTGCTTAGAATTTTATTCAGTTCATGAGTGATATATAGTTCTTACAATAATTTATATGTATGTGTGTATATTAGGGAAAATACAAGAGTGGGTATCGTTCGTGAATATTGTTGCTAAAGAGATTGAAGATAAATGCATGTAAACTGGACCTAAATGGGTAGATTTGAAATTATAACATATTTTTCATATATCTAAATACATGCGTGATACACATTCAAACATACATATATTTATATGTATGTTGGGCAAAAACAATAATTGGGTGGATTCATGAATGATGTAGGCCTAAAGAAGTTTTGGTGAAATGACCACTCCACTTTCAAACAAAGTAAACGGGCGCAGAGTCAAATGACCACGCCACCTTTAGACAAAGAAAATGGGTGTAGAGTCAAATGACCACGCCACCTTCACACAAGGCAAAGGGGCACAGAGTCAAATGACTACGCCACCTTCGAACACAACAAAGGGGCATAGAGTCAAATGATCATACCACCTTCCAACACAGCAAAGGGGCGCAGAGTCAAAGGACCACGCCACCTTCAGACACACCAAAGGGGCGTAGAGTCAAACGACCACGGCACCTTCAAACACAGCAAAGGGGCGCAGAGTCAAACGACCACGCCACTTTCAAAAAAAGCAAAGGGGCGCAGAGTCAAATGACCACGCCACCTTCAGACAAAGCAAAGGGACGTAGAGTCAAATGACCATGTCACCTTCAAACACAGCAAAAGGGCGCAGAGTCAAATGACCACGCCACCTTCAGACACAACAAAAGGGCGCAGAGTCAAACGACCACGCCACCTTCAGGCAAAGCAAAGGGGCGCAAAGTCAAACGACCACGCCACCTTCAAACATAACAAAGGGGCGATGAGTCAAATGACCACGCCACCTTCAAACATAGCAAAGGGGCGCAGAGTCAAACGACCACGCCACCTTCAGACAAAGTAAAGGGGCGCAGAGCCAAAACACCTACACAGATGATCGCAGACCCACGCGACCCATGAGACCCACAATGAGACCCACGAAACCCACAAACCCACAAGGTTGCGCAGCTCGATTTCATCCTCGAAATCATCTGATTTCAGACAAAACCCAATGTGTGCGTCTTCTGCTTATTTGAAGGTGGCGTGGCCATTTGATTCTGCGCCCCTTTACTTTGTTTGAAGGTGGCATGGTCATTAGACACTGCGCCCCTTTGCTTCGTGTGAAGGCGGCGTGGTCATTTGACTCTGCGCCCCTTTGCTGTGTTTGAACGTGACGTGGTCATTTGACTCTGCGCCCCTTTGCTTCGTCTGAAGATGGCGTGGTCATTAGACTCTGTGCCCCTTTACTTTGTCTGAAGGTGGCATGGTCATTAGACTCGACGCCCCTTCTCTGCGCCCGTTTGCTTCGTCTGAAGGTGGCGTGGTCATTAGACTCTGCGCCATTTGCTTTGTCTGAAGGTGGCGTGGTCATTAGACTCTGCGCGCCTTTGCTGTGGTTGAAGGTGGCGTAGTCGTTTGACTCTGTGCCCCTTTGCTTTGTCTGAAGGTGGCGTGGTCGTTTGATTCTGCGCTCCTTTGCTTCGTCTGAAGGTGACGTGGTCTTTAGACTCAACGCGTTTGACTCTGCGCCCTTTTACATACTTGAAGCTGGCATGGTCGTTTGATTCTGCGCCCCTTTGCATGCTTGAAGGTGGGGTGGTCATTTGACTAATCTCAATAAAGGTAGCGACGGGTTTGGATGTGGTTCCGTGCGTGTCGTTTTACGTTTATGTGGTAGCTGCGAAACGCAGCGTTTTAGCTAAGTGGATACGGTGCGTTTTATTTTTTTCATGATTTGTGCTTTTGTACGTTGGTTTATGCCTTCTTACGTAATAAAATCTACTTCAGATTGCGCACATTACTCTTTTCGTCCCTTACAAAATATCACTCTATTTTCGGATCCATTTAGTTCATTTCGTTATAATATCACTCTGTTTTCGGACCCGTTTAGTTCATTTCGTTATAATAATTTTGATTTTTCTTACTTCGGTTTCGTTCGTCTGGTTGTATCTACTATTTTATGGTGTGACGTTATCTGATGAAAAGATGTTTTGGGTTCTCGATGAGGACAATGGAGGACACTCTTTTTCCTTTCTGATTATCCGTTCCAGTGTAAGACAAAGCAAAGGGGCGTAGAGTCAAACGTCCACGCCACCTTCGAACATAGCAAAGGGGCGCAAAATCAAATGATCACGCCACCTTCAGACAAAGCAAAAGGGCGCAGAGTCAAATGACCACGCCACCTTCAAACAAAACAAAGGAGTGCAAAGTCAAATGACCACGCCAATAGATAAGAAAAGTAAATTAATTGTATCGATTAATTGAAAAGAATCTCAAGGTCTCTAAAAAGAAAAACAAATTTCAAAATATATGTAATTTTGAAATGCAACATAAGAAAATTCGTATCTAAGGACTTAAAAAATAGGTGAATCAGTCTTTCAAAATTTCTAACATTTTCTCCAAAGGATAGTTTGTTCAAGCTTTATGCATCACACTTGCATGGCTAGATCTTGTTGGAAAAAAATAATGAGAGTGAAAATCACGCAATGTAAGTACATTTTATGAGCTCTACTGAATAATCAAAAATTCGTCTACCACTTTCGTCTCTAGACCTTTGTATGTCTACTTTTCTTCGCTTGAATGATTTATCTCTCTCGCAGTACAATCAATAATGAAACATTTATCACAAAAAAAAGGAATAAATGGATAAATAAATTTTCTCCTCTCCTTATCCATCTATGTAAATCAAATATTTTATAACTCCATTGATTACCATTGATTACCAGAAAGTTAATAAATGTAGAAATAAAAATAATGACTCTAATTACTTTTTATTGATTAGCTCCATTTATCACAAAAAGATTAACAACTACACAAATAAAAAAGAATAAGACTAAGCTAGAAAAGAGAAAAAATGAGAATGAACATGAAGAGAACAAATCAGCGAACTCTCTATTTATCACAAAAAAATTAATACATTCACAAATACAAATAAAAATAATGAAAAGAAGAAGGGAAAAAAATTGGAAAAAAATAATGTTAAGGTCATAAAAATCGGCCAACAGGTCGGTGTGAGAGAGAGAATTATTTCCAACCCACTTGTGCGAGTTGGGCTTTATTTGAGGTCGTTTGGGGCTCCCGGTGCGGTGCCGGTGTGGCGGTTCATACGTGATAACAGATGAAATAAAGAGAGATGGACACATAATTTTACGTGGTTCGGCGGATGCCTACGTCCACGGGTGTTTGGAGATGAGAATCCACTATAATGGGGATTTGTACAGTCTCTCATATTTCACTGTACAGAGAAATATAAATGAACATCTAGGTAAATTCGTCGTGTTGCTGTTGGAGAAATCTGGGAAAGCCAAGGTTGAAGAAGAAGAGAAGAGAGCAGAAGAGTTGTTCTAGCCGTCCAGAGTCCTTTTATAGCCAAGTAAAATATCTGGGCAGATCTTTATCTTGCGTGTCACAGTCGACTTCATTTTCCTTGCCGTCTTGCTTTTCTTCTCATCTACTCCCAATGTCCATCAGCTCACCTTTCAATCTCATCATCTGTCCTTTTGTTCCCTTTGTCATAAATGCACAATAAGTGCCTTTAATTTCATTCCTTTCAAATAATGAGAGTGACCACCACGCAAACATACCAGGAGAAATGAAATCAATTTCGGCAACAAACCAGCGAGCTCTCTATTTATCACAAAAAAAATTAATAAATGCATAAATACAAATAAAAATAATGAAAAGAAAGCTAGGAAAATAATTGGGAAAAAATAATGAGAGCGACGATCACGCAAACATACCAAGAGAAATGAAATCAACTACGGCAATAGAAGGTTTTTTTTTTTGTTCTTCTTCGTCTCACACTGAAACGGATAATCAGAAAGGAAAAAGAGTGTCCACCATTGTCCTCATTAAGAACCTAAAACATCTTTTCATCCGATAACGTCACACCATAAAACAGTAATTACAACCAGACGAACAAAACCGAAGTAAGAAAAATCAAAATTATTATAACGAAATGAACTAAACGGGTCCGAAAACAGAGTGATATTATAACGAAATGAACTAAATAGATCCGAAAACAGAGTGATATTTTCTAAGGGACGAGAAGAGTACTGTGCGCAATCTGAAGTAGATTTTATTACGTAAGAAGGTATAAACCAACGTACAAAAGCACAAATCATGAAAAAAATAAAACGCACCATATCCACTTAGCTAAAACGCTGCGTTTCGCAGCTACCACATAAACGTAAAACGACACGCACGGAACCACATCCAAACCCATCGCCACCTTTATTGAGATTAGTCAAATGACCACGCCACCTTCAAGCATGCAAAGGGGCGCAGAGTCAAACACGTAGAGTCTAATGACCACGCCACCTTCAGACGAAGTAAAGGGGCGCAGAGTCAAACGACCACGCCACCTTCAGACAAAGCAAAGGGGCGCAGAGTCAAACGACCACGCCACCTCCAACTACAGCAAAGGGGCGCAGAGTCTAATGACCACGCCACTTTCAGACAAAACAAAGGGGCGCAGAGTCTAATGACCACGCCACCTTTAGATGAAGCAAAGGGGCGCAGAGAATGGGCGCAGAGTCTAATGACCACGCCACATTCAGACGAAGCAAAGGGGCGCAGAGTCAAATGATCACGCCACATTCAAACACAGCAAAGGGGCACAGAGTCAAATGACCACACTGCCTTCACATGAAGTAAAGGGGCGTAGTGTCAAATGACCACACCACCTTCAAACAAAGTAAAGGGGCGCAGAATCAAATAGTCACGCCACCTTCAAACAAACAGAAGTCGCACATAGTGGGTTTTGTCTGAAATCAGATGATTTCGGGGATGAAATCGAGCTGCGCAACCTTGTAGGTTTGTGGGTTTCGTGGGTCTCATTGTGGGTCTCATGGGTCGCGTGGGTCTGTAATCATCTGTGCAGGTGTTTTGGCCGTGTGTTAGCTTAGGGGTAAATCGAGCTGGGTTCTGGTTTCGTGGGTCTCGTGGCCGTGTGTTAGCTTTGTGCGTCTTATGGCTAAAATTTTCGTCAGGCATGAAATTTTCATGGCCGTGGGTTCTGAGTTTGGTCGGGCATGAAATGGAGATTCTAAGAAGTGGGTAATTTGGGTTTTGGGTATGGCCGGGCATCGTGGGTTTTGGGTTTCGTGGGTCTCGTGGCCGTGTGTTAGTTCAGGGGTAATTTTGGATTATAGGTCTCGCGGCCGTGTGTTAGTTCAGGGGTAATTTTGGATTATAGATATTAAACAAAATTGACACTGTTCATTACTGTTTAAATTGAGATATGGGTTTTGTGGGTCTCGTGGCCGTGTGTTAGTTCAGGGGTAATTTTAGATTATGGGTTTCGCGGCCGTGTGTTAGTTCAGGGGTAATTTTGAATTATAGATGTTAAACAAAATTGACACTGTTCATTACTGTTTAATTTGAGATTAAGATAGGCGCTTTTTAGGTATAAAGATATATAAATTTTCTATATCATATATAATTTTAATATAGGATGTATAATTATATATAAAATAATTTTTTATTATATAATAAATTACTAATTAATATAATTTTAAATTTTAAAATCTTATATTACTCTAATTTATTGTATTAATAGTTATAATAATATTATATACTGCATATTAATAGTTATACTAATATTATATCATTATATCCTATAATATACTATAATATATCACTATTTTATGTATTGTAATATAGCATTATAGTCTATAATACAATTATAATATATTACAATATATTATCACTACAGTATTATATACTATAAATATACTATATTATATTATATTATATATATAATATAATATATTTAGAACAAGAAAATCGGACTTAATTGAACTGGAAGAACTGGTTTAAGGGATAATTAATATGAAACCAATTCTTGAAAATGCAAAATAGATACATACTGATTCAGTCTAAAATTATCTAAAATCGAATCAAATCAGATTGGTTAGGAGTACATTTACAATATGAAGCTATCAAGCAATCAAGAGTCTTCTTAGATATCGAACCTGTTTGGGATTACATTTCGAAACTTAAAAAATATTTTTAAATAGATAAAAACATTTTTAAAGAAAAAATAACATATTTGATAACTTTATAAAAAAATACTTTAGTCGATTAACAAAAACTAAAAATCAATTGTTTTAAAAAACATCAAATTGAAATTTTTATCAAAAAACTTTTGTAAATAACTATATTTAAAAAAAAAATCACTGTAACTAACTTTAAAAGCGCTTTAGATACATATTTACCTAACAATAAACAACTTTTAAAATATACCTCATTGGACTATTTAAATTATAAACTATAAGTCATAAAGTTATAAGTTATATTTCTCACTGCAATCTTAAACATGTACATCAATCAATACTAAAAATACATAATTCTCAAAATATATTGTTAGATGTGTGGGATAGCCTTTTACCAGATTTCTCATGTCCCAACGGGGCAGTGCTCAAACCACAATCAAGTTACATTACCAACTGGACATTCATTCTTTGGCCACATAGCGTACAATAGAGATACATACAAAACAATACCATAATATCAAAAGTGCTTCTCTATGCCTTACAATTTCCGATCGATATTTAGTTGCGTAATCTCCATTGCAGCTCTGACTCTAAATTTTCCTAGCTCTAGAATAAATGGGTCTGACAAACCTTGACACTCGAACGTTAATTTCTCTCTAGTTGATTTTTAATCAACATTTTTTTCATAGGCATTGGGTCAACCCAACAAAAACATTTTACACATCTCCCAAACTAAAAATCATAAGAAACATCTTAACAGGCTATGCAAAATACATCTCTGCTTTTTACACATAAAAGACCTGCGTCAATTACTGTCTTCCTTACTAGTAATCTTTATGAATGATTTTTATAATAACAGTATGGAGCCTTAAATGATGGTGTGAATGTCGTCTGTGACATTCTGACACTAATTAATCCCTAATATAAAAGAGAAACCACGACATGGCACTGTAGGAGCTTATTGAATTCCAAACATTGATAGAATTTAATTTTTTGCCAAGCTCAACCATATTCGAAAAAAGCTTGCTAGAAATCATATTTGTGAATAGAAACCTCACTGAACAACATTATATAGTTAGAATATGCAAAATGCAGCAAACAACCATCTAGCATTCTACAACCATAGCAACCAACACGTTAAACAAGGTGCATTTCTTGGGAAACATCTATATCTAATGATTGGGATTTTGGCCAAAAAAACAAACATCCAACCATAACAAACATAGTTCATTTTTTGGACAAATTTAACATATTAAACTTCCGTACTCATTGGGCAGGGCCATTTTGGTAGCAAAAAGAACCGGCTGACCATAACAGAGTGCATACTTGGGACAAATTTAACATTATTAAACTTGTTTTGATGAATAATCTAACATATTAAACTACCATATTCATTGGCTGGGGGCCCAGGGGCATGGGGAACCAAGAATTTGTGCAAACAAATCGACTAACAAGAGGCGGCATATGAGTTAAGGGTACTAAAAAAAAAATTGGTCATCGGGGGCAGTTGATGAAAAGCAAAAGATTGATTAGCCTTCAAGATACAAATTGATGGATTTTCCCCTTCAAAGTGAGGAAAATCCAACCCGCATTCCTTGGCTGGTAAGTATCCTTCATCTTGAATCTCCTCCACCTCTCGCCCAAGATTTCTATGCGCTCCCATTAAACCCAAGTATACAAAGCTATGCTAACAATAATGTTTCTCACCATCAATATAGATAATATATGACTCCCATAATTTTCAATCATATTTCATCCTACAATGCATTATTACTTCGGCCACTTTGACTGACCAAGATAACATTAATATCTGTAAGGGCCCTTGAGACAATATAATTATCAACAGATTTGACTTTAGCCTCAACTCGAAAAAATTAAAACGAAAACTGATGCTGTTACTTTAAGGCTCCGTTTGGATAGCAAAAAAATTTTATCTCATCATTATAACTTTTTCAAATTTCCACACAAAATATAATAAATAATTCATTTTATTCAAATCCCAAAATAATAATAATATCAAAAATAATATTCTAACAATATTTTATTCAATCTTCAACTTTCATTTATGACCATCTCATCTCATCTCATCTCATCTTACTATCCAAACCGCACCTAATTTTTTATACATGAAAGAATCAATTTTTTACAAAAATAAAAAAATAAAAAATGATCTTTTTATGTAGAAAGAACCGAAAAGCATAAAAAAGGATCATTAGGACCCGTAACATAACTACAGCCAAAAACAAAAGGTATGACAGAAGTATGAGCAGTTTTGTTTTTGACAATTCGGACAATTCTGTTTTTGACAAGTATGAGCACTTACCTGCTATATGAAAAATATCTCTTATCCCTTTCCATCTTTTGGTTCTTGCCATTCTTCCTCTAGTAAACCCTGCTGCTTCATCAAGTCCTTTGCCTTGCCACAGAAAGAAGAAAGAAACGAACGCCATAGTCAAAGATAGCTAGAATTCTTTATCCAAAATTATCGTTGTTATTGATACACTGGTAACATATTAGGCAAGTTCATAAAAGAGCTGCCAAATGATGAGCATATTGGTGAAAAGGCCCTAATACATTGTGTAAGAGAAAATTCTGACACAAGCAATTTTGTGCGTAAAATCCTAAACTCAAAACCCCTAGAGTTCCTATTTCAGTGGGATTACAATTTATCAGCCTAAAATGAAAAACTAACTAGTTTCCTGCATCCAGCACCACCGAAACCCTGTTATCCTTGAAAACAGAGCACATCCACCTCATCCGACTATGTATTGTACAAACAAGAACAAGGCCAGCACTCAAGGGTGACCTTTCCAAGAGAAACATGTTAAGATATGCTCAAATCAGATATCCAATTCTTCCTCTATCATGGTATCTCTTGCTTGAAAATGGAAGGGTTTCCCATCATAATTTCTCCCAGTATCATTCCCTCCCTGGTTGGAAATGCACAGAGGCAAAAAATCCTCAGCTTTCAACTGACATTTTCTTCTGAGTTACCGCTCTGTTGAATAATCAAATCCCCCTGTTAAGATTAAAAAGAATGGCAGCATCACATAGAATTCCAGTAAAAAGGAAGCAACTGATGAAAACATAGAACAAACATACAAAATTAAATCCATAAATGATAAACATTATTCATACAGCACAAAAAACAATTATCAATCCTCCTCCTCTCCCTGGGTTTACACATTATGCTATCACAATAACAAGTTCAAGAGAATTATGTTAAAATGAAACCACTTATTTAACAGATTCATATGACTAGCTGGACCCATACTATGGGGTCAACCAGAAGCTGGCAGCAGCACAACTGGAAAAGTACAGTACTTACAGACTTGATGCATTTCAGTTGTTTTACGATTATTGGCAGTCCTGGAGAAAGCAAGCCAACTACCTCTGGATATGGGGTGAAGAAGGCACATCGGATGAGGATCGTTGAGCAGAGTCACTGTGAATTTCAAATCCCCCACTACATTGGCTTCCCTCATTCAGTTGCGATACTTCATTCACAGCTGAGAAACCCAGTGGTCCAAGCGTGCCAAACTCAAGCTGTTCGGCATGTGATCCATAGCCAGAACTATGATCATAAGGATACAGCATAACGAGAGGTGGAATAGCAGGTCCATTTGACGACACCCCACTGGAATTCATGGCTGGTACTGCATACATGCCATATGCCATGTTGGCAGGACCAGTCTGCATAGAGTTTGGGCGAACCGAACCATTCTGAGAATGGTGTGAAGGGAATGAGTCATGTCTATGTGGGCCCCAAGGCCTGTCAGTTCGACTCTCACTTGCCACTAACCGGTCTGATCTTGAGCTCACCTTTTCAGCTTGGCTGCGCCCTTGGCTGCGCCCAGCAGTTCGCGACCTTGGATAAATGTTCCAATTCCTCTCTCTATCACCATGGTGGTCACTTCTATCATAGCTGTAATTCCCACGTCTGGAACTTGTAGAATGTCTGTCCTGATTAGAAACCTTCTGAAGTAAATAAATAAGATATTAAACATCCATATAATAGAACGAATAAAGCATTGTTTATCAGCACTTTTAAGTTCAGCTTAACAGTGATGAAAAATATTTATCCAGAAAATGAAATGTGTCTGGGGCTTCACCAGAAAATGAAATGTTGTGTTTGCACGTTCTGGGGTTTCTCATCATAAAAATAAAGATGTAAGAGTTTACCAATATGTTGCAGGTAAATGAAAAATATGAGTTTTCAAACCTACAGTACTTAGCCATAACCCTGTGGCACCACTAATTTTGAACTTTGACAGAGCAGAAAAGATAAGACTTGAAACTAATTAAAAAGAAACGGAATTTTTTTGTTAAATGCAAAAAAAAAAAAATGTAAAATAAAGAACACGAAACTGACTTCACTATTCTTCTCAAACACTCCACAACTTGGCCATCCACCTAGGTACTTTATTATAGAGATCTGTCGAGTGGCAGAATATTTCTAGCAAATTTGTCTACCTTGTAACATTCTGTCAACCTCATATTAAAAAATAATATGCATGAAACATGCATTTCAAGTGAGAAAAAAACACCAGAACATATCTTCTTCTGAGAAAGCTCCTGCTCTTCTCTCTCCTCTCCTCTCTATACTTTTCAAAATTCAAATCGGAGGCATCGACGTCACCCACCCCAAACCAGAGAGTGACCCTTCACCGCCGGCATAGATGAGGTCGACAGTCCCCGGCAACTTCACCAAGGGTTGTCCGGATGTGATCAACTCTCCGGCGACCTGACATTTTAGCAAGATCTCTCTAGGATCTGTAGTGTTTTCTTCCTTCGATGTCAAATTTGTGTCGCTCTCAACTACATCGACACAAACAAGACTGGCGGCCTTAGCAAGGGTTTTTCGATGCCAGTACCCCTTTGACGAACGGTTTTTTGGAGCAAAGTTTCAATTTTTCCTTGTCAGTCACCCATAGATCTACCAATGTTTACAGACTTCTAGGCCTGGTGATTTTCACAGGAGTTTTCTTCTTTTGGGGGTTAATCATGGGTGTTATTAAACATCTACTAATTGAGAGTAAGGTTTTTATCTTGGCTACTAAGGGTGGAAACTATCGCATCTCAGAGAGGGGCATGAAAGTTTTTAAGGAGTTTTTGCTTAGTCATACTAATGCGTGTTGGGTGGCCAATGCAGTCAACGATTGTGCTCTATCGGGAGGTAGAGCAAAGTTCTACAAGACGTTTAGGGATGGATCAAAAGCTCTCTTTGCTCAAAGAAGGGCCAACACTTATGGTCGATTTTTGGAAATAACGGAATATGGTGGTGGCAATGGGGATTTGTTAGTTATCCCAGAGGGAGTGAAAGGCAAGGATGAAAGAGTTTCTCACTGGAGTTAAAGCAAATTCTGTTTGCTAAGAAGTCACAAGTGCCTATTCCACATCTGGGCAGATAAGCTGAGAATGGGAGGTAGCTCAAGTCATACGCAGAGGTTGCGGTGGGCGGTGTAGGGAGCAGGGAGGCTATGCATGGTGGTCAACGCCACCTTCAATTTCTGAAAACAATGGAAAATTAATAAAGGGAAACTCGACAGGGGCACTTTCGGAGGGCAATGGCATGCAAAAAGGTGGGAGGTGCAGCAAGTTTTCTGAAAATAATTGCGTAGAAGAAAGCGAGTTGTAGAGGTCTTTGGTTTTACCTAAAAAAGAGGCGACGGATGTGAAGAATAAACTAAAAACATTCAGAAATGATGTTAATAAGTGGATCAATGAATTATTAAAAGACCTAGGCTTGGGTCGCAACTCACGAGTTTTGCCCATAACCAACAAGAAGGGCTCTGTTTCAAAGCTTGAAAAAGGAAAAGTTAAGGGCCTGGGTCGTGGAAGCCCAAAAATGAAATGGAAACCAAAACTATCGTCGGCAAACATTGAGAAGGTGCAGGAAGGTTCGTGAGAGGCTTCTGTCTGCAGGGGGGAGACTTCTAAACTCAGGGGGTCACAGACCCCATCACCGACTTCCTCTAGGTTAAACCCCAGCCCTCTTGGCGCCGGTACTCCTAGTTGCCAATAATGAGTCGCCTATTAGCAGGGGGAGGCTTCTGTGCTCGGGGGGCCACAGTCCCAATCGTCGGCTTCCCCTGGGCAGACCCCAGTCAATTCGTGCTCCGAGAGATCCAAGACAAGTTCAGGGCAAAGCATGGAGATGAACACGTCAATTGTGGTGTGTGCAGAATCCTCAGAGCAAGTAACAGTTTTGGGAGAGGGCTTGTCGTTGGTGCCTTGTGATGAGAAATTATCGTCGGGATCTATGTCGAGAGAAGTTGTTGTCCCTTTGGTATCTCTTCCTCTACTAAGCAATATAACTAGATCATCACCTAATTGGCTTTTGCAAAAGGTTAATGAGATTCAACATGTAGTGGGAATCTCACATGGAGGATGTGAAGATCGATTTAACACACTACTCACTGCACTTAAGGAGGGCTACTCACGTGATACCAAATCAAGATTTAAGAATAGTAGGGAGCTGCAGCGTCTTTCTTGGGGGATCAACTACGATAGTTCAAGTCAAGGGAAGACTAAAGGGAGAAGATTCTAAAAATGTTCCCTGTGTGCGTGTTTCGGGTGGTTATCAGTCTATGGGAACTACGGGTTAGGGTTGAGGAAGTGTGTTATATTCCATGGGTATTTTGGGCTTGAGGTATTTTGGATAATTTTCTTGGGCTTATTGGGTTTTTCATGGGATAGGTGTTTTCGAGCATGCGCTAAGTGCTTTCTTGTATACAACCAGTGTACTTGTTTACTCCTTTTGATATATATAACATTTTTACTTTAAAAAAAAAACACCAGAATTCAGGTTCGGTCTTGTGCTTTTCATGTTCCACCCAAAAGGTCCAATATGAAAGCCTGTTAGTTTAAAAAGCAAAGGAAAGGAACTGTTTAACAAATTATAAGGGGGTTAAAATTGATCTTACAGGATTTGGCAGGTACGTTCCGGTCCCACTACGATGCTTTGGTATTTCATCCAAGTAACATTGATAAACAGCATCAGGTCTATTTGAAACAGACTGAGCAACAGGAACAACCCGATGCCCATAACTCATAAACTGAGTGAAAACATTCATATTTGCTGAAAGAGGTCTCCCTGTACCATCCAATGGAAATCGACCCTGTAATAAGACAGGAGGCATCACACCAGGTGAAGAATAAATCATTGGAGCAGGATACTGTGAGTTTTGACAAAACCGCCCAAACTGCAAATTTTGCCAATGGCTAGCAAAGTCACTGTTCAGAATGTCAGCCATGTGCTGTGATTGGTCAACAGCAGTAGCCCTTCTCATAGAATTGAAATTCCTTAACACCTCAGGCTGATCAAGTCCCTCGGATGAATCAAAATTCTGACCAGAATCACCATTATCCAGCTGCTCATCCCTCCTTAAATGATTCTTTAATCCATCAGAAGTTCCTGCCTCCGTTGGCAAATTGTATAATGGAACCATTGTGACAAAAGGAACAGGTGGCCCTGTAGGATAAAAGGTAAATGGAACAACTCCAGAATTATCTGGAACCCTTTGTCGTGAACCATGACCTAAAAGCATTTGAGGAATTTGATGGCTTGGAACATTTAGAGAAGCAGCAGATTGAGGTCCCATGCTTCTTTCTACTATTTCAGTGCCCATGGTTAAGAGTGGACTCCAGTTTCTGCTGTCATCATCTGTCTGAGTGGAGGATAGATCAGACACACTCTTACCTTTCACATGAACAGAAGAGGGCACAGCAGATGTAACAGTTTTCCTACCCCGTTTTTCCTTGGCTGACTTTGAGACCTTTGCCGAGGATCCTTCCCAGGAACTCTCTGAAGAAGTTCTACTCCTCAGCGAACTAGGGGGTGCAGTGGACAAGGATCTCGGACTTGCAATTTGGTCATCATAGTAAACCTCATTTCCTCCGTTATCATGATAATGGATGTTGTCTATGTGATCTTCCCTTGATGACCCTCGGTTTTCTTTTGTAATCTTCTGTTGAACTCTTGTAGAGCTGTTAGAACTAGTAACCCGTGATAAAGGAACAGATTTAAAACTATCCGAAGTTGACTGTTGCTTGTCATCTGACTGAAGCATTTCAAAACTTTCCTGATCAAGATCAAACCCACCAGCAGAACCCCTGTCCTGCTCATGCCAGACATCATGATCAGATTCCCTGTGGTTCATTTCAACTGAGCCAAAACTCTCATTACCAAATTCAACCAAATTTTCAGGATTTGAGTTGAATCCCATGCCAGGAAAATTGGGATCTAATGGCGAAGGAAAACCTTGATGAAATTGCATATTTGTTCCCCAAGGTGTCTCAATAAAGGGGATATTTGTGGGAACCATTCCACCCAAATTTCTTTGAGCATATCCCATTGAAGCTAGAACTGAAGATGGGATAGGAAGAGGTATGTGACCAGAAGCCATATTCAGTGGAAGATGAACCTGTCGATTAAAACCATGTGCTGTAGAAGATGCCAACATGTTCACAAAATCTTGCTCGTCCTGATGCATTCCCTGTGTCCCCAGAACAGTAGCAAAGTTTTCACTCATAGCTCCTGAGCCTGATTCTTCATGGTAACTATTGGAACCATTGTTTGAATCAGCAGCAGTGTCAAGACCATGACGGGTGGAGAAGTACCCCACAGGTGAAGGTTCCTCAGTTCTAGCGCTATGGCTTGCCAAAATATCGGATTCTTGGTTCTTACTCCTATTATCCATCCTAGCAGAAAAGTTCTTGGCTTTTCCACTTTCTGGAGCTCTACTACACCTTGCATGAGAATAAATTTCACCATACGTTTCCATAAGCTCGGGGCTAGAACGTGTTCTTGCAAAGATAAACTTCCCCTGGACGTCATTTGCCAGGTTATCAGCTTTAGAACTTTTCTGAACCGTATCCACATGTGCACCTTTATTGGAACTGATTTCTCGTCTAACCTGATTGGATATCCTCGAGTTTGGGTTTCCATCACTGGTTTTAGTTGCACTTTCCAGGAAATGATTACCATGCTGGAAGGAATCACCAAGTGAACTTCGTGTTACATCAACTTGACTTTCATGACGAGAGAAAAATTCGTTTCTTTGGGCACTTGAATTACTCCTGAGACTCTCAGACTCATTTAAGCGGCCTGAATTCGACAATCTCAAGCGCCACAGGTCATTCCTCGGGGCATCCGGACGATGGCCACTGCCATGTCTCTCCCAAGTGTTAAAAAAGAACTGATTTACTTCAAACAATAAGTCATCTTTTGGGCAATCAAGTAACCTTGCCAGCCTTTTAGCGCCAAATGTGAAAGCACTACGTATCCTGAAAAAGTTACCTAGAAAATATGCGTACATCAATATTATATTCTGTAGAGAAGGGTAAACTTGTGCTTGTGCCATTGCTGTGTTAAGAATATTGATATGCAAAATTTATGACTATAAATGCCAACAAGCATAAAATCATATCAACAAGTGCGGGTAAAATCAGGCCAACAAAAATAAACACGAAAGGAAAACAAAAGAGACAGAACTCCACGAATGGACATCTTTGTGCTCTTCGTCCTCTTGAGTGTTAACTTCCCGGTAAGTGCATAGAGTATGTAGAGCAGACATACATTAAAAAAAGCTTAGTTTTATAAATGCAAAAAGAAAAAAAATATCCATGTTCCAGCCATATGTTGTTTAAACCTCACTTTATTACCTTTTACCGTGTATACGCATGCAATGCAGGTGACATGAATGTGTGAAATGTGAAATATATTGTTCATTTAGTATTGTGTGCAACAAGGCACATACCTCCTAAGTAATAGGAAAATACAGCCCCAAGCCAATTGTGCAATATACAGTACAACACAGAAGTATCACAGCTATTAGCACAAGGGTTTTGCTTCAGCATTAAAAATATTCATTATTTCAACCTATTAGTGCTGGTGCAAGATACCTTTTTTTTTATATAAGTGCTGGTGCAAGATACCTAAAATTATTTATCCACTTCCTGATTGTTCAAAGCCAACTCTCAGTCCTTGCGGTTATTTAGTGTGTGAGGATAGTTACTCATTGTTAGCCCACTCCCTGATAGCCTAAGTTTTTGGGATTATTTCTAACACCACTAACATTTGCAGTTCCCTTTTAAGTTTCTGAACTACTATAAAAGGAAACAAAAATCTCAGTATGCAAATACGATTACGACACTATGACAGAAAAGAGATAAAAACCCCTTTGATCATACTCAGTAACTAACTAAAATACTATACGCTCCATGCAGAGCTTTTAAGGAAAACAGTACAACATGGGACACTAGTTGTTCTCAATAACTAAGAAAGCCTATTCAAACCAAGTAGAGGACTCAAAATTAATCCAAAAGAAAGCATCAATCTCCCAATATGAGCCACTCTAAAAAAATTTAACATTCCCCTAAGGGAAGCCACGGAAAACTCCACCGAATCAACCACCAAAGCCTCCTGTGCATGGGCAGCGCCACACAGTTTTAAAAAAGCTTCCTTGTAGGCTGGTCATCACACCAAAAGTCAAGTCCTGTCCTCCCTCCTCAAGTTTAGTTTGAGGTCCATGTACCTCATTAGAATAGCACCCACCCCAAGAACAACCAAATTTAAATTTCACTATGACTTTCCACGAGACATCTCTCTCCAATTTGATTAAGCACACTAGTGGGATGGGGAAACAATGACAAAAAGCATGTAAGCAAATTAGAAAGGGTGTGCTTGATCGAGGTGATCCTACCACCTTTTGACAAGTACACCCTCTTCTGACCAAGTAATCAATGCTCAATCTTCTCACTCACACCATCCCAAATAGGCTTGGTCTTAGAGCTGCCCAAAGGTAGGCCAAGATATTTCATAAGCAAAGAAAATATCTTACACACCAATGTGCTAGCCAGAATATCAAGATTAGAAACATTACCTACAAGAACCAGCTCTGACTAAGCCTTATTTCTCCATACAAGCATCATCCAAGAAAAAGATGAAAATTCTCCAGCACATCCACGGGAAAAATGAGAATTGGTAAGCATACCAAAATGATTAGTCCCCACAAAAAAACCAAAGCAAAAACCCCCATCAATCATAGCCAATAAAACTAAATCAATTCAATATGAATCATTCTGTCAATTGTAGCTAACAGATCATGGCCACTAAAACAACTTTTTTTTTTATAAGTAATAATCTTTATTGAATAAAAGCAGGCTAGGCAAAGCCCATGGCCACCATAACAACTTAATGAGTGCATCCATCAAAATTATGAAAAATTGCAGAAACAACAATCTTGTCTTAAACCATGAAAGCTACTGAAGAAACCGACAGAAGTGTCACTCAACAATACAAATCTTGTCTTCAAATGGCCTCTCAAACCAAATGGCCATCTCTTCCTCCATGAACTAAAGTTCTAATCCATCTAGCTTGGGCCTCCACATAAATCACGTAGCAAGCAAATGCTCATAACACTACACAATACGATTCCGTATCTCAATTTGACCATTGGCTCGAGCCATCCACCAAAAGCATCTCAAAAACACTGTTTCCTATTACAGCTAACCACTCGATTGAAAAACATTGTACATCTATTGCCCTCTTAAACTATAGAACTTCTAATTTCTACCTCATAGACATCTCCTCCATTAAAATGACTCTTTCTAGATCAATGATAACTTGATTTTTTCTTAGCTTTTCTTCTTTAGATAAAAAATAAACAAAAGAAAGAAATTAAATATTTTAAAAACAAGGATTAAAAAACAATAAGAGCCTTCAAAAAGTCAACATAAAAAGATTAAAAAGAATGGAACAAATAGAACTCAAACATAAACACAGCAAAACATAAAAGAAGCCAAAATAATTCAATGATACAAAAATAAAAGAAATAAATTTAATAATAAAAATCTAACTTTGAAGACAAAAGAAGAATAATATGAAGAAACAATTTTTTTTAATAGGTAATCAGAAGGATTTCATTAATAGAAAAAAGGCTAAGCTCAAGTACACCGGAGGTATACCTGAGAAAACTTAGCTTGAGGTTACAAGAGAAAGTAAAAGTTCACAGACACTAAGTCCGTTACAAATGAAACCCACCCAAGAAAACAAAGTCCTAGAGAAGAAGATCTTTAGTTCCTCCAATGTTCTCTCACAATCTTCAAAGTTCCTTGCATTTCTCTCACTCTTTCCAAATGCACCAACACATACAAATGGGGACCATATGCCATATAGTCGCCACCTGAGAGTTACCCCGAAGGCCTCTCCAACTTGTTAGGAGATCCACCAAGCGAAAAGGCATGACCCAAGAAAGGCCAAGCCTCGTGAAAAAGTCATCCTACATATTCCTAGCCACCTCGCAGTGGAAGAGTAAATGATCTACTGTTTCCCCTTGATTTTTGTACATACCACACCAGTCTAACACAATTATACAGCATTTTCTCATATTGTCAATAGTAAGGATTTTGTCCAATGCTACTGTCCACACAAAAAAAGTCGCTCTCGAATGAGCTTTCATCTGCCAAATACTCTTCCACGGGAAACCTCGAAGATCCGGAGCTAGAAAGGACTCAATAGAAAGAGCTAACTAAGAAGATACCTTTCTTAGAGTGTTTCCATTACAGCTAATCCCTAGTGCCATCCAGGAACATAAGTGAATACAAAGTCGCAAAGAAATCAAGAAACATCTCCATCTCCCAGTCTTGGGCATCCCTCACAAAATCTAGATTCCATTGAAGGGTGCCATTAGAAAGGTTCACAAGATCTGCTATAGCTACATCATTTTCTCTTGCGAGGTCAAAAATAGCAGGGAAAGAGTCTTTGAGGCTATTGCGACCGCCACACCAACTATCATGCCGGAATCTGATCTGCGAACCATCCCCTACCACAAGATATTCATGACCTCTAAATATCTCCCAATGTCTCATTATAAACTACCACAAGATTCAAATAACTCCATATTTGAATCTATAACCGACTTCCAAAGCGCCCGCCTCCCTTTTGTTTTGGTACCTCCACAGCCATTTACCCAACAAAACTTAATTGAATTTCACCAAGTGTCGAATCCACAATCCTCCCCTGGTTATTGGAGTACACACCGTTGGCCATTTAACCAAATGAAATTTTAACTCCTCCCCCAAGCCGCACCACAATAAATCTCTTTGTAGCTTCTCAATACGATTAGCTACCTTTGAGGGAAGCGGGAACAAAGACAAATAGTAGGTGGGTAGGTTTGAGAGGGTACTTTTAATCAGTGTCAGCTTTTCCCCTTTAGATAAATATAACCTCTTCCAAGTGGCCAATCTATGTTCTACCTTTTTTATCACCCCATTCCAAATACGTTCTGATTTAAAGGAGGCTCCCAATGGTAGCCAAGGTAGGTGAGGGGTAAAGAGGACACCTGACAACCCAACAAAGTAGCCAAATTCTCTGCTTCCTAAACAATCCCCATTGGCACTAGTGTAAACTTAGTAAGGTTGATTCTTAGGCCTAATGCAACTTCGAAGCAAAGACGAAACCCCCTCAAAACTTGTATATGTCCAGGGTGTGCGCCACAAAAGATGAGGGTATCATTAGCAAATAAAAGGTGGGATATAGTAAGATCACCGTTCCCCACCGGAAAACCATGGAGTAACCCCGCATCCACCACACATTCAATCATCTTGCTTAGAGCTTCCATAATAAATATGAACAAAAGCGGAGATAAATGATCCCCCTGTCTCGGACTACGGGAGGATTCGAAGAAGCCCACCAGCAAGCCATTTATCAAGATGGAGAAACGAACTGAAGATATGCAAAATTCTATCTATTTTTGTCATTTCTCCCCAAAGCCGCATCTTGAGAGGAGGTCTAGTAGGAATCGCCAATTAACATGGTCATAAACTTTCTCCATATCTAATTTGCAAATCAAACCAGGTTCTCGAGATTTAAGACGTCCATCCAAAATTTCATTTGCAATAAGGACCGAATCTAAAATTTGTCTACCTTTTACAAATGCATTTTGGGACTTCAAAATTATCTTTTCCACCACCGAACTCAATCTGTTTGCAAGCACTTTAAAACAGATTGAGTTCGGTAGTGGACAAATAAAACATGAAGGCTTTGGACCGGCTAAACCAAGATTCTATGGGATGGGCTTTGGACCGGCTGACACCTTGGTGGGACTGTGGTGACGGGCTTGCCCTTTGGGCAGTAGCTATGGCTCAAACCGGACATTCTGCAACGGGAAAGGGCTCCTATGGTCACGCCCATGGAGGGTAGCTACGCTGGTCGCTCCCACCTCCCCTTTTTTATTATTAAAAAAAAATTAAAACATAAAGGCAAGATTCACTTTCTTCTTTTTATTTTGTATTTTTGTTGGTAAATTTTCTATTCATTTTAAGTTTCTACATCTTTTTTGTCTTTTATTGTTTCCTTTCTAGCTTTTTAAAATTTTGTTCGTTAAATTTATTGTAAGTTTCCATTTTATTTTTTAGTTTTTATGGAAACCTATTATTTTTATGTCTATTTTCATTTTTACTACTATTGTTAGTACATCTAGTTTTTTACAAGACTCGGTGTCTCATGGGTCATGCCTTTTAGTCTTGTGAACTTTCTAACAAGCTAGAGAGGCCTCTAGGGAAATTCACAAGTTGCAGCAATCTGGAAAATGGTCTCTATCTGCATATGTTGGTGTATTTGGCTGGAACAAAATGATATAAGCTTCAAAAACTGTGAGAAGACAATGGAGGGGCTGAAAGCTTTTTTCTTTAAAACATTGTTCTCATGGGCGGGGGCTAAAGTTTGTGACAGACTTAATGTCCATGAATTTTTATTATTAGTTGTAGACTCTAGTTAGGTTCTTCACATGCATACTTCCCATATACTTGGTATTTGCCTACTTTTATTGAATAAAATACTTTGATTACCGTTAAAAAAAAAATCTATCTTTTTACATTTATTTAGCAATATGATAAGGTGTAAATCTCTTTGTGAGGGTTTCAAACAGATAGTCAATGGATGGACTTGAAAAATAAAACAAAACAAAACCAGATTAAAAGTCAGTTATAAATACCAGTGACCTGTTTTTAAAAGGCTGTAAACCAAGGGACTCTTTTCGTGGAGTAAAAAATTTGCATTCCTTAATCGCATCTCAAGTTGTGGAACAAAAATAGAAGTAAAAGCAAACCAAAAAAGACTAATTTTTAAAAATTTATGTACTTAGGAAAAAATTCAAAATTTATATTCTAATCCAAAAATCTTTAAAATCTCTAAAAGCTTTTCTTTTTCTCAAGAAAAGTCATTTAATCTAATCATGATTTTTCTGAAAACAAACACAAATCAAAACAGCTCTCACAAAAATTTTCTCCAAAACATTTCTCATTTTCTCACCCACTTTCAGACAACCCAATAAAAACACATCTCAAAATTTCTTTCAAAACTTCTCAATAACTCTAAAAAATCCTTCTAACCAAACATGGCCTTAAAGTGTCGAATTGACCTAGTTAAAAGGGAAATAATGATGCGATATCACATGAAGTATCATTTGCATTTCAAATAGAAAAGATTATAAAATCAATAACACAACATCCATCCTACCAAGTTGTTTATGAGTTCTCACTTAAACATACTACAAACTTAAACACCAAAAAGTGGCCTGCATGCATTGGCTGGAACATATAAATCCTCTTTGCTCCTCATGTAGTACCGAAGCTGGGTAGTCAAAAGCACAGTTTTCCAACAACAAAAGAGTAAAAGCTTGTGACTAGTTGCTACTGACCAATAACATTACCAAAATATGTTTTGTCCAATGAAATCATTGCAACAGAGAATGTATCAGAACAATTCAAATTTCAGTTATGCATGTATCAAAGTCACGAACAGATGTAGTCGCCATGAATAAAGGAACAGCGAAAGATCAATGAAACAGCTTAAGAACAGTTAATTAGTAAGAGTATTATTACTTATAAAAAAAATTGTAAGCGTATTAAAATTATCTACCTTTACTGACACTACGGCCAAGATTGTTGTTTACCCGCAAAGGATCAATTACATTAAAATGCTTGGAAAGAAAGGGTTGCCCCAGATTTTCTTGCCCACCAGGGAAAACAGCATACACCGAGCTACAAGCATCTAGAAACGACTTGCTGAGTAGTAAGTCTCCACCATCATTTCGAGGAGATTCCGCTGGAAAATTTTCAAATAAGAAAAAATCAATGGAAGACTTTGGCAAAATCTGGGTTTGTTCAACCAAGTACTAATTCAAGAATCTCGAAAGCAAATTATATATACCTGTCACGTCTGGAAGCGAACTAATGGGCACAGGACCCCAAAGGCTAACACAAAAATTGTCCCAATCAAATTTACTGAAGAACTCCAGAAAACGATATAGGACCTGAACGTACCAAGAAATTAAAAACAAAAACTTCCAGAAGTATGGACAGAAATAAAACAAAACAAGTATGGGAGCTAATCAAAGTCACCTCAAGTGGTCCAGCGAAGGAATTATTAAAGACATGAAATATGTAAAGAACCAAGGTTTCCAAGGCATAAGTTGAGATAAGCCCATGGTGAGCACCCAGGATTCGGCTCTCATAATAGCACCAGGCCTTTATCAATATAATGCTACGCTTAAACAAATGATTCTGATTTATCAAATGATCAACCTAAAGAAGCAAAAACTATGATTCAGCAAAGAGACTTAGACATCATCACGGTGCATTTTTTCAAGGAGAGAGAATTAGTATGAGTTTCCAAAATGAAGCGCTTACCTCCTCAAGGAAACAAAGAGTGCACAATCCTCCAAGCTGGTCAAACGATATGTCCACCACAATATTTTCCACAAGACACTTGATTATCTTTACCTGAAAATATAAGAAGACAAAAAAAATTGCCAATCAATTGTTAGATAAATACTTAGAACCAAAATACTAAGATATTCTAGATGAGAAATTATATTTGTAGTCATAGAGTGTGTACACCCTTTATACTCTCTTTGAAAAAAAAAGTGGGTAAATTTGAGACCCACATGAAAAAATTATTTTTGTTAATGGTGGACCCCACTTTTTTTCAAAGGGAGTGCGCAGGGTTTGCACAACCTAGGACTATATCTAGAATTACTCTATAAGGTTGTGTTAAACTTTCAAGAATACAAGGTTAGAACATGTGTTAGAAAAACTTTGTTTAATAGAAATATTCATGGGATGTATTAATAATCTGGTCCACCTCGCGACATATGATTTAGGAAAATGCACAGATTTGTTAAATTGCATTCCCAAAATTGATGATCATTTTGTACAATTCGTGCTAAAGTGTGTAGGATTATTTACGTGGATGCAAATTTATATGTTACTGTGCATTTAGAATTATTTCTATATCATAAGATGAGCATGCACATTTAATTGTACTCCTGTTTCGTAGTTATCAAACAGCATCAAGTATATTACAAATACAGAGAGGGACATACTTCTGCCTGAATGTACTGAACCTCTTTCACATGGAATTCAGCATTCTCGTTCTTCTCCTCATTCTCCAGAATATCACGAACTTGTTGAGCCCATGTTTCTTTCAAATTTTGATTCTTACTGAAGGCTGTTAAATCAATGTCACCATCAGGCAAATAAGTCTTGAGGGGAACGGACCCAAAGGTAAACACCTGCAGAGAAAAATTATAATTTAAGGTATTTATGACAAGGCCAGTGATGTATTAATAGATGACACGAAGATGATACACTTCAAATGTATTCAAAGATGCGAACAAAAAATGATAACAAAACCATGTTCCTACGTCCATATTGGCATCATGAAAAGTTACATATTGAAATCAAACAGGCCCACTACCTACTACTTGTAATTTTCTAGACAAATTCAGGCCTTGTTTGTTTTCCCAACTTATCATATCTTATCTCAAACTTATTATTACACTTTTTAAATATCCATACAAAATAAAATAAATAATTCAATTTTTTCAAATTCCATCATAATTTTTTCAAATCTCAAAACAAAACTGATATTAAAAAAATATATTACAATAATATTTTATTCTTTTTTTAATTTTTATCTCATCTCAGAATACTAGCAATGGATTCATCAGAATTTTCTTTCAAAAAGTACAAATTTGCACACATATCAAAAAATTACTTTTGATGGATCACTATTCAAAAGCTAAATAAAAAGTACTTTTATTCCCTTCTTTCCATTTTCTTTTCTTCACATTTAATCAAATATGACGAAAGTTTTTTGATATATGTGCAAACTTGTACTTTTTGAAAGAAAATTTTGATGGATCCATTGTTAGTGTTCTGATCTTTAAAAACAAACACGGCCTCAATCTCACTAATGCACTCAATCCAAGGTCAAATCCATCTATCTGCCAATCTAACTTGCGATACCTTCTTAGCTCTCCCTAACTCCTATCAAAAGATTGATTTTGCCCCCTCATGCCGTTAGCGGCTTCAGGCAATCACCAAAGACGTAAGCTTAATATATTTCAAAAGTTACACCGGCACTTCTATTCTTTCTGCATGCAACTTCCTCACCTCAGCATTCTTACTCAACTATGTTTATTCAATTAACTTCTCCCATTCAAACAAAAGCAAACAATCACATTCTATACTCGGCAACTAAAAAAAAAAAAAAAAATCAATTTTAACAAATTTTCTCATCTATGAAAGCAAGATAATTCATTTATACCATAAAGAACTAGATGACCAACATATCAAGTCAGACTAAACAACAATAATGCACAGATAAACAAAAACCACTCAAGATTTTGCACAAGTATATATGTATGAATCAATGCCCCACCTGGCAGGGGAAGCACTTCATGATGAGCCGCTGTACATAATCTGCCACTGCATTTCGGCGCTCCTCAGATGGCGGGTTGGGCTGGATGCAGGCAATAAGCTCTGCAGTCCTCTCCTCAGCCTTCAACCATCGGTCCGAGTCGAGCACTCGCATTACAGACGCTGCTTCATTGGGCAACAGGCCGTTCGGCAATAGCCCACTCGGTGGCTGTGTCCATTCCTCATGCTCTCCCATGCAAGCTTAAACTTTCTCCCACAAAACCCTCAATAACTCCAATATCTCCTTCCACCCCAAACAAACAACAAGAAAGAAGACAAAAAGCAGATACCAAAAGCAAAAGACGTAACTTTGGACGTTAATACAAAGAGGTTGTTTTGGCGTTCAATAACCCCCAGAATCTAACGATTTATCCAAATCGTTGACAGTTATGCTTAAAAGGGAAACTTTCAGCTCAACAAACAGGCCCAGATTGGCATTTCAGAAAACGGTACATGTGCTGTACATGCCTCCGAGAAAAATTATGGTCGTTTCAGAAAAAGATCACAAACACAGAACCTAAATAATTTCAGATATTAACAGGATATGCAAAAATAACAAATATAAGTGTAGGAATATTTTGGTCAGAAATTGCAATGAAATCTAAAGGGTAACGGGGAGAAACCCTACAGGAAAGGGAAAAAATTGGCAATTGTATACGAAAGAGATTATCAAAACTCAACGGGGCATAAAACGCTGGTTAAATGGCGGAGTGTCGGCGAATCAATGGAAGGAGTAAGAAGAGGGCCAATATGCAAATGTGGGAAGGAGGGAGAACCGTTTGAATGGGGAAAAGAAGGGAAAGAAGAGAGACGTGAGTGGAAGAATTAGGTTTTGTGAGAAAGAAGAGAGAGGAGAAAAAAGAAGAGATTGCTTGGGAAAGAAAACAGAGAGAGGTTGCTGAAGTTTGTGGAATTTGTGCATTTGAAGCGGAACTGGAAAATCTATTTGGGAACGGAGAGGATTGGAATCAAACAAGCGAGAAACAGAGAAAAAAATTATCAGTACTCAATTGAAGGAGAAAACCTTGCATCTGGATTGTTGCAAAATTTTTTACGCCAATCGAATAATGTAGTGCCACGTAGGAACTCCTTAAAAAAAATGTTGCACACGCATCCAACTGATCATTTGTTTCATGCCTTGTCTTCCCCTCCATCTCATGGTGTTTAGAAGAAGAAAAAAAATTAGCAGCAAAAAATTTCACGATAATTGAAGAGAGAATGTGGCTTGATTAGTTTATAAGACTATAGACTTGGAAAGCTTTCAGATCTGTTCTAAAAAAGTCGAGGCATTTCGAATTGTTTGTTGACATGAACAAAATCAAGGCAAACTTTTGAAATTATTTCAATATTGGACTTTGGACATATAATAGTTCCGAATCGAAATCTGTATATTTTGTGGTAGCTGTGTTGAATATTGTCCAAGCAGCTCGATTGCCGCGATAGTATCTAACATGAACAGTAATTTCACTGTTTACATAAACAATAAAACTACCGTTTACATAAGAGACTGTCGCGGTAGCCAAGCGACTGCCCATCACATCTCTTTGAAGAAAATAAAATCTCAAATTTGAAAATGTTTAAAAATTTATAATGGAAAAATCTTCACTCTCAAGCCTCCATTTGCACTGATGTTAGTAGCCCTTGACATCGATAAACTTGTTTGTAAAGTACAAAAATTTCTATTTGGAATTTCCTTGTGTGATTTTGTTCAATTTTTTTGAATTTTTTTATTTTTTTGTGCAATTTCTTTCAATTTGTTTGGAATTTCTTTATGTGATTTCAATTTTAAATTTTTTGGTCTTCTGTATGGTCCAATTGGTCTGTTTCAAATGGGGTGAAAGCCCTAAAACGTTATCTTTTGTTTGATCTGTCGCCATGGAACCTGCATGACTATTTATTTTAGATTTTGGGTGTTGATTCTTGAGTTATTGGCAAGTCAAATCGAAACAAATTGATAAACTTAATTACTAGTATTATTTTATTTTCCTCTGCTTTTTCTTTTTTTTCTCTTCTCCTAAGTTCAAGAAATAACGCATCATGAAAACCCTCTCTTCATTTGTTGATGTAAATTATTCGCATTAAGTTTGAGAATTCTTTCAAATGGTTTAGGGGTTTGGACTTAATTGCAAGGAAGAAGCAGAGTAAGCAACAGTAATTTGACGGAGAGAAAGAGAGAGAGAGATTGGAAGGGAAAATAGAGGGATCTCATACATGCAGGCACATTTTATATTATTTTGAAGTGTAGGACTGAGCAGTTCCTCAAACGAAGTTAAAGAAGCCATATACTGACTCTGACTACAACTTAATCGAAGAGGGATATGACATTCGTCTCCGAAGTGGAAATTACTGCTCTGCCTCTAGCTCCGTTTTGTCGGAGCGAAGTCGGTGGTTTTGAGTTAGTTGGTTTTGAACTTTTCGTAAGCTTTGATATTTTGGGCTTATGTTGGATTTTTTTTTAAAACATTTTTTAAATTCATAATGGCAAATTAGGCTTTCTATGGGCCTTAAATAGGATGCCAAATTGCCTATTTTTATTTTTATTTTTTTAAAATCACATTTGGGCCTTTGGCTCTAAGGGTGTAAATGGTCCGGTTTAAGAAAAATGTGGACCGGTTTTATTCGGTCCAGGAATTTTCTCACCCTAGACCGAACCAAACTCTTATTCCATACCAGTCTGGTCCAATTTGGTCCAATCCGGTCCAAGGATACCTGATATGATTTATTAGGCTAAATTTGATCCAAAATCCTTCAATGATCAAAAATAATTTTTTACCCAAATTTAATTATTTTCAGTCTAATTTACGTATTTATCACATATTTAAAACAAATAATATTAAAAAAATTACTCTTAAAACAATTGGCAAAAGAAAAGTAATATAAATAAAAAAGTAAAAAAAAAATCAGTCCTTAAAAATCCAAATAAAGTAAAAAAGAAATTAACTAATTAGTTAATAGTAATTTAGTGATATATCATAAGTTGGTAAAGTATAACTAATAACACTATTACATTAGTATATTATAAATTTATATGTTAATAAATAGTGATAAATTAATAATAATAAATTAAATAATAATAATACACTTATTACTTATAAATTATTACTAATATTCTATATAGATATACTATAATTTATATTTTTATACTACAATTTTTATAAATTTCAATATGTTAATATTGTAAGAGTATATATTATATATTAATATGTTATACTATTACTCTTAATCTATATTAATATTATAATTATAATTATATACTATTACTTATATATATATATAAGTGTGTATTCGGTTCGATCCGGTCTAGGAAGAAAAATGTCCTAAACCGAGATCGGACCGAAAATATTCAGTTCATATAGAAATTGGACCAAACCAAACCAAATTTCATCCAGGTTGGTTTGGTCTTCTTACACCCATATTTGGCTCACTAATAAAAATCCACATTAAAATTTAAACATCTAACTAGTTATAATAATAACAGAATCTTTCAAAAAAAAATAACATAATCAATATATGATGAAACACATTTGGGCCTTTGGCACATTAATAAAAATTCACATTTAAGAAGTACGTACTTATTACATACAATAAAAATCCACTAATTAATATGATGAAACCACATTCAAAATCATTCGCATCTAACTAAATTACTTCTAAATAAAATAAAATCACATTAAAAAAAAAACATAGGATAGGGACAACATCCATGTTGTCCCTATCCATCATCCACACTTCACACTCATTATTTACATTCATTATCTACATTTCACATTCATCATCTACACTTCACATCCATCATCCACATCCACATTTCACACCCATCATCCACATCACTAATAATAATAGGTTCTTACAAGTTTACAACAATTAAAATAAACATGTTCTAAGTTTCTAATTTTGACAAAAAGATCAAACATATTACTACAAACTAGGTACCAAGTTCCAACCAAATAAAACATCAAATTAAAAATGTCAAAACTCCCAACAAACATATTTGATATTACTAAAATAATAAGGTTCCACCTTATAATGTTCTTTTTAACAATGCTTGAAAAAAAATGAAAAGATCTTAATAAATGTGAGCAATATATAACATGATCAATATAACTAAACAAGTTACATATAAAATTTTAAATTTAAGAATATCGCAATAGCTCAAATCTCAATTATCCTCATGTAGTAGGTTCGTCATACCAATAATTAATTCTACATTAAAATGTCAAAAAGTAGGAGATTAGTATCACTAGGGGTGTCAAAATGAACATATATACAAGTTTAAAAAATATATATTACCTGTGTCTAACTTATAACTTTCTGCATCATCAATAGTATCCGAATAATTCTCATTTAAACATATAGGAGTGGACTTCAAATACTCTCTTTTAATTTTAGTAGATTTGGATTCCTTTTGGGACAACCGATTAATGTGGTCATAAGACGACCTTTGAATAAATAAATAAATTGATAAAACTGATACATTTTCATATAATGTAAGCAATGTTTTCTTATTTAGAACCAAATAAATCAAAGGAAAAAGAAGAAATGAGGTCAATAATGTAAGCAGTACAGAAAACCAAAGATTCGGCAATGTTTGGTTATGAAAACATGATGAATGAAAAGTTTGCTACTCAATAACACAAGTTTGGACAGATAAAAAAATATGGCAGAGAAATTTTGTTCTTAGAAAATGAAAACAGAGAATGCCTTTTGCGGCTTTGGCCCTAAATTCGTAAAAATAAAAAAAAAAACTAAATAAATCTACCACATTAAATTATTCATTTACCAACAATAAACTACCTTGAATTTTGCAGCGAGATATACGTATATCTCGAAGTTTATAGATTGAGCAGAGCACAGAAAATCATATCTTCTATGTCATTTGGATTGAACTCAATCGGTTTCAAAAATAGAATATAAATGATTTATATTAGTAGCTCTAACCTTCACTTTCAAGGTGACGTTGCGATGGGAGGCGAGGTCGTGAGAAGAAGGCGACAAGCGACAGGGATGAAGGTCGAAGGGCTCCTTGGGGGTTGGGACTATAAGGCGGCTACGGTTTTCTTGAAGGGAAATGATCAATGAATCGGGGGTGGGGGGATTGTTTAGAGAATGCTGACCCTTGGATGTAAGAAATGGCATCATTTTTGACATGGCATTGTTTTTTTTTTAAGTTTAGTTTTTTTTTTTATATAAGTAAAATAAGTAGATTAGTTTATTATAGTAGTGTTTACACATTAATTTATTACTTATTAATCTATTTATATTATTTTATAAGTAACTTATATTATATAGCTAATAATCACACAAGTATAATAGTATATAACACTCACACATTAGTATATAGCTATAAGTATATTAATTATATTAGTATATTAAATATATTATATAGCTTAAAAATTAATTATATTATATAGCTTATAAGTGGATTAATTATTAATAGATGTCTATTTATATTATTTTATAAGTAACTTATATTATATAGCTTATAGTAACACAAGTGTAATAGTATATAACACTTATATACATTAATATATAGCTTATAAGTATATTAATTATATTAGTAGATTAATTATATTATATAGCTTATAAATTGATTATATTATATAGCTTATAAGTAGATTAATTATTAATAGATGTCTATTTATATTATTTTATAAGTAACTTATATTATATAGCTTATAGTAACTTAAGTGTAATAGTATATAACAGTTACACTTATATTAGTTTATATCACTTATACATTAGTAACTTTACTAACTTCTAAGTTTATATCACTTATACATTGGTAACTTATAACATATTAACACTTATTATAAATTGGTAATCTAGCTAATTGCATTAGTTTATATCATTAACTATTAATAGTCTAATAGATGTCTACTATATTATAAATTATTATATTAGTAATTTTACTAACTTATAATTTCATAACACTTATATATTAGTAAATTTATAACATATTAGAATTTATTATACATTAGTAATATAACTAATTAAAACTTATATTATAAGTAGATCTAGTCATCTAGATGTTTATAACTTATAAATTATAACATATATTAGATGTATATTGTAACTTATAACATATTAAAACTCATTATAACATTAGTTATGTCATGATATATCTATATTTTTATATTTATATGTAAAATATCAAAGTCAGAATCGAAAGTTACGTCGAAGACAGTGAGTTAAAGGCAGAGTCGACAGAGGTCCCTTCTCGGCCTCTGCTTCCGATTAAGACTTTAAGAGGGGAAAAAACTCTGACTCCAGCTTGTTGGAGTCGGAGTGGAAATAGAGCAGAGTTGGGTCGGAATTAGTGTCGGAGTCAGATTTTTGGATTTATGCTCAGCCTTATTGAAGTGCTTATGTGGCGCATCTTGATTGGGTGAGTGTAAAAATTGTTTTTACACCCATCTGAACCGCAGCATGAAATGATACAAATGTTTTCTCTAATGTGCCTCTTATATATTTTTAACAAAACATCCTAATATTTTATATCGTGATTATTTATTATAAAATTAAGAATAATTCTACTTATTAATATCACACATTACACACATATTTCTCTAAAACTAAATTTAAAAATTTATATAATTTTATCTAGTCATTATATAGTAAGTCCTTTTATTGTAAATTAGATGTAACATATCATATAAAATCATGTTAGTCTATAAATTTATTTTTATGAGAATTTTTTTGTGGACATAACACTTATCTTTATTTTTTAAAATTGTACAAGGCAATAATTGCAATTTGCATCTAGGATGGTAACCAGTTCAATTTGAATCGATTTTGGACATATTTTGAAATGAACTGATATAAATCAATTTTGAAAATATGAGAATTGATACAGATCGATTCATCTAGGAAATCAGGACTTTCAATTTTTTCAATTTTGATTCGGTTATGTTCCGTTTACATGTATGATTCATTCAATTATTAACAATTACCAATTCACTAGTATCGAATTATATTAGTATGATATAAGTACTAAGAAGTTGTCTAAACTTATTAGTTATTAGTGAGATTAACTTAGTATAATACAATTAGTGACATTAACTTATTATATTAGACTTTTGTTTTCGAGAAATTATACTAGACTTATTTTTATACTCTGATTTGCTTAGAAAAAAAAGTAGTATTTAATTTGCTTAGAAAAAAAAATAGTATCTAATTTATTTTTATACTAGACTTCTGTTTAATTATATATAAACCAAGTTTAAAATTGATGACTTAGCATTCAACTTGCACTATTCGTTAAACTACAAAAAGTCACGTGGTGGTTTGCAAAGTTACAAATAGTTTATTTATAAAGAGCGAAGAGGCGCATTTAATCAGCATATTTACCAAGTCTCATGCAATGCAATTAATGATCCAACTCATCCCATATCCATGGGTAAGTGCGCATGGACAGGCACTTAAGAGAATAACCAATACTAAATAAAACAAATGGTTACGATCTAATTTTACTTTTAATGATGTCGGTACAACTATAAAACATGTTGATATGATCAGAACCGCTGCAAAACACAATTACCAGTTGGTTTCTATTATAAACATCTTCTCTTCATTAAGTTTTTTCTATAATATGAAGTCGACATATATATGTGTGTGTGTGTGTGTGTGGACAAGAGATTTGCTTAACTTGGGGTATAAAACTTGGCACATGTATTAATAATTCTCTGGATTTACTACTCTAAGCCTCTTCTACAAGTGAAGTTTAAATAGCCCAATTGCTTTAACATGGATTAAATTAATCAGGTTAAATTATTTCTTTATGAATTGTTATAATTTTTATGTTTCAATTCTTTTTTTACATATAAAGATATAAATCGATTCAAAATTCCACCCAAATGCATTATTTCAATCTTTATATTGTTTCATCAAAATAAACCGTCCTATAAGTCATTTGGAAATTCTACACTATAAAATCATGTCTCTCTCTAAACCCCTATCCCTCATACACAAAAATTCGTGCAATGTGCGGATTATTGGCTCATATATTATAAAGTCTAATTACATATTAATTGGACACCCACAAACTTTGCTTAAGATTTGATGGAGCTTAAAACGTCGAAACATGCAACATATGATCACATACCACAGTATGCAATATTTGCAGCGAAAGTTTTAAATTTGATCAATACTCTACGTGCATAAATACTATATCCCAAAAAATAGGTATGATTTATATTTCCACAATAAAGGCAATGTTATAACACTCGTCCAACATGTATGTATCATCGGTAATGGAGACAACACTCCATAAATACAAACATCAAATATAAATTAATGACATAGCTTGGTTACAATATCCAAAACAATGTCTCAAAAATCGAAGCACCAACTTTCTTATCCACCTAAGGCTCTTCCTTGTCTTATTCAACATCCTCTAGCTAGTCATTCGTGTTTCTTCTATTTCTTCACACATCATCTACCATTCTGGAGAAAATTATAGTAAGGATTATCAAGTGAGATTTAATCACAAATCTCAAAAAATAAGCAACTAAATTACTAATAGTATATATATGCATGCATGAAAGTAAAAGGATATGGATGCATTATAACATAAAATGAACACGTGTGACTTGACTTGACAAATAGCATGACATGTACTTGACTTGAAAAATAACTTGACTGCACATGAGTATAACATGACGACTAAACTAATTGTAACCTGACTTGAGATGAATGTGACATGGATATGAGAATTTGTTAAACATATATGTGATTGCAAAATCTAGACAATCAAAATGATTTGGCTAGTTATTTCGTCAAGAATATTTGAACAATCTGAATGATTTTGCCGTGAGTACCTTGTAACAGTTTTAGTGAAAATACTAAAATAACCAAAATGATTTCGTTATGAGTATTTAAAAATGAAGTACTCTTGCAATCAAAAAGATTACGCATGAGTACTTTATATAAAGTTTAAGTAAAGATGCTTTGACAATTAGAGTGATTATGTCATAAGCATTTTATGCATGATTAACTGAGAAAATATGTTATGTTGGATTCATGTGCCTCATAACATGTAACCATAACGTGTAACAGATAAATACATAACAAATGACAAGGCATTCATGACATATAACAAATGAGCTTATAACAAATGACATGACATTCATGAATGTAAAAAATGAATTACTTGTAATAGATGGCATAACATTCATGACATGTAACGCATGAACTTGTAACAGGTGGCTTGACATTCACGACAAGTAACAAATGAATTTTTAACAAATGACATTATATTTATGACATGTAATAAATGAACTGTAATTGATGGCATGACATTCATAAAATGTAACAGATGGCATGAAATTTAAAACATGTAACAAATGAACGTGTAACAGACAAGCATATATTGTAATATATGACATGACATGACGGTTTACAAATTTATAATAAGCATAATAAACTTAGAAATAATTCATTACCGCCATATATATTAAATAGACTGAGAGTAAGTTAGAAGCTAATTTATTAATAAACATATGCTTCATGACATAATTAAGGGAGACCAATAGGGCCTCGCCCCATTCCAACCCACTTCACCTCCGCCACTACAGGGCAGTGGCCCCGCCCATCGGATGCGGGTGGTGGACAATTTGTACACATTCGACCACCCTACGAGTGTGAGCGATAGACCAAGCTTGGCCTCAATTTGCGTATCCCCCGCCGCTCGTTATATATATATACACACATATATACACACATATATATTAAACAAAAGGAAGCCATTTTGGATATATCCAAAACATCATCATTTTGTTTAATGTATAAATTCACCTCTCATTCCCTTATCTCAGACTCACTCAAATCTTTTTCTCTCATCACTATCACCTTAAATCGTCGTCATAGTCACCAAGTCAGTGTCTCTCTCTTCTACGTCTTCAGCTTGTAAATATCCCAAGGACCATAGACACTACATTAATTTCTAGTTCTCAGATTAGCCTATGAAGGATGAGATTCATGAAAGGATTTGGAAGATGGGTTCGTGATTTGTGTGGTGTAAATATATTTGTGTGAATTTATGATGATGTTTATTATTTAGTGGATTCATTGTAAATCTAGGATTTCCATTTGAAACCCTAAATTACTTTAGGGGTCTCAATTTTAAAACCCATAATAGTTTGGGGTCTTAATTGAAATTCCTAATTAATTTAGTACTGTGTTTTTAGGGGTTTCAATATTTAAAGCCCAAACAGATGGGGGTTTCAATTTTTCAATATCGAAACCCCTTGATGTTCATTGTTCATTATTGTATGTATGGTTTTATGAAATTGTGTCATGATCATGCCTCATGTATGTCAGTGTTTTGTCGATCAACGAGAATGGGCAGTGAGGCAAATCTAACCACTAGTTTTAATGTTAGTTCTGATGACTCTAAGGACTCCTTACCACTACCCTCATTCCACCAAGTAAGCAACTTTCTATTGTATGGTCCACTTTACCAAAATATAGGATGGTGACTTCAATAATCTCCAAACTAATGTATTGTGATAAAGTGTATAGATGTCATTACAGGAGATATGATACATTTTAATTGACAGTCCACTTAGAATAACAATGAAAAAAGAGTTCAATTAGATCTTTTTTACAAGAAAAATGTTAAGAGTATACTAAGTATAACCTGGAGGAGTGTAGGAGATACCTAACTTGTATTAGGCATGTGCTCTGATTTCGATGGAGTTGGAGTGGGGCAATTTAAGGGTCGGAATCGGAGGAAAATTTCTACTCTGATTCCGACTCCGACGAGAGTCAGAATTTCATCTCTGACGGAGGTCAAAATTCTGATTAGAGCTTAAAACTCTAATTAGAATTTTGGTTAAATTTTTTCCAATTCCTGTTTACCTGAACCTGCATCCCATCCCAGCGTGTGAAATGGCATTTTCACAAATATCTTGCTTACATGCACTGCCACTACCCACTCAACAGAAACATCTCCGATTACATGACCTCAGGCCCTTTCAACTCACAATCATAGTAATCATCTCCATTTACATTTACCAGTAACCCAACATTTCAATCCCAATTTCGAAATTTAGGGCTCAATGATGAGTGAACTTACAAGTTACGACTTAGGAGGATAAGCAAGGCAAGTCACAAGTCCACGATGGGGAGGTGAGTTGGCGATGGCAAGAAAACGGTGAGAACTTGAGAAGTCTAGGGATTCTATCGCACCAAACAAATCGCCAAAGAGTGAAAGGGGTTGGGAAATTGGAAATGACCCATGATGCCATGTTTTTCTGCTTTTGCACATTGAAGAGACGAAAAATGAAGCGGTTTCCAAAACTTTTTCAAAAATGGGTCGGAGTGCGGACCTTCATGGAGCTTCGACTTCGACTCCGACTCTGACAGCAAAACTCAGAACACTTCCAACTTCGATTCCGAATTTCGACTACTCCAACTCTGTCGAAGTTGGAATCGGAGTAGAGGTCGGACGAAGGTCGGAGCTCGAAGATTTTGCACAACCCTAGCTCGTATAATGATAGTTGATTAGCTACCATTTCAGGTTATAAAGGGTGAAGAATTGCAATCATACTCTAAGTATTTAGAATCTAGGTTTGACATTTCTTTTTATACATAATGGCAAAAGGTATTATGAAACTATACAGTATACATGGAGAACTATTGAGAGATCAACTTCCGGGTCAAATAGTTTGCCTCATGACTGATATATGGACATTGGTCCAACATTTAATTATAGGATTAATTACATTTTATTTTTTCAAACTTTTACTCAATTCACAATGTGCCTCCAAAACCAATAATTGCATCAAAGTAGACCCGTTTACTTTCATAACTTCACAATCTCTCCCTTTCATCTACCATCATCGTTAAATGAAATGGAAAGTTAAGCACGTGCTGCTTACGTGTAACTTTTCACTTGCAAAGACAAAAACACCCTAAGGAAAAGTTTCACTTTATCCCCTAAAACATTTACGCGATTCTCAATTTGGCTCGAAAGTCACATTGAATTAAATTTTTATAATAAATTAAATTAAAATTTTATAATAAATTTGAATTTACAAATCTGGGAAAAAGACTAGTAACAAGATAGATTTTTGAACTCAATAAAATATTAGGATATAATTTTCTGACTGTTTTTAATTTTTAAAAATATATTTGAATAACTCTATATAAAACACACTAAATATATAAATACATATAACTAAATATGTAATATTAATAAAAATAAAACTTATCCCCTACCTCATGAATAGTTATTATTCTCACTCTATTATTGATTTTGATTAATTGCTTATATTCTTATTAATGGAACATGAGCTATTATTTATTTTCATAAAATCTCACAAAATTAAAGAAAGAAAATTATTGTAGATACTATTTCATATCCTCACTTTCCCAAATTATAATCCTAATCCAAATTCCTAACAATCTAATCTGCAATCATTGATAGTCTCACTTGATTTGTAGCTATAGTTTTTTGTTTTTAACTTTTTTACATGATATATATATATATAGCATTATATTGTTTCAATTGTAATTTATTTTCATATTTATATCTCATGTTCTATAATGTCATAGTGTCACTTACCCACCACCCTTAAATTTCGATCTCAAGACTAAAGTCATATTGTTTGTCAAAATTTCTAATATTGTAATATTATTGATTTCAATTAATGGACAAATTGTAATTTATTTAGATCAATTTGTAATAGTTTTAAATTAATTTGTATTATTGTAATAACTTAGAATGCTTAAATTTGTATGTCTTATGCTTTAAAAAATTGCTTAATTGTATGTAATATGTAAATTGTATGTTAGCCGCGACAGAAGGGCGCCAATCGGAGCGGTAAGTGTTACACACGCGCCTCTTACAGTGGGAGCGTGCTCTTTGGGAGCAACCATCGGAGGGGTCTTTTAACTGCCACACGCGAGGCCGAAGGGTCAGGGACTATCGGCACTCCACTTCTGTCCTATCAACTACCCTTCAAAGGTGGCAGCAGCCACCTGTGTTGATTTAAATTCCTCCAAGGTTGAAAATTGGACCATTTGGTTTCTAGTTTTTCCATTTAGTTTTAGTTTCTGTCTGTTTTTTAGTTTTAATAAAAACCAATAAATCCAGTCTCTTTGACTTATGGTCCGTAGAGTTTTGTCCCCAATTCCGTCATAGTACTGTAGTGGGTTTGACCCTAATTTCGTCTTAGTACGATACTGTGTTTGGTTTGGTTTGGTTTGTTTGGTTGGTTGTCACTCTATCTTGAACAGAATTAGGACTGTCTCTCAAACAATGTTCTTGAGAGATTTGTAGTCAGAATTAGAAAATGTTAGTCACTTTTAGTGTACTGGAGAGTTATAGATCGTTGCTTAGTTAACTTGTAATATATGTTTCAAGTTCATTTGTAATGCCCATATTAATGAATGAAATGTTGTTTTCCTCTTAAAAAAAAAAAGATCGAAATCAATAAAATCAGAAATACCAATTTAGAAGAGTAATCAGTGTGTAATTGGTTCTTAAAAATGCAAAACTGATACATAGCAGTTCGACCCTAAATTCCATCCAAAACTGAACCAAACCAGACCTGTTAGACCCATAGGCCATAGAGATTATACAAATCTTGGGGCATATTCCTCTTTTCTTTGTTGTCAAATCTGATTATATTTTGTGCTACTCCTTGTTTCTTTCGACATCTTGGTGCAGCTTTCTCTACACTTTCTTTGCCAAAGGGCCTCGTTATCCCACTAGAGATTTTCCATATCCGAAGTCATCTTCTCAAACTTTCTTCCATCCTATTGTTTTGCTTGAACGCTTGTAATTTTTATTTCCTGATTGCGGATGGGAGCGAGTTGCCATAGGCATACGAAAAGCATGTTGAGATGTAGGAAAAAAAGATTTGACAAACATTGCTAAGTGTTGTGGATGAGTTTCATATCATTGTCCACGAACTTCAGTAGCATGCAATCAGAAGGTTGGTGAGCTCGGTGTGTGTGGGACAACTTTGATGCCTAAGTCGATATAAAGTGTGAAGGGTATGTCTAGCTTCAAGTTAATTAGAAGTTCCTTCAAGTGTGTTCTTTGACCTTAGAGCTTAATATTCTCTAATTTGAATCAACTGTTATGCTGGAGGGAATTAATATCTTGATGAGCATCATAGACAATATCATCTTGCCTGTTATGTCATTAATTAGTGATTAATGACGATTGAATTAGAATTCTATGTAGGCGCATGATGATCGTTAAGATCCCTTGACCATTGTTTTGTATGTCCTTATCCTTTGGTTTGTGGACTTTCATAATTATGGATTCGGTGACTCTTTACGAGGGCGTAATTGGCCTACGGCTATGCATAAAGGGCTTGGGCCCAATCTGTTCAAATAACCAACTCGCCTAGCCAGAAACAAAAATGGGTTCATCGAGTAAAAAAAAAATAGAAATAGCAGGTTAAAAACTTGAAACATAGTTGAAACTGATCCTCTTCTCCCTACTACTTGTAGAAATCCTAGTAAGTGGTGTTCTCCCTTGCCATTCTCTGTTGCTGTCTCCATCGGCATTCTCCATCACCATTAACCATAGACCTTCCGTTGTTGCTCTCTTGGCCCAAGTTACTCTATTTCACAACTATTAGTTTGGTTTGAAATGTGTCTTTGTGTTTGTTCTTCTTGCTTCTCTTGAATGCTAAATTGGGTTGTTAAGATTATAGGAGCCTGAAATAATGGCCTTTATTCACATCTCTCCTTGGCCCAAGTTACATTCGCCATTAGTGACCTTAAGAAGCTCGTCGCCGCTCAGACCAGCACTCGTGCCCACAAGATAAGTATCCAGAGTCCCTCTATTAACTAAAAAAAGAAATAAGGGTTAGTCGTTAATTTTCCCAAGAAGCTCCAATAGTGAGTCCCTTTATTTCATTTTGAGTTTTTTTTTTAAGTTTTTGTTCTTCATTTTTTATTCTAAAGTAGTAGAGCATTTCTTTTACTTTTTTCTTCACTTGCAAGGGTATGATTTGAGTGTTGCAGGGTAATCATTCAGCGAATTCTAGCCTCATTCACATGAACATTGCCCATTGTTGCTAAAAATTCCACATGCAAAACCCACTCGCACATTTCATGATCAGTGACCTACCACACACACACACACAGAGAGAGAGAGAGAGAGAGAGAGAGAGAGAGAGAGAGAGAGAGAGAGAGGGAAAGGCCCTTGATCTTTTTTTTTTCCTCTTTCTTTTGAGCTAAAAAAAGAGATGCCATTACCTGTTGATATCTTCCCTTTGTCCCAATATGCATGTGATTTAAGTAAAAACAAAGCATTTCTTCTCCATCTAGAGGCTTTCACATGTGCTTGTGATTTTCACTATTCAAGCTTTGACTCTGACCTTCTTTTGGGCTGAATTCGAATTTGGAGTATGTGTCTATGTTTTGGACTGTGTTCCTCTTTGGTTCATCAAATTTATAAATCTTGCCTTTTGGGTGTTTGACATAATGGATGCTTTCATTGACTTTAACTTCATATCTGCTTGGAATTGATTGAGGCCTCATTCAAATTTGTTCATATTCTCAAAAACTTTATAGAACCCCATTGTCTTGTCACCTAGAACTTCGATGTTAATGTGGAAACTATGAATTAGTGCTATGCCTTTTGATAACAAGATACAAGCTTGTGGTTTCTCTTTAGTTTCCATATGCAATTTATGTTCTATATATAGTTGAGGAGTCGGATATATATGTACTTAGTTTTTGCTCTTTATTGGCCCCCCAACATTGTATATGTGTGTGTGTGTATATATATATATATATTAAAGTTCGTCTTTTAGGTTAAAGTATTAAAGTGGTTCATGTCTTCATGGATTCTATAATTTTTTTTTTTTAACTTTTAAGTTTAAATATGCGGCATGTGGGGTTTGCGCCTACTAATTTAATTTAATTTTTCAAAATAAGAAACAACAACAAAAGGAGAAGTTCTACTCATAAGCCATTCTAGAACACACAACACACACCACCATAGGTGGCAAACCGGATTTGAAAACTTGACAATAAATCAACGGTTTAAAACTAAATCAAGACTCTTAAAAAGGGTTATTTGTTTCTGTTGGGGAATCCGGCTGACCGACGGACAGCAAACTAGGAGCCGCGCAGCGGACGCAACCAAGAGAAATAAAACTAAAGACGGAGAACAGAAATGGACACCAGATATGAAGTGGTTCAGCTCAAACTGAGCCTACATCTACTGTTGGGTCGGTCTAAATCACTATAATCAACAAAGATGGAGTACACTTCTCGGAGGTTACAAAGCTCTCTCTCTCACAAGGCTCTCAAACCCTTTACAAATAGACTCTCACTGATCTACAAAATCAAACAAGGAGAAAATGGGAGACGGACGCCTGTGTTCGTAATCTCGTTCGAGCGAAATCGCCTGATCTCCACAGCTCTCTGCTTCCGCTCTCTCTGTGCACAAATGCCCTCGATCCTTATATAGGCTGTATCTCGCTCGAGCGAGACATTCTAGCTCGAGCGAGATACTATTCCAGATGGCGCTAACCCTAGTTCCTGGAAGCAATGCAACCCTAGGATTGATTCTCGCTCGAACGGGAGGTCGAGCGAGAGTCGAGCGAAGTCTCTGCCTGGATCCAAAACTCTCCGTTTGATGTCTCGCTCGAGTGACTGTCGAGCGAGAGTCGAGCGAAATTACGGGTTGAAAACTCCAAGTGCAATCTGATGTGCTTCATTCAAGCCACATCTCAACAGTTTCTCTCTTTTCCGATTTCCTCTCGCTTTTTATTAGGGGTATAAACGGTCCGGTCTAGTCCGAAAAAGCTATGGACTGGTTCCATTCAGTCCAAAGGTTTTCCCACCTTGGACCAGACTAAACTCCTATTCAGTCTATACTAGTCTGGTCTAGGTTTGGTCTAGGGGCATTTGATATGATTTAATTAGCTAAATTTAGCCTAAAATCATGTAATAATCAAATATATATTTTGGCCCAAATTTAATTATTTCAGTTCAACTTACGTATTTATCACATATTTAAGCTAAAAAACATTAAAAAAATTACTCTTAAAAAATGGTAAAAAAAAAATTAAATAAAAAAGTAGATAAAAAAAAAAGCAGTCCTTAAATAGAGGAGTTGTATAGTAAATTTCAAAATTTCAAGAATTCAAATAAAATAAAAAAGATATTAAATAATAATAATAATACACTTATTACTTATAAATTATTAATTTATTAGTAATTGCTAATAGTCTATGACTCTTTATAGATATACTGTAATTTATATTTTCATATTACAACTATTATAATATTTTAATAATATAAGAATATATATTATACATTAACATGTTATACTACATCTCTTAATAAATATTAATATTATATACTGTTACTTATAGATTATATCATATATATAATATATATATATTTTTTAATTTATGTTATTCGGTCTGGTCCGATTCGGTTCAGAGAGAGAAATCCTTTAGACTGAGACCGAACCAAACCATCACACATAGGTCTGGTCCAGCACAACTGGTCCGGTCTAGTCCATCGATCCGGATTAAAATTCTTACACCTCTACTCTCTATTGTTCTTCAAAATGCATTTGATTTTTACCATTGTTCTAACTCCACTAATTATTACTTGGGAATATCATGACTTGGTTGGAATGCTTTCATCGTGTAAGAACCTTTTTCTTCGAAGTGTTCTAACTTCACTAGTTGTTCTCTCTCCCAATTAGGTTCTCCTCATGTGTTCTTCAAATCTGATTTCTCTCGAGAGAGATAGTTTTTCCATTCTTTTTGATTTCTCATCTTGGTCTAATTAGAAAACTATTTTGAAAGCTCATCTAAACTAAGATTTGGATAGAACTTGCTTTGCAGAAAATGAGATTTGGATAGAATTTGATTGCTGATTTTGCAGTTGATGGTTTTTTCCTATTATTTGTAACCAATTGAATGATTTACGATGTCCTGGAACTTTGATTATTGTTGAGAATTAGGAAGGAAATGAAAAATATTTGAGAAAACACAATCAAAAAACTTTGGTCTTCTTTTTGGGTCACAGTGTAGCATTTTAGTGAATAGAAGTGTAACTGGTTCGGTTCAGTCCTATTTTAACCAAAATATAGAATTAAAACAATACAACTGATTTTGTAAAATGTAAAATTAATTACGCTTCAATTATTTCCAAAATCAAATTTATTGGTTCCGGTCTGATTTTTAAGTTTTAATAAATTGTAAATTTTTAAAAACAAAATTTGTTTTTTTTTATATATATAAACTGGTTTTATTAAAAAAAAATGTACTTTATTATAAAGATCCGTTTTACCAAAAAAAAAAATTGTTATGTAAAAAGAATTTGTAATAAAAAAATTGTTATATAAAATAAAAACTATAATAAAAATCTGGTTTAAAATAATTGTTACAAATATGTTAAAGCTTATCATCAATTAAATTTTTATGTTTAAAATCTTCATCTTTATTTTATAAATATTACAATATTATTTATATATAATTATAATTTATATTATTTTATATAAAAATTACAAATAATATAAAAACATATCATATATAATATTAAAAAAATAATTTTAAATATATAAATAATAAGATTGGTTCGGTTCAATCCGATCCAAAATTACTCGAAATTGGACTGATTTTTACCGATTTTATATTTCTAAAAACTAATTCTGGATTGGACTTTTTCAAAATTGGTCTACCTGATTCGAATTGGACCAATTCAAATCGATTTTTTCCTGTCAATTTTTTCGTACACGCTTAATTGTGAGTTTGCATTCTAAGCATTTTGACCGAGGAAAGGAAGAAGAGGAAACATTGGGGAAGAAGAAACTACTCGAGGAGAAAAATGAACTGCTGTTTGTAATTGGGAAAATGCTTTATGCTCTGTTTGGTGCACACCGGTGTGCATTGTTGTCCTTTTTTATTTTTAAAACTTAATAATTAAATTAATATTATTTAATATTATTTCAATTTTTTTTTAAATGTTTAATTATATTTAAAAATTTATAAAAATAAAAAAATAACTTTTTTTATACTAACGAAATAATAAAAAGGTACACTACAACTGTAGCTATAGCAACGCCTTATAATTGAGGACAAATATGATTATTTATAATTGTTAAAAAATTTTAAAAATAAGTTTACATATTACACAATACATTTTTTATAATTTTTTTTATAAAATATTAGATATTTAGATAATAAGTAGATGAATTTAATTAATTTAAGAAGAATAACTCAATAAAAAAAAAAACAAAATTAAAAAAAATGATGTGTGCGCGCGTTTACGTGCAACAAAGCTCCGATTCCCACTTGTTTGACTTTATCCAACCCACTTGCAGAAGAATCAGTGACGGTCACGTTATATCACATTTCCACTTTCCATTTTACTTTTCAACAAGGGCAGTGCTACATATTCTTTTGAAATTCATTTTCCTTTTTTAATTTTAATTTATTTTTCATGATTTTTAAATAATATTATGATTTTTTTATATTTTTAAAAATATTTTTAGATGTTTAAAAATTCATATAAAAAAAAAATATTTTAAGATATTAAAAAAATCATGTAAAAAATATTTTTTTTAAAATATTTTTTAACATCTTAAAATATTATTTTAAATTATTTTAAATTATTTTTTTAAATTTTAAGATAATAAATTTTTTTTTATATTTTTTAACATCTTAAAATATTTTTTTAACATCTTAAATTTTTTAAGATATAAAAAAATATCTTTTTTATATTTTTAACATCTTAAAATATTTAAAAAAATATTTTTTTTAATATTATTTAAAAATACTTATTTAAAAATCATATAAAAAAAATTTAAAAAAAAAAACCCAAAACGAGATGTGAACGGAAGAAATTTCAAAGAGGTAAGTAACATTTTCCTTATAACAATTACCACATGGCATCGGCGTGCGTGACCACAAAAAACAACCAATAGCTGGGACACCTTATCCAGCCAATGCTAATATTAAGAGGGTGTTTTGAAGTTTTTTTCCAAAACATTTTTTCATCCGATCCCGTTGAGTTGTGAATTGAGGAATTATTATTCATCCTTAAAAATATTATTTATATATATATTTATTATATTTTATTAAGAATAACATTATAATATAAAATAAAATAATAAAAAAAAGTAATAAAAAATGAATAATGTAATTATAATAGATGAGAAAAATTATAGAAAATGATATGTATGAAATTTCTTAAAGATGAATAAAATTTATGAAAAAATTATAAAAATTGAGACTTTTAGTTAAATTTGAGAAAATTTTTGAAGACTGGGATGGAGATACTCTTAATTTATTATTATTATTTGTAATTAGTTTATTACTGTTTATAACTTTTTTATAATATATGATTTATTAATATTAATTATTTTTTATTATTAGTTATAGATAATTTGAAATCACTATAACATTTGAACTTAATCTAAATAAATACTTGAAGAATGAGTTGATATGAAAATTTTAAAAATAGTAATAAGATAGATAACTCAACTTGAAATGCTAACCTTATGGACAAGAATTTTTAACTGGAAATCCAATTAAGAATCTCGATTGTGAGGTTTTTTATTTTTTTAACTCAAATGATGAAAGACGTATTTTTTTAATAATATTATAATTTTTTTAATATTTAAAAATATTAAAAAATAAATATAAAAAGAGAAAAAAAGAAAAGAAATTTTAGACTAGGTGGGATCCGTAAGTGTAGAAGTATTTGAAAATAATTTATGCAATTACTCAACAAATATTTATTTATAAAATAAAATAGAATAAAACATTGCGGGTGAATTCGAAGATTTTATAGACAAGCCTGCCAAGCTAAGACAAGCTATTAGCTAAGGTTGTTTTGTTCTTTACACCACAAACCAAGTCTCCCTCTGCAACCAAAACCAAAAGCTTCACCAGCTTCTCTCTCTCTCTCTCTCTCTCTCTCTCTCTCTCTCTCTCTCACTCACTGCTAAATTCTTGGAGGATAATTTTGTTGAGGAGAGAGAGAGAGAGTGAGTGATCGAGTCGAGTATCGAAATGAACACTAGTGGTGATGCGTTAGGCGCAATGGAGACACCCTACATAGGGATGCACCACAGGCGCGAGCCCAGGGAGAACCAGTGCACCTCAGTGCTCGTCAAGCACATCAAAGCGCCTGTTCACCTCGTAAGTTTAGTCTCAACTGTCCCATCAGATGTTCACCTTGGTTTCTTTTCGAAATGGAATGCCGTTGATGATTGATTTATATGCCTCCCTACCTTCTGTTGTGAGGATTTTTGCGTGGTTTTACTTTGTGGGTCGTTGAACAACTTTGTAACTCGTTTTGATTTCGAATGAATTTGTTTGGTGCCTTATTTTTCTTTTTTCTGGTTTACTTCTTTGCTCATTTTCATTCCGGTTTCTCTATCTTTATATGCGGATGCTTTTTCAATTTGATTTTTGTCTCAAGTGGTTCGGATTTGTGCAAATTATTGTACATGGTGAGTGATTTGCTTCCGGGTTTTCTCAAAACGTGAGTTTTATTGTCAAATTAGAGGAATTTAAGGTGATTACCTTACCTTTTAGGTGGTTTAAGATTCATGTGGAATATGGATGCAAAATTTTTTTTAGGTGATGTTTAAGGGCTCGAACATTTAAAGGTAAAAATCTTTATGTAATTCCTTACATTTTCAGCCGCTTGCTTGTGAAAAAGGTAAAAGGAAAGGAAAAAGATTCAATATTGAAATATGTTAGACTTTGCATTAGTTTGCACCTAAGAAAAACAAAGTCCACTCAGCTAGGTTTATGCCATCAAGGATTCAAAATTCTGTCTCCTTTCCGCAAGGAAAGGATGGTTATTGGCTTGTAGACAGACGTTTTCTTTTGATAGGAAAACAACATTTCGTAGTGGACTTGTAGACGGATACTTAATTGAATAGGATAATTACGTTTGACTTTTCGTGATTGTTGGTTTTTCAGCTTATTGAGCTGTTAATGAGACTTTTCTTACATCAGGTGTGGTCCCTAGTGAGGAGATTTGATCAGCCCCAGAAGTACAAGCCCTTTGTCAGCAGGTGCGAGGTGAGGGGAGACTTTGCTATTGGCAGCGTCAGAGAAGTAAATGTTAAATCTGGGCTTCCTGCCACGACAAGCACTGAGAGGTTGGAACTTCTTGATGACGAGGAGCACATTCTTGGAATCAGAATTGTTGGTGGAGATCACAGGCTCAGGGTAGGTTCTTTTCAACATCTTATTTGTTCTTTGCTTATAGTTTTTAGCTTTTTTCGTGGTGGGAATTTAAGTATTTTTTTTATTAAGAAATGAATCATATTTATCTATTTTTATAGTATGTACTTACTGAGTTCTCCTGGTGCTTTGGAATGTATCTTGTATGACAACTTATAATCTCATCTATAATATGTTTTCATATTAGGCTTCTGGATCTCTCTCTCCCCCTCTCTCGCTCAGCTGTGTCTGGTGATTCATCCGATGATATATCTTTTTCTTTCTTATTTTTAGTTTGACTGGTCTCTCCCAGTCATGTTTTACTGATTCAACCCAACTTGATGAACGACAAAGGAAAAAGACTGATGGTTGTGTGACCTTTCCAGGCTTTTGAAAAGGGTTGTCCGAGTCCCCGCCTAACTTTACTGGTTCTAAACTAAAAGAACCTGTGGTTTTGACGAAGACCTCTCTTCAAATGAGAGCTAAGAGACATTGGTTCAGAGGCTCAGAAAAGGGGTCTTGTAGCTGATCTGCATGAAGCTTGGGATTTCAGTGCGCCTGCTAGGGCTTAGGGGATTCTAAATTTGGTTGTGCATTGGGTGGGTGGTGTCAAATAAGGTAAATGTGCAGCCTGTAACAGCCTCTTCTTCCCATTGTGGGGAGGGAATTAACACCATGGCCGAAGTAAAAGCTTTCTTAGATGGTCTAATTCTTTGTTGGAAGCTACACTTTATGGATGTGAAGCTTGGCTTCATAGAAGAGGGTGTGTACCACGGAGTTCAAGAGAGGCATGGGATCTGATCTTATTGTTAATCCTGTCATTGATTGCTTAAAAGGAGCATATATTTAGAGATATTTATATGGTGGCTGGTGCATTGGCCAAAGTAGGTGCTTTTGGGTGCAAGTACGAAATATTTTTCTTGGCTTGATTTTCCAAGAGATGTGAAAGGCTTTACTAGCAATTGATAGAGCAGGTTTACCTTGCTTGAGATGTAAATGATTGTATTGTATTGTGTGGAGAGTTTTTTCTTGTTGTTGGTTGAATTGTAGTGTATTTTCTCACAGACAAATGCAACAATCTTTTTCATAAAAAAGGTTCATAGGCCAAATGAGGATAATCATCAACAGAGGAAGAGGTTCTTTTTTTATGAAAAAAGGAAGGGGCTCTTTTCTTAGTTATACTAGACTTGAGGTGGGTAATGGCTTTAGGACTAGATATTTCATGTCTTAAGGTATGGTGATAGGACAATCAAGGAATATTTTTCATGTGTGGGAGGCTTCAATGACCAATCTATTAGAGTTTTCTAGTGGCTCCCTTTAAATGAATGTTATTTATTTTTTTCAGAGCGGCTTATGATTGAGAGGTTGATGCCTTGCAGAGTTCTTCAATCTCTTGTACTCTACTAGATTATGTCTTGAAGGTGCATATAAGATTCTTTGGACCCCCTTTCTAAAAAGGGAAGTTTGCTGTTAAGTTTTTCTATAAGGTGCTCGGGACATATAGTAAATCTTCCTTTGGAGGAGTGTTTGGCAGACTTGAGCTTTTTATTTTGGACAGCCTTTGTAGTGAAGATCCACCATGGATACCAAATGGAAAACTCATATCATTGTAACAAATTTGTGCTTTGTGTGTGGAAAGAGTGGAGAATCTATAGACCATCTTTTACTCCATTGTGAGATAGTTAGTGCCTTGTGGGACGACTTTTTCAATTGATTTGTTTTGGATTGTGTGATACCTAGAAGAGTAGTAGACCTTTTTGCCAATTGGAGAGTATTATATGGCAACCTACAAATTGCAGCAATGTTGAAGATGATGTATTTATCTGTCTAGTTTGGTGGTAGATGAATGATAGAAATTTTAAAGATTGTTTGCCAAGGGTCTGTGTACCCCTGGGATTAGTTAGGATGCTGTTCTCGGAAATCCTTTGCCAATTAAAAAAATCTTTTTTTTTTTTTTAGAAAGATTGTGAGCAGATGATGGAGGAGGTTTAAACTTTCTTTTTCATTACTCTGTTCCTTTGGGCAGCTTCTATACATTCTAAGGGGCTACTTTTCTTTATTTTCTTATCGCATTTTCTATTTATGGTTAAGGCTTCTCTTAAATACTTCTTCTGTACCTTTTTGATGATGAGGAATCCGAAGACTGCAAACCAGCATGCCATTTACCCGGTTAAACCTGACAAGTGTAATGTGTCCCCATCACAAGGATCAGCTAATCGTGGCTTTGCACCAATGGGATGTGGACTCTACAATTTGTTTGCACTCAAGGGTCAAACCTTAGACTTGCTGAGCGCATACCACAAAGACCAAGGCTTTACCATTTGAGCAAACCCTAGGGGTTACATCTTTTGTACTTGGGTCATGTCGTTTGTATTTTTCTAAATGCACACTTTTCAGATAGATATTTATTTTTTGAAGGTACACTTGCCGGATAGATATCTGGCGATAGTCATTCGTGTAAGCTTGACTGCCTAGAACTTAGAATATGAACTTGTGTAGATCAACAACTGAATTCACAAATGACGATTGATAAATGGCTTATATCCCATGGTATTCTGTGACTTGTGAACACATTATGCCATTGGAAGTAACTGAAAAACTGTTTGATGAACAACCTACTATTGAAAAAAACAGCCACAAGGACTGATTACTAACAATAGAAAATCCATGAAGATCATACTGACTTTTGCTACTTGATAATGCCTCTCTGTTTTCTTTGTCATAACTTCTAAACCCAGATGAAATTTGCTGAGCTATTCTTTGCAAAATTGCAATTTGATTTTGAATAATTGTTAGATGGTAGATGATAGGGGGTCTCCTGACCATGTTGGATATGCAACCATGTCATCGCTTATCAGCTTACAAGGTTCAGTTGGTATAAGCTTGGAGATCTCTTGGCCTAGTTTAATTTCACTTGAGTGAATTATGCCATATATCTCAAAATACTAAAAGGGAAGAAAGGCAAGCAAATATCTACCAGTGTTGATCTGATTGGGTTGCATCTATTGGGTATTTCTGAAAGCACATTAGTTTTGCTTCCTGCAAGGGATTAAGGTTACCACTAGAAGGCGGCTTCTTCTGAAGAGTTAATTTACTTATAGCCATTGTTTGGTAGTATAGTTTGGATTTGGTTGATAAAGCACATGGGAGCTGAGATGTGTTGCCATCCTTTTAATGCATTCTTTATCCTTGCTCCATGATTTTGAACACCAATAATATATAAGGAGTTCAGAAAATTGTGACATCTAAACTCTGTTGAGATTTATTCCTGAAGAGACGCTACTTACTCTTTAGTAGATTTTGACGTGGACTTTCAGATCTTCTATTACATAATTTTGTGAGCTTAGGCTGTGTTGTTACTTGTTAGGTAGAAAATTTTGTGAAAACATTGTCGCCTTTTCATTTGTTTGGCAGGAACAGAAAATTAAAGTTAACAATAGCCGTTTGGTTGGTCAACAGGAAAATTAAGTCTCTGGGTCGTAAAATAGCTTATCCCCTCAGGCGAAAACTGTTTTCCAAACTGCTCTCCCCCTCTCCCAACGTCCAAATCCCTTGAGTGGGCTTGTCCAAACCAGTTTTGTGGTGGTTTACAAATGGAGATTGGGTGATGGTAGTTTGTAAATTGCATCCCAACCAATGCCTGAAAACATTTTGAAACCTTTTTGAGTCTCCACTAAAAAGTGAAAAGCCGATGGTTTTCTCTGAATTATTTTCAAATGAAACTAATTTTCTATGTTGCTATTAGCTCTGCTAATCTTACCCCAATCTCATTGCTTTTAACTCAAGGAGGTGACTGTTCAAGTTTTAAAAGAGCAGTATAAGAGGGATGTGTGAACAATACTATAATGACAGTGTATAGACAAACACAGCAGAAGGCCATGAGTACCTGCCATTACATAAGATGTACACTTGGATTATCTGATAGGGGTATTAAATTGATTGCTTATTTTCATCCACTACATTAAAATAAAAACTCATGCTGCAGTAGTTATGCTTCAACTAAGAGCTTAAAGTTGTTCGTTAAATTTGCAGAACTACTCGTCAGTCATTACAGTTCATCCAGAGGTTATTGATGGAAGGCCAGGAACACTGGTAATTGAGTCATTTATAGTGGATGTTCCTGATGGGAACACTAAGGATGAGACATGTTACTTTGTCCAGGCTTTAATCATGTGCAATCTCAAATCCTTGGCTGATGTCTCAGAGAGGATGGCTGTTCAGGACCGAACCGAACCTATAAACTATTAGTGCATCTGAGGATGGGGTGGATGTGTATGACTACATTTACACGGTTGGAGGGTTTTGATACTGATGCCGTCTAGAGATTGGCAGGAGCTATCCTTCCATTTTCTTAGAAGCTTTGGATTCAGTGCTGGCTGTTGCTTTTCCATCTCACAGGGGCCATCTCAGTCTCTTTTCCTTCTGCTTTTTCTTGTTTGTTTGTTGGGTTTCTCCACTTTCATTAATGTCCAAAGATGAGGACCATATGCTTTTGCTAGGTCTCAGTGGATGGATGTGGGAGAGTTTCTTTGTGCTGTTATATTTCTTCTTGGGTTTTTTGCATGGTGGTGCTTAATTATTACCATGGTTATCTATACCTAGTAATGCAGGAAAGTGGTGCAGGGACTTGGGTTTATCTTGTTTTACTTAAAAAGAGTGTCTAGGTAAAGGGGAGGATTGAGGAGAGAACCCTTGTGTAGCACTTTTTCGTTTGTGCTGTATATGCTTTGTATTTGTAATAAATTATCGTAAATCTCATTGATACTGTATTTCACTGTTTGTATATGGAAATAATATGTTATTTATCTATTTATCTATCTATCCATCTATCTATACCTTTGTTTTGGGCTTTTATTGAAATATTTTATTGAAAGTTTTTTAATGAACATTAAGGGAAACAGAACTTTCAATCCCGGCCAACTCAACAATAACCATTGCTTCAAAGCAACATTGGTGTGTGCAATTGTCTGACTTACGGTACAACATACATGAGAAGATTGTAGGTTATGGAGGATTGACATTCTATAAAACTTCGTATTGGTCCAACAAATTAATTCAGAATAGGAGAAAAAGAGAAATACAAGTAGTTTTCGGTACAATTGCCTTAACATGTCTTACAAATCCAAGAGTATTATGTGTATATTTTTATGATAATAATGATGGCACTATGCCTAAAAGTTGTAGATCTTTTAGCTTAAGGCTTCTAGTCATATAATTTAAAGTAATAAATTTTATTATTAAAAAATTATTTATTGTTTGGTACCTGTGAGAGGGAAAATGGAAGTCAATACCCCAGCCAAACATTTATTATACTAGAGGATAAGAGTAAGCAAAGCATGAGCAATGATGGATGTGAGGTGACTTATGGACACAATGATACTATTGGGCAAAATGGAGTGTCAATAAAATAAAAAGGAAGCACGCTGGACAAAAATAAGTGACGCACGCCAATTTGCACTGGCCCTAACCGATCACAGCATACTACTAGAGTTCTATAAGAGACTTCAAAATAGATAACAAAGGCGACTCTCTTTTCTCAAGCTATATACTACGGGCTGCTCTCTAGAACCATCTTCTTAGTCTGCACAGAGGAAGTGGAGAGCTCCAACCAGTGAGCTTAAAGAATAAATTTATGTATTCTTTTCTTTGTACAATGAGTCATGAGAGACTACGAAAATATTCATGATAGTGGATTCTCTTTCTCAAATATTCGTGGACGTAAACCTCACGCCGAACCACGTAAATTTGGTGTCTACTTTTATTATTTTATTAATTATTAATGCACACGCCAGCCGCACCGAAATCTTGTCGGGAACTCCAAACGACTTCGAACGAAACTCAAATCGTACTAGTGGGACGGAAATGACTCTTTCTCCTACCCTGACATGTTGACCTATTTTCTCGACATCGAGAGTACTTTTATGTCTAAAGCATTTTCAAATATTAAAAAAAAAAACTTTTTGAGGTAGAAATGATATAAAAAAAATTAATTGATTTTATAAAGATTATAGCCATATCTTTAATAGAAATAACATCTTATAATCAAATAATGATGAAAAATAGTCTAATAGAATTCTTAGTAGGAATAACGAAAAAGAAAAATCCGCATTAAGTGAGATTTTCTTTTCGAGCATGACCTTAAAGACTTGTAGGGAAGAGAGAGAGAGAAATGTGCCACATAGATAAAAGACCACTGGTCTTAGCAATGGCTGGTTTTGCTTCATGTGTTTCCATGAATAAGACCAAAGGAAAAAGAGGTAATTATCTAGTGAAAGTTGTATGACCATATCTGCCCACACATGGTTTCTTTTATACTTGTAAACGTGTTCCGCATTATTCGGAAAAGAAGGCCGTTTGAAGAAAAGATCAATCATTAAAGAGCTTATTACTTTAAATTCTAGAGATTAAAAGATCATTTAATATATAATTACTCAAACAATCTAATTTTATCATTAAAGAACTTTTAGGGTTATTTGTTCACTTTTATGACCCTTAACGGAATCCGACGAAAATATAAGCTAATTTGAAACAGACAATAGTACTTATGATAGAGGAATGAATAATAGCTGTCCGAGGTAAGTTGATAGTACAGTCAATTATATGCTCTAATATTTTTATTATTTTGCAGCTGAAATATTTTACTTGACAATTGTATAGAGAGGTATACAAAATAGGTCGCTATACTGAACCTTGCAAGCTGGGAGATTTCCTCCCATTATGTTTTTTAAATATTATCTGCTAGGATTTAATTATCTCCAAGAATATGCACTGATATTCTTGGAGAAAAAAAAGAGAAGAGTTCAAATTAGTATGAACAACAGATAAGAGAATTGAAGTAGATCAGTTTGGTATACTAAAATTGTGTAATTAACCAACGAGTAAGCTAGCTGTAAGCATTATTGGTTTATTTTCCAAAATTGTTCATTTGTTTTTTATTTTTTTGTTTTAAAATTATTCCTTAATTTCTTCTTGGTTTCAATTTTTTGCTACAAAGGTTGTAATACATCTAGGGTTATGGGCGGCAAAGGTAACTAGGGTACCGATGACATAGTGCAAGGGTCTAGAGTTTGGATGGAGAAAGGGGCATGATCTGAACCCTAGACCCTTGCACATTGTGGGTGGTGGTCGATCAGTTGACCAAATATAATCACTTTACCCTTTGGGCCACCCCTACTTAATTGTTGTGATCCAATGATTGATCAAATGAGTAATGCTAGAAATCACTCACACTCATCACACTCACTCTCACATGAATAGTACATATATACTATTCATGTGAGAGTGAGTGTGAGTGCTCTCTATAATTTTTCATTTTTGAAAGAGACGTTCAAGGCCCAAGTAGTCTAGTTAGCCTTCAATGCGGTCTGCCCCCCAAACTGACAGGCAATTAGAAGCTGTGAACAAAAATTTAGTGACCTATCTTAGATGTTTCGGGGTGATCGACCTAAAGATTGAGTTAAATGGTACCTCTTGTAGAATGGTGGTATAACACGAGTCCACATGCCTCATCTAAATAGACCCCCCATTAGGAGTTTATATGGATACCCCCTCCTAGACTAATTTTCCAACTTAAGAAATAGTTAGGAGAAGGGATCTCAGTCATAGCCCAACTACCCCACTCGGCCAGCATAGTGTGTTACAACAAAAACCGGCAGAGGTTTTAGGGTCGTAGGGTCATGCCGGTGAACAATTAGCTAGTAAAAGATCTTATGGTTTGATAGTAGGGATAAAAGAAAGAGGAAGCAATATGGGATAACTACTACAAACTCAAAGCGGCATTATTGCAACTTGTGGGCAATGTGCTTTAAAAAACGGGGGCATTGTAACATACCTGGGCTTATGGGCAGCGGAGGTAACTAGGGTAATGAAGGCATGGTGCAAGGGTCTAGAATTTGGATTGAGAAAGGGACATGATCTGAAGTGAAGGATAGGTAGGGCAACTCGGAGGCTAAGAAGGGTTCGGGCCATGCAGTATAGGCCGGTGTTGGGCTGGATGATTCCGGGGCCTTAGTGAGCCTAGTGTTAACAGCCCGTTATCATTTCTTAGTTCTCATTTCACTGGCCTGTTAAGCCGACTAGTCATATGCCTGTTGTCTTCTTAGCTATATGCAGTAGTAGTTTTACATACTTTTCTAGAGTTTGATACAGAGATAGTGAATATAACTTCTCATGTAAAGGTATTTTTCCCTCATGTTGAATACAATGTCCATTTCCCTCAATTTTCCTTATCTTCTTTCCCAATAATTCCCTGGAGGTCTCTCGTCTTCGAAGTGAGTTGATTCCAATCCATTCTATCTGCGAGTAACAAAGGTTAATTTCTGTTTTATCAATGAATTAGTTCTATTTTTTTTTTGTCTAAAAGCTACATCAAAAGAGACACATGTAAGAGATATTTTCACTCAACATTTAATTATTGATATCCATCTTTATTACTTGTAGCATACTGTTCAGACTTGCCTTAAAAATTAAAGTCTAGCATAAGACCAAGATTTGAGTTATTATTTTTAGCTAAAAATCAAAGTTCCCTATCTTGTAGATCATCCATTTGTGGCAAAAAAAAAAAAAAAAAAAATCTAAGTTCCCTATCTTTTTAGATGAAAAGGTGAGGGTGGAGGTGGCAAATGAAGACCGCCGGTTACTTAGTGAAGGCAATTAGGGGCTAGGAGTGAAGGTTATTATACAAGGCTTTCCTTTCAGTACCATAGTTTGTTTGTCCTAGAACTAGATGGATGAGACATGGTTCTGGGTGTGCATTGGTTATAGATGTTAGGGACGACAAAATGTTTTTGGTTAGGAAAATAGATGGGTCTTGGAGGATGATGTCACCAACGAGATCTGTAACCATTGCACACCAGTACTTGCTGTTGGTTAGAAAAACATTAACAGTACTACTGCACACCATTGCACATCACTACAGCTAGTATAATAATGTTGTTGGTTACTGACATTGGGGATGACAGATGTTGGTTCTGCGTAGTATGGCAATTGATTTGAGTAAAACTTTATGTAGGATTGCAATCAACTAGCTAAGGGAAGTTGCTACGTACTAGGGTGAGGATCCAGATTAATGAGCCTCTTAACATAGTCGAAAAATTAGGAATTAAGCTTGAACATTTTTATTCAGATACAAGGGAAATATCTCAAGACAATAATGTAATTTAGCTAGCGCATATGATGCAAATGATTCATGGGATTGATAGCTAGTTAATTACCGAAGGTTAGTGAAGCATGCATAGAAATGGGTTCTAGAATCTAGGAATTGCGTTGATAATATATATTAAAAGATGTGTATATTTAATGATCATGTCTAGCTTTATTAATGTGTCATATAAATATAACGATAACTTTGGACAATTTTTTTTTTCCCTAATTGGACTTTGGACTAAAAATTAGCTAGTGCATGCTGGAGATCTAGATCTGTCTTACCACAATACGACACTTTTATCTCAAGTGAAATCCATGAAACAATATGTCAATTTCCAGACATGGAAAACACAAGCTGCATGTATAAAAGTTATTTAATACTAGGATTGGCATGTCGATTAATTAATTGAACGCAATCAATTCTGAAAATCATCTGAAACGTCTAGCTGGCTTGTGTAATAATTAAATCCTGCACAAATTAAAGAGATATATATGCTTATAAATTCGATCAAACGATCGAGCACGAAGTGAAAAGATATTAGCATACTTGATGACGTACGATCGAGTTGAAAGCTGGAAAATAGGACACGAAGGTGAACAGTAATAAACTAAACCCTAATTAGAGGCAAGGGACAGTTTGTTCCCACCCCACCAAGGGCTTCTAGCCCGCCTAATTGCTTGCTTTGGAGAACACCAAACATGGAAGGCTGGAAGCCCTTGAGGGGGAGTGAGCAGCCAGTGCCTTGAAGAGAACATTAATATTGACTTTTGGCTAATTTCCTGACTCATGAACAAGAGTAATTAAGCAAGCAATTAGCATTAGATCCTCTTTTCTGGCCACCAACCTGGCCATAATTACTTACTAGCTAGCAAACTAAATACCTATTTATAGGCTAAAAGATGTGAGAAAATGCAGGTCAATAAATCTACTTCTCCTCCCGAGATCTCCTGATAATTATTTTAATTTTTTTTATTTAGTACTGATTAAGGAAGTATTTTTAATGATGTTATAAATTATTTTTAAAACAATTATTTAAGAATATAAAAAATGAATAAAAAATAGAAAAAATACAAAAGCTTTTTTTTTTTTTTCTCTCTCTATCAAGATAACTCTGCTACATCCTCGAGACAAGTAGCACTGCTCAAAATGCAGTACTGGAACTACTCCACGTACGTCATGCGTACGATGTGCCGCAACTCAACCCTTTACCTTGTCCTAAAGCCGGTATTAATCCTTATAAAATCAATTAAAAAGAGAGAATATTGAGCAAGGGCCGGTGGAAGGTGACATATACAAGAATAAAGAGTAATGTTGGGGAGTAGTCATGTTCAAGGTACTCCCCCTCATATGAATAGTATCATCACTGTTCATGGCACTGTTCATGTGAAGGGAAGTGTACTGAGTGTGGCTTCTCCCTCTCATTTTTCAAGAATAAATAATTAGGTTTAGGGTTTTAGTAATCAAACTGCATGAAATATACTGCAACGCATATTCTCCACTTTTTTTATTTTTTTATTTTCAATTGTCATCCAACCCCAACGCACCCTACAATATTATGGAATCCTTCACGGCGGCCTGTTTGTTTGCATCACTCTATATATGTATATAAAAACAAGGCCACCCGCCCTCGACTAAGCATGCATGATGGTTATTGTCGAGCTTAACATATATAACAATGCGTGTGGTGGAGAACATGTTCATTCCTAATTGGTAAGCTTAGCTTAAATTAATTAAGCTGAAAACACCGTGGACCACAGCATGCAGTACAACAATAGTACTTCAAATGAGATGTTATATGGATATACAAAGGAGGGAGGGAGGGAGAGAGCATCGATCAATGGTAAAGAAAAGATTTATATATTACTGTACATTGTACTTTCATCTTATTATATAAGATGTGACATTTATAATTACTATTAGATGTCAATCCTTTATTAATAAATGATTAAGAATCATCAAATAATAATAAATATGTCACATATTACATAATGAGATAAAAGTAGAATGTGAATGTGGTGTGAACGACATTACGATCATGATGAAAACATGGTTTAGAAAACGAGTTGACATAAAACCTAAAAAATATATTAGTCGAAGAATATCCAATTTGATATAGCAATATAATTTTCCTATGGATGAGAACTCTAGACATTTTTCAATTACATATTATATACAAAATTTGTCAAATGGCAAGGAGAAACATGACATGAAATGGCTAGAGTATTTTGCTTTTGCTGTAAGTTGTTTAATTCAAAACCTAGTACAAGCTAATTACTAGCTAAGAAAGGAACCAACGACTAAAAAAAAAACTTAGTGCTAAGCTTAAAAGCCATGAAACAATCAACATGACTGTTTGGCTTGATTTAGAAATGTGATTATTAAGAAATAAACAATTGACAAAAAACTTGAAGAAAATAATTAAAAAAAAGATCACTGAAAAAAAGTGTTACTGAGAAATTTTTTTTGGGGGGGGGGGGAACTTGATAAATACAGGAAAAATCCAGATCGCAGCTATGACTTGATAATTTCATTCTAATAAATCGAAGTTACAATTGCAACTTGATAAATACAAGGAAAACCCAGATTACAATTGCCAAATTACTCAACCGTTGGAGCACCCTTACACACAAATTTATTTGAGATGGACATTATCTTAATTTCTATATAGCCTCTCAAGTGACAAATTTTTTTAGAGATTTCAATTTTGATTTGTCAGAGAGTATGACATTCTGTAAATAGAGATAACCAACTCTCTCATTCCAAATAAGGAGATGCGACACCATCTTCCAAAGGAGGAGAGGGAAGAAACACCCTCATCCTCTAAAGGAGGAATGAGACTACCAAAAGAAATAGCCTTTTCATTTTTATTATTACCTAACACAAACAACAACATAAATAAAACACGGAACGAAAACTGAAAAATCAAAATACAAAATACTGAAACACGATTGTAGTAGCGTGTGAAGGACACGCGCCATACTAGAAGTGTCCAGAAAGTCAATCCTGAACTACCAAAATTGTTGAGCCCATAAACGCCGCACGTGGTGGCAAGAGAGTTCATCGTGTGGTGGCGCATGGAACCTTTGATAGGCTGGTAGATCGGCGGTTGAGAAAACTCTCGATGGTGGTCGCTGGCCACCGATAAACACCGAACTCCACTACCCCGTGCTAGAACTAAAATAACGAAAAACAACCAAAAAGAAATGATTGATGGAGGGAGGGAGGGGAGAGCTGAAGCCCCTACTCCCGTGCGATGGTTTTTGTCGCTTTGAGTGCCCTGGTTCTTTTTTGCGAGAAGACGGTTTTGCAAGAGAGGGAAGGTTTCTTTGGATTATGTGTTACTGAGAATTGTTATTGTAGTAAAAACCTAGTAAAAATAATTGACCGTTTCGAGATAAAATGAAAGTTTTGCCAAGAAAATAATGGAAATTTTTAGATTTGATTAAGTTGATTTCTAGTTTGATCCAGTAAGGCAAGAACACATTTGACACATTCAAGATGGTGAAATCCATAATCATTATCTTAGGTATAATATACAAAATGAATTAGCACACTTGCTAGAAAATGAAATTAAAAATTATATTATTAAAAAATCCAATCTCGGTCGATCTAGTAGTACTCGTCCAATTTACTTTTAATGGGATCGATCCATGCATTATTATCACAAAACCACAACTTCAATACTTTTTTTTGAAGATTCTCAAAACTTTTATTCACTTTTCTATGTTCAAACATGGTCAAGATCAACAGCTAGCTAGTATTGGCTAATTTGGTCTATGCATATATAAAAGTTCTTCATTTTGAAGGGGGAATGGGGAAGAAATCTTCAAAGATGGATGAAAGGGGGAAGTAGGGAGGGGAAGGGGGAGGGATTTGTTTCATTCTTCTAAATCATGAAACAAAACCTATATTTAGAGAGAAATGAATTATTCATGGAAAAAATTGGTTTGATGAAAATGTCAATAAAGAGACAACCAACTGCTGAAAAATTCTTAGAATTAATTATTTCTTATTTATAGTAGATATAGCAATTTCATCAATTCAAAACAAGTTTGAACAATTTCAGATATGTCAAATATTTTTTTTTATATATAATTTCAAGAACTGAAATCATTTAACGATGATTTGCAAAAAATCTATTTTAGTCTTAAAACTTTATGAAATATGATATTGATGGTTTAGATTAATTTTATAAACTAAAAGTTTTAAAATAAATTTTATCAAAGAAGAAAGCACTCCAATTGATATATTAAATTATATAAAAAGACTTGATTCTTTTCCAAATCCATGTTTGCTTATAAAATCTTATTGACAATACTAATAATTATAATGGCCCTTATGTAGAAAGAAGTTTTCAAAATTAAAATAGATAAAAATCTTATCTAAGACCAACAAAGTCGTAGGAAAGATTAAATGGACTAGTCATATTATTAAATTAGAAGGAGACATTAGAAGAACTTGAATATAAAAGTTTAATTAACAATTTTGCATCTCAAAAAGCAAGAAGAATATTTTTAAATAAAAACATGGTTAGATATGACCTAGTTAATTTGATTCAAGAAAAGACTATATTTTAACTTGGATAATTCTACTCATTATCCTTACATCACAAAACAAACATTTTTTTTTTAATTTTATTTTTTATCTTTTATCTTTTTTATTGTTTTTCTTAGAAAGTATGTGATATGTGATAATGAGTAAAAGAACTCAATTAGTTTAGTAGGAATTAAATAATTTTCTTTTAAAAAAATTTAAAACATGTGGTATATTGTGTAGGATGATGTGTAGCAAAACCTTTTTAACTAAGAGAAATGATACTTGCAGTTAGGGCAGAATTAGGATTTAGTGTTTGAAGGTGATTGACAAAGTGTTTTTTGCATGTGACTATATAAAAACCAATAACCATACCTCATAAGATTATATATAAAAATTACATTTACTTTTTGCACGTGACTAAATAAAAACCAACAATTATATCTCATATATTGTATAAAAAAATACATGTCTATAAATCATTTTTTAAGAATTTTTTTAAAGATTTTCGTAATTTAGTACTGAACATTACAAAAACAAAAGAAAATGATATACTAATTTATAATTTTTTCATAAAATTAAGCTCGACGATGATCTTTAATGAAATAAAATTCATTTATTACATCTCAAAAGTTTTAGAGGCTTGGGTATTGAGGGCAATTTTTTTTAATTTTAATTTTTGATTAATTGGGAGGACAATATTAATTATAGAAAAGATATTATATATGTCTATATACTAAATAAAATATTTAGAAAAATTTAGGGGTGGTAGCCCCCAATGTTACACTTAGTTCTGCGTCTACTTGTAGTTGTGAGTAGGTAAACGATGTGCAAACGTTTTGAAAGAAAAGTGAATAGGCATGAAACCTACATAAAAATAATTAATTATTTAATAGTAGACTCTATATTTTTTTTTCAAAACGACCATATAACATTTGCGTATTTTACAACTTTTTAACTAATGGCCTTAGGCCTCAAAATCTTTTGAGTTGGCTTTTGAGCGGCCCTGGCTAATATGTTTGCATGCAGAAAACAACCGGCCCGATCATTTATGAGCTTGATATGGCTATAAACACATATCAGGCAGTTTCAGCCTTTCAGGTTGAACAGAGACGCATATATGAGCTTGATTTTGAGAACTTCAAAATAAGATAAACATCGGAATCACAGATAACAAAAGCAAACGCATGGTTTGATGAATAAATTATTCTTTTTAAATGGAATAAGAAATTTTTTTTTACCTCTTCGATATATTCATATCGGATTATTGACCAACATTGGTGGAATATCTGTGGTTAAAGTTCATGCGAGTTGGATTACATCATAATCATACCTTTTGATAATGCTCCAGTCTGCTTCACGAAGATTAAGTTTTCAAAGAGTTGCTAGAGTTCCTAGCATTGGCGCAATGACTTTCATCTTATTATGAGCCTGTACTCTCAAAAATTGGAGATTTCAGTAACTACATTAGAGCTTGTAATGTCAGTAAAACTTTTAAGGGGAGGCTAATTTACTGTCACCCCTAATAGAGGATTTGGCTGTTTAATATTTGGTTGCACTTCATTGTATATCCATGTCTATCTTTAGATCAATTTAGCTCCTGTTTGGATTTGAAAAATCTCATCTCATTTCATCATTATAATTTTTTCAAATTTCCACATAAAATATAATAAACAATTCAACTTTTTCAAATCTCAAAACAATAATAATATTAAAAAATAATATTACAACAATTTTTATTCAACTTTTATCTTTAATCTAAAATAATTTCATCTCATCTATTCTTTGAATTCAAATCGGGCCTACTTTCTTACTTTATCCACACAGAAAAAGAGAGAAATACTAGCACCAAAGAAGATCTCAAAAGAATCCATACGCATGAACTTGGGAAATGAACTCAGGGCATTTATGTTGAGGCAGATTTCATGTAAATTTACAGAAATCTTGGCAATCTCACAAGAATTTTACAACCATTTGAGCTGATTGCCTGACCCCAGTTTTGCCTTATCGCTCCTTGTCACGAAACTCTTTCCATTCAACATGTGAGATAGCAGGGCTTGATTTGCTATGCTGACATGGCAAGGTTTGATTTGCTAGAGAACTTACCATGTCAACAATGTAAAGGACGTGTCCTCCATATATACCAGCATGCAAATTAATTTTTCTTATGTATACATATAACTCAAGCCGGTAGATTGAATGTGTAGAAGAATAGTAGTACATCATCCCAAACAATGGACTCATTTATGCGGTAAGAAAGTTTACATCTCAGCTTCACAATACTTAAAAGCATAAGCAATGAGGAAATGACCACATAGACTTATCAATGAGGATAATCTGCAGATCTGTTACATAAAGGCAGAGATGAATATGAAACCTGTAGTTTATGACCCTGCATCAAGTCAGCAATGTCATGAACCATAGATGTAGGGAAGAAAGTCCAGGCCTAGGAGATTGCACGTTTCTTTGAAGGATGACCAAGCAGAGTCTGTATTATATCAGTACAAGAGAAACAGCAGGCTTATATCGAATTTACCAGCGTTCTCTAGGCCGACCATCAGGGAACTCTAGAGAAAGCACCTTCTCATCAGTTTTTGCCGAGGCGACCTCTTGTTTAATCTTATTGTTCTCTCCAGTCCTCATAGATTCAACATCTTCATCGAAGTTTGGAGGCATGTCATCATCTCCATCACCCCAGTCGTCATAATCTCCATCATCATCTTCATCATCAAATCCAGCATCACTCATTAAATTATCTATATCAGACAATTCTTCTCCCTCTTCATCACTTCCATATCTTGGCTTATAGATTCCTTCTTCCATATCTGCACCTGTTTTCGAAGAACCCCTAAATCGAGGAACAGCAACAAGAGAACGGAGTTTCTCCTTAATGAGCAGCAAACGATCCTTATCTATCAGTTGTGAATCCCGATATGCTTCCCTGAGGAAAACAGAATCTCTATCCCCTTTCAGGGAGACATAAAACATATCCGGGTGCCTTATCAGCACCCCTCGCAGCTGCTGAGAAAACCTAAACTCCTCTCGGAAATGAGTGAGGTGATCGACAAGAGTTCTCTTCTCAAGCGTGAGGCTCAAAATCTCATGAATAACTCCACAGGCATGTTTCTCTTTCTCACGGGTACCCGACCTGAGCGCCGAGAAATCAGAGTAAGGCGAGATGTAAGGAATTTCTCTAAACTGGCCTATCTTCCTCATCTCACCCTTGGAAAGATTAAGGCCCTTGGGTAGCCTTACTCTATTGAACCTGGGAGGCCTATCAATAATCAAATTCTTCTCTTCTAGCTCTCTTAATCTATTTTCCTCCTCAGATAACTCAGCTGCTGAAACTGCAAGGTCAGGATCCCAATGAGTTAATTCTAATGCAGGACCCCTTGCAGTCGGAACAACTTTAAAATATTGTGGATATCTTTGACAAATTGTGTCACGAAACTCAAGCGGAAGACCAAAATCAGTCCTCAAATGGGCAATCTTCTCCAAAAAAATACGCTTCTCCAACGACATCATTAACAGTTTCCTTAACTTGACAACCAACAAATCTTCCATCTCATTCCTAATCCTCATCTCCTCCAAATAAAGTCTTTCTGCTTCTGGCGTCAATTTGAATTTTAACAAATACGCCCCTTCTTCCACAATTTCAAACACCTTTGGGAAATTCTTCAACAAAGCTATAAATCGCCGCCTCTTGTCAAGACCCAAATCTCTTCTATACTTCCCTAGCTCTCTAAGAGACATAATTCTATCAGGTTGACTAACTAGAATCTTCCTTATCTTCAACACCAACTTCAGTTTTTTGTCCCTTTGGATCACGTTGTCAAAGGGAAGCTCTTTCCTTCTTTTCACAGCAGCTCTTATAGGTCCAAATGGAACATGGATTTTTCTCAGATTATCAAAAATAAGGTTGGTCTGTTGCAAAGCCAAACTTTCGCCCCAAAACTGTGACCTCTCGGCCTTCATGGTTGATAAGGAAAAATGGGATTTCACAGATACTTTTGGCTTTTGAAGAAAAGGATACTTGTATGAGATAAACAAAGGTGAAGAAGTCGATGGAGAAGAGACCATGAGTTCGGGTTTCATTTTGAGTGACTTATGGTATTACAAGAGAAAATGACATAAAAATCAAAGAAAAGAAAAAAAGAAAGTTGAGGAGAAAAGAAAATGTAACAGACAAAAAGAAGTGAGAAAGGTGAAGGTTATCGGACTCACCAAGTGTGCTTAGGATTAAGATTTGGAGGCTGCTGCGAGAGCCTAGGGTTTTGGAAGGAGAAGTTGCATATCGGGGTTTATCCACAAATGCTAAAAATCCCTTCGCAGCGAATTTTTCTCGGGCAGTGACGCTTATAGGCCTCCAATTTCACGAAGGAAAACTCTACTAGTCAGTTTTTCATTAAAAATGCATGATAGTTATTTTTGTTATAAATTATAGGGACGGTTCTCCTTAATTATTTTATAAATAATTTTACTATTATTATTTTAAATCTTACACAATAATTTACATAATAATTTCAATACTTATAAATATAAGTTTAATTTGTTATGAAATTTATAATAAAATATAGAGAGAGAAGAAATTTTCAGTTCTTATGAATTTCAAAAGAATTTCTTATATATTTCTCTTTTACAATAGTAGTTTCTTTTTTTAATTTTATAGCACATTATCAGCATGAGGTTCTATCGATATTGAAGTTAGTGGTCTTCTACTTCAAGTAAGTTTTTTAATTTATTATTTGCAGTCCTTGAAATAAATATTAAAGGTAATATTACTTAATATTACTTGATAAAATTTTACTTTTATTCTCATGATAATATGAATATATTTCTTAAATTCACAGATTTATTTTTGTAATTTATATATATATAATATCAAATATTGAGATTTATTATTATTGACATTTCTGAAAAAAATATTTATCCAGGATCCTTGATGAGATCCATTTGGATATGATGATGAACTTGGGAGATACAATCATAGAAGAAAATCATATGTCCCTGAAGGACCATACTGTATATCTCATGATGAAAAATCATCTTACTGTGTGAAATGAATTAAGAGAGAGATATGAACAGTAGAAAATGTAATCCTCTCAAAAGATAATTATGACTTATTGCACCTGAAATTACAAGATTTTAAGAGTGGTATTGAATATTCTGCATTCTTTAAAATCACCTCAATATTAAAATTATGCAGTGAAAATGTCACTGATGATGATATTTAAAAGAAGACATATATTATTTTTCATATTTCAAATGTGCTCCTGCAGTAGTAATATTGAGAATGAAAATTCAATAAATATTCTGAACTTTTATTTTTTCTTCCAGTGATTGAGTTAAATAATGAGATTTTGTTAATAAATCACCAGTTACGTCTTATTAATGATATTGAATTTACACCATTCCCAGAAGTGAACGGTGCATCATTTCAAAGGAATAAAGGGCGTAGACATGGTAAAAAAACTATAGAAGTGTTGGTCTCAAAAGCGACAGTACTAAAGATGATAAAAATATACCGTATCACCAGAAGTGATCCAACTCAGAGAAGGGTAAAAGCCCTCAGAATAATTCTTCATAGAAAGATGAAGATGTTTGTCACGTACCTGTTGTACGGCCAAACACTTGATTTATTTATACTAACCTTTTATATATAAGTTTATTAATATTTCATCATATTTTGAAATAATGAAATATCGGTGCCTGAAGCACGATAGAAATTATTTGGAATAATAAAATCCTGTCTAAGTTTGATCATCTTATAAATGGATGTGAATAGAAGTTCAGATGATTATCTATTTGCAAATTGTTGCAAATCAATTATAGGAGGTATTTATTGATACTAAAGGTGTTGTAAAATCATATATTATTGCTGTTAATGTTTAAGTAAGAATTGAAGTCCTCGAAAGACGAATTGTTAAAACAGCAATAAATGAATCTAAGATACGCCTGAAGCGTTTAAGACCTATTTATGCAAAAGAAAAAAAAATTGGTGCTTATGAAGAGACCGTATTTTCTGTATAAAATATAATCCTCCTAAAGAGGAAACCTCCTGAAGAGATAACTCCTAAAGAGTATAACTCCTGAAGAGTTTAACTCCTGAAAAGTATAACTCCTGAAGAGAAAACTCCTGAAGAGTACAAACCTCCTAAAGAGGAACCACCTGTATAGGTGTTTCATGAAATGTTTTCCCCTAGAGAGGAACAATGAGATCTCAATACATTTCATGAGTACTGGAAAATTTATGAATAGAAATAAAACAGTTGTCGACAACATATATGATAACACTTGACATTACCAGAAGTAATGAAGAAAGTGAGCCAAAAACCGTCAAAAAATGTCGATGTAGAAATTATTGGCCAAAATGGAAAGCAGCTATTGAAACTGAATTAAGCTCGCTAGTGAAGCGAGATGCATTTGGACCTGTTGTCCAAACACCAAAGGGTGTAATATCTGTTAGATATAAATGAGTATTTATACGAGAGCGTAATGAGAAATGAAATTGTGCGGTACAATTTGTCGCACAAGATTTCCTGTAGAAACTCGAGAGTAGTTATGAGGAAACATATTTTCTTGTTATGAATGCAATCACATTCATATTTTTAATTAATTTGATTATTGCAAATGGATTAAATATACAGTTGATGAATGTGGTCACTGTATATTTATAAGGATCGTTAGATCATTACATATATAAAAATATACGATATTTGAAGCATCTAATCTAAGTACATTTAGGAGTATGTACTTTATAAAACTTCAAATATTTTTATATGTGTTAATGCAATCCGGATGCATGTGATATAATTAAATCAACGAGTATCTATTGAAAGAAGGATTTGAGAATAATCCTATATGCTTATGTGTTTTATCAGAATCCGGATTTGCCATTATTGCAGTTTGCGATTTACCTTGTTAAAACTGCTGAAGAGATTACAAGGGCTGCTATAAATTCAAATAATGCATTTGAAAATGAAAGATCTTATTATTCAATTGATTAATGAGTTACAAGAATTTGAGACTTCTAACCTCATCTCTCAAATGCATTTGCTCTTCATAAAGCAACATGTCATCCTTATCTAAAGGATTAGGCAGTCGAAATGAAGAGACAAGTAAGGATTTTAAATCCTTATTCTCTTGCTTTAAGTCTGTAATTTTTCTGTCAGACTCTTGAACGAGTCGTTGAAGTACGGAAACCTTTTTGTTAAGCTCCTCAATTTCACGATTTTTGGATTGTAATCGGTTGGAAAATCCGACAATAGAGGAGGAGTATCGGGTGCCGAGAGTTACCAGCTCATAAACGGCTTCACGATCTGACTTATTAGCCAGATCATTTGCTTGCTACAACATGGCACTTGCGGAAGATGCATGAACAACTTGTAATTGAGGTGAACGATGCCTCATACGTTGATCGTGAGAATTAGTGAAAGGAAATTGATGAGTCATTGGAAATTTGTAGAATAAGAATGCAAATATAGATGAGTTATAAATATGAGAAGAAGATTTGATACAAACTATATGAAACTAAAGACGGTTCTTATAGAAATGGAAATAAGAACAAGACAAACCATCATCTCTTCAAATCTCACTTTACAAGATATGCTGGATGTATAATTTTAAAAGCCAGCGAGATTAATTACAGCTATCCCTATTTTCTTGTAAACGCTGAACCTCTGCCGTTAGCTGCTGTTGTTGACTTTGTATTTGAGCTCTCTCTCGTTCCAGCTCTTCTACTCGTGTTTTCAGATCACGAGAATACTAGTCTACAAGTTTCTTCAGCTCCTTGTTTTCTTGTCTTAAATCTTTATTTTTTCTATCTTTAGTTGCAAGCATTTGATGCAACTCAGATATTTGATTTTTAAGATGATTTACCTCACTCGTTCTCGCCAATAGCCTCTGAGACATGGTTGTAAGAGATGCAGCATATTGAGCACTGAGAGTTCTTGATACTGCAACAATTTCAAGATCAGATATACTAGAAAGATATATCTCTGCTCCTATCATAATGTTTATAGTCTCAGGAGAAAATATAAGTGGCTGAGGTATAAAAGGTTCATGGTTCAAATCTGGGACATTAGAATTTATATCAGATATAATATCGTTTTGGATGAACAATAATTGAATCTATGAAGAAGGTGAGATCTTTTTACTGGAGTAAACCAATGGTAAAACTAGTTATATTTAAAACCCGAAACCTTTAAATCTCTTCAAGATCTCGTTTGTCAACAATGTCAAGCGGATTTGATTTTCTGTCGAACCGATAATATTAGATTTCAAAACTTTTACAGTTTTTATCATACATGGATGGTTTCCAATGTTATTTCCGCCGTATATAAACAAGTTCTCCCTAATAATGCCGAATGAGGGGTAGAAAATTTTAGATGAAAATATTATTATATTCTTTCCAATGCATTATTTAGATGGAAATCATGTTTGAATTCGTAATCTGTTATATATGCTGAAATAATGTTTGCTTATTACTTGAAACATTAATGCTTATTATCAGGGGGAGTTTAAGTATTATTGCAGCTATCAGATTTCTACTAAGTCTGTCAACCAGATATTATCTTCTACAAATCACTCAGGGATTATTGCAATTCATGAAAATAAGTTTAGAGTGTATTTTGATTGAGATTAATAATTCTACATATTCAAGAAAAGTGTGGTCTTCCCATGATCAATGATAGTCCAACAATTATATACAAAATAATGCTATTTATCATTCAAATCAAAAGAGAATATATGAAAGATACGATCAAGTAATAATCTGGCAGATTTATTCACGAAGGCATCACCAACTGCGACATTCAAGAAAATTGTACAGAATATTAAAATGTGAAGACTCAAAAATCTATTGTCATGCACTTTCTAGGGAGAGTAAAAGTCCTGAAGACTTATGCTAATTGTATTCTTTTTCCTTCGCTAAGGTTTTGTCCCACTGGGTTTTCCTTTGCAAGGTTTTAATGAGGCAATCTTAAAACATTTGTGGATATATAAAAAGACTGTACTCTTTTTCTTTTGCCATTGGTTTTTCTTCTCACTAGGTTTTTCTTTGGCAAGATTTTAACGAGGCAGATTTTTTATGGGTGGTCATTTAAGGGGGAGTGTTATGAATTATTGGGGGCGGCCTCCACTCCCCTTAATTATTTTGTGAATGACCCCACTACCATTATTTTAAGTCTTGCACAGTAACTTGTATAGTAATTTTAACGCCTATAAATATGGATTATAGTTGTTATGAAATTCATAAGAAAATATAGAGAGAAAAAAAGTTTCAGTTCTTTTGAGTTCCAAAAGAGTTTCTTATATATTTCTCTCTTGCAATAGTAGTTTCTTTTTTTAGTTTTATAACAATTTTATTATTATTATTATAATAATTATTTTTTACTTAATGATAAAGAAATATATTTATTAATGAGTTGTGAATTTTTTTTAAAAGGACTTAAAAATATTTGAAAAAAAGGACACTAAATAGAAAACTTCAATGGGCATCCTCGATGGTTCTAGCACCACTCTTTCACAAAATATCTCAAGATCAATGTTTGGATAATTTTTATTTTTATTTTTATTTTTTAATGGGGAATCAGTCCTAGACTGGATTCTTAAGATTCACTCATGGCACATAAACTTTTGGAGAGACTAGCACAACAACCCACCGGTCCGCCATAACCTCCTACTTAAATCGTAATTTGATCACAAAGGAATCGAATCTGTGACATGAGGCATGTGCTCACAAGTTTGCCCTTACCATTTGGGTTACCCACAGGTGGGTATGTTTGGACAATTTTTAATTGAATTATGTTGGTTGTATAATTTGAAAAGAGTTTAGCAAAGAGGTGTTTAGTTAAAAAGTGAATGGATGATATTTACTTATTTAACCACTTTGATGATTTTTGTGCATTAATTTACTTCTACATTAATTTACTTATAAGGTTATACATGTTAGGAAAAATGTGTAAAAAATCAATAGTTGGTGGGCGTGAAAACCCTCTCCTCCCTAGGTTAAGGATGACGCATCAAGGAGAACTCTATGAGACCACATGGCCATCTGGATATGTCCCAACAAGGTACAACCTGTGAGAACCATCACCATCGAGATGGGCCAATGCATTCCTGCTAACTTGGTTGGAATGCCCTCCTTACTCCATACCAAGGGTGGGTTAACGCATTAAAGCACCAAATTGCTCACTCAAGGGACATGCCCATGTCAAGCCACGACATTTAGAAGCCCATGAAATTTTACTACATTTAATGTTGTTATGGCCTTTATAGAGGGTATGCTGCTGTCAAGCTATTAAGAAAAGGGAAGGCTACACCAATACAGGCAGTATATAGGTAGGGGAGGAAAATCCAAATATGTTTAATTTTTCTAGAAAACACACATACGCACTTACCAATCAAAATACTAGTTGATTTAGGCATTGGAAGTGCCCCTGCTTCAAGCCATCGACATTCATTTTGTTTGTAGGTAGCACGAAGGTGGCAGCGTACCGAAATTGACATCAATATTTGGCGCCATCTATGAGATTTGATATTGTCACTTTATGCTTGCTGCTACACACTCCTAGACAGCTCACATACAAGGAACAACTGGGATGGGAGAGTTGATAGACAACTAGATGGAGAGGAGGTCCAGAGAGATGAATGAGAGGATAGGGATGATGACGTTTGAAATGGAAGCCTTACAGAGAGAAAATGAAGTTATGTGGAAAAGAAATGCAGGTCTCGAAAAATAAATAGACCAAGACCACTCAAGTAAATCGATGAAGAGTCGCAAGGGAAGGTGGAGGCCACTTTGAACCATGAAGATGAAAGAAAGAGAATGCGTGACATCTTGGGCAATCTCATGGATAAATACGAGAAAATAGTGAAACATGTAGGGACATTTTCCACATGTCAAACCATAAGAAAGATCCAAGGACCCTATTGAGCATTTGGAAACCTTTAAAGTCCACATGAACCTCCATGGGTTTCTTGAAGAAATCGGGTGCCGCACCTTCCCACTAACCCTCAAGGGAATGATGAGGGAATAGTTTAGAAACTTGAGGTCGGGATCCGCTGCCAGCTTCGAGGAGCTGGGTAGACAACCCTTAACCCAGCTCATGGCTAGTCGATGCCTAAGGCTACAAGCCTCAACTCTTGTCATGGTAAAGTAGTGAGGAGATGAGAGCTTGAATGTGTACCCCATTCGATTCAACAAGAATGCTTGATCACAGACAACTAGGATGTGAAAATAATGTAGGTTGCACTCTTAGGTGGTATATGACCAATAAGCATTTCATGGTCATGTTAGCTTGGAAAACGAAGGTAACTTTGCAGGATTTCATGGGTAGGGCAGACGAATTCTTTAATGTAAGGGACACTTTGAAAGCATTGGTCACCCTAAGGCAAAAGAGGCCAGTAAGAGCGCCAAGAGATGAGAAAAAACAGTCTAACTAGGAGGCGGTTGAGATGATAGGAAAAAGATAAAGGACTCTAGAATCAATGATTCAAGTTGGCTCATTCGAGCATGCAAATAGAGAGGGACAAGGAGGTCGGGCCACAACAAGATGACGATAGCAAACCAAACAGTGAAGACTTAAGACCACATTGCACCTATCATGGGATAGTGGGACACTCGACTAGATAATTCTATAATGCCCAGTGTCAGGCTAAAATGAAATGAAGAAAAAAAAAGCCCCCCCTCTTGATGACTGACCAGGAAGTTGACCATAAAGGGCTTCAGGACGCAGCAAGAGTGAAAACTCGAGTAGAAGAAATATCGATAGAAGAGAAATATGTCCTCACCAGAGTCTTAATAGGTCAAACACACCACTAGTGAAATCATAACCATAACTGGGGGTTTCACTAAAGATGGCATGACAACGTCGGTTAGAAAGACCCACACAATAAGGGTGCAATAAGAAGATGTGTTCTTTGTCAATCAATCAATGAAGCTAGTGAATATTTACTGAGAAAGCTGTGCTAAGGTGTCGTACTTACACGATGATGCCAAGGTAATATAGCCTTATTAGTGACAAACTACACCACCCATAGGATCCTGGTAGATAAGGGGGGCTCAATTGGCATTCTGATCTAAGATGCGTTTTAGAAGATGGACTTGGGGTGGGATAGGTTGAACCCTACTCGACGTCATTGGAGGGATTCTTTAGTGAGCCAGTGTAGCCAGAAGGGATCATCATGCTACCAGTACCTACAGGGTCGGACTCTTGCATGAAAACGATCATGGTAGACTTTTTATTACGCAATTGTAAACTCTTGGAACTTAACTTTTTAATGTTTATAGAGCTCCTTTCAAATGCCATGGGCATTTTCCTGGTCCTAGTTATTGATGTATTCCTAATGCATGTTGGTCTCTTCTTTGAACTCAGACTAACATGAAATGGAAGTTTCGTGGCATAGAAGAATCTATGATTCTTGATATAATGATATCCTAAGACATATTATCTATTTTGACCCTTAAGTTTTGGAATGAAAAGTGAAACTAGACATTGAAGAGTGAACAAGAACTTTCTTTTGGTATTATTGATTACTTTTGAGAGAATTCTTATTGGCTTAGTTAAAATCCAATTTTAACCAAATTTAGTCAACAAAATACTTAAAACACCCCACATTGAATTAGGCATATCTAAATAAACTTAAACTTGTGCTATAGTAATTCATAAAATATGTGGTTGAATGGTAACTTAGCCAAATATTATTATATTCATTTCTCACTCTCATCAAATATGTAGGTGTTTTTTGTAATTAAAAACTTGGTTCTATTTAATATTACTAAATACAAAATATGATAAAAATAAATTAATTAGAATATCAATTACTAATTTAATTAGAATATAATTATTAATTTAATTAGAATATAATTTTTATTCATATTAATATTTAATAAATGTGATGAATATTAATATGAATTTAATTAAAATATAATTAATAATAATATTCAATTAATTAAAAATTAATTAATTAATTAGTTATTAGTTATTATTAATTTAATTAGAATATAATTAGAAGAATATTATTATTAGTATTAAATTATATTCTAATATATTCAATATTAGTTTAGTATTTAATCAATGTGATAAATATAAATATTAATCTAATATAACATAATTATTATTAACATTTAATTGGTAGAATAAAAATGTGATAAAATAAAATAAATTAAAAATTATTAAATTAATAATATTTTATTATTATATAAAAAATAAAAAAATAATCCAATATGGGGATTGAATTTGAACGAAATAGACAAATACAAATTCATGTGATATTAATTAAAATTTGAATTTGCATTTAACCATGGATTTGCATTTAACCAATTTGAATTTGCAAATTCATGGGATTGGTAAGATCAGAGCTTTCCTTTTCATATAATATTTTAGTTGCTTTTCATATCTGAAGATTTCTTTAAATGCTCATGCATGAATATTCATTTACTTGAGTTCTTGCATGGCTTTTTTCATGATTATACGTATGGAGGCGTACGGGGAATGGTGTTCTAATAGAGTCCGAGAGGCATATGGAGTGGGATTAGAGAAAAATATATGGAGAGGTTCGGAGACTAGTCTTTCTAGACATACAAAATTGGTGGTGAAGATGGCTCCAAGGATTAATTTCATGATATATGGGGAAGTTTTACTATTCATTATCCACACACACCACATATCATATATATATATATATTATATATTTTATTTCTTAATTTTTAAGATTGTTTTAAGATTTATTCTTCTTAAATTAATTTATGAATTGATCTTCTACTCATTATCTATATATCAAATATATAGTAAAAGAAAACAAATATGGTGTGTGGTGTGTGAAGATGATGGATATAAATTTGTATATGATGTGGGACTAGAGATATGTTTCTCCCTCAATTTTCAGCTTGTGGCTTGGGTGACTGAAGTAAAGGTAATCTCCACCAACAGTAATCTAATGTCAACTTTATGAGGGAGGGCCATGATTGTGGTGTGTGAAGATGATGGATAAAAATTTTCAATTTGATGTTTCTTTTTGGAGCTGGTAATGAAGAGGCCCATAAAATTCTTTAGAGCCATTCTAACTAGAGGTGTAAACGGTCCGGTTTGGTCTGGTCTAGAAAAGCGATTGACCAGTTCTATTCGGTCCAGTATTTTCCTCAACCTGGACTAAACCGAACTCATATTCAGTCCTTACCGGTCCGATCCCATTCGGTCTAGGACCCAGGAGGACCGGACATGACTTAATGAACCAAATTTAACCCAAAATCCTGCCATGATCAAATTTGTTTTTTTTTTTTTAACTCAAATTCAATTATTTTCGGCCCATTTCATATTTTTATCACAGATTTAAGTTAAAAAAAATATTAAAAAAACTTGCATTTAGTAATAATATATTAAATAATAATAATACTCTTACTACTTAATTTTATACTACAACTCTAATACTCTTAGTACTTATATATATTAGTACTTATATATTATATATTATAGCTATACATTAGTACTAATAATTTATATATTAGTACTTATATACTATATATTATAATTACACATTTAAGAATATATATATATCTATAAATTTTTTTAGTCTTGGTAATAGTATAATAAATAATAGTAATAATCTTATTATTTTTTTTACACTACAACTCAATGCTTTTAGTATTTATATAGATTTATTTATATATTATATTGTAATTATACATTAGTACTAATAATTTATATAGTATTACTTATATACTATTTATTCTAGTTACACATTAAAGGATATATATATATATATATAATATTTTTTATTAAACTATTCGGTTCGGTATAGTCTGGTTTGGTTTAGGGGGAGAACTCTCATGGACCAAGACTGCACCAAATACTATTTAATACTATTTTTTTTGGACCAAATCGGACCAAATCTCATTCGGTCCCGTCCGATCTGGTCCAAAATAACTGGTCTGATTTGGTACATTTGATCCAGACTGGATTTATTACACCAGAAATTCCAACAAAGGAAATTTTTTTGTATGCTCATTGTATGAGGTTCTCACTGCTTAAGATAACAATTACTTCCATTGAAGAGTATTTGGAGGTCGAATGTGCCTTTTAAGACCACTTTTTTCTTGGCCTGCTTCTTTAAGGAAATTTTTTTTATCATAGATCACAATCTAAGAAAACCCAAGATTTTTTTATCATTAATTGATGTTATATGTGCAAAAAATAATGACAAAATATGTTTCACTTATCTATTCTGAGATTGTCTAAATCCCATGGAACAACTTCTCTAGTAAAGTAAGACGAGCATAGATTATGCCTGGGAAGATGATTGATCTTGTGGCGAGTTGAAGAGATTTAAAGGTATTATTTCCTAAACTGCAACAGTATGGAGGTCGAGGATGGCACCCACTCAGTGCATTTGGAAAGAAAGAAATGGTTGAAATTTTGAGTTTTGGAAGCAATCTCTTGAAGATCTTAGAAGCCTCTTTTTGAAGACTTTATTTATGTGGGGTGTAACAATTTTTTTTAGTGGGCTCAATTTGTATGACTTCCTTGTATTTTTTTCCAATTTCTATAGGTGCATCATCTTGTATTCTTCATGTGTATTTAGATGATGTCTATTTTGATGTTAATAAATTTTCTTTTACTTATTAAAACAATAATTATAATTTGGGATACAACATGCAATACTTTGATATCATTGTGTTTACTTTATGAGGCAATCATTATACAATGATTTGCTGAGATCACCAAGAACGTTATTGACAATATTGATTTAATCCATGAAAAAATCTACACATAAGGTTACATACCACACACCATATATTTTTTTTTATTTTTTTTCTTGTATAAAATATTTAATATATAAATAATAAGTATAGAATTCAATTAATTTACAAAGAAAAATTTAGAAAAAAATTGCAAAAAAAAAAAAATATATATATATAGTATGTGGTGTGTGGGCTTATGTGTAGCATTCCTCATAGGCCAAATATGTTTCTTTGGAGTTTGGAGCTACTCAAACACTCTTTAATGCTATTTGAATCTCTAATGTATGTAGACATTGCTCCGTTGCTAGGGAGGAAATAAAATGGAGTTTGCATTGCTAGTGGAGTTTCCTCTTTTTCTATCGATGGACCATTTCGATGTGTGCATTTGGCAAAAGAGAGGAGACATGAACATAAGGGAAGTAGAAAAGAAAGGAGAAATGAACATTAAAGGAACTAACAGAAACAAAACCTATTGTCTACACATGAATTACATGAGAACTTGTTTTTAAAAGAGGTTTAAATTATTTTACTATTATTTATAAACTATCTTACTACTATTAGCAAAACTCTGATCTCATCACATTCTCCAAACTCGTGAATGAGGATTGCTAGTTTGGGGGAAAAGGAAGAAAGATGAAATAGGCAAATTCACTACATGAAATTTGACTTTTAGGGACGAAATTTGTTAGGGACAAATTAAATTTTGTCCTTAAAAGTGATTTTTAGAGACAGATTTTAAATTTCATCTCAAAAGTTTGACGATTTGCAAAATTAGTTCGAACGGACCAAATCCGTCCAAACAAGACATTTGGTGATCAAAAAAATTGTCTCAAAAAATAAAAATGCATCTGGATAGATAATTCTTTATTCGAATGAGATATATTTAGAGGAAAACGTTGCGAGATCTTGCAAGACCGTCCAAACAGGAAATATAATGTTTGGATGAAAAATAGGTTGAAAATTAGATTTTAATTATTCATCATCATAAATTGGTGTGTATATATAAAAAATATAAAAAATATGTTTATGTTACATATTATGATTTATGGAGCATTTAAAATATTTATAAATGCATAAATTAATTTTATTTAAGTTATATATTTATTATCACGAGCAGTAAGTAAAATGAGAAAAATAAGAAATAAATATTGTTATGAATACTAAAAATAAAATAAAAAACACATATTAATTACATCCCAAAATATATAATAATGTTCGATACAACACATAGAGTCAAATACTAAATAAAAATACAAACTACTACTTTGGTATCAAATCTATGTCCTCTTACATAGATTTGTCCTATGACTCTATATCAGCTAGCCTTTTGTTGAGACACTCTTCTGCCTCCCTTACTGCTTGTCTGACCACTCTCTCTACCACTGCCTCCAACTGGTATAGTGCAAATCCAACGGCTTGGCACCCAACAAGCTGGGTAGTCGTACTAGACGCGCAGGCACATCCGATGCGGGAGTCTTAACACGAGTGGGGTACTCATTGCTCTTGCTAAGTGTGATTTTGTTGAGGAGCCCATCTGTAGGGTGATTTCATCACCCACTCACGATGTAACTCCATCTCGGAGTAGGAGGTCGGATATCATCAGTCCAAATGTGAGACTACCTCCACTCCCATAACGTGACTCTGTCCGAATGCGGAAGAAGATGTAGATAGCCAAATCAATCGGCTGCATCCACGTAACCTGCACAAGAAGTCTGGCTTGATCGATCCCAAAATTCGTCTTATGCTTCTTCAGGTCCAGGTTATAGCTGACTTTCAAATTTAGCATCTTGAAGAACTTGATGCAGTTGACCTGTCTAATGATCTTCTTGCCGTCATATGGCGGAACATTCAGAAGGTGTAATATAGCACGTACTTGATCTTTTGTGAGACCGTTATCAGGTACGTACTCGTCATCATGCTCAGTATCATTTGAGCCAGCTTGCAGCTCTTCATCAGTGAAAATTGGAGCTCGCCTTGTGGTAAAGGCCTCTCTATCCACATTGGCTGCCGTAGTTGCTGTTACCGCAGATAGTGCGGAATATGCGTCTGGGACGTGCAAGATATCCAGATAGTCCGTGATAATCTTTGAATTGAAAGATACTCTGACTACCCACACCGTCTGAACATAGTGGAGCTGCTTTCCGGATTGCTCCCCCATAGCACGGTAGAACTCGGATACCATCTTAAGGCACGCGAAGTCCCTGCTGGGCATGCATATTGGCCCCCATCCTCGCTCTGTGAAGATGTGCGAGATGCCGCGTCTTTCCTAGGCCAGCTCTTGGAAATTAGCTAACTTGACCACCCGCTTTACAAGGATGCCCATTTTGAGGGCAGCAGGGGCGTGCTAGGCAGCAAGAGCGATAAGGGTAGTGGCTAGTGGTGTCACGCGAACTGGCTCACTAGTCAAACTGCTGCCAACCTCAGGGTGTGTGCCTGTGGGTATGGTGGTCTGGTCCCTCCCATGTTTTCTTCCTTTGGATGCTATTTTTACATTGTTCCATAAATGAGCGAAGGAAGATGTCAGATTGTGATTAAACACCGAAAAAACATGAATAAAAATAATATGAATGCTTTAAGTGTGCAGTGTGCCACTTACTCATTTGATTGACTTAATACTCGTCCGGATAAGAACTAGTCATCTTCTTCATCTTGTTCGGATGGGGAATACCCCCATTCGAATGGAAAATCTTACTGAGGGACCAAATTAACCCTAGTTCACTCCTAAAGGTTCGAATATATGTAATCCTGAAAAAAACAACAAAAACTACGAAAAAATGGTCGAGTTCGATTTGAAATTCGACCCATACGAAAATGGGTATTCACAATCCATTTCCGACCAAATAGAGGGTGTTAGAATATACATACCATTGATATTTTGATGGAGAAATGGAATGCAGCTTGTTCTTGAGCAATTGAGGGTGGTTTGAAAGTAGTTTTGATATTTTCTCATTTGATGCACAAATGATGCCGTTCGGAGGTCCTTGGTATTATATACTCGAACACTTATTCGGACGAGCTAATGAGTGTTCGAACGAGTTTTGCAACTGTTTGGTTTGTTTGGACGTTTTGTATAGAGTCCGAACAAGATGTCAAGATGTTTGGCTCGTCCAAATGTTTTGTATAGCATCCGAACAAGATATCAAGATGTTTGTCTTTTATCGGTGCTTGTGTTCATTTCGAATTTCGTGTCAAGACATGTAAACAACAAAATTAATTATATTTAAATTATCACAATAGTAATATGAACATATAAAACTAATTGTAAGGTTAAAAAACACACACATCTCTGGATGTGTATGTGTGTCGTTCGTAATTGTATGTATGTGTCTTATTGGTAATTATGACAACTAATTACCATTGAGAAAATTTCTTTTACAAGTGGGGATATGAGATTTTATTGTAATTTAATTAGTATAAACTAATTAACGTATATTTTTATAAAAATGCTGTGTAATTAATTTGACAATCAAATTTACAATTAAATTGTGTGTGTTGGATAATTTCTCGATTATGTGTAATATATTGCTACCTCTAGTGCTATTATGTATTATAATTATACAACATATTATTTAATATTGTTATTAATTTCTTATGTTTAAATTAATTAGACTATACTTAATATTTTTGGTTCTTATATGATCCGTTCTAAAGCGTCCGAACGAATAGGTTGTCCATTCGAACGGATTGGAGTAGACGTCCGAATGCATATTTTAGAGTTTGGAATTTGAGCTTTTGAGTATCCGTTCGGGTGGTTATGATGACATTAAAAGTTACTATATGCCACTAATAGTATTAGAAAGTACTAAGTATAAAAATATTAATATCTTTCATATAGTTTACTTATATACTGTACATATTACTAATATGATATTGTTATAGATAATACTTATAGTGGTTAATACATTGTATATACCAATTGTACAAGTAGTATTCTATAATACTACCAAGATAATATAGAATATTTTGTATATAAATATTATATTATTTATACGTAGTACTTAGTATATACTAATTAAGTACTTATTTAGATTTCTTAGTCTCATAACTCGTTATTCAATTTTATATATAACTTTTAATATATATCACTTAGTATAGTATTATCCTACTATTATAATACTAATCGAATAATATTATATTAATATAAATTAAATTAAGAGTATTTAGTATATTAATATTATAATACCATTATAAAATTACCTAATGATATAATATAATTACTTAGTATATTACTATTATAATAATATCTTTAATAATCCTAATATATTATTTAATATTTTAATCAAGTACCCGTTCGAACCGTAATCTATTATTGTTCGAACGGACTTTATCTCGTAGTTTGTGTTTTGAATTTAGAGGAAAGTTTTCGCACCAAATATCGAGGATATTTCTACGTCATAACGGGAACTTTTCTGTTAGTAAATACCTAGAATATGCTTAGAATAATACATCCGGACATGAAAAAACTACTGTTTGGATACCAAAAGTTAACATTCCTCGCGGGAAAACAAAGCAGCAATTTGAAATTTTCACATTTGGATGGGTAAATTTCACGTCTGAACGCAACTTTACATATTTAAACACCCAACTTTTTGGCTCATTTTTCGTGCGAGAATTCACTTTTATTGAGAGAGGGAGATTGAGAAAGAGGCAGAGAACAGCCAGAGATTGTAAGATGATTCTTGGGTGTGAAGAAGAAGGATTCTTAAGAGGGAATAGGTAAATTTTATTGTCAACATTTTTTTTGTATATTTCGAGTTTAGCTCTTATTTTCCATCATTAAAAGTGGTTTGAGGTTTTCTAATTTTGTTAATTTTTATTGTGGATAGTGTTGTTGAATTGGATTTCAAGTTGGAAGCGCAAAAATTGAGCTTAGTTTTCCAGTTGTTAGGGTCTAGAGATTAGAGATTTTATCATATTTGGGGGTGATTTTATATAGAGTTCAGATATTTATTTATTTGAGAGTTTATTATATGACCTGTTTTGAGCATGATTTGTTTATTTGGACATTTGTTACTTACTTACTTAGTGTTGAGGTTTGGCTCTAGTATTCTATATGTATGATTCTCATTCGAACATGGCTATTTATGTCTGAATGAGAATTGTCTTTCTTTTGAGTACCATTCGGACGTTAAAATGTCAATTCGAATGGAACTCATGCAGAGAAAATACCATCGTTAATAATATATTGAGTTTGCAAATACTGTTTATTATTACTAATATTGTAGTTTATTGTACTATTATAGTTGGATGTTAAACTGGAGGGTTTAGTGCTACATTGAATCTTAGACCTGTTCAAGAGTGGTGGCCAATTATTATTTTAAAGAATGATTGGGTACAACTTTTGAATTGTCGAAAGTGGATAATTTAGATTTTTTTCATCTATATGGCAGATATATTCAATCAGAACTCTTATCTTAGTTTATAAAATTTTGGTGTGCATTTTCCTACGGATATGCAATATCACAACTGGTATACTTGAAGAATTGTAGGAAAATGTTGTAAAAATTTTGACTAACATTAGAGTTTTAGATAGAGTATAGATATAATATAGATGATAATCTCTCGAATGGGATAAAACCAACTATCTTATCAAAGTAGTGCTATGAGAATATCAATTAGAATGATATTGATGATGTTTACGAAATGAATTGGGTTTTGTTAGTAGACAGTAGACGAGTAACGAAAATACAATGAATAAAAGTTGGATGCTATTGAGAGATAAACTTAGGCGAAGCTATAAGGAGTATGCACGGGAGGTGAAATTTTTGCTAGAGTTTGCGAAAGACTGTGCTGACAGTCAGAGTTTTATAAGATGTTCGTGTAAAAGTGCAAAAACTTGAGTTATTTAAACATGGTAGGAGTGAAATCTCATTTGTTCGTTAATGGGATAGATCCTAAATACTTGCCTTGGGTTCTACATGGCGAATCATTTTCTATAAGAGTTAGATTTGGGAGTCATTCTAATCGGATGAAGGAAACTAGTGTCGAGATCGATATGGAAGATACAAATATGATCGTTTTTTATGATAGTGATGATAATGGAGGGATATGAATGAAATGTTAGGAAATATTGGCATAGGCATGTTGAGGTTCGAGATAAAGAATGAACATTTTCACAATTTTTTAAGGGAAATGAGAACTTTGCAAGACTGTGGGAGGATGCACAGCGACAACTGTATGAGGGGTGTACCTGCCATAGCAAGTTGTCATTTACAGTGAGGTTACTATATATCAAATTAATATGCCAGATTTCTTTAAAGGCCATTGACATGCTACTAGAGTTATTTAAAGAGGTTCTCCTGCAAGATAACGTGGTGCCTCATAACTTTTATGATGCGAAGAGGTTGAAGCAGGAGTTGAGATTTGATTATAATATTATCCACGCATGTAAAAATGACTATATACTCTTCTGGGATCAATATGCAATATTTGATTTATGTCTAGTGTGCCATGAGTTAAGATGGAAATCAGATAAGCGTAATGTATCGAATAAAGTATTAAGACATTTTTCATTGATTCCTTGACTTTAACGGTTGTTTACGTTCCAGGTGACTACGAAGGATATGATTTGGTATAATATAGAAAGGGTTCGAAATGATCAATTCCTCTCGCATCTGACGGATTCCTTACAATAGAATAAGTTTGATGGAGAGTATCAATTGTTTGCTGAAGAGTCTCGGAACGTGTGCCTCAGGTTAGCAACTAATGGTTTTAATCCATTCGGCAATATGAGCACATTGAAAGTGTATAAAAGATCATTATTTTATGATGACTCTATTGATCCCAGGTTAGCCCTTCTTATAATATGTGGCCTGTGATATTAATGCCTTATAATCTGCCACTTTGAAAGTGTGTAAAAAATCCTTATTTTATGATAGCTCTATTGATCCCAGGGTCAAGATCACCAAGAAACGACATAGACGTATATCTGCAGTCACTAATAGCAGAGTTGAAAGAATTGTGGGAACAGTTTGTGACTACGTATGATGTAGTCTTGTCGTAGGAATTCAAGATGCATGCTGCAGTTTTATGGACAATAAATAATTTTCCAGCATATGGAAACTTGCTCGGGTGGAGCATAAAGGGTAAAATGGCTTGTTTTGATTGCAACAAAGATACACAATCACAGTGGTTAACAAATGGACAGAAATTATGTTTTACGGGATATCGTCGATTTTTATCTAATAACCATAAATGATGTTCGAACAGAACAATGTTTAATGGGAAGACTGAGCAGAGGTCACCACTGCCAACGCTGTCTGGTTATAATATTCTTGCACAACTACTTGAGATTCCAGAAAATAGATTTGGGAAGGACACACGAGTGCGAAAGAGGGAGCGAGATACAGTGGAATTCAATTGGGTGAAAAAAAGTATTTTCTTCGAGTTGCTATACTGGTCTACGTTGACACTCCGTCATAATTTAGATGTCATGCACATTGAGAAAAATATACGTGAAAATATTTTGGGTACTTTGATGTCAATAAAAGGGAAGACAAAAGATACAGTTAATTCTCGTAAAGATCTAAAGGAGTTGAAAATAAGACCGGAATTACATTTACAAGATAATGAGTCTCGAGCCACCATGCCTCTCGGATGATATACACTATCAAGCAATGAGAGGAATAAATTCTGTGACTAATTCTTAATAATCAAATTATCTGATGGGTATGCTTTGAACATGTCAATATGTGTGCGAACATATAAATGAAAGATAACTGATCTTAAAAGTCATAACTGTCATGTATTTCTACAGTATTTGTTGGCAGTTGGTGTGTGAGGAAAGCTTGACATATTCGTACAGCTCTCATGGAGTTAGTGACATTATTCAGGGGCATTTGTAATAGGACGTTACAAGTTGATGTATTGTTAAAAATGGAAGCCGACATCGTAGTGATATTGTGCAAATTAAAGGCTTTGTACCTGCCTTCTTTTTTTGATGTGATGGTTCATTTGTCTGTTCTCCTACTTCGTGAGGTTTTAGTTGCTGGCCCAGTTCAATATAGATAAATGTATCATATTGAATGAGTTTTAGAAAAATTTAATCGAATTGTGGGAAATAAGGCTTGTCCAAAAGGTTTGATTGCAGAGTCTACATTGAAAATGAATGACACATTTTTTGTTCAATGTATTTTCTTGGAGTTGACACCAGATTTCCGAGATCGGATTGAGATTATGAATGTGAACAAATGGGCGTTTCATCACATTTTTCTGTATTTTCTCAAATCGTACGTCCACTAGGTGCACAGGGGGGCTACGACCTGTGTGGACGAGATTTTGATAAAGTTCGATGGTATGTCCAGAATAACTGTGCAGAAATTGAGCAGTACTTGAGTTTAGTAATGAATTTACGTATCAATCAAGTTTTTCATACACAAATCATATGAATATAGTATTTTTGTAGAAATTAATATTTCACATGAAAACGCGTAGCTAACATTTACAACTACTTAGTTCTGGTGGTGTAGCTGACATAGAAAAGAAGCATGAAGAAGAATTTGCGTCATGATTTGAACATACGGTATTATTAAAAAATTAATATGGATTTTTTACATATTTAATATTATACTAAATATATTTATTGATGTAGATTCTATCAAAATATGCTGAAAGTTCTAGTCAGATCAGGAGATCTCACCAGAACTTTATGCGTTGGCATGTGGTCTAGGCAAAAGGGCCATATAATACTCAAGATGTTTGGTGCGTGGATATAGATTCCACACATGTGACAGAGAATGATATAGAAAAACTTAGAATTGTGGGATTGTAGTCGAAGGGAGCCGTGGAGATAATAACATTGAGTTATAAGGAGTTGTAGAATATATTATAGGATTAAAGTATGTGGAAGATTATATTGTTTGGTTGTTTAGATGTACTTGGTGGGATGTTTCAAATCCTAGGATGGGAGTGCGTAAATATTCCAATTTTGTTAATGTGAATACATCCCGGACCTGGTACAAGTATAATCTTTCATTCTTGCCTGCTAAGTGAATCAAGTTTTTTATTTAGATAATCCGGAATACGAGAACCTATGGCAAGTGGTAGAGAAGTTTGCACCAAGAAATGTATATGACTACATTACAGAGGCAGACGAACCACATGAAAAATTTGATGGTTCGATAAATGAAGAAATATATCAAGAAAATGAGTTAGAGATCAATCTATTTATTGACATATGTCAATATGACATGGCCTCACTGCATAGAGAAGACGTTGCACTAGAATTGATTGAGAGTGGAGTGTTGGAAGAATATGAATCTATTAAAGCTACTAGTGAGGATGAATGAGAGTGGTCCAGCAAGACTAATAGTGAATAAATCAAAATATATGTGTAAGTATAGATCTTATAAATACCCTCAATATTTATATATAATATATTTAATTCATTACAATTTCAAATAAATATGTCTCCAAAATGCAAAACAGTGCGTGCGTCATTCCTACCCCCATCCATTGTCGACTCCCTTGCATGTGATTCACTGGCCAGCAATAATGGACCAACATCACCAGAGCTAGCGCCAGATATTTTGTCAAATTATGGTATTTAACACATGAGTTAATATATATTTACCAAATTATATATATCTATTTTAATTGATGTACATGTAGTTGTATGCCAGCGCTGAGGGCGAGTCATTACGAGGTGTCTGCATAGAGAAAGTTAGAAAAATGGATAAAATTAAAATTGATATATTAGAAGGTCATACCGCTGGGCACAGTGATTCACAAGTTTGGCTTTCTACTTATGTGGGTGCCCTCTCTCACATGTATGCTCCGATGTCAGCAGCATATTGGGTTAACGTTCTCGAAGATGTGAAAGATTACATAAGAAATCGTTGCTTGATAATGAGGTATAACCCATGAAACTAAGTATAAATTAAATTTAAAACTAATTGTATTTATACTAATTATTTATATTTTTTTTAAAGGATGAGTTTGATCTTGACTTTAGTCAGTGAGAACATCGAGAAGCAATTGAGGAACTGACGTCGGGTACATTCTGAAGGTACAAAGGTCGGTGTCATGAACACCACGCCAAGTTCAAGACTATGGCAGAACGCGCCAAAATCCATTCCAATCAATACTATTAGCCAAGTGGGAGAATGTTTGTGATTTGTTTGAAGACCCTACTTATAAAGTAATATCGCATTTATCTTTTTTATAATAGAAAATAATATATGTATTAGAATTGGAAACTTATAATATAACTTTTTTTAGCAACGGAATGCTGTGAACAAATCAAATAGATCAAATTTAAAGATACACCAATGTGCGGATTTTTGATGTTTTCATCGTTCGCACAAAAAAATGGTCAGTGCTACTAGTTCTAGTCTCATATTAAAACATACACTTCTCTCATTCGAGTTCTAATATAATTTTTATTTTATAGTAGGCTGAAAATTCTGGTGACTTCGATCTAATCCAGTTATATGCTAAAGCACATAAAGATCATAATGGTGTTTGGACCAGTCTCGAAATTGAGACAAATTATGTAAGTTTAAGTATATTAAATCAAGTATAATATAATATTCTTATTATTTATACTAACTCTAATATACTTTTTTTGTAGGAAAATATGAAATCTCTAAATGAAGCTGTTGTGGATCCATCCAATGAATCATTTGTCAATGATGCTCAAATCCTATATGAAATTCTTGGATCGTGTTTTGGATATTTGAGAGGCTTGAGGTGTTGTGTGAAGCAATCTTCAAATTGATCAACTTCTTCTAAGGCCAGATCCAATAAAGACAAGACTAAAGAGTTAGAGATAGCACAACTTGAAATAGAACGATTGGGATTTAAGGCTAAGAGTTGCTGACCAGATTAGATAAAGCAGCAGAGTTAGAGAAAAGAATAAAATGGAGACTGGAGTCGAGGTCCCGAACAATACTTGAAGAATGTATGAGGATGTCACAAAACTCTATGTCACCACCACGATTTTAAAACTTGTTAAACTTGTTTTTTTTTATTAATTGTACTTTTATTATTTTGTTCAACAACAATATTTGAACACTTTTAATGTATAAATTCAATTTTTATTAAAATAGTAATACATTTTTTAATAAAATGTGAATCTGTATAGCAATACTGTTCGAATATTATTTTTATTGTTCGAATGGTATCTTCCCCCTCCTTTACTTTAAAAATTTATCCAAACAAAAAAGATTACGTTTGAACACTACACAAATTTGTTCAAACGAACATAATTAAAATAAATTTATTTGTTTGAATGGATATTATTTGTTTGGATGCTGACCTTGTTTGGACATGATAATCCGTTCGATTCAAAATTTTTCTCGTTCGAACAACTTATGTCAGTTCAGACGATAGAAGTTTTCATTCGAATGGGTTTTTGAGATGAGATTTTTTTGTCTCAAATAAAAAAACCCGTCCGAATGGAAATAGATGGGCAATTGAGATTTCGTTTCTAAAAATCATTTTTAGGGGTGTAATTTAATTTTCGTTCTTAAAAACCTTTTGAGACAGTCTTTTTGAGACAAATTTAGTATAATTTTTTTTTCTAAAGATATTTTGAAACGAAAAATAGATTTTTTGAATTAAAATTATTTGTTTCAAAAAATCTATTCCCTTCGAAAGATTATTTCAAAATTTTGGAAAAAGAGAGGCTTTGATTACGTAATTTCAAAGTCAAATATGTACCCTGGCTAGTGTGTAAGGAACTAAAAATGAAGAATATTGGTTAGTTTGTCGTTGACATTTACTTCCTTGTAGTTGCCGACATGTCGATCGATGTCCTTCATAGCATAGGTGGTACAAAGAATCAATCTTGCCTTTATTTAGAGTCCTAGATGTATGAGTTTACTAACCACTACAATACACCAGTACAAAAATAATTTGTAGAAATTCTAAATATATATAGAAGAAATTCTTGGAAAAAGGGAATTTTCTTGGATTTGGATTTTTGTCTCGAAGAAATTTGAAATATCCTGAAATCTAAATCTATTAATTTTTATTCTTTTATTAGGATGAAATTTACAAATGAAGGGATTTGAAATCATTGCGACGTCTTTGTTAGAATGATTCGAATACAAATTTTTTAGTTCTTGTTTTACGTTCAAAACAAGGTATTTGAATTTTTTTTTTCCGCTCAACAATAAGGGAAGATGGGGTAACCAGCGTAACAATCCTCTTTGAGTGTGATCATAGAAACTATTTTTCATTACAAAATATTTAGTTGGAGTCATAGTCACTATATCTAAGTGAGTCCGTCGCCACACCACCCCCAAAGCATCCAGATGGTCCAAAACCTATTCTATGACTCAAATATCAAACTTCTATCATATAAAGTGGTTTTAACTTACGTTTTGACTCCAATTCTCGATTTCAAAATCATAAAATATTAACTCGTACCAACTGACTATCACATTGATGATAAGAGACCAAATCCAAAACTTTCATTTTAAATCCATCTACACATACGTACCATTAATTTTGTTTTGATTGAATAACAAATGCAGCCAGAAAATATATATTAGCAGTTAGAATAATTCACCCTCCAAGACTTGCAACTCAAATTGATGTAGTTGTAAGAGTTTTACTTCTCATTATATCTCATATATATGTAATATCCGAATATTATGATGGACATTAGCATGTCTGTCACGCCTTTTATGCCTACTTCGTTAGTAACATTACACAGATCATGTTACACTATTAAAGGGTTGTTTGGATTGAAAAATATTCTCAATTCAATTTCATCTCATATCATTTTATTATTATAATTTTTATAGATTTTTATACAAAATATAATAAACAATTAATTTTTTTTAATATTAAAATAATAATACTATTAAAAAATAATATTTTAATAATATTTTATTTAATTTTTAATTTTTATATAAAAAATCTCATTTCATCTCATTTTACTGTCAAAAAAATCTCTTATGATATTATGAGTACTGAGTAGGATAATCCTAGTTTTCATTAACACAAATTTCAAACTAGAATGTCTTTATGTGATTTCCCTGCATTCTTGCTGATCTTTTGTGGCCTTTACACCGTTCTCTTTTAGAACCTTAGTTTGATGTGAAGGAAAGAAGAGAATAAAACTTGTAGCAAGGTAGTTCCAAGAGCAAAACCAAACCTTTTCTCCTCTCTTTATATGGGTCCATGATTAAACCCCAGGGAGAAGCAAATTCCCAGTTGACTGACGGTTAAAACAGTTGATTAGACACGACTTCAGAAAAATAAGTGGCTGTATTGAGGCTGAATTTGAGATGATTCATGATCCATTATCCTGCTTCAACTGATCCAGTCTTTAGCTTTTAATCATACACTGCAACTTTGGACATCCTGTTTGTACAATACTCTTTGAGAGGTCAGACTAAAGTAATGATTATTATTAGAGACAATCCCTCTCTGCTTTGAAAATAAAAAAGATTGTAAGGACTTTTTTTACAAAATAAAAAATTGAAAATAAAAAAGGTGGGGAACAATCACCCACCCACCTTTTTTAACTTTGAAAATAATGCTATATCATATCAGTCACGAATATTATGAGTTAGCTTTTAAAAAAATTGTTAAGGACTTTTATCTTGAATTTATATTTTATAATTTATTATTTTAATCTAATATACTTAATTTAGTTAAAATAAAAAAAGTCTCGGACATTTCTTTTAAAGGAGAGCATACATGAAGTGCAAAAGACCTTGGAAGCACTTCCTCACACAAAAGTATATTAAAAGGTCAAATTTCCTCGAAGTGCAAAAAAAAATCATTGGACTCTCGACTTTAGAAGTGTATGCTTAACTAGAGAGATTTTTTAAAAGCAAACATTTGCTTCTAAATAAACAATGAAAGCTCAACAAAAGTTGGTCCAATCCTTGGATACCCTCCCTCCACCCCTATACACTCACTCCTAACCACACTTGGATGGATAATGCTACATACAGTCGTAGAATTGCAAACGACATGTAGTCTCTTTAGAAAAAAAGTTAACTTTTTCACGTGGGGTCCATATTTATTTACTTTTTTCTAAAACGACTGCACGCCGCTTGCAACTCCATGACTGCATCTATCATTTATCTAACTGGATTGACCCAAACATGAGAGTGGTTGAGCTTACCCTTGAAGAGCCTAGAAGATGGAACATAATCCTCCTTCAAGCTCTTTTCACTCCAGACTCTGTCCAAGCAATCACAAAAATCCCTATCTTCAATCCAAACTTTGCCACTAACTATGACAAAATCAGATGGACTAAATCAGATGGACTCCTCACTATTTGGGGAACTCCACTATAAAATCAGCATTGAGGCTCTCATCCAAAACCTCAATGAACCAAACTTCCCTAAAAAAAAGCTGTGGAAAATTCAACTGCAAGATAGACTTAAACTTCTTCTTTGAAAAGTGTCTCAAAACATTCTTCCAACTCAATCCCACCTAAAAAAAATTAACATCCTGAACCAAGAAAACTCCATTTGCCCTCCACGTCAAATTGAAGAAGAAACCATCATTCACCTAACCCTGACCTGCCCCTTTACCAGAATCCTTTGGAAAACTTCAAAGTGGCCCATTAATACCACAAAACTCATCTAATACCCCCATCATAGAATGGATTCACAACATTATTGACCCCCACACCAAATTGAAAATCCTAGAAGAAGAAACCCAAGCATTCCAAATTTTTGCCACACTGGCAATCGAGAACATTTGGTTCTTCGAAATAAAGTCATCTATGAATCCTTCATTCCTTTACCTGTTTGGCTTATCACAACAATCACAAAAGTGCTTCAAGACCACAAATTAGCATGAACCAAAAAAGCAACAATGGCCAAAATCACTAGGCACTGCAACAAAAATCAACTCATCATCCAATTCGATGTTGTGGTCATAAAAGAGAACTCCACCACAATAGCCTTATGCAAAATAAGGCAAGGGGATATTATCTTTGCAATAACAGAGTCTATTCCAAACACAAGCCCAAATGTGGGAGGAGCTTTTGCAGCACTTCTAGGAATTCAAAAAGCAAAGAATTGTGGCTTCCAAAAAATTCTTCTTGAAGGAGACCCAAAGCAAACGATCAATGCAATCAACAATGACCAAGCAACCACGGACTGGGAAATGCAGGTGATAAAAAATGATATCCACCACCTCTTGCACTCATTTGAAGACTGGACAACGGTGAAAAGTAATCGATCTACGCAGTCCCTCCTGCAATGGGTGGCCTCCACCTCCAACAGTGGAAGCATATCCCTCTCAAACCTTCCCCCTTGTCTTTTGTCTTTTTACAATGGCAAAGACCCCCTCCTCCTCCTCCTCCTCTCTCTCTCTAATTTTCTGCTCTCTCTCTAATTTTCTGCTCTTTCATGTACTAAGGATGATTATGTTTGTTTGTTGTTTCAATATATCCCAACTTGGTGAGAAAGGAAAAAATTTGTAAATAGAAGTGAGAGAAAAAATTAATAAAAAATAGAGAAATATTATTTTGATAGAAATAGAGAAAGGATAAAGAATGTGATGTAGAATTTTTTTTAAAAATGAATAAAATTTAGGAGAGGATTTTAGAAATGATGTTTTTGAGCCAAATTATAGATAAGCCCAATGCGAATGTTCTAAACTAGCCGTTACCTCAATTATTATTATCATTTGTCGTTTGAATAGTTGTACTTACTTCGAGGGCTAGATGGTCTTCATTTTCTTATATTTTATGTTAGCTTTAGACTCTATAGGTTTTTTGTTCAAACTTGTGTTTCAGGTCCATGCAGTTTTAGAATATAATGAAAATAACCGCTTTAGCAATATCTCTCCACCCCAAGAAGTTAAACATAACATCCTACACATACTTAGAACTTGTGTATGCCACTTAAAAAGTCCAAGTCCAAGCAAGATTGTGTTTAATGGGATTTTCATTTTAGCCAAGTTCGAGCAACTGTTGAGCGAATATTATGTCCGACTCAACCATTAGAGGTAGTCCTAATTGGCTCGTTGAACTTTAATGCGATTGAAGACAGAGAGAGATTGGGGGTTCAAATTAGTGCCTAAAATAGATGGACTCTTGGGACGAGTGCATCAATCAGGCAGATGTGGATGACAAGTTTCGGTTTATATTCAGAAATAAGATGATATAATTTTTTTTAAAAAAAAATGAAAATTAAATAAAAATATTCTTTTTTAATATTATTATTATTTTAAAATTAAAAAAAAATGAATTATTTATTATATTTTATATAAAAATTTTAAAAAATTACAATAATAAGATAAAAGGAAACGCTTTTCACATTCAAACAGGTGCAACGGTTGGGAATCTGGGATCATCAATTATTTTCATGATCGAACAAAAAAGAGGTAGGCCCATTTCTCAGAAAGCTTGACAGAGCCATTGCTAATGTTGAATGGGAGAGTAGAGTCAGTACTAGGTGATTAGAAGTAAATTTTCTGCCAGTTGGAGTATGTGGCCATTCTGATCTTATGGTAATTATTGGCTGAACTATTCCAGACGATAAAACATTAGTACAGTTGATCTTTTTAAATTTTTTTGACTGTGAGAATTGTATCAAGCTGTTTTGACCTACTAAACGTTGAAATTTGAAGATATTTTTTAAACATAAATTTGTAGAGAACTAGGGTTGGCTTTCCGACGCCACTAAGATCTTATTAATACAATAACGTCGAGATTAATTATATAGGCGCATTTCAAAACGGTGAGAAGCTAAAATAATAAGTGTCGTTGAACTAAAACTTAATAGACTTTTAGTCAAACCAATAAATGTAAATTCTCTTAGCCTTTATCTATCTCTTCTCTTACGTTAATAAAGCTAGACTTCTGCAACACCACTTTTCAAAAGCTCTTTTCTCTTTCACAAAATAAAGGCTTAAAAGGCTCTAAATCCTGTAAAAGCTGTCTAGTGTAGTGGATTTTGAATCGCTTTTGGACAATTAGTAGGTTGTTACCTAAAGCATATATATAACATAAAGAATTTTATTTTGTACCAAAACAAAAAAAAACAAAAAAAGAAAAAAAAGAATGAGACATTCTTAAAGCGCTAACATACATGCCTTTCTCTCTTTCGGTCGTGACCTTTCTCTATGCATGTCCTAACAAACATTCTTCCCAAGTTACCAGCTTTAACTGAAAAAAGATTTATTTAAACAAATTAGAAAACGAAAAGAAAGGCTTTAGTTTTAGATTTTAGTTTATTTTTATTTTTATATAAGTAACATATATTCCTGATCATCACGAAAAGAAAGGCTAGCTATACTTGGACGTTGGATTATGTATATTTTATTACAAAAAACAATTATAAGAAAATTATTTATTTGTAATCAGTTATTTCTTATCAAAATTATTATTTTTTGTTAAAATGAATATATTTTTATTATAAATAATTATTTTTATCATAAATAATTTATTGTAAATATTCATATATATATATATATATATTTTTAGTAAAACATACGTACAAGTAACAAGTTAATAATGGCGCATAAGTTTGAAGCTTATCATGGACGCAGATACGCATGCCCTTTTACGGTCACACAAACTTCAATGATTAATTACTTGCAGGTAAAAATTGCATGCGTGGTCTGCATGAGTTTGATCTGACTACTACTTCAGAATTTTGATCTCTTTTCATTGGACTGACTTCAGTATTGAGAATAAAATCCATTTGCATCATGCTTTATCCTCACATCCTTCCTATATATGATCTTGATCAACTGATCTGCATGACTGGTCAGCGATCGTGATCTATATCGATCTTAGCCATTTCTTTTTAGTTCATTCGTAACAAGTACTACTGGATCGAACGTAAAAAATATTCACGAATCTCACTATAACAAATAAGATTTTTTGTTATGTTTTATTTAGTTGAGAGTTAAATTTTATCGTAAATAATAGTATTTGTTGCCTTTTCTAGTCGCAAGTAGTCGATTTTCTGTAAGAAATTAGGCATTTGCGGCAAGAAATTAAGCTTATTGTCACGCACAAATAGTCGCGGTTAACCCGCGATCTTTAAAACGAGACAAATGACTTTTTGTCGCAATTTTAAGACTTTTGTGGCCATTTTGAGAATTTTTGCAATGATTTTGAATTTTTTTGCGGCAATTTATTAAACGCCGCAAAAAACCTTATGTGTTGTAGTGTTTATCTATGCATGGCTGATGCCTTTCATGATTTCATTTCTTGGAAAAATTAAATTTAGCCAACTCAAGAGAAAAATAAAACGAGATAATTCAAATTTAAATATACTAATATTATGAGGTGAGGTTCGTCTGTGGAAGTTGGGCCAAGGGCCCAATCCTATAGAGGAGTTTAGACTCGTAGAAGGCCCTGTCCCAACCTCCTAGTCAGGGCGGGTAGTGTAGGGCCCAGGACGAGATGTGAGCCACCAAGAGATAGGGTGAGAGGCCGCGAGCTACCAAGAGGCGAGCAGAACATGTAACCTGTAAGAGCCAGAACTAAGTCAGTGGAAGTCAGATACTCCCCTATACTACCATAGCCGAAAGTTTGCCATAGCACGCCGCATTAAATACTGTATGACTGGTATTGTCACACTGCATTTAATGCCGCCTTAGGACAGATGTACTTAATACTTGTCAAAGCATGCCGCATTTAATATGGTGTGACCAATGCATTCAATGCGGATCCAAACCGAGGCGCTTGGAGCCTAGAGCTCATTTAATGCACAATCAAAGCTTTTCCTCATCGCTTGTAATATGGGTCAGATCAGCTCACATTTGACAAAAAGAATGATGACTGACTGGACAGAAATCACCCCTCTCCCTCCCGCGGGAGTATTTGAGATAAACAGACTCTTATAAATAGCCAAATGTCTCACGACTCACAAGTTAGTTCATGTACCTCTACTTTTATATTCATTTCCATATTCTCACTGCTGTCCTTTTAACTTTGGCATCGAAGTGGTTTCAGGATCTCAATGCCTAACCTATCCATCCTTATCACAGACAAGAATTGTTTGGACATCGCCGAGTAGCCCAAGTTGTAAAACACGACGTCAACAAGTACTACCCACTAAGCAAATATAATCAATCCCGCGTAATGAATAATTATACGTATATTGCATACTAGACTATATAAATTGTATCTATTTGTACTTCGATAACTACTACACATGTAGTTAGCCAGTGATATGTATATCGATCAAGCCCATTGAATCATAAAGGAGAAAAAGAAAAAAGCACTCCTTCCAATTTCTTCCATTGGATACGAAGTAAAATTTAACTCATATGTAGATAATGACCATACACGAAAATTTTGAATTGAGTATTTCAATGTTAGTAAATATATATATAATATAACTCGAGCATCTAAATTAATTCATGCATCAATAATTAAGAATATATTCATTATAAGAAAATTGTAAATATTTAATTATAAATACTTATTTTTCTTGTAATGTTTATAAGAGTCATTTCTGGTGCATACCGAAAAATAGTTCAGCAATGAACATGGTACCCGGGTTAATATATATACACAAATTACCCTCGTGTTAAGATCTATTAACTTATATTATGATATACAAGAAATAGGTGATATGGTAGTTGGTACAAATTACAATATTTAGATCCTATATTACCACCCGGCTCCTTTTTGTCTTACCACTAATTAAGATGGTGCTATAAATAGACGTTGGATCTTATAAGAGCTAGTACAATGTCGTAAAATCATGATGAGAGTTTGGGATACTATGGAGAAAAAGAATTAAGAGTTCGGGAGGAAATTAATCATTAGCTGGCGCAAAATCTAGAATATGTCGTTCAAATTGCAAAATAAATGTTTCTTTTAAGAGGGAAAATCAAAATTAAATATTTTGTACTATAAGTTCAAATAAATTAAAAATAATTAGGATGAAGTACTCCTGAGTCCTGACTCCTATCAAATAAATGAGTATTTTTTTAATCTTTCAATTAGTCATATCAAAAGAATTTTCTAATTGGTTATTGAAAAATATAATAAATTTCTTGAAAGTAAGACATTATCTAATAAAATTGAGAGTCCAACTAAATTATGTGTACCTCAATGTCTCTTTAAATTCGAAGGTTATATATATTATATATGGATTTATTTTCTATAAAATAAATTATAAGTACTCTCGAAATATAGATCATGATATGATACTGTATGATCTTCTCAAATATAGATGACATGAGGTGTAAAACAATCAAAATTATTTACATAAATATCAATTTTGATTGACGTGGCATCCTATAATAGAATGAGAATAACAGATAATATGTAGTAATTATCAACTTTCTACTGATAAAAATCATTCTATTTTTTTATTTTATTTGATTGGGGTTTGATGCCTACAATGTTTGGCCTCACCCAGCAGAATGCTGATTTGTCTGTCACTCTACAAGATGACACAGCCAATATTAACCGGAGTACTAAACTAAGCCGCCTTAAAGCTACTAATTAACGATATCCAATACCAATCCAAGCATTAGCATCCAAATAAGCGCAGAAATTAAGCAATTAATTATTATATTATAATATAAGCGGCTACATTCCACTGCATGGGTTGACATACATTGATTTTCTCGTTGGATATATAAGTCAAATTAATTAAATCTGTCTTGTTTAAGTTTTTTTTTTAAGAGAGAGAACGTGTCATTTCAATTTATTTATTTATATATAAATTCTATTCTAATTTATTTTATATTGTATTAGATACAATAATAAAATGTGTAAATTTTGCATGTCACTTTAGAAAGAGGTGAGCCGGTAGATCCGAAAAAAAAAAGAGTTTTATGCTAGTGTAAGAAATAATGATATTTATAATTTTAAAATATACATGCCATATTCTTTTTAAAACAAGAAGATAAATTGACGACCCACAAGAAAAAATTATTATTTAATAATAATATTTATTTTTTTTAAAGAGAATGCACGGGACTTATATAGGTTATTTTGAAGGGGTCGCACGCATTTTAAAATTGTATAGGTTATTTTTCATTTGATATCCAAGCCAAACTATTATGTGATATAAGTAATTTTAATATAAGTTTTTCTACTTATAGGTCCTATTCCTACAGATAGATAAGACACAGCCCAATCTCCATGACATTGTACTATAGAAGTTTATAATATCTACAAGAAAAAATATAAAATTATAATCTCTTATAATTTCAAATTGGAAAATTCTTGTTTTAAGTGATTCTACATGTTAACATGCATATTCATTCAATATAATTGATAAAAAAGTCAGATTGTATATTGTGAAGGGACACCACGAGATGTGGACCAATGAAAGCAGAAGAAGGACTGAGCACACGAGTTTGTACCTGCCAAATTACAGTATTTGATCATCCATTAAGGGGCAATACTGTACCTCTACACTTCTCAGTGTCCTCCAACGAAAATAATAATAATAATAATAATAATAATAATAATAATAAAAAAGAACGCCTTGGATTTTGCAGAGTTAAACTAAACAGGGACAATTAGAAGACAGGGACAACTACAAGTCAACCCTAATTTATATTTTGTTTGTTTGGTAGGACCTGCCGTTAACCCCCCCCCCCCCCCCCCCCCCCCCCCCCTTGCTTTGTTCAGAAGCGTTCAAGCTCTTCTTTCAATGGCATTTAAAAGGTCTGCTGCATTCAAAACCCATTATTTGTTTACAATTTCCAAATTCCCTTTTGGGAAACTATTTAATGTCGATTATTCCCTCCTTAAAACCACATTTACTATCAGGGTGCCTGTGTTTCTCTCCTTCTCTTTCTTCTGTTTGGTCTCTCCGATTCCTTTTCTCTCCAAATTTTCCTGTTGCTGGAAAGCTATGGATAAGCGTCGCAGAAAGCAAGCCAAGACCAGCAGTTCACACTGCTCTGAGGGTGAGTTTTTTTTTTTTTTTTTAATTTAGTTCATGAATTCTCTTTTGCTTTTTCTTTACGCAAAAATCATCCTTACCCCTTGTTTCCTCTTCTCTTTTTGGTTGTCTTTGTCTTTTTTTTTTTTTTTATCTGATTCAAAGCATCTTCGGTTTTACCTATTTCTTTTCTTCTTGCTTTAAAATCTCTCCTTCATTTTGTTTTCTTTCTGCAACTTTCATTGCTGCGTAGTTCTTATTACTGTTACCATCATTTTATCTGAATGCCTGACTCTCTCTCTCTCTCTCTCCTTTTTAGCAGAGGTGAGCAGTATAGAGTGGGAGTTCATTAACATGTCGGAACAAGAAGAAGACCTTATCAATCGAATGTATAAGCTGGTAGGCGACAGGTAAATACTCTAAATAAACCAAAAAACGAAAAACACCCCAAAAAAAAAAAAACTTTTGTACAATTTCTGCCCCTTATCCTTCTGTTGGAAAACAGAGACTTAACTACAAGTCTAAAGTTGCATCACTTCGCTAATTCTCTATTTAAATTGCCAAACATGCTCTCTGTCGAAACATAGTACTAAAGATTAGAATTTAAGGAGTGCATGTTAAGATGTGGCAGACATAAGCGCCACAAATCCTAAAGGCTCGAGCTTTTAGGATTTCTCTTTTTCCAGTTCGTACACTTCATAAATTCCAAAGTGAATATTTCTTTTCTGTTTTTGAAAAGCAAACTTTTTGCAATCTTTAAGGTTTTACTTTTGATTGTTCCAAGCGGAAACTTTGTCCCTACATTTTGCATTGAATTACCACTATTTATTTTAGTAAGTGGATATAATTACCAATATTAACATGTCCTTTTCAAGTATACATGAAAGAGTTTTTAAAAGATAAGAGTTAAAAAATGATGGTAATTGTTTGAAAAATGCTAAATGTATTTGAGTAAAATTTACAAAAAAACTTACTTTTTCACATGTGAGTCATTGATATGTTGAAAATCATAAAATTTGAGTTTTAAAAGAAAACTAATCAAATGAGTATTGTCAGTAAAAGTATAAGTACTTGTTTATTTTGAAACCCATATATGGAGCCATGAATACAACTTAGCCTCTAAAACAGTGTAAATTTTCATTTATTTGTGCAAGTTAGTTTCTTTTTTCGGCATTACTTTAATCCAACTAGTATTAAACAGATGGGCTCTAATAGCTGGCCGGATTCCGGGTCGGAAAGCCGAAGAAATAGAGAGGTTTTGGATAATGAGACATGGAGAAGGGTTTGCTAGTAGAAGAAAAGAACTGAAGAGATATGGTTCCTAATGCTTCCCCTTTCATATCCCTAGACTAGAGAATCTCATTTTAATTTCATTTTTAATCATTTTGTTTCCCTATATATGTAGTAATTAAGGTACGTATTTGTAACTTCTAATTTTCTGGCTAATTTATTATGAGTCACCTTTTAACCTTGTTCCTTTTTCATATATTATATGTTTGTGTCTTTTTTTTTTTTTTTTAGCAATGCTAGGGATTCCTATTTTGGGATCACTACTTTGTTTCCGATTTTATTTTATTTTAATTTTAATTTTTTATATGATTTTTATATAAGTGTTTTTAATATATTTTATTTAAATGATTTTTTTAACATCCTAAAATATTTTTTTAAAATATAAAAAATCACAATATTTTTAAAAAATATTTATATAAAAATCATGTAAAAAAACAAAAAACAAAATCGGGAACCAAGTAGAAATCCCTAATATTTTTTATTTTTTGCCCTTTAATTCCAATTTCCAAATCTTGTCTATGTAACATGACAGAATTAAGTTTTTTGTAAGCGAGTGAGTTGGAACTTTGACCTATTTGGGTGATGAACATTTGGGCCCCTCTTTTGTTCTCTCTCTCTCTGTCTCTCTCCCATATGAATACAACCAAATATAACAAATGGAGACTGATTCAGAACAGATATTGAAATCGATTGCCATTGTACTCATACGGTCAGTCTACAGTTATATCTTGGGTCTTGGCCTAACCACCAACCTGTGATTGATTTTTGCGTTAGATCATTTATGTTGGTATAAAGTTGGTCCTCACTCCATTTGGTAAAGGTTAATGTTATATATTAGTAATGTTATATACTATCATAGAAATTGTAAATGTCGTATAATTGTTATGAAAAATAAAATAAAATGTATTATTAAAAAATTAATCTTTGTTATATGAGTTCTGTATTTACTTAATTTTTCTAAAAAATTTGCGTCATATTTATGTATTTCATGATTGCAAATATCATTATCTCGTTTCTTTTCAGATTTGGTTTTGGTTTATTTGTTTCAACACGAGGAGCCAGGCCAAGTATTTTACAATTTTTTTATAAATTTTGTGAATTTGACATAAATTAATATGAAGTTAACATAATAAGGTTTAAGAGTTTGATATGTTTAATTAAACAGTATACAATTAACTCGTATACGACTCAAAGTTAACTTCAACCCAGTTGCAACATGACTTTATAGCTGATAATTTTTTCTTCTTATAAACTCTCACAAATTGGTGTATCAGGATTGAAAATCTCACTCAGTTAATCAAATGGCTCTCATATGAATTGATTATTATAACATGTTAACGACTTGAACTTGATTTGGCACTACAATATACCGTGAGAAACCCTTTTCTGCTATAATTAATTTACTATATATTCCACTTAAAATAAAGGGTAGTTAAGTAAAATTGAAATTATTTTTAATAAAAGGTCACAATTATATTGTTGCTTGATTTACAACGAGTTATAAACTAGTTGTAAATTAGTTGTAGATTTATCATTATCCTGACGTGGTTATTGATCGACACGTCACATCCAATAAGAAAAGAACATACATGTCATCAGTATATTCGATCAGTATTTAATAAATTAAAGAATATACAATCAAACATAAAACAAAACACAAAAAATAATATTAATTTTTCAAAATTTAAAATAAAAACTAGATTAAAAATTAAATGCAAACAAATTTTTAATTTTATAATATTTTTATTCAATATTCTCTTAATTATTTTCTAAAACCATTAAAATATTTTAATTCAATAATTTTACCACTATATATAGATATATTGAGAAATTCTAAATATCTAAACGAGCCTTAAAACTACAAGATTACTAACAAGAAACTAAAAAGAATTAAGCAAATATTCAAAGAAATTAAGAGCATTAATTTTTTTTTTCAAAATAAAAAAAAGACTAGGCTCGTTGTTTGTCTAGGCTCCAAACTAGACAATGGAAAATGCTTTTTTTTCCCGCTATATCCTATCTCGATTTCCATTCCGTTACATAATTTTTTTTAAGTCTTTTTTTTTTTATATGATTTTTAAGTAAATATTTTAAAATAATATTATGATTTTTTTTATATTTTTAAAAAATATAAAAATGGGGATGAGATACACCAGGACGAATAGCAGCTTCCAACTAGACAATATGCGTTAGGTTTCAAAATCTAGGCAAGCTTGGGTTAAAGACCTGGGTTACTAAACCCCAAGCGACCTCGGTTGCCTCCGGTGCATGGTGCAACCTAGGTCACCTATTTTTGAAAATTTTGTTTTGATTTGAGGATGAGTTGAATTCGTTTTAATTTATTTCAAATGAATTATTATATTTTTTTAAATTTTTATATAAAATATAATTTTTTAAAATCTCAATTTAATTTTTTAAAATTTTAAAATAATAATAACAATATTTTATTCAACTTTCAAAATTTATCATTAATTTATATCTTATTTTTATATTCTCTAAAACTTTGGACTTTTATTAGATTGTGCAAAACCTCTACCCGCTCTAACTATGACAGAGTTGGAATCGAAGTAATTCCAAAAATTTTCTTCTTAAATCAGATGTAAAATGACGCCATTTTACATCTAATATTGTGAAACTAACTAACTAAAATGATATCGTTTGCAAGTGGAACAACATCGTTTTGTGCAAATCGGGATCCAAAACTCAGGTTCTCTCCCTCACTATTTCCTAAATCGATTCTCTCCCCATTGTATCTCTCTGCCCGTTAGCTGTGCTGCATGTGTTCTCGTTGTCGTGGTTCCGTTGCGAGTCCAGCCCCATAGACTATTTCCTGTCAGCCATCGTGACGTTGTAAGTTGGTCTAGTCCTAGTTTGATTTGCTTTTGTTGTTTGATTTGTGTTATTTTGATCAGTTTTAAGAATTAAAACTTTGGAGATTTTTTTATTATTGTTTCCGTTGACTACATTGGGTTGATTTAATTATATATTTAGTTCATTTTGTTGTTTTCATTTTTGTTATTGTATTATTGCAATAGATAATTAATAGATGCATCATGTATGAATTACCAAATAGATTGAATTATGATTTCAAAAAAAAAAAAAAAAGATTGAATTATGACCGATGGCCTGGAGGTCCTCTCCTTTTGAAGGGTGAGGTGGCAAAAGAAGCGTAACTTAGACTGGGGTCTGAAGATGGTACAATGGAGGAAGAATTGGAGAGGATGTGGAAGGATTTAGTCTGACTGATCAAGAAAAACAAGAAATCCGGTTGACAACAACAAAAGTTGACAGATCAATTATCAAAGAGAATATGTCTTCTTGCATTGGTCATCACTGACAAAATGATTAATAAGGAAGCATTCAGGTCCAAAATGTCCAAGGTATGGAGAATAGAAGGGTGGATTCAATTCGAGGTGGGTGATAATCGGGAGTTAGTGGAGTTTTAGCATGAATAGGATATATAAGAGAAGAGTTTTTATGGGGGAGATAGACCACGGACTTTTGATAGAAGGCTAGTCTTCCTGATCATGAATTTGATGGGTCCATTCTACCAAAGGACTTATATTTCTCTTCTGAAACCATCTGGATACAAGTTAATAGCATGCCATTAATGAGCATGCATGGCAAAAGAGGTCAATCATCAAATAGGTTCTGGTGTGGGAAAAGTTGTAGAAGTTGATACAGATGGTGCAGGTAATGGTTGGGGGCAAATTTTATGTACGAAAGTAGAGATAGATATCATTAAACCTCTAGCTAGGGGAAGACTTTTGAATATAGAATAAAAACAACTATGGCTTCCTATAAATTATCAAATGCAGCCCTATTTCTGCTTTCATTGTGGTATTATTAAACACAAGGGGAAAACGTTGTTCAAAGTTGACACAATCCGATTGACACTTGAGTAAGAGTCATCAAGCTCAGTATGGTTCTTGGTTAATTACGAGTCAATCCTCCAAAGGTTAGTAGCACAACAACCAAGAGGTATGGTGGTGGTGTCCAGAATTCGGAGCACTATAGCTAGAAACAAGAGAATTTCGATGAGAAAGATATATTTGGCAAGAGGAATCAGGCTGTTGATTTTCAGGATCAATCTTCAATCAAGGCAGAGAGAATTCCTGACAAGCAGTAGGATCAAGTGCTAATAAGGTAAGTTGAATTACAAGGAGAAGGATCACACCAGAATAAGGAGTGCGAGTATTCCGAATGGTACAACCAAAAATTGAGGGCCAAGTTGTTGGGATCACACCCATTAAGGAAACTGAGGAAGTAAAAAATGGTAAAGATGCTGTGAAGATACACCAAGAAGTTGTGAAGGAAAGAAAGGTACTCTTGGTAGAAGATTTTATTGTGGATATGGAGACTCAAGTCCACAAGGCTTTACTCCTCCCATATTGCTAACTCATAATTAGAATCTTCTATAGCCAACCAGGCAAGTTCACTAAAGCATTTTATTTCCAAGGAAATTCAACAATTGTCTACTCCTAAGCTTCATGCAAAGTGGAAGAGAAGACTAGGATGATCACCAGAAATTTTTGAGCGTGCAGTGATGGTGAGACTAATAGGAAGGTTATCTCGATAGACCCTACTAAAATGAATGCTTAGAGAACATAGAGGATGGAAATATCGGCCCTCTTAAAAAGTCAAAATCAATCATGTTATCCGGAATTAATGTGAAGCATGAAGAGTTGGTGGTGGTTGTAGCGCCATGAATTGCATCAGTTGGAACTACTAAGGGTTTGAGAACTCTCGAACTAAAAAAATAATTTTTATTTTTATTTTTTATTTTTATGATTGATCTATTTTTTTTTCCAAAGTGAGTACACTAATTTCCATCAAGGTGGGCAATTAACACATAATTCATTGATCCTTTTGGATCGCCATGATGATGCGTAGAGAATTTACTTCTCTAATATTTAAGTTGTCGAATCTGTAGGGTTATCTTTGCTTCTCCAATATTAGGAACGATATCTTGTGGTTTTTTGTGTCCATACATAATGATAAAGAATATGTGTTTGTTATCATGGCTAACCAAAATTAGCATTAATACTTGAAAATTGTACCAAACTACCACGTTCAAGTTTATCTTTACGCGGTTGTCATGAGTGGAGGAAGAACCCATTTTTCGAATTGGGCCTTTGGATATTGTTCGCTTGTCTTCCTTGTGATGATCTCTGCAAATTTTCTTAATAATTTGTGTTCCCGTAAGGAATCTCTTTGTTATGGACAAATTTGTTTATAAAAAAACTAAATTATATTCATAACAATTGCTGCCAACAAAATAAAATATTGACAAGCATCGAATTGTTAATGCCAAAAATTTCACAATAGACCAGAGTTAGAGAAATAGTGATTTTGACCCACCGATGCAGCCCAGGTCTTAATGAAGTAGTTAGAAGCCCATGGTAGCGGTTCGGGGCGTTGATATGGTGCCCGTAAGTAAATCCATAATAGCAAATAAAAAAATACTGAAAATATAAGTGACAGTGGAGACATAAATTTATGCGGTTCTGTATAGGGTTTACGTCCATAAGTTGTTTGAGAGAAAATTCACTATAATATAAGCATTTTACAATCTCTTATGATATCTTATTTCTCTATATGCAATAAAGGCCAAAGATCCATTTGTCTAGGGAAGATCTCTAGCTTTCATTGTGAGATTGAAAATGATCAATTTTTTTCAGAACACCCCATTTTACTCATCCGATTCTACTTTTATTGAGGCCCTAGTAGTGGTAAGTGAGAAAACTTATTTTATGTCACTTCTTACTCTTGCGTATTTGACTTTCTTTCCTTTCTTCAACTCTTCATTTTTCTTTCCTTCCTCTTTCTTCCTGATGACACCTTAATTATGGACTAGGCTTAGTCTATCTTGGGCCTGGAATGTTTACCCCTAACAATTGCTCGCGATTCTTAAGGTCGATTGGCTTAGCAGGAAAGCCTTAAGAATCTTCATGTCCATGATAGAGATAGTCTGTATAAAACTATTGAGAAATAAATGATAGAAAATGATCTTGGCTTAGAGAGGTGTGAGCATAGAGCTTGGCCTAGAAAGCTAGGTAGAGATATGACTTGACCGTGCCAAATGTGAGCATAGAGCTCATCGTGGAGTGGTAGGCGAGAGATATACTCAACTGCGTTAGTTGTGAGCGTAGAGCGCGGCATGGAGAGATAGGTGGGAGTGCAGGGTTCAACTTGAATGCGAATGTTCACATGGTGATTGAAAGTTTAGAAGGTTGCATGTGACCAGTTGTTGTTAACAAAGAGCGTGCATGCTTTTGATTCTTTTTGTTTTTATTACATTAGCGGGTTTTTTTCCCTTGATGTGAATTGTTGTTTGATGTTTCCATTTTAGTGTTAACATTAGAGTTTGTTTATATTATAAACTTGGGTTAGGTGGTCAAGGAGCCCGTCAACCACTTGGGTCCATATCAAGTATCTACCGAGCTCATAATCTCGTTCCCAAAACGAGGTAGTTGTGGAGCATGGAGGCTTGTTACTGAAGGCAACCCACTGACAGTAGTTGTGGCAAGAGTGTTTTACATTTGTGTTTTTCAAAAAGATTTTATGCTAGCACTGTTGTCCAATGCAAGTGCAAAGGCACGTGGCTCTAAAGAGCAAGGGTCCAAGTGGTCAAGGCATTATCACTATTGCGTGAGTGAGGGTTGAAGTAGTCAAAGAATTATCATTACTATTATTTGTAGCAAGGCAAGTGACTCAACTTTGTGGGTGAGGATTTCAACAGTCAAGAAACTGTCATCGTCTTTGATAGCCACGAGTGAAGGGACTTAGTTTCTGTGGGCGAGGATCAAAGTAGTCAAGGGACTGACATCGCCATTTTTGGTTGCAAGTTAAGGGACTTCGCTTTGTTAAAGAAGTTGCTCGACCATGCTGTGGTTGCAGTAGGGAAGGCCCAACCATGCTCTATAGTGGGAGAGTGAGCTTGACTTCATTGTTGTGGTAGGCGGTGGGCTCAACCACGCTGTTGCAGTGGGAGGCCAAGTTAGATCACGCTGCTATTGATGGAGCTCAACAACGATGCTATAACAATTCATTCTTGTGTGTAGTGCGTGGAGCCATGTCTCCCGAACGATCATAGTCCCGAGTGATCATAGTACGGTCGCTCATCTAATCTAATATCAAATCAATCGGTAGATCTCACTTCCCTTCCCCCATACCATAGCCGGAAGGATGCATGCCAGTTTCATACGACCAGGTGGAGTGGCATAAGATCTGCCTCTTGGCTTATGTCGAGATATTGATGACTTCACACAACAATTCACTTCTCGTATCGACAAATTATAAGAGATGTCAACTGTATTGCGAGAGACAGAACTCAACTATGTTGTTGCAGCGGAGTTAGAGCTCGACTGCATTGCTATTATGGGAGGCAGGCCTTGATCATGCTATTGTTGTGGGAGTTGAAGTACGACCACGCTATTGTTGTGGGAGACAAAGCTTAACGGAGCTACTGTTGTGGAAGAGAAGCTTTACTGTACTGATACAACGGCAAAAAGAGCTTGACTTTGCCAGGGAGTTTTCACAAAAACCAAATGGGTCAGTGTAGATAATCCAAATTATAAGTTTGAGATTTGCAAACCTAAGTCATTTTGCTAGAATGTGGTGAAGACCTAAGGTGCATAAGTGAGGCCAAATGTAGCCACACTTTGCCAATGATAAAAATTTGAGATGTGTGTGGTATCAAGCAGTCTATTTTGATCGAAACAAATTTAAATTGCTTGAGTGGTATCCAGGAGGAGCTTTGCAACCAGTATTTCGTGCAATGCAGGTGATCTCTAGCAGAATATACTTTTGGATGTGCAGATACTAGAGTTCTTGTGGAATCCTGAGGATTTTATTTTTTTGCAGGAAAAGTTTGAAAAACCAAAATTCTCAATAAAAAAGAAATTTAAATAGAAAGCTTCAATAAACAAACCAAAGTAATTTAGCTACTGTTTTCAATTTTCCCAATTAGGATTGTTCATTGCCAAAGGATTTTTGCCTAGTGTAAGTTTGTTCCCTCTTGTTTTTATTACTTTTTATCTGATCTATATTATTGAGCGAAATTCACTGTTCATATAACTTTAATTTCCTTGGTGTTTTGCTGAATACGACCGAAGCGTTTTATCTTTTAGGCGGATTTGGTGGGTCCATAGGTCATGATTGTCGATCAAGTTTGGCAGCACTGTGGTGTGCAATTGATAGCAACCTCTTGCGTGTGCTAAGTAAATCATAGTGGTCGAGGAAAGTGGTGGCCAAGAAGCTGCAATCTTTGATCAGGATACTTACAGTGGTTGAGGAAGGTGTTGGTCTCATTTGGTTGCCATAGTTCGAGCAACGTTACATGCACATTCAGCTAGGCAATAGTGAGAGAGTGGTGAGATATAGCTCATCATGAGGATGGTGAGATACTACCAATTTCTTGCCTTGAAAATGGAGCTTAGCTTATCATCATGTTAGCAAGAAGCTTGCAGTCAGTCAGCACACATTGCATGGCCCATGCAACGACAACAAAAACTTAGGTGGATGCCCACCAAAGGAAGTGGCGAGTTTGCCATGAAGGTTATTGTTGAGTAACCCTATTCGGCCAAGTAAGCTTTGGATGGGTAAGTTTTAGTAAAACAATGGTTGGGCAAGCCCTGGCCGAGGAGCTTATGGCCAAGTAACTTTGTGTGGCTAGGCTATTGCAGGTGTGGTTGGTGGAGAAAGTCTTGTTGACATTTTTTGCTGTTGAGGACCACCATGCAGGCAATAGAAAACATTGACAAGTCCAATAATGGCTACTAGCAACCTCACTAGGCTCATACTGATTTCTGCGAGTCTCCTGTGTTGTGCACATACTGCACACACTATGGACGACTGTCATGGTCAGAGACCAACTTAACGGGAATAAAAGTCGCCGACAATCCATGTTATGGCTATCAACATCCTCACTAGGTTCACCACTTGCAATCGTGAGCCTCCGGAGTACACGACTACATGCACTCAATATGCATTATGCATGCGATGCCCAATTTGGACGTGCTCTACGTGCAATGTGCACTTTAAATGCATGGTGCATGATGTTGATTCCCGCCTCTTAGTTGGGATGTGCCCTACGTGCACTATGCATTTTAATTGCACAATACAATATTGGGTTCTCACATCTTTGATTCTTCAGTCATTTAAAATAAGAGATGGTAAGATGAAAATAATTATCTTAAAAGAAATTATCTGCTCCTCTAGTGATGACTTCGTAAGTCAGAAAACCATCATTCTACCACTTCTTATGTAGAGAACAAATGAATTCCATAGACAGCGCCAACTATTAATACAAAAAATCGTCCAGTATGCCTAATTGAGAGAAAAAATCTTTTCTAACTATAGTGTATTAGTGTATTGAGTTCCAACTATGACCACAACCACGTAAAGCTTGTCGCTAGGAGTGATTGAGTGTAAAAAAAAAAGTTTAAATCCTCAAAGTTGCAAGTCAGAACGTAGATTCACACGCGCGCGCACGCGCGGGCCTTGGTTTTGGAAAGAGTGGCTCTACAGTCACATATGGAGAATCTCGATAATGATTTTTTTGGCTCTTTTTAATATATATTTTTAATCTTTTAAATATATATATATATTTAAATCACAACATTATTCAAAATATTTTCTTAATGACTAAATAAAAAATTGAATAATTTTTTTTGCTGGACTATATTGCAGACCTAATTGAAACGCTCTCATTTCATGAATAAATGAAATGAGTTTTCATATTTTTGGACTTTTTTATTTGTAAATAAGAATATTTTAGAGTTCTGCTAGTCCTGCTACTGCATATGGAGAATCTCGACAATGATTTTTTTTGGCTTTTTTTAATATATATTTTTAATCTTTTAAATATATATATTTTTAAATCACAACATCATTCAAAATATTTTCTTAATGACTAAATGAAAAATTGAATAATTCTTTTTGCTGGACTGCATTGCAGACCTAATTGAAACGCTCTCATTTCATTTATTAATGAAATGAGTTTTCATATTTTTGGATTTTTTTATTTGTAAATAAGAATATCTTAGAGTCTTGCTAGTCCTGCTACTGTGCTGCCTACACACTATCAACTTAGTTGATCGCTAGTGCAAAGCATCATTCATTTTGTTTTTTAGTTTTTTTTATTCTTATTTTTTTATCATTTTAAAATATTTAAAAAAAATATTAATACACTAATAATCATTTTCTTAACTATTAAGTAAAAAAAAATAAAAAAAATTAAATTGTATGATGTGTCAAAATAAAGTATCAAAATAAGTGAACATACTAGCATTATTCAATATTTTAGTCAATTTTATTCTAAAATAGAAATTTTTCTATTTATTCATTATTTAGACGATAAATGAGTCTAATTTTATGTATTATATATAGCATTGTCCTAAAAAATTACTATTAAAATTTTCATGTGTAGATTTAGCATTTATGTTTTGGAAAACTTTGTTGAGAGCGACACCAATATGCATGGACTAATGACTCGTGTAAAAGAGCGCATCGTTCTCGAGAGAGGAGAAAAATGAATTTCTCCAGTGTTGAGAAGAGAAATTAGAATGTGAGATTTCTTAACCTAAAGTTTCGACATACAAAGCTAGTTATGGGAAAAATTAGTTCCAAATATATATAGATATATATATATATATAAATCTAGAAGGAAATTAATTGATGAGTGTATCAAACATATTTAAAAGGAGAAGTTTATTCTGTTTTTGAGGTCGTAGCTGAATCCCTTTGCATACTTCGCGTTTTAGTGCATATGGTTAATTGGTATGAAATTATATTTCCATTTTGGTTAAAAACTCGCTAAAAAATGTTAGATCAACTACCTCTTTTTTCTATTTTAGAATATAATTTATTTATTTATTATTTTACTTTTCTTTTCTTTTCTAATTTTTTACACCATGCCACGTCAACATGTTTTTAAATTTTATTAATAAAATTAATCTGACTAATGATCATTTTGATCAATCTTAAGACTACATGCATTTATATGTTGAGATGATCTTAATTATAATCTGTCAATAATAATGACTTCATTTTCAAACACGACCTAAGACTACATGTAAATAGTTCTATTAAAATGTGTAGCGAGTGATTCGACTTTAAGGTAAACTACAAACATTCAATATATGCTCAGGCCAAGGATATGCTGATGATTTTGGGACATGTTCCTGCCCAATGGTTTGAGTACAGCAAGGAGGGAAAAGTGGTCCATTCTAAGAACTGGAGGAATAAGGAAGCAGCCTCTTCTAACCTCCATTCCAGGATAAGATCAGACTCAAAATTAATGGATCAGAATGTTTGGACAAAAGTTAAAATTGGGCTTGAAAGCATTTTTAGTTAATATTGATATTTTAACTTTTTTTTTTAATTAAATATTATAGATCTACAACGAGTGTCGTCGTATATATCAAATTCATTACAGCAAAACTATTTAACTGTAGCTAATAGAAATAATTATTTTATATTAAAATGAGTTTATTTTTATTATAAATAATTATTCTCATCTTAAATAATCTATTAATATGAATTTATTTTTCACTTTTAAATAATTGAATTTTAAAAAAATATTTAAAAGGATAATAATATAAAATTGTTATTGGATGGGAGAATTAATTTCAGGTGAGGGACGATAAAATAGACAAGGGGATAAATGAAAGGTACAAGACCAGAAGACACCCTTGGGAAAAGCCAAAAGCTGCATACACTTCAATAAAAAGATAGTACAATCCTAGAAAAATGAAAAGCCAATATACGAAGGTTAGCTTTTTCTAAGGTAAAAAGCAGTGATTGAGTGAGGAAGTGAGATTGAGATGTGGTGGATATGATTGCTGAAGACTCATGATCGGCGTATAATACTCCAAACATGTAAGTAAGTTTGGCACGTGTAGCTGTCTTTCTTTCCTCTCAACACATCTAATACGCCAAATTACATGTATATACACAACTACAGCTTCAACAAAAGTCATCAAATACGACAATCTACCATTCCCCATCTTTTTAATCATCCTTTATATTCTTTATGCTTTTTTTTTTCTAATCCTACTGACACTTTAGATGGGATTTTCCACTTTCGCTAACTTCAAACCCACATTCATTAAAAGAAAGAATATAAGGAATTGTTCATATCACAGGCGACTTAAAGGTGGTGCATGTCAGTCCACTATATATATATTGGAGTGTGGAAAACATGCATGTGTGGGTTGTCATGGAGTGTTTGAAGGTTGAATTTGTTGTGTGAAAACACACAGCGATGACAAATAAATAAATTAAAGTAAATACAAGCAAATCAATGATATGATAAGAAATTAACGTGATTCGACAACCTACTTACGTTTACAAAATTTCAAAGAATTTTATTATATTGAAAAATTATAAAATATACTTTGGGGGCGAAATATCATTGTTCAAAACACTTAGGGTGTGCTAAACTATTCATTGAGAACATATTGTAGTGTCATGCGGCAGAAATCATAATTTTCATTTTTCTGTATTATTTGCTCGAGCGGAGTGTTGAGCATGCCTCGATTGAGATCTCTATCCGATTCTCACTTGAGCTATCTATTCTTACTTGAGTCACCTGTCGAGCGAGGCTAGCGTGAACTCTCTGCCTAACCTTCACTCGAGCCACCTGTCACGTGAACGTTGAACAAACTTTCTACCCATCAGTTCAAGTCTATGCACTATGGCTTAAATTTTATTGAAAATTGACTCAAAATTGTAGAGAATTATTGTCGAATTTAGTCATTCAGTCGGGCTGACACACCAACAAAGCCAAGCTCCACAAACTCGACAAAATTTAGAAGATCTAGACCAAAAAGTCATTTGATATTGCACAAGATTAATATATCATTTACAAATTTAGACAATATTTCATAACCTGTCTCACAATATTTTTTAATCCATTCTCGAATATGTCATTAATCATGCATAGACCAAGTTATAAACATCGAGCCATAATTTAAGTTCATTCAATGTATGTTTTTTGTACTTGAAAGAAAACTTGCTTGACTATCGCTTTTGTGAGCTCATTTTAATTGGTATTGTTGGGTATAAAGTCAACAACCAAGATATAAGGCAAGAATTAAGTCTAGAGATAAGACAAGTTGACTTAGATATAAAAGTAAGGTCTTCATAAGGTAAGCATAACTCAAACCACTCTAAAAGAGGAAAGAGATCTTTATAAAGAGAGGAAATCTCCTCAAATCTGGATAGATTTTATTGTGCACAAGGATCCCTCAAACTTTCTCTCTTGAGAAAGATGGCATCTTCTTCAACCTCCATATTCTTAAATCTACTCCATTGTATTGAAAGACAAGTGAGGTAACGAGAGACTAGAAAATTACTCATCATAGTGGATTTCACCTTCAAATGGCCTGTGGATATATGTTTTTATGCTGAATCACGTAAATTTGTCTCTCTATTTATATTTTATGCATCCTGTCTATTATTTATTTCATCAATGAGTATTCTAGCTTACTCTATCGATGTCCAAACCATCACTATGGACTTTTGAACTATATCTTCTCGGCCAAAATAACCTCAATGGACTGGAGGTGACTCTATCCTCCAATTCCAGCCTAGTGTGCAAATTTAAGCATTAGCAGGTATGACGAAACTAAATAATCCCAAATAAACCAAGCTATGTCTCTCATTATAATTTTATTAACAAAAAAGATAAAAAAATAACAGGTATGGCCAAAATTAATGCAACCTTGCTTTTACCGAAGTAAAATAACTTGCTATTACAAAAACCAAAGAAACTTGAAAGTTTAAGAGCACTTACGTCATTTTTCTCCAAAGATGATGCTACATACAAGCTCTCTCAAAAAACATATGACATCAATAACATTCAGCTGTACTTCTTTACCAAGGGAGCCTCTTTCCTTCTTGTTTTCTCTCTAATAACTCTATCCATCTCTCTAAGCAATTGATTGTCCACTATAGAACTATTGTGTTTTTCCAAGGGGGTGTTTCATGGAAAAAAGGGAAGCTCGTGGCATAAAACTCACCACAAAAAGTATTATAGCCCATGAAAAGTTTAATTGGTGGCTAATCTCTATTTTTTTCTACGACACATCTCACTACAAGAGTAGAATAAATTTGTCGCAAAAGCACGTCCATTTTCGTTTATGCTTGTGGGAATAGAAGCAATTACCACGAGAGGTACTGGCGTGCATATGTATTACCCATTATAACATTTGCCACAAGTTGTCTTCATGGCAAAGACTAAAAGAATTCAAGAAAAAGAAATGTAAAAATCATAAAGGATTTTCTAATATAAACTAAAAAATTATATACAAACCTTGGAGATTCAAATTGACATTAATAACAATTTCAAAAAAAAAATCTAAAATTGTGCTAACATGTTTACAAGAAAAATTCCTAATGAGAAACCAAAAGCAATAAATATTGAACAACCTCCCTTTCTTCTACTAAATAATCTCTGATTGATAATGCATTTGGTAATGAGTCAATCTGTGGAAGCTCTTGGATTTTTCAATAACCATTTCATACATCTAACAAGTTGCACGGCTGTGCATCCAACAAATTGCATGACAGTACATCTAACAAGTAGAACTTCAGACCAGAGTAACTAACTAAGTTAAACTAGCTCCAGGACTTATGCTCTGTGGAAGAGAAAAACATAGCAGGTACTTTACCCTCAAGAAAAACTTATAAAAAAAAATTACCTTTAAGAACTACAACCATGTATGAAAAAAAACTTTAACAGTTAGTACACAACAACAACAATCCCAACCAACATATCACCTCAATAGTTAGTAATAATTCACATCATTCCACTTCACCCTCTCATATATGTAACTCAAAGAGTCAACTTGTAAGACATATATCAACATGCTTGGTACCCATCTAATCCAATCCAACACAAATGTAGATATTTTATCTATCTGACACATGAGTTCAACACAATAAATAAAACAACTGTATAATCATAAACCAAATTCACATATCAAAAAATCTGAAAATATATACATACAACGAAAATTATATATACTTGAAAAGGAAAGGTTGAAGCTTACCCATAACAAGAGAAAAAAGTAAGGCAAAGAAAGGGAATCTACTTTTAGCGGTGTAATGGAAAAGATAATGGATATTTGCTATAGTTCCACTATGGGTGTAGGAAAACTAAGATTTTGGAGGATTTTTAGTGTTCATATGGAGTTCTGGAATTAGCTACACACGAAATAAAATAGATGTGTAAAGGAAAATAATTGGAGCTGCTATTGCTCCTTTACCTTAGCTATTGCACTACTAATTGTTGATTTTGACTTCCCCTATTATGAGGATCATGAATGGCTAACAAAGATTTAGAATTTGTTGGTTCATTTGCATGGATTGAGGGACTAAAGGTCTTCAAATCACCGGCTTTCTCATTTATTTTTTAATAGAACTCGTCAAAAACACAACCAGAGAAAAAGAAATCTTCAACAATAGATTTGATAAGGTACTTACAAAAAAAGATTTGATAAAGACAAAAGAACCAACCCTGCAACACTCTTTTGCGCATGAAATACCATCTTGACAATATTATCACGCATTGTTCCATACTTACATGCTAGAAACAGAAAAATTAACTCTAACATAAAACCAAACCATGGAAACTATTTATAGAATTTTTTTTCTACTCATGTGAGTGAGAATTTATTGTATAAAGAGAAGCATCCAGATTACCATCATAAATTTAAGACTAAAACTCATAAATAGAGATTAGTCAAGTATATTAATGCTACACCAAGCCAATGCCACTATCAATGCTACACCAAGCCCATGTCACTATCAATGAAGAATATAATTTTTAGTGGAGTCTTTTGTGTAGAAAGTACTCTGTCCCCATTGATGCAGCATTAACAAGAATGAGATTCAGAATAGACTCCACAACAACAAGGTATTTGTCAAAATGAAAGGTTAGGCAAATCACTAGTCCTTTATCTTCTGCTAGCAATAAAGTGATCTAATACAGAGACATTGATGAGTAGTATGCTTATAAAATATCAACCAACAAAAAGCTTAGAAAAATGCCTGTAAAACACATACATAGGAAGTTGGCAAAACAACCCTCACACTTGGAAAGCATCGAGAAGATGTCAACAAAGAAGAAACTATCAAATTTGCTTAATCATCATTTCAAACTAGAATTTAATAAAGGAAAATAAAAAGCATGCATATTAGTAAGGGTGTATAAAAAAATCAGAAAACTGGACTGGACTGGTCTAAACTAGTGAAATCGGTCTAATTTTGAATTGGTACCGGTCTGGAATTGGTCCCGTAATGTCAAAACCAATCAGTACTTATCTGGTTCTGGTTTTAAGTTTTTTAGAACCAGACCGGTTCAATAAAATATATATTTTTTAAATAGTTTTCTTGATATTATATTTAACATAAAATAATACTTTTTATACTATATATAATATTTATACATTAGTAAATAATGCAAATTAATTGTAATTTACAATTTATGGCCTAATACCAATAATCTAATACTATATTACTATTAGTAATATATTTTAAATCTATATATAAATTGTTATACTAAATAATTATATATTAAATAATGATATAGTAATGCTAATATTATCACTATCAATAATATAATTCTAAAACATTAAACTTACTATAACAAATACTAATATATAATTATTCTAATTACTATAACTAATACCAATGTATCTACTAATGATCTAATAGACTAATATAGACTAATTCAAATAAAAAATCAGACCAGGACCAATAAAACTAGTACAACCAGTTTTGGGAGGTAACCTATATGTAATCGATTTAAAAAAATGAGAAACCGACAGTATCGATTCGGTTCTAAATTTTGTCAAAAATCGGACCGAACCTGATTAATTACACCCTTACATATTAGAGATATAATCCAAAATATAGACTTAGAAACATGAGAAAGAAAACTCAAAAGCCTATTAAAGCTGAACTTATGAGTTATGTAAACAAATAAAAATTATGACAAGAAATACAAAAAAATTACAAACTGAACCTAGATAAGATGGCATTTGCAATGATTGTTGTCTTTAAGTTTTACCCAAAGAACACTACATTGACAAATAGTAACATAAGAGCTTTTTAATATAAAGACCCTATATTCACGATCTATTTTTGTAAGTGGAGAGTACCCAACATTTACAATGACAGTCTAATAATTTTCAGCACTATCATTTCAAGCAAACCTGATTGCAAAGTAGTAGATAAAGTGATCAAACTTGTGACAGCAAATTAACAAAACTAAACATCGTTCAAGCAAAGTCTAGCATCAACACAATATCCACAAGATCAACAAAATAGTAAAAAGAGATTTTTAATGCCATTCTCCTAGGCCTAAAAAATTAAATTCAGCCAATGACATAATTTGCATATATTTGTTATAAATGATCTCATTTGACATCTTCTATTTCAAATAAATATTTTATTTCTCTCAACTCAACTGAAAATTTATCTAATTTCCCATTGTAGGGGACATCACTACTTTGTCTTTACCTACTCCACATGGCATTCCAGCAAAATATGACCATGATATATAAAGTCCAAAAGTTTTAAGCCAAGTAGGAGAAAGATGGGTGTATTGAGTCAAGAAACATAAACGAACTTCATAAATAGCCCATTATATTGCCAGATCTTCAATGGCTAAGGGGAGACCAAGTTGGCCCGATTTCCCATTTACTACATACAACATAATTAAATGAAGTCTAATAATTTTACATAGTATAAAGTTTACAGCAAATAAATATATGTATATACTTATTGAAGACATATATACATTTCAATATATTAATCCATCAACATATGTGAGTTATAAAAGCTGAGTCTTTTACGAGATTTTAACTCGAGTGAGGTACTTTATTCATGCATTTTATGGTTGCAATTTAACACATTTTGAGCTTAAGTGAAAATCACCCATAAAAGAATCTGTCTAATTGTATTCTTTTCAAACTTTGAACAAACAAGTAGAGTGCATCTTTCGATAGAGCAGTACGTCCAATTCATAAAATGTGTAAACATGAAATTAACACCAAAGTAGTGAGATTATTGTAAATAAAAACATTTCTTTCTATGGTACTAAACAAAACCTGCAAGCTTATAAGGCTTGGATATAGTAAAGAAACACATTTTAAAAAGAGAGGGAGACAAACTATGTAGAATAAGTACATGGAATCTCTTACCTTCAATTTGAGAGAGAAGAGACTGAAGGGTAGAGATAGAGAGAGCTTACAATTGGAGACTGAGTAGGGGAGCTGGGTCATCAACAAATTATATATAAATATATTTTATATTTTTTTTATAATAACTTAGATTTGGGAAATTTGGATTTTATACTATATAATTTATAAAGTCGTCCCTTTTATACATAGCTAATATGTAATTTTTCCAGATGGTTAAATCTCTAATTTAGTTGCAATTCTATTGGATTGCTAGACTATTGCATATAACAATGGTAGCTTCAAACCGGATAAATCATAAATGCATGCAAAGAAAATTTTAAAAAATATATATATTTGTATATATATATATTACTTAGTGTTTAAAATAAGTATTTTTATTAATATTATAAACTTTATATGACATTATTTGATTTATAAAATAAATTTTAAAATTTAAATCTTACAAATCAAATTTTATTATTTAAATGATGTGTTGGTGTGTTGTACACAACAACTTGAGAATATATGACTCTATGTTATGTACTATATACTCGTTTTGCTCCTATTATATATGCCTATTATGCTATGTTGATATTATATAATTATCATAATATCTCTCTTATTTTTTAAAATAACAAATATAAAGATTGATGAATAATGGAAAATCAACGCAACAAGATAAGAATAGGAGGAGAGACGTGGTATACAACATTTTTACCACTCTCATAGCTAACTTGATGCCCATAAATATTCTTTTACTAAATTTTTGCTTGCAGGGAAGTAGATATGCTCTGTTTGGTTGTTTGAAAATTTTTTTTTTTGAATAAGTAACAATCAAAAATTTATTCCAAAAAAGAGGTATAGCCCAAGTACCCATGGAATACACAATTAGAAACACTTACTTACAAGCTGGAGCAAAAAAAACTAGAATTGAACAATACAATTAGCTCCCTTTCTAACAAGATTTTTCACCAAAAAATTGAGTGTTTAGAAAAAACTCTCTAGTATCTCCAAAAGAACATTCACAATTATCAAAACATCTCCTATTTCTTACGACCCATAGACACCAGAATAAACATGAGGGAATCATCTTTATGGCAACAGCACTAATTTCTTTCCTCCACAATGAGTGGCCGGGTTGAATAAAGATCCAACATATGCATAGGGATTGCCCAGAAAAAACCAACCTTTATAGATATTATGTTCCGAAGCATTGTTGCTACTTTACAATGGAGAAATAGATAATTGATGAATTCACCATTCTTTTTGCACATAAAACACCAATCAGCCACTTGAACACATCTCTTCTTCAAATTGTCAATGGTTAGAATTTTTCCTAGGGAGACAAGCCAGTTGAAGAAAGAGACTTTACTAGGTATTTTAGCTTTCCAAATACTTTGCCACGAGTAGTCTTCAAGTCTATGATTGATTAGAGCCTTATAATAGGAACACATAGAAAATCTGGCATTATTGGAGTGAGACCAAAGCAACAAATCCTCCCTGCAATGATCAATCTTTTTAGCATACAATCTTTCCAAAAAAATTGAAATTTTGATTAATTTCCGATCACGGATATCTCTAAAAAATTCCATGTTCCAACATAACAAATTGTTTGAAAGGAAGTAGGAATCCACAACAGAGGCCTCTTTAAACTTTGCAATCCTGAAAAGATGAGGGAATGTCACTTTGAGGGGGGAATCCTCACACCAAATGTCGTGCCAAAAGGAAATCTTTTTCTCATTTCCCACATTGAGGACAATATGCAAAGCAAAATCATTCCATTTTGCGGATAGTCTTCCATAAACACACTCCAAAGGTCCTTCTTACATCATTCATGCACCAATTCCCCTCGCTCTTCCCATGTTTAATATCCACTAGATTTTTCCAAAGAGCATTACACTCAGTGTGGTATCTCCAAAGCCATTTTTCAATGAGAGCTTTATTGAAAATTCTTAGATTGCACACACCTAAACCTCATTGTTTTACCGGAAGACAAACCTTATTCCAACTCACAAAATGAAACTTTTTATTCTCACCAATACATCCCAAAGGAAGTTTCTAGCAACTCCAACTAGTAGAGGGAAGAGTGAGAGGTAATAAGTTGGGAGATTAGTCAACATATTCTTAATTAGGGTAATTCTTCACCCTTAGATAGATATAGTTTTTTTTTTCAGCCTTCAACCCTCTTTTTAATCTTCTCAATGAACCCATCCCAAATACTAACTGCTTTGTGAGAAGCACCCAAAGGCAAGCCAAGATATTTCAAAGGTAACGAAGCAATCTTGCAATTCAAAATGTTGGCAAGATCCGAAATGTTCCCAACAGGTTCCACTAAAACAATTTTAGATTTAGAAAAATTAATTCTTGGACCAAAAACAGCTTCAAAGCATAAAAGAAGAGCTCACAACACCCGAAGATGATCTTCATTGCAACCACTAAAAATTAAAGTATCATCAATGAATAGCAAGTGAGCAAAAATATTTTCCTGAGATTCATTTTCCACCACAAAGCTTGACAAAAGATTTTCACGAACAACCGCATCAATCATACGATTCAAGGCATCCATCACCATGACAAAAAGAAAATGGAATAGTGGATCATCTTGCCTCATGACTCGAGTGCTATTAAAGAAGTCAACCAGATTACTATTAACCAGAATAGAGAATCTTGTCGTTGAAATGCAAAATTTAATTCAAGAACACCATTTACACCAAAATCGAATCGCTTAAGGATGTATAGTAAAATATTCCAATTAACATAGCCGAATGTCTTCTCCATATCCAATTTTACTAAAACTCTAGGCTTCCTTGACTTAAGTTTGCTATCCAAGCATTCATTAGCAACAAGGACTAAGTCAATGATTTGTCCATCCTTAACAAAAGCATTTTGGGGTTTCAAAATAATCTTGTCCATCACCAAACTGATACGATTGGCCAGTACCTTAGTTATAATATTATAGACCCCATAGGCATTTTCTATAGTTATTTAATCCCCAAACATTCCAAGATAAGATTTTTGGCTTCATTGGGGAATAACTTTAGCCATTTCCTTGACTTTCAAACTATAGGCGTTCCCGATCTTATTGTCATAATTAATGGAGCATTCTAACCTTTTAAACTCCCTCTTTTTTTTGGCAGCAGATATGTCCATCAAAGGCTGATTAGCATCCATGGCAATGAGTAAAACTCTAAATTGCTCCTCATACCCATCAAAAGATAACCCCACAATATTTTTGATCTCATCCACCTTTCTCAATACCCAATAAGAGGAATTAAAAGACAAATCGGCACCAGGGCTCGAAGAACATAGAGGAGTAATATCATCGTTATCCTCATTGTCGAAAGCATGCAACTCTTTTGAAACATCAAAATCAAAATCAGAAACAAAAACACCATCACTAGTGAGCTTTAATTGAGACTCAGGTAAAGTCTGAGAACAAGGGCCATAGAAATAAAAGCATCCACACCCAACTGACTATTAGAATCTGGGACGTCTCCAGAGTGTATAAAAGAAGCTGAGACTTCCAAAAGAGGGGTTGAGTCGCCAGACATATCCATCGGAGAAGAAGCAACAATTGAAAAGTTATTTTGAGGAGGAACAACCACTGAATAGGTCCCAAAAGATTCTCCCACTCCCATCGATTTTTTCTGTAAAGGAAGGGTGATCCTCGACTCAAGCATAAGAGTGGGCTTAGACATGGAGATATTCGCAGACGTGGAAGAAGCATTGGACTAATAACCAGAGCCATTATTCTTCGCCAAAAAACCGCCAACGGGGTTGCCTATCACCGTCAGCAACAATGGAGGAGGATGACCGGTTTTTTGGGCCTCCGCTTCAATGGGTTTGAAGGAGACATTTTTTGGGTTTTTCTGAGATCTGATGCGCAGGTCAAGAGTCTAGGTTTTTGTGAAAGAGGACCAAGAGGATGGGCCTACGACAGACCCATTGTTTTTTGCCTAAAGAGACTTGCGAAGATCTGCTTCAACAAAAGAAAAGACTAAAGGGCCTAAACCCGAAATAAGGCCCAACCCGTGATCTACCATCTTCAGCAAAGAATCTAACTTAGTCTTCCATCCCTGTAGCTCAGCTTTCACATGCCAAAAGGACCCTTTAGCTTCTCTTATATGCTACACAAACTGGGAAGGCAAAATTGTATTTCCTGCCGGATTCAAGCTCCTAGGAGCCATTAGGGCAGATGAAAATGGGGCCTTGTGGGGAGAAGGTTCTTCATTTGACTTTATAGTCATTTTCGTGTTAGAAGGACTACCTCTATTTTCAAAAACAAGAACAGAGGAATTTGAAGCTAATAGATTTATCATCATTCTTGCGAAGCTAACCCATCCATTATCGTTATTGCCTTCGAGGATAACAATAATACCCAAACTTTTCCTCGAACCTATCTAAAAAAGTTTCAGAAACCTACCATGAGAGTTATGACTAGGTTGAAGTGTTACTCCTTCTCTCTCTTGAGTTGAATAGGTAGATTGTTACCAAAAGACTTATAAATATTCTTGAAAGCCTTAGACAACCAAACAATCACCTCTCTGCTTAGAAACAAAGCCACTGAGAACTTCCTTCCTCTCTCGATTAGACGAAAAGAGTTTCCCCCCTTCTGCTAATCGCAAATTGTTTTGCTTCAATTTACACGCTATACTCCATTGAGAACAAAAAAGAAGAGGAGAAACGGGAGCACCAAAACGAGGAGTAAAAGCAAGAGGGAAAAGCGAAAGAGAGAGAGAAAAAGAGAGAAAAAAGGAAATGGGTAAGAGGGATAAGAATCGAAACGAAGGGAAAATGATAAAAATAAACAAATGAACGGGAGAGTCATCGGCAAGAAGCACCGGTGATAGGAAGGTGAAAAGTCATATTGAAGGGCATATTCTAATAGAAAAGTCAAAGAAAGAAAATTTTCTACTCTCCTTGAAATGAAAAGGTACCTTAGAAAGATGGAAGAAATTAAAACTACAAATATTTTCTACTCTCCTTGAAATGAAAAATAAAATAGCTTAGTAATATCAGTATGAACTTTGTGGTAGTTTCTTGAATTTCACCAATGGAAAGTCCTAAGATACCAAACCGATGGAAAGTGCAAGATCCACATGAAAAAAAAAATACATTTTTTAATAACAAATTCTATATTTTTTCAAAATAAATATATGAGTCTTGCACATTTTAAAATTGTAAATAGATTACTCTTTATCCATTTTATTTGTAGTACCTGCATTGAAGGTGTGTTCCTTTGTTTTGAGCCTGTATCAAGTTATTGAATACTAATAGATGAGTAAAGCGGTCAAAAGCGAAATGTCTACTATCATATCAGTGCAATAGAGCAGGCCGCCTCCATAGACATTGGATTTGAAGGATCAAAGCATGAAGGAATGTTATCCGGAAGTTACAAATTTAACCAATTAGTACTCTGTGTACATTGTCTCCTGCAACGGCAAGGCCTTTATTAATTGTCATAACTGTTAAGTGTTAGCCTTCGAATTCAAATTCAAAATATTTTACAAACCAGCAGTATTGACTACTTCGTTTCCCTCTGTCCTATGTTGGTTTTCGCTTTAGTCCATAGTTGATCTTCACCAACAACAATACAAGTGTAATAATTAACCTACGGCGAAACAAATTTTAATACCATAATGCAATGAGACGAACTCAATCGCATTTTTAACTTCGTCTGGCCAAAGTCTTCCTAGCAGCTTAGATGGCAACAGGGCCACATCTCAAATATTCAAAATTGATGAAGCCAGATCATCATCCCAAGGACCTGAGAAACCCAGTTACCCAGATATAATAGCCCAAACACAACTTTAGCAGCAGTACTCATCTATATTTTTCACCATTCACAAGCAATTCCATCACCAAGTCATTCCAAGAGTCAATTGGCCCCGGCAAGCACCAATGTAAGCAATCATTCTGAACTTTGGCATTCTTATTATCTTTCCCAAAAGGATGGAATTGCCGGTAGGGTCCCGGGTGTCCGTCCGGCCGCAGTACCGAAAGCCGGGTTGTATCTAACAGCTTCAAAATTACCCCATTTTCAGACCCTACTCCGGCAGCCTTGTCAACTTCTTCCAACTCGATGTCACGCATTATAGCGTCGACATCTCTCATCTCAATCTCGCCATCCCTAAATGGCACTGTTCGATTGCAGGACCCTCCGCTGAACCACTCTCCATTCTCAAAGTGATCAGGTGTTGTAGTTCTGAAGTACACAAATGGCTTGTGTTTGTGGTACATTACAAAGTTGAGAACCAGCTGAATTGCCTTGCGGTATGCATAATCAAATCCTAGGTCTGTTAAGTTCTTTCCAGGGCAGTAATGGCAGCCTGAGATGGTGTTGTTCTCATGGTAAATTGCTGTTTTGAGAAACCATTTTCCACCGGCAATCACCACGTAATCAAAGTTGTTGTATTGATGGGTCCATTTTTGGTCAAGTTTGTCGAGGTAAAGCTGGACTTCTGATGAAGAAACGCCATTTGTGTCCTCGAAGATTGCTGCTTTAACGAGGAAAGGAGTCCATATTACTGAAAGCGTGAAGTTGTGAGCAGGAAAATGCCATCTTTTGGATCTGTATTCCTCGTCGTGGTAGGCCTTAACAGCTTGTTCTACCTGTGGAACATAATCACGGAATTGCATAATATGTAGGACCAAATTGTTAAAAACTGATACAAGGATTAAGGATATGCATCCGAGGCTGTCCAACCAGCAAAACATCGGTGGAAACTTCTTCAGACAGCAAAACTAAGACGCTCGGTTTTGATGTTTATTTGAGTTAAGATGAATTGAGTTATTTATAAATAATAGTGATTTGAAATGTTTGAGTAAGTTTTATGGAGTTAAACTAAGATAAGTTTAGATGTAGTTAAATATTAAAATAAATTTCAATGTATTTACAAAAGAAAGTTAAAAAAAAGTTATAGGTCTCGCAGTTAAAGAAATATTGAGTTAAAAAAGGTTGTGAATTTTACATATAAAAAAGTCTTAAATTAAAATTAGTTTAGTAATTTGAGAGTTAGGTATTTGAATTTTAGGTTCAATTTAAAATTAGACTTAACTGAAGACATCTCAATTCAATCCAAGTTCCAAACAAACCTAAGCAATCATGTCAGATGTAAAGAATAGATCCTAAGTGTATCTTTAGCAGGGTTCTTTAACCCTATATTTGGAAAGTGAAGTAATATGAGATTACTTTATTACTATTCACTAGAATTGGTCAAGCGGGATTCGGATCAAGAATTCGGGTTAATTTGGTCCGGAACTAAATGGTTAAAAGCGGTTTGGACTCCAATCCGGATTCATCCGGGTAGGACCTGGGTTGAAATCCCGGTTGGACCCGGAAATCCAATTTTCAGATTTCAAACTATTTTTTTAATTTTATTTATAAAACCGGTATTATTACTTTTTTTCTAAGAAATTTGTTCTGAAAATATTTATAAAAAAATCTTTTACTTTATTATCGACAAATTCTCAACAAAAAAGTAATAATACAAACTAAAAAAAAAAGGTTTAAAATCTGGAAACCGGATTTCCGGTTTTTAAAAATCGGGTGAATCCGAGTCCAACCCGGATTTCAATCCGGATGAATCCGGGTTGGAGTCCAACCGCTTTTAATATGGGTTCCAAATCTAATTTAATATAGGTTGAAAACTGGAACTAGGTATCTGAATATCCAAGTTCCAAACCGACCCGGATGAACATCTCTATTATTCACAAATAGTTCACTATTACTATTACAAACTATGATTATCCGAAATAACCTCACAATCCAAACATAACCTCACAATCCAAACTTTGTATTTTTTTCCAGTCGCGTAAATCCTTTTTATGAAGTATCCAGATTGTATAGAGGAAGATAGATCAAGAGGGTGACAATGGACTGCATTAGGAGAAATGAGAATATAGAACACAATTAGTAGTTACATAAGTTAGGCCTATTTATCCGGGTCGGGTATTTCGGCCCGGCCTTGAAGTTTTATTTATTTTTCAATAGTTTTAATACTTTTACTTAATAAGTTTAAAAAAATTAATCAATTTTTGAATTCCAATTCTCAAATTTAAAATTTAAATGAATAGGCCTAACAAAAATGGTTGGTTTTCTTGCTTCTTTTTTTTCCTTTTCTCCAGATAACTTGAATTAAGGCCTTGTTTGAATTTAGAAATGAGATAAATTGAGATGAATTTAGTTTATTTTTTAATATTATTATTATTTTGAAATTTTAAAAAAGTATGTTAAGATTTTAAAAAAGTGTATAAAAATTAATATTTTATATAAAAAATTATAATAATATAATAATATAATAATAAAATAAAAATAAATTAAAGAAAAATTCTCAATCCTAACCGAGCTAAGAGTATCCTCTTAAAATAACCTGTATCGTGCTGATCACGAGTGGAGCCAAGCCAATTAGTGCTAATGATAGTGCAGCCGAAAAACCAGTTACGGTGACAGTCATGCCCTCACAACTAATTATTGACTTCGAAGTTTGAAGAGAAAGCCAGTCACATGGTAGCTAACCTTCTTAGCCAAGACAAGACACCACAACATCTTGAGAGCAGTATTCTAACATAAAAGGGACAGCTGTGCTCCCCAAATGAAACCATTATTGATGGGACAAGTTGGATTATAATTGTATCCTTATGATCTCCAGCACAGAAATAGAACTGAAAAATGAGAAGAGGGATGCGTGTAATTATAGCCTCTAGTGTAGTTGAAATAGTTGAGTTGGATTATGATTGTATTCTAACATAAAATTTTATTTGGATATTGAATTGAATTGAATTGAGATTAATTGAATTTTTTATAAATACTAATAAATTAAAATAGTAGAGTAAATTTTATAAAATCTAGCTAAGATTACAGATCAGATAATATAAATTTAGATATATTTAAGTATTAAGATGAGTTTATGCTCTTATTTAGATTCGAACTCGTTTCATTTCATTTCATCTCAGTTTTATTATTATCACTTTTTCAAATTTTTGTACAAAATATAATAAATAATACAACCTTTTTAAATCTCAAAATAATAATAATATCAAAAATAATATTCTAATAATATTTTATTTAACTTTTTGTTTTTCATCTAAACTCATTTCATTTCTCTCTCATCTCACCTCATCTAATCTAATCTAATTTTTTAATCCAAATATATGTATTTATGAAAAGTTAAAAAAGATTGTGAGTCCCATATGATAAATATGGGTTCAAGTGAAAAAGATTATGGATTCCTATGTAAAGAATATTTAAGTTGAAGAATGTTTAATAATTTAAAAGTTTTGTGTTTGAATATCGGAATAGATCTAAAATAAAATCCAACCAAAATGAGTTGAATCAAAGGAAGCCTAAAAGGTCGGTCCATATATGGCAATCATATGAGGAAAACATAAACTTCAATGAAGGCTGCACATGGCATAAGGAAAACATAAGGAAAACATAAACTTCAACTTAAAAAGTATACCTGAGAGAGGATACAGAGTAAAGACTGCACATGGTTACGAGAGATGGAATCACCAATAAAGGCCCAAGATTTATCCCTCATAAGGTCTAGAAATTTGTGAGAATTGAACCTTGGTAATTCACAGTCCCTTGGATTCCACCTCCAGTAAAGGTAACCTGAATCTGGCCGTCCATTCCTCATACAATTTTGATGGTCCTCAATCACATGGCAGCTCTCATTGGTGTAAGCTGGGCCTGATTCCTCAGCTATCCAATCTCCCTTGAACATATCACATTTTGCTGAAACTATATTGCGTAAACTAAAATCAACAATGATGGATGAGGATGACCATGGTGTGCAATTATAAAATCATCATTTATTTCAATAATTTAAGCTGATAAAAAATAGTAAATTTTATTATTTATTTTATATTTTAATAATCAGCTCTTGTGTAGACTATACTCTTTTTTAGTGAGTAGTCTAATATGTAGTATATGTAATTAAATGAGATAAAATATAAAATGAGAGTTTAAATTCATAATCTCTCATATAAAATTATTATTTATTTAAAAAACTTAAACTTCCAAAAAATGTAGATTTTATTATTTATTTTATATTGTAACAGCAACAGGAATTAAACTGAAACAAGAAACCACTTTCATATCACATTCTTAGAGATAGATTTTAGATAAACTACACAAGTTTTTTAAAAAAGATGGAAAACTTCCTTACCATTCTCAGATGTGTAGCTTTCATTTTGAGGGAATGGAGAAGAAACAGGCGCTTGAATGGGAAGAGAAACAACAACAGCAGGGGACTCTGTTTTTCCCTCTGCAACAGGGGGTGTCTCTATGTTTGAAACAATCCTGATAGAATCAGAGGATAAAAGGCGAAAAGCAAGACCCAATACGAGAAACGAGATGGCAAACTTCACAAAGACATGATTGTGTTTCTGGATTGATAACAGCTTTGAATCCCACCTAGTTTCTTTCGCCATTTTCGTGTCAGAAAGACCAAGAAAATCTCGACCAGATACAGAAAGAAGAAGGAAAAAAGAAAAACCAAAATGGGTTTAGATTTATGAAGCCATGCACGGCCACTCGAGACTGTTAAGGCAAAGACAATCGTTATAAAAAGTTTTGGACACCAAACCATGCATCAGCAGAATATTTGTCATCCTAATATATTGTTTGGTCTGATTGCTTTGGTAGCAAGTTGGAAAAGGCAACAAACAGAACATCATGGATCTGAAGCACATGTCTTGTTTATCATCTCAAGATTCTCAACATTTTAGTGCATTGTAGATTGGATGGACAGCTTCTTTTTCAAATATAAATTAAGTAGATGCATATGGATAGCTCAAGCACAGCCTCAAGCACAGCTGTCTGCAACTTAAATTATCTAACTGCTTTAAAATGTTAACATCATAGGTGGACCACCTCTCCCTCCCCATTAATAATAATCATTCATTTTTGTTTTTCATCTTAATATTTCTAATAGTGATTTTATAGATTTCAAGTTTGTGTCATTTAAATTGTCAATAAAAGAAATTAGTAGAAATGTGACTAGAGATGATAGAAAAATTAACATTATTCATTTATTACATTTAGAGAAGTTTTTTATAAACAAAAAGATTCTACAAAATTAAACTTACATATTGACGTGAGTTAATGTGATATGTTAAATGTAAATATACTTTTATGTTAAAGTAGATCTAGGGTAACATATGAAGTATTGTCAGTTTGTGAGTTTATTTTTATGGAATCTTTTATAATTATAATAATTCTCTTACATTAAATTGGTTAATCAATTTTTTTTTTTTTAAAAAAATCTAACACCTTGATTAAATAATATGAATGATGGGCATTTAAGATGGAACGAGCGTATGTTTGGTATGGGATTCATATCAGTCAAAGTAGAAGACAAACCACACCCCAACAACAACTTGAGTGGACAGAATTAATTTAGACGGTAAAAATCCTTAATCATTGATTGAGATGCTTAAACTGATATCAGGAATGATGATTGATCTCAACTAGTGTCGGTCCTTGCAGCTTCAAGAAATTGATTGTTAAAATAGTGATTGTTAAAATACAGATTGTATTTACCCAAAAAAATAAAAAAATAAAAATAGAACATTACATGAAGAACAATAGCTTGACACTTGTCGATTAACAAATATGTAAAAAAAAAAAATAGAAATAGAAACATTGCATTGTTTAATTTTTGAATTAATATGTCAAAGTATTTTAAAGAAATAAAATAATTTTTAAAAAAATAAATTAGGAAAATCGGAAAAAAGAGGGAAGAATATGATCTACAAAGGGTGAGAAATGAATGGCATATATATACTTTCTTTCCTTTGCACCACTTGATTTCTTTCACAGCATCTATATAAGTAGATTAGAGCATGCAACTTTGCATTTTTGTTTGTTGCTACAAAATAATGATATTTCATAGAAATAAATAGGTTTCTAATAAACATATCAAAGATTTGCATTTCTTGCCTAAACCCAAACATTTCATTGCTTTCTATAGGGAATAGTCCCATAAAATAGCATTTCAAGTTTTAAATGTTAATGTTTTAAAAAATAAAATAAAAAAGTTTTAAATGTTAATGAACCTCATCTGATGCTGAGAATGTTTGTACTGTTTCGCCCCTCGATCCCATCCGTCCAAGCATTTGATTGGAGTCCGCATAAGTACTTTATCATCATCATCTCTATTTCTTCTCTCTTAACTATATTTAATATCCACCCATGGTTACTAATTGTTTAAATTTCTTGGAAAAGTGTTACCCAACTATTGATCCAAAAGTTCTTAGACTCTTATATGCTAATTTGATTAAATTTTTAACTCTCAAAATCATAACATTCTACCACATTTTTTAATTTAACATGCAAGACGACTCACTTTATTAACACTAATCGACTGATAGACATTTATTTTTTAGTGATTTCACTGATTTATCAATATTCAATGATTTAACACTATGTTTAAACATAGTACCAAAACATTTTAATCCAATCTATACATCGTCCCCTCCATGACTAAAACTTATGACGTGATCCCTATTACTTAAATTATTGATCCAAAAATCTTAGAATTGTTGGGTAGTTTAGTTAAACCTTTAATCCTAGATCATAACAAAAACATCTAACCGGAATTCATTACTTGGCTGGAAAGAAAACGAGAAGATTGACCCACCACGCATGAATTAGCAACGAACTTGGCCATGCCTGCCTGCTAGGAGAGGGTAGCATGGAGGTGTGAGCGCTACCCAACATCATGCAGGCAGGCAGGCAGGCAGGGTACCCCCGACATGATGCACAGCGAGCTTCTATCCTTTTTATTGGGAAAGCAAAATGCTTTTAAAAGAAGCGTTTTCCGTCTCAATGTCATGGAATTAGCTCTCCTAAGTTCAATTTCACCGGTCAATCTCAAAAAACATCTTTTTGCATATCTTTCCTATATTTTATTTTTGGGCCCACTTGAAACGGCCGAAGAGGTGGGCCTCATGAATTGGAGGTGGGGCAACCATTGGCCATAAAACTTTAGGGCCCAGTGTCTAAACATTGATCTTCGTGCTTTTGTACCATATGGACCAATGATTGGTATGCCATATATCATTATCCCCTAGAAATTCCAACTTTAAACTGGGAGTATGGTTTGAGTAAATTCGGGTGCTCAATCCTATTTTAGAAAATAAAAGGATGATTGTACTCATCATTTCACTTACATATTTTATATATTTTAAAATTATTTTTAATATTTTAATATTAATTTTGTTTTATTCTTATTAAACTAATTAAGTTATTCTATTTATTATCCATATACTACATATTTGTTATAGAAAAAATAAAAATAAATACAGTGCATGAGGATGATCAATGGAGCTTTTCTTTCCATTACAATGAAAAATAACATTATATTTTGAGAATTTAGTAGTCCTAATTAGGAAAATAGTTTACTTAATGACTGAAAGACTGACTACTTTTTGGCTAATCATTTACAGCTGCGCCTGGGGATGATAAGATGATAATAGTTAAAAGAACAATTATTAATATTTTGTGAATAAAATCACATTTTTAAGGCTTATATTTAGAATTTTTCTAAATTAATATCTCTTTCTTATAATCGATTTTCTTCGCTGATATTTGTTATAGAACATCCACAATACTTTCTTTTACATATACCATAATAAATGCAATTATAGATAATAGTAGTTTTAATTTATTATTATTATTTTTTAAAACAGGCAAGAGGATCAATTTTATATTTAACCCTAGAAAAAAACATAGGAGAAATTATTTCAAGTTGTTCATCGGCTAATACCATTAACTGGGAAACAGAATTACTAATATTACCATCATACCATTACAAAGTAAACTTCAACCTCAAGAACAACAAATAGAACAATACAATTTAATTTACAAAAAGAAAAGGAAATCAGGTCAAAGAAAACAAACCAAGTGATTTACATATAAAAATACAAAACTGTGGTGTGCAACAAGACAGACGAATCAGGCATGACGACCATCCCATGTTTAGCAGTAGATATAAGCCTTTCAGATGTCAGCGGTGGACCAACTGATCATCCAAAAATCTTCTTATTCACGTCCATCAAGCTGAGAAAACTTCGTGCAGATCCTCCTCCAAAAAGAATTTGTTAAGATAGTGTTTTTGTTTTTTTTCTCCAACTCCGGCACAGGATGGCTTAATATTTCCAACATGCCAGAAGTGAGATTTCTATTGATTACGATCTCTAGGAGCCTTCATACCAAATCCATGCTTTGCCTTCTCAACTCTGCTCAAAATTTCAAGTCAGACGTGCTAAGAGTTTTTCTTCGATACCCACCAAGTGTTCAGATATTAGATGAATAAATATTATACATTTGTAGATTCATGGCAACCAGAAATGCCAGATGTTCATGTAAAGTGCAAAATAGATCATACTAAGACCTTAGAAAATGAAAGAGGATAGAACAGAAATAGCAGACATTTTTCTTTTCATGCAAATTCAATAATAGGATTGGTGTGAATAAATTATATAGTCGAACATATTTACCAAAAATAGGGCTCAGAAGAGGTCAAATATTGAAAGCAGAATTGGTTTTCTAGACATGTTGCCGCCACTCAAGTGGCTGGAGTAGTGCAGTACATTATAAACTGAATGTAGCAAATATATGATGCGGCAGATGGAATGATGCATATGCTAAACTGAAAAAATTGTCTTAGAATTATTTTTTCCCCTTTTTCTTAACAAGTTCAACACACACTCCCTCTTGTGGGTCTCGAACACAAGACCTCTCACTCATCTCTCATTCCAGATTTCCTAAATGCTAAAACCAGCTCATTGCCATATATGTTAAAACTATGTTGTAGAGTATGCATGACCAAAATTTCAACTCTTATTTACATCTAACAAAACTGTTAAATGTTTCCAAGAATATAGAAGATTATATAACCCATCTTTGTGGCCGTTGTTTATCTACTCCCCCATCAAATTGAATTATTGAACAAGCCATCTCTACTGCCCAGGGTGACCAAGAGTCGCTATCTCTGATTAAACAGTGATGATTTCCTCATTATATTTATTTGTCTCCAACCTAGATAGCCTCTACCTATTGCTTAATATTTGAAGCAAGTGAAATGCAACATCGATTCTTGAATAATGAAAATTCATCCAAGCAGACATGCATTGAAAGAATCATTATCCTGAGCACGACCACAGCAATTTGCGTGTTTCAAGTAATTAATTTGTATGTGTTGGTGTATTTGGAGGGAGAGAAATGTTAGAAGCTTCAAATATCGTGAGAGAACAATGGATGAGCTGAAAATTTTCTTCTTTAAGTCGTCGTTCTTATGGGTGGGGCCATAGTTTGTAACGGAGTTAAGTGTCCATGACCTTCTGCTTTTGATTGTAACCTCTAGCTAGGTGCTTCTCATGCATACTACCAGCATACCTGGGCTTCACCTATTTCTATGAATAAAATTTCTTGATTACCTATAAAAAAAAATGGCTGAACAGAATTGAGGAAAAGAAATATCGACCAAAAAAAAAGGTACTTACGTCGGGGCAAGTTTGCCAAGGCCATCTAGCTCTTCACCAGTGTCTTCATCCAGGACACTCCCAGAAATTTCAATGATGTATGATCTATCTCTAGAAGTTGGAAGCCCTCTATTAGCAAGCAAATCTAAATCTTTTTGGTGAAGCTCTCTCCCATTTACAAAAACACCAGTATTTCCTCCAGCAGAATTATCTGGCATGGGATAATTGAATTCTTCAATGAATGGCTGCAAGAGAGATATCATGAGCAATACAACCAGGAACAAAACCAGCAACATATGACTGGTGTTCAAATACTGTTTTTATAATCAGTTGGTCTTACAGGAATGATTCCAAGACAAGGTCCACCCATTACACCCCAGAATCCAGCTCGGGAATCATACCTGGTTTTTAACAAATTGAAAGAAAAAACGGTTTTATTAATAGAACCGGAGTATTAGAGGCAAGTACGCAATTCTGTTGATAGCGCAGTTACAACAGCAAATATTTCAATTTCCAGGAAAAAAAAATTAAATACAATTTCTGTGAGGTAGATGATTTTCTATGATATCAGATATCCAAATGAGGATACAGTTAGCTAAATCCAATGCCCACAATGAAATTCATTTTCAGCATAAGCAATACCATTATTGGTCTTTACTGTTATTACTGATCACACAACTTTGTTATTGTTTCGCTTAGCATAGGCACCATAATAGCTCACTATACAGTATTACAACAAATTGATAGTGTTCATTTGAAGCATGCATGTCTGGAGGATTGACACAACACACGCTTTTGAATGTATACTTACCAATATTTTCCAGGTTGAATTGGTCCAGCACGCTTTTCAGCCTTTCTAAGAACACGTTCTGGTATGAGATGCCCATTTACAGATACATTACTTCTGCTACGGTCATCCGTTTGATTAGATCTGGAAAAATCCCTAAAGCTCTTCTTGATAATATTTGCAAAAAAAGATTCACTCCCTCTGTTTCTTGGCCGATCATCTTCTCTGCTTGCATCTCCAGAATCTTGAGAGACACCCGTGTTGGAGTACTCATTGAATGATACATCCATCTCAGTTGCATGTGATGCCTCTTTCAAAGAATTCTGGCGTGAGGTAGCCTTGCTAGGTTTCACTTTCTCTTGGTCTGAACGACTACTTCTGTTTCCTTTCGCAAACCGGTTCACTACACTGTTATTAGAAGAATTGTCAAAATGTTCTTGAAGAGGTGAACCTGGAGGTGGCGGAGATAGAATGACTCTGGTTGCTTGCTGAGTGGAGTTGCCTTTTGAAGCAATTAAGACTTCTGGACCACTTTCATCCTCAGAGGGGCTGGGGGATGAAGAATGAAAGCTTCCCATATCTCCAGCCTTGTTCGAGTTCAAACCCATGCCCATAGACAATGAAACAGGTTCTACATCAATAGACTGAAAGTTGTAATCAGATTCATCATAATCGTCAGAAGAGAAATTTACTTTGGTCCTATTCATGCGGCCATGGAAATGTGAAGAACAGCCTTTAACCAGTTCACTAGAACTATCATCGCAGTCTATGGGAATATCCTTTGCCTGTGCATGAACCGAAAGGACTAGTTTCTTGTCAATTACAGCAACATTGATTACCGCAGAACAGGCCCCACACCGCATTTTTTGTTGTTTCTTCAAAGTAACAGGCACTTTCTTGGGCAGTTGCAGTACCTTAAAGCAATTATAACATGTGAGGAAGGGTGCACCACCTGCCATTGGACGGCAACGGCGGGCACCACTAGGCACCAATACCCTGCGAGGATGGCCAGAAACAAAACCACCCATATCCAAATTGAGGTTATTTGGCCATCTTGCATGGTGTTGTGCATCACTATTGCTTGATGGAGGAGGAATCGTAGAATTGCGAACAAGTTGACCAAATGCCCCAGGTTTTTCGTGATGGTATGTAACTGGATGGTTTGGGACATTGGGAAATCTTTTGTTGCCGAAAGAAGGGGCAGGGGCCGGGGCCGAGGCTGGTGCTGAAACTCGCTGAAGTGTGTCATAGCAATGTAAACAAGCACAAGAAGGCTGGTGAAACATTGAGTTAGTTGGGTATGGCTCAAACGATTCTGGATTGTGATCAACATATTGTCCAGAGAAGTATGGATGCAATGGTGGGTGTGGGTATTGACTAGGTAAGTGGTGTGAAGCTCTCCTCAGTCCTTGAGATCCAAAAGGATCTCCCAATCCAGGATTATGATTAGGATTGTGCATTGATGGATAGAAGCCATGCATAGCCATTTCATGCCTGTTTGTACAAGGGAATGGTTCAGGCCAATAATTGGAATAAGGTTGTCCTGCCACATGCTTTTCATGCCCAGAGAACTGCATTGAAGCCCTATTCAACGCTGAAGGACCATTTTGAAACCAATTATCACAGCCACCATAAGGATCTGGAGGAACCATCCTACCATCAAGATGAACCTTCTCTTTTGGTTTATCAACCACATTACAAGACCGACTAAGTTGATCCTTTAGCTCATCCAGCTTCCTCAAAAGTTCGGCTCGATCTTGTTCAAGAGACTTAACCCTATTAGCCTGATCAGGGTCATTATCATTCCTCGACAGTTCCCCATAGCTGTAAGGAGAGTCCAAATTGTAATTTGACGGGCCCTCATCAGGATGGTTCGAAGTTGAAAACCTCGCACCCTCAACATTACGTTTTAGGTTTCTTTGGAACCTATCCATCTCATCTCCCTCCCCAAATTTCCAATCAGACATCCATCCTGACCTTTGGAACCCACTTGTAGATTTTATTTCAGAATTACGTTCCCCTTTATCCCTTCCCATTGTATCATCATTTTCTGAATCCCTTTGACCACATCTCAAAGTGTCACCATTTGGCTTAACATCTGTATCAGAAGCATCACTCAAATTAACCGCTCCTTTAACCAAGGAATTGTCTGATTTTGTAGAAAGTCCGGCTACCCTTTCTTCATCTGACTTATCTGACAAAGCAGCATCTACTTCGCAATTCTTTTTTTTGGCTGCAGAGTAAATAAATAAGTATACTACATTAACATTTGGATGAATAAACTGATTTTGGGGCGGAAAGAAAACCGGGTCATGCTCGATCTGGTTTCAGATCAAATAAAGGAAACGGTAGCTGAAATCTTAAACCAAAAGCTTACAGATTTCTTTTGGCATCAAGAAAATTTAAAACAAACCCTATAGTGCTAATAGTGTGCTGATGGAATCTCTTGCCAATGGGTTATTTTGGTTACGGAGAAATGGTAGGTACAAAATATATTACGAAGTTTAGGACTTTTAAGGAAATTGAAACGCACATAGTTCCAAATGTCACTTTCTATCCCTACCTCCCTCCCTCTCACTCTCTCTGTGCTCATTTTCCCATAAACCAATAAACAGTTGCAGAATACCATTCAATCGGTGGAAAAGTACCTCGAAGAACAGCACCACAACCACCGCACTGATAAACAGAGTAATCAGCCAGCTCTGGGAGGAGATTTTCGCACTTTGGGCAACGAACCAGCCGTACTTTAGACGAGTCCGCCATTGTTGACAACCAAAAGAAAAATCGAACGAAATCCAAAAACCTAACAAAAAAGAGCAAATACAAAATATTAAAACGGAGTAAAACTGTTTATAGTCAACGAATGGTTGCTGGAGACTACAAGGCAAAATACAACACATAAGGGTAAATTTTTTCTACAGGGAAAAAAGAAAAAACCTTGAGTGGTTAACCAACAGTTTTCTCAGGAATCAAACAGAGGGAAGAGGAAGACTCAGAACTTTTGTGTTCTGAGAAAACTGAGTTTGTTCTCTGTTCATGATTTCGTATTAAAGCGAAAGAGTTGCAGAGAGAGAGAGAGAGAGAGAGAGCGCGAGCCAGCGAGTTCTCGGAACGTGCTTCAATGTTGTATGGAAATGGAAATAGATATTGACCGGGGGGAAAAAGCGACGACGTTTAATTTAAAGAAACCAGTTAAAAGTTAAAACGACTCCGTTTTTAATAAAAACCTTGGCCACATCAACTTCCATTCGAGAATCGCCCATGTCATGTCCGGCCTGCAAAGAAAAAGAAGAAACTAATGGGACCACTTTATACTTTTATCCCAACATGTCACAATTGGATTAAGCTCGGTCCTCTACCCTATGTATTACCTATTTATTATTGCCAAAAGTTTTAAATAGACAATAATAAATGAGAAGTATTGCGACAATAAAATAAAAAAATTCAATAAAAAAAAATTTATAAATTAATAGAATTTTTATAAATTTACTTTTATGAGAATATTTTTCTAAAATATTTCTCTCCTCATAATAAATATTGTAGAATTCATGATTTTATGTATTCTTCTCTTGTTTAAGACAAACATTTTAATGTTTTTTTAACAAAATTAACCTATCAAACTTTCAATCCTTACTCTTTATTTTTCATTCATGTTCAATAGTTAAGATAATTAATATAGTAAATCAATATTTATAGAATATTAATGATGAATATTATCTTTCATTTGTTTAAAACAACTTGTATTTCGTTTTCAATCTTATTTTTGATTGCTTTCTTTAGCCAACAATGGTAAAATAAAATAATAATAATAATAATAATATCCTTACAATTTTTTTACTGTTGTTTTATTATTATTATTTTGCTCTTCGAATCTCGATTAAAAATCATAAAACATAATATTTTTGTTTTTGAATGATTATATTGATTGATTAAATTTTTTTAAAAGATTATACAAGAATATCACGTCTTGAAATTTTTACTCCAAATTCAAATAGCAAAATGAAAAAAATAAATATTTAAATAATAAAATAATAGTAAATGAAGCGTAAAAATATCATTATCCAAAAAACAATATTCATAGAGAAGTTTTAATGTTTTATTATGATGCATCACGGTCAAACACATTTTTAATATCAACACATTCCACACCAACTCTCATAAAAAAAAAATTCATAACATACTATTTTTTTGTTTTTTTAATTATAGTGAGTTTCACACTAATATTATATTTACACATCGACTAATTATAAAAATCTTAAAAGTAGGCATTAACTGATAGGACTATTTAAGAAATTGTTGAGAAAATAACTTTTTAATTTTATAATTTGAGATATGAAAAATATAAAACAGTCAAAGCTTAGAGAGTAGGAAAAAAAAAACATCTATAACCCTAAAATAAAACACAATTGCTGGCTGAGTGGAAGAAAAAACTAAAATTTTTATCCGCCATATTATTATTTGATTTTTGTTTTAAAAAATAATATTTATATACGATTTATATATCTTTTACGTGTATATATCATAAAAATATATAATTTTTATGCATTATTTAGTCTAATTATTCTTATTTTTATTTTTTCTTCATATTTTTATCTTTTTTCTATTTTTTATTTTAAAAAATTAAATAAAAAATAAAATCATATTTTTAAATAAATATACAAAATGTGCCAACTTCTTACTCTTTATTTAATTATTGCCCAAATTTCACTTTGTTGATTGTACAAAATGGTTCGAATCCTTTTTTGTTTCGGTCTGTGCACTTTAACTTTATTGGCAGTCTCTCGAATTATCTTCTTTTTTTTTCTTTATCTTTATCTTTTTTATTTTTTGGTCTTTAACGTTGGAGATTGATGAGTGGAAAAAAGCCTGGTTTTGGCCGTTATGAACAGGCGTGTAATAAATAGTTTTAAAGAGAAAAAGAAAGAGACGTAGCCGCGTCAAATGACTATAAAAGGCTGACAAATGACTCTGGATTTTCTGACTGAATGACTTCTGCTCTTTGATTCGTTGTTTCAACACCTAATTCTTCTCTGCTCTCTCCTTTCTTTTCTCAGTGCCATCATTTTCTTCCCACTCTCTATCGTTGCCATTTTCCTCGACTTTTGACTTTTGAGCACCTGAGTGAATGTGAATATATTAATAATATTATTAATTTTTATTACATCCTACAATTAGTAGGGTAGGAAAAAGCTTGGAGTGCATTTTTCCATCGGCTTGGACACCGATTGACAATTGTATTGTTGAATGATCAAAAATAATATTTATAATTATAAAATATATATATCACATAAATCCTTTTTAAAAAATTGAATAAATATAAAATATATATGGACAAAATTAAATTTTTAATAATAAATCTTTTTTTAAATAATTGTTCGACATTTATACAATCTACAATTATATATAATATTATATTTAAGAAAAAGTTAAATTATCTTCTTAAAATATCTCTCATTACAAAAAAAAAAATATTTAATGATTAAAGAAAGTATTTTTTGAATGATGTAAATTTTCCTATTTTTTTAAAAATATTTAAGAATATTAAAAAATAAAAGAAGAAAATTTAAAAAAAAAAAATAACTACATTGTGTCGGGATATAGATGTCGAAAGTCATATTTAAGTAGCATTACTCTTGCTCTTTACTGATATTGTTTTTAAAAACAGTTTCGGCTGGTGCATTTTTCCCATAGGTGAACAGTGAACACTAATATATTGTTTATCCATGGATTGTAAAATACATGTGTCCAGCTTAGATAAAGATAAACATTGAGATTTACGTGAATAACACTAAAACTTATCATGTTCAAAGGTCTTTTGGAGATTAAATTCTCTATGTATGATGATGATAAAAGCTCTTTTTTTTTTTTAACATTAAATGTTCTCTATTATAGTGTTTCCAATGGTGAATGAATGTTTGAAGAAAAGGAAGATGGTGTGATATCTTACAAGAAATCCCTTGGTGTCGATATTATATCTCCTGTTGATGATGGCATGCTCCCCTCATTTGTATAGTTAATTCCTCATTTTGTATCACTTTCTTGGTTTGAACTTATAACTATTATAGATACTACTTGCACCTCTGGGATGAAGGCCCCCTAGTCCCCGCGCTCTCCCATGCATAGCAAGGGGAGAGGTACAATTCATGCCCCCGAACTTTAGCACTGCCCTCCGTGAGTGGGTGCCTTTGTCTGTCTATCTACTCACCCTACCTAAAACCAACGAAAAAAAATTATATCAAAATCCAACATCAAATTCTGGCACACAGAGAGATAGATGTTGCAGGAGTGGAGGGAGGGTTAGTGTTTTTTTTTTTTAAATGCGGATGCTCTAAAGGAGAGTCAAGTATAGACTTACTCTTATTAATATAAATATGAGTTATTAATTATAAGCTATCCACTCATAAAATGAGAATAGCTAGTGTATATAATCTTCACACTTATTTGAGAGATTGGATATATTTCTTACAAATAAAGATGGTGCCAGTTATTTGAAAGAGTAGGTGTCTTCCATGAATCATGTTCATATTCTGAACACTTACCAATATGGTTAGATGCTTTAGGACCACTAGTGTTCATTAAAAGACCTCAACCTTTCAGATTTGAGAAAATGTGGCTAGAGGAGGATAGGTGTTCTCAGATTGTCACTAACTCGTGGAATATGCACACTGATCAACCTGGTCTACAAGGAATAATGTCCCATGTTTCTTGTTGCAGTAAGAGGCTTCAAGCATGGAACAATGCTGAGTTTGGAAAGGACCATATTAACTTGAAAAAAGCAAGGAAAAGATTGTAGGTTTTACAAGAGCGACACCCTTCCTATTACTGTTAAGAGGAAATGAAAGTAGCATCTGATTCTTTTCAAAAATGTTTGGGAGAGAAGAAATAATGTGGAGGGAGCACTCTAGAATAAATTGGTTAACTAAAGGAGATCAAAATACAAGATTTTTTTATGCTAAAGCTTCTCAAAGGTTGAAAAAGAATAATATTACCAAGCTGAAAGATGCAGCAGATGTTTGGCAAGAAGAGGAGCAGTATATAGAACCTTTTCTAAATCATATTCACTCCCGAATTGATATGGAACAACAGACTGAGCTCTCAAGAATCTATAAGTTGAAGAGGTGATTCAAGCATTAAAGGAGATGCACCCCTCAAAGGCACCAGGACCTGATGGTATGCCTCCATTATTTTTCCAAAAATTCTAGTCAAAAATTGGTAGTTCAATGACTCCTGCAATTCTTCAAGCCCTCAACTCTGGTCAATTACCTAAAAATGTTAACCACAATTTCATTAAAATGGTGCCTAAGATGAAGTATCCTATTATAGCCAATGACTTTCGGCCAATAAGTTTGTGTAATACAATTTACAAGCTTATCTCAAAGTGTGTGCTAATAAGATTAAGAGAATATTACCTAACATCATATTAGAAACTGAATCAACTTTTGTCCCTAACCGATTGATAATTGATAATATCGTTGTGGCTTATGAAATGCTGCATTTTCTAATAAGGAAAATGAAAGGGAATAAAGGTTTTATGTCACTAAAACTCAGTATGAGTAAAGCATATGATCAAGTTGAATGACCTCTCCTTCAACCTATCATAAGTAAACTCAGATTTCCTTAAAAAATGATTGACCTTGTTATGCTTTGTGTGAAAAATGCTTCATTCTCAGTGCTTATTAATGGTTTCCTTTTTGGTAAAATTACTCCCTCTAGAGGATTAAGGCAAAGAGATCCCATATCTCCTTACTTATTTCTCTTATGCACTAAAGGTTTGATGTCGGGGAGCACTATTACTTAATCATCTATTATTTGTGGATGATAGTTTAATTTTTTATGCTGCAAATGTTGATTCAAATCTCATTGATTGGTCTGCTAAAGTAGTATGCTGAGGTAACATGGCAATTGATAAACCAAGAAAAAATAGCCATGATTTTTAATTGGAACATTGATGTTTTCATGTAGTCTGCTATCATGAATCTTTGGGGCTGTGCACGATTCCAGCACAACTCCAGCAATATGAGAAGTACATTGGGTTACCTCCCATAGTGGGGAAGGCAAAAATGTCTGTTTTTGCTAGAATTAAACATAGTATGTGATTGAAATTGCAAAGCTAGAAAGGTAACATATTCTCTCAATGAGGAAAAGAGGTATTGTTGAAATGTATGGTTCTATCTATTCCCTCATATGTAATGGGTTATTTCAAGCTCCCTAACAAACTATTCATAGAAATTGAGAATATGATGGCATGTTTTGGTGGGGCCAAAAAAGATGTGAGAGAAAGGTACATTGGTTGAGCTGGTCAAAGATATGTAAAGCCAAAGTTGTGGGTGGTGTTGGTTTTAGGGATCTTTCCACTTTCAATATGGCTTTGCTAGCTAAACAATGTTAGTGGCTCTTGCAAAACAATGACAGTTTGGTTTATAAGGTTTATAGCTCAAGGTATTTTCCCAACTTCTCAATTCTTGATGCTCCATTTAGTGGTTCAGCTTCATATGTTTAACAAGGCCTATGGGAAGTCAAAAATTTGTTAAGCAAAGGAGGGAGGTGGAGTGTTGGGAATGGGCAGCATATTCACATTTTGAAGGATCCATGGATTCCTGGTATGAGTGAATTGAATAAAGATGTTTTGGGAGTCTAGGCTCAATTTAATGGCCATATGGCAGAATTGGATGCTTCAGTGGATACTTTAATAGATGCTGATATGCATTGGTGGAATTTCTCTAAGATAAGAACTATCTTCAATTCAAAAATGGCTAACTCAATTTTGAAATTACATCTTTGTACTACAAATGCTTCAGACAGATGGATATAGGAGCATGAAAGGAGTGGCACTTTTACAGTCAAAAGTGCTTATAGGTTTCTTAAAGATTTGACTGCTACAATAATAGGGGAAACTTCTTCTGAGATAGCCTCTATCAAGTTTTGGAAGTCCCTTTGGAAACTTCATATTCCCCAAAAAATTCAACTTTTTGGATGGAGGATCTGTCATGAAATTCTTCCAACAAAAGTCAATCTCATTAAGAGGAACATTCAGATTGAGGCTAAATGTTGTTTCTGTGACATTACCCGAAAGATTTAGCTCATGCTATCTTTTATTGCCCTTCGATATACCAATTCTAAACTCACAGATTTCCAACTTTACAACCGCAAGCATTATATTAGTCATTTATCAAATCTGCTATAGCTATTTCTGCTATTGGCAGCTTTAATGATTTTGCTGATTTTTTATTAATGGCATGTGCTTTCTGGTATTGCAGGAATAAGATGCTGCATGAGATGCTTGACCTGCCTCCAAGTCATGTATTAGATCATGCTTTTTCACTCAAAGCTACAATGAGAAATGGGAAGCAGCAACCTTTTTTCACAAGGCAAAAGTTGTATTGTTGGTGTCCTCCTCCAACTAACTGGTTCAAACTTAATGTGGATGGAGCTATACACTGTAACTACAATAAAACGGGTATAGGTGCTATCATACGTGATTCAAAGGGGGTTGTCATTATGTCACTAAGCAGATTGAATCCACTTTCCTGGAACCTAAGAATGTTGAAGCCATTAATATGCTGAGGGGAATGCAAATGTGCTTAAACATAGGGATTCTTAACATTCTCATTGAGAGTGACTGCCTATGTCTGGTTGAGGAGATAAATAAGAAGACTGATTCATTCTTGATTTTTTGAAAATATTATTTTCAAGATTAAGCATATGTGGCAGAGGTTCCAACAATGTTTCATCCAATATACTACTCGAGCTATAAATGTTGCTGCTCATCAATTGGCTCGACATGCATGGTCTGTTGATTAGATGCGAATGATGTCCTTCATTTTATTAAATATGTAATCTATATTGATGCTTGTTCTTGTAATAACTCTTAAGGCCTTTGTGCCTTGTTTAAATGGCATTCACTGTTTCCTGTAAAAAAAAAAATATATTAGTTATATTATTTTATTATTATATTTTAAAAAAATAGCTATTCTATTGTAGGAATTTATGTGAATGGAATGATTAAAAGTCAAAATCTAAGATACATTGACTAAAATTATACTTTAATAATGATCAATCCAATGAGAGTACTTTTAAAAAGAGATGATGAACTAAAATATCGAAAACAAAGAAAAACTTCTAAATTAATCCACAAATGCATCTAGAACATCCAATAAAAAAAGACAGGAACACCTAATAAAAATAATATTTGCAATCCTAAAGTGGGTAAGTCTGGTGTAAAGTGGGTAAGTCTCGTGTGTGTGTGTGTGTGTGTGTGTGTGTGTGTGTGTGTGTGTGTGTGTGTGTGTGTGTGTGTGTGTGTAAAGTAGTTATCAAACGGAAAATCTTGTTTTAATGGAAAATTTTATTTTTCTGTTAAAGTTAACACTTTACATCCATTTTTGTTAAAATAAATACTATATTTAATAAGAAATATTATTTTAAATACAATCCATTAATTCCATTAATCACTGAAATAATATTTTTGACATTAAATTTAATTACAAAACTTCAATTTTCTATAATGATAAACTTTTCATTTAAAACTTTTTTTTATATAAAATAAATATAGAATAATAATAATAGTATATAATGACATAATAATAGTATAAAATATATAACAATATATATAAATAAATCATTCATAACAATATAACAATACAATTCTCATTTAGATATGTTAATTTATACGTTAGAGAGTTTAATTTTATTTATAAAAATTTATCCCTATTATATGATTAATAATTTCATTCTTTAAAAATTATTTTATAATTTTAAAATGAATGTATTATTTATTTATTTTTTGAGATAATAAATATACGGTATATACAATTAATTATAATTATATTAAATTAGTAATAATAGACAATAAATATAATTACTATATTATATATGTTTGATATTTAATTGAAATATATAAAATCTAATAAATTTACATATTTAAAATTAAAATTTCATGTTATAAATTATAATATACCATTCTTTTATATAAATTATAAACTACATAATTTATTTTTAAAAAAAATTATATTATTTCTTAAAAATAATCACATAACTAAAAAAAACTATGGATGATTCGAGTTTATGTAAATTTAGAAAAATAAAAAGACTAAAAATATAGGTATTTTAATGTCCTCTCTTTTAAGACTGTGCAAAATGATGTAAATATTAGATCATTATCTTATAATTATAAAAATATAATATTTTGAACGAATTTTTTATTAAAATTTCAATCAAAATTATCTCAAACAAATTTGATAAAACTATAGGTTATATTTATTATGAGATTATCTTATTATTTTTATTAATACTTTTTTTATAATATATATATATATATATATGAAAACATGTCATTATTTATCATCTATTTAATTATGAATAATCTTCTAATTTTTATTAGAAATTAAATTAGATAAATATGTTTTGTATGTTATTTTTATCTAGTATATATATAAATGTATAAATATAAAATCACTAGAAAAATAATAATAATAATAATATTTAATAATAGACCTTTTTTTAAATGGAGCGAGCTGCATGTAAATCCTAGAACTGTATGTAGAGCATTACTTTGCTAATATTATATAAATGGAGTTTCTTGATCTTTTCTCATGTCATACACGTATGCATTCAGACAAGTGATTAGAATCTCTTGACATATTACACCATATATAAATACTTCAATTTTAAGCCATTAGTTCCTCCTCACACACTTGATTAATATGTTACTTTCTCACATTTTGTATCATAATGTATAACTTAAACCTAAAGATCAGCTTCACTTGACCATTGGGTGTGCTACCCAGCAATGGCTATTGGGCGTGCCCTCGAGCCAAATGTCTTTCCTAATTTTTTTTTGTTTATATTTTTTATATTTAAATGTGTATCATAAAGTATAACTTAAACCTAAAGATCAGCTTCACTTGACCATTGGGTGTGCCACCCAGCAATGGCTATTGGGCGTGCCCTCGAGCCAAATGTCTTTCATAATTTTTTTATTTTTTTATTTATATTTTTTATATTTTTAAAAATATAAAAAAATATTAATATACTAGAAGTTATTTCTTTAACCAGTAAATAAAAAAAAAATTTAAAAATAAATATAAAACAATCAAAATAAGTAAAATAGAAAAATACTTCTATGTTGTCTCACTTTGTTCACTCAATTTGACCGCTAATATTTTTTTTTTAATTTTTTTGTTTAATAGTGAAGGAAGTGACTATTAATGTATTATTATTTTTTATATTTTCTAAAAATATCTGAACATGTTTGAAATAAAATATATATATAAAAAAAAGTATAAATCACACCAAGAGATACACTAAATTAGCGTTGTAAACGAGTCAAGTTTGAGTGAGTTGGGATTGCTCGAGCTCGAATCGTTTCAAGCTCGAGTCGAACTTGGGTTTGACTCGTTTAAGATATGGGCCCATACTTTTATTCGAGCTCGACTCAACTGTGAAGATTGAAACTCTAGCTCGACTCGAGCTCAAAACTAAAATCACGAGTCAAGCCCAAGCTCTACTCAAACTCAGCCCGTTTTTAAGTGCCAAAATTCAATAAATTTGGGCTTGATCCATTTCTGAGGTTCAGATTCAATAAATTGGGGCTCGGCCCGTTCATAAAAATCAACCATTTTAGGATAAACAGCCTCTTCCAAATTATAACTGATGATGCTTGATATCAACTGCTGATATACTAATAATTTAAATAAAAATATCACATAATTGAGCCTATCTACAAATTACAACAAATTATAAATTACAATAAATTAAATTACTACATATTACAACCTACAAATTACAACAATAATTACTGCTAAGTGCCAAAAAATTACAAATTACAACAAAATACATAAATGCAATTTGCAACTCCAACCTCCAACGTCCAGCTGGCATATTGTCAGCTTGCCTGAGCTGCCTCTACAAACTACATACACTAATGATAAAAATTTAGTTAGGCATAATGTTAATCCATTGCTCAAGTACTGTTAACTGTTAATTTAGTAATACTGTCAATGGATGTTTTGAGAGGAATTACAAAATTTAATTTGCCTAAAATGTGATAATTTAATATACTAGCAATCAGTTAAAAATGGGAAAAAAGATAGCAAACTAGGTTGCACACATGGCAAATCACAAAATGAGAGGCAATAAACACTGAAACCTCGATTACAAATATGATAGATGCCATATACAGAAATTTAAGTTTGAACAAAACAGTTACCAAATAGGTTACTAGACTTGCACTTAAAGTGCTTTTCCAGATGCCATAGAATACCAAACATATAAATTATGCCATATACACATAAAATAAGTGGTTTTTAAGATACAATAACTGATAAACATAGTTATCCTATTTCCAATAAGCTAAAAACTTAAATGTACCAATCGCTTCAAAGTCCAAATAGATACCAACCATAAAATAAATCATAAAAACAGATAAGGATAATAAATTAAGCAAAAAACAATAGTATAAAAAATATATTTCAAACGTTCTAAGTGCTAAGATTGTCAAAACTTGCACAAAATGCAAAAAATACCATTATTCACTGAATCACTTGCGCGCGCGCACACACACACACTAAAAAACATTAATAAGATTTTTATCCTCTTGCATCATTACTCAAGTACTTTTAACTTAGTAATATTGTCAAGGGATAGCTACAGATTGCAAAATTTAATTTGCCACTCATAAAAAGTTAGGAAATCCGGATGAAGCTATAATTTTCCTAAACTGTGTTGACTAATAACATCCCAATTCCAAATAACACAACAAACAATAAGAATAAGTTAGAACAACCAAACATCACAATATGTCCCAATAAGTGACATCAACATAAACTATTCAGAATATTATTAAAGCAGTTGTCAAACATGTCCAAGAATAAAAATATACCAAAATGTGCAAAGACAAAAGTTATGGCAAGAGAATCTGGGTTTCTAATGAAACATCCTTCTGTTAACAATAAAATAGATAATGAGTGTTAGTTGTGTAAATTATAGCAATAATACTATGTTACAATTTACAAACTTATAAAATAGATAAATTTAAAATAAAGGTAAAACTTACAAAAGTAGTTGAAGATCAATGACTCTGTCTCTTGCACTAGATGTCGATTTCGAACTAACTGTTGTGATGGGTATAGATAATATATCTTTGGCCGTTCTTGACAAAGTTTGGAACTTCAAGCTATTCATTTTCCATCATTCCAAGGCATCGAAACTTGCATCTGAACCTTCTTCACAAATGTAGATGCTCACCTCTAAGTAATTGTCAAATTCTGATTTCATTCCACACTTCTAAGAAATGATTTAAACAATAATTGCCCACTTTTATGCTTTTCTCACCACTCAAAAAGGCACTAGATACAATTTGTCTAGCATTCTCTTGCTCTCTTTATGCCTCAAGAGTCTGATTGAAATTCTGAACATACTCATTATACAAGTCATGCAACACTTTAGAGATATATTCAGTATTCTTAGAAGCGTTTGACTCAACATAAATCTTAAAAAAAAAACTGAATCAAAATCATCTTGAATCTAGGGTCCAGCATCGCAGCGATTGCCCTCAAGAGATTACACTCCTCCCAAAATTTATCAAACTTGACACTCATTTTTTGGACCATTAATTTGATGTACTCATTTTGATCTTTAATCTTTTTTGTTTATGATGTTCTTCATTCTCCATACTTCAAAAAGAAATAAATTTGCTGTTGGGTAATTACTTCTCGAAACAATTTTGATTACTTTATTGAAAATCCCCAATAGTTGACAAACATTCTCAACTTGCCCTCACTCTTCAACTGTTGGAACCCATGTAAAACTACCATCTCTCTCCTTATATCTAGGAAAGACTTTTTTGAATCGAATTGCAGCATCCAACATTAAATAATTGTCATGCCATCGTGTAGAAACATCCAGGATCAATTTCTTTAAGGGCAATCCTAGCTGTTTATAAAGTTCACTAAACTGTTTTAGCCTATTCTCCGATACTACAAAATATTTGATACCATCCCTCACGTAATCAACAATTGCCTTTATCTCTCCAAGTCCATACTGAACAAATAAATTTTTTATATGCGCATAGTAACGCAAATGGAACTATTTTCTTCCAGCCAACAACGTTTTCTTCAAGTTGAAGTTATCTTTCAGAATTCTCATGGCAACATCATTAGCAGTTGCATTGTCAACAGTAATTAAGCTTATCTTATTCTCAATTCCCCAATCTTAGAAACATTTTGCTAATGTGTCAGCAATAAGAAGATCGGTGTATGGAGGATGCACATTACAGAAATCCAACGCACGCTTCTGAAGGTGCCAATCATGGTCTATAAAATGGCATGTGACTACCATATATGAAAGCTTTTGCCAAGAAGTCCACAAGTCAATCTTGATATGAACTTTGTTAACCGATTTAAGGAAAACCTTTAATTTTGTCTTTTTTAGTATCATAGATCTGAATGCATTCATTCTTCGCAACAACATGAGACATTTTCTCCCAGTATGAGGTGTTCACACTTATAAATTTATTAAAAACAACATGCTCCATCATAGAAAATGGATATTCATGATAAATTATCATATGAGATGCAAGCTCTCAAACCCTAGTCTGATCATATATGAAGTTAGAGACTCTGAAGCCACCACCCACCTCCTTAGACTCGACAGTAAAAACTTTTTATTTTTTCTTAGCTCCCATGTGTGGAAAATAGGTCTGTAAATGCTTAAGTAATGTGGTCGTAGAACTAACCAAGATGCCTTAAACACTTGTTTACACCACTTGCATTGAGGTTGCTTCTTCCCATCTCATTTAATTTCAACGAAGTCAACCCATATGTCAAAAGTCCTCTTTCCCTTCTTTCTTTCCTGAACTACTGTCTAGAATTCTGTTGGACCCTCAGTAGAAACAATATAAGCAGTCGGGGTATTCGTAGTGTTTTCACCATCATCATCTGAGATGGGCTCTACATGGCTAATTCCAACGGAATTTTCATTCTCATACTCCACCACCGCCTCCAGAAAAATCACCTCAATACAATCGTCCATTCGATGGCTAATATCTAGTAAATTAGTAATCTACTAATTTAGGACAAAAAACTACGACAATCATATAATTCAATTCTCGAACCCCAACCATGTTTGATGGCTTAAGGTGCCTAAAAAAGCAAAGACACTAAAGAATGTTAAAGCTATAAATATTTGACCCTAATTTACAAATTATACAGTATTGCCTTGGTGGTTCAATGTGCCTCTGGAAAGCAAGGCGTAGATTAGTTAGAGTCAAAATATTTTGACTCTTAACATTTTCAGCATACTTTTATCTTGATGGCTCTATAAGCCTAAAAAAATAAGACACCCCGGTCCTCAACAATATAAACGCACAAACAAGCAGCCAAAACATGTTACATTAGACAATACACACAGATCCAATATCATCAAAGACGTTGAAAGTAGCCGTATTGTAAATTATAAACTGTTGTCCAAACATCAAAAGTCAAAACAGAAACAATATAAACAAATAAACATATTAAGGCAGCCCAAACAAAAACAAAATATATGTTGAGAGTAGCCATGTGGTAAATTATAAAGTGATTTCCAAACATCAAAAGTCAGAATAGAAACAATATAAACACACAAATATGTTAAGGCAGCCCAAATTAGAGAACACATGTAAATATATAAACATTGTAAAGAAATTTAAGAAAGCATGTCCTTATAAATTATAACCTTAAACATTAAAACAATAAAACAAAATAAATTATAATCGAAAGGATGATAGGATCAAATAACCCTAAACATCTTCCAATAAATTATCAAGGCAAAAATATGAAAGGATAATAGGATCAATCATCATATTATTCAACCATAACATGAACAACAAAACATTATTAAATATTTCAGGCAAAAGCATAAATATCAAGTAACCTAGAATAACTCACAAAGAGGTTTGAATGTTACTTCAGCTTCAAGCACAGATATCAGATTCTCAATCTCAATTCTCAGATATGTAGACAATAGACAAGCTCCTCAAAGGGTTTTTGTGAAATAGAAACCACATAAATGAAATATAGAACCACGAAAGAGGTAAATGTAAAATTATATAGCAAAATGAATCTAGGCAAATTATAATAGATAAACACACAAAATTGTATGTAATGCAGATGTAATAGAGGATGATTGTCTGCAAGTACTAAATAAAATCTGAAATAAATCATAAACAGGCTATCAATCATAGTGAATAGTGATGGACCTTGTCACCCTAGACAGTCACATATAGCCTATTGGAGTCAGAAAAACAGAGAAGTTTCGAACAAAACCAAATCTTTGAAAATACTCAAGAGTAAAGTTAAATTTATAACTAGATAACATGAATCAAAGTTATATGACTTCAGTTCTCAACCAAATGAAATAAAGCACAAAACTAATATTATAACATATGAGTAAATTAGTAACCAAATCAAAAGAAAGTCAGATGAATGAATTAACAAATCAGAGAATCCCAAACTGTAGAATCAGGAAAATGGTTGGTTGGACTCATAAATGCTAGCATTTAATGACCCAACCAACTATTGAGGCTTGTCTACCATCTCTGAGATGGAGATAGCAGTGAGCCAGTCGGTTCCCCTCAAAATATGGCCGACGCCTCCATTTGCAAGGGATTAGCCTTTGACACGCACAAATCACTAGCGAATTCACACTAAAGTACCAAACACGCACGAATCACGAGCTAGCAGCTATGGAATCAAACCAAATTGGTCCAAACATACACTCGATTGAGATGGAAAGTAAAACCCTAGAAAAATCGAGAGAGATGCGTGAAGGTTCAGACTCGGGAGAAAGATCGAGAAGCACAATGTGAGATGGTGAGAAAGTGACGACTGTATATGATAGCTGATATTAGGATTTGAGAATAAAGTGATATTTATATAAGTTAAATGAACGGCCAAGATTAATTCTCGAGCCTAATTCTATATTCACGATCAGCCCATTTAATATACGATTTGAGTCGATCTCGAGTTTTATCGAGTCAAATTCAGCTGACTGTCGAGTTTCCTATTTATTTTACAGCCATACACTAAATAAACAAATTAAAGAGACATAATAATATCACTTATCAAAATAAAAAGACATGATAACATTATTGATATGCAAACCTAGAGTTCGGATTGGTTTAAAATGGCTTTTTTGCACCAAACCAATAAGGTAGCGATATGTCATCATTTCATTTTATACTCTCGTGGACTCGTTCGCTTCAGATCTAATTGTTTTACACTCTCATATCCCTCTCTCGGAATCAAGCTGCTTCATCCCACGATCTCGTCTTCTCTGTATTATCATCGCCTCACAAACCCACTTCTGCAAGCTATTCTCCATCAACATGAACAAACTAATCTCTTAAGTGAACCAAATCATATTTCAAAACCAACTCTCAGTAATCAAATCCAATTAAATTTTGTTATTTCCAAAATTAAAACCCTCCTCGAATTCTTATATCAATTGATCCGAAGGTAATGAAATTTCTCGGTTGAATTGATTGTTGACCAATGCGCACTGTCCCTTCCGTCGACGAACTCTCTAGTAAATGTAGGTATTTTCTTCTCTCCATCGCGCACCGTACAGTGGATTTTTGCTTCCTCTTGAATTTTTTTTCCTTCATTTTCTTTGTTTAAAGAGTTGATTTGGTTATGGGTTTTTTGGTTTGGAGCTTTTTGGTTTGAAAAATCTCCAAATATTGTCTCTGTTAATGGGGAAGATTTTGCTTCATCTCCAAATAAAAAAAAAAAAAACTAGAGAAAACAATGTGTGGGAAGATCCCATTCAAGTTATACCTTTAGAAGCAAAAAATCAAAGCACAAAACCATAGTCTAATAAAAAAAAATGTAAAGAAAAAAAGCCCTAAAAGAGAATGGGTCGTCGACAAATTCTTTGGGAGAGATGCAATGCAGCAGGAAAGTAGATGCTAGAATATCATTTCACACCCATAAATCCTTATGTGGCGTAATATAATTGGATGGATGCCAGACCACAGTTTAACTCGATTGATATATGAGAAATGCTAGGGACCATCCTTCTCACATAGCAGTTGTACATTGCACACACACTCAAGTTTAATGGTGAAAAAGGGGGCATTTTGGTCATTGCACACTCATCATTAATAGTGTGTTTTGGACTAATCCCAAACAAATGTTGCCCCCAATCATTTTTCTTCTTATATAATTGTCATAATTTCTCTTTTGTACAATTGATTCCTTTCACAGTTTTCCCTTTAAATTAAAATTGATTATTTTCTATTTCTTTGCCTAGAGGCTTGAGCCCTATCAATTTCAATGAGACTTTTTGGCAGCCTATTGTCTTTTCGATTTATTATAGTTTTGCTTATCAAGAGATTAGTACTAATCTCATCAAAATAAATCATCAAAATTTGATAAAAAATACAAATTTAATAAGAAGTCAATACCAAAAGTATCCCACATTAGACTCATAATAAATGATTTCGTCATATGTGATCAAAAATAAAGAAAAGAAAATAGAGAGAATAAATCAAAAGTACTTTTGATTTGGCTTTTGAATAATAAATCATCAACTTTGATGCTTTACTATTCAAAAGTCAAACAAAAAATACTTTTGATTTATTCTTTTCACTTTTTTTCTTCATTTTTGATCAAATATGATGAAAGCATTTTTGATGAGTTTAAGTATGATTATTTTATTGTTAATTTTTTTTTATCAAACTTGTATTTTTTATTAAATTTTAATAATTTATTTTGATGATATTAATACTATTGCCTCAATATGTTTTCCATTTTCTACTGGTGCTAGCCAGCCACTCGGTATTTTTTTAAAAGAAAATTTATTTTGCAAGCAAAAATATTGCACCCATGCGCACCGACATTGACATGTGATAGGACTTAGATAAACAACCATATTTGTTCATCGTTTAAGGCCTCGTTTGGATTCATAAGTGAGTTGAGCTCATCTCAACTCACTTTTATTTCATCATTATATTTTTATAATTTTTTTTATACAAAACACAAATTTCTATATACCTTTTTCAAATCTCAATACATATTTTTCAAATTCCAATACACTTTTTTTAAAATCTTAATACACATTTTTCAAATTTTAAAATAATAATAATATTAAAAAATAAATTAAACTTATTCCAACTCATCTCATCTCCAAATCTAAAGAGGGCCTAAGTTTTCTCCCCCATTAACCCTCCCTACTTTTACAATGAACCAGAAAAATGATTTTCTTACAAGAAAGAAAATAAAACTTGTTATAAAAAAATGAAAATGAAACTTAAAAATGAAAATAAAAAATTATTCCTGAGGTCCACGCCTTTTCTCCATTGAACTTTCCTTTCTCTTATTCTCCAATCGACTGAAACAATAGTTTTAGCCTTTAGGAATGATTTTTTAGAAGAGGATGATGAGGATGGAGGTGTTTTAATGGCGGCAAAAAGAGAGTTAATTGGAAGATTGTTTTGGGTATGATGAGACTGGTTTTTTGAGTTCTGGAGTTGGCGGAGCTTGTGCCTACTTCTTAATTTCCAGTTCTGGAACCAATAGAAAATGTTGGCATAACCTACTTGACCATACTCTTGCAATTGAGCTCCGATCATTGCAGTTAAGAATCTTCTTGAACTATTTCTTTTGTTGGCTAGTAGAAAGCGCAATATTCACTCACCCAATTCTCGATTGCTGACCAGATCTCCAGAATTTCATTGATTCGGAACCCAAGATCTCACATTTGTAAAACATGGCTAGAGACAGATGGAGCTTATAGACGAAACCCCCCTTCTTTAACTCGCATTATTTGTCTTCTATGTTTTGAATAAAAATAAAAATTTTCATGTCATCGGCATGCAGTTTGGTCGCACCAAACTGCCTGTACCTAGCAATGCCTTTTTCTTAATATATTTTTCAGATCTTTAATTATTAAAATTAAACTAGATAAATATACAATTTTACTAATATCTTTTTTATTTATTAAATAAAAAATTAAAATTAAAATAAAATAGTCAAACTTATAATTTCGAGCAATAAGATTGAGAAGACTAAGACCCATTTGGTTTCGGAGATAAAATGAGCTGAAATGAGTTTAGTTTAGTTTTTAATATTATTATTATTTTGGGATTTGAAAAATGTATATTGGAATTTGCAAAAGGTGTATTGGGATTTGAAAAATGTGTATAGAAATTTGTGTTTTGTATAAAAAAATTATAAAAGTGTAATGATAAAATAAATATGAGTTGAGATGAGTTTTGAATAAGATATATTTTTTTTAAGAATTCTGAGTTAATTTTCTTCTAAGGCTTGTTTGGATTTAGGATGGTTTGTGAAAGCGCACAAATTGAATATAATGATTTAAGATTATGGTTTAATATAGGTTTTAAAAATGGTGGGATTGTTATAAAACTAAAACTGAAACTACTACTATTACAAAAGAGAAATATAAAATGAACTCTTAAGAACTCTCAAGAACTGAAATTTTCTTCGTTCTATATATTTTCTTATGAATTTCAGAACGAATGAAACTCATATTTATAGACGTTGAAATTACTATGTAAGTTACTATGCAAGACTTAAAATAATAGTGGTGAGGTCATTCACAAAAATAATTTAAAGAGGCGCCCCCAATAATTCATAACACTCTATCTTGAATGACTACTCATAAAGAATTTGCCTCATCAAAACCTTACCAAGGAAAAATCCAGTAAGAAGAAAAACTAATGGCAAAGGAAAAAGAGTACAGTCTTCTTAAGTATCCATAAGTGTTTTAAGATTGTCTTATTAAAATCTTGCAAAGAAAAACTCAGTGGGACAAAACTTTAATAAAGAAAAAAGAGTACAATCAGCACAAGTCATCAGCACAAGTCTTCAGGACATTTACTCCCCCTGAAAAGTGCATGACGATAGATTTTTGAGTTTTCGTATTCTAATATTCTGCACAATTTTCTTGAATGTTACAGTTGGTAATGTTTTTGTGAATAAATCTGTTAGATTATCAATTGATCATATCTTCTTGACATTAATTTCACATTTCTCTTAGAGTTCGTGAGTATAAAAGAATTTAGATGAAATATGTTTGTACCTTTGATATATGCTCCTCTGATTTGAGTGATACAAGCAATATTATTTTCATATAAAATTATTGGGCTATCATTGATCATGAAAACCCACACGTTTCTTGGATATGTTGAGTTATTGATCTTAGCCAAATACACTCTCTACTTGTTTCATGAATTGCAATAATCTCTGAGTGATTTGAAAATTTGGCAGATACATGCAGTTCCATATCTCCATCCGAGATTGTCATCTTTGACACTTCAGGACCTTATGAATTTAAAATGTGTCGGACAAGGTAGAGGGAACCCCACATATAAGGCGCTTGACAGATTTAGTAGAAATCTAAGACTTGCAATAATACTTAAACTCCCCATGAGCATATACGTCAGTTTTTTAAGTAATAAACAAACATGATTTCAGCATATATAACAAGTTAAGAATTCAAACATGATTTCCAAATAAATAATACATTGATAGAATATATAATATTTTCATCTAAAATTTTCTCCCTCTCATTCGTCGTTATTAGGGAGAACTTGTTTATATACGGTGGAAATGGCATTGGAAACCATCAATGTATGATAAAAGTTGTAAAAGTTTGAGATCTAATATTATCGGTTCGACTACAAATTAAATCCGTTTGACATTGTTGACAAACAGGATCTTGAAGAGATTTAAATGTTTCGGGTTGTTATTTAAATATAACCAGTTTTACCATTAGTTTACTCCAGCAAAAAGATTTCACATTTTTCGTAGATTCAGTTGTTGTTCATTCAGAACGATATTATGTTTGATAGAAATTCTAATGTCCCAGATTTGAACCATGAACCTTTTATACCTCAAACACTCATATTTTCTCCCGAACCTGTAAACACCATGATAGGAACATAAATATATCTTTCTAGTAAATCTGATCCTGAAATTGTTGCAGCATCAAGAACCCTCAGTGCTCAATATGCTGCCTCTTTTATAAGCATGTCTCAGAGGTTACTGGCGAGAACGAGTGAAGTTGATTATTTTAAAAATCAAATATTTGAATTGCATCAAACGCTTGCAACTAAAGATAAAATAAAAATAAAAATTTAAGATAAGAAAACAAGGAGCTGAAAAAATTTGTCGACTGGTATTCTCGTGACCTAAAAACACGAGTAGAAGAGCTAGAACGAGAGAGAGCTCAAATACAAAGTCAACAACAACAACTAACGACAGAGATTCAGCGTTTACAAGAAAATAGGGATAGTTATAATTAATCTCGCTGAATTTTGAAATTATGCATCCAGTATATCTTGTAAAGTGAGATTTGAAGAGATGATAGTTTGTTTTGTTCTTATTTTCATCTCCATAAGAACCGTCTTTAGTTTTATATAGTTCGCATCAAATCTTCTTCTCATATTTATAATTCATCTATATTTACATTCTTATTCTATAAATTTTCAATGGTTCATCAATTTCCTTTCAATATTTCTCACGATCAATATATGAGGTATTTTTTACCTCAATTACAAGTTGTTCCTGCATCTTCCGCAGGTGCCATATTGCAATAAGCGAATGATCTGGCTAATAAGTCAAATCGTGAAGTCGTTTATGAGCTGGTGACTCTCGGCAGGCGATACTCCTCCTCTATTGTCAAGTTTTCCAACAGATTACAATCTAAAAATCATGAGATTGAAGAGCTTAACGAGAAGGTTTCCGTACTTCAACGACTCGTTCAATAGTCTAACAAAAAAATTACAAACTTAAAGTAAGAGAATAAGGATTTAAAATCCTTACTTGTCTCTTCATTTCGACTGCCTAATTCTTTAGATAAAGATGACATGTTGTTTTATGAAAAGCAAATGTATTTGAGAGATGAGGTTAGAAGTCTCAAATTCTTGTAAATCATCTATCAATTGAATAATAAGATCTTTTCTTTTCAAATGCATTCTTTGAATTTATAGCAGCCTTTGTAATTTTTTCAGGAGTTCTAACAAAATAAATCATCAATGTAAACTGCAATAATGGCAAATCCGGATTCTGATAAAAGACATGGGCATATATGATTATTTTTAAATCCTTCTTTCAATAGATACTCGTTAATTTAATTATACCACATGCGTCCGAATTATTTTAACCCATATAAAGATCTTTAAAGTTTTATAAAGTACATACTCCTAAATATACTTAGATTAGATGCTTCAAGTATCGTATATTTTTATATATGTAATGATCTAATGATTCTTATAAATATGCAGTGACCACATTCATCAACTGCATATCTAATCCTTTTGTAATAATCAAATCGATTAAAAATATGAATGTGATTGCATTCATAACAAGGAAATATGTTTCCTCATGACTACTCTTGGTTTTTTGCAGGAAACCTTGTATAACAAATTGTACCGCATAATTTCATTTCTTATTATGCTTTCGTATAAATACTCACTTATATCTTATAAGCATTACACCCTTTACTATTTGGACAACAGGTCCAAATATCTCTCACTTTGGTAGTAATTTTAATTCAGGTTTAATAGCTGTTTTTCATTTTGGCCAATCATTTCTACTTCGACATTCTTCGACAATTCTTGATTCACTATTTTCATTATTTCTAGTAATGTCAAGTGTTATCATATATGTTGTCGACAACAATTTTATTTTTATCCATAAATTTTTCAGTACTCATGATATATATTAAGATCTCATTATTTCTCTCTAAAAGAAAACATTTCATGAAACACTTTTACAGGAGGTTCTCTTTCAGGAGGTTTGTACTCCTCAAGAATTATACTCTTCAGGAGTTATACTCTTCAGGAGTTGCCTCTTCAGGAGGTTTCCTATTCAGGATGATTATATTTTATACAGAAAGTACGGTCTGTTCAGGAGTACTGATTTTTTTTTTCTCTTTTGCATCAACAGGTCTTCAACGCTTCAGGCATATCTTAGATTCATCTATTACTGTTTTAACAACTCGTTCTTCAAAAACTTCAATTCTTACTTAAGCATTAACAGCAATAATATATGATTTTACAACACGTTTAGTATCAGTAAATATATCCTGTAACTGATTTGCAACACTTTGTAAATAGGTAATCCTCTTAACTTCTGGTTCACCAAATTTAGACAGGGTTTTATTATCTCAAGTACTTTCTTGTCGTGCTTCAAGCACTAATTTTTTATTATTTTAAAACATGATAAAGTTTTACTATAATGTATAAAAGTTTAGTATAAATAAATCAAGTGCTTGGCCGTACAAAAGGTACGTGACCACCGTTCAGTCATACTACATCTATGACAAATTTTTTCATTTTTTTATGCAAAATTATTCTGAGGGCCTTTATCCTTATTTGAGTTGGATCACTTCTGGTGATACGATATATTTTTATCATCTTTAGTGTTGTCGCTTTTGAGACCAACACTTCTATAGTTTTTCTACCACGTCTATGTCTTTGATTCCTTTGAAAGGATGTACCGTTCACTTCTGGGAATGGTGTAAATTCAATATCATTAATAAAATGTAACTGGTAATTTATTAACAAAAACTCATTATTTAACTCAATCACTAGAAAACAAAATAAAAGTTCAGAATATTAGTTGAATTTTTACTCTCGATATTGCTACTGCAGGAGCACATTCGAGGTATGAAAAATAATATATGTCTTATTTTAAATATCATCATCAGTGACTTTCTCACTACATAATTTTAATGTTGAGCTGATTTTAAAAAGTGCAGGATATTCAATACCACTATTAAAATCTTGCAACTTCAAATACAATAAGTCATAATGATCTTTTGAGAGAATTACATCTTCTGGTGCTCATATTCTCTTAATTCATTTCACATAATAAGATGATTTTTCACCATGAGATATACAGCACGGTCCTTCAGGGACACATGATTTTTTTCTATGATTGTATCTCCCAAGTTCATCATCATATCCAAATGGATCTCATCAAGGATCTTGAATAAATAATTTTTTTCCAGAAATGTCAATAGTAATAAATCTCAATATTTGACATTATATATATATATATATAAATCATAAAAATAATTCTATGAATTTAAGAAATATATTCATATAATCATGAAAATAAAAGTAGAATTTTATCAAATAATATTCAGCAATATTACCTTTAATATTTATCTTGAGGACTGTAAATAATATATTGAAAAACTTACTTGAAGTAGAAGACCACTAGTTTCAATATCGATAGAATCTCGTGCTGATAACGTGTTATAAAACTAAAAATGAAACTACAACTATTACAAGAGAGAAATATAAAAGAAACTCTTAAAAACTCTCAAGAACTGAAACCTTATTCGTTTTATATATTTTCTTATGAATTTCAGAACGAATGAAACTCATATTTATATACGTTGAAATTATTATACAAGTTACTATATAAGACTTAAAATAATAGAAGTGGGGTTATTTATAAAAATAATTAAGGAAGATGGAGATCGCTCCCAATAATTTATAGCAGGAACTCATTAATTTTGACAACAAAACCAATTTTTAGAGTGATTTTTGCTTTCGAAACAATCTTTCTATACAGACAAACCCTTTACTTTTTAAAGGGAAACATGGTATATTACATTTTATATTATTTTTTAGAATAATAGTCGCAATTGATAGTTTGATAGATGATTATAGATTATTAGATTAGGTGATAATTTAAGGGAGAATTTTGTATTTTTCTTTTTTTGAATGATATAAGAGAAGATGGTGGAGGACCAACAAGAACTTTATTATAATAAATAAATAAATAAAAACCTGTCGAATAAATTAGAGTCGGGCCCATGTTTTTTCGTTGAGCCAACGAAATGTCTGCTAAATCAACGGCTTTTTAATCCAACTAGTAGGTTCGTCAAATATATACACTTGTGGTCCGCAGTTGGGAAGGAGAGATTGTATACTAAGATCCATTTGGATTAATAAATGTAGTGGGATAAGTTATAAATAATAAAATTAAATTTTAAATTTAAATTATTTTTAAAAAAATAATGAATATTTGTGATTGATTATTTGTAATGAGAATAATTATTAATTATAAAAATAAATTTCTTTTAATAAAAGATAATCATTTTTCAAGAAAATATTTATTTTTTAAAAAAAATCATAAATAAGCAATTTTGTTAATAGTAAGTTATTCAGAAATTGGCGAATGAAGAAATTTCCATTTCTTTTTTTCTTCTAAATTCTCGATTAAGGAATGTCGAACATAACTAACAATCTAGAATCGGATGACAGATAAATTATAGGGAGATTTATATATCTAACCCATTTTTCATAAATATAGACCACATTGGCCATCCCATGAAATAAACCAAAACCTCCGTACCAAAGAGCAAAGTTCGCTTTATTATATTTGAAGCTGAGATGTTTTGAGAAATAGTACTATGTAAAGGTAGATTGTACAATTGTTTAAAATTAATTTTTTAATAAAAAAATTTTATAAATTTATTTTTCTTCAAAATAATTGTAGATACTTATGCATTTTTTTTTTTCGAGGAAACTTTCATTATTGTTTGGACGAGAATCAACTGCAAAAGTCTCGTAACCAACGATACGAGGCCCAACAGATGACATCCCAACCACGGGTGGCCTCGGCCGGCCTGGAAGGATTGACTATTCCTTTAAAATTTATAATTAACAATTTATTCAAGATTTATTATTTCGATTTTAATTTTAAAATTCTTAAATGATTTATAATTGGGTATTTTTAATTTATGGTGTGGATTATCTAGATAATTTGTACGATTTTTTCATATATTAAGGCGTCAATTGAATATTTTAGATATATTCGAGTATGTGGACAAAAACTAACACTCCAACTGAAGTATTGAGATATAATAATTTTTTCAAAAACAATTTCGACATAAATTGCTTGCAGATATTATCCAGTTTCTTCTAATTAATGAAAAATGCATATCTTAAGAAGTAAGTCAAGTGGGGGTTCTCGCTAGTTTTCGTTCTCTCTATCGAGCTCTCTTTTGCTCCTCAAGTCCTGGTATCGCGTCTCTGTCAAAGGAGGGGGGAGATTTCGTCCCCTCCCCCCTCTACCTGTGTGGCCCGCTTTGTAAGTTTTTCTCCATTTCTTCCTAGTTTTTCCAATTTTTTTTTTTTTTTAGTTTTTCTAGAGATAGAACTTTGAGTTTTTAATTTGTTGCTTGCCGGCCTTCTCCAACTGTTATGTGCCCCATCGTCAGACTCCCCAACCACCGATCTGTCGAGCGATAGAAGTTTTGTATCCAAAAGTATTGTGTATGTGTCACACACGCTATTTACAGCCTGCGTGGGCCTCACACACCACTAAGCTATAGGGAGTCTTTAGCCGCCACGCACGGCAGTTTCGAGATCAACGACTTCCATCTTCAAGATCTGCATGTTTGTTTCTTGTTTAGAAAGGCACATGTCTTACACTTGCCACCACTATCGATGGTGGTTCTTCGCCGATATATCAGATCTCCCTCAACTTTCTACTCTCATATGTTCCTATTTTTCCTAACCAGCAATCAAGACGACGTAGGTGTGAAAGCCTCATTCGGTCGGAATAAATCAACAAAATGCAGCACACATTTCTCGACTGCAGCTTTTAGTCGTAAGTTTATAGTTTGTTTATCAAACTATGTCAAAATTGCTTTTGAGCGACTTCCCCTTGTGGGAATTGGGCTGAAGTCAATCTATTGGCGAGATAGTCAACTTCTTATTTTTTATTTTTGTGCTGCTTTTGTTTATTTTAGAATGACTGTTGGAAGCTCCTACTCTATTGAATATTGTGTCGTTGTAAGTACTTAGTTTATCTATGAAATGTTTTAACTAAAGTTTTGAATACCATATCGGTGCCGGTACTCGAACGAAATATTTCAGTACCGGTACCGTTTCGAAATAGTCTATATAAAAAAAAAATTATATATATAAATTATATTTCAGAAAAATAGTCAATATATGAATAGATTATATATATAAATACATATATGTAAATAATCTAGTCTAGATTGAAGTAAAAAAAAATTAAGAAATTAAAATTAAAATTAAAATCCAGTACGGTCGGTACGACCGAAATATCAGCCGGTACAGACTGATACGACTGGTATTTGAGTCGTTACGGTACAGGCAGTATACCTGTATCGTGCAAGTGACCGGTACAGTATGTACTGGCCATATCAGTACGATACCAAAAACATTGGTTTTAATTCCTCCCTAAAAATAAAAAAAACTAGGGCTTCTTTGACTCCCACACGCTATTCGATGGATTCTACAGCCGTTGATTCTTAAAAGGGAAGAAGCAGATTGACTAGTCGAGTGGTACTCTTCATACGCTGTCACCGTCGGCAGTGATCTTTCTCCGGTCCATTGGTTTTTCTTTAGATTACTACTTTTCTATTTTCTTAACTAAGAATCAAGTTGAAGTGGACATAAGAATCCCTTCCAGCCATACCAACTCGATATAATGCAACACATATTCTCTCGCTACGACTTTTAGTCACAGTTTTATAGTCTATTTATTAGATTATTTTAAGGCGGCATTCCTTTAATCGGAATTGGTATGAGTTATACTTATGACTTTAAAATCGTTTTTTTCTTTTTGGTGTTTGCTGTATACTTATCGTATTGAGATGATTGTTAATAAATCTCATCTCACTAAATCGTGTATCCTTATATCCATTTAATGTTATATATATATATATATATATATATATATATGTTATTCTTGCCTTCAAAAAGAAAAAAATCAACTACTTGTTAGAATATTTAATGAATGATAAGTAGTACTTATATACTGGTTACTGAAAATTATATGTAGTTGACAAATCATGATTTCAAAATTTTGGTCAGTAATTTTACAATATTCCTTAAAGTAGAAGATTGACTTTTAAGCGAATGGTACATAGATTATAATTTCTAACATATTTATTATAATAAAATAAATGTTGTATATATGCGTATTGTTAGGAACGATAAGAGAGAAAATAAATATATTTGTTCTACGGTTTATGGAATAAGATTTATGTGATTTGATTGTATTGGTAAGATGACTACCTCTACGGAACTACAAGAAATTTTATTTATATAATAGTAAAAAACACATTCTGCAGCGGCAAACAAACATTTAATATAGTAAATTAATCCTAATTAACAGGTCGAATTAAGAGCCGAAAACGTACCGGGTCATCAAACCGAAGGTCCCAATTTATACAATCTAACTCCAGTACATGCACATAGAAAAGCACAACAAAACCGACGGCTCCAAATTCGAACTCCAGTACTCATAGAAAAGCACAACATGATATTATAGGAATACTTATAATATTTTATATAAGAACAATCACTACAACAAAAATGAATTTTGTAATCAATTAGTTATAATAAAATAATTATTTATAATTAAAATTAATTATAAATAATTATTTTGTTATGATTAACTAACTACAAATGAACAGTTTTTTTTTATAGTGTAATTAAAAGTTAGGATTCAATTGCATTGAGCAAAATTAGTTCATCAAAATGGATAATGATGCCACCTAAAAATGTTACATGATATTGGGGGTCAAGCTCAATGTAACGTAGAAGAACCAATATATAAAAACATATATATATGTATATACCCTAATCAGTTCATATGGAATTCAGCATAATTAGTAAAGAATTATGAAAAATTGCGAGCTGGTTTTAAAGTTATAATTAAGGTAGTGAGTTCAAAAAGAAAGAAAAAGTTTTCTAAAAATTATTATTTGGATGAATAATAAATCATTTCACATTACTGATACAAAGAAGAGAAAATAATCAGCAATATTATCCTATAATAACAACCATGAAATTTATCATATTTATACACACAGTGATCAAGTAGTTACCTCTTTCATTAATTCAGTCATACATACGAGTGTTTCTAGATCTTCTTCCAGAAACCAATCCTCTTATGTAAAGCAGACAGCCATGTTTTGGTTTTTTGAGGATGTTCCTTCCTTCGAGTTCCGCCTAAGTTCACTGTCCTCTTCAACAGCTTCCTCACATCAAATTTATCAAAGCTGGCCAACATGGCAGCAGATGCAGAACTTCTTCTTCTGGAGGAGGCCGAGTTCGATACATTAATTGATGTGGTGGGAAATTCCGAGCGAGCGAGGAGGAAATTCCGCTTTGATCCACCGAGATATGGCAGTGACATCAGATGCCGATCGATGATATGAGTAACCGAAACCAATTCGTACGAGTCATATAAAGGGCTTCCGCAATCCCATATTCCCAATGCTCCTCCTTGTTCTTCATCATGATTTTCTTTTCCTTTCAATGTCTTTTGCATCATCTGGGTTTCAACGGTTCAGATTTTAGTTGTTCAAAGGGAGTTTCAGAGAGAGAGAGAGAGAGAGAGAGAGAGAGAGAGTTTTGGTTTCCATGCATAGTACAGAGATTCTTATTATAAGTTATTTGGTTATAAGATGTAAATTAATAATAATAGGGCAACTTGATTTCTTAAACAATTAGTAACTTATTTGGAGACAGAAATCCTATAAGTAATTAGATTTCCCATGTTATTATGAAGATGATATTCTCTGTGAACATGATCGTCTTCCTATTATCAAAGAAAATCTTTTTCTTTTTTTTTTAAGTTTGGTGAAGAAAATGACAGATCCAATCATTTAAATATTGTGTTTCAACAATAAGTAATTAGTTTAATTGGTAGGATCTGATCACCCATACATGTCATTATTGCACCTACTTAAAGCATATGAAAATAAAAACTGTAACACAAGCTGCTAGGTTCAAATATCACCAGATTCATACAGGAAGAAAATGTGTATACTTCTTCAACTTTTGATCCAAAGACTAATATTTTATGGCTTGTCGAATCAAAATTATTAGATTCCAGAAACAATTTATACTGTTTTACTTTTAAAGGCAACGCATTAGAATAATCGTTATGTACAGTTATAGATAAACAAACGAAATTGTTTGCCTTTGATTTCAAGTTGAGACTGCCTTTGTATGTATATTGTAGTTTTATTTAATAATCAAAAGAAACGATATTTATAATCACAAAATGTGTTTTCGTATAATTACTTTTAAAAAGTGATTAAACTCAGGACTCATGAAAAAATTAATTAATTTTTAATAGTAGATCTCACTTTTTTTTAGACAATTGTATATGACGCTTATGCACTCTACAATTATATGTAAAAACTTCAATCAAAATAATTGAATTTAAGACCTCTACTCTAATATTATAATAGGTTCTTAAGAAATACTTTATGTACATTTCTTATGGGAGCTTGTTATATTTGTAGAGATAATTATAGAATCAAGTATGATTCAAAACCAAGTGTTTTTTTACAGCAAGTGTTTTTTTACAGCAAGTATACTTCCAAACTGTGCTATCTATTCTCATCTTTATCTTTCGGTTTTGACCGAATAAGATACTCTCTTAGAATTTGTTTTGCGCGGTGCCCTATCTTCAAGAGCTTTTGATATTCCAGTCCTTAGCTGATCAGTTCCTGCCTCGGTATGCACCCCCCCCCCCCCCCCCCCCCCCGGCGCAAGCTTAGCGAGAGCTCGCGGATGGTAAGGTTGTCAAGTAAGATAGCAAACCAAGTAGATGGTAGAGGCTGGTAGGTTCATCTGCTACTTGATCTTTTGAAGACATAAATCGAACAAGGAGATCTTTTGAGGCAACTTGGTCCTTGAAAACGTGATAATCATTGGATATATGTTTGGTGTGTGAATGGAAAAAGGGATTAGCCATGAGATAGGAGCAGTGGCAGAACCAACAATTTTTTTAGGGGGCCAGTTTTTTGATGATATGCCAAATAACGTAAAAACATAATTTAATATTTGTTTAAGTAATATTCATCAATTATTATTCTTGTAAATATGAAATACTTAGAAATTGTTTTCTTCATCAAAATTATCAAATGATATTTTAAAATGTCATTTTTCATTCTAATATTTAAATTAGTTGATCAAACTTTGTAAAACCTATCTATTTTGGTGTCACATTAAATATAGAATATTACAAATTATTTGTTACTCAATGAAGTTTAAAGGATAAATCACCTCTATTTTTTTTTTATATAAATATTAATTAATCTTAAATAATTTTTATAGTATTTTTATTTTTAATTTTATATTAAGAAAGCCAATACTGTATAATATCAAATTGGGGTAAATATTAATAGTTTATTGTTTAATTTAATTTTAGTGTGGCCACATTCTAGAAAATAGATAATATATGAAAATTATACAAAATCTAAGGGTTATAGAAAAAAAAAATTAGAGAGAAACATTTTTATGTATATTGAAATTTTATAAAAGTTTAAAAAGCATATGGGGAATAAGAAAATTATGAATTTTTCAGGGAGCCAATTTTTATATACGAAGTTATGAATAAAATTTAAGGGTTATGTTAAATTAAAAAAAAAAAAAATTGGAGGGCTGTTTAAAATTTTGAAAAAAAAAATTAGGGGGAGAGGGGGAGGGAGGGGGCTCCAAGGTGGGTCCGTCGTTCGATAGGTGGCTCCAATATTCGAAATGGCTTGGTTTCTAGCCTTTGATTGACCAAGTACAATTTTCTACTTGCAAGAACTCCATTAAACGGTGTTAGGTCCAAAGAAGAGACAATAACTAGTTGTTGAGTAGAGATCATCGAGACGTGCAACCTAATCAATCTAAAAATGCTTGAAGGATTTGGGAACTAGAGCAATGGATTAGGAGGCCATGATGAGTTGTTTGTCGAAGGCACCTTAGAACTCCCAAAGGTATCTTAGAACTCGTTTCGCTGCACACCAATGATATGTGGTTGGTTTGTACATGAATTGACAAACTCGACTAACGAAGTAGGCAATATCAGGACTAGAGAAAATCAGGTATTGAGGTGAGCCAAAAACTGTCTAGTAAAGAGTAGGATTTAAAAAGAGGACTCTATATTGAGCGAGAATGGTGGTTGAAGACATTGGAGATGAGACTCCCTTGGCTTAGAGCATTTTCGACTTATAGTTCATTGATGTACCGTTGCTAGGTCAAGAAGAGGCTGAGACAGTGAAGTGACCTTCTACACCAATAAAAAAAATGTAATGGGCCAAGATCCCTAAGGGAAAACGTGGTCTATAGTATACTGATGAGTTAGACTATAAGAGTTAGATCGAGCCTTGTTATCAAAATATCATTGTTGAACTCAATGTTTCAAATTTCGTGTAAATCTACACATGGACTTTGATGATAACAAATGAATTCAAAGAATAAAGGAGTCTCAAACTCAAGTTGTCCACATAATACAATCAAGCACATCAAGGAATCAAGTATGAGTAAGAAGGGAACAAGTTCACATTAAAGTCATAGAATAATATTGTAAATCTCTTAAAAATTCGAAATTAGGATTAAGACTCAAAATTAATATTTTATCATAAAGCATTAAAATACATTTTCCACGTGTGCATGAATTTTTTGAAAATTAAAAATTTTGAAAGATGATTGATTGTCATCTTTCACATGTGCATGACATGATTAAAGGATTTGAAATTTGAAAATATTAAAATGATTGATTGTCATCTTTCACATGTGCATGACATGATAAAGGTTTGAACTTTAAAAATATTAAGATGATTGATTGTCATCTTTCACATGTGCATGTTTTATTTGAATATTTTCAAAAGTGATAGATGCTTTTCTTGACTTATGCAAAACGTAGATGTCTTTGTTTGAAAATTTTGAAAAGTAAAGTGTGCTCCTTTTGTCATATGCAAAAAGTAAAAGATTAGATTTGAAATTTTTGAAAAGTAAAGTGTGCTCCTTTTGTCACATGTAAAAAGTAAAAAGATTAGGTTTGAAATTTTTTAAAAGTGAATGATGATGTTTTTGACATGTGAATCTTTTAAAATTTGAATATGATGTCTCATATGCCTATAAATAGGTCATTTGAGAGTTTCACATTCACAACACAAAGAGTAAACAACATTCATTCAAAACTTTCATTCTCTCTTCTCTAAGTATTAAACCTTAACCCTTGTTCATTTTGAGAAATATAGTTTGCACTGTATTATTTTTATTTCACTCATTGATGAGTGTTTTCTGATAGCTTACCCACTATCAATTCTTGTATCAGTAAAAGGGTGTGTATAACTCTTGTGTGTAGAAGGTGTTCTACACGGGGAATAGTTAAGTCACCAAGTGTGAGGTGATTAGAAGTGTAGAGGGTGTTCTACACGGATTCTTTGGAGCGGTGCTGCTAAAAAATGTAATAGGTTTCTATCTCCACCTGAAGGAGATTGAATAATGAATTCGGGGATCCTCAAGGGGTAGCTTGAGGCGAGGACGTAGGCAGTGGGGCCGAATCTCGTTAACATACTGAGTTTGCTTCTCTCTTACCCTTACTCTTTATATTTATTATTGTTTAATATTTTGTTTATATTTTATATTATATATTTAATTTATAATTATTATTTTCTTAAATACAACTCAATTCACCCCTCCTCTTGTGTTAGTCATCTGGGCAACAATTGGTACCAGAGTTAGATCTCTATTATAAGATTAACTATCTTTTGAGTTAAGATCTTATGGCTAACATTGCAGTTTCATTTGGTGAAGGTCAATCTAGCAGTCGGCCTCCACTCTTTTGCGGAGACAATTACTCATTCTGAAAAGTTAGAATGAGAATATTTTTTCAGGCTCAAGGTTGAGAAATCTGGAAATGCATTGTAAATAGATCTTATATTCCAACAAAAGTGGTTGATTGAGTAAAGGTCAAAAAGTAAGAAGAAGAGTTTGATCGTGAAGACGATAGACTTTATACTTTAAATTTAACTGCTATGAATTTATTATATAATGCTCTCAATGGTAATGAGTTTAATAGAGTAATGACTTGTACTACAGCAAAAGAAATTTGGGATAACTTGGAAGTTACTTATGAATGAACTTCTCAAGTCAAGGAATCAAAAATTTATATTCTTACTCATGAATATGAAATGTTTAAGATGAATGATGATGAATCTATTTCTAGTATGCACACTCGTTTTACTAACATCATAAACAGCTTGACAGCTCTTGGCAAAATTTATTCTAAAGTGGAGATAGTAAGAAAAATTCTCAACTCTCTACCAAAACGTTGGGAATCAAAAGTGACAGCGATTCTTGAAGTTAGAGACCTCAAGAAGTTCGAAGTGAATGAACTCATCGGGTCACTTATCACTCATGAGTACACATTGAAAAGAGCAGAAGAAGAAGGAAAGCCAAAGAAGAGCTTGGCACTTAAAGCTGTTCCACATGAAAGTGAAAGTGATGAAGATGAGGAAAATGACGACAAAGATGAAGAAGTTGTGATGATAACAAGAAAAATTCAGAGGTTCTCAAAAAACTTAAAACTCCTCCAAGGAAATCTTTCAAAAAGTTTTCTAAAAAAGATTCAGGTAAAAATGACACTTTAATTTGTTATAAATGCAATAAGTCTGGTCATATCAAGTCAAATTGTCCTCTGCTAAAGAAAGATCGAAACAAAGGTAAAAAAACAATGAAAGTTATATGAGATGATGATTCAAGTAGCTCAAATAGTGAAACAAGCAATGGAGAATCAGCAAATCTTTGTCTTATGGCTAAAGATGGCATTGAGGTAACAAATCTTGATAATATTGAAAATCCTTCATATGAAGAATTGCAAAATGTTTTAGAAGAAGTATATGAGGAATTTGAAAAATTGGGTATCAAGTATACTGCTTTGAAAAAGAAAAATTTTTCTTTAACAAACGAAATTGATATTTTAAGAGAAGAAAATATTGTTTTGAAAGATGAAAATTATGAGTTGAAAAAAAAAAAGAAAACTGATTTAGAAAATATTATTGAAAACTTTACGAATGGAAAAAAAAATTTGAAAAACTTCTTGGTAGTCAAAGATGTGTTTTTGACAAGGCAGACTTGGGATATATGCCAAAACAAAAATACAAACCTTATAAAAACTTTTTTGATAATCCTTCTACATCAAAATCCAATATTCAAAATTCTTTTCATAAAAATAATTTTGTTAAAAAAGGATACTATTATAATCACTCAAGTTCTTCATATATGTCACATGCTATTTGTAATTTTTGTAATAGAAATGATCATAATTATTTTGTTTGTCCTATTAGAAGAAAACATACAATGACTATTAGGGCCATATGGGTACCTAAAAATCTTGTTTATTCTAATACTAATAAATAAATGACCCAAAAAACTTGGGTACCAAAAAAAATCATTTTAATTATTTTTATAGACGTGCATGAAGTCTTCCACAAACAAAAATAAATGGTTTTTAGATAGTGGATGTTCAAGACACATGACGGGAGACAAGACTAAGTTTTTTGATCTTAGATCTAAAGAATAAGGACACGTGATATTTGGAAACAACTCAAAAGGGAAAATCATGAGAATAGGTAAAATTGGTAATTGGTCTTCTCTCATAATTGAAGATGTTCTACTTGTTGAAGGTCTAAAATATAATCTTTTGAGCATAAGTCAATTATGTGATAAAGGATTTATAGTTACTTTCAAAATGGATAAGTATATTATTTTGAATGATCATGATTGTAATATTTGTTTTATTACTTTTAGAAGCAACAATGTTTATACAATTGATTTTGAAGAAATTATCTCACAAGATGCTATTTGTTTGTCAGCTCAAAATGAAACTAATTGGTTATGGCATAGAAGACTAAGTCATGCCAACATGGAACTTATTTCCAAACTTTCAAAAAATGATCTTGTGACAGGTTTACCAAAGGCAAATTTTCTTAAAGACAAAATTTGTGATGCACGCCAATTTGGTAAACAAACAAAAACTTCTTTTAAAACCAAGAAATATATTTCCACTACTAGACCACTGCAACTGATACACATGGATCTTTTTGGACCAAATAGAGTTGCAAGTTTAGGAGGAAAATATTATGCATTTGTTATTGTTGATGATTTCTCTAGATATACTTGGGTTATCTTTCTTACTCATAAAGATGAGGCACATAATGCATTTACCAAGTTATGCAAGAGAATTCAAAATGAAAAGGGTTATACTATTTCAAGTATCCGAAGTGATAGGGGAAAATAGTTTGTTAATAAAAATATTGAAACATTTTGTGAAGAAAATGGTTTTGTGCATAATTTTTCTGTTCCTCAAACTACTCAACAAAATGGGGTAGTAGAAAGGAAAAATAGATTTTTTCAAGAGATGGCAAGAACAATGCTCAATGAGAACAACTTACCTAGTTATTTTTTGGCTGAAGCGGTAAGTACTGCATTTTATATTATAAATAGAGTTATGCTAAGGTCCAAATTAGATAAAACTTCCTATGAGCTTTGGAATTAGAAAAAATCCAACATTGGTTACTTTCATGTATTTGAATGCAAATGTTTTATTTTAAATGATAGGGATAATTTAGGCAAGTTTGATGTAAAATCTGATGAAGGTATCTTTCTCGGGTATTCTACTAATAGTAAAGCTTATAGAGTATTCAATAAAAAGACTTTGACTGTACAAGAATCTATGCATGTAGTATTTGATAAATCTAATTCTCTACTCTCCAAGAAACTATTGATGAAGAAACAGGAGGTATAAATAATACAGAAAGTCTGAATCTCAACAAAGAGAACACAATAGAGGAAGTCCAACATGGAGACATCAGGAAAGATCATCAAAATTTAATACAAGATGCAACCAAATAGTGAAAATTTGTGAAAGATCATCTAGTGGAATAAATTCTGGGAGAACCTTCACGAGGTGTAAGCACTCGATCATCTCTTAGAAATATTTGCAATCATACTGTTTTTCTATGTCAGATTGAACCTAAAAATATTGATGAAGCACTTCTCGATGAATTTTGGATTCTAGCTATGCAAGAAGAACTTAATCAATTTGAAAGAAATGATGTTTGGACACTTGTTCCTAAACCCAAAAATCATACTATTATTGGAACAAAATGGGTTTTTAGAAACAAAAAAGATGAGACCGGAGTCATTACTAGAAATAAGGCTCGACTTGTAACCCAAGGTTTCAATCAAGAAGAAGGAATCGATTATGATGAGACATATGCACCAGTTGCAAGATTAGAAGCTATTCGAATGCTACTTGCATATGCTTGTTATAAAGATTTCAAACTTTTTTAAATGGATGTTAAAAGTGCTTTCTTAAACGGTTTTATAAATGAAGAGGTATATGTTGAGTAACCTCTAGGTTTTGAAAATCATATTTCTCCAAATCATGTTTTCAAACTCACAAAAGCACTATATGAACTCAAACAAGCTCCTAGAGCGTGGTACGAGAGACTTAGTGGTTTCTTGATTGAAAAAGGTTTTTCAAGAGGAAAAATTGATACAACTCTTTTCATTAAATACGAAAATGATGATATTCTTTTGATTCAGATTTATATTGATGATATAATATTCGGTGCTACTAATGAAAATATGTACCAAGTTTTTGCTAAGACTATGCAGGATGAATTTGAAATGAGCATGATGGGATAGCTTACATTCTTTCTCGGATTGAAAATAAAACAAGTAAAAAGTGGGACATTCATCAATCAATCAAAATATATTAAAGAATTGCTGAAGAAATTTGGGATGGAAGGTGCTAAGGAAACTGGAACACCAATGAGCCCATCCACTAAACTTGATAAAGATGAATCCGGCAAAACAGTTGACTCGAAGGTATATCGAGGTATGATTGGTAGCTTATTATATTTGATAGCCAGTAGACTAGATATTATGTTTAGTTTGTGCTTATGTGCACGCTTTCAATCATCTCCAAAAGAATCACATTTAATTGCAGTTAAGCGCATTCCTAGATATCTTAGTAGTACAATTAATTTAGGGTTATGGTACCCTAAGCACACATCTTTCGATCTAATCAGCTACACAGATGCAGATTATGCTGGCTGTAAAATAGATCGAAAAAGCACTAGTGGAGCATGTCACTTCTTAGGTCGTGCATTAGTTTCCTAGTTTAGTAAAAAAATAAAATTCTGTTGCACTATCTACTGCTGAGGCAGAATATGTTGCTGCGGGTAGTTGTTGTACTCAAGTTCTTTACAGGAAGCAATAACTTGAGGATTTTAAACTTATGTACAATCACATTCCAATCAAATGTGATAATACAAGTGTTATAAATCTTTCAAAGAATCCATTACAACATTCTCGGACCAAACATATTGAAATTAGATATCATTTTCTTAGAGATCATGTGCAGAAGGGCGATATTGTATTAGAATTCATTAGTACACATGATCAATGGGCAGACATTTTCACAAAACCCCTACCAGAAGATAGACTATGCATGATTAGAAGAGAAATAGAAATGATGCATGCCATAGATATCTGCTAGATACTTTTATTTCATTATCTTAAATGACCTACAGAAACTTGAGACGTTTAGCATCATCATTCAAATACATTTGCTCCTCATAAATCATCATGCCATCCTTGTCTAAAAGATTAGGCAATCGAAATGAAGAGGTAAGCAATGATTTCAAATCCTTATTCTGTTGCTTTAATTCTACTATTTTTTTGTTTGACTCATAAACAAGTCGTTGAAGTACAGAAACAGTCTCGCTAAACTTCTCAATTTCGCGAGTTTTGGACCGCAACCGAGCAGAAAACGCGACGATAGATGATGAGTATCGAGTTCCGAGACCCACAAGCTCGTAAATGGCGTCATGATCTGATTTATTAGCTAAATCAGTTTCTTGTTAATTCATGGCACTTACGACAGATGCAGAAATAGATTGAGACTGATGTGAAGGATACCTTAAATCTTGATCAAGAGAAGCGCTAAAGACAAATCTACGAGCCATTGAAAAATTGTAGAATGTGAATGCAAGCAAATTGCAAAGATGAGAAGAAAGCTTGATGCGAAATAGATAAAACTAAGGATTACTCTTATAGAAACTGAAATAAGAACAAGACAAGCTTACAAATCATGATAATATCTCATTTTTCAGCAATATCAAGCGGATCAAATCTCTGCACCGAATTGCCAGAACTATGCCTCCAATCTTTGCAAGTTTTGTCAGGCACGGGTAGTTTCAATTATTCAGCTTTTTACAAAATCTCATTCCGCACCGAATTACCGAAACTAGGCCTCCAACCTTTGCAAGTTTTGTCGAACACGTGTGATTACGCACCGAATTCTCTACAGTCTTTACTAACGCAGCGTTTTATTTGTCTATTGGTTATTGTAGGAATATATCTTATTGAGCTAATTATGATTCCTTTTTAATGATGCCAAAAGGGGGAGAAGTTTTAGGCTAGAACATTAACATTGTTTAAATTGCTAAACTTGTTATATATGCTTGGAATTATATTTATATTTTTTCTTGAAAAACTAACGCACATTCTCAAGGAGAGTTTAAGTATTAATACAGGTTTCAGATTCTATCAAGTATTTGTCATCATTAAAAAGGCGGAGATTGTTGAACTTAAGGTTTTAAATTTCGTGTAAATTTACACATAGATTTTGATGATAACAAATGAATTCAAAGAATAAATGAGTCTCAAACTCAAGTTGTCCACACAATACAATTAAGCACATCAAGGAACAAAGCATGAGTAAGAATGGAACAAATTCACATTAATGTCATAGAATAATATTATAAATCTCTTAAAAATTTGAAATTAGGATTAAGACTCAAAATTAATATTTTATCATAAAGCATTAAAATACATTTTCCACATGTGCATGAATTTTTTGAAAATTAAAAATTTTGAAAGATGATTGATTGTCATCTTTCACATGTGCATGACATGATTAAAAGATTTGAATTTTGAAAATATTAAGATGATTGATTGTCATCTTTCACATGTGCATGACATGATTAAATGTTTGAACTTTGAAAATATTAAGATGATTGATTGTCATTTTTCACATGTGCATGTTTTATTTGAATATTTTCAAAAGTGATAGATACTTTTTTTAACTTATGCAAAAGGTAGATGTCTTTGTTTAAAAATTTTGAAAAGTAAAGTGTGCTCCTTTTATCATATGCAAAAAGTAAAAGATTTGATTTGAAATTTTTGAAAAGTAAAGTGTGCTCCTTTTGTCACATGCAAAAAGTAAAAAGATTAGGTTTGAAATTTTTGAAAAGTGAATGATGATGTTTTTGACATGTGAATTTTTTTAAATTTGAATATGAAGTCTCATATGCCTATAAATAGATCATTTGAGAACTTCACATTCACAACACCAAGAGCATACAACATTCATTCAAAGTTTTCATTTTCTCTTCTCTAAGCATTGAACCTTAACTCTTGTTCATTTTGAGAGATATAATTTGCACTGTATTATTTTTATTTCACTCATTGAGTAGTGTTTTCTGATAGCCTACCCACTATCAATTCTTGTATCAGTAAAAGGGTGTGTATAACCCTTGTGTGTGTAGAAGGTGTTTTACACGGGGAATAGTTAAATCACCAAGTGTGAGGTGATTAAAAGTGTAGAGGGTGTTCTACACGGATTCTTTGGAGCGGTGCTGCTTAAAAGTGTAATAGGTTTCTATCTCCACCTGAAAGAGATTGAATAGTGAATTCGGAAATCCTCAAGGGGTAACTTGAGGCGAGGACGTAGGTAGTAGGGCCGAACCTCGTTAACATACTGAGTTTGCTTCTCTCTTACCCTTACTTTTTATATTTATTGTTGTTTCATATTTTGTTTATATTTTATATTATATATTTGATTTATAATTATTATTTTTTTAAATACAACTCAATTCACCCCCCTTGTGTTAGTCATTTGGGCAACAATCATGTACATAAATAAAAATGTAGACAAGAGATGGGCCACACTTGTAAATAAATAAGTAGATTTTTGACTTGGAACCTTTGAAATCCCATGTCAATTAAATTTGAGCTTAAACTCAAAAACAGGCCCAAGGAGATTGTTTAAGCCCATAGGGTTGACTACCTCAAGTGACAGACGTGGTTTGGGAATGATGTCTAAAACTTGGTTGAGTCATAAATACATCCTTATAAATAACACCATGTAAAAAGGTACTTTGATATAGAGTTAGTGAATATAGCTACTTAAAGAAATAGCTATAGAGAGTATGAGCTGAATGATAATGCTTCATAACAAGGTTGAAGATTCGCCAAAATTAACCCTTTCTTGTTAATGATAACCCTCAGCAACTAGACGAACTTTGTATTGCTTAAGGGATTCGTCAGCCCACCTTTTAACTTTGAAGACTCATTTTAATTTTGAAGACCCATTTACAATCTACCAAATTCTTCTTAGAGTTTGGAGGTACAAGAACCCACGTGCCATTTTGTAGCAAGGCTGTAAATTCCTTGTTCATGGCCTTGCCCCATTTTGAAAATTTTGAGACAATTGTATATGAATTGGGCTTTGAATTGAGTTATGAAGTTTTTGCAAGATGGGCCTCTAGAAGATAGGCCAATGTGCCATCAAATAAACTTTTTGGTTTGGAAATATTGGCTTTTGAATACGTCTGTATGGGATGTAGCATGGTCTGTGATGTTAAAGCATTTTTTGTACAAGTAGGATGTAATAAAGAACATGCATTCCAAGGTATTCCACACATAATGAGATGTTCAAGACCCACAATGTGATTAAGAGCCAATTTGATAGAGAAATGATGCAGGTACTAAGGATAAGTTGATATTTTTCGTATCACAAGTCATAATCGAGATTAGGCAGAGGAAGATCAGTTGGAGATTAGGCAGAGGAAGATCAGTTAGAGAAATGATGCGGGTACTAAGGATAAGTTGATATTTTAGGGTTGTCAATATGTGATATGACCTATGAGTTCAATATGAATACAACACGAAAATAGCAAATTTGGATTTGATGGCAACGAGTTTAGGTCAAAATGGGTTGACTTGTTAACACACGATTTATAAATAGATTAGTAACATGTCAACCCGCTTAATAAAAAATCAACCTATTTTGAATCATTTAGATTTTATTTTAAAATTACAATTTTATTATTGTTAAGTTGTAGTATTGGTATTTTTTAGTATGCTTATATTTTAGCTATTTTTATTATTGAGATTGTAATTTCGACCTATACTCATATTTGTTATTATATGATTGTAATATTGGTTTTATTATATGTTAGAATTTAAAAAATAGTGATATATATTTTTTTCGAGATATTTTAACTACAAATAAATATAGATTTGAACTTCTATATGAAATTATGTTGATCAGCTTAAAAAGATTATGCATATTAGTTGAACACAGTTACATGAAAATAGATTGAAATGAATCGTGTTCTATTGGCCTATTTATATTAATTATTAAATTGGTCAAAATGAATTACACAAGTTTGATATGTTTAATTTAATGAATTGGATTTAAATTGATCTAGATAATTAAATATTTGTAACTTGACATGACATAATAAAAATAGAAAAGGTCACCTTAGGCCCAATTTGGTTTCTCAACTAAATTCAGTTTATCTCACTTTAAACTCATTTTATCATTCAAATACACAAATAACTCATTTAAAAAATTCATAATAAGAAATATTGAGAAGTATTAAAACCACTTTCTTCTCTTTTGGCTCCGACGATTTTGGAAGTGGGATTTGAAACTACTTCATTCTTAAAGATTTAAGAAGATGACCGCCGCAAGGGGGGTGGTGGGAGCCTCGGCTCTCCTTTCCTCCCCTCCCCCTTTCGCTTTTTAGTTTTCTAGTGTGTTTCTTTTCACAATGTTTGTATTTGTACCGGTTCAAGCATGGTTTTTTCAGCGATTTTTAGTAATGAAGGACGTCCACACGCCCCACTAGAGCCTTCGTTCGGCGTCAATCATTCATTTGACCGAAGGATTCATTGTAATTAGCTGCGCATGAAAGACATGTGTGGAATAGATAAAACACATGGATCCCACTCGACTCCAAACAGAAGCCTCTGCTACCGCCATGTGCAGCGTTTCTGGCTTCACGACGCAGTGACTTCAAGGCTCCTGGTTCAGTCTTCTCCAACGTGGCACTTGGGCTAATAGACATGTTTTGTTCCGTTTCTTAGTTTCTGTATTTTTGTGTCTATTTTATTTCGTCTTTATTTTGTGTTTTAGTTTATATTAAATATTAATAAAAAGGAAATGACTTTCTTTTGTTTGTCTCACTCCTCCTTTGGAGGATGGTGGTGGGTAGAATTTTAGTTCTTTCTCTATTTTTATAGAGAGACATACTCTATGACAACTCGAGATCGAAGTCTCTGATAATGTTGTCATTTGATAGGATATAGAAGTTAGACAATGTCCATCATAAAATAATTTGTGGGTGAGAGTGCGTTAATCAATTTGATTAGTTTGACTTGTAATTTGAGTTTGTGTTATTTATCAGGTCACAGTTATAACCTCGATTTATTAGAATGAATTATAACCTTTCTTATATATATATATAAAAGAATTCACTCTACTATAACAGTACACATGTCCCACTTCTACAAGACAAATCAGCTTTTTATTCTAACAACTAGCTTTTTTTTTAAAAAGTTGACGCCATATCTCTCTCTCTCTCTCTCTCTCTCTCTCTCTCTCTCTCTCTCTCTCTCTCTCTCTCTCTCTCTCTCTCTCTCTCTCTCTCTCTCTCTCTCTCTCTCTCGTTGTGCAGCTAAAGCTGTCAATTGTCTTACTCCATCAAGCAATTGACACGCGTAGGGGACAAAAATTGTTCATAAGTCCCACAAATTTCACAACATCCCATAAATATCTAAACTCATCTAATTATCTAAATACATTTTAAACTTATTTAAGTGGGTCTCATAAAACTCATTCAATCACCTCAATTCACTACTATTCATAGATAACTAAGCTCAACTAAACTTAATTTGACTTCCAAACTCACCCACGAATTCTAAGCCATACAGTTCATACTTACGGAAACAGGATTACAAAGTGATAGGAGAACCAATGCCATGGCATGGAATTTGTAGTATAATATGCCACATTACATATCCCTTCATAGTTAAACCCAGTGTCCAATTGATATCTATAATGATATTAGAGCATTTTTATTGGATTGACTAAAAGTCAAATTTAATAAGATTTTGAACAATCAATTTTATTTTCATCGGACATTGAATTGATTAAAAGTTAAATCTTTTGGCCAAAGTGAATGGTAAGATAAAAAATAATGCCTAATATAGCAAGTCTCAAGATTGGCCAAAGCTTTATTCTATTATTTTTTTCTTTTTCTTTCTTACTTTACTCTCTTCTCATTTTATTTAGTTAGTAAAAAAAATTAGTTGGATGAGGAATAAGTAGAAATTATTATTTTTTAAATATCAATTACTAAGTTAATTTAAATATAATAAGATTAGTAATCATTTTTTTAAACTCGTAATTAAATTAAAATATGATTATTAATTAACATATAATAGATAGAATAGTCAAATATGATAAAATTAATTAATTTCATAATTGCAAATAATTAAAAAATAATAATAATTTATTATTCATTATTCATTATTCATTATTATGTATTTTTATAAACAGATAATCTAATATAGAGATTTAATGTGAATAATTAAAGTTAAAAGTTAATTATATTATTTTATTATTATAGTTTAAAAAATTAACCATTTTAATGTGAAATTTATGTGAATAGAATGCTCAAAAATTAAAATTTAAGTCATATTAATTAAAATTATATTACAACAATAATTAATTCAATAAAAATGCTCCTAGATGTGATCCCGTCTTTGCCTTATTGTTCTTCTTGTCTTTTCATGTATTTTCTGTAATAATGACCTATTAATTCTTTAAAAAGAAAAACAAACCCACCCAACTCTCGCATGCACGAAGCAATGATTTGTTTCTTTCTCAGTGATGTGGTAATGATCTCTTTTTGTGGAACTATTTTCTCTTCCAATTAGTTGTGGATTGGACACACCGTTATCACTCATGAATATCAATTATCAACCAATTAAAGGAAATGGACAAGTAGGATGTAACTGATCCTAGTACGATTTATTTTTAGTTAAAATATAAAATCGAATCGATATTATCAGTTTTATAAAATTCAAAATCAATTACGTCTAGATAGTTTTAACGGTTTTGATTCGATTTTTTTATTTTAATAATTTGTAAATTTAAAAAAAAAACTGTTTTTTTAAAAAATTATAATTTATAATAAAAAATCTATTAAACTAATAAAAAATATAATATAAACAAAATCTGTAATAAAAAAACTGTTATAAAATAAAAACTATCATATAAAAAAACTGTTATATGAAAAATTATTTTAATTTCATGTTTAAATTTAAATCTTTATTTTATAAATATTATAATATTATTTATATATTATTATAATTTATATTATTATGTATTATATATATAAATTATATATAATATAAAAATGTATTATATATAATATTAAAAAAAAATTAAAATATATAGTTAATAAGAACAGTCCAGTTTTAAAATGGCCGGAACAAGAACCAAACCAGATTTTACCGATTATATATTTCTAAAAACCGGTTCCAAATCGAATTTATTTAAATCTAGTCTAACCGGTCCGATTTGGACCGATCCAAACTGGTTTTTCGGTTTTTTTTTTTTTTACACCCCTTTGGACAAGGCTGCCTTGCTTGGCGCATGTTATGAAAAAAGATGAAGGAAAATACTACTTTACTACTTTGTCTTGTGGTTTTGTTTTTTATTTTGACTACTTAAATATTTTATTTTATTTTCTTAATAATTAAGTAAATGATTGTTAGTGAATTGATGTATTTTTTTTTTTTACATATTTAAAGATGTATAAGAAATATTTGAAAGAAAAAATAAAAAATACAAATGCATAGGGGTGGTGTATTTTCTAAAAGTAAATTATTAATCTACTTTCTCGGTAGTGATAATTTGGTAGAGAATAGATGTTCTGAAATTTGAATACAGACTCTACACTAGATCCATTCACGGTTGGATCTCACCAATACAGCCTCCCATATTTGTATATATATTATATTTTTTGTCTGAGTGAAATAAATGGAAGCCAGGTATATAGCATTATTGTATGCAGCATTCTATAACATTACTTCATAAACCCCACTCCATTACACGAGACATGTCCCTCTCGATTTGGAATCCTGATCACTCTCACTGGGAATGCAGGAGGTAGCACCAGACAATTGACGTGTGCTTCTGTGGGTAGTTCTTGTTGTCGGCAACACATCATCATTTACTTTATCCACCAATTCTTTATGAAATAGAATGCATAGTTTTTTTTTTTTCCGAACTTAGATAATGATCTTTAAGATTTCTTTTTTTTGTTAAAGCATCTTTACAGATAATGGGAATTGTGTCAGAGAAAAAGGCACTATATTCATAAATATTATGATTTTCATATACCATATGAGATGAATGGAATCAATCTGCAATACTAACTTCTTGTAGGCATAATTCTGTCTGCTCTGTGGAGGTTGATTCAGTTGCAAATTCATGTGGTCCTCTGCCAATCCACCATTAAACATATTGACACTGACCTCAATGCTTTTCTTATGTAAAAATCTAAACGCAAACGACTTTAGCGCACCTATTATGCACCCGTCGGTCTGGCATGGGACTCACAAAATAAAGAAAAACTCCAAATACAAACAACTTTATGTACCCAACGCGCATCAATGCTGAGGTAGAAAGGTAGATTTTAATAAAACACCTATATTTAAAATAAAAAAAATATGAAGACAGCTAATAGACATATATTGATGCACAGATTAGTCTATAAATCTACTTGTATGTAGCATTACCCTTGTAATTTTGATCCTAGTCCTTAGAAAGGGAGGGAGATTGCAATTGAGTTGATATGGGAAATCATCAAAATGCAATTACAACACATATATACAAACACTAGAAAGCAGTACTAAAGTAGCTCTCAACAACATTGTCACACAAGATTTTCAGCACCAGATTGTTGGTTGGACCTACACATCTTGGTGTTTTAAACTGGCTAACAGCAGACCCTAATCCTAGATAGTGATCTAGAATCTTTTGGAAAGTTCCTCTCCGAACAACTCGGAGCTCGAGCGCCCCAATAGCATTGACCTTTCGCGAGCTAACATAGCCAGCATCAACAAAAGACCTATCCAAGCAGTTGCAACATTCCTTAAGAAGCCCCTCCCCTGCTTCACCACTTATTTCCCAAAAGATCACATAGTGTCCAGGATCTGTTGATGAATCTACATGGCTAGAGTAATCAACAACTTCGAGCTTTTCTTCGCCTAATAACTTCGATGCTTCTTCCACAGCAAGCTGCAAATCTTTCTCTGTGTTCTTGTCAATATTGATGGTTAGTAATAGGTTCCTCCTGCAAACAAATTTGAGTTCTGGGGTGGAGTTGTGAAATCCCATCACCTTTACTACATCTCCGAGCCTATACCGGTAGAGACCTGCAGTTTAATTCCAAAATAAAGACCTAAACATGCAGAAACTTGAGCAAAATAGGTAACAAAACAATTATATTTGGATACTTGGTGCTTGGTAGTTTTTTTTATTGGCATCAAGTATCTGGAACAGCGTCCCGACAAATCTCAAGGGTGCATAGGTCCTTGGCACTTGGTGCTTGATAGTTGATAAGAAAAAGAGGCATTATTTATCTATCAATCTGTATGCTATGGAAGTTTTAGAGCATAAACCTTTTCTCTCTTGACGGCACAACATCAACTATCTCACTATATTATTGTTAATTAATAGCTAGTGCTGTAGAACAACATCATTACTTCTCATTTGTAGTATTAATATATGATATGTATAATTTAATAAATATATTTTTATATAAAAAAAAGTGCATATCCAATTAAATTACTAATTTTATTTAAAATTATATGCATCTCTATATAATTTCCAAAGCATAGAGCTTTACTCTTATGAAACCACATCCTCCATTCTTGTTATATCATATGATTGAAAAAGAACATCATCCACTCCAATTGTTTTAGTATTAAATGAAAAATAAATAGCATATACAATTATGTTTATCTTATTAAATGAAAAATAATATATCAATCATACACTGCAATTGTTTTATTTTTGACGGTAGATGATGTAAAATGAATCTAAAACATCATTAAAATATTTCAAAATCAAATACATTAAATATCTTATATTAAAATCAAATAGTGTAGATAGAGAAACAACTAGCAGTTTGGCAGTTCATTAGTCGAGCTCATCAATTATATGAACTAACAAAGTCCAAGATCCAGTGGCTAATAACTAAAGCAGAATAACTTTTTATTAATGGGATTAGGTATCTGCTTTTTTAAAATATTGCATAGACATTTTTATTTATTTAATGCAGCTCTATTTCAAACTCTAACTGCCCCATTTTCGTCTTAGACTCTTACATTACAATTCCCCACGTCGATGGCAGAGAAATTAGGCAGCGTTTGGATATAGAGATGGTTTTATTCCATCTCATCTCATTATTATAAATTTTTTAAATTATCATACAAAATATAGTAAATAATTATATTTTTTTAAATATCAAAATAATAATAATATTCTAACAATATTATATTTAGCTTTTAATTTTTATCTAAAATCATCTTATTTTATCTCACTTATTTAAATGAGACCTGATGACCAAGCAGTCTTTAAGGGCATTGGTTTCTTTTCCTTATTGATAGATGGTCACTTCTGACATGTTTCCACTGCTTTCTTTCTTTTGACAACCAGGCTTTAACCTTTCATAAAAAAACAACAGAAACAAAAAAATCATTTTTCTTTTTGATAAATGATATTTACAGAAATATGCAAGTCTTGCTAAAAAAAAATTGAATAAATCTCAGATCCACATAATATATATATATATATATTTAATAAAGAACTCCACTTTTTTTCACCCTACTTTGTTTCAAACTGAGTGTGCGGGAGAATTACACCCTAAGACTGTATTTAGCACAACTCCTTTATTGATTCATAAATCACTAAATGTAAAATACTTTAAAGAGGGAACATGAGCATCGAATTCATGAATAACTAGACTAATCATATTACTCCTTGAGAACAAACCAAAACAGTTTAGGAGGGATTGAAAACTAGATACAAAATAGAAAGTATATTAAAATATATATATAAAAAAAAAATCATCCGAATTAATAAATGAATTTATTTTTTATGCTGTCTTATAAATTAGAGGTAGGAAGGCTAAACAAGAAAACAAAAAAATGTCTACTGCCTGTATCCGATAAGGAAATCTCACTATTGCATGACTAAGAAAACAACTAAATGTTAAAACCTATATATCTGCAATAAATGGAGTAAGTACACATGGGGTCTCTCGGTTTCCTGATGTCGTACTCTACATGTGGTCGATAAATATGCCAGCAAAAGCTTCAGAAGGTCACAGTTGAGGAATCTTTATGAGATCCCAATTCATTGAACATGTCTTTCACCATACAAAAAATGATTAAATTCAACCTTACAATGATGAATTTCTTAGCTAGCTGGTTTTGGTAAGAATATAATTGTTGACACTGCAGATTAAACATGACCAAAAAAGGTCAAAATAAACATCATGACAGTATGGAAAGTTTAAATCAATGGGTAGGTGCATTGTGCAGATGGGGGCAATTAGCAATCCATATTTCTGAATTTCCATTTCAGCAAAGGAATCTATATATAGGATAAAAAGAAGTTTTAGTACCTGCAAAATTGGTGACAATGATCTCATACTCTTCACCAATTTTGACTTCAGTTAAGTCTACCGGCTCCGGTTCGATACCGAAGAAACTAGGCTCCATCTGATTTTGATCCTGATCCTCAATGTTACGCTTGAGTGGGATGAACTCAAAAAATCCAATATTAGGAAGAACAGCAAAAGTGGCCAATTCAGGTGGCAATTTTGGATTGACATTTGCTCCAATCCACCCTTCAGAAGACCCATAATCTGCACTCAACAGAGGCAGCTCCCCTGCATAGTGCCTCAGTTTTCTCAAATAAGGCTCCATTGATCCAGTCATGATCCCATAGATGTACTTTGCATTGGGAAAAAGTTCCGGGATTAATCGATACCAATTACTCAAGCCTGTAATCTTCTTATAGACCAAATCAGCCAATTCAGGATTTGGTTTGAGCAGTTTCGACATAGCTGCTCGGATCGATGGGGCGGAGACTCGGCTACTGAGAATCCCCTCCCTAATATCAGTACACAGTTCTTCCCAAACTTGTTCAAAGGTTCTGAATGCATGGATGATGCTATGTGCAAAAGTCGAGAATACAAACTGAACTTCATCCCGAAAAATCAGCCCACATAAGAGATGACAGTACAAAGACTGGTGAAAATCAGGACCAAATATTACTTCATCTGGGCAGCAAGATTGGGATTGAATTGCCTTCATAGTCTCTTTGAACTTTGAATTTCTGTACACATTAGTAGTAGCAGTTCCAGCTGCCAAACCCCCTTTGGTTTGGAACTGTTTGCTGCTGTAAATAAACTGCAAACCCTTTCCATTCACAATAGGAAATTCTCTGCAGAATGAGGGAGATGGTTGCATTTCAGCAGAAAAAAGGTAAATTAGATCCAAACACTTTTTATTGAATAAAAAGAGTTCCATTTTTTACCTGTTTCTAAAAGCAAAAGATGTCCAATATATCTGCATGGTGGATTCCATCAATTCATCATTGAAAGGTACAAACTTTGGCTTACCCTGAGTGGTACCAGAACTGCAAAAAATCAATCCAGAACAATTCTCAAAACCCATAGAAACTTATCTGCACCCCAAAATTCATTAATCCCTAACTCTTAAGGTTCAAATCTCCTTTAGTGCAAACAATCCCTAGAGGTCATTGGACTGGGAGATTTTTCCTTTAAATTAAGCAAGGTGCACTTGCGGAAAACTCTCTACCGATGGCCTATGCACTCCCAGATTAATCTGGACGCTGTTCCAGACACCAGTGCCAATAAAAAAAAAAATCAAAGTTCAAGAAAAATCCAGAAAAATAGCATTAAAAAGAGTCAAATAAGAACCTTAATGAGATGGTTGTGATTGGTTTTCCGGTGAGAATAAGAGAAGGATCGCCGTCTGCAATTCTGTGAATATAAGGCTCCAATTCCTTGTGAGTAACAAGAGGAACACAAGTCTTGAAACTTTCAGGATCAGTTCTTCCATTGAGACCAAGACTCTGTAAATACTCGGCCGATCCATTCTCCTCCAGAATTTTCTTTAGAGTTTCTCTCTGAACTTTCCCGGCGTCTTGGGTTATTGCTTCAAATTCCTCTATCACTTTCTCTGGGTCAAACTCTTCCATCTTCGCTAACATCCTCACAAAGCTTTGACTGCAACCCACCTGAAAAAGGAGTAATATTTCTAATAAAATATGTATAACGCGATCACGGAACGGCGTGAAAGATGATTTTTTTTAAGGAGAATGCATTGAATTGAATACATCCAGCGCACATGCTCACGCATGCAAGTGATACCGACGAGGAATTCAAACAACTGAAAATGTTAGAAAAAGACAAAAGAAAAATATTTGTTTACATACCCAAAGAAACTTTAAATTATATTTCGGCGAACTCTAAGCAACAGTACGTTGGCACGGTAGACTAACGGTTCTCTTTTCATATATTTTCTTTTCCTCGATTTTCTCGGCAACCAAACAGAGGTGAATGGACATCTAATGCAAAAGAAACCATAGGGATAATAGTAGTCTAATACGAACAGCTTCGTCGGGTTGGAAAAATGAGAGCTTGGAAAAAATTGCTAGAAGACATCAGTGATGGAAAAAAAAGATAAAGGAAGTTCACCAAACACGAGAGAAGTCTCCAAAAAGCTCAAAACCATACTTTGACGATGGTCAACTATGTCAACTGCCCTGAAACTTCCTGGAAACAGATTTTCTCAGAAAGAAGGAGAAAACTAAAGACGAAACACCAATTAAAAGTAACTAGTACAATTAGCTGAATCAATTACATCTGTGAGAGATCAAACTGAACAACGTATTAAATTATTGCTTTAAAGCCGAACTTCTACCTTCAGAACTTCAGCAAATCCAGAACTTCGAATTCGGATAACAAATTTTAAAGAAAACGACGTTCGGATCGGAAAAAGAGGCTTACACTCGGGAGCGGAAAAAGGCAGAGACTCATCCAGAACAACCCGACAATTCAAAAAAAAAAAAAAGAGCTCCACTTTAAACTTCATCTGTTTGGCAAGCGGAAAAGTCAACATGGAAAAATGAAAGCAAAATATGCTTTTAAAAAATCCTCTCGTCTAAAAGAAGAAGAAAAATCACTCAAGCTGATAATGATAAAAAAATAATCCAGCTTTAGAACAAACTCTCGAAATCCCAAATCATATAATATACATATATGTGCGGCATGTATACCTGTAACCGTACTCTTGAGCCTCTGACTGCCACAGACTGCAGAGAGGATACAGATAAGAGGTCTTGATCTGAACGAAAGTTAACAATTCATAAACTTTATGCAAAGAGAGTTTCAGGAGGAGATGATGTTGTTGGCACTTGATATCTATCTATGAATATGGCTACGGAGTATTGGGAAGTGGAAGCGAAGATTCTTAAGATATTGGAGATGCTATTCTATATATAGATTAATATATTTATATATATATAGAGAGAGAGAGAGAGAGGCATACCCGTAAATGCGGTTCACTCTTCGTCCCTTTATTTATTTATTTTTTTTGTCTGCATTATATGATTATAGAGTTTCATCTAACAATACTTATAAATAGGGGTGTAAATAGTCCGGTCTGATCCGATCCAGTCCGGTCTAGAAAATTTGTGAACCGATTTCATTCGGTCCAAAAATTCTCTCACCCTGGACCGGACCGAACAGGAGTTCGGTCCATACCGGTCCGGTCCAATTCGGTCCAGGGACGGTCCGATCCGGTCCAGGGGTGCCCCATATGATTTAATGGGCTAAATTTAATATATAATTCTACAATAATCAAATATTTTTTTAGTCCAAATTTAATTACTATAAATTATAATATGTTAATATTATAAAAGTATATATTATATATTAATATGTTAATATATATTATATATTAAGTATGTTAGTAAATTATAACTAATAGTCTAATAACACTTTCATATTAGTATATGTTAATAAACTATAACAAATAAGTAATAACATTATCACAATTTACATTAGTATATTATATATTTATATGTTAGTAAATAGTGATAAATTATTAATAATATATTAAACAATAATAATACACTTATTATTTATATATTAATATATAAGAGTATATATTATATATTAATATATTAGTTAATATTAAATATTAAGTATATTAGTAAACTATAACTAATAATCTAATAGTCTAATAATACTATTACATTAGTATATGTTAATAAACTATAACTAATAAGTAATAACATTATTACAATTTACATTAGTATATTATATATTTATATGTTAGTAAATAGTAATAATATAGTAATAATATATTAAATAATAATACACTTATTATTTATATGTTAATATTATAAGAGTATATATTATATATTAATATATATTAATATTAATATTAAAATTTATATATACATATATTTTTTAAAAAAATTAAAAATATATATATATATAGGGATTCGGTCCGGTCCGATCCGGTCCGGTCCGGTCCAGGGGGATGAACTCCCTGGACCGGGACCGGATCGGAATTTTTCGATCCATATATTTTTTGGACCGGACCGGACCGAACTCCAACCGGTCCGGTCCGGTCCCGGTTCGGGACAACCGGTCCGGTCCAGTCCGTCGGTCCGGTTCGATCTTTTTACAACCCTACTTACAAATATAATAAATAAGGCTAATCACATTAAATTGTACAAGTTTACCAGATTGTTTTTTGTTTTGTTTTTTTTTATAATTAGTGAGATTGTTTTTGTAAAAAAAATTTAGCTCTTCTCTAATGGATAATATTAAAGTGCAGATCAAAATTGAGATAAGATGAGTTAAAATTATATTTAATAATTAAATAAAATATTATTATTTAGTATTGTTAATATTTAAAAATTAAAAATATTATTATATTTTATATAAAAATTTAAAAATATTATAATAAAAAATAAAATGAGATATAAGAAATAAAATATTTCTTATATCCAAATGAGTTATTGCAAGATTAGAATATTTAGGATGTAAAGCAATCAAATGAGTAAATAATAATGAATCAATAGCAACAAAAAGTTGAAGTGTTCTTTTCTCATTAGAAAAATAATAATAATATGGTAAAAGAGTACTTAAGTGTAGGATAGTCAAATACACAATTAATGAAAACTCAATAACCATTGCAAAAATGATTTTCTTTACTATTTCTATTGAATTAGTAATGATTATAAATGGTAAGAAATCTTTTGTCTTCATACCTTTTTAATCTTAAGACAAAATATAACTTAATAAAATGAAAATTCTTTTAGTAAAATAATAAAATAACTTAATATAATAGAAAGAAAGAAAGTGTTTTAAAAATCATATAGATAAAAAGATTTATATATTGTTTTGTCTAATTTAATCTGACAAAGTTCTCAAACCTTTTTTATTAGTAGGTTTTGATGCAACAAAATAGGTTTGAGAAACTTGTTATGGACGCCACTTATAAATTATATAACGTGACGATTTAGCTGTTTGCTTTCGCTAAACATATATAGATAAATAATGGCGAGGGTATTGTTGGAAACAAAAATCATACTAATTTACAGCGCAATTTGACGGGATCTGCAGCGAAAACAAATCGCTGCAAATGATTATTTTGCTGCGGCGATTTGCTCCATTCACGCGGGAAGTTATAAGGAAAGCGTTGATAGCACCGGGCAGGCGATGATCGCTGGGATACCTTTATTGCGGCGAATTATGGTTGTTTTTGCCGCGAATATTAACACTGCAAAAACGATATTTCCTGCAAAAATGAGGATTTCTGATAGTGCAATTTTTTTTTCGTTCTTGATTTTACTGATTTTCACATGGAAAATCATAGATTTACTATTTTATTACTATTTATTTTTTATTTTTTATTTTTTATTTAATAATTAAGGAAATAATTATTAGTGAAGTTGTATATTTTTTAAATTTTTTTCTTAATAATTAAAAATGTTAAAAAATTATTTTAAAAATTGATTAAAAAAATATATAATAAAAATAATAAACAAATCATAATTAAAGTATATCACTGCCCTCTGCACATTATTTGTGTCCACCATTTTCATGCCTAAGTTACAGATGTTGTCCTTGGGAATGACGTTTTCTTGGGCTTTGGTTTTGGGGGCAATTACGACAATGGCTTGTCGTTTTTACTATTTCTTTCTGGACTTATCGCTGTCTGGATTTACGGGGCACGTTGGATGAGGGAGAGAATCTTGCCTCCCCATGTTGAGATTTTTTTTTTATATTTCTTATTCGTTAAATTATAATTTGTTTGGACGGTGCTGCCTGATTTTTTTTTTTTAAAATCAATGGCTACAATAAAATAAAATAAAAATACTGGATTAGATGTTGAAAACTGAATAAAAACCTCATTGCAAGAGACGACCTTATAAATATAAAAATATGGATAGTTAGAATGAGATGGGATGAAAATTTTAAAATAATATTTAAATAATTTGTGAATAATAATGATATATATAATTTAAGTTGAGCATGTTTGGACGGGATACCCCGCCAAAATAGAAGAAATTTGAACTAAGAAAGCGAAGAGTCTTACCTTTGACGACGACGGCGGTGACAGTAATGGAAACTGGGAACCAATCATTCACTTCAAAGATGCACAATGCATGTCGCATAGAGAAAAAAAAAAGAGTTCGAGAGACTATTGAGTGCTGGGATTCAAGAAGAAGAAATAAGAGAGGAATTAAAAACCCCCAGTCAAAACGCACCGTTTTAATTTGGGGTGTTTTCTAGTCATAGACAAAACGGCATCGTTTTGACTGAGGTTAAAAATAAATCATTATGTTCAAAATGTTGTCATTTTGACTGGAGGGGTTTTTGAATCTCCCCCCTTCTTCTTCTTATTCCCCTTGATACCCTAGTTTCACAATTCATAGTTTCACTTACCTCTCTCTCTCTCTCTCTAGATATATATTGTAGTTGAATATTTATGTATAGTGTATGTATACAATACCTGGATGTGATCTTCTGGGAATGGTTTATCAGGGGAAAAGAAAGGATACAGAGAGGAAGAAGAAAGTAGGAAAAGAGAGAGGAGTTTACCTGGATGTAATTACATTGTAATTTTTAGAAATCACATATGTGTTTGCATTTCACTGGATGGTATAAACAGAAAACCTAAACCCATCCAGTTGTAAAGTTTTTTCAATGAGATTTAGTGGAATCAAAACCTTTTCCAAACATACCCTTAGAAAAGAAAAGATTAAAAATCGAACAAGTTGGATCTTGAATTACGTTCTTTGGGCCAACTAGGAATTGTTAAAAATGTTAGATATGGTCCTGAGTTATAAAAGTGTCGTTTAGTAAATAAAAAAAAAACTTTATTATTAAAAAAATAATTTTTTTCACATAAATCTTATATTTATTTATTTTAAAAAATATATATACAAAGCTTGTTCAATGACTGTTATCTTGTTTTTTATTTTCTCCAAAGCAAGAAAACATTTTAATGGGGGTTAGAATAAATGCAAGGTAGCTAGGCTGTTAAATTAGATTGCTATTATAAAACACTGATTGACATGAGTCTGACAGTAAACATGGTTAAAGCAAATTTAATAACTAATCTTCTTCATATATATTTAGCACTAGTTGTGGAGACCATTGAAGCAGATCCCCACACATTGAAAATAAATCTAAAGGTTTTGATGAAATAAAATTAGAAAATCTAAAAGGCAAATCATGATTCATGACTTTTTGCCATTTGACATTCAAGGTACATGTTGTGTATTTTATTTTTCTCTACTAGAAAGGCAATGGTGGAGAGGACTTTATTAATAATTGGATCAGAGGCATGGCGACGTCTATGATGTCACTCATGAATAGAAACGCGAACACTAGAAAAGGCTTGAGATAGACTTGTTTTGCTAGAGAACTGATAGAGACCATAACTGATATCCTTGATGAAAGATCTTTCCCGAGTCTTCTTTCCCAATAAAAAAGAGCATGAAATTCAAAGTAAACCGAGTTGTCAACACAAAACTGGTGCACAGATTTGAAGTTCTTTTAAATTTTAGGAACAATAAGGACTTGGTTAAGAACAAAGGTGATGTAGGAAATGAAAGTTTAGAAGATCCAATTTTTGAAATTTGCAAACTTTGCCCATTTCTAACTTTCACATTATCTAAACCATTGTAGTTATTATTCTTTAGATTCATATTAGCAAATCATTTGTGAGGTGATGAGTTGTTCTTGTATCCGCATGCTATTCAATCTCCCACTTAATGTTGATTCTATTGTTCATTGCTACCATGACTTCCTCAGGTAGCATTTTTGGAAAGTCCTAATAAGACAGGTCAAATCTACGATAACATTATCTAGCAGAGTGTCCCGATTTACTACAAACCTGACAAATAATAGACTGGTCACTGCTTCGACTACATGAATTATAGCCACCACGATTGCCATGCCCCCTTCCTTGAGAGTCACCGCGTCCATTTCACTGAAAATGTTGTGATTGTCATTGCGCAATATTTGCAGAAGGTTGCAGGACTGCAGAGGTGAATTGATGTTGAGAAAGATGAGTTTTATGGGTAAGCAAGAGGTAATAAATTTCTTCGAGTGTGACACTATCCGTTCGTGTTGAAATGGAGGTCACAAAGTTGTCATATTCATAGCCTAAACCTGCCAGAACATAGTAATAATAGCATGATGCGTCATTTGTTATCCTACAACGACTAATTCTTTTGTGAGCCTATTGATGAAGTGTAAATATTCAATGGTAGATTGGTTGCCTTTATTTGCAATAGCTAGTTGTGTGCAGATTTATACTATGTGCGCATGAGATTTTGAAGAGAAGATTTTTGGTGGTTTGGATCGATGTACCCAAATAGGTCTTGATCTCGAAAATAAGACACCATTTGTACTTTCCAAATGAGGTAACTGTCTTGATTAAGCTTAACTGTGACAACGTTAGGCATGGAGATGATAGAAGGGTGAGTGGAATTTTGTGTTTAAGAATTGGTAGTGAAGGGATTTGAGGAAGACATTCTTAAACATTGGTCTTTTGTGTCTCTATTGATATCACGTAAGATAATTCAAAGTAGGGGAATTTGAGAATAATCTGTATTTCTCATTGACCGATATTTTGTGTATGTTTGGCTTATATAGCATTACGAATACAACTCATTTCAAACGAAAATAATTCAAACGCTAGTTACAGCTATTCAAATGATTGGGTAAGATAATAGGATCGAATCTTCCTCAATATTAGGCTCCGAATTTACTGTTGTGATTTCATCATGCTGTGATCTCGTGTGATTGTCGTTGTTGCATATCTCAGGTTTATTAATGTCCTGGTCTGCAGTCTTGATTTTAGTAACAGCAACTTGATTCTCTACAAGCTATCGTTGTTGGTTGTCCATAATTTTCTGTTTTCAATTCTTCAGGTTAATAATAAAAATGATTTTTTATTATTAAAATTGATTATCGTTAAAAATATTGATTTATTTTGTATAAAAATTATAGATGATATGTGACAGTTTTTTGTCAGGCCAAATGTTTTTCTATTAATGTCAATGGATGGAAAAGTTAATAGATAGGCATATTTCTAAAGAAATACAAAGTGTTATTTCTCAAAAAAAAATAAAAACACAAAAAGGGAACTAAATCAAAGTCAGTGTGTGTGAAGATTATTGAGTTATAATCACATCCCATCTCATCTTAATCATATAAAAATAATAATGACATGAAACCATTAATTATCACATTTTCGAATCCAAACGGAGTCTAAATGTGGCCAAAGTTATGTTATGTTGGGTGAAATAGGTGATGTGGCACATTTATATAATTAGAGGGCTGTATTTTTAATTTTTGAAGTCCGATCAGACTATAGAATCTCTCTTAACTAATATAAATGAAGATGATGAGAATGAGGATGAGGATGATGATGATAAACTTAAAGCCATTTTGCATATATGCGCCATAAAGAATACCATGAATATGCTGTTTTTTCTCGTAGCCAACACCAAGCGTAATGATCGTTAAATGGGCTATTTTATGACAAAATGTGCCACTACGACGCTCATAGGTTCAGATGAAGACAAGGAGAGCAATACATATTGTCCCAAAAGCATGAAGAATGATATAAATATTAATTTTTATAAGATCAATATTGGTTAGTAATTTTCAGTATTAATCTTCTTGAATCATGAGTACTAGACAACTAAATTCTTCTGAAGTTGATGTTTATGATTATTGGCCAAACAAAATTGGGGCTTAGAGCACCAACGACCCTTTCCTTATAATCAAGATTTTAGATAGCAATCCTAAATCATTTTTTATATATTTTTTGTTCTAAACTTATTATATAAAAAAAGGAATATAAATAGAACTAAAGAAAAAATAATAAATAAAGAATAAAGAAATATTATTTAATAGAATAGACCTTACAAGAAAAATAGATTTTTGAAGTCAGTTATATACTACGAACATGTACTGTTTTTGTTTCAAATAGTCATATTCGTGATATATAACTGACTTCAAAAATTTGTATTTTTTTGTAGTGAGAGAAAGAATAGAAAGTAATCGGATTAAGGAAACTTAAGAAATATGAATCAAACTTGTGAAAAAATTAAAAAAAAAAAAAAACAGAAACTTTTAGCTATTTAGAAAAAAGTTTGCTCATCGATGGTTTAGACAACTATTTTTACAGTCATGAGGATCCAAAAGCACGCCACTTACTCCAGTTTGATTTTCAAAATTTACATCAATCTTCTTATTTTATTATTATTATTATTATTATTTTCAATTTTTATATATAGTTTTTTAAATTTTTATATAAAATATAATAATTAATTTAATTTTTTTATATTTTTAAATATTTATAATATTAAAAAATAATATTTTATTCAACTTATCTAAATTCAATTTAAAAATAATTTATTTTTCAAACTAATTTTTATTATTTATAACTTATTTCAATTTATTTTAATTTTATTATTTATAACTCATTTTACCTTAACTCATCTCAAAATTTAAACCAACTTTTAAGTGTATCTCAACATCTAAACCAACCGACAATAATTTTGTGGTAATTAAATAATTCTTTTATAATAATATTATAATTTTTTTTCAAAAATTAAAAAATATATTTAAAAAAAACACGAAATTCATGGCTACAAAGCCACTCTAATGGCTAACATAGACAGATTAAAGTGTACGATTTGAATTCCATCTAGGAGTCCTCGACACATTGTCACTGAGGTGAAAGAAGGAACATAACGAGACAAGAACGAGTTGAAATTTGCTGTAAAAAGCTCACTAGTCACGACTTCCAACTCACATGAAGAATCGTTGCCACTTTGTACTTTGAGATTTTAATATGTTTATTTTTTTTTTTTCTGACACGATGTTTTCAACCAAACCAGAGCTCAATGTCTTTTCCGATCGCCAATCTGGTAAACATTTGCTTTTATCCTTTGCGGCCGATATTGTCTAGTGAATAAAAAAATGAAAAGAAAGATGATTTATCTCCAATCAGTGCCTTTCCAGCACATTATGGCAAAATGCCACTCTCCATCTAATCATTGAAACGGCTCCAATCCGATTGAGAGATAGATGTCAAGCCAATTCCTCGACTTTTAGCTTTTTATTTCGAGAAATACAATTTCACCCAAAAAAATTTCTTGAATATTGCTTTCGAAATCAAAATATTTTTTTATTTTTTATTTATTTTACTTGATACTAAAATGAGGATTAAATATGTATAATAAAAGGGACATTGTTATTGGAATCGAGAATATAATCATTTTTTTAATATTTGTATATATTTTTTTAAAATTAAATAAATTAAATAATATTTACTTTCAAAATTATTAAAAATTTTAAATGAATCAGTAAAATCATTGATTACAAAAATATTTTTTATTAAAAAACAAAAATATATAAAGATCAGTTTGGGGGTTTCAATACTGCCACAGGATTACATGTGATCCTATTTTGTACCCACAAGGAATATTCAATTCCTAGGCTTTTTAAATAGTTTATGTAAGGGGAGGTTTTCCATTGGAGGAGAGTCCAGGTCTAAGAAGAGATGGTTTCGGCCGTTCACGGAAAAGGAGCCTTCAAAAATCAAAAGGATTGAGAGCCCTGACTCGAATGTGGCATATTAGGGACATCGCTGAGTGTACCTAATCAATCAGAATTGAGGACCCGACCCAAATAATAAGCATTGTAGGATATAGATGTCTCAGAATTGAGAGGACGGAAACAACCCCTACATAAGGTTTTAAATATTGGTCAGACAAAAAAGCACGCCACATTCAATACTAATTAGGTTGTAAGCACGCCATATTTAATACGGGCCGAAAATTTCGAGCGATCAACAATAAAATTCAAGTTATGAGATTAGCTCAAACAAGATATCCATCTTCTGACTTCTCTCAATAATCTTCTCAAATTAGACCTACACCTTAACACAACCAAACAAATCATGGTTAAGCCAACACAGATGTGACGTCCTCATCATTATCTTCCAACAAGTAGGACTCGGGCAACGTATAAATAGAATCACATGTTACAACCCATAAACACATGTTACATTTTCTTGGATATTTCTTGGACAAATTAATACTTACATGCAAAACAATACAAAATTTTACTTATAACTTTACATATAAAACTCAAATTGTTTCTTCTATTTTGAAATCAAATTTTGAATTCCAAATTTTGTAATTTTTAGCATATCAAAAATTGGGATACCGAAAGCTAATTTTTTTATGTAAATTTTTCTTACATTAAGTACGGTTAGCATTTATTATTATTTTTTATCCCAAATTCCTATAAGTTTGCACAAGGACATCGCGTTCTTTGTAATATTATTGTTCTCACAGCACATATTAATATCTGATTTATCATTTTTATCTTCTTATTTAGACATATATTTACACATCACTATGTTTAAATAAAATGACAAAAATAACAAATTACATGTTGATATGTGGTGTAAGCATGATAAATAGATTTTTTTCTTCTAAATAAATTAGGGTTGTAATCGAGCGGAACTAATTTTTGGCTTGTTGAGCTCGGCTCGACTAAAAGTACTCAAGGTTGAGTTCAAAATTTTTTTTTATTCTTTATACGAGCTTGGAAAGATAAACTAAATTTTTAACTCGGGCTCATCCTACAAACGAATTTGAGTCAAGCCCATGCTCGAGAATTATTTATTTATTTTTAATTTCTTGAAAAAGATTTAATAATTAATAAATAAGATAAATAAAAATATGATATTAAATTTGTATAACTAACAAGTAGAACCAAACCTATATTAAATTTTAAAAGTTTAAAAGTTTATAAATAATCAATATGTAACTAGTTGATATTTATCTATAATAACAATATATTTTATGACTATATATATTATTAAAAAATACACATTATATGATAACATATATCTATTTCATATATGATTACCACATACGGTTAGAATTATTTCTTTTATAGGCTGTTATTGATTGCGTGTTTTACAAAAATGGGTTAGATGTAAATAGCTCATAACGGTTTTTTGGTTAAACCCACTAAGTTAAAGTGATCATTATGGGGTTTATTGCACCTTAATTAAATAGGAATTTATCCTATATTATAAATGTGGTTTATTGTATGTAGGCCTAGAAGTTTAAGGGTTTTATTTTTAAGAACCACTGGGATTTAGAGTTTTTAATGGGAGGACTCCACATAAGACTTCTATATATACGGCTAGGTCCCTTCTCCTCTCGGTGTGTGTCCATTAGCTTGCCTCATTGATAGCTAATACTTTTGTGAGTAGAAGGAGAGGAAGATTTGGCCACTAATATATTATTCGTAATATATTATTCTCAAGATGACTTCTGCAGGTATGATTTCTATATTATATAATATTTTGTTGATTAAGATTCTTCTTTTTAGCATGTATTTCTAATGATTTACATTTGGTATCAGAGCCGGTCATGCTAAGATTAGAATCTTTCGTATATCATTCATCAGATATTTTTATTTTGTTGTTTTCGTTTGTTCCGAATCATATTTGCTTCCTCGTAATCTTTATTTTCATATTCGGTTGACTCAATATTTGATTCATTTACATTTATATATTACGAATCGTTTTCATATTTGGCCGCAGTCGTGTAATATAATTCTCATATTAGTTTCATATTCGGTCGATCATTTGGTGACCACTGGATTGCTGGGTTTCGAACCCGTGAGCAAAATTAGGAAACCAATGTGACCGCTGGAGCTCGACCCGTGTGCATCCATGGTCATAACCATTTAAATTTGATTTGTAATTTTTTATACGTACCCAATATTTTAAAACACTATATATGTGTTTTTCGGGTATTTATTTTATTTTTCCCTAAATTAATTTTAATTTTTGGTCCAAGAATTACAAGAAATGGAGAAAAATCCATTTGAAAACCCGTTAACCCATTTCGCAGACCCGCGACCCGTTTATGACCCGGCTGGAGGTAGAAGATGAACCTCCAGTTTTGACAACGCCCACTCGTACCTAGTGGTGCGTGCGGCGCCTGATCACCCAAAAACAGTGTTTTTCAGTTGTTTCTTTTTGCCAGTATTCATTCACTCGCCCTATTTCTTTTTTATATATTTTTTAAAAAAATTTTGTACAATTATAAGACACTTTTTTATAATTTATAGCATTATTTACACGTTTTTCGAGGGGCTATAGTGTACTAAAAATTATGATATATTTTTTTGTGAATGCTCAATGTCTTATAAGATCTGTGCATATATGTACTCTCTCTAAGCATGAATGTGGATGCATATTAATTTTGTAACATTGATAAACATTATTTTGTGAATATATGCTTAATCAGTTTATATTATTTTTGTCTATCAATCATATTTAAATTCTGATTTTGATTATGTCTTGTTAATGCTTATGATTATCATTTTGTAATTAAATTTTTCATGAGCATTATGATTATCCTTATTTTTCCTTTAAGAGAAATCTTTTGAATTTTTTGTGGGTGGTAGCCACCAAAGTGGTACACTCATTGTTTAAAAAAAAAATTATTGCACATAATATCTTGCCCAAAGGTTTTATTGTGTGTAATATTTTTGAAATTGTAAGAAGTAGTTAATGAGATTGCATTAATCTAGAAATTTCCTTCTGCCTAAAGGTGATGGTATTTCGAAAACTGATGTGATTTTATTAATTTGTTTTCTTGATATAAGAGTACCTTATAGCATGTTGTTTAGTTAGCCCAAAGGTGACTTTACAATGATGCACCAAGGTTCTTATCAATATGTTTTAAGAGTACCTTATAGTATGTTGTTTAGTCAGCCCAAAGGTGACTTTACAATGATACACCAAGACTCTTATCGTAATAAAGCTCATATGGTTTCGAGCTTATTTTCGAGCTGTCTAATTAAGAGCTCATATTAATTAGATAGATTTGTTATCATCCATTAACTGCATGCTTTTAGGTTTGGATGATATTTAAATAATATATATTATTTCATGTTTCCACAGTTTTGAGTGCCTCCTCTATTTCAAGTCAACTATCTACTATTGAAACTTTAACTGGAAATAATTATGTGAGATGGAAAAGAGATGTAGAAATTGCACTTGGTCTTTTGGATTTAGATTTTGCCTTAGAGGAGCAGCCTACAGAACCTATTGATAAAAGCACTGCTGAATATGTGGTTGAGTATCAAAAATGGGAAAGATTTAATAGGCTTTGTTTAAAAATCATCAAACGGTCTATATCTGATTCCATTATGGGAGCGATTCCGGACAATGACAATGCTAAAAAAAATTTGGGTGCCATAGGACAAAGGTTTGTTGAATCTGATAAAGCTGAAACTGGAGACTTGATGGATAGACTAATGAGTATGAAATATGATGGTTCAAGTGGAGTTAGGGAATACATTATGAAAATGATACATATATCCTCTAAGTTAGAAGCCCTTAAAATTCCCATTACAGAGTCTTTTTTGGTTTATCATGTTCTCAATAGCCTTCCTAGCCAGTTTAATTAGTTAAAGGTTGCTTATAATGCTCAACGGGATAAATGGGATTTAAATGATTTAATTGTTGTATGTGCTCAAGAGGAATATAGGATGCGTCGTGAGACTGTTGAAACTGTGCAGTTGACTTTTCAGCCACAACAAAACAAGGGATCTTCTTATAATCATAAGCATAAGTTTCAAAAAGGTAATAAGTTACATCGAAAGCACAATAAGAGGTTTGGAGGTCAAACTTCTGGTGGTTCTAAAGAAATTATAATGAAAAATGATCAGTGCAAGTTTTGTAAAAAGAAAGGACACTGGCAACAGGATTGTCTTAAGTTTAAGGCATGGCTCGAGAAAAAGAAAAAGAAAAACTCGGTAGGTATCTCCTTGGCCTTAGTTTGTTTTGAGTCTTCTTTGGTTGATGTACCTTTAAACTCTTGGTGGATAGACTCAGGTGCAAGTATTCATATTGTAAATTCGTTGCAGGGGTTCGTAAGCAAAAGGAGACCAAATGAGAATGAAGTGAGCTTGTGTGTTGGGAATGGAGTTCATGTGAAGGTCTAGTTTATAGGAGTAATAAAATTAACTTTGGATTCTGGTTTTTCTCTTGTTTTGGAGAACACAGTTTTTGTACCGACAATGAGACGGAATTTGATTTCTATATCAAAACTTAATGATTCTGGTTTTTCTTTTAAGTTTGGTAATGGAAAAGTTGAATTGTTTTATGATTCTCGTCTAGTTGGAAATGGTCTCTTATGTGATGGTTTATATAGAATGTCTTTGAACTCTTTTGGTGAAGTCTCCTGTATTACCAATGTAGCAAAGAAAAGACCTTTAATTCGTGAATCATCTTCTATGTTGTAGCACAAGAGATTAAGGCACATTTCAAAGGATAGAATGGAGAGATTGATAAAAGCTGAAATACTTCCCTCTCTAGATTTTTCAGATTTTAACACTTGTGTGGACTGTATAAGAGAAAAGTTGATTAAATCCACATGGAAGAATTCTACTAGGAGTGACAGTATTTTGGACTTAATACATACTGATATCAGTGGACCTTTACCTTCTACCATATGCGGAAATAAGTACTTTATAATTTTTATTGATGATTTCTCTCGATATGGATATGTCTATCTGATTAATGATAAATCTTACTGTTGAGAAATTTAAGATATTCAAAACAGAAGTAGAGAAATAATGTGAGAAAAGTATTAAAATTGTAAGATCTGACCGTGGTGGTGATATTATGGGAAATATGATGAATCTGGTCAAAATATGGGTGATTTTGCAAAATTTTTAGAAGGATGTGGAATAGTGCCTCAATACACTATGCTTGGGACACCCAAGCAGAATGGTGTTTCTGAAAGACGTAATCGGACTTTGAAAGATATGGTTAGAAGCATGATGATCAGAACAAGTTTACCAGAATATCTATGGGGTGAAGCCTTGAAAACTGCCATGTATATTTTAAACAGGGTTCCCAGTAAAGCGGTTTCAAAAACTCCTTTTGAATTGTGGACAGGCCGTAAGCCAAGTTTAGCTCATTTCAGAATTTGGGGATGTCCAACTGAGATTAGGATTTATAATCCTCTTGAAAAGAAATTAGACCCAAAATCAACCCCTGGTTATTTTGTTGGGTATCCTGATAGATCAAAAGGATATAGGTTCTATTGTCCTAATCGTGGTACCAGAATTGTTGAGTTCGTTACTGCTAAATTTTTGGAGAATGATGTTGGTGACAGTAGCAGTTTTATGTTGAATGAACTTCTTATTGAACCGGATCCAGTTATTGTTCCAGTTCCTGTTATACGGGAAAGAGTTGTTTCTGAGCCAGTTGAAATTGTTAGTGAAGAATCTGGGCAACAAGAAGAACTTCCAACAGTGATTGAGTCAGTTTCTGAACCACAAGTGAGAAGATCGCAAAGGGAAAGAAGATCCGCATTGCCTATTGATTACATTGTATATTTATCAGAGAGTGATTTTAATATTGGGCATATAGTTGATCCCGTTACTTTTAAGCAAGCCTTGACATGTCCTGAGTCAGATAAATGGTTAAGTGCTATGGAAGATGAAATGAATTCTATGGAGAAGAATAAAGTCGGGGAACTTGTTGAATTTCCTCCTGATGCTAAGCCTATAGACAACAAGTGGATTTTGAAAAGTAAACTGGACTCAAAAGGGAATGTTGAATGAAAGAAGGCAAGACTAGTTGCAAAAGGATTTACTCAGCGAGAAGGCATTGACTATACTGAAACATTTTTACCAGTTTCATCAAAAGATTCTTTTAGAATTATCATGGCACTTGTAACACATTATGATTTGGAGCTTCATCAGATAGATGTCAAGACAACATTTTTGAATGTGAATCTTTATGAAGAGGTTTACATGAGACAACCTGAAGATTTTATTGAGAAGGGAAAAGAAAACTTGGTATGTAAGTTAAATAAGTCCTTATATGGCCTCGAGCAAGCATCTTGACGGTAGTATTTGAAGTTTGATGAGATTGTAACTTCTCTCGGTTTTGTTGAAAATAAAGTTGACCAGTGCATATATCGAAAGACCAGTGGGAGGAATTTCATTTTTCTCATTCTATATGTTGATGATATTTTGCTTCCTAGCAGTAACTTGGGATTACTTCATGAAACAAAGAAAATGTTATCTGCTAATTTTGAAATGAAAGATTTTGGTGAAGCCTCTTTTGTACTTGGCATTGAAATTTGTCGTGATAGAGCTCGTGGTTTGTTGGGACTTTCTCAGAAAGCTTATATATGGCTTGTATTACAAAGGTTTGAAATGCAAAACTGTGCACCCGGTGATGTGCCCATCATAAAAGGAGATAAGTTTAACAAAACTCAATGTCCTAGAAATGAGCTTGAAAAGGAATTTATGAAGAATATTCCGTATGCCAGTGCTGTAGGGAGTTTGATGTATGCTCAAGTTTGCACTAGACCAGATATTGTCTATCCAGTCAGTGTTCTTAGTAGGTTTCAGTCAAATCCGAGGCAAGAACATTGGAAATCAGCTAAGAAAGTTATGAGATATTTGAAGAAGACTGAATGTTATATGCTTACTTTCCAGCGTTCAAATCACCTTGAGGTGGTAGGCTACTCAGATTCTGATTTTGCTGGATGTCAAGATGATTTGAAATCAACTTCTGGTTATGTTTTTATGTTAGCTGGGGGTGCTATTTCTTGGAAAAGTGTTAAGCAAACTCTGGTGGCGTCTTCTACTATGCAAGCTGAATTTGTAGCATGTTATGGAGCTACTATCCAAGCTGTTTGGTTAAGAAATTTTATTTCTGGACTGAATGTTGTTGATTCCATCTCGAGGCCTATTACTATTTATTGTGATAATAGTGCAACAGTGTTCTTTTCAAAGAATAATAAAAGCTCTATTGGGTCCAAGCATATTGACATCAAGTATTTGGTGGTCAGAAACAGAGTTAAAGAAGGACAGACAAAGATAGAGAATATAAATACAGAGGCGATGATTGCAGACCCTTTGACTAAGGGACTTGCTCCTAAAGTTTTTAAAACACATGTTGCTAATATGGGTATTGTGGAAACTTTTGATATTTTTGGTTAGTGGGAGTTACTTATGTAATAAGAACTACGTTTTGGCTTGATCCCTTTACGGGGTACGTAGGCAACCCATATGTTATTAGGGTACAGCTTCTTTCAATAATAATATATATATATATATATATTTATATATCTCCCCTATCCATAAACTAATTTTTGAGCATGCATATGGCTTATGTCTTTTAATATTATTGAAATCTCGAGATACTATGGATAAAGACATAAGATAAGTCTTTTTAAAAGACATGTGGCTTCATTTTTGAAGCATTATGAGGACTGATATGAATTAGTACAACTTTTGATCACATTGGTGCTAAGTTCATACTACATACTACCATATTTGGTCGGAGGATGGAGATCCATGTCGATGAGGATATTAGTATTTGTAACTGTGGAGTGGTCTTACATCGTTTAAAGGGTGTAACGACTTCCATGTTCAATGTTGATATTCTTGTTGGACCGGATCATGTTTTCTAATGTGCTATCATTTGAGCTATTTTTGTGGCCACCTATGTAGTCTAACCCAAGAGTCTTTTTCAATAACAAATTTTTATAGCAATCAATATTCGCCCAAGTGGGAGAATGTTAGAATTATTTCTTTTATAGGCTGTTATTGATTGCGTGTTTTATAAAAACGGGTTAGATGTAAATAGCTCATAATGGTTTTTTGGTTAAACCCACTAAGTTAAAGTGATCATTATGGGGTTTATTGCACCTTAATTAAATAGGAATTTATCTTATATTATAAATGTGGTTTATTGTATGTAGGCCTAGAAGTTCAAGGGTCTTATTTTTAAGAACCATTGGGATTTGGAGTTTTTAATGGGAGGACTCCACATAAGACTTCTATATATATGGCTAGGTCCCCTCTCCTCTCGGTGTGTGTTCATTAGCTTGCCCCATTGATAACTAATACTTTTGTGAGGAGAAAAAGAGGAAGATTTGGCCACTAATATATTATTTGTAATATATTATTCTCAAGATGACTTCCGCAGGTATGATTTCTATATTATATAATATTTTGTTGATTAAGATTCTTCTTTTTAGCATGTATTTCTAATGATTTACACATACTAGTATATAAAGTTATTAAATCTTAAAGATTAATTATTATACAAATTACAAAATATATAATGTATTCAGTATATTATAGATATAAATAATTAGGTTACATATTATATATTTAATTATAAAAATATTATGCTTATGTTATTAGCCAATATATATATATATATATCTATGCAGAGAGGTGTGTATATTATATATATATATATAATACATGAATGAGTTTAAATTGAATCGAGCTAATGAATTATCTCAGACATAAACAAACTAGCCTTAAAGAATCTTAGTTGAGTTAAGTCCAGTCAAGTTTTGTCAAGTATATGTCATTTATTAAACGAGCGAATATCTACTTTCAAGAATAATTTTTTTTATTTTTCAAGTCAAATTTTACCAGATAGGTATTGATTTTTTTTTTACCCAATCACGATCGTAAAAATTAAGGCGGTGTAAAAATACCCTTAATATTGCTACCCACTTCTGAGCTCCTAAAGTTCCAATTTAGCTCCGCATGATCTTGATCTCATTATTGGAAGATAAATATATATACACAATTATATTAAAAACGCAACTACAGGCTATTTATAGTGTACGATTTTGCCCTTGACACTATGCAATTTTGTTTTAAGCTAATTGTATTTGTAGGAACTCATATTGTATACATATATAGTACGTTTTGTCCTAAGCATGTTTAGATGGTTTTCTGGTTTGTGAATAATGGCCTAGGCTAGGCATGTTTAGATGGTTCTTGCTTTATTTTTGTGTTTGGCAGGGTTTATATTTTATGATTTGTAATCTTCTAGATGCTTGAATTGTAATCATTGTATTTCTTAGTCATAAATAAGAGCATATCATAAATTTGAGACCGGGCCATTATATGTGTGACTACCAGCTTTTTCAAAAATTAAAAAAAAACATATATAATCACATACAGTACGTGTGTATATATTATATACATATAATGGAGTATCATGACAAGCGCCTAATCTGACCCACGTATGGGTTTTTGGTAGCTATCTTACTTTTGGAGCGTAGACCCACGTATTTAATATTTCACAAAATCAATTACAATTGATGGAAGATTTTACCGAAAGTGACATTCCGCGAGTTAAAAATGCAGTCGTATTGATGGCTGGATCAATACGACCGCATTTTCCATCGATTCAAATATGAATATATGATTGCTACTTCAAAGATAAATTATATTATTATAAGCTTCATATTCTAATTTATACTATTTTAGCAAATTTTTCCTTAATTAAAGAAAGTATAAAAGGAGGCCGGTAGTCATGCACAACAAAAATACCTGTTACGTACAAAGTTACAACAGTAGTCTTAAATAGAAGTTTTTACTATTAAGGGACTTATTGCAGATAGAGAGACCGGCAACACGTGAATGCCTTGCGCCAGTGGTTTCGAGCCACTGATCATCGATGTTGACTAATTACAAATAAATAATTTTCTTATAATAAATAAAAATGATCTTAGTCTTCATTCCAAAATTGAATAATGGGATATGGATCATGGAACTAAGATTCATGGAATTATTAATCTAATTTCCTAGCTAGTGATTAATCTTATATTAGTAATCAAATAACCTAGCTAATGGAAAGGCGATGGTTTTGCATATATATTGGAGTGGAACTAAGATTTTGTATTGGAGGGATTGATAAAGTGTGTTGTACGTGTGAGTTTTAAAAGGACGTTTATTAGTGATAGAAGTATCATATTCCGTTGTTACTAAACTCTCTAAACGTATATTACTTTTTAAAATGTCCAGACTTTTTTTTTAAAAGAATCAATTGTTCTAAATTTGTTCATATATTTTTATAATTTAAGAAAAAATTATAGATTAAGAATAAATTTGAGAGGTTACTAATAAGTATGATTATATAACATTATTAGATTTTTAACAAACTATATATTACAATCATACAAGTTAGAGTGAGATTATATAAGTAACAATAAATCAATTTGACAATCATCATATAAATTTATAATCAGAGTAATTGTAAAATTAGTTAGGTGAGTTGAAATTTGGATCTGAATAGAGTTAAAAGTTAAATAGAACTATATGTATATTTGTATTTGAGGAAATACAAATATACATCTAGTCTAGCTAATAGCTTCACTTTCTTGTTCATAATTAAAGGCTATTCAAACAGCTTGAATTGAAGGATCTCACTTCATTCATGTGATTTCTGGCTCAAAAAAAGGCTTTCCAAACTTGAAATATTGGAATGGGACTCATAATTTCAACTATATATGCCCTAATTTTGAATTTCTCATGTTCTTATATATATATATATATATATATATATATATGGTGGTAGTAATTGGTCTCAATGCATAGAAATAGACACTCTAGATATACAGATCACGTGAGAAAGGGACAAGCTAAAGGTGCGTGTCACCCTTATTAACTTCAGAGATCTAGGATGTTAATAGACATCATGTGATCTCAGTTAAGTAAAGAGCATTAGATCAGCAGGCCATAGATGGAGGTCATCAACCTCTAATTCAAATTATATATATCACTCATTCATTTGTCTATAGATCAAGCTTCAGATGGGAGCTAATCTATCCTTTGGATCTTTGTAATATATTCTTCGATGTATAAAATCTGTTGTATCATATAATAATTCCTTAATTTCTTGTTATACTTTCTATAAAGTGTAAGTAGCCCTGCTGCTATATATGTATATTCAATCAAATACACATTGGTTTGGTGTGGAAAAGCCAATCTATTCTTCTATTTCTTTCACACTTTCCCATAAACTAACTACTTTACACAAGCTGTTCGGTGCAGTACTAGGACCACATGCCCCAAAAGGGGATCCCCATAATCTTGTTTTTTTTTATTAAACCATTAATTTTTATTTTTTGGCAAAGTGCGTGCTAATATACTCAACCTATTTTGATTAATTTAATTAAACATATCATTAGACCCTAATTCATGCTTAAATGGTAGTTTTGTTCGTCTCACGTTTATAGGTATAAGCAACCAAAAATATTCAACTTTTAATGTCGCGTGTTAAGTTTGAATTGTTTCAAATAGATCATTTTGAATAGTATATAAATAAATTGTCACGATCCGTTGGTTTAAACAACTCATATTCCTTTATCTAATTCATTAATTTCGTGTTGAATTCGTGCTGATGATCAGTTAATCATCGGCCTCTGTACACATTTCACCATACTCTTTGTGCATCTTTCGTAGAGATAAAAATTAGGGTAATGTTGCATACAGTCGTGGAGTTGCAAACGACGTGCAGTCGCTTTAGAAAAAAGTTAACTTTTTTACGTGAGTCCCATATATATTCACTTTTTTTCAAAGCGACTGCAAGCCGCTTACAACTCCATAACTGCATCTATCATTTCTCTAAAAATTAACGGTGTCAAACTTCATTACACTTTAAGAAATGTCTTTTTGATAGTACAAAAAAAAAGGTATTTATAATATTTTAATTACAATTAAAATGACTATTTATAATAAAAATAGTATGTTTTAATCACAAATAATCATTCTGATTATAATTAAAATATTAGTATAAATGCCTATTTTTGTTATAGTATAATTGTTGAAATGATGTCCAACCCATCCGGACCCCAGCCCACGAGGGTTGTCAGGCCCAAAGTCCGTAATCTGCACCCATCACCACGTGGTGTCCGAATTCAACTAGAGAGACTGAAACCGGGGACGATCCAAGTCCCTAGTTATCCCGAACCGGCAGAATGAGATTAAATCGGCTTCGAGGGCACGCTAAGGCCAGAACGACGGTTCACATACTGATATGTCTCCTGGATCCGCTTCACATCAAGATCGCTCCCGCATTTATGAACGACGGACAGCCGCCGGTTTACAGACCTCCCCTCTTAAATGCAAACCAGATAGCCGCCGACTACAGACCTCCCCTCTTAAATGTGGAGACACTATAAACGCACATCATTAATTGCTAGATTGACAAAATATATAGCGGCATTTAATGCCCCTTTCCATTAGGGTCTAATTGAGCATTAAATGAAGGGATACTCAATTAATGCGATGAGACCGACCGAATCAGATTAGGTTTTTCCCTATCGAGGATGACGATCGAGTGATGTCCCGATTTCCAGCTCTTTTATCATAAAGACCCTCCTTCAAAGGGAACACCTATAAATAACACCAAACCAACGACGAAAAGAGGGTACATTCTCAAATTCTCTCATACCAACGTCCATATATTTTCTCCTCAAAACTAACTTGATCGTCGGAGCAGTCCCGGACCCCGATCTCCCTTGTTCTTGTTTTGCAGGTTACGGTTGGTCAGGATTTGATAAACCAGACTGCAGAATACGTCCTTAACAGTGGCGCCGTCTGTGGGATCAGTTTGTTTCTGATAAACGTACTTTTTGCATGTCTACTCTACCATTGTCCCAAACGACCAAACACGACCAGCAGACAGACCCGTCGATGGAAGAAAGATTAGAAGTATTGGAAGAAATGGTGAGGAAGCTGAAGGAGGAGAATGCCGCCCTCCGGTAACCACGCGAAGAGGCATCGGCCCGTGGTGAAACCAATCTGGGAGAGAATGTGAGCTCCCGACTTCCTGAGGAGAGCGAGGCCTCTGAAGGAGAACAACGCCGGATGCACACCGAGCTAAAGGAGTTAGGGGACAAGTACGCTGAAATGACAAAACTAATCAGCCCGGCAGCAGGGCACCTCTCCTCGCAGGGAAGCATAGGGACACCCTACAGTGCAGACGTCCTGGCCGTCCCTCTCCCGTCCAAATTCAAGGTCCCACAAGTATAACTGTATGATGGGTCTCAGGATCCCGTGGAACACATAGAAGCCTTTAAAGCGCATATCAGTCTACATGGCTATCCTGGCGAAGTAGCGTGCCGAGCATTCCCTCTCACACTGAAGGGGATGGCTAGGACATGGTTCGGAACCATTCCTTCGGGATCAGTCAGTAGTTTCGAGACGTTAGCCCGACTCTTCATCACCCAATTCATGGCCAGTAGGAAACGAAGGCGCCCCGCGGCGTACCTATTGACCGTCAAGCAAGGAGAGAAGGAAAGTCTAAAAGGGTACCTGACCAGGTTCAACAAAGAAAGAATGACCACCGACAACCAGGACGAAAAGATCACCCTAGCGGCCCTCCTGGACGGCATATGGCCCAAGAGCCCCTTCATGGCGGAGATAGCCTGCAAAACTCCCATCACTCTGAACAGGTTCATGGATAAGGTGACGGATTCATCAACGCCGAAGATACGCTCCAAGCCCTAGTAGCCCCATGACGAGGAGAGCTCCAATAGCATGATCGAAAAACAACCAATGCCGGGAAAAGTTCCAGCCGACATCGAGAGGGTAGGAAGTTCCCAGATGAAACGAGGAGAAGAGACTCCCCACGGGAACACAAACTGTCGTCATGGCCTCAATTCAGCTTGGCGGTGGAAGATCAGAACCGATCTGAATCGAGGCGAGAGTCCATTAGAAGAAAAAGAGGGGATATGTATTGCGAATATCACAAGTCTAAGGGCCACAACACTGAAAACTGCCAGGCTTTAAAGAATAGACAAAGAGATGAACAGATGAACAATCGAAGAGATAGAACCCAGTCGAGGACCCCCCGTTGGGAACGAGAGTCAAGCAGACACTGAGGTGAACCCGTATCTAGCCACCCACCAGGCGAGATCAGAATCATTGTTGGGGGACAATCCCGAGGAGGGACTACGTCCTCCTCTCAAAGGGCACATGCGCGAAGAGCCAAATATGGGGAAGTTTACACACTAGGGCGAACACCGAGACAGGGCAACCCGGGTCCTAAAGGAGAATCAATCGTTTTCAACGAACAGGATGGAAAGGGAATCGCATTTCCGCACGATGACGCATTGGTGATATCAGTATTGGTGGCCAATTTCACGGTTAAAAGGATACTGGTTGACAACGGGAGTTCAGCCGATATCTTGTTCTGGGAGGCCTTCATGCAGATGGGGATCGATCCCCACCAACTTCAGCCCATCCAAGCCCCCCTTAAAGGATTTACGGGTGAAGCAATACACCCCGAAGGCGTGATAACACTCCCGGTCTTGATGGGTTCCGCACTCAGGACCATGTCCATCATGACTGAATTCCTGGTAGTGAAAGCTCCCTCCTCCTACAATGCCATCCTAGGGAGGCCAACCTTAAATAACCTGAGGGCAATCACTTCTACCTACTACCTCAAAATGAAGTTTCCAACCGACAGAGGAATAGGTGAAGTCAGAGGAGAGTAAGTCACCTCCAAGGAATGCTACGCCCGGGAGTTGAAACATAAGGTCAATTCCGTGGCTACGATCTCCTTGGAGGGGAAGCGTACCGAGTTTCCACCTACTCCTCCCCGAGCAGCTTGGGATGATGAAATCAGGGACGAAGCGACACTACGGCAAGCGGAAGCCAACGAGCCTCTGGAATTGATTTCGATCGATGGAAACAACCTGGATCAGACAGTACGAGTCGGAACCAAAATGGATCCGAGAATACATGCAGAGCTCAAGGTTCTCCTCATTGAGTACAAAGACGTATTCGCTTGGACGCATGCTGACATGCCCGGAATCGATAGGTCCATAATAGAACATCGGCTGTGTGTCAACCCGACAGCCCGGACAGTTAGGCAAAAATAAAGAAGCTTCAGTGTTGAGAAATATGCCGCCATTGTAGAAGAAGTGGACAGACTCTTGACCGTTGGGTTCATCCGAGAAGTTCACTACCCGGAATGGTTGTCTAACGTAGTATTGGTAAAGAAGACCAGCGGGAAATGGCGTATGTGCGTTGATTTCACCGATTTGAACAAGGCCTGCCCTAAAAATAGCTTCCCTCTGCCGCGCATTGACCTCATTGTAGATTCAACTGCTGGGCACTCTCTCCTCAGTTTCATGGACGCCTATTCAGGTTATAATCAGATCAAAATGAGCACGGACGATGAGGAAAAAATGGCGTTCATTACAGATCGCGGACTTTATTGCTACACCGCCATGCCTTTTGGACTCAAAAACGCGGGGGCTACTTATCAACGGTTGGTCAATCGTATGTTTAAAAAACAAATCGGGAGAAATATGGAAGTTTACGTCGATGACCTCCTAGTCAAGAGCCGCTCTCCTAACGACCATGTGACGGACCTAAGAGAGGCCTTCTCTATTCTGCGGCATTATCAGATGAAGCTCAACTCCGCCAAATGCACCTTCGGGGTCGAATCCGGAAAGTTCTTAGGGTAGATGGTCTCTGAACGAGGAATTGAAGCCAACCCCGAGAAAATACAGGCTATCCTCGGAATGGCATCCCCGAGGAACCTGAATGAAGTCCAATGATTAGCTGGTCGAATTGCTGCTCTCAGCCGATTCATAGCAAGGTCAACCGATCGATGCCTTCCCTTTTTCCAAGTCCTCCGAAAAGCACACGAGTGGGATACATCGTGCGAGCAGGCATTCGGACAACTCAAAGATTATCTGACATGTCCTCCGTTACTTAGCCAGACGGCTCCCGAAGAGACCTTTGTGGCTTATTTGGCAGTCTCGTCTCATGCAACATCTGCGGTTCTAGTGAGGAAACCGATCAGGGTCAGAAACCTATGTACTATGTTAGCAGGGCATTTCAAGGAGCAGAAGCCAGGTACCCCCGTACAGAGATGATGGTATTTGACAGTTGCGCATCGGCTGCGTCCTTACTTCCAAGCCCACACCATAAGAGTAATGACCGATCAGCCGCTCGGAACCATTCTCCAGAAGCTTGATACATCCGGTCGATTAGCTAAGTGGGCAATCGAGCTGAGCGAGTTTGATCTAACGTTCCAGCCCAGAACAACGATAAAGGCACAAACACTGGCGGATTTTGTAGCAGAGTATACTGGGTTTCCAGAAGTGATCTCCGGTGAACCTCAGGGGCAGGCATGGCAGCTGTACGTTGACTGGTCCTCATGTCGAACCGGGGGTGGAGCAGATGTACACATCGTCACCGACCAGGGCGTTCAACACAACTACGGTATATGCCTAACTTTTAAAGTAACCAACAATGAAGTAGAATACGAGACCCTCATAGCTGGAATGACAATTGCTAGGGTCCTTGGGGCAACAGAGCTGGAGGCCCGAACTGATTCTCAAATAGTATTTCATCAAGTACTGGGCCAATATATCACCAAGAGCGAAAAATTGAAAAAATATCTGGAGCTAGTATGCATCGAGAGAGATCGATTTAGATACTTTCGTTTGCTGCGGATCCCAAGGGAAGAAAATCATATAGCAGATCGACTGGCAAAAATAGCATCAGGAAAAGATGAACAGCCGCCCCCAGAAAACACAGAGATCAGAACAGTAGATACTCCCTCCACCGGCAGCGAAGTCAGAGTAGTGGCCGTTGCGGATCCCCACTAGGCAACCGATATCACAGAATACCTCCGCATAGGCACATTACCTCCTGACCCAGGCCAGGCCTGCAAGATAAAGAATAGATCAGCCAGATTCACACTAATTGACGGATCGCTGTACAGGAAGGGTTTCTCTGAACCACTGCTCAGGTGTGTGACGAAAGAAGAAGGGCAATATATACTGGCCGAAATTCATGAAGGAATCTGCGGGGTTCACACGGGGTCTAAAACATTAGCCGCCCGCACCACCCGTGCAGGGTATTACTGGCCGTGTTTGTTCCAGGAAGCAAAAGAGTTTGTTAAAAGATGCTCGAAATGTCAAGAGTATAGCCCAGCGTTACATTCCCCGTCGAAGGAACTCACTTCGATAACATCCCCCTGGCCCTTTGATCAATGGGGACCAGATCTTATAGGACCATTCCCAGTAGGGAGGGGTGGAACTAAATTCATTATAGTGGCAGTGGATTATTTCACGAAGTGGGTAGAGACCGAAGCCCTCGTCAGCATCACTTCTCAAGCCATCACAAAATTCTTATGGGAATCAATTATTTGCCGGTTCGAGATACCTCAGAGCTTTATATCAGACAACGGAAAGCAGTTCGATTGCAGTCATTACCGAGAATGGTGCTCCGAGTTGAAAATCAAAGTGAAGTACTCTTCTCCCGGCCACCTGCAGGCTAACGGGCAAGCCGAGGCAACCAACAAAACCATCCTCAATGCGCTAAAGAAAAGACTCGGAATGCACAAAGGGGCTTGGGCCGATGAGCTTCCGAGAGTCCTATGGGCATATCGCACAACAGTTCGAACCCCCACGGGCGAAACACCGTTTGCCCTAACATATGGTTGCGAGGCAGTAATTCCAGTCGAAGTCGGGATGCCTACGCCACGAATCCAGCACTATGACGCTGCTACCAATGATGCCAAGATGATGGAACACTTAGACTCCTTAGAAGAACACAGGGAAGAGGCCGGTATCTGACTTGCCAACAACAAATGCAAGACAGAACAATACTTCAATAAAAGAGTAAAGCCGCGCAACTTCAAAGTCGGGGACTTAGTGTTAAGACAAACGGGCATTACGACTCCAGCATAAGGAAAACTAGGACCAAAATGGGAAGGGCCTTACATAGTGACGGCAACAAACAGGTCCGGATCTTACCGACTCAAAGATAGCTCTGGAACCGACCTACCCCACCCCTAAAACAGTGAGAGGCTTAAGAGGTACTATGTGTAACATTTACTAATGTAATTTACTTCTACTGATGTAATTTACTTCTTGAAATTATAAAAAGCCCGATGTTATTCATATCCAATGCATTATAAATTATAAAGTTTGTTGAACCCAAGGTTTCAAGTTTCATGTAAATCTACAGATGGATTTTGATGATAACAAATAAATCTAAAGAATAAAGGAGTCTCAAGCTCAAGTTGTCCACACAATATAATCAAGCACATCAAGGAAGCAAGCATGAACAAGAAGCGAACAAGTTCACATTAAAATCATAGAGTAATGTTGTAAATCTCTTAAAAATTCAAAATTAGGATTAAGGCTCAAAATTAATATTTTATCATAAAGCATTAAAATACATTTTCCACATATGCATGAATATTTTGAAAATTAAATTTGAAAATTTTGAAAGATGATTGATTGCCATCTTTCACATGTGCATGACATGATTAAAGGTTTAAATTTTGAAAATATTAAGATGATTGATTGTCATCTTTCACATGTGCATGTTTTATTTGGATATTTTCAAAAGTGGTGGATGCTTTTCTTGACTTATGCAAAAGGTAGATGTCTTTATTTGAAAATTTTGAAAAGTAAAGTGTGCTCCTTTTGTCACATGCAAAAAGTAAAAATATTAGATTTGAAATTTTTAAAAAGTAAATGATGATGTTTTTGACATGGGAATCTTTTCAAATTTGAAATTGAAAAATCATTTGCCTATAAATAGCTCACTTGAGTTTTACAAAATTCACAACAAGAGCTTATACATCTATTGCTAAGTTTTGCATCATTTCTTCAAAACTCTCATTCTCTCTTTTCTAAAGTTTTGAGCCTTAATTCTTATTCTTGTTGAGAGAGATATAGGTTGCGCTGTATTGTTTCTATCTCACTTATTGAAGAGTGTACTTTGATAGTCTACCTACTATCAACTCTTGTATTTGTAAAAGGGTGTGTATAACCCTTGTGTGTGTAGAAGGTGTTCTACACGGGAAATAGTTAAATCACCAAGAGTGAGGTGATTGGAAGTGTAGAAGGTGTTCTACACGGGGAATAGTTAAATCACCAAGTGTAAGGTGATTGGAAGTATAGAGGGTGTTCTACACGGATTCTTTGGAGCGGTGCTGCTCAAAGGTGTAATAGGTTTCTATCTCCACCTAAAGGAGATTGAATAGTGGATTTGGGGATCCTCAAGAGATAACTTGAGGTGAGGACGTAGGCAGTGGGGCCGAATCTCGTTAACATACTGAGTTTGCTTCTCTCTTACCCTTACTCTTTATATTTATTATTGTTTCATATTTTGTTTATATTTTATATTATATATTTGATTTATAATTGTTATTTTTTTTAAATACAACTCAATTCACCCCCCCTCTTGTGTTAGTCATCTGGGCAACAATTGGTATCAGAGCTAGTTGACCTGTACTGTTCATACAGGCAGATCACTCATGGGAACTCTCGCTTGTGACTGTGTCACCGAAGCAAGACTCTCCGACCATAGGTGACGGTGCACCGGTAGAGACGGTGGCCGGCTAGTCTGGTAGGTACAGTTGTTAGGTGATATAGGTGCGGCCTATGATCAGTAACAATTGGTATCAGAGCTAGAGCTCTATTATAAGATTAAGTATCTTTTGAGTTAAGATCTTATGGCTAACATTGCAGTTTCATTTGGTGAAGATCAATCTAGCAGTCGACCTCCACTCTTTTGCAGAGACAATTACTCATTCTGGAAAGTTAGAATGAGAATATTTCTTCAGGCTCAAGGTTGAAAAATCTGGAAATGCATTGTAAATGGACCTTATATTCCAACAAAAGTAGTTGATGGAGTAAAGGTCAAAAAGGAAGAAGAAGAGTTTAATCGTGAAGACGATAGACTTTATACTTTGAATTTAACTGCTATGAATTTATTATATAATGCTCTCAATGGTAATGAATTTAATAGAGTAATGACTTGCACTACAGCAAAGGAAATTTGGGATAACTTGGAAGTTACTTATGAAGGAACTTCTCAAGTCAAGGAATCAAAAATTTATATTCTTACTCATGAATATGAAATGTTTAAGATGAATGATGATGAATCTATTTCTAGTATGCACACTCGTTTTACTAACATCATAAACAGCTTGACAGCTCTTGGCAAAATTTATTCCAAAGTGGAGATAGTAAGAAAAATTCTCAACTCTCTACCAAAACGTTGGGAGTAAAAAATGACAGCGATTCTTGAAGCTAGAGACCTCAAAAAGCTCGAAGTGAATGAACTCATCGGGTCACTTATCACCCATGAGTACACATTGAAAAGAGGAGAAGAAGAAGGAAATTCAAAGAAGAGTTTGGCATTTAAAGCTGTTCCATATGAAAGTGAAAGTGATGATGACGACAAAGATGAAGAAGTTGCGATGATAATAAGAAGAATTCAGAGGTTCTTAAAGAAAAATAAAACTCCTCCAAGGAAATCCTTCAATAAGTTTTCCAAGAAAGATTTAGGTAAAAATGACACTTTAATTTGTTATAAATGCAATAAATCTGGTCATATCAAGCCAGATTGTCCTCTGCTAAAGAAAGATCGAAATAAAGGCAAAAAAACAATGAAAGCTACGTGGAATGATGATTCAAGTAGCTCAGATAGTGAAGCAAGCAATGGAGAATCAGCAAATCTTTGTCTTATGGCTAAAGATGATATTGAGGTAACAAATTTTGATAATATTGAAAATCCTTCATATGAAGAATTGCAAAATGTTTTAGAAGAGGTATATGAGGAATTTGAAAAATTGGGTATCAAATATACTGCTTTGAAAAAGAAAAATTTTTCTTTAACAAACGAAATTGATATTTTAAGAAAAGAAAATATTGTTTTGAAAGATGAAAATCTCGAGTTGAAGAAAAAGAAAACTGATTTAGAAAATATTATTGAAAACTTTACGAATGGAAAAAGAAATTTTGAAAAACTTCTTGGTAGTCAAATATGTGTTTTTGATAAGGCAGGCTTGGGATATAAGCCAAAACAAAAATACAAATCTTATAAAAACTTTTTTGATAATCCTTCTACATCAAAATCCAATATTCAAAATTCTTTTCATAAAAATAATTTTGTTAAAAAAGGATACTATTATAATCACTCAAGTTCTTCATATATGTCACATGCTATTTGCAATTTTTGTAATAGAAATGGTCATAATTATTTTGCTTGTCCTATTAGAAGAAAACATACAATGACTATTAGGGTCATATGGGTACCTAAAAATCTTATTTTTTCTAATACGAATAAATAAAGGATCCAAAGAACTTGGGTACCAGGAATTGTTTTTAATTGCTTTTGTAGGTATGCATGAAGTATTCTACAGGTAAAAGTAAATGATTTTTAGATAACGGATGCTCAAGATACATGACAGAAAACAAAACTAAATTCATTGACTTCACTTCTAAAGAAAAAGGATGTGTGATATTTGGAGACAATTCAAAAGGGAAGATCATGGAAATAGAAGGAAAGATCATCAAGACTTAGTACAAGATGCAACCAAATAGTGGAAACATGTGAAAGATCATCCAGCGGAATAAATTCTAGGAGAACCTTCACGAGGTGTAAGTACTCGATCATCTCTTAGAAATATTTGTAATCACACACTTTTTCTATTTCAAATTGAACCCAAAATATTGATGAAACTCTTATTGATAAATCATGGATTCTATTTGTGCAAGAAGAACTAAATTAATTTGAAAGAAATAATGTATGGACATTTGTTCCTAAACCTAAAAATTATGTTGTTATTGGAACAAAATGAGTTTTTAGAAACAAGAAAGATGAGTCTAAAATCATTACTAGAAATAAGGCTCGACTTGTAGCCCAAGGTTTCAATCAAGAAGAATGAATCGATTATGATGAGACATATGCACCAGTCGCAAGATTAGTAGCTATTCGAATGCTACTTGCATATGCTTGTTATAAAAATTTCAAACTTTTTCAAATGGATGTTAAAAGTGCTTTCTTAAACGGTTTTATAAATGAAGAAGTATATGCTGAGCAACCTCCATGTTTTGAAAATCATATTTCTCTAAATCATGTTTTCAAACTCACAAAAGTACTATTTGGACTCAAACAAGCTCCTAGAGCGTGGTACGAGAGATTCAGTAGTTTCTTGATTGAAAAAAAAGCTTTTTGAGAGGAAAAATTGATACAACTATTTTCATTAAATACGAAAATGATGATATTCTTTTGATTCAGATTTATGTTGATGATATAATATTCGGTGCTACTAATGAAAATATGTGCCAAGTTTTTGCTAAGACTATGCAGGAAGAATTTGAAATGAGCATGATGGGAGAGCTTATATTCTTTCTCGGATTGCAAATTAAGCAAGCAAAAAGTGGGATATTCATCAATCAATCAAAATATATTAAAAAATTACTGAAGAAGTTTGGGATGGAAGGTGCTAAGGAAACTGGAACACCAATGAGCCCATCCACTAAACTTGATAAAGATGAATCCGGTAAACTAGTTGATTCGAAGGTATATCGAGGTATGATTGGTACCTTATTATATTTGACAGCCAGTAGACCAGATATTATGTTTAGTGTATGTTTATGTGCACGTTTTCAATTATTTCCAAAACAATTTCATTTGATTGCAGTCAAGCGGATTTTTAGATATTTTACCAATACCATTGACTTAGAGTTATGGTATCCTAAACACACTTCTTTCGATCTTATTAATTATTCAGGTATCGATTATACTGGTTGCAAAGATGATCGAAAAAGTTTTAGTAGAACATGTCATTTCTTAAGTCGTGACTAGTTTCTTGGTTTAGTAAAAAAAAAAAAAATTCTGTTGCACTATCTACTGCTGAGGCAGAATATGTTACTGCGGGTAGTTTTTGTGCTCAAGTTCTTTACATGAAGCAACAACTTGAGGATTTTAAACTTATGTATAATCACATTCCAATCAAATGTGATGATACAAGTGCTATAAATCTTAAAAAAAACCCAATACAACATTCTAGAATTAAGCGTATTGAAATAAGATATCATTTTTTTTCGAGATCATGTGCAGAAAGGCGATATAGTACTGGAGTTCACAAATACACACGATCAGTTAGCAGATATATTCACAAAACCCTTACCAGAAGATAGATTATGTATGATTAGAAGAGAAATAGGTATGATGCATGTTATGAATATCTCTTGAAAGATAGATCAGAGTTCATAAAAATAGAGAGATATTTTTTTAAATACTTTTACATAAACTTGAGGTTCTTAACCTCATGTTTGAGACGCTCATTCTCTTTATACAATATCATGTCATCCCTATCCATGGGAACTGGTAAGCGGAATGAAGAATCCAATAGAGATTTTAACTTTTTATTCTTCTACCGAAGGATTCCTTCCCTTGTGTGAGACTCTTGAACAATTCGTTGAAGTACAACAATTTGTTCTTTAAGCTTTTCAACCTCATGATTTTTGACTTGTAGCCGCTGGGAAAAAGCGACAATAGAGGATGAGTAACGAGTCCCGAGACTCACCAAGTCGTAGATAGTATCGGAATCTGGCTTATTAGCCAAACTATTGTTCTCTTGCTGCAACATGGCGCCAATGGTAGCTGCAGAAAGGACATGAGATTGAGATGTAAAATACCTCATGGATGCATCTAGAGGAATGTTAGAAGAATGAGCCATTGAGAAAAGAATTGAAAACTTAAAGCGAGAATATTGAAGGAAAGCAGATGAGTTATAGAGATGAGAATAAGATTTGATGCAAATCGGATGAATTTTAAAACTGATTTTATAGAGATAGCATACAAGACAAACTATTGTCTCTTCAAATCTTATTAGTCAAAAGAAATATAAGATATGCTGGACACACGTTGTCAAAAGTTTTCTTACTAGAAAAACGGTTCTCTGCTCCTATCATGGCATTGACGGCCTTAGGAGAGAAGATTGATGGTTGATGCGTCAAGGGTTCCTAATTCAAGTCTGGAACATTAGTGGAAGAGAATTGTTCAACCATTCTATCGTTATGGAGAAACAGAACTTAGGTCAAGAAGCAATGTTTTTTTTTTTGTATCCGATAGGTGAAAATGATTTTTTTATAGAAACTCAGGGCCTTCAAACCCGTTTGTCAACAACATCAGGCAATTGATCTGCTTTTGCACCGACTGCTAGAGCTAGGCCTCCAACCTTTACAGGTTTTGTTAGATATGCGTGGCTCCGCACCGAATTGCCAGAGTTAGACTTCCAACATTTGCAGGTTTTGTCGGACATGCATAGCTCCGCACCGCATTGCCAGAGCTAGGCTTGCAGCTTTTGCTGTCTTTGTCGGACACGAATAATTTTAATTATTCAACTTCAAATTTCTGGAACATCTAATTCGTCAATAACATCAAGCGGATTTAAATTTTCTTCCGCACCGAAATGATAAAATTCGGCTTCAACCTTTGCAGGTTTTGTCGGACACTAGTAGTTCTAACTTCTACAGTCTCTACTAACGCAGCGTTTTATTTGTCTGTAGTTATTGTAGGAATATATCTTATTGAGATAATTATGATTCCTTTTTAATGATGCCAAAAGGGGGAGAAGTTTTAGACTAGAACATTAACATTGTTTAAATCGCTAAACTCGTTATATATGCTTGGAATTATGTTTATATTTTTGCTTGAAAAACTAACGTACATTCTCAGGGGGAGCTTAAGTATTAATACAGGATTCAGGTTCTATCAAGCATTTGTCATCATCAAAAAGGGGGAGATTGTTGAACCCAAGGTTTCAAGTTTCATGTAAATCTACAAATGGATTTTGATGATAACAAATCTATTGCTAAGTTTTGTATCATTTCTTCAAAACTCTCATTCTCTCTTTTCTAAAGTTTTGAGCCTTAATTCTTGTTCTTGTTGAGAGAGATATAGGTTGCGCTGTATTGTTTCTATCTCACTTATTGAGGAGTGTACTTTGATAGTCTACCTACTATCAACTCTTGTATTTGTAAAAGGGTGTGTATAACCCTTGTGTGTGTAGAAGGTGTTCTACACGGGAAATAGTTAAATCACCAAGAGTGAGGTGATTGGAAGTGTAGAAGGTGTTCTACACGGAGAATAGTTAAATCACCAAGTGTAAGGTGATTGGAAGTGTAGATGGTGATCTACACGGATTCTTTGAAGCGGTGCTGCTCAAAGGTGTAATAGGTTTCTATCTCCACCTAAAGGAGATTGAATAGTGAATTTGGGGATCCTCAAGAGGTAGCTTGAGGTGAGGACGTAGGCAGTGGGGCCAAACCTCGTTAACATACTGAGTTTGCTTCTCTCTTACCCTTACTCTTTATATTTATTATTATTTCATATTTTGTTTATATTTTATATTATATATTTGATTTATAATTGTTATTTTTTTTTTAAATACAACTCAATTCACCCCCCTCTTGTGTTAGTCATCTGGGCAATAAAATTCTCAACAAACATTCACAATCCCACAGGGTCGGTCTACCCACCCACGCGAAGTAAAATCTCTCGAAATCCCACGGGGTCGGTCTACCCACCCACTCGAAGTAAAAGCTCTCGGAGTCCCGCGGAGTCGGTCTACCTACCCACGCGAAGTAAAAACTCTTGGAATCTCGCGGGGTCGGTCTACCCACCAACGCGAAGTAAAAGCTCTCGGAGTCCCACGGGGTCGGTCTACCCACCCACGCGAAGTAAAAGCGCTCGGAGTCCCGCGGGGTCGGTCTACCCACCCACGCGAAGTAAAAGCTCTCGGAGTCCCGCGGGGTCGATCTACCCACCCACGCGAAGTAAAAGCGCTCGGAGTCCCGCGGGGTCGGTCTACCCACCAACGCGAAGTAAAAGCTCTCGGAGTCCCGCGGGGTCGGTCTACCCACCCACGCGAAGTAAAAGCGCTCGGAGTCCCGCGGGGTAGGTCTACCCACCCATGCGAAGTAAAACCTCTCGGAATCCCGCGAGGTCGGTCTACCCACCCACGCGAAACAATTCACAACTCCTAAACCTCGACATCAAGAACACACGATACGCTCTATAAAATTTTTTCTGAAGTTTACACGTAACCAAAATTTCGCAGGGTAAAGACAGGACGAATAAAACATCTAAAGAAAGACTAAGCTCGAATGTCATATATATTCAGTCATACAAATACGCTTGAATCGAACTCGAATGTTATGTTCAGTTACAAAAAAAAAAAAAACAACTTATACATCGACCAGGTCAAGCCTCAGGAGGGGGAGGAGGAGGATTTAAGTCGTCAAAAGGAGGGTAGCCACGCTTCCCGATCTTCTTGACATATCTCTTCACGGCCCAGTCTGGACGAAGAGATTTCAGACTTATCTTCCGAGGATCGAGCTGAGGGTCCACCAGAAGTTGGGCTCCTATCCGGCGGAGGCCCTCGGCATAGCCGTACCCCCAGGCGGAATTACGAATGGCCACCACTCGAGATATCTGCTGCTCGAAATCAGCCATTCTCGTATGAGCCTCTTCTAAAGCACGGCGAGCTCCCTCCAACTCGGACTCTTGAGCAGCCCAGATTTCCTCGGACTGTGCCAGCTCCGCTCCCAAAGCCTCTCGGGCGCGCCTCGAACCGGCCAATTCCTCCTCCCGAGCAATCTGAGCCTGCTCGGAAATTGCTAGCTCTTCTTCCCTCAGTGAAAGAATCTGGGAAGAAGCAACTAGTTCTGCCGTCCGAGCAGTTAGCTCGGACTGAAGGAGGATCTTGTCCTGCTCAGTGGCCGATCTAGCATCTACGAGGCGGGCGTTCCTCCGATGGGCTGTCGCCAATGATTCCCGGGTCGCCTCCAATTCGGCCTGAAGGGAAGCGTTGGCCTTCTTTAGCCTACTCTTATCCGCCCCTAACTCCTCAACCGTCTTGATCAGCCCCCCGCAAGTTTCCTGCGACAACTCGAGCTGATCCCGCGCCTGCTACAACTTGTAAAGCATGAACTTACAGACAGTTCCGAGCTCATTGTTGAATTCGGCGAGCTCGGCCAACTCGGAACCCACAACCCGGGATATATCCTTGGCGACCTGAACACCGGAAAAAGGACTTAGCAACTCGAAAAGAAAAGACCACGCAAAGTTCGAAAAAATCTACGGGTCAAACCTGTGTCAGTAGAGGCTCTAGCATCAAGGCCACTCGGTCGGAAGCAGCCGCCTTGGCTTGTTCGAAACGAGAGGGCCGCTCTGAACCAGCTTCACCAGCTTGATGTCCTCCTTCCGAATCTGACTCGAAGAGCCGACCAAGCACCGCGACCCCACTTCGAAACTGAAAAAGAGACAGGGGTCGGGGAGGAACTTCCGAGTTCGAGGATGAACGCACATCCTCGAAATGAACCCCTGAAGTCGACCCCCTCTCGAAAGTCGGGAGTGGACGCTCAGGAGATTCATCGGGCTCGACGGTGGGTCGCCCGCCCTTATCTGACGCCTCCACATGGCTCCCTTCCGCTGGAGTACCAAACCCGCTCGACCTCTCGGGGACGGCCTCTTCCCGGTGTCCCTCGTCCGACGCTCCTTGCTGACCGACTCCCCCACGAATTCCCTCGGAGTCGGCCCCACCAAAAACTTCATCTTCCCCCTTGGAAGTATCAGAGTGACGCTCGGAAGATGAAGGAGGGGGGGTGGGCAATTGATTTGCCCTGGCAACTTGCTCCTCCGACTCCTGTCGGAAGAATTGTGCAAAAGGCATGGCCCCCGAAGTCAAGTCGGCGGCACGATCCAAAGCCTCTTGAAAGGCGCGATCTATCTCCTCTCCTCCTGAGGACTCGACCCCGGTCAGATCGGTCGCTTCAATCTGGGTTTCAATGACAAACCTCCTGGCCTCAGTCCTTATTCCCTCGGTTTGCAGGAATCGAAGCCCGTCCGAGGACAACGAGGAGGAGGCTTGCTCGGGACAGCGAACGGGAGAGCTTGTGGGGGCAACACGTTCATCCGGATCCTCGGTACGCGGACCCTTTCCCTTATTCTGTTTCTTGGGACAGGCACCATGGCTCGGAGTGGCTTCGCCGTCTCGACTCTTGGTGCGTCTCTCTTCCCCTACCTCCCTATCAGAGGCCCGCTTGCGAGAGGAGGTAGGAGGCTCTTCCGGAACGTTGAGGAGGTTTTGACCCTCGGCATAGGACCGGTCTAGCCGGGTCAGAAACTTCTCAATATTCTCCTCGGTGAGAAAATTGTCGGACCATAGCCGGTCGGGATCCTCTGCCCCTCAAGAGAGGACGGCCTTCACCCTCTCAGATTCTTGGGCCGTAAGAGTGATCTCCATGTGTGTCTGGGAAGGGAGGAAGCCTCAATCTTTCTGAACGGGGAAATCATTCCCCTCTCCCTCCGGGAACTCTCACTCCCTGCCCGAGAGAAAGAAAAACCTTTTGTGATAGTCTCGGGCACTCGAATGTCTCTCTTCCATTCGAATCAGTCTGCACTTTAGCTTTATTTGGAAGCCAGCAATGTTCCCGTCCCGATGGAGGAGCCGATACATCGAAAAAAACTCCCGAGCAGTCAAGTCGGGGTAGGGATCATTCTTCCCATAAAGAACTATCCGAAATGCCACGCAAGTGGCCAGCAAAATACGCCACCCGTTCGACATGAGTTGGGCAGGGGCCAAACCCAAAAAGTGCAGAACTTCACGAACGGGCCGGATGAAGGGAATGCGGAAACCCTTCGAAAACATGAGAGAGAAGAGGACAACCTTCTGTGCCCTCTCATCGCGCTCACAAGCCCTGACGCCATCCCTTGGGGCCTCCAGGGTATGCCGCCAGGAAACACGATGTTTCTTTCGAAGTGCGTCCACATCGGAAGACTGCATTGAGGAAACCCAACCATTACCGGCAAAGAAAGGGCATGGATCAAAAAAAGTCATGGGAGCAAGTGGAAAGGAACGCAAGGAAAGAACAGAGAAAGCAGCGAAGAACAAAAGCAAGAAAGCGAACGGGAAACGAACGGGAATTAGAAGAACAAAAGCAAGAAAGCAACAGAAGAACAGGGAAGCAAATGACGGAGGAAGGACAGTGAGAAGACCTTTGGGTAATTTATACCCAGAAGCCAAAATTAAAGCAAACGGAAAACGAAACGACGCCGGAACCGTCATCTTAGACGTGACTCTTGGGAACAGAAGACACGCCCTAAACTGACCAATCAGAGGTAAGAAGCGTGCGCCGAAATGACAGGTCAGTTAATGATGAACACGCGCGTGCGTATCACTAGTTAATCATGAATTACTAACGGTTCGGGAATCGGAACAACGGCACAGATAAATTTTGAACTGCATTAAATACCTGACACAGAATATGACAAGTCATGATTCAGCATTAATTGATCAGAATTCAAATCGTCCCCCTGAAGTCTGGTCAGTAAACGAAACGACATACCAACGGGAACCACCCGAGTACACCCCACCCCGTATTTCCACTCGGAAGGAGAATTAAAAGAATACTGCCCGGTATCGAAGGACAGCACAAACAAAGAAAAGGAAGACTCTAGCCCTAAAATATTTAGAATTTCCATCGAAATTCCTTTGATAAAAACTCGCGGGGTACTGAAAGGGTGTCCAACCCATCCGGACCCCAGCCCACGAGGGTTGTCAGGCCCAAGGCCCATAATCTGCACCCATCACCACGCGGTGTCCGAATTCAACTAGGGAGACTGAAACCGGAGACAATCCAAGTCCTTGGTTATCCCGAATCGGCAGAATGAGATTAAATCGGCTTCGAGGGCACGCTAAGGCTAGAACAACGATTCACGTACTGATATGTCTCCTGGATCCGCTTCACATCAAGATCGCTCCCGCATTTATGAACGATGGACAGCCGCCGGTCTACAGACCTCCCCTCTTAAATGCAGAACCAGACAGCCGTCGACTACAGACCTCCCCTCTTAAATGCGGAGACACTATAAATGCACATCATTAATTGCTAGATTGACAAAATATATAGCGGCATTTAATGCCCCTTTCCATTAGGGTCTAATTGAGCATTAAATGAAGGGATACTCAATTAATGCAATGAGATCGACCGAATCAGATCAGGTTTTTCCCTATCGAGGATGAGGATCGAGTGATGTCCCGATTTTCAGCTCTTTTATCATAAAGACCCTCTTTCAAAGGGAACACCTATAAATAACACCAAACCAACGACGAAAAGAGGGTACATTCTCAAATTCTCTCATACCAACGTCCATATATTTTCTCCTCAAAACTAACTTGATCGTCGGAGCGGTCCCAGACCCCGATCTCCCTTGTTCTTGTTTTGCAGGTTACGGTCGGTCGGGATTTAATAAACCAGACTGCAGAATACGTCCTTAACAATTGTAATCAAAATATCACAAATACTTAGTTTTTTTTTTATTATTGTTTTAACTATAGATTATGTATAATCGTTCTTCTAATTGCTCTAACGAGCGGTCTTTGTAATATTGATCGAGGGCTTGGAAAACAGGTATCGCACATAGTAGTACTGTGGAAAAACAGCTGCCTAAAATGATGCGGCCGAAATCGGTTGGCTTTGAAGAAAATAACAACAGGCATGCTTAATTACTTTGGGATTTTGCTCATAAAAATCCTACAATGGATATGGAACGTCCTCTATTATTTGCGGTAATCACATGGGGAATATAAACTTGAAAAAAAATATTCATTTTACTAACTACAAAAATAATAAGTATTTGTAACTAATTTTTTACAATAAAAATAATTATTTATGATAAAAATAATATTATTTTAACTGAAAATAACTAATCACAATTAAGCACTAATTTTCTTATTAACAAGTGTAATTTTCTTGTTCAATATATATACACAATGGAAAGCTCATGATCACTGACCCAAATTGAATGCTGACATGAAAGCAAAAGTTCCGATGGAAATATATCTTTCAATTGAATTAGAAAATATTTATTTGTTACCCATTAATTTCTATGAAAATTACTATAAAATAATGTCTTAGTATCCATTTATTTTAATTATGATAAAAAGAGGTTTATAATTTAACATATTATATACTACAGAAAAAAAAAAGGTAATTATGACATTTTAATTATAACTAAAAAAATTATTTGTTATTAAAATAGTTTATTTTTATCATAAATAATCTTTTTTATTGTAATTAAAATATCACAAATACTTATTTTTCTTGTATATATCTTATCACATCAATTTATAAAAAAATTTGTAAACTTATCATTTTTTTTCCCTAAAAGATGAGAAGAGGAATATAACTCTTATTGTAATTATATATATCGTTTTGATCATGATGAGAACACAAAAAAACAGTGAATGGAATAGCTTAGAAGGAGTTTTTATCTTTTACAAACATTTAAAGGAAACTTAATTGTGATGTTGACTTATTTTAGAAAGGACATTAAATCTTTCTTCAATGGATGGTAACCTTTTTTAGAATATAAATTCCGTACAACTAATGGTGATCATGAGCAAAACAGAAACTTGGATGGCTATTATATTTTAACATCGAGAAAAATGTGATGAATGGAACCTTATAAAATGAATATTTTCCTTTTCATTGAACTTGCCATGCACACGTTAAATTCAAACATAGTTTTCTGTCACTTTCGATCCTATACATACATTAATTAAAACAAATTAGAAGCGACAAATTAATGTTGTGCTTGGATATTAAGAATTCTTTGAGGGCAGAGACATTGACTGTTTGATAGGTAATGCTTTAATAAAAACCCTTAATTTTAAGATGGACGGGATTACTCTTTTTTTTTTAATATTTTGGATTTTTTTTATTAAAAAAAACCCTAGTGATTACTAAACATTTTAATGAAGTTGTGAACTTTTTAAAAAAATATATTAAAAAATATTTTTTTTAAAATGAAAAAAAAAAAAAAGTTTCTTCTGCTGGGACCAACTCGTGCCTACATCCTCGGTAGATGTAGCAGTACTGATCTACTAAGATAATACGAATAACACCTACTTCTGCCATGCATGCATGTAATTAATAGATACTCGAAATTAATAGAGTGATTAACAAATGCCCTAAAATCTAAGACCTGATTTTGCAACTAACTTTTATAAAATTAAAAACGTGATAATTAAACGAAGTTCCCAATCCCAACTTAGCAAGGTCTCCAAGATATATAGGTCCCAGTTATCATTTAGTTACAAGTAATTAAATTTTGAATATCTTTAATTGCAAGTTAAATCTCGTTATGTCAATTGTTAAGGTCATAAAAATCGGCCAACGGGTCGGTGTGAGAGAAATGCTTATTTCCAACCCACCGGTGCGATTTGGGCTGCGTTCGAGGTCGTTTGGGGCTCCTGATGAGATCCCGGCGTGGCTGTACGTACGTGATAACAGATGAAATAAAGAGAGATGAATGCACAGTTTTACGTGGTTCGGCGAATGCCTACGTCCACGGGTGTTTGGGGATGAGAATCTACTATAATGGAGATTTTTACAGTCTCTCATAACTCACTGTACAGAGAAATATAAATGAACATCTAGATAAATTCGTCTTGTGCTTTTGGAGAAGTCTGGGGAAGCCAAGGTTGATTCGAAAGAGCCTCCTGTTCTAGCCGGCCAGAGTCCTTTTATAGCCAAGTAAAATATCTGGGCAGATCTTTATCTTGCGTGTCACAGTCGACTTCATTTCTCTTGCCGTCTTGCTTTTCTTCTCATCTACTCCCAATGTCCATCAGCTCACCTTTCAGTCCCATCAGCTGTCCTTTTGTCCCCTTTGTCATAAATGCTCGGCAGGTGTGATTAATTTCATCCCTTTCATCAATAGTCTTTTATAGACTTAGAAGACTAATATACCGACTTGTAATTAACAGAAAAACACTTGAATTAATTTAGAACATTAGGTGGGATAAATATATATAATAATTATTACCATTCTATTTGACTTAGAAACTAAGTAATGAGTTGATATTTTTTCTCCCATCAGCAAACTTGTTGGGATCATGACTAATGACTAGATCACTATTAAACGCCAAAGATAAGCATATCATACTATTGTGTTAAAAGTCCAATCTGAAATCTTTTGAAGTGCCCAAAGTCGTCCAAATTTAATTAACATGGCAATGGGAAAGGAAGGCGTACTGTCATTTTTCAAGTAGCGACTATTCTTTTAATATTGTATGGAACTCATGAAGACTTGAAATGAATGGATTTGAGATTCTTTTAATTAGAATATAATCTCTCTCTTTCTCTCTCTCTCTCTCATATTTAGACCTGATAAAAATTATGGATGATCTGAATCTAAAATTAATACATAGTTTTAAAAAGGTGCTATTCATGAACTTGTGGACGCAAGCTTTTTACGTTTATATATGTTTGAGAATGATAGAGACTGCTTGGATTAAGAAACACTCTCAATCCATCTGATTTTATCTAATTATTATTACAGTTTTTATAAATTTTTTTATAAAATATAATAAATAATTTAGAATTTTAAAATTTTAAAATTTTAAAATAATAATAATATTAAAAAATATTCTAATCAACAAGATCTACTTTAAATTTTAACTTTTATCTAAAACTATCTCATTTCATTATCTCATTATTTAAATAACCTCTAAAGATTTACGGACAAAAATATACTGCTATAAATAGGAGCATCAACACGCAAAAATATACACATAAACAGTAAAATTATTGCCGAATATAAACAGTAATGTTCTGTTTATGCATCAATTATGCCCGCGTAGTCGTGTGTTTACCATTTTTAATGATTACCCACAAGGATGCACTTCATCACTGAAATGCATCATTCCAATAACATCACTAAATTAATATTGCCACGGGGTGAATGAACTGGAAAATTGCACCATCACATCGTCCAGGCAGCCATCCTTCTTTATATATATATTTATATATATATATATAATGACAGGTTAATAAGCTTTTTAAGGGCAAAATACTTTTCTCTATTCCATATTCCATCTGTTTTCAGCTTTTTCATTCGAAGATTCTATGTCATTGTTGCTTTAGACTTCAATGTCTTCATGGAACTGTACGTAAAATTCACCATAAAATCTACTCGAAAGTTTATTTGAGTTTCCATGCGGCCTTCACCAACTTAATTTGGTAGGAAGGTTTCGATCTTTTGAACTAGTGTCCCAATCATGGGCGAGTCCAACTAGGAATAAGAGCTGCGGTCCTATTGATCTTTCGATGTTTAAACTCTGAACTGGGCTTCCTCTTTTTTTTTTTCTTTTTTTTCTGACCCAAAAAACATAAAGTTGCAACTTAGGTACTGAAAATATCAGGCGGAGTCGCAGATCATGTTAAAGTTAGAGAGTGCTTTTCCATCCGAGTTTTACGCATACAAGTCATATTTACGTAGATTGAATACATAAAAGTATGCAAAAATGACTATATATATATATATATATATATAAAAAGAGAAATGATAGATGTAGTTATGAAGTTGCAAGTGGTATACAGTCAATTTGAAAAAAAGTAAATAAATATAGAATCCACATAAAATAGTTAACTTTTTTTTTTTTTTTTTTAAAGGACTGTTAATCGTTTATAATTACGGCTATACGTAAACATTGCTCATATAAAAATTCTGTTTTCACCCTCCCAGGTAAAGGACCTCTCTCGGAAAACCAAACCACCTGACCAACGTGTTTCCACTTTCGCTGTCGTTTCCTTACACGTTGATCAACATCTCTAAAGTCAGTTATCAATTTTTTTTCTTTTAGTTTTTGTGTTCAAGAGAAATTGTTGTTGATATATTTATTTTGATTTTAATATCGACTAGGATAATCACTACGTTGTCATCAGCCTACAATGGGATGGATCGAGTTTTTAAGTTTTAACACTATGAGAGGAAAGCTCTTTCTCTCATCCTTAAATAAGGGTAATCAGTACTGTAAATATAATTTAAATTTGATTAGGATTAAATGATTTAGTTTTAAATTTAAATATTAGATAAATATAATTTTAATAGGACACTAAGTATTATTCAATAAGAATAAGAATTTGTGTTGCAATTTAAATCTTAATAAGCAATGTTTAATTCAAAAATAAGAAATTTTACGAGTTATAAATAAGTATTCGAGTCTGGAGATCGGCTGAGGAAATCGAGATGCAAAAATTAAATGAAAAAATCGAAACTGGTTTAAACTTGGAGACACCCATTAGAAATGTTTCAGTCTGACATGTTAGCAAGTAATTACTAGTGTAACAGACTGAATAACTCGATAAACCATCAGCATTACCTATTTAAGGAGGTGCTCGAGTGAGATTTATGTGAACACTTGAGATCATGAAGAAACACTTTCACATACATTGTTGAAAACTTGAAATTTTGGATAAAACTTCAAGTATTCGTATGAGAGAAAATTCTTGAGTTATTTTTTATTTTTTTGAAGATGCCCATTCCGCGAGAATTGAGTAAAAGCATACTTCAATGGAGAGTTGAAGTTTTCGTGGCCGGACAGTAGAGGTTCTAGGAAGAAAGACAATAGATTGAAAATTGTTAGAGGTTTTGACAACTATTGCGATAGAAAGCAAGTGGGTCGTTTGTCTTGTTGAATAAGAATATCTAAGATACACATGTTTTATAATTTGAGAACATTATTTATAATATTTCAATCTAATAAAATTGGCTTTCTTGAATTTTGCTGTCCTGTAAGACTTTACTGTTGAAGAATTTTTTATTAAATTTTCATTTATAATTAAATATTATGTTTATTTTATTACATATTTCTTGCATGATATTATTAGTTATTAATTGGTGTTAAATTTTTTTTTTTTGTTAAATATAACGTGTATAAATAGCAATAATACGAGAATTTCAATTACGTTGGATTCGGAAGCCATGACATATGTGGTGCCCGTTTCTCGGTAAAGGACTTGATTGCCCTTAATATTTTTAAGTTGGGCTTAGTTTTAATTAAGGGGAAAATATTTTTAAGTTGGGCTTAGTTTTAATTAAGGGGAATGCTAAATGCAATCTAAAAAGTTAGACTCTTTTACAATTTAAATAATAAATAAATAAATAAATCTCTATTTTAGAATAAAGTTGATTAAAACACTCTTCTTTACGAATAAGAAACTTTAAAAATTTTAAAAATTTATTTCATTTAGTTATAAAAATGGAGCATTTTTACGTGGACTGCAATATAATCCATCAAATATAGACTGTAAAAGGAATTATCCTTTAATTAAAATGATTTGATAAATCTATGTTTTAAGAAGAAATTAGAAATTAATCATATTATTAAATATTAATTTTTTTACTTGATTTCGGTAGTAAATAATAAATGGTTTAATTATATAATGAGTTTATTTTAACAAACCAGTTTCAATTGTTATTTATAAATACTTTTATATATAATACGTTTTCTTACTAAAATATAAAATGTTATTAGTATTAAATTATTGTTAGATAATAATAGTAGTTTAACCGAGATTTAAATTTTAAATATGATTAAGTTTAATTAAAACAAGTTTTCGTTGTTATTTTGTCAGATTTGATAAAATTATTATATTATATTTTAATTAGAAAATAAAGAAATATATTAAGAATATATAAATGATATTAACATTTATTAAATTAAGTAATTATGTTAATTATAAGAAAGTAAACATATTTAATAAGAAAATATCTTTAGACATGTCTCTTGTTATTTTCCAAATAACGACAATCAATGATAGTAGAGCACATAGGATACGCATCTTTTTATGAACAAAAATTATTGGCTGCAATTCCTATGTACTGCAGCCTAGCGGTACATAGGGGCTGCAACTCTTATTTAAAAAAAAAAAAATATTGGTATGACTGTGTGTTGCAATCCAGCATTCCCCTTTCATTGATGGGGTGTGTTGCAAAGAAAAAAGAAAAAGAAAAATCAAGTACCGCTTCTCTTGAAACCCACCCCTCACTCTCGCTCCTCTTTCGTACATTCACGAACCCAATGACCACAATCTACTTAACATTCAAAGGATGTTAAGTAGGTCTACTTCAATGACCACTCATACTCAACTATTCTTCCACAATCTCTTCCCTTTTCCTTCCACAATCTCTTCTTCCACAATCTCGTCAAGGAACGTGTCTAATAATTTTCCAATGTTTAAGAAGATAGAAGGAGAGAATAAAAAATCAATATTCCAAATCTTTTAATTTCCATCACATAAAGCTCCGACTCTAGCTTTTAATAGTTGATAATTTTCTTCTATAAATTGGTTGGGCATTTGCACTTGAAGGGAAGAAATGAAATTTATCCAAAAAAATCGATTGGATTTGAGATCGGGTTGTTATGGTTATTTGGCGGGAAAAAGTTGAATGAGCTTATATGCACTTGCATCTTCGCAAGCAGACCCAAACAGGTGGGGGGAATGCTCTATTTGAACTTTTTGGAGAAGAGGGTCGTTGGGGGAACCTTCGGTAGGAAGGAGAGATTGAGTTTGGGAGAGTGTAGAGTTCAAGCTTGAAGGGGAGAGAAAGAGCATAGAATTATGATTTGATCCCCTACTACACATTCACACACGGTTTCTTCAGAAATCCTTATGTGGTAACTCTCTATTCGTTTTTGATAATCCCTCCTTACAGGAGACACTGGCCCAAAATGTCTCTCATTTAATAATTGAACTTTTCACGACTTATTTTAATAGAATTGAATATAGCTCAAATATTCTACTAATTATAATTTGAAAGTGAGAATATGTTAATAGTATTTAAATAATTAAGACATAAGCATTTTATGATTTTATATTAAATAGAGTATTTATTTATTGTTTTCTACCGTATGAATTTAATTAAGTGGGATATTAGGATATGTTTTCCAAGACAAATTTAGTAACGTTTAATATTTCATATAGGTGACGAGTTACGAAGTGAAATTCAAGAAGCAAAGTAGTAAAGTAGGGCTTGAACATAAATTAGGAATATCACATTAGTTAGTCAGATAGATATAATTAAAGTAACTTCTCAAAAGCCAATGCTTATGAATCTCACATGTAATGATATATACAATCATGTGATTTTACAATTATTTATATTAATATGTATGTCATGTATCACATGTCACATACGAACTGTAAGCTTTCTTAAGTTCAAATGCAAGATAAAAATATCGGATCAGTTTAATTAGATGATCATTTAGATGCATGGTACCAATGTAATTTCATAATGTATATGTAAGTCACAGGCTCAAGTGTGGTCTACTGTAGAATACTAGAATACTACTTAATGGCTCCCTTTGTGGCCACGGGATGTAAGGGTAGTGCACAATCTCGCACATAGAGTTAAGTTTATTGGCCAAACAAATCAGATAGATAAATCAAATCATAAAGTTTATTCAGATAAATCAGTCATCCACAATATAAGCATCAGTATGATTAATTAGGATTTTAAAATCTCAGAATGAACAATTTTATGAAAGCCTTACATTTATTACGTTTATGTTGTGATGAGTTTCTTACTAGATTTTGATTCATTTTAATTTTATTCTATAGTTTTTATCACCCAAGTGAAGATGGTCATTACGAGTAAGTAGGCAGTCAGGCTTAGATGGAATAGTTAGATTTAATTCCAAGATTTAATTATTTAATTACTTATGTTTAAGTACGTGACATCGCTAACCCTAAGTAAGAGCGTGTTACATATCATCATATAAAATCTCATTTCATAACCTCTTCTCACATAGAAAGTTAACAAAGGAATTTAGGTTCATCTCGAGAACCATTTCCAACCGACCAACGTACAAGTTGATTTGCCTATTTTAGATCATCCAACACACACCAAGTATACATGTTGTAACATGGTCACATTTTACCTAGCTAGCTAAGTTGAAGACATCACACATGATATTATATGGGTTATCCCTCATCAGTTGTTGAAGGAACTAGTGGTCAGTTTATAAGTATAAGAAATAGGCTTATCTCTTGAGTTAGTTTACGAAATTTAGAGAAATCCATGACCACCCAATACTGGTATTAGAATCTAATTTTATTAACAATCTCAGACTCAATAGTTTGCGAGAAAAATGAATTGTTACTGCTCTGATCTAAGACTTGATGTGTGAGAGAGATTGTTGAGATTGTCTCACATTAATTATGGAAGGGACTAGTGATTAGTTTTTAAGCGTGAGTAAAAGTCACACTATTGAGTTAACTTTTGTGTTAGATTTTCTATGGAGGATGGCTGGTTCCTTCTGGAAATTATCTCCCAAGTATTGAATGTGTCTTGTTGGAATATAGTGAAAACTTCAAGGTTGATTTCACAAGGACAAAGAATATCTAAGTATTTGTAAAACTTTATTATAAAAATTATGTATTGGCTATGAAAGATAAAATAAAATAAAATGCTATGTGAGAAATATTTTTATGCTTTTTATAGTTGTATAAAAACTGAGTTTGTAGTTATCAAAAGAAAAAAAAATTAAGTGTGTAATGTCAAATGGAGAAAAAAAAATAGATTTATTGAATTTACTTACAAAAATTAATTCTATGCAAAACTAAACTTAAACTCAAATTGAAAAGATGAAATAGTAAAAGTATGAAACTAATTTCAAGAAAAATGTAATCAAAAAGGAATTTAAAGTTTCTATCTAAGAGGCAAATTAACAATCACTTGAGTTGGGTATGAGGCTCTTTTTGTATCGGTTCTTAGATAATTTTTTCAACTAACAATCCAGTTAAGACATTGATAATCGGAAGATAAAAAGTTATGCTCAAGTTTTTACAATATTTTCCTAAAGTATTCACTGCATTACTAGCTAAACCAACAACCAATTGAAAGAAGCATCGATAATTTTCAAGTATTTGTTGAGCCTAATGTCAACAACAAATTAAGAGCAAGAACTGCAATATATTTTCAATTCGAATTTAACTAGCAACAGAGTGAAATCAACATTCATTAACAAAATATTGCATTGAACTAGAATATTAAACAAATCAAGTCTTATTCCACAACTTAAATTTTAGAAATTAGTTACACATAGTATTTTTAACAGCAAAAATTAATCTAAATAAAACCATGATAAATCTGAGAAAAGTACCCAAATGAAAAAAAAACCCTCAAGTGCGAAAATAGCCTCTCAAATGTAGCAAGTAAATGAAAATAAAATATTGAAAATTAACTAACTCCTTCACTCAAAAATTCTCTCGCTTTTATACTTTGATTCCTCACTCCAAGCCACGGATTCGACACTCCCCATCAACAATCTCCCTCTCTACGTGGTCCCCGAGTTGCTTCTAGAAGAATTCTTTTAGGCTTTGTTTGGATTTTTAACCCTCCTCAACTTACTTCATCTTATTGTTATAATTTTTTCAAATTTTTATATAAAATATAATAAATAATTTAATTTTTTTAAATTTTAAAATATTTATAATATTAAAAAATAATATTTTATTTAATTCAACTTAACATATAAAGAGAGCCTTAATCTCACGTGTATTGAGTTTGATTCTTCTCGGGTAAGTCTTCCGCAATTCAAGTCACAGGTATTGATGGTCTTCCAAGCTATCCTGGACTCTTCACTAAAGTCATGGGCTACAGCTATTACATGGGCTTCAAATGAGAAGTCATGGATTTGACTCTACATAGCTATAGGCTTCAGTAATGTACTCGGCTTATTGAAGGGTCGAAGCTTCAATTAAATCACAATGCGGACTTCAACTCCTTATCGGGTTATTTCTTTCCTTCACGAATTAAATGACGTACGTGCAGGTATGGCACCGCTTCAATTGTGGACGTGGGATGCAGTTATAAACGAGCTTCACATGACGGTAAGTCATGAGCTGGGTTTTTCTTCACATGGGCTTCGTAAGCACGTACGTGGGCTTTATTATGGAAAATGGGCTTTCTATTATGTCTCTCAGCTCTTTCAATTTCTACACAGCAAGGTTCACGACATTGGCACGTTTGGATGACCTCAAGCTTTCTCGATAATTTTTGTACGGATAGAATACTTTAGTTAGGGATAAAACGTTATTTTACAATCCAAAATCAATTAATTCATATTGTCTAATTAATACCCTTTATTTACATTTAAAATTCACTTTACTCACTACATTAAGAGTATTAAAAATAACATAAATATCTATTTATCAATGGCTAAAGTGGGACTATCAAACCCCCATAGAGAGTTGGTTTAGGATCAAATTAATTAGGTTTTATAACCTAAGTGTTGGTCTAATCGTAGAAGAGATAATGAGAGAAAATCATGTGAGTGATATTGGAAGAGAGAAAGACAATAGCTAAAATAGAAGAACTCAGAACTTCAATCATCAACTTGATCAGAGTTGTTTGTAGTCTGATCGAGCTGAGATTTTGTATGCATCCTCCCAATAAAAGAGTCTACAATCTGAATAGTAGAGATTTAATTTGGAGCAGTATATGAAGTGTCGAGGCTGTGAACATAACATTTTCTTGGGATCTCTCCTAATCACGTTTTTTGGTTACCAAGAAAGTATTTCTTGAGATTATTATTGATTATTTACCTCTAGTTCTATCTAGAGAGACTAATTTTATACCCATTATTTGTTGATATTGGAGATTTGGGTGGACTGTGGTCTTGTAGTTTTTCCTTCAAAACTTGGGAGATTTTCAATAAGGGTGCATTGGAATCGCTCGAACCGGTCGCTAACGACAAGAACCACCTATCAAATTTAGGAATTGGACTGAACCAATAAAGAACTGGTTGGCCAATGGTAATAAACTGTTCAAATTGATGTCAGCTGATTCAGTCCCAATTTGAGCTAACATCAAACTGTCGAACCGACCGATAGTATGTATGTTATATTTTTCCTATATATGAAATGACGTCGTTTTATGCTTGTAATTATAAAAAATATAAGGCAAAATGGCACCGTTTGGTTTATGCCAAACGACACTATTTCGAAGTAGGGTTTAATAACCCATTAACCCATTAACCCTCTCACCCCTTCTCTTCTTCTACATTATTCCCTTTCAATTTTTCTCTAGTCTTCCCAACTCCCTCCCGATTCTCTTTGTCTCGCCTCCCCTTAACAAAGATGAAACCTACACATCGTTGCTATCCTCGGTTTGTTAGGCCCTTGCATCGATGACCTTATTAGTTCTCTTATTTTTCCATTGTCTCCAAACACCAATGACTCTCCGTGACTGAAAATTTATTTGTTTGTTTTAGTTTATAATTTTCTTGCGAATTTGAGTTGATTTTAATGATTTGTTATGCATATTGGAACTTTTTATGAATTTTAAGTTGATGTATTATGAAGTTTTTATGTGAGTTTGGGATTGGTTACACACCAATGAATTGATCGTCACACTAATTAGCATCAGTCATAAGATTCCAGCCAATTCCCTCCTTCCCTAGTGGCTGATTTTGGTTGACATGTTAGATTTAAAAAACTATCAGTGTAGTTTCCATTTTGGATTGAAACCATATTGATGGTATCTGTTTTCACCCCAAGTTTTCGATGTGGAAATTACTTGTTTTTGTGTGTGTGATTTTGATTTATGTTATGCTTTATTTAATTAATCATAACAGGTTCAAACAAAGTGGAAGAAAGTTATTTCTACTATTTAGCAATTGATTTGGTTATTCCAAATAGGTAACTGATTTTTTTCCATTATAGTGATATTAGAACAGGATCATAAATGTTGAATATTTTGTGTTAAATAATTGAAGCTAATTTAAGTATAATTGTTATTTTGAATGGTTTTAATTATCATACTTAGAAAGAAATTTTGAAGACTTTTTTATTTGTGAAGCAATTTCATTTAGTTCTTTGCTTCTTAGAAGGCCGAAAAATAAATCTAAATGAATGATAAACTTTCAACATTAACAAGTTTGTGGATACATTAAGTTAAGGGTGGGCAAAAATTTCGACTTCCGATTTTCGAACGACTTCCATTCTGATTTTGACTCTGATTGGAATCGGAAGTCAAAAATCGGAGTCGGAATCAGAAGTAGTTGGAGTTCGGAAGCGGAGTCGGAGCAGACGATTGCTCCAATTTTCGACTTCAAACTCTGACTTTTAAAAAAAAAACCAACATCATTTTGCATCTGAGTTATTTAAAAAAAAAATGAAATAGCGTCGTTCCAATTAATGAGGAACGACGCCGTTTTGTTCTTACTCGCCCCCCCTGGCGGGGATCCTTTCTTTCTCTTCAGTCTTTTCTTTCTATCCTCTTATTTCTTCTTTCTTCCACTTCGTCCTTTGGTTTTTCTGTTCTCCTGCTGCCTTGCTATAGTAGCCCAGGCCCTAACCTCATCTTCTCTCGTCTTCGAGGTTCGAGCAACCACTTCTCCAGCCGCAACGCCGCCGTCTTTGAGTCACAAGTGTTTTGCTCCGCCATTACCTAGTAGATCTGAGAAATCCCCAATTTTAATTGGGAATTTTCTGGATTTCAAAATAGGAATTTATTTTTAATTTTAATTTGAGAAATTGAGTTTGGATTATATTGATTGTTTTCTATTGTATTAATTTTGTAAGGAAATTGAAGATTTAAAATTTTTAGTGTTTAATTTATTTGTTTCTTCATAGGGTTTCAAAATTTTTTTGGTAACAAATTACAGGAATTCTCTGCTTGTATTTGGTTTTGGTTATATTGCATATAGTTTGCTTAAAAGAAAAATTATCTTGATTTTGATAGAATGTTGAGATGCTCAATGCCCGATAACTGCTAGATAGAATGCCTCGTATGATTGTTCATTTGTTTGATGGTTGGTATTTGGTATTATACAATTTTTTTAATGATCAAATTATACAATTTTTACTCTTATAATTGGTATTTGGAATTTTCCTTTGCCAAATTACACAAATCAGATTATACAAATAGTACAAAACTCATAGCCACACCAAAACCATACATGTGGTATTGCAGGTCACATCCAATATATAGATGGGTTGCCCTACACAAACTTGTTTTCATTTGACAGACACTTACCTTATCCAATAAATTTTTTTACATATTACTCTTATTCAACTTTATTCATTGCTCTAACACATACAATGAGATCCACTAAATCAACTCAAAACATTTTAACTCGATATTATCACAGATAAACTCATACTATGTTAAATACTCTTAACATCCAAACGGGCCCTCAATCTCCTAAAGTGCATGCGTCCCCTATCCACAGTTTGGTTGTTGACAGAGGATGTAGGTTGGAGCACAGCTTTGTCAATATTGTTGAATTAAACGAAAATTATTAGGTAATCTAAATATAGATAATGACGCATTGACGGGACTGAAGTTATTCATCCTCGTTAATGACATTCTTAAAATGATGCTTTGTGTTTTAGAAAAATATATCAATGAGAAGTATTGAAGCTAATGCATATTGAACTGATGCTATTTTTCAATAAACTCTATTAATAGCCTAGTTTGTTATATTTAGACTATGCTGTTAATTAGCTAATCTTGGAAGTTATTTTCGATTAATGCCATGTTATTTATAAGGTATCTATATAAACCTGTACCCTAGGAAGTATAAAGTGCAGAACATTAAGATTCAATCAAAACTGACAAAAGTGCACGTTGCTTCCACCTATTTTATATATATATATATATATTTATATATATATATATATAATAAGAAAAGTTTCAATAGTGCTTTTTAAATCAAACATGGTCACTACTACAACTTACTATCTTACTGAGTTACTCACTTGTACAAAAGGTGAAATATTAATAATGGTAAGGGTCCACAAAAATCTCCGGTTTATTAATTTTGGTTTATTATGGTTGCTTTGGATCCCTGTTTGGTTTTTGATATTATACAATTTTTTTAATGATAAAATCTCCTATTTGATAAAATTATACAATTTGTTTTAATGATATATGTGCATGTGCTAAAGTTGTGTATGAATATAATTATACTCTATTATTACTCTTATAATTGTGAAATTTGTTATTCTAGATCACACTAATTGATGTGTCACATATTAAGTGGTTAGCCTTTAAAATTACATAAAATGTATCGTATTAATAAACATGAACGAAGATGAGCAAATTAAAATAAAATAAAAGAAGTAATATATTCAATATAATGTCAGGACTTACAGTCTTAGGCCCTTACAGGACATCTACCAAACCTAATACCTAATATCTAAAGAGTTACAATTGGTATAAAAACTGGTGGATAATGATTGACACAAGACCTATATATCAAACATATATAGCTAGAGGCGTGAGTTTGGTATGGCATATCTGATGTTAGATGTGGCACTAAAGTATCAGAAGACATTTAAGCAGTTGGAGATTGAGGATGAGGGTATGAGGTATGCCTTGCTGAAGCCTAATGGAACGGGGCTTGGTCCGCTAGACAGTATGGATTGGCAAGCTGTAACTGAGTTTTTTAGCTTTTTACAGATTTTCTATGATATTACTAAGCGGATATTTGGATTTGCATATGCGACAGCAAACATGTGGTTCAGCAAGATCTCAATGGTACACCACCACTTGAAAGAAGATTGTGCTGACTTGAGCGGACTATTATTTGGTATGACATTACAGATGCAGTCGAAATATGATAAATATTGGGGGCAAGTTGAGAAAATAAATCGATTATTGTTCATAGCATTGATCCTCGACCTCTGATTGAAGTTGGCAGTGATAAAATGGTGGGCAACTGAAATTCTTAGGGAAGTGAAGGCAAATGCATTTATCACAGCACTAAAGACAAATCTAAACGACTTATATAACTACTATAGCATCAATAGCCAGCCTTCATCCTCAGCAATCGCAGGTAGCTCACGTTCGAGCTTGAGGTCAGGACCTCCTTCAGATGCCCGTACCTGTCAAGCCAGTGCAAACAGTGTCAGTCTATTCCGAGGCTTCAACGTTATGATGTTGTTTCATTGTAATGTACGAATGAGGTTGAACGGTATTTATTGGCAGAGGTCGATGAGTCTAGTGATGAGTTTTAGATTTTGATATGGTGGAGGGCTAATTCCACCAAGTACCCAATCATCTCCTGTATTGCTCAAGGTGTAATAGCTGTTCTTATCACTACAGTTACATCTGAGTCAGCGTTTAGCATCGGAGGTCAAGTGTTGGATGTCTATCATAGTTTATTGGCACTGTCAACTGTGGAGGCCCTTATTTACACTCAGAATTGGATTAGTAATATTCCTTCTGAATTAGAGAACATTCATATCGATGCTGTTAGCTATAGGCTTGAGTTAAGTAAAATTAAATTAATTTGTTTACTTATTTTTTTATGATTAAAGTAACAAAATGTATATAATTATTTCAATGATTATTTTTTATGATTTCATAAATCTATCTAACTTATACTGTCTATAATTTCACAGATTTACATATTAACCCTGACATAATTGTCGATGACTGATGAACCACATTACGATGGAGCGGTTGCGTATATTTTTTCTCTACTTTACAAATGGTTTATTTTGTAGTTTGTACTACAAATGGTTTATTTTGTAATTTGTACTATTATTTGTATTATTCAGTTTGAACTAATTTTTGTATTAGCCTTACAGTTAGCATTAGCAATTAGTATTGTAAATTATAATAATATAATTTGTATTATTTGTTTATCAACTATTCAGCTTTAAATGTTTAAGACTAATTTACTAATTTATTATTTATATGAGAAATAGATAAAATACATAAAAAAATTTGGTTTAAGCCCATTAATAATCAGAATAGCCCAATTGGGCCTATTTTATTTTGAAGTAGGCCAAAATTTGCCCATTTCAGTTGGAAGTTAGAACGGAAATCGAAATTCCGACTTCCATTCGAAATTCTGATCGGAACTAGTTTCGAACTCCGATTCCATTTCGGAGTCGGAGTCGGAAGTAATTTTCAATTCCGACTTAAGTTGGAATCGGAGTCAGAAACTCTAAACTTCGACTCCATCCGAGTCGAAACCCACTCCTACATTAAATAGTGGATAGATAATAATGTCTTGAACCATACTAGTAGGGAGATACATGCATGTACACTTTGGAGTAAACTTGACTAATTATATGCTCGGAAGATTGGAAATAATAAAATGTATTTGATCAAACATTTGATGACTTTGATACCAAGATAGAACTACATTGATAGATCACTTGAACACATTCCAAAAAATAATTAATCAACTGACTGGAATGGTCATCAAGTTCAAAGATGAGCTACAAAAATTGTGTTTGCTTGGTATATTGCTAGACTCTCGAGAGAGACATATAGAATGTCGTCATCTAACTCAAACTTAGATGGTATGATCAATATGGATTTGGTGAAAAATAATATTTTGATTGAACAATGAGAAGAAAATCATAGAGTTCTTCTTTGCAGTCAGAGGTCTTAATTATAAAAAAGAGGAAGATGGGTAAAAGGAGAGGTCCAAAGACCCTTAAGGGTAGAATAGTCAAAAAAGTTTGTTAATAGCAAGAGCTATCATTGTGACAAGCATGGACATATCAAGAAATATTGCAAAGTGTTAATGACTGATGAGAAGAATCCGAGTTTTATGTAGAAGCCATGGAAGACGAACATAAGTTAGAGTGGGTTTTCTTTGTGTTGTTAGAAATTTAAAAAACACTTACACTGTTGATAAGGGTTCTGCTATGTTAACGAAGACTGTAATAAGGAAGAAGTTTGAGTCTTGTTGCTCAATTGCTAAGATGGTGAATCCTCCCACATAGTTGGGGAAGTGAGAGCTTTATTGTGTTGGGTTTTCTCTCCTATATGGAAGATGACCCATGTGGGAACCATTATGCTCAAATGGAGAGAAAGTTTAGACTCAGATTAATTAGGTTTTATAACCTAGTTCAGCTATTAGAGAAGAGAGAACGAGAGAAAAATGTGTCATATTGACTTTTCTACGTAAAAGTTGATTTTCTCTGTGTATGTAGTTTTAGTTTATATTGTATTCTATTTAATTATTCTTACCAGGTTCACACAAAAAATCGATAATTGATTTCTCTCAACAAATATGTCTAGAGAATTTTTTGATGCCGACTAGTCTATCAAGTGAGGTCAATACAAAAACATTCCATCCCAATCATCACAAGGACTATTATTCCTTCGTATGAAACTCATATAAACCCATTGTAAAAAGGGCATAAGGACTCCTCAACCCATCTATGAGAATTGATGCACAATAAGACTTGGCACCCAAAATCATTCAAGCTTAATATCTCAAAGTCTCACCCTAAAGATATTAGTAAACATAGTGAGATAAAATATTTATTATTTCACGAGAAAAAAGATTAAGGTTATAGAATATGCAATGTTAAAGCTCACAACATACCCACATTTATCCGACATTTGCATGAGATAGATCACTCAGCCAAAATAATAAAATTTAAGATCTACATTAGTCGATGAGTCACATTGATGGCTCGAGCAATAGATGACATGATAGCACCAATGTTATATAGTAAAACAATTCTTATTACCATACTGTGTAAGTAATAGTATAACTACCATAAGATGCATTTTAACCTACATAGCTGCAAGAAAAATAGATTTTTGAGACTCTTTTAATGTAAGTATAGATATTTAGAGACGAGTGCTCCTCATTTTCCTGTTCATCGGTTGACTTGGAATTTTCCTAAATTAACTTAAGGACGAATATATACACCCTAGATGGTATAGTATATCAGAAAACAAGGAGAAAGGAAGAGAGCCATAGCACTGCTGTGAAGAGTTTCCCTCATATGTATTGTATTGATATTCATGTCTTAATATAGATTTACAGAAATACATATGTTCCAATAGGATAATTACAAATAATGAAAGAATATTAATCTATTACAAGAGAAAGAGGCAAAATATAACAAGAAGATGCACTAGAATATTCCAGATTATAACGCATGTTGTGATGTATCGATGATGGTACTCTGCTCATGCTTTGGCTGTGGTACATTCTTGTGACTAATGTCAATATGGTACCACTTTGAGTAATTGGACTAAATGTGATGTATAGACATGATATTATATATATGGACCATGCTGTTTTTTATAGCCTTGGACAATTGAGCGGGTCTCAATCTTATTTAAATTGGTCACTATCCCATACTCAAGAGTTGTTCTACATATTTATATTATTACCTTTAAAATTCAATTCAAAATTATCAAAATATAAAAAACAATATAAAATAGTAAATGATATGACTTCATTTTTTTTACCTATAAAATAAAAGTATCTTTAAAATTTTTTATTATAAAAACAAAATTAATTAGTAAAGCTAACCATAATAAAGATTATTTAAAAACCTGATGTCCTTATCGTATTTTCTTCTTTCCCATTATTAGACATTCAAAATTTATTAATTATTAGATTAGGAAGATTAATGACTTCAATGCCGTGCCTTCCAACTAGTCCAACTTAAAGGCTGAAAATGATGGGAGTAGGTCTTGCCCCCGGAAAAAGGTTTTACTCATCATTTTTATATTATATATTATATATCATATATAATTTTTTTTATTTTTTTTTATTTTTTATTAAATATCTAATATATAGATAATGAGTAAAAGAATTCAATTAATTTAAAAAGAATAAAATTAAAAAAAATTAAAAAATAAAATAAGCGTGATGTATAATATATGAAGATGTTGAATAATAAATTATTTTATTTTATATTTTAAGATATTATTTTATTTTATGTTTTATTTTTAATTTTTTTTATAAATCACAGATACTTTATAAATAATAGGAGACAAAATAAACATTATAACATGAGTCATTAGAGCAGTGCTAGCACGAATTTGTTCCCGATAGAAAAGAAAAAGTTTTTCCATTTTTTATTTTATTTTAATTTTTTCATTGTTTTAAATATATTTTTTTAAATACATAATTTTTAAAAAAAATTAAAAATTATATCGAGAAAGTTAATAAACAAACTTAACCGAATAATTTAATAATTTAAAAATAAATAATAAAATAAAAAATTTATGCAAAATTTTTAATATGTATATAAATTTATACTTTTTAAAATTTGATTTTGTATAAATTAATAAAAATATTTTAACTCGAGTCAAATTTACGTGGCTAGGGGGTAGGGGGTAGGACGGTAGTAGCCACTCCTTTCTTGCAGCTTGGCAAAAAAGGAAACACAAGTGGGGCCACCCAGCCAATGCGCATTATGCAACGCCGTCAAACTCTATTTTTAGGTTTCCGTTATTGTTGTAACAAACAAAGTCTGAAAACCGGACAAACTTGAAACTTGCGCATCCTAGGTTCATTCTAATATTTAATAACTTAAACAAATTTTATTCAGAAGTGTTTGTATTTGTAATTTAATTTAAAAGATAAATTTATATTTTTAAAGAGCCTCATTTTTATTTAATTAATTGATTATGAAATTATAAATTTGAATAATAAATAAAAAAGTAAAATTATTCTGTTAATATAATTTATAATAAATTAACTATAAATAAAAATAATATTGAACACTCATATCTACATTAATATTAAAGTAAAAAAAATAATTTAATAAAACATTTAAATTTAAAATATAAAATATAAAAATAACTAATTAAAATGTATAGATACGCATATGTGTCCACAATATTATTATATCAAAATGAAAAATATAAAAATAACTAATTTAAATAAATTCCACGTATATTAAAATACAGGCGTTCACACTAATGCGTACACACTTGTGGGTTTTGGATTTTTTTTTTATAATTGTTTTTAACTAAATAATTGAGAATGTATTTAAAATAATATTTTCATTTTTTTAATTTTTTTAAATATTTAAAAATGATAAAAAAAAAAAAAAAAAAAAAAAGGAAGCGCTCTAAATATTAATGCTTCATTCTCAACAACCCATAATGCTGCATTCTCAACTACCCCGTAGACGACACTTTCGTAGGCCACAAAAGCAAACGGCGTCGCTTAGTAGCCAATCGCACAGTTAAGCACTTAAAACCTCAGTCTGCATCCCTGACTCCTGAGCCATCACTACCAAACCTGCGACTGCACGGTGAACTCTGAACCGCGGTAAGGCTCGAGCCTTTCAAAATCATCGCCAGGCATCTGATCCGTGTGGAAGAAGAACGTCGTGAAGCCGATTTCGTCAGCGAAACGAAGACGTTCGGACTCTGTCTGTTTTCGCTGATTGTTGAGGGCCTTTTGTTTTTTCCTTACATATATATATATATATATTTACTTTTAATGGCGTCGGAGGATGTGAAGAGCGAATCAGCGGTGTCGACGATCGTGAATTTGGCGGAGGAGGCGAAACTGGCTAGAGAGGGTGTGAGGGCTCCGAGCTATGCTGTTCTCAGTATTTGCAAGTCTCTGGTCGCTGGTGGGGTCGCTGGAGGCGTGTGAGTTGCTTTTTCATTCTTTTTTTTTTTATATGAGTTTTTCTTATAAAGGAAATGGAAACGTAACTCCTGTGGCGGGGGGCGGAATCTTTTGTGGTCTGTTATTTATTTAATTTTTGACTATTGGAAAATCTGGAAAGGAGGATGGTAAGATTGAATCTTATTAGCTACGTAGTCAAATGCCTTCTGCACAAATTTGGATAGATGTGGAAAAATGAGAGATCACAACTGAAAAACTGATTCTTTTGTATTTCTGGTTGCTTACTGGTGAAAACAAAACGAAATGAAAGCTTCTCAAGGTGGAGATGCGAGAAACTCCTTGTCGAGGGCCTGTGCACCCCCGGGATTAGTCGGTCGGGATGCTATTCTCAGACTGTGCCAATCAAAGAAAAAGAAACGTATTCTCTACCCTCTCCAAGCCTCAATGCTTGGTTGTGAAAATAAAGTAGGATAATAAACTGAAACTGAGATTTTTATTGCTTGTAGGGAGAAGAAAGAAATTTAAGATTGTTAATATTTAGTTACTATTCCCATATGGGATCTGAGATAAAAGAATCATCCCATTTCCACAAGAAGTGACTAGAAAAACTGTATTTCCTCCAGAGTTTTCCAAGCATTATGAAATGTGGCTGCCTTGGCAAACTATGGTATAAATAACTTCTAACTTGCTTTGGTGTAAATATTTATTATCTAGTTCATGTTTGCACCTAAGCATTGCTGATTGATGGCTGAGACAGCATGCTGCACATTTCTTTCCCATTCTCTCGGTACTACCATTTCATAGAATAAAAGTTTTCATGTCTATGCAGGTCACGCACAGCTGTTGCTCCCTTGGAAAGATTGAAAATACTGCTCCAGGTTGGTTTATAGTCAGTTATTCTTTCTTTTAATTGCAATTGATACTTATGCTTGTTTATATATGCACAGTCACTTTAACAGGATATTTCCTGTTCTTTACATGATTTCTTGTCATATGGATACAAAGGATCTATGGGGAAGTTACTGGAAATAGATATTGTGAAAGAGCCATTGAGACGTGATAGAAAAATTCTATGATCATGCACCAATCTTTCTTGGGATCACAAATCCCAAATTTTTTAATGAAGAGGAGAGATCTAATTATTTTACTGTCTATAATTAATTTCTTCCGATTAAAGGCCCCATTAGTAAGTGCTGCAAGATCTCGCAATTTGGAATCCATGTTTATGGTTCCAAATTCACTAGTATGGAAAAATTTCTTTTCCAAGTGAAATTCTGAGTGAAATATTTTATGATATGTTAATTAGCTCAGGCAATATGCAGGTTCAGAATTCCCATAACATAAAATACAATGGAACGATTCAAGGGTTAAAATATATATGGAGAACTGAGGGTTTTCGTGGACTGTTCAAAGGAAATGGTACTAACTGTGCACGTATTGTTCCAAACTCTGCAGTCAAGTTCTTCAGCTATGAACAGGCTTCAAAGTAAGGTTTTCTGCTGATAATCTATTTTAAGTTCTGTGTTTTATTATCTGTCTTATGCTTTTAATTTGTGTTTGTGGATTTTATTTTGGGGTCCAATATAGAGGTGTAAAATTTTCGGTCCGGACCAGACCGAAAATTTGTTTGATCGGTTTCGATCCTCCATTTGTGGGACTGAATGGTTTTGGTCTGGTCTTGGGGTCTGTAATTTCTGGACTGGACTCGACCGAAACCGACTTAACAATATATATTTTTAAATATATATATATTTTGATTGGCACAAGGTGTCCAGAATAACATCCCGACTAATCCTAGGGGTAACATAATGAACGGGACAGATTGATACTTAATGGTCTGGTCTGGTACATAAGGAAAATCGGTTCAGTCCGGGGTGGGAAAAGGGTGGACCAAAGTGGTCCAGTCTGGTCCCTAAAACACCTTGTAAACCGACCAGACCGAACTGAATTCAGCCCTAGTCCAGTATATGAATTTTAATTTCCCATCGTTAGCAAATTCAATGAAACATGAACTTGAGTTTGTTGGTTGTGTTGTTAGTTTTAAAGATCTAGCTGTCGTGTGTGAATTTACTGATTGTTTTTATAATGCTGAATCACACGAAACTTTCTAAAGGAGAGGAAAACTATATACCCTATAGATACTTCTACATTATGTGTATGTCTTGGTCTTATCAATATGAAGTAATGATACTTTGTGATGAACTAAACTTGAATGTTTTCGCCATTAACTCCCATAAAGTAGTATAACCATGCATTCTTTGATATTGCATAGGCATAGTAATAATTTTATGGTTAGAAAGAGACTGATTAGTGAGGACAATTGATTATATATATATATTTTTAATTTCTATGTAGGGGAATCTTGCGTCTATATCAGCAGAAAACTGGCAATGGTATGTTCGTCTTGACCTCCAATTGTATCATTGACTAGTTTTTTTGGAACATAGGCCATATAACTTGAGCCTTCTATTGAGGCATTATAAATGATATTAGAGCCTATTCCAATTAGAAATATGGGACATGAGTCTTGCCACCTATGATAAATTGACTGATAAGGACGTTGGGAATTTGACGGTTGAAGATTGTGATACATCATTTTGATAAGGGTGTGTGGTGTATGGGATCACATCTTGCTTGGGAAATAGAAGTTCTTACTCTTTATAATGGTTCTGATGAGGCTCCAATTGAATTATTGACTAGTTCTTTTAGAGTATAGGAAATACGGCTTGGGCCTCCATTGGGGCGTTACATGGGCACTCTTTTTTTCTTTGTCGTCACACATTTAATAGTTAAAGGAATTTTTGCATACAAAAATGCTGATTGACCTCATTTTAATTTAATAAAACATGAGCATACTACATGTGAGTAGTGCATTCGCTTGATTTGCACCTGTTTCTACTGTTTCAAGTTAGAACCTATAAATTTATGCCTATGGCCTACGGATGGACTTCATTAGTTAGACAATTCGATGATGAACTTGATTATGTCCTAGGATTCATAAATGGGAAGATGGTAGGTAGTGGACATTCTAGTTATAAAAGAAGTTAAGTGGACATGCTGGTTGTATAATGCACTTTTCTCATTGTCCCATGCAGAAGATGCTCAGCTCACTCCTCTCTTGCGTCTTGGGGCTGGGGCATGTGCTGGAATAATTGCCATGTCTGCAACTTACCCTATGGACTTGGTACGAGGCCGGTTAACTGTACAGGTACATAGTTTTCTAACTCTAATAGCTTGAAGTAAATACGTTCTTGGAAGTTTCTGGGAATCAGCATCTGTATTTTGTTTTTAATTAATTTAAGATTTTATCGTTAAAGAGTGGAAAAGGGATGGCCCAACTACAAAACGATATACGAGGGATTCACTTTTTTTTTTTTTTTTAAAGGGGACCACCTAACTAGAATTAGAAAAAGATGATTATGAAAGTCATGAAAACTCAGCCTATTAAAATTAAGGAAAGCTGCTCAAAGGAATAAAGTATGAAAAAAAAGGTTTTAAGCTCCTCTATCATCTGCTTTTGATCTTCAAAATTTGTGTAATTCACATCCTTTTAAATTCACCATGCTAGATAGATAGGGACCATCTTTCACACCATTGCACTTTAATGTGCTTCAATATAATACTCTCCATTTGGCAAAGAGGTCTACCATCCTTCTGGGCATAAGCCTAGCCAAACCCACTTGTCTGAAAAAGTCATTCCGCAAGGCAATGACAATCTCGTGATGGAGTGAAAGTGGTCTACAAATTTCTCTCTTGCACCTACAATACCGATTTGTCATAGTTGTTAACTTAGGTTATATATGGTGAGGATCTGTTTTAAGGAAGTATTCCATGCAAAAAGCATCCTTCAGAGATGCTTTAGTTTGCGAAATTCTCTTGCAATGGAAGGACTCATTTAAAGACCTTGTAGAAAGATCGAACAGTGAACTTCCCTTTCTTGGAAAGGGCCCAAAGAGTCCTCTTGGCACATACAAGACATTATCTAGCAAAGTAAAAGTGATTGAAAAACTTTGTGAAGGCATAGTCTTAAAGAAGTAACATTCCATGATGGGAGCAATTGGAGAACTCCAATTGATAATGCATTTAAGCCTCCTGTGTATCTGCAGTATTACACAGTTATGGGAAAGCTTCAATATAGTCTTCTCCATATTGGCAAAGAGGTCTATCCTTCTGGCCCTCTGGGCATAAAGCCCTTGCCAAACCCACTTGTCCGGAAAAGTCATTCCACCAAGCAATGACAATCTAGTGATGGAGTGAAGGTGGTCTACAGATTTATCTCTTGCACTGACAATACTGTTTTGTATTATTTGTTAACTTAGGTTATATATGGTGAGGATCTGTTTAAGGAAGTATTCCATGCAAAAAGTGAACTTCTCTTTCTCGGGAAGGGCCTAAGGACATAATCTAGTGAAGTAGAAGATATTGAAAAACTTTGTGAAGGCATTAACCTCTCAATCATGAGCTACTCTAAGAGAAGTTACATTCCATGACCAGAGTAAGTGGAGAACTCCAATAGATCAGCCATTGAAGCCTCCTTTGTATTTGCAATATTATACATTTCTGGGAAAGCTTCTTTATAATCCTCTCCAATTCGCAAAGAGGTTTACTATCCTTTTGACATAAAGCCTAGCAAAACCAACCCGTCCAAAAAGTCATTCCCCTAGGCGATGACAATCTCACTATGGAGTGAAGGTGGTCTACAGATTTCTCTCTTGCGCTTAGAATACCAATTTCCCATAATTATTTCCTTAGGTTATCTATGGTGAGGATCTGTTTAAGTATTCCATGCAATTTTTTGTTTGGACCGCAGCATTAAGCAGAATTCTCACCACAGACAACTTGAGGAAATGTTGGTTAATGATTTTGGATTGGTGTTGTATGTGTAAGAAGGATGGGTAATCGGTAAATCATTTGTTTCTACATTGCGAAATGTGGGAGTACTTCTTCACAAGACTCGGTTTATCATGGGTCATGCCTTTTAGTTTGGTGGATTTTCTAGCTAGCTAGAGAGGTCTCCATGGTAATTCGCAAGTCTCAACAATTTCGAAAATGAAAATGATCCCTATCTGTATGTGTTAGTGTATATGGCAGGAATGAAATGATAGACACTTAGAGAACCGTGAGAAGACAATGGAGGAGCTGAAAGTTTTTTTCTTTAAAACATTGTTGTCATGGGTGGGGGCTATTGTTTGTAACGGATAGATGTCCATGACTTTTTACTATCAATTGTAAACTCTAGTTAGGTATTTCTCATGTATACTCCCTGTATACTTTGGCTTTGCCTATGTTTATGAATAAAATACTTTGATTACCGATAAATATTCCATGCAAAAAAAGCATCCTTCACAAGTACCTTAGTTTGCAAAATACTCTTTGAAGGGAAGGACTCATTTTAAAAATCTAGTAGAAAGATCAACAGTGAACTTCTCTTTCTCAGAAGGGCCCAAAGAGTCTTATCAGCACCTACAAGACATTTTTTGTTTTTGATAAGTAAGCAATTGTATTAATATAATAGGCAAAGCCCAAGTACACAAGATGATATACAAGAGACAGGACCTATCTAGGTCGAAGGTGGTAAGTATGATACAAGAAAATCTTGAAAGGGAAGACCATTGAAATCTACACCTCCAAGACATAATCTAGTGTCGCAGAAGAGATTGAAAAACTTTGTGAAGACATTAACCTCTCAGTCATGAGCTGCTATAAAAAAGGTAACATTCCCTGGCCAATATGAAAAGAGTAACATTCCATGACAGGAGCAATTGGAGAACTCCAATAGATCAGCCATTAAAGCCTCCTGTGCATCTGCAATATTATACACTTCTGGGGAAGCTTCTTTGAGGGCTCTGTCAGCACATCATAACTCATGTCAAAATCTAGTCCTAAAGCTATCATCCACCTCAAGTACTTATCAAAAAAAAAAAAGCCATCATCCACCTCAAGTCTGGTATGGCTAAAAAAAGGCTCTCATCCTCTCTCTCTCTCTCTCTCTCTCTCTCACATAATCTTACCCTGTACATACACCTCATTAGAACATCACCCACCCCAAGAACAACCATGTTTAACCCCGAATCCACTTCCTTTGAAAGTTTCTTATTTCTGAACTACCCTAAAAAAATCGGGGAGCACAATCTATCGTCGTCAACCAGGTCAAATCTAAAGTCTTCACTGAACTTGCTCCATAATTTTTTTTGCTGAAACTTCTCTATACCATTGGCCATGCTAGTGGGAAGGGAAAATAGGGACAGGAATTATGTAGACAATTTAGAGAGAGTACTCTTGATCAAGGTGATTCTAACACCTTTAGATAAATACATCCTCTTCCACCCAATTAGTCAATGATTAGTCTTCACATTCACATTCACATTATTCAAACAGACATAATTCCAAAGGTCGGCCAATATGTTTATATAGATAAAAGGATACCTTGCACCCTTATAAGTTAGCCATACTATCCCACATTAGAAACATTACCCATATAAACTAGCTTTGACTTGAATAAATTCACTTTCAACCCGGAAACAGCTTAAAATATGAAAAGGATGGCAGTAGTTTGAGTTTTCCCCGCAGAATATTAAGGTTTCACCTGCAAATAAAAGATGAAAAATGTTGAGCATAACATCATGCTTGCTTGCTCGCTCCCACATATAAGTAGAGAGCTTCCATTAGAAGTAGCTGCAAAAAGAGATGACAGCAGTGGTATAAATTTTTAATCTTTTAGAGGAAGCTTATATAACAAAGTAAATGGAAATTCATTTCATATAAAATATCCTTGCCTTTTGTGATCATTAGTTATTTTGCATTATATTTTCCACTTTTGTCGTTCAACCTTTTCATGGGTCATATATTTGCAGACAGAGAATTCTCCTTATCGTTACAGAGGAATATTCCATGCTCTATCAACTGTACTCCGGGAAGAAGGCCCACGGGCTTTATATAAGGGCTGGCTTCCTTCTGTTATTGGAGTTGTAAGTAATTTTTTGTTTATATATTTTTGCCATTACTTTGGAGAAGAAAATTACAACTAGGATCATTGTATGGTGTTCTTGATCATTGAGGATGAGGAAATAAAAAGCACAATATCTCCCAGTAATCGTATCAACATCTGCATGCAGCTAAAGCCCTGGTCATCTTAGCAATCGTGCTGACCTTGTACTTTTGGCAATGTTTCCTCTACCCTTGATTATATTTTTCTTTCTCCAAAATCATAGAGATGCTGATGAAAGTTTAGGCCTCAACATGACCAAATATACCTTGAGTCTGGTATATCTTGATTGATAAGTATGGTTTTCGACTTCAAATGGTTACACTTATGTCGTGTATTAGTTGTTATGTATGTTAAATACTTTATTGTATGGATCTTTGTATTAAGTTGTCATCAGGTTGCAAGGATTATTTATTTATTGTTTTAGAAGGACTAAATGGCTTAAGCTCATGACTCTTATCTGTATGTGCCTCCTATTAGAATTAGTGTAGTCAACCATTGTCAGATTAGAATGCTAGTTTGTGTAATCTTGGTCAACATGCCATATGGAGCTGTAAGCCCCGAGTTGAATTCTTGATCTATGAGTTTGAGTGCTTCTTGATCTAATATGTAGAAAGAATTGATGGGAAAATTGGAGGAATGTTCCTGCGGTAACACTGAAAAAAAAAACGTAGATGTAAGAGAGGGCTGGATAACCTCTAATAATTTTCCACTCTAAAAATGGCCTGTGCTTCAGTTGTTTCCTGTTTTTGATACCGTATAACCTCCATGCACGCAAACACTTGCATGCATAAACACGTACACACAAACATCTGTACATTTATTGGTGATAAATTTCAAAACTTAATGTTGTTCTATATTTTCTTCTGCTGTTTAGAGGTAACTGGGAAAGAAGAGTTTGATGAAGGATGGAAAAGTTAAAATATTAGATACCTGCTATTCTTGTCCCCTTCTCTGCTGATGCTTAACATGAATTACTCATTCTTTTTAGGCACTTTTAGTTTCTCTCACGAGATTTACTTGTAAAAGAATTTCTCACCCACTTTTTGTGTAATCCTGGAAAGATGTATTCTTGAAGTATAGTATGCAAATTTATATTTTTTCCATTTGATGTTTGTAGGTTCCATATGTGGGTCTGAACTTTTCCGTCTATGAATCTCTTAAGGATTTTTTAATTCAAAGTAAACCATTTGGACTGGTTGAAGATAATGAGTTGAGTGTGACAACACGGCTGGCGTGTGGAGCTGCTGCTGGAACTGTTGGACAAACAGTTGCATATCCTCTCGATGTCATACGTAGACGAATGCAGATGGTGGGATGGAATAATGCTGCTTCTGTTGTTACTGGTGATGGAAGGAACAAGGCCCCACTCGAATATACTGGTATGATTGATGCATTCAGGAAAACCGTTCGACATGAGGGCTTTGGGGCATTGTACAAGGGTTTGGTCCCCAATTCTGTGAAGGTCAGTCTCCTATTATTTGTGATCTATGTTTTGAGAAGTGTGCAAATATTCTTAGGTCTAACTAATTTGACGCTTTCCAAATAGAATTTTTATTTTGGATGGTCAAATTTACATTTTAGGTTCACCTGCTAAGGGAATTTCCATTATTCCTGGTAAGAAGGTATTTTGGCACTTCTTTTCACTGGAATATAGGAATATTAAGATTTAGGACTAGATCCCACTGGCTAAATAGAGGATCAAATAAAAAGAGAAAACTGCCTCTAAAAATATTATGAATGGTTGTGGCATGTACACCTTTTATTTGGTCGCCAAGCACTCAAGCCTGCTATCTGTTATGTATGATTTATGCCTAAAATATTGGGCTGCTTTCGAGGTTTTAAATTATCTTAGTTTTAATCCTTTGAATCATTATTAGATTTAGAGTTGCGTTTCTCCAACCATCTAGTCTTGACAAATTTGGGCTGTGGGATCTCCAACAAAAGGTTCATCCAGATGTGGGCCCCTAAGTGCTGCATTTATCCCTTTTGTGGAGGTATTTATTCTTCAGAGTCTAGAGTGTGGTTCCTAGTATGTGTAGAATAGTTGGGTTAAACTACTGTGATTGATGTTCAGGGTTTGAAGTGAAGAATGGTTATACAACGAGGTTGGTCCTTTGTGCCTCAGGGAGTCATGCCTTTTTATGAATTGTAAAAGGATAGTTTTCCTTTCTAGCTCTTAAATATTGAAATCGGGGGAGCAATGTGCATGACTTTCTTTCCTTAGTTTAAAGCACCTAGAATGTATGTAGGCATTCTTGTTTGTATACACCCCGTGTACTTAGGCTATGCCTTTTTATATTTACATCAATAAAGTTACTTCTTATTTATCAAAAAAAAAAAAATATTGAAATCGGTCCCTTGCTTGTTAATTTACCCAGTAAGTGTGCCTCTACGATGCGAATACACCCATGATTGCCTTTAATTCCCACTTTCTACCGTCTACTTAAGGTTTATGTAGGCTTTTTTCTTTACAAATCAAGTTTTCTGAATGAAATGTAACTGATAAAACTGCAGATAATTTACTAAATTAATATCCATCTTTCAGAGTTTAATGAACATATCTTTCCATGCATTAAGGACTTGCTTGATGTGATGCCTACTTTTCCAGGTAGTTCCATCCATAGCAATTGCATTTGTGACATACGAGGTGGTGAAGGACATTCTGGGAGTTGAGATCAGAATATCAGACTGAAGTGTGATAATTATTGAACGAATACTCTCTTTATTGTAGGTAAGGGGATGGAAAGAGGTAAAGGAGTAATTTTTTTTCTTTTCTCGTTTATCCAATAATTAGTTAGAAGCATGCTGAAAATGGTTTTTCCTTGTTTTCCTATCTATGTTTCCTTCTGGATATTCTTTAGTTTTCAGCTTCTTATTGATATGCCAAGTCAAATAAATGTTTTGACAATGCAAGAACGCATTTGAATGCCCTTCCATAATAACACAGAACGCTTTTCTCCATGTATATTTACTGTGGTTCATTTCTAAGCTCTCTCTCTCTCTCTCTCTCTCTCTCTCTCTCTTACACACACACACACATGAGATCGTTTGTTTAATTGGGGATGAAGTTGAAGGCAGAATCTATCTACGATAACAAAATTGTGGAGATAAATAATGCCCTATTCCCAAAAGGTTTCAGTATGTTTTGTAATTTTATCTTGTGGGTTTGAATTACCTAAAGGATGGGATTAGAGGTGTCCCGAAATATTAACTCAATTTTTCACATTTGTCACACTACATCATTGCATATATAGGTATTTGATGAGAAAAGAAAGAGAACAGAAACTAGTAACTGTTTTATGGGTTGCTTTTCCCAGTTGTCGATTATGAGAACATGACATGCTTAGTAACATTTATCTCATTAACTGTAAGATAAACATTTTTGCTTCTTTTTCTAAATTATTCTCTTGGCAATGTATCTTCCTCCTCGTATTTGAAGAAATTTTCTGTTGCATAGAGCAAGACGAAGCCATCATAAAAAATCTTTGATGTTGGATAATAGGCTTGCTGAGGAATACATTATCAACATCTTGATACTTGATGACAAGAAAGATGGAGCTTTGTTTGTAACCGAGACTATCGTACATTCTGAAAGTCTGTAAAAGTCATCCTTCCAGTAATGGTATATTGAATCAGGTGTCGTCTTTGGGAACCGAACCTTGGTGCTGTCGAAAAGAGCTAGCTACTCATATTTCTTCTCCCACCTTTGGGAGAGTTATCTTGATATGCAAGCTTTAACTTCATGGCCTCTTGCACCTTTCCGTAAACTTTGCTCGTAATTTTGTTCAACTTGGTCAGGAAAAGTTTAGGCATGTTGTCGGTCAGTTTAGAAAAGCTCGAACTTGATTCGGTATAATTGAGCCAAGCTTAACCGGACAATTCCCTTGGATAGATGGAACACAACTCTTACTTTCATACCTCTTTGACCAAACAAAGCCCCAGCCAACCCTACTCGAGTAAATGGCATGTTTTGGGTAAAATACGATATCAGGGTCACCCACCAACGACCTGAAAGAAGGACGAGTAGAATCCCCACTTCCAATCGACTACTATAAGGCTTTAAGGTTGAAGCAGAGAGAGATTATCAAAGAGTTTGTCTACGTACAGTCCCAATTGGGGATTCCCCGCGTACTCTTCATATCAAGGGCAGCTTAATGTGAATATCGCTGCATTTTAACATGATATCACTTAGTTATCAGTTATATGTTGAAAGATAAATGAGGGGACAATCTTTTTTTTTTTTTTTTCAAAAAATAAATGGTTCCTGTGCCGAGAACAATGGCATTAATCTCATTATTTGAATTGCTTGGGGTCAGCTCCTTGAATCTTTTCATGCCATTTCAACCGTTTGTATCTTTTGTCTATAATTCTGATCGAGCTAAGATATCCAGATTTCTGGAACTCAATTACGAGTGAGAATATATATATATAGATGATTTGGTGGCATCGATCGAAGTCTAGGAGAGTTCGGAATCAGAGGCATGACCAGAAGGTGATCTGGGTATTCTTTTACTCGACACTGGACTCATCAATATTAGCTGGCTTTCTGAATTCATTCTCATACTACGCCCACAAGGGGTTATTTGTGGAGGTCTTACTCGTCCTTTTGGTGTTCCTGTGCATCCAATAAACACAAAAAAAGGATAATATTGTCATCATATAAATTAATTATTCAGTACTAGATCATCTACATGTGAATGGCTAATGAATATCTTTGAAGCACACCTCGTAATTTTATTTGAAAAACAGTTTCCATATATATTTTAAAAAAAAAAAAAAAACCTATTCAACATCTCCTGATGTGTTATCAAATTATTAAAAGATAGAATAATTAATAGTTGCTCAATTATCTGATACCACATCATAACTGCTATAGGCCGGTCTATCATCCTTAGATAAGATCACTATTCCTACGTTTGTACATAGTTGTTTAATTAATGATAAATGACTCATTTAATACTAAAATGATGTGTGCTACAGTTATAAAGAGATTATACAAAATTAAATTTAAAATAGATATGACTTTATATAATACATTAGATCAGTTTAATAATAAAAATAATTGTTTACAATTTAATAAATTATATCAAATCATATCAATTCGTAAATTTATTTTCTTAGGATTTTTTATTTAACTAGACAAAAAGAAAAATCAAAAAATTAATTGATCAGTCTGGAAATTACCGACCTTGTTGTCTATTTACTTTAAACTCTGGAGATCTGTTAACGTTTGGCAACGAGTTTCTCTTGTTCATCCTTTCAGGTGAAGCTAAAGACTTCCTTTCATTTGCAGGAGAGAAGATTTGGTCGTCCATCATTAACATATTTTCATCCCCACAAGCTGAAGCTCCATCACTTCCTGATTCCGAATTTTCTTTTAGGTTTGAATTTGTTCTCTCTTTCTCCTCAACTCTATAAACAAACATCTGAAATGGGACTTGAGATGTTGGCGATGGATCAGAGCACCCCATTGAAGAGAGCTTCCTCAAGAGTCCAGACTCGATCTCAATATAATCCACCAATGGTGTTGGTGGATCTTGCTGGCTACTGTAATCAGGATTCAATGCAAGAAACCGTTTTACATAACGAAGAATCCTAGAAATGGATGAGAAACTTAGCCGTTGGTTTGGATCAGAATGCCAACATCTCTTTGTCAAATTGGTCAAATATTTTGGAGAATAGTTTGGGAAAAGAGGTCTCTCTCCTGCCCTAATGTTCCTACTCATTTTGTCTCCTTGAAGATGGCTATCCTCAAAAGGAACTTTCCCAGTTAAAAGTTCAAAGCAAACCATTCCAAAACTGTAAACATCAGCCTTTTCTGTGTACTTTGTGTTTTCTGCACTTCCATTTTGTTCTTGCTCTTCCAAAACTTCTGGGGCATACCAAATGAATGGGAGGGTTCCATTTCCATTCTGATTTGAAGAGCTTTTTTGGCTAACATTTAGAATGGAGGATAGTCCAAACCCTAAAACTTTTGCATGACAGTTACCTTCTGTACTTGAGCTGCTGCCTCTTGATTTGACAAGAATTTTACAAGGATTCAAATCTCCATGATAGATTTTCTTGGAATGCAGATATTCCATTCCTCTTGCAATTTGAAGCATAAGATCGACTGCAACTGAAAGTGAGAATGGATTCCTTTTCTTTGGGCCAGAAACTTCTTTGATGTAGCTTGAGAGGTCTTTGTTCATGAGTTCCATAAGCAAATAACACTCTTTCTTTTCCTCATCAGTAAACCCACAAAGAAAGTGCATTATATTTGGGTGGGAAAGAGATAAAAGGTTTGAAATTTCTGGAATAAGAGTTTCAATATCTCCAAAAAAATGCCTTATTGCAAAGCTTTCTCCCAACCATTGGATCACCTTGTATTGACTCCCACCCCCTAATCTTCTCCTCACAAGGTAATCTCTAGACCTCAAAAGGATTGAACTTGGCAAGAGTCTTCCATATAGATCATCAGGCTCTGACCCATCTAAGTTGGTGGAAAGAAGAACATTGAGTCGTTTATCATAGGTGGTCGAACATGATGTTTTCTTTTCCTGGAGTTTGTTTAGAAGTATCCATCTGTCTTCCTTCCAAACTGTGTCAAATCTATTACAAAAATCCTGAGTCACGAGGTACTGTTTACCAAATTTCCACTGGAAAAGTTTGGAATCTTTATATTCTGTTCTATACTTGTTAAGATACACGAATCTCTTCTTTTGAACATCACCCTGATCAAACCCAGAAAACTCTCCTGCAGTCTCGATCGCTTCGATGACAATAGGAATGCAACAAAGCAAGTTGTGGATGTGAAATTCAATGCAGTCAGTGTTCTGATAAAGGGAAATGGCTTTAGCCCACCAATCTTTGATTTCCAAACACTGTTTAATATATGCTTCTCCTTCTTTGAATATTTTGTGGAGTTCTCTCAGCGGTTGCTCAAGAACTTTCCATTTCAGGTTCCTTTCTTCAAACCTCAGATTCTGTCTCATCTCTTCTGCTATTGATTCGTAAGCGAAGTTGAAGATATCAAGCAACAGACAGCATTGGCGCTGGTTGATTTGGATATTGTCTTTGAAAACCATTAGAGTTTTCATGCTCCCAATTACCTCACCAATATGACGAAGTTGCTCCATCTCCTGATCATATTAAAACACGTATTTGAAAGCAGTTCTCAAATTTTAAGAACGATCCAAAGCACATCACGAGACTATTCATGAATTCAGCAAAAGAAAAATCATGCAGGAACAAGATAAAAAGGTATCAAATAAAGAGATAATTACTAATAGCTGTGCTGTGTTCAATGGAAACGAAGATGGCAGCAACGATCAATTGCCCATAAAGCTGCCAAACAACCCAGCCAGAAAAAAATTAACTTGATTGAGAATTTTCCTAGGAAAAAAAAAAATTCCTTGGAAAATTTCTCGCGAGTTTTTCTTTGTTAGGAAGTATTAGATGCGACACCAGTGGAGTTGGATGGTCCTGCGTTTGTGTGGGGCTGTGTGTCCGTAAAAGTGTTCCCGGCCGGGAGTTTCGACATTCCAATTTCGAATATAGTAATTGTCGGTTAAACCGTTCTACGCGCGTTTTCTTCCCTGTAATTCTTCATGATCGATCATGAGGTACTTACTCAGAAAGACTATTTTTAACTAACATATGCTGCTTTTTCTTCGAGTTGGTTTTCTGTTTGCAGGAATCATGGAAAGCGCATTCTGTTGTGAATCGTGATGTACGTTGGATTTGCTGTTTGTCTTTCCTTTGGGTTCTTCATGATCTAGTACTTTTGAACCATCTTCTCGTCCAGCAGCGCCTATGTATATATGATCATCATATGCAGCATTTCAGTTATTGGAGGTTGTGACCTTAATTCTCTCAACATTTATGGGCATTGGTGTTTAATGAAATGTCAACGATTATGTGCTGGGGATCACATTAATTAAGAACGTGAAATCGGAAGTACTCAGTACTTTCGGGTCTTTTACGATGATATCCTTCAATTTTTAAACTTTTTTTATTCAATTTTATGTGGTTTTTATTTGTAAGATGTGCGTTTTACAGCTTCTCCTAATCCTATACTTAATGCGTCCATTGAAATCTATACGCATCTTTTGGCACGATCTTGAAGTACCGGACATACAATCAGTACTACTCATGCAATTTTATTTTAAGATAAACTCCGTCATCTTTCATTTATCAGAAAAATTTACATTCATGACTCGATATATTCTAAAATGTTTCCATATTAAACATAATATCATAAATCAAAATAATGTATTTATAACTCTATCAATATATTTTTTAATTAGTCTGGTCTTTACTAGTGTTGATATTCTTTATAGACAAACGTCCGAGTGATAGTGCTCTCTCTTTAAACAGAGGCTTAACATGATCATCATTCATATAAAGAGAGAACTCAACCTCTACAAATAATTCAAAAGACAAATTTTTTTTTTTTTAAATAACACTGAACAGTAAAAAAACAAAAAATGAAAGTAGTAAGATAGATATAATAAATGATAGATTACAATTTTAATCAATTCAAATAGATTTTGGAATTTGTGACAACTTGTGAAGACAATACACTTGTCTCTTTTCATTCACAAAAATCATAAATAATAGGTCTGATGATGGCAAGTTCGATAATCTGACATGTGTGTCAAGAAGAGTTGCCGAATGGTTTGGCATGTGAGGACTAGGCACAGATATGGATGGTATATAAGAACCACTTAGAATGATTTTTGCAAAACCACCACTTTCTTTTGAACGCTTTTCAACTTATGATTCTATTTGTATTGTGAGTGTCTCTCGATAGTTGGTAAAAATCTATAAATCTGTCTCTTTTAACCTTGAAGAAAATAAAATAAAATAAAACTAAGCAAAAACAAAATAAACCTAAGCAAAAAAAAAAAAAATCTTGATAGACAAGATGTTTGAATGAATTCATGCAAAGTTGACATCTACATACAGTGCCCAATATGATGGACAAGTACAACAAAGGCATTGATTTCACAGACAAATAATGATTTTTCATGGCATTAAAATAGAGGTCCTGAGCAGAACACTCTCAACCTAAAAGAGAAGTGCAAAAGCATCGAGACGTACATATTATCTCATATACGTAGTGAAATGAGGAGCCAAGCATGTTTGATAAGTATTCTGTTAAGTTTATTTTTGGCGACTTCTTATGGTTGCAAAAATGCATTTTTCTCATCGCTAAAAGTTGTTTTCTACAAAATTTTGCTTACTGGGCGTGCTCTCGTGGCAAAAGGTTTGTTTTTTTTTTCAAGATCAATTTTCTTATCATCAACTAAATATTTGTCACGATATTTATATACCTTGAAAAATACTCATGAAAAAAAAGACACTATTTATTGTAGGTGCAAATCGCTAGATATTGACAAAATTAAGCTAAACTTGGAATCAAAATTACTTCAATTTTGAAATTAAATACTTTCTAAAAAGGCAAAATTTAGGATAAATTGAAGAAAAATGCTACTATGCTCAGTTTTGACACCTTATTTTATATTGATATATTTTATATTTTTTAAAAATATTTTAAAATAAGAAAAAAGATAAGATTAAAAAAATAAAAGAAAAATAAAAAGTTAGTTTTCAACTAGTGATCAAAGGAGTAGTGCTACCTAAGTGGCAAAGTAGCATTGCTCTAAATTAAATATTTGAGAGATAAATTGCTAAGTTTGGGGTCAAATGTGAACCAACGAGTAAAGTAATGGTGATGAGTATATTCATCCATCTTCAATCATACAGAGTACACTTATACTGGCAGCAAATATCATCATTTCCCACGATGAAGTGATGTCAAAAATATTAATATTTTTGGCAGTTCAGAAAATGGATGATATCAATGACTTTTTGGATTATTATTTTTCAAGATTTCCTTGCCACTAAAAAATGTTAGAATAAATTATTATTGACAACAAAAGTGAGTATTTTAGACAAATTATTTTTCAAGAAAAAATGTTTTATGTTGTAGTGGATCTCCTATGTCCAAGATCTTCGTCATATGAAACTGAGCATGCCAGTCTATGCACTTAGGTAGCTTAACGTTGTAGGTTGTGGAGGAGAGGCATTTTGGAGATAACACAGGAGGAAGATGACGTGGCTATTGTTGATGGAAGATCATAGAAATTTAGAGAGAGAGAGAGAGAGGCAAATTTCAAAAAGTGAAGAAGGGGAAAGTGAGAGAGAAAGACAAAAAAGAATAAGGAATATATTTAGGGTTTTAAACGTAGGGCTGAAACGTTGTCGTTTCAATGGGAGTGGGCTGGCTTAGTTTATTTTGTTGGGCTTTCACACGGGTTGGGCTTAAGTTTTTCACTTATGAACTTTGACTAGACACAGCAACAGGGCAAAATGACATTCTCAACCAACGGTCTAGGGTAAAAAAAAAAAATGCTGATGTAACTCCCAATTCGGACAGTTGGCCTACCTAATTGCCATTGCGGCCACAACTAACTTTTGGCCCAACCCTTATGCTCGAGGTTAATCTTAGCCCTTAATTATATGGATAATGGAACCAGCTAGGATAAACTTATGGAAGAAATCATCTAAGAGCTACTATATATAAATTTGTGTTATAAACAAAACGTCGGCCGCCGCCCCTATGGCCCACCACTAAATTATGTGAATGACCCTAACACTATTATTTTAAATCTGCATAGTGACTTGCATGGTAACTTGCATAGTAACTTGCATAGTAATTTCAACGCCTATAAATATGGGCTTCAGTTGTAATGAAATTCATAAGAAAATATAGAGAGAGAAAGAAAGTTTCAGTTCTTAAGAGTTTCTTTTCTCTTGTAATAGTAGTAGTTTTATTTTTAGTTTTATAACACGTTATCAGCACGAGGTTCTACCGATACTGAAGCTAGTGGTCTTCTATTTCAAGTAAGTTTTTCAAAATATTATTTGCAGTCCTTCAGATAAATATTAAAGGTAATATTGTTGAATATTACTTGATAAAATTTCATTTTTATTCTCATGATAATGTGAATATATTTCTTAAATTCACAGATTTATTTTTGTAATATAATGTCAAATATTGAGATTTATTACTATTGACATTTCTGAAAAATGTTATTTATCCAGATCCTTAATGAGATCAATTTGGATATGATGATGAACTTGAAAGATACAATCATAGAAGGAATTCATGTGTCCCTGAAGGACCGTGTTGTGTATCTCATGATGAAAAATCATCTTACTGTGTTAAATAAATTAAGAGAGTGATATAAACACCAGAAGATGTAATCCTCTCAAAAGATCATTATGATTTATTGCACCTGAAGTTGTAAGATTTTAAGAGTGGTATTGAATATCCTGCACTCTTTAAAATCAGCTCAATATTAAAATTATACAGTGAAAATATCACTGATGATGATATATAAAAGAAGACATTATCTTTCATACCTCGAATGTGCTCCTGCAGTAGCAATATCGAGAGTGAAAGTTCAACAAATATTCTGAACTTTTGTTTTGTCTTCCAATGATTGAGCTAAATAATGAGTTTTTGTTACACCAGTTACGTCCTATTAATGATATCGAATTTACACAATTCCCAGAAGTGAATGGAAACTAAGGGCGTAGACGTGGTAGAAAAATTATAGAAGTGTTGGTCTCAAAAGCGACAACACTAAAGATGATAAAAATATATCGTATCACCAGAAGTGATCAAACTCAGAGAAGGGTAAAGGCCCTCAGAATAATTCTTCATAAAAAGATGAAGATGTTTGTCATAGATGTAATATGACTAAACAGTAGTCACGTACCTGTTGTACGGCCAAGCACTTGATTTACTTATACTAAGTTTTTATATATAAGCTTATTAATATTTCATCATGTTTTGAAATAATGAAATATCGGTGCTTGAAGCACGACAATAAATTACTTGGGATAATAAAGTCCTGTTTAAATTTGATCCTCTTACAAATAAATGTGAACCAGAAGTTCAGAGGATTATTTATCTGCAAAATGTTGCAAATCAATTACATGATGTATTTACTGACACTAAAGGTGTTGTAAAATCATATATTACTGCTGTTAATGCTTAAGCAGGAATTGAAGTCCCTGAAGGACGAGTTGTTAAAACAGAAATAAATGAGTCTAAGATACACCTGAAGCGTTGAAGACTTATTGGTGCACAAGAAAAATAAAAATCGGTGCTCATGAAGAGACCGTATTTTCTGTACAAAATATAATCCTCCTGAAGAGGAAACCTCCTGAAGAGGTAACTCCTGAAGAGTGTAACTCCTGAAGAGTATAACTCTTTAAGAGAAAACTCCTGAAGAGTATAAACCTCCTGAAGAGGAACCTCCTGTAGAGGTGTTTTATGAAATATTTTCTCCTGGAGAGGAACAAAGAGATCTCAATACATTTCATGAGTACTGGAAAATTTATGGATAGAAATAAAACTGTTGTCGACAACATATATGATAACACTTGATATTACCAGAAGTAATGAGCCAAAAACCGTCGAAGAATGTCGACGTAGAAATGATTGGCCAAAATGGAAAGCAGTTATTAAAACTGAATTAAACTCGCTAGTGAAGCGAGATGCATTTGGACCTGTTGTCCAAACACCAAAGGGTGTAATATTTGTCAGATATAAGTGAGTATTTATACGAAAGCGTAATGCGAAATGAAATTATGCGGTATAATTTGTCGCATAAGGTTTCCTGTAGAAATCCGAGAACAATTATGAGGAAACATATTTCCTTGATATGAATGCAATCACATTCATATTTTTAATTGATTTGGTTATTACAAAAGGATTAGATATGCAGTTAATGAATGTGGTCACTGCATATTTATAAGCATCATTAGATTATTACGATACTTGAAGCATCTAATCCAAGTACATTTAGGAGTATGTACTTTATAAAACTTCAAAGATCTTTATATGGGTTAAAGCAATCCGAATGCATGTTGTATAATTGAATCAACGAGTATCTATTGAAAGAAGGATTTAAGAATAATCCTATATGTTCATGTGTTTTATTAGAATCCGGATTCGTCATTATTGCAGTTTACGTTGATGATTTACTTTGTTAGAACTCTTGAAAAGATTACAAGGGTTGCTATAAATTCAAGGAATGCATTTGAAAAGGAAAGATTTTATTATTCAATTCATAGATGAGTTACAAGAATTTGAGACTTCTAGCCTCATCTCTCAAATGCATTTGCTTTTCATAAAGCAACGTACCATCCTTATCTAAAGGATTAGGCAGTCGAAATGAAGAGGCAAGTAATGATTTTAAATCCTTATTCTCCTGCTTTAAGTCTGCAATTTTTTTGTCAGACTCTTGAACGAGTCGTTGAAGTACAGAAACCTTCTCGTTAAGCTCCTCAATCTCACAATTTTTGGATTGTAATCGGTTGGAAAATCCAACAATAGAAGAGGAGTATCGGGTGCCGAGAGTCACCAGCTCATAAACAGCTTCACGATCTGACTTATTAGCCAGATCATTTGCTTGTTGCAACATTGCACCTGCGGAAGATGCAGGATCAACTTGTAATTGAGGTGAAGGATACCTCATATGTTGATTGTGAGAAATAGTAAAAGGAAATTGATGAGCCATTGGAAATTTGTAGAATAAGAATACAAATACAGATGAATTATAGATATGAGAAGAAGATTTGATGCGTACTAAATGAAACTAAAGACGGTTCTTATAGAATTGGAAATAAGAACAAGACAAACCATCATCTCTTCAAATCTCACTTTACAAGATATGCTGGATGCATAATTTCAAAAGCCAGCGAGATTAATTACAGCTATCCCTATTTTCTTGTAAACGCTGAACCTCTGCCGTTAGCTGCTGTTGTTAACTTTGTATCTGAGCTATTTCTCGTTCCAGCTCTTCTACTCGTGTTTTCAGGTCACGAGAATACCAGTCTACAAGTTTCTTCAGCTCCTTGTTATCTTGTTTTAAATCTTTATTCTTTCTATCTTTAGTTGCAAACGTTTGATGCAACTCAGATATTTGATTTTTAAGATGATCAACCTCACTCGTTCTCGCCAATAGCCTCTGTGACATGGTTGTAAGAGAAGCAGCATATTGAGCACTAAGGGTTCTTGATACTGCAACAATTTCAGGATCAGATTTACTAGATAGATATATCTCTGCTCCTATCATGGTATTTACAGCCTCAGGAGAAAATATAAGTGGTTGAGGTATAAAAGGTTCGTGGTTTAAATCTGGGACATTAGAATTTCTATCAGACATAATATCGTTCTGGATGAACAACAACTGAATTTATGAGGAATGCGAAATATTTTTGCTGGAGTAAACCAATGGTAAAATTGGTTATATTTAAACAACAACCCGAAGCCTTCAAATCTCTTCAAGATCTCGTTTGTCCACAATGTCAAGCGGATTTGATTTTCCGCCGAACCGATAATATTAAATCTCAAAGCTTTTACAGCTTTTATCATACATAGATGGTTTCCAATATTATTTCCGCTGTATATAAACAAGTTCTTCCTAATAACGCCGAATGAGGGGGAGAAAATTTTAGATGAAAATATTATTATACTCTCTCTAATGCATTATTTAGTTGGAGATCGTGTTTGAATTCTTAACTTGTTATATATACTGAAATCATATTTGCTTATTACTTGAAACACTAACGCATATTATCAAGGGGGAATTTAAGTATTACTGCAGGTATCAGATTTCTATTAAGTTTGTCAACCAGATATTATTTTTCATCTTCAAATCACTCAGAGATTATTGCAATTCATGAAACAAGTCAAGAGTATATTTGGCTGAGATCAATGACTCAACAATTTTATATGAAGATAATGCTACTTGTATCGCTCAAATCAAATGAGGATATATCAAATATACGATCAAGTGATAATCTGACAGATTTATTCACGAAGACATCACCAACTGCGACATTCAAGAAAATTATGTAGAATATTAAAATGTAAAGATTCAAAAATCTATCGTCATGCACTTTCCAGGGGGAGTAAAAGTCCTGAAGACTTGTGCTGATTGTACTCTTTTTCCTTCGCTAAGGTTTTATCCCATTGGGTTTTCCTTTGCAAGGTTTTAATGAGGCAATCTTAAAGCACTTGTGGATACATAAAGAGATTGTACTCTTTTTCCTTCGCCATTGGTTTTTCTTCCCACTGGGTTTTTCCTTGGCAAGGTTTTAACGAGGCAGATTCTTTATGGGTGGTCATTCAAGGGGGAGTGTTATAAACAAAACGTCGGCCGCCGCCCCTATGGCCCACCACTAAATTATGTGAATGACCCCAACACTATTATTTTAAATCTGCATAGTGACTTGCATAGTAACTTGCATAGTAATTTCAACGCCTATAAATATGGGCTTCAGTTGTAATGAAATTCATAAGAAAATATAGAGAGAGAAAGAAAGTTTCAGTTCTTAAGAGTTTCTTTTCTCTTGTAATAGTAATAGTTTTATTTTTAGTTTTATAACAATTTGGAAGTTTTGTTTAATTTATTGTCAAACTCATTATTCGCAAGTGTGGAAACTCTTAATTTAGCAAGCTTTCAATTTCTTGTCTCATTTTCTGACTTGGATTTATGAAGTATAGTGACTCTACACTCACACATAGGGATTCTGAATGGAATTCCGACAGATCACTTTTCATTTTTATTTTTCATGTATTTTTTAACTTTTTAAATATACATATATTTTTAAATCTCATAATATCATTAAAAATATATTATTAATCACTAAATCAAAAAATCGTAAAAATATAGAAGTGTAAGAGAAGAGAAAAAAAATGATTATTTGATCACAAAGATCATAGGTTACGTTTGTAAAGTTATTTTTATTATAAATTATTAGCCTAATTAGATCTAATGCGTATTACGTATGTCATGAAATTATATCAATTTATAAATTTAATTATATGAATATTTTTATTAAAAGAACTGATTGGTTGACGAGCGGAAACAATAAATAGACTTACAAAATTTCACTACTTAATTAACTGATCACATACATCCCCCTTAATTAATTGAGAGGATCAGGGCATGCAGACACAAATTTATGCTTAGTGGATTTTGGCCCTTGTAATTTTTTTAACTTAATTTTTTTTTAAAAATATAAGCTGTAATTGCTCAAAAAAAAAAACTACCCTAAAAATATGAGTTCCTTTTATTTTGCTACTGGCCTAAACTTTAAAGGTTCTATAATCTATTAATCCCGCCCGCGAGAGGTACAAATAAATTAATTAGAAAGGCACGAAATATATATAAGAAAATGCTATAGGTCCCTATTTGGGATTCTAATAAACAATTGTTTTTTTAGTTTTTTTTTTTACTTCATAATTAAATAAATGTTTTTAAATAACGTTGTATTTTTTTGAAATATATTTAAATATTAAAAAAATCATATAAATTTTTTTTAAATAAATAAAAATAAGCCTATCGAAATCATAAATAGGGACCAGTAGCATCACCCATATATAACCCTGTCAACACACTTTCCAAACATCAATGAATGATATATATATATATATAGTTTGGCGCCGATGTAATATAATGCTATATATATATTATATTTTTATTTTATTAAGTAAAATATGACATATTTATTATTATTAGATAAATAAAAAATATCTAATAAATGATTATTTAATAATAATAAATATATTATATTTTATTTAATGAGATAAAAATGAGATTGTAATATAACGTATAAAAATCTCTTATTACGATGTAAATTAATGTATGTATGCACATGCTCCAAGCAATTAATTAGTCATGACATGAACGATCGATCGATATATATGATTACAATAGTTTCGATTGGTTCAAATATGATAAGATATATAATTAGGTTTCTTAAATTCCAAACAAAAAATTATTAATTAAGATTCTGGATCATATCACGAGAGATGGATCAGTTTTAGTACATAATGATACGGTATTAGGTTTACCATACGTGACGTAAAATTGGCAGACTCTTGCGCTGCTGCGCATGCATGCCAAATTCTGAAAATAGTAATAAAAACAAAATAAATAGTAGCGTACTATGCAAACAATACCCACTACCGTCTTATATTGAAAGTTGTGGAAACTGTAGCTCTTACATGGTAGCTGTCTATATATATATATATATATATACTAGATAAAAATAATGTGTAAAATATGTTTATTTAATTTAATTTCTAATAAAAATTAGAAGATTATTTATAATTAAATAAATGATAAATAATCACACATTTTCATATATTATAAAAAAAATATTAATAAAATAATAAGATAATTTCACAAATAAATATAACTTATAGTTTTATCAAAATTTTTTGAGATAATTTTGATTGAAACTTTAATAAAAGATTCGTTCAAAATATTATATTTTTATAATTCTAAGACGATGATCTAATATTTGCGTCATTTTGTACAGTCTCAAAAGAGAGGATATTAAAATACCTATGTTTTTAGTCTTTGAATTTTTCTATATCTATATAAACTTGAATCATTCACAATTTTTTTAGTTATGTGATTATTTTTAAGAAATAATATAAGTTTTTTTAAAAAATAAATAAATTATGTAGTTTATAATTTATATAAAAGAATGTTATATTATAATTTATAACATGAAATTTCAATCTTAAATATGTAAATTTATTAGATCATATATATTTCAATTAAATATCTAACATATATAATATATTTATTATATTTATTGTCTATTATTACCAATTTAATATAATTATAGTTAATTGTATATATCGTATATTTATCATCTTAAAAAATAGATAAATAATATATTTATTTTAAAATTATAAAATAATTTTTAAAGAATGAAATTATTAATCATATAATAGGAATAAATTTTCATGAATAAAATTAAACTTTTTAACGTATAAATTAACATCTCTAAGTGAAGATTGCATTGTTATAATATTATGAATGATTTATTTATATATATTGTATAATATTGTATAATATTATTATATCATTCTATACTATTATTATTATTCTATATTTATTTTATATAAAAAAGTTTTAAATTAAAAGTTTATTGTTATAGAAAATTAAAATGGTATAATTAAATTTAATGTCAAGAACATTATTTCAGTGATTAATAGAATTAATAGATTATATTTAAAATAATATTTTTTATTAAATACAGTATTTATTTTAATAAAAATAAATGAAAATTGTTAACTTTAATAAAAAATAATAATAATTTTTTTTATTAAAATAAGATTTTTCATTAGATAATCTCTTTATATATTTTATATATATATAAAGATGTATATAGATTTCGGTGAATTGACGTAGGATGCAGGCAGAGGCGGATCAACAGCTATGATTGGGGGGCAACTGCCCCCCCAAAATTAAAAAAAAAATTATTATATAAATATATAATCTTTTTTATATATAATTAAATTACTCCCTCAAATATTAAAAAAAATAAAAAATGTCTCTCAATACTTAAAAAATTATCATTTATTATTTCTTTGAGAAAAAAGTTATCAAGAATTATATTTCAGAAATAATAATAGATGAATTTTATTTCATGAAAGATCATCGTTAAGTATGTAAAAAAAAAAAGCTTAAGTTTATTTATTTATTATTATTATTATTACTTTGTAATGATCACTATCTAGTAATTTTTTTCTTTTTTTCTTTCTATTTCAGAAATAATAAGAGATGAATTTTATTTTATAAAAGATCATCGTTGAGTATGTAAAAAAAAAAACTTAAGTTTATTTATTTATTTATTTATTATTATTATTATTATTTTGTAATGGTCATTATCTAGTAATTTTTTTTCTTTTTTTCTTAATTCAAAGAAAAAAGAAAACAAATGAAGAAAAAAAATTTTAATTATTATTTTTTATATAATTATATACAAAAAATATATATTATTTATATTTACACATATTATATATTTTATCAATAGTCCAAACATAAAATTCTAATTCCGGATCGGGATGGATCGAATGATCGATACAAAAAAAGTTATTGCATGCACGCGGTATCTATTCGGACATCATTCCGTATCTTTTTTTATTTTTTTTAATCAAACATCCCTCCATATATTTGACACCGCATATAATATAATTTACCTACATATTTTTAACTTTTACTAATCATTTACTGTTTTTAATTCAAATGTACCTTTCATATAATTTTTTTTTAGCACGTACCTTTCATATCTTACATGTACTATAAAAAACCCTTACTCTTGTGTATGTATATATATTATTACATATATATATATATGTAAATAGAATATATGTAAATTTATTGACAAAACTAGAAATTTGGATTACAGAGGTGAAGCAAGATTAAAATAGAATATATAAAATATTTTTTATATTATTTGTATACAATTTTTTATATAGAATAAGATAATTTGATAGTAAAATTTATAATAAAAATAAAATACGTTTGATATAACTTATGTATTAAAAAGATATATAATATAATAAGAACATGTTATTATAATAAAAATATATTAAAAATACATTAGAATTATTCAACTTCTTTTTTATTAGTTTTATCTATAATAAAAAATGTCATCATGTTGTTATATTATCTTATTTTATATGAAATTTATTTTATTTTTAAATTAAATTAATTTTGTAGAGGAAGACCAAAATAATTTTTAAAGAGAGGGCTAACACAAAATAAAATTAATATTATCTTATAAAATTATAAAAAAAATAAACATATTTTATTTTTTTCTTTAAAAAAATATATATTTTATTTATATTTATTTTTCTTAAAGTAGGGGTGGAGCCCTTGGAAAGGGGAGTCATGGCCCCCTGCTCCAACGTGGCTCCGCCACTATATATATATAAATCCTTACTCTTGAATATATGTATATATATAGAAAATGTTATTATGTTGTCTTATTTTGATCGCTCATGTATTTTTTTTTTTTGTTTAATAGTTAAGAAAGTGATTATTAGTGTATTGATATTTTTTTTCTATTTTCCAAAAATGATTAAATGTGTTTAAAAAATATTTGAAATAAAAAATATAAAAATACAAATTGCATTAAGAGACAATATGACAGACACATTAAGTGGACAAATTGAGGAGGCATAATAGCAATATTCTATATATATATATATATATTGTGTGTATATATATATTTCTTGTGAATATGTATGTACAAGAACATAATAGTAATGTTAATTACGTGTAGATAATTCAAATACTCTTAAATATCGATGGAAAAACATATTAGTATTTGCAAAGAGTGTTGACTCTCAGATCATTGGAAAATGTTATGATATTTTCACGTCCTCTATAAATGTATTTCATTGATGTGATTAGTTAAAATAATTATTTTATATTAAAAAATGATGTAGCCAATCACTTAAGTGAAGTATATAAAAAGATGAGCTTTATGAGGGACAATTGCACTATACAAGCGACAGACAGTCAATCTTTATGTGAGGAATAAAAAATAATTAAATAATACAAAAAGCAAACCTACCTCTCTCTCTCTCTCTCATTTTTTTCTTCATTTCTTCTTTCTCGTCCCTTTCTGTTTTTTCCTTATTATATTTATAGGATTAATTATTTTAATCTTCAAAGATGATAGAGGTTGGTGGAGTTTTCTAGATCGATGGCATCTGCAATGGAGAATGAAGAGGGTTGAAGATAAAGTACAAAAGCAAGAATGGTAGAGACTGTTGTGAAATTTTCTAGATCAATGGCATCTGCGGTGGAGAATAAAAGAGGGTTGAAGATGAAGTCGGATGGAGCCGGATCGAGGGAATCTTTTCTTGGCAATCGAATGGAGTGTGAGATACAAGGGATTGATCAAAACTAGGGGTTTAAGGCAGGATCTAGGCCAAAGGATCTGGCTATTTTTAGCATTCTTTTAAAATTGGACATATTTTTTATTAAAAAAAAGTAGTAATCAAAATGTGACTATAGATTTTTTTTTTAATTTTTAGAGAGAGGAAGAGATCCAATTTGAGTCTATACCATGGGAGCAAAGAATTTACTCAATTTAAGTGATAGATGACATGCTTTGAGAGAGAAGTCATTGTAGTAAAAGTAGAATACCCATGAAAAAAAGAGAAAAGAATATATAACCAGCAGAGAGAGAACGAATGATAGTGAAAAAAATTGATAAAATGACGTTGATTATGTGCTGTTTTGCATCAAATCATTGTACGTAATATTTTTTTTAAAAGATACATAAAAATGGTTCTATATAAAATTTTTAAAAATTAAAAATAGTTTGTATGGGATTAATTAGTAATTAAGTGAGACAGGCCAATCAAAATGTGTATACTTCTTATGTTTTTGTTGATCGAGCTTTCTAAAACTATATTTTTAAGGATTTACTTTTAATGTATAAATTTATCTTAGTATAAAAAACCCTAGGATAAAAAAGAAGTAAAATTGGAACAAAACTTTTGATGACATCAATGTATTGGGCCCTATTGGCCGGCCCTATTGGCCACCATGCACACGATTCCGTGTGGCCCTACACTAGTAACCAACCAAGGAAAAAAAAAAAAAAACTGAGGTCATTGATGACAGAAAGTCACAAACTACTCTCACTAGTATTATATATATATATATATATATACCATTGGAGGTGGAGCATCCGGCTGCTGACATACATACATATATATATATATATATATATATACCATTGGAGCTCCAGGTGGAGCATCTGGCTACCATTGGAGGTGGAGCATCCGGCTGCTGACACATAATCTACGAAATACTAATGTCATAAGATTCAACCAAATCAGCACATCATTTAGGTCCTGTTTATTTTTAAAAATAAGATAAGATAAAAATTAAAATATATATTATTATAAAATATTTTTTTAATATTAAATTTATCTAAAAATTTGAAAAAATTATGTTAAAATTTTTAAAAGAATGAATTTTATTTTATTCTGTATAAAAATTTAAAATAAAATAAAATAATAAATTTAAAATAAAATAAAATAAGATAAATTTAAAAAACAAACCAGCCCTTAATGAATTCTTTTCCACCTTCACCATACGGATCCATAGGCCGGCTGCAACGTTCTCAATTTCGTTTTCAATCTTTTTCAATTATTTTCTTAAAAAAGAAAACCATGAATAAGGTATACTCTGAGACTGATCGGATTGTCTCTAACATTAAAAACAATTCAATTATTTTGGATTACTTTTTTATGTAAATATAATAAAAATAAAAAATAAAAAATACAATAAAAAATAAAATGAAGAAAATACAAAAAAAAAATATAATAAAAAATACAAAAATAAAATAAAATAAAAAACAAAATAAAAAAATAAAATAAAAATAAATTTTAAAAAGATTCGACCTTAAGCCGAATGGAGCTGTCGGAGGCGGTAGTGTCGGCCTCCGCCACCTCCAGTGGCAGGTTGCTTTTCTCATAGAGTCGGTCCGATCGACTCTCAACTTTTTTTTATATACAATAAAAAGAAACTAATTAACAAAAAAAATATTAATAGAAATAAATAAATAATTATTCACAAACTCGAGCAATAATTATGGGTCCACCTTGTGAGGCAAAGAGATTCTCATGCATCACCAAAATCCACAATTTTCATTGTGAAAATGGACATCTCATTCTGACGACACATTTTTAAAGGGTTAAAATATTATAATTAATTAGTTGTGAGAGCTGCATGAAACAAATTAAGTTTTCAAATTACCATACCATATACGCACGATTTCTTGTCCTCAGCTCAATGCCCGGAATGTTGTGCAACCAAACGAAAAACTCTCTGCAAATAATTAATTAACCAATTAATACGAAGGTTATAATTAAGATCAGAAAAATCAGAGCTGAAATATATATATATATATATATGATAATAAATTCATGAGTACATATTTAAAGTATTTTATGTTAATAATTTAAATTAAAAAATATGAATACGTATCCGTAATTACATTCTGCACAGACGTAGGGTCCAATTCTAAGAACGGCATTAAGCCCTTCATTTTGGATGGTTTTGATCAACCTTACGATGTCTTGATTTCCTAAGAAATCATACTGAATAAAAGAAAATAATTAAAAAAAAAATTGTATTGATTTTTGTATTATATAAATCCAAAGTTGGGATTAAAAAGAATTGTACATGTAAAAAAATTGATTAATATTAAAAATTAATCATTAAAACATGAATTAATGCGATATATATAAACCCGTGCATATACGTATATATGTATATATATGGTGGAGCTGGCGTGCATGCATGGACTTACTCCAGACGAGCAGAGCAATCGTGATAGCTCTTCCATCGTGCGAAACATCAATAGTAAACGAAAGCGAGCAGAGCAATAACAAAGAACAGAAGAACGAGAGAAACTCAGTACTCGAAGAAGCTAGCATTGTGATGGTTTAAAGGACAGAGTAATGGGAGAGTATTGGTCAATTCGGACTGGTCATTTTGGACCGGACCGGACTGTCCAAGTATGGATTCTATTGGGTTTGATTAAAAAAAATTCATGATGGAAGAGGTTTGGTCTCAGTTCAACTGTTTTTTATTTTTTGGACTGGATCAAACTAGTTCGAATGTATATTATATATATTTTTCATTATATATATATATATAATTAATTATATACATATAATTAATTACATATATTATTTAGTATCAAAATATTATTATATTATTTAATGTATAATTATTAACTATAATATATAATAATAGTATTAATACTAGTACTAGTATACTTTAATTATTAACTATGGAGTATTCGGTTAGGTCAAGGTTGGAAAAATCATGGACCGAATAATTAGGTTCAGTGTAGTCCATAAAATCCTCCTAAGACCGACTGAACCAGACCGAACTCCCCCCAAGACAGAGTAGCACAGACATGTGGTATGTATATTGTAAATGACAACAAGGCGGTTTGCCTCAAAAATTATATAATTGAAATTATAAAGTTATAAACACCTTCTAATCAATATTGTGTAAATATATTTCATACATTAATAAGTAATTTTATTTTTATTTAAAATTATCATTTCCCAACTATAGAATAAAATAGGAATAAAATACACTTCATTGGAGAAGGGAGAGAAATAATAGAAATTAAAAAAAAAAATCTTTTAGTTGATGAAAAATAACTCACCAAATTTTATTTTGTTTTTCTATTTATCGTAGAATAAAGTTTGAGTTGAAGTGATTTGACTAGTCCAATATAAATTATTTTGAAATAACTTAATGAAAATTTAAACTTGGCTAGCATTTGATAAGTCTAATGCTAATGCTGTAATCGCAGGACCCATTTGATTATCGATCGGCAGGTGCAGCATGATGTCATCATGTCCTAGAATATCTAATTATGTAGAACGAAGTAGGGAGGTTAATTTGTGGGGGAAGATCTTTGTCTTTTAGGCTTTAGCAATATATATATATATATATATATATATATATATATATAATATTTTCTAGTCCTATAGTAAAGAACTTCGCCCACATATTTATTTATCCTTTTTTTGCTTATTTTATGTTGGCAATAAAATATTTGTTGGACCACACGTACCTGCACGGCCATGACATGCTGCATGAAACCGAACATCCTTTATTATATATTAATTAAGAAAGATATTATATACAATGGTAGATTTGTAAACAACATACAATCTTTTAAAAAAAAAGTAAGATCTATTGTTAAAAAAATTAATTTTTTCATGTGAATATTATATATATATATATATTTTACGATTGTATCTATCATTTCTCATTATGATTTTAAAATTTCATCCTTCTTTCGAATATTTAATAGTACTACACAAGTACTATAAATAGGCAACTGGTTTGCCATTATAGATAGTTTTCCAATAGATTAGAGAGAAGGAAATTAAAGCTTCATGCATTAAGAAGCATGAGTACTAATGGAGGGCCGGGAATATTGAAACCTGAAACGACAAGTATGGCGGCAGGGAGCAGCAGATCAGGCAACGTGGGAAAGCAAGGGAAGGCCAATCAATACTACTTTCAGATGCCATTGCACTATCCAAGATACACCAAAGCCGACTACATGACCATGCCTGAGTGGAGACTTGACTGTTTGCTTAAAGAATACGGGTTACCACTCATTGGTGATGTTCAACAAAAGAGAGACTTTGCCATGGGATCCTTTCTTTGGTCTGACAATTAATATATATATATATATATGCTGTTATATATGATGCAAAAATTACTATAAGTACTGCTCATGAATTTCATCTTATGTGATATCATGTTAAATAACGGTACTACGGGTACAACTATGTTGTCATGGTACGGGCGCAACTATATGTGCTAATTCAGTCTATTTTGCAGTACTATTTGGTTATGTGATATAGTGTCATGCACACTTCTAAAAAATTCTGAGTTTTTTTTTTATCTAATCTTTCAATTTTTGTTTTATATAATTGTTGTGAAATCATTATTTATCTCAAAAATGTAAGTTGATCATAAAATCGAAAAATGTATATTGATTAATCATTTATATTTGTTTGTTAATTTAATTACATTGTATTATTAATTTTCAGAAAAAAAACCAAATGAATAATGAATTAGAATACGTTGAAAACAAGCACCCAATGTTATCTAGTTGCCTTTAATGGTGCCATTATAAAAGTAAAATTAGTAGGTGGTTACACGCATGCAAGAATTTGTACTATAAGAGCTTAAAGGCAACTAGATAAGTACATTTTAATATGGAAAATTTATAATTCTCTAATTATAAAATTATTATAAAAAAAAAATTCACAAATTAACGTAATTATACATTCTCTGGATGATCATAAGATCATTCTTTAACTTTCTGAATTAGCAACTATCATGCATGACTGAGGCCCCGCTTGGATTCAAAGGTGAGCTCAGCTCATCTCAACTCATCTCAACTCATCTTCATTTTATTATTATATTTTTATAATTTTTTATATAAAACACAAATTTCTATACACCTTTTTCAATTCCCAATACACCTTTTTCAATTTCCAATATACCTTTTTCAAATCCCAAAATAATAATAATATTAAAAAATAAACTAAATTCATCTAAACTCATCTCAACTCATCTCATCTCTGAATCCAAGCGGGGCCTGAACCGCCATCAAGCGTACAAGTGGCAGATACCCACAAGAAGTTATTGTACAAAAAAAAAAGGGGGTACTGGAGTCTGGATCTAATTAAAAGTTTCAAAACATGCCATTTTTTTTAGTTTCTACGTGAGGAAAAGTTGATTCTCTTTTATAATTTTAACCCCACGTAGATAATCTCGTTCCAATCCTTGATGGCGACCAAATAATTATTTATAAATTTTAATTATAAATAATTATTTGATCGCAATTAAATAATTATAAATAAATAATTTTCTTCAAGTGAAATATAAGCAATGAAACAAGCATCAACAACCAATGGATCAACTAGCACAATAAACTACTTAAACGTATTATGTATAGTTTACGACCAATAATTACTATAAGTAAGTTGGACTTTTGTGATTCTTTAATTGCGATTAAATAATTATTTGTAATCAGTTTTAGTTTTAGCTGTAAATAATCATTTGACTTGAATTAACTGACTGTAAATAAGTAATTTTCTTGTAGTGAATATTCTTTCAGCTCTATAATTTTTTATTTTTATAGAATTCATGCTTTTATTATTTTATATATTGATAATCCAATATTTGCTGCATGCAGCAAGCGACAATGAGTTAGTTAATTCGTGATGTCTTTTTAATATTTGATGTATCGGGTTTAAATGGAAAGATCTATACGGATCGATGTAGCTAGCTACTACAACATGATGTTTTGTGAAGGACAGAACCGTCACCTAAAATGAGCAAATAACCATCACCATGACCGTACTTAAAAGTGTCTTAGAAAGTAATTTGTAATGGTTTATTCTTCAACCATTATTAAAAAAAAAATGTGACGGTTGGATGTCTCTTATGAGATTTAACGTTTGAATGTTATTTTTTGTGATGGTTGAATTCTATCACAAAAAAGTACGTTCAAAGGTTCGAAAAAATTTGAAATTTGTTGTTTTTATTTCGAACATTTAACATATACATTCAACTGTAATGACGTTTCAACATTTGCTCAATGACGTTTGAATGTTGAATTCAGATGTCAACGACGAAGTGCTCAAAAATAAGCCACTCACTATAAGAAAAAACAGTTATTGTGGCAATTTTTTCATTGCTGCAAAAGATCATTTTTTGCAACTATTTTATATTCGTCGCGGGTTGTTTAACTTGAGCGGGGATTTAGGTTGGGTGGTCCATTGACTCGTGTTTTTCCAGTGATTTTTAGGATTATTGCGGCGATTGTATTCACCACTAAAATAACAAACTTGTTGCAACAATCTCACAATCGTCAGTATCAGGGTTAGGATGCTAAAATAATACGAAATGTGTTGTCCCCCCTGCTTTAGACCTTATTCCTGCTCCGCTTCTCTAGTCTTCCCTAATTCTGACTAACCATTCCTGAGTATAACCAGCATAATCCACCCACCCTGCACGGCTCATCTCTATTTTCGATTACCACCCAAAGCTTCTACTCCTCCACTTCAGGTGAAATTTCAGCAGAAGCTAGGGTTCTCATCTCCTTCCCATACAAAATTTGTGCCGTGCGATTCGTTCTTTGGGAAGTTGGTTTTTTTCAAACATTTTCGTGTCTTGGAGGTCGAGATTTTCTATTTGAGTTTCTCACTACCTTCCCTCATCATAGGTATGGCTTCAACAATTTTATCCTGTCTCTCTCCCATCACCCCGGCGCTTGTTGCTTTACAAAAATTGGGCTTTTTGTATGTAGACTGTTTTCTAGATTTTGAATTTGAGATCATGTCCTTTTTTTGCTAGAGATTTTTTTGTATATTTGCATTTTCGTGGACGTGTTGGTGTGAGTATCATATGTTGCTAATTTTTGTTTGCTATTTTTAATTTGCACACCACAAAATTTTCATTTTTGCATTAAATCACTGGTTTGTCAATCACCCATCAACAAGGCAACTAGTTGGGTTCTTAAAATGATAACAAGCTTGTCATTTAATATAGCGTGGTTGGTTTAGATTGAAATGCAAGGGTAATTATTTTGGAGGAAATTCTTCCTGGGTGTAAAAACTATTTTCTGGTTTCTCCATCATGTAGTGTGTGGTTTTCAAAAGAAACTTATTTGTGTACTTAGTACTTTACATTTGCTTCTATAAAAAAGTGGAAACTCATGTGTAACGTCTTCATGGTTCCCACCTCTTAAAATCTCGTGCACAAGGGCATGGTCCAAAGATTTAAAAAAAAAAAATAGAAGCTGTTGGAATGATCATGAAGATATCTATCGTGCAGATGTGGATGGATGTTTCAGGTCAAAGCATGAAAACACATGAAATAGAAGATAAGTATCATATTTGTTACAACTCTCTGTTTTTTGAAATAGAAGATAATGTTTATTGCTGTTTTTTTTCCTTTTAATAAGTCTTATGATATAGCTTCTTGATGAACTGTAGATAAATAAAAAAGGTTCTTGATGAAACGTACAAAGCATAAGATGATTTGATAAAGTAAGAAATGAAGTTTGGTATTTATTTAACTCATCCTGATTCCTGAAAAAACAGAGAAATAAAGAATCATCACAACACAAAAAAAGAATGGACAGATGAAGAACTTGAGAAATTGTATGAAACCCATGAGAAGTTGCTAGATCTTGTATCCTTGTTTTATTACGTCCTGAGAGCAAAGTACCTACCTTAGGGGCTAATAAGATACTATTTTACCATGTTTTTATCATATTGTGTGCTTCATGGAAAGTAAATTGTTTTTTTCATAATCTAGGCCTGTGAGCATGCTAATGCTAATTGGGCACACCAATGGATTGATGCATCTGGGAGACAAATTTATGGTTGGGCAATGTGGGTTTATATAAGAACAGTTTCTAGGTCCACAAATTGAAAGAAGCATACCTTCAATCTCTCGCTTGTTGAGAGTTGTTGGGAATACTGCAAAACTTTCATGTTGGGGGCAGTGAAAGATCAACACTAAGTTGAGGATGGCAGTAACCGGATCTCTCAAATCAGGTTCTCATGACCTGCTTCCCAAGAAGTTAAGTAATACTCCCCACATGTTGCTGAAGTGTACACCCATGCAGATTGTAGTGAGTATCTGGTTTGTAAAGATTTATGATTATTAAGTAGCAATATCTTGGAATTATTAGTTGGTGGTTTAACAAAAACTTTGCTAGCATGGATGAATGCACCACAAGATATATTTCTCATACCCTAATATGTCTTCAGTACCATGTGTAATTATAATCAGTGTCATGAAATAGGTTGTAAACTTTTTGCCCATTTAAACTGTATGACAATTTCACATTATTGTGGTTAAGTTTGTGATTAAGTGCGACCTGGCTAATGAATGGATGCTTAAAAATATTTCCTTCAATTCATGCTTGAACACTTTATACTGGTTGAGATGGTTTTTGCACTAGAAGATGGCATCTGACTATTTATGTATGAAAGCATATGAGTATGAAACTCTATTATTTTGATAATTGAGTATAAAAGGTACATGTCTTGGAATGTTAAATTCATGGAAATGGTGCTACCAGGTTCATGATCATGATATGATGAATTAGCTATAACAAAATGATAAATCGTATTCATGTACAATTATTGTAAGTAGTATTGTATATATGGATATGTCATATGTGTGTGTATATTTGTACATATATAGATTTATATGTTAATATATTGGTTTTATAAAATCTGGTGTCCTGACTGGTAAATTAAACTAATTATAAATTACAAGATTATGTACCCTAGAATTGGTGGATGCCACACCAACTGCCCAATCAAATTTAAAATATAATAAATGTATTTACAAAATAAATATAAATATATATAATTAAAAAAAGGGGAAAAAAATTAAAAATACGTGTATTGTGGTGTAATACATTAATGGCCAACCCGGGCTATTAAATGTGCCGCAAATGATATATATTTTAGTATTTCCAGTGTTTCAAATGTGCTGAAAATGTGCCCAATCAATAGCCAAAACTGGGCTGTAATTTGCGACTGTTACAATTCCATATGTGGCATTTAAGTAAGCTACAAATAAATCCATATATGCGACAGAGTTTCAAAAGTGTCGGTTTAAAGCAAAAGCAAGCCAACAGTGGCTACCACTGTGCGACACCGGTTAAAAGGCCGACTTTGTTTAATTGCAGTAGATTTTGATGGCTTATGTGACTAACAAAATAGCCGAAAATATTAGTATTTGTTGTAGTGACTTAACATTCGAATGTTATGTTGACGTTCGTATGTTTCATTGTAATCATTCAGACGTTTAGCAGTTTTCACGTTCGAACGTAGTAAATTAAGATTGGACATTTGGTTGATATTTATCAGCGCTATGTTCAAACGTTGGTTTAAATGTGCAATCCTCCAACTTTGAAATTCTTCACCTCTGCAGCTCATAACACCAGCCTTCAAGCTAGAAGATCAACTAAAGTTGCACAACTTTAGTTCTCAATTGTAACATCCTGACAACCCAATTTTTGTTCATTAGATTTTTTATTCTTGGAATGGTTAGGTTTTCTTTAGAATTATTTTAGTCATTCTTTAGAACTATTTGGAAATATAATCATTATTTATTTTTGGGCCTTCTCTTGTGTTGGATATTGATAAGTTAAGCCCAAAATAGTAAAATGACTCAAATAAAGTTCACAAGAAGACTTGGGAGACGCCAAGGCTACTTGGAACACATGGTATGTTGTGTAGAATTTAAAGGAGGTTAAAATAGAAAATGGAGTTATGTAAAAAGAGATTTTTTTTTTTTTTTTTGCTAAAGGGGGATACGGTTTGGATAATTTGGAGGGGGAAAATCCAATTCCATACATAGCTCATTTTACTTAGAAGATAAGGAACAAAAAGTGACATGTGGCAAGAAGGTTTGATCCATACCTAACTTTGTCTTTTTTTCACGTAGGATTTTATCTTTGAGATTGTAACACATGGAAAATGAGGAAGAGATGAGCAAGCAAAAATAGAATCATTCTTTGATGAGTTTCAGATACGAGAGATTATTTTGAAAATATCTAAGTGTTTGGAAGACAATTTGAGAGACTTAGCATTTGAGACCATTGTATGAAAATTAGAGTTAGGTAAACTTTGTTTAGGAGTTCTAGTGAATCAAGCAAAGTATATTCTTCACCTTTAAAGAAATCGGATTGGAGGAATTGGGAGAGGGTAAACCGACTTTGAGTTTTGTTTTTCCATGTTCACTTACTTCTTTTGAGAGATATTGGATAAGTGGATTGATTTGAAGACAAACATAGGATTTTCTTGGTAGCATTCTTGTCTCTGATAACTTTACCGACGAAAATATTCGCCGTTATAATCTAGATAATCGCCGCAATAAAGAGAATATCCTAATGTAGTTGAAATCTCAGCGGCGATCACGAAATCGCTAGAAATAAGGTCCTATCCCAGTGAATTTTTTCCCAACCATAAAATATTCGTCGAGAAAGACCCCCTTTCTTGTAGTGATTGGTCTAGTTCGATCCGATTTAGATCAATTTCTTGATTTTTTTTATTTTATTTTTACACCTCTAATCTCATAGCTTTAAAAAGTCATCTTCTAGTATACCTAACGTTTTTACTGGACTCGTGAATTCAGCCCATACATCATTTCCAGTTGTACAGTTCCACACCACATCTATAAATGTTTCTTCATTGCTTAAACAGATGGAGCATATTGGGTTCTCAACTATTTTTTTGGAGAAAATATTCTTCCTTGTGGCTAGTGATTTATTTCCAACTTTCCACAAGAACATTTTGACCACCTTTGAAACTTGTAAATCCCACAAAGATTTCTATCTATCATCCCACAATCTCTCAATTAAAATTTATCATGTCACTTCCTTTTTCCTTTCCAATTCTAAATAATTGTCACTCTTGACAAAATAAATTATTTTTGAAGCGTATCCCCATATCATTTTATTCTCTACTCCATTCTTGCTAATGGGATGCTACATATTAACTTTGCATCTCTTTCCTCAAAGATGGTTTGAATCAATTATTTATTTCATTCTCCTCTCTCTTGATTAATGAGCTCCTTCATTTTGACTTTAGTACTTAAAATTTTATTAGATGATTGAACCCGATAGGATGATGGTAAGATTAAGAAATAATAAAAAAAATACAATTTCACTAGTATAAGTTTGAGGTTGTAACTTTGACATTAGTGCTTAAAGAAAGCCACAAAGGCCCTGGACCGATGCAATGAAGAAAGCCGAAAGTCTAGAGAAGACCAACATATGAAGAGCCAATCTAGGGACATGGGGAGTAAGTGGTCTCAACCCTTGCAAACCAAAGTCCCTCGGAAAGGCAAGGAAAGTAGATGGACCACTTGCGCCACTAAGGAAGACAAGCCTAATGAGACGACGTGGAGTGTGCCTAGAGAAGAATGGCTTGCCTTGGTGAAGGCAAGCGAAATTTATCTAGCATCACGTTCATCCAAATAGATCCTTGGGGGCAAGGATTTTCTTAAAGGGAGGGAGGATGATAAAGAAGTATGAAGTCGAGGAAATTGAAGAAGTTATTTACCAAATGAGTCCATTAAAGTCAATAGGTCCTGATGAATTTGGAGTAGGCTTTTATCAACATAATTGGAGTATAGTTAAGGAAGAAGTTTGCAAGGCAATTTTAGATTTTCTCAATATGGATAATGATCTACAGTCATTAAATTCTACTTTTATTACATTAATTCCAAAAGTCAAAAATCCTGAATTTGTATAAGATTTTAGGCCTATTAGTTTATGTAATTTTTTCTATAAAATCAATCTAAAAAAACAATAGCAAATAGACTTAAGAATGTATTGGCACATGTAATAGCTCCTACACAAAATATTTTTATTCCAAGAAGACTGATACCTAACTCTATAATGATGACATATGAGGTACTTCACTCCATGAAGACAAAACCTAAAGGTAGAGTGAGAAGAATAGCATTGAAATTAAATATGTCTAAGACATATGATAAGATAAAGTAAGACTATTTGCAAGCTGTTATAAGGAGACTTGGTTTTGATCAAGTGGGTTGGGGTTGTGATGAGATGTGTGAAAACAATAAGATATATAGAAATAGTGAATGTGATAGCTGGAAAAGAAATAATTCTAAAAATGGGATTGAGACATGTGAACCCTTTATCCCCTTATTTCTTCATTCGTTGTGCTAAGGGTTTGAGTTATTTACTCAACAATGATGAGGACAAAAAATTAATAAAAGGGATAAGTGTGGCAAGAAGAATACCAAAACTCAATCATCTTTTGTTTGCAGATGATTGTATTATTTTTTGTAGAGTTACTAAATCCGAGTGGTAGAATGTTCAAGTTGTGCTTCAATTATATGAAAAAGCTTCAAGGCAAAAGTTGAATCAAGAGAAGACATCCTTGTATTTCAGCCCAAACACCACAACAGACACAAGGAATCTGATAAGACATGAAGCTGGGCCTATAGCATGTGGAAGCTATGAAAAGTATCTTGGTTGACCTTATATTGTGGGAAACTCAAGGAACAACACTTTTAGAAGCCTAAAAGACAAAATAAGGAAGAAGATAAATAGTTGGGAGAATTGTTATTTACATATTTTTTTTTTGAGAAGAAGGATTATGTTTCATTTCATAAAGCGAAGTTTATAGCTGAGGCCGATAAACGGGATAAACCTGTATTACAAGCCTAATTAGACACTGATCTATAGCATTCCCGCACACCACAGGCTTTGTCTTAACTTCTAGCCTCTCAACAACCAACACTAAGTATGGTATAGCTGAGAGGGCGCAAAGGTAATCAAACCTATACCTCCAAAGGAGGGAGAAGAATACCACATCCATACTCCAAAGGAGAAGGAGGAAATTCAGCCCCATTTTTCAAAGGAGAGAATGGGGAGCAAACAAGAATATACCATCCTATTTATTTTACAAACAAACGAGCTGAACACAAAGGAAAAAAAAATGTCAATGTAAAAACAAAACCAAAGCCCAAAAACACATAAAAAAGATTCGGTACAAGCCAGATAACGCGTCACGACGGCGGGAGGTGCATGGCAGATACGCACTATCTAGGAGAGTCCGGCCTGCGGATTCGTGTACTACTGAGGTCCTTGAGTCTAGTGCCACCACGCGTGGCTGACATAGACCCCTCCATATGCGGCGTTAAGCTAAGCAACGCAAGATCGGCTGCCCGCATGTGTGGTAAACCATCGTCTTTTATGGGTGAGAGCTCCGGCAGACAAGATGACTAGCGGCTAATGGTCCTCCTTGAGAGGCGCGTGTAACCAAGAAAGACGAAAAGTTTCACCTTGGTTAGCCTAAAAAATGCCCCGAAAACCTCCCACAGTTGCCTGCGAAACTTGCAAAAATAGAAGAAAACAAAAACAACAGAGAAGGGAGAAGAAATGGAAAGGATGAGGGGGAGGCGAGAAAACCAGGAGGAAAGAAAAAAAAGGGATAGGGGAGGAAGGGATGGGGGGAGAAAGAAAATGAAAATGAGTGAGAAAGTAGAGAAAGGAGGCGGAGAAAGAAACTAAGAAGAGGTGGGGGGAGAAGGGGGGGAGATGGAGGCGCCGTTCACATCCCCCTAGCGCGGCAACACGCCCTAAGGGTTTTTTTTGCCTCTGGATTTTCTGAGAGTGAGAGAGAGAGGAGAGAGTGGCTCTCGAAAGTCCTTTGCAGCATCAGTGGAAGAGTAGCTGAAATGGACTGAATTGTTATCTATTTAAAGCAAGGAAAGAGATCCTTATTAAAATTGTGTTGCAAGCAATACCAATCAATACAATAAATGTTTTTAATCTTCTTAAGAGGTTGTGCAATGAAATCTCAACAATGATTACAAAATTTTGGTGGAGGAAGAATGGTGATAAAAGAGGTGTGCATTGGAAAAGCTGGGATCAAATGGGAAAGGCCAAGAATGAATCTCAATTAGGTTTTAGAAACATTAGAGTATTGGTATTGGTTCATTAACATTTTCTTTAAAAATTGATGAAAAATACAAATTTGATAGAAAGTCAACACCTAAAATAATCCTATATTAGACTTATTAAAAAGATTTCTTCGTATTTGATGGAAAAGAAGGAAAAAAAAGTGGAAAGAATAAAAATAAATTAAATAATTATTTGTCTTGTGAATAGTAACCCCCTTCAAATATAAAGGGTGATGCTCAAGTATTATAGCTTAAAGTTTGAACTTTTGGTTTTTAATAGAGCCAATGCCAATCCTCTTACTAATGCACATGGTTTTTTTTTTTATTGGTTTTATATTAAATTTGTACTTTCCATCAAATTTTGAATAAAAGTTTTGATGGAATCAATGCTAATGCTTTAAAGACTTTAACATGGCTGTACTAGCAAAACACAACTGCAACTTTATTCAAAATCCAAATTCTTTAGTAGCTAAAGTACATAAAAGCAAGTATATCAAAAGGGGAGCGATAATGGATGCAAGATTGGGTGGTTCACCTTCTTTGATATATAGAGAAGAATTTGGGAAGCAAAAGAGTTACCAAGGGAGGGGATGACATGGCTTGTGGAGACTATTATAAAAATAAAAATACTGGGTCAAAACTTGGCTGCCAAGACCTATTTCTCAAGTATTGGAGTGGAAGCAACTGTTAGTTAGCTTATTAGTCTAGAATTAAAAAAATGGGATGAAAAGCTAATTAACGAAATTCTTAATCAAGAAGATGTTGAGATGATTTGCAGGATCCCAATTAGTACAAGAAGCAGTGAAGACAAACTAATATGGAATTACAATAAAAAAAGGTGCATTCCATGTAAAAAGTGCCTATCATGTTATAAGAAATAAGAGAAGAAGGGGAGAGGAGGGAGAGTCATCAATGGGAGACCAACATAAGGAATTGTGGAAGTCTATTTGGAACTTATATGTTTCTGCAGCAACAAAGCCCTTCTTATATGTAATCAGGAAAGTGAATCAATTCTCCATGCTTTATGGCAATGTTCAACAGTCAGTAATGTATGGCCTGAAAAGGGAAGGAAAATGCAAAAATGGAATGTTATGGCAGAAGATTTCTTGAGTTTATGGCAAAAGATGAAAGATAGGTTGGAGCAAAATAAATTAGAGAAAGCAGAAGTTATTTTAAGATCTATAGGGCACAGAAGGAACAAGGTGATTTTTTTTTGAAAATCAGTTTGAGAGTCGAATACAAGTGGTTCTAAATGCAGAGCCAGGAATCTTCAATTAATCCCAGTAACAAGCAACATAATTGGAAGAAGCCTGCAAAGGGATGGTTTTTTAAGGCATATTTTAATGCAGCAGTGAACTTAAAAAATAAGAAAGTTGGTTTGAGGGGATGCTCAAACCATTATCAAGGCAGTAGCAAGGGATGAAGAATGTTGGACTTCCTATGGACAGATTGTTGAAGATATAAAAGTAAATTTGAAAAATATTAGCCGTAGTCAGATTGTATTTATAAGAAGGGGTGGGAATGAGATAGCACATATGTTAGCAAAATTAGTTTTATCATTACAAGAGATGCAATGTTGGATTTTGTCTAGTAAGTTGGTTTTATCATTACAAGGATTCTTTCTTGATATCTAGTAAGTTAATCTCGGATAAATTTTGTAATGAGTGACTATTTTTTGCTGAATGAAAGTTGTTATTTGATTCAAAAATAAAAAATTTTGAAATTTTGTTTGATTGTCGAACCAAATTCCACTCATTTTAAACTAATCATAGAGGTGATTCATTATTTTTTCAACTTTTTATATATAAAAAAAAAATTAAACTCATTTCAACCTAATTCATATATTATATACTCAAAAAATTAAACTTATTTCAGTTTGAAAAAGTTAAACTCATCTCAATAAAATTTATAAAATATTACTATTCACAGCACAAATTAAAACATTTCAACTCGTCTCAACATACAAATATAGAGTGACAAATTTTGAGATGAGTAGTACTGTTTATTTTTATAATAATTTTCATCTCATCTCATCTTATTTAATTATTATAAATTTTTTATATTTTCATATAAAGTAAATAAATAATTCAACTATTTTAAATTTTCAAATAAAAATAATATTAAAAAAATATATTTTAACAATATCTTATTAAACTTTTATCTGAAACATATTTACAAATTAAAATATAAAGAACAATCTTGGTATTTAACCCTACGTCACTTCTCCCCCTACTGATCTTCTCCTTTCAAAAATTTCTCCGCGCGCGCCAGAGAAGTCCCGCTTCTCTCTCTTTCTGGTCTGATCCAGAACCCAAGTTAATTTTCCTGAGAAAAGGGGAAGAAGAGGGAAAACAATGCCGAGGGAGATCATCACCCTCCAGGTTGGACAATGCGGGAACCAGATCGGCATGGAGTTCTGGAAGCAGCTCTGCCTCGAGCACGGGATCAGCAAGGAAGGCATTCTCGAAGATTTTGCCACTCAGGTCCTTCTCTACACTTGTACCTTTTCCCGTTGTGCTTATATGCGTGCGCTCACACACACATCTTTTAAATAATTGGCTGCCGAGAAAATTGTGATGGTGGCAAGCAAATTGGGATTCAAAAGTAGCCCAAACTTTTTTCCAAGTAGTTGTTTTAGGCTTATTTGAGTTCCGACGCTAACTTGTTAAAGTAATTTAACCAAATTAGAGATATTTTAATTAAGTCGCATAAATTATGTATTATGTTTCTATTCATGTGCTTGAGTTGGAGATGGTGTGTACGAGTATTTATTTTTATTGTAAATGAGAGAGGAAATGGAAGTAAAATTGCCTAAAGCAGTCTTGTTAGGGTAACCAGAAGGCTAGTTTTATTTAATTGCGTAATTAAGGAAAAGCTTACATTGATTTTCTTTTTCTTTCTTACATATTTATTTGTCCCTGTTTATTTTTTCTTGCATGTGGTTAGTTTTCTTTGGTAAATTTCCCACATTTGGTTGCCAAATAAAAACTGAGGAAGATTGGAGGGATTTAATTTAAACTCCACTTCAAAATAAGCTGTGTTTTTTGGGTAGAAGAAATTTTAATTTGCATACTTGGATGTAAGTTTTCATTTTTTTATTTCCAACTTTATTTATCATCAAGGTAATGCCGAATTAGTTGTAATGGTAAATTGGAACTTTACAATCTTGTTCGGTGGTGACCAAAGGATTTATATTGTCAACCGGCATTCTTTATTCTACTAATGTATTTAAATTTTATAATTATTTACTGAGTTAGAGATACTGCAGGGAGGGGACCGGAAAGATGTATTTTTCTATCAAGCTGATGATCAGCACTACATCCCACGGGCTTTGCTGATTGACCTGGAGCCCAGGGTAATTAATGGAATCCAAAATGGCGAATATAGAAACCTCTACAATCACGAGAACATCTTTCTTTCAGATCATGGAGGAGGTGCAGGAAATAACTGGGCCAGTGGTTATCATCAGGTTTTCTATTTTGTTTACATGACAGTCTCTTTAGATGTTGAGCCAATATTATGACGGCTCTCAGTGTACTCAAAGCTTCACTCTTAGGTGATTGGATATTTGCATATTGGTTCATGTTCTTCTTGAATGTGTACCGTCCAAGTTACCAATCCAGCTCTAATATGGTTGCATGTTAATTGACTGAAGTTCTTGTGGTGTTGAAAAAATATGCGCTTTTTTGGTGGTTTTGAAGCTGGCTAAAGCAGGGATTTGTGATATCTGTTAATAAAGATATATGCTAAATCCTTCAATATTCTGACTCAATACAAATATATGGTTCAGTATCAGATTATTAGTTAAGTTTTCCTATTAAACAAAAGATTCTTTGCTATTAGAAGGTTTCACACATTCATACACGCAATTAATGTTTTATCATGAAAATTTCTGTTGAGTCATAGTCCACTATTTAGAGAATCATTATTTGGAGTTTGCAAGAAAGATCACAAGTAGTTTCGATTATATGCTTAAAAATTATAAGATTTCACTAGCATGTATAGGGCATTGATGGTCTGATTTGTTCGTATGGTGGTTAATTTCTGATTAGGGGAAGGGTGTTGAAGAGGATATAATGGACATGATTGATAGAGAAGCAGATGGGAGTGATAGTCTTGAGGGTTTTGTTTTATGCCACTCTATCGCTGGAGGAACAGGCTCAGGTTCTTTGCTTCTCTGTCTTTACGGTTCTTTCAAAACCAAATGTTATGTGCATCTTCCTTATCATTATGTTGCTGATTAGTTTAATGTAAATATGATAATTTACTCTTTGGAATTGGGGTCATTGGAGAGCACAACTGATATATAATTCTGGTGTATAGAGTGAACTAAACTTCTCGTTTGTGCTGAAGTTGAACTAAATTGAGATTTCTCTTAGCATCTTAAAGATGTATAAAAATGAATTCACTTGCTACCTTGGGCATCATTATAATCATCTAGTCAAAATCTTGCCTCAGTGACCCCGGATCCTTTGCCTCCTTCATGCTTTGCAGTATTTGCATTATGGTATGCAGATTACTGCTTAAAGTGCTCCCTTCATTATGCATTTATTGAGTGCTCTCAATTGAAATAATGCAGGTATGGGTTCATATTTGCTGGAAGCTCTTAACGATCGCTACAGCAAAAAACTGGTTCAGACATATAGTGTATTTCCTAACCAGATGGAGACAAGCGATGTGGTGGTCCAGCCCTACAACTCACTTTTGACACTCAAGCGACTGACATTAAATGCTGACTGCGTTGTTGTTCTTGATAATACTGCATTGAATAGAATTTGTGTGGAACGTCTTCATTTATCAAATCCTACCTTCGCTCAGACGAATTCTTTGGTTTCCACTGTAATGTCTGCCAGCACAACTACTCTGCGATATCCAGGCTATATGAACAATGACTTGGTTGGCCTTCTTGCTTCTTTAATTCCAACCCCAAGATGCCACTTTCTAATGACAGGATATACACCACTTACAGTGGAGCGCCAGGTAAAATTCACACATGCATGCCATTTATCTTTTCCTCTTGTTCTCTTCCTCTCTCTATGATAATTTTGCCATGTCATATTGCTGGGAATTTTTGAATTGGGTGTGTTATGCTTCTAAAGAGGTACTTTATCTGAATCTGATGCAACTCCTTTTTTGGTAGGCTAACTTGATTCGCAAAACCTCCGTGCTTGATGTTATGAGAAGACTTTTGCAGGCAAGAATCTTTGCATATAATTTTTGCATGCATGCAGGGTTTGGCAGTCTTTTGACATATAGCTTTTCTGTAGACAAAAAATATTATGGTTTCCTCATATGCTCGAACCAAAGAGGCCAGTCAAGCAAAGTATATATCAATATTGAATATCATTCAAGGGGAAGTCGACCCTACTCAGGTAATATTCACACTTCCTATATGAGAAGCTAGGAATTCCTATGTGGGTAATTGTATTGAGAAGCTGGAATTTTGTTTTTATTGGATGTAATACACTCAGGACTCATTTTCATTATGACTTTTGGCCATAAATAATGTTTAATAGTTTATTAAGATCAGAGTTCATGTTTAAAGGTTCTCATATCCATATCTAGAGTATCATATGGCCCGCTCACATTCTCTTAGTTCAGTACATGACGGCTTACTACTTTTCCTCCTTTTCTAAAGGTTGTGTTATTTTTAGATGGAGATCCAACTGTTTCATACCAAACAGATCAATCCTTCTTAGACTACATCAATAATCTTAAAATTAAAAAATATATATATATATATATCGGTGAGAAATTTTCAAAAACTTTGTTTTGTTTTTTTAAAGAAATATGCACTAATATTCCACTAATGAAAATTTTGTATTAAATAAATTCTATTTTTCAAATTTTCAATTTAATTCTCGAAAGAAGGACAAAATTTCATAGTTTCCCCATAAAAATTGAAGGCAAAGGGGGTTAAGCTGCTTGATATTCTTTAATTTTGTGGTTGTGACATTCCCAAGGGGTTGGCCTAAGTGGTGAAGTCCTCAGTCTTGGGGTATCAATCCTTTCAAGGTCTAAGGTTCAACACCTTATAGGTGCAAACAATCCTTTGGGGCCACACCCCCTGGTGAAAAGTTAGCGATTTAATCAGTTCCATGTAGAAAAATTTTCGAGGGTGTAGTGCACAGGACCGAGATTTACTCTGCAAGGGTGGGTTTGAAGGGCCTGCCTTGGAGAGGTTCCCCAATATTAAAAAAAAAAAATTGTGGTTGTGACATTGGTAACATGTTAAGCTATCAGGACTTCTAAATGGAAAATTTATGGGGATGATTTTCGATAATGCCACTTCTTGTTATTTGCCTTCTCTGTGATTAGGTTCACGAGAGTTTGCAGAGGATACGTGAAAGAAAGCTTGTTAACTTCATTGAGTGGGGCCCTGCAAGCATCCAGGTTTCTTTCCAGATTAAAAACAATTACTTTTGACGCTTAAACCCTTCTCTTGAACTTAGTTATACAATCATTTCTTTTATTTTTTCTTTGTAGGTTGCTTTGTCTAGAAAGTCTCCATACGTTCAAACTGCTCATAGGGTAAGATTCCTTGTTCTGTTTTTTTTTTTCATTAATGTTGATTTAAACAGTTTTAAAAACAGGCATCCTTGTTATCTTTTAAACTCGAGTGATAATTGAAAAGAAGTGTTGAGATGAGCAATAAGGTTGGTATGCTTTGTATTTTTTAGGTCAGTGGTCTTATGCTGGCTAGCCATACTAGTATCAGGCACCTTTTCAGCAAGTGTTTGAGTCAGTATGAGAAGTTAAGAAAGAAGCAAGCATTTCTTGACAACTACCGGAAATTCCCAATGTTTGCTGTAAGTTGCCATCATTGAAAGTTTCAGTAGTTTCAATTCAGAATAAATGTCTGTCATGGACACTGCACCAGTTAAAATTTTCATGTGTTTTCTTTCTATCCTTTGTGCATTGCAATGCTTGGGTAGGCTTTATTAATTTCATTAGAATATGCTATTATGGATTCCAGTTATCTTATCTACAGTTATCAATGAACTTCCTAAAATAGTCAAGCAGTAAGCGCATTAATTGTTGACGTAAGCCTTTTCTAACGAGAGTAATGTTGGTGGTAAATTAGAAAATGCTTTGAGGCTGTCAACTTTGTTGAGTTCTGATAATACATTTGGGTATTATTTATATAAAATTTTAAACTTGTACAGGACAATGACCTTTCAGAATTTGACGAATCAAGAGACATAATTGAGAGTTTGGTTGATGAATATAAGGCCTGTGAATCCCCAGATTACATTAAATGGGGAATGGAGGTAGATTCCAACTATCTTAACTCCTATTGTTTGTTAAATGCATTTCACCCATGTGTATTTTATGTGCAGGATCCAGACCACGTTCTGACGGGAGAAGGCAATTCAACTGGAACAGTGGATCCTAAGTTAGCTGCTTGAACACGCCAAGTAAGCTATTATCTGTAGCTACCATGAAACTTCTGGTTATCATAGCTACCTTTCCCGATGCACATTAAGTAATCATGTTGAATCTAAGGGCTTATGGTTTGACCTGAAACATCCATCCACCAGTGCATGGTAGATATCTTCATGATCATTCCAAGAGGTTCTGTTTTCTGACCTTTGCCCTTGTGCAATTTTAAGTTTTGTTCTTTCTTTAGTATTGAAATGCTGTCTAATGTACCCAACATTCAAACTACTTCATGAACTCTTTCTTGTATGAACTGTCAATAATTTCAGAGAAAAAAGTTAGCAGGAATTAACTTTGTCCTTCTAGAGATGAATTATCATAAGTTAGATCCCATAATCATGTATGCAATAAAATTTTTCAGTGACCATGTACTGGTGCAGTGTCTTTTGTTGAATTAAGATTGGCTTTCCACTATCTATTACCTTATTATACCTTCTGAGTGCTATCCCTAACAACCCCCCAATTTAGTGGAGGCTTGAGCATCACCAGTGTCTTTATGAGAGAGAGAGAGAGAGAGTTTGTGTGTATGTAATATCCCGGATTGTGTATAGGAAGGTGATAAATGAGATCTCATATTGTTAGGAAGGATAAGTTCTTGTTCTTTATAATTATACAGGAAATGTATAAAAGAGCACCTAAATACATTCTAGAAACTGGAAATTAAAAACAATAAATCGTGAACATTGTTCCCATTTAATACAAACCTGAAAATTTACAATGTAGCCGTGGTAAGTTTGTCAGACTAACTACGTTGGTCAATGTTCCTGCAATATATGGAAATCAAGGTGAGATGCACTAACCCCTTTTCTGCCCCGAGTCTTCTAAGTCTTAGGCAGATGCATTGCTTCTGTGGGTGGAAAGTATATGCACTTTTTGAGTTTTGGGGATAAGTATTATACGGCTACCAGTCCATATTGCAGACCTAGTTTCTTTACACACAATGTGCCTATCATTGCATGTTATGGGTCTTTTGTGCCTGCGTTAATATGAAAACAATATATTAATATAGGGTATTCATTTGTTTTAGTATGTGATGACAATATCTTAAGTTTGACGACTTTGTGTCAGCCATATCTCCCAAGACAGGTCATATTGTTTATTTCCAAGGCCAAGAGTCTTGTTCATTAGTCCAATTGTAACAGGTGTCTTGTTGGGGCTTCCCACCCACTCCTTTGGAATCGTAATTGTTAGCTTAATTTATAAAAGAAAAATAGTTTATTGCTTCGTGAATTAATTAGTTTCTGTCATCGTTTGTACAACATTCAGTTGTACTATTGTTGGTCTATGACCAGTGCATACCCAATGACGTTCATGACTGCACCATTTCAAGCCACCACAAAATAGCTGATGACCAGTGCGCTCCTTCAATCCATCAAATATTGGTTAGCAAGTACCATATATCTTAGTGCCCATTTGTATAGAGAGGTGAGACGAAATTATTTCACCTAATATCACTGCAACTAAGAATCTCACTATTTTTCATAAATCATCTTAACTTAATTCATCTCACTATTCGAATGGGCCCTTAGTGTTTTGGACAAGAAAAACATGATTAGTTAATGTTAAAGGTCATGGATAAGGCTAAAGATGGTCGTCTTCTTTCTTTATTTTCTTTCTCGAAAAGAAAGAATGAAAACAGTAGAAGGGAATGAAGGAAATGAAAGTTTTGTTGATTGCAGTTAGAATGTTTATCAAGTTGCATTGTTTGGCCTGTTGAGGATACGCACACTCATTATGAAAGAATAGGTTTAATTACACTAATCTATTGGAGCAACTATTTATTTGCATCTTCATATATACCATCACTAAACATGACACATGCACATTCAATTAATATCTGATCATTTTGATCAATACAAAAAAGAGTTGAGATTTAAGTAGTTTAGGATTTCAATTAAGAGGAATACTAATTGTCTCATACCCACACTTTACATATTTTATTAATATTTTTAATTATTTTTATTTTATTTCAATCTTGTTAAACTAATTGAGTTGTTATACTTATCATCCATACATCACATAGAAAAAATGAGAAAAATAAAATAAAATAAACGTGGTGTGGATCAGTTAAAAAGTTGTTATACTTTAGAGAAGCATGCAAAATTTAATTTTTTTCTCTCTTGTGATATGGTCAAATAGAAATTGTGCACTGATGAGAGGTGGGGAGAGGTGAAAGAAGGTAAACTCAGCAATAAAAGTATTGGCATAGTAAGACAACCATAAGAATAGCCAATCAAGCTAATATTGGACATGTCATGAGAAAGCCACCTCCGATCGTCCCTACCTACTCTTTTTACTCAGCCAAAAAAAATAATATATATATTATATATCATTGATTGAAATAAAAAAGAAGAAAATGCCTTTAGTTGAATACACATACTACAAATAATAGATTTACACAATCAAAAGAAAAAGCAGACTCGAAATCGAACCGAATAAGTACAAGTTGGAAGTGCAGGAGTCTCGCATTATTCACACAATCAAGAGAATCAAAAAGCCTTTTTTTTTTTTAAAGGCAAGTTAAAGCATTTTATAGATAAATTATGTGATTACAATCATACAATATTTAGTAGAATGGGAATCATAAGGCATTTAGTGTAAAGTTGTGATTTTGTGGGTTATTTTGGAATAAATAAAAGCAACTAATGTTGTTTTGCTGATTTGCTCCCTTTTTCCTTTTTTATTTTCTTTTTGTTTCTTTTTGTTTTTTTCTCTTTGCTATGCATACTTCCCGTCCTTTTTATCCGAACCTTTGAATTCTTTGTGTAGCGTCCCTCTCCCGCGCGCCTGCTTTGAAGACTAAATTCAACTTTAGCATCTTAATTTTAATTACAAATTAGATTAGATGATTGGTTGGTGTACATTTTGTCTCAATCGAGCCTACCTTGTGCGTGCTTGTACTAAACTTTCAAGGCTTGCATATCCTGCATACTTATTTAAAAAATGTGATTTTATTTTATTTATTTTTTATTTTATTTTATTTTGTATATATCATTTCTCCATATTAAAATTTTCTCATCTTACACTTTCTTTGAATTAGTCCCTTCCAAATTCGGACAATAATATTAAAACAACTTTGATCGCATATTGTGATCATCATCTAAAAAGTTAAAAAATTATTCATATGTATAAGATTTAAGTAACTATATATAACTGAAGATAATAAAATTATTAAATAAAAAATAAAAAATAAAAAAAGAAGCGAGATTAGCTTAAAAAATTAGAGAGCTGGAAATAAGAATCTATTGAGCAAATCAGGATATTCACATTAGAAATTGATGATATATGGTAGCGATGGTTTTGATCTACAGAAGAAGAAGACAACGCTATTTAGTAGTATTTTACTATCTACTCTCCTCTTTAAAATATCTCAACCCGAAAAGTATGCATCCACGTCCCATTTATAAGATCCCAACTCTTCTTCATCTACTGAGATATCAATTAAATCTTCCACTTCCGATGATCTTGAATATGTTTCTGGCGCTGGCAGCATCATTTCATCTAAATATATGAAATCTTTCAACATTTGTGGCAGTGGATCCAACCACACGAAATCCTCCTTGCTTTCTTGAACTGCCCGTTGAGTAGAACTCGCCGGAGTAATGTTCACGGAGTTTCTCTCCGTATCAACTTTAGGCGTCGGAGGAACTGAAACCTGAGGTTTGACTAAATTTGTGAGAGCGTCGGGACCCATGATGCGAATGGCAGCCTTGTCGTAAACCATGGCTGCCTCTTCGGCTGTGTCGTACGTCCCGAGCCAAACCCTCGCCCGCCGGAGAGGGTCTCTGATTTCAGCCGCCCATCTACCCCATGGCCGTTGTCGAACGCCTCGGTATCTCTTACCATCCTGCAAAAACTGCTGCGTTGCCGGCGCCGGAGTAGCTCTCTTTTCTTCTTTGTGATGCTTTGGCCTCTGATTTAGCTCTGCATTCTTTGGCTTAGTGTTAATGGCCGCGAAGTGCGAGAAATTACGGATTCTGATCTCGTTCACGAGTCTCTTCACTCGGTACTGACGAAACGGCTTTACGTCTTCCTCTTCACCGCTGGACGAGTCAGTAGCATCGGCATCCGTGACGAAGATCCGAACGAGTTTTGGTTTGTCGGCATTGGGCACCGGAAACTGTTTGGCAAGAGATTTCACGAGCTTATTCGTAACATTCCGGTGGTCGGTGTACTTGACCAAATTATGCATGTCGAACAACAACAATAGTTCCCAAACAACTGATCGAATGCCAAGAAGGAACAGGAACTGGACGAATATAAAAGCATCTAAAAAAGATGACAAATTTCTGGGAAAATAAATGAATTCAGCAAGAAGGAAACTCTTGGGGAAAGAGAGAAGACGACGCAGAAAGAGAGAGAAACAGAGGAGTTATGAGGAGCACAGAAGAGTCCAAAAGCCGAGAATCACAGTTGTATAGGATAATCCGAATGAAAAAACCACCTTCCTACTATTTATACAATTTTCATATAACACACTTTATTTTATTTTATTTTTAATTAAATATTTAATATAAAAATAATAAATAAAAAAATTTAATTAATTTAAAAAGAAAAAATTCAAAATTAAAAAAATTAAAATTAAAAAAAATAATAATAATATGTAAAAATTAAAAAATTATATAGAAGTCCTCATTCCGAATTGCCCAACTTATTTTCATTTATTAAAAATACTGATTTAAAGTAATTACTTTTGCTTTTTAAATCAAGTTAAATATGATTAAGGGAAAAAAAACGACTGTTTACAGCCGGGGATTCCGGTGACGACCAGTATTATTCCATACGACTCGCCGCATCCCCATGTTGTAACGGCTTGGGTTTGAACACGTGGCAATCCTCGCAACCCAAATATCTTCGTCCCAATAGAGTTGGAGTTATGGGGCAATCTGTTAAGCTCCGGTTTGGATTCGGAATTATTTTTAATTTATTTTAATTCGTATATATTTTATTATTATATTTTTCGAATTTTTTATATAAAATATAATTTTTTATATATCTTTTTTAAATTTTAATATACATTTTTCAATTTTCAATACACATTTTTTAAATCTTAAAATAATAATAATATTAAAAAAGAAATTAAACTCATTTCAAATCATTCCACCTCTAAATTTAAATAGAATCTAAATGTAACTTTCACTGTTTAAAATATGAGGAATATCCTAGTAAGTCAATATCACCTAATTATTTTTAAAAAATTATAATTTTTTTACATAAATTTTGTATTGTATTTTTTTTAAAGCAATAATATGATGTTTACATAATTTATAATTGTAAATATTATTATTTTTTTATTGTTTGCAGAATTTATGATTGTAAATATTAATTTTTCATTACTTGCATAATTCATGATTATAATTTTTTAATTTTTTAATACTATTAATTTATTAAAAAAATGAGAAAATAATTAAAAGAAACTATTTAAAGAAAACCACTCTTTAAAATTAAAACCAGACGATTTCCTTTTTTCCTTTATATCCAGAGTTACCAAAACAGTATAGCTTGTTTTACCAATTTCGAGAATATCGAATAACTATATTAGTTTTGTAAAGAAAAATTTTACTCAGGAGCTCCACACCCATATTTTTTGAGTCAAAAAAATAAAAAAAATATAGAAAATAAAAGCAGTGTGTAATATGAAAAAAAATCAAATGCTACTTTCTTATTTTTGTGTTTTTAGATTTAATTTGGTTGATATTTTAAAAAATTGTAAGTTATATTTGTTTTACATTTTTATATTGAAAAATATTATTTGATGTATAAGTGTGTAAATATGGTGCAATTATTTTTAAAAAATAAACAATTGTGAGACCCATATGAAAAAATTAATTTTTATATAATCGATTCTTCTCTTTTTTAAAATAGTATATGGTGCTTACGTATTTTATGATTGTATGTAGAATTATTCTTTTATATTTTCTTAAATTTTTAAGTTTTTTTATTGCTTGTGATGACATGGTGTTCTGACTATGTTTTTTTTTTAAGGATGCATACTATGTATTTATGATGTCATATAGATGATTTGTAGTGTAATGATTTTTAATAAAATTATTGATATATATATATATATATATATAATCAAGGGCAGAGCTAGAATTTGATATTTGGGAGTGATCTTTAAAATTTTTCTTTTAAATTAAACTCAATGACGATCTTTTATGAAATAAAAAAAAAGAATAAATTATTCTTGCCTTAATCATATTTTTCTATACTTTAAATAATTTCAAGAAATTGATAGATTTTTTTGTATGATTTGTCAATTAAAGAATATTCTTAATTGATTTTATAATTTAAGATTATTATTTTCTTTTATTTGTTATATGGGACCAACAATCTAAGTTATCTAAATAAATGAGAATAAATTAATAATGCTAAAATCTAATAGTAACATACTAAATTATCTAAAAGCCTAAACTTAATCAAAATAACAATTTAACAATAAATTAACAATGCTAAAACCTAAAAGTAAAAACCTCAACTAAAAAACAAACAAAAAATAGAAAGAGTAGATTTGGAACAAGCTATTGTAAGTTAGATAATAAGAAAAAATAATAAACAATTAAAGATAACTAGATAAAAAGATCAAAGATAACTATAAAAACTGACAAGTGAACAAGCCTTCAACACCCAACTCCCAATGACCTAAGTTAGAAGTAGCAATATATTACACGATCTGTTAATTCAACACGAACACGACACGATAATAACGCGTTAGAGTTTAGTTTTAATGGGTTTTTGATCAAAACGGGTTAATCCGTTATGGCACGATTGCTTAACAGGTTGATAAAGAGTCAACTTATTTTAACCTGCTATGACACGTTATGACACAGAAAGTTAAAATTACAATTAAAAGTAAAATTGTTAGAATCTTAATTTTGATATTTTTATTATTTAGATTGTAATTCATACTTATAGTTAGTATTATAATTTTTATAGATATTGTGATTTTAATATTTGTAAAAAATTATGCTAAATTTAATTAAGTCAAACGGGTTAATTTCAGATATATTTAACATATTTATATAAATAGGTTGAAACATATCATATTTTGTCATGTTAATTTATTTTGTAATATTCATTAATAGGTCCTAATGGATTGACACGACACGTTATGTTAACGGTCGGATTGACACGACACGTTATATTAACGGTCGTGTTAGGGTTTGAGATTTTGACACGATAAGTTTAACGGATCGGATTAAAATTGACCTATATAGTATAATATACATGTCTTGATACATTATGAACACGATCTATTGACACGATTTGACACTCCTAATCCAAGCCTTCAAATTTTAAGAATCAAGAACATAAGAAATCAATGCCCAAAAATTAATGCCCAAGAAACCAACTCCAAAAGACCCAAGCCTTTGACGCTGAGACTGAGAGCTCAGAGCAGGAGTTCACAGTTCATAGACAAGGAAAACATTTCGCTCAAGCCTTCAATGCCCAAGCCTTCGAAGTAGGTTCGGACAACTTTCTTGATCATGAAATGAAAATCGTTTAAATAAGTCAAATCACTTAAAGGAAGAAGAAAGATATTGCTTGGCAACATTCTAATGATTTGTTTTTCTATCAAATGAAGAAGAAAGACTTGATAGATAGGTCCGAGCTCACAAGTCACAATGTCTTAACATCTTGGATAGTCAGAATTTCCAAAGGTTTGAGAGGAGAATTTCTAAAGAACCAATCTATAACAGGGGAGTATAAGGAGAGCTACGCTGCCGATGCTGCAACATCATACTTAAGTCTATACTCACATAAAGTAAATAAATTTTTCAAAAAAATTTAAGCACAAATATAGTTCCGCCCCTGTATATAATATGACACTTGTCCTCTATGATTGATTATTGCGTGGTATATAACTGTCGCATTTTTCTTTTTTCAAGAGATTAAGATCTGATGGCTCGTGGCTCATGGCTCAGTTTAAAACCAGTTTAAAATCAAAGCCTAAACTCAAAATCTAAATCATAACTTTTGAAATTTTAAATACCAGATTGTAAAAACATAATAATAATTTTTTCTTAAATTTAAATAAGGACAAGCAGCGCTGGATGGAAGGAAAAGCTAGATATAAGATATTGCTTGGATCTGGGGTAGGTGGGAAACGAAAAACACCCTTTTTTTTCTCTGATCCTGATTAGTAAGCAATTTTTGTGCTCATTAATGTTTTACCATTCTCTACACGTGATCCGACCTTGTTTTTCATCTCACTAATTCACATCCTTTAAACAAACATTAATGCTATGTATAATTATAGAGTACACAATTGTCATATAATTGTTTTGAAAAAAATAAAATTTATTATTAATTTTTTTTCATATGAGTTTCGGATTTATTTACTTTTTTCAAATAGATTATACAGTGCTTACGCATTTTACGTTTGTAACTATCATTTCTCTTTATTAAAAAAAAAAGACAATTGTTAATTTAGAGTTACTCAAACTTTTTCTATAGAAGTATGCACTACCCTCAAATAGATGAATCCAACAAAAACTTCTAGCTTGGATGGCATGGTGCTCTTTTTTTTTTATTTATATTTTTTATCAAAAATACTGAAGCATTGTGGGAAAGGATATCATTGCAACAATTTTGGAGGCTTTCAATAGTGGTGATTTCTCAAATTCCATTAATCATACTTTCACTTCTTTGATTTCTAAGAAGAAGAAGAACCTAAGTTGGTTGATGATTATGGACTAACTAGCTTTTGTAATATCTTTTATAAACTGATATTGCAAATAGGCTTAAGGGGGTGCTACCTCACGTAATATCTTACTCTCAAAGTGTTTTTGTACCAAATAGACTAATTTCTAATAATGCCTTAGTTGCTATGAGTAGCTACATTACCTAAGGCAAAATAGAAGATGAAGAATTATGTCCCTAAACTCGATAAGATTAAGCCTATGACAGAATAAAATAGGACTTCTTAGATAATATTACAATAAAATGAAAATGTTAAATGTACTTAAAAAAAAAAACTTCCAAAAATTTACTTTTCTATATGTCAATTGTTGATAGGTTGAAAATTATGAAATTTGAAATTTGAAATTTGAAATTTGAATTCGAAAACAAAAAAACTAACAAAATAAGTTTTGAAAGTAAAATTGTAAGTCCATGCAACATAAATCTAATAAAATTGGGTTTTCATGAAAAATTGGTGGACTTGATTATGAAATGGGTTAAAGAATGTCCTTCTTCATTTTGATTAAGAGTAATTTTACATATAATTGTGAGTGCGTAATTGCCGCGTAACTATTTTGAAAACTAGTGAAGTTCATTATTAAGAAATTAACTTTTTTTCATGTGGGACTCATGTTTTATTCACTTTTCTTAAAACGATTATGTGACGATATCTTAATTCATAGTTTCATATATATATTTTCTCTTTAATAATGGTGAGCCTAAATGTCCTACTAAATCTTTTAGAGGCTTACGACAAGAAAACCCTTGACCCTCCTTACCTTTTCCTATTGTACACTGAAGACCTTATTAAACTGCAATGTCAAACCAAATTCAAAGTATTTAAATTTATAGAGAGGCTCCAATAATTGATTATTTGTTTCTTTTACAAATGATAGACTTTATTCTACAAAGGAAATATGCAAGGACCCTAGTAGCTTCACAAGCTTGTAAAGCAATATCAAAGAGTTTCTAGCTAGAGAATCAGCAAAATCAAAACATCTGTGATTTTTAGCAAGAATGTTTGCCCAATAAAGAAAAAAAAAGAGAGATCGTGGCATTCTGGGGAGTTCATAGTTACCAATAATATGTGATGGACCTTATTCAATATTCGGCAATAGACAAGAAGGAGAGGAAACAGAGAGAGAGCAAATTGATTTTGAAGTCTGAGTTGCCCTCATATGCAACTACAGATGTGCTTTTATAGGCGGGAAATATGAACCTAAGGCAGTTGATGCCGTTACAATGAAACGACACCATCATTTATGTTCATCAACACTAAACGACAGCCTCCCAACACAAACTACATACTAACATTTATTAAAACGGTGCGTACTACAAATTTAACTAACAAACTACCACTTCCTTCATCTTCCTCTTCACTTCAACAGATTGCGCAACACAATCCAGCAACACTTTCTCTTCAGTAATCCAGCATCTTTCTCTTCTACTGAATTGCTTCTCCCACATATTGAGGCCCATGACATACCCTCCTCCTTTAAAGCACATTGCCCACAAGTGAGGATAACACTGACACAGGTCCCAGTAAGGCTTCCAAGTTGCATCTTCTTGAGCAGCACCTCTCCATTTTACCAAAACATCCACCATAGCAGAATTATTATGCTTCCTACTGCGGCGTTGCAAAATAAGCTCTGGCTCAGGCATCAACTCACCTTGAAAATCGACTGGAGGTAAAGCTGAGAATGGAGAATGGTGTTGTCCCAATTTCCTCTTAAGACGGGAAATGTGGAAAACTGGATGAATTGAACTGTATGGAGGCAAATCCATTTTGGAAGCAACTTGTCCGACCCTTTAAACAATTTGAAATGGCCCAAAAAATCTGGGAGAGAGCTTAAAATTCCTTCTAGCCACAAGTGACTGTTGTTTATAAGGCTGTAGCCTCAAATAAACCCAGTCCCCAACCTCATATTCATGCCCAGTTCTCTTTTTAACAGTAAATAACTTCATACGATCTTAAACAGCTACCAAGTTGAGTTTAAGAGTAGACAGTATTTGATCTCTGGTTCTCAGTACTTCATCAACAGCTAGATTAGCTATGATTTCAGGAATATAATCTTGCAACTTTGGAGGAGGCTTACCATAAACTACCTCAAAAGGAGTGAGCTGAGTAGAACTGTGAAGAGTGGTATTAAACCACCACTCAGCTAAAGTCATCCATTCAGACCATAGCCATGGTTTATCTCCAACAAAACTTCTTAAAAAATGCTCAATGCATTTATTAATTGCCTCGATTTGACCATCACTTTGTGGATGGTATGCAGATGAGTATGACAATGTAACCCCTTGTAGTTTAAACAATTCTTTCCAAAAGGAATTAGTGAAAGTTACTCATCGGTCAGACACAATGCTTTGTGGCATGCCATTATCAAAGAATATTATCAAAGAATAATGCCGCAACTTTAGAAGCTGTAAATGGATACTTGAGAGCCATAAAATGTGAGTATTTTGATAAGCGATCCACAACCACGAAGATGACAGAATACCCTTTTGAAATTGGTAAACCCTCAATGAAATCCATTGAAAGGTCTGTCCATATCTGAACAAGAACTGCCAATGGCTGTAAAAGACCAGCAGGATAAATTTGCTCTCCTTTATTTCATTAACAAGATTCACATTCCCTTATATATTGCTTAATATCCTTCTTCAAACCAGGCCAATAAAAATCTTGTCGAACTTGATGCAAAAATTTGTGAAACCCCGAGTGACCAGCAGCTGGGCTAGCATGTAAAAAATACAATATTTTCAACTTTAATTCATCATTACTTGGAACATAAATTCTGTCCTTTTTGAAGAGAATGCCATGCTTGAGAGTAAAAGCAGAACTGACAGTGGCTCTACTCTGTAAGTCTGCAATAAGGGTCTCAGTTTGCTAATCTGCCTTATAAGCCTCCTTCAATTCTTCCAACCAAACTGGTGTAGGAAATGATATCACTTGCATTAAAGTAGCTCCCTCTGAAACCTCCCTTCAAGACAAAGCATCAACAAATTTGTTATCCACTCCCTTTTTATGTTCCACCCTGAATTGATAACCCAACAATTTAGCAATCCACTATTGCTGAGAATCAGTCCCTACCTTTTGCTCAAGAAGGTATTTGAGACTATAATGATCCGTTCTTTTGACAATAGGAGCACCCAAAAGGTAAGGCCTTCATTTCTTAAAAGTCATCACAAGGGCCAAACAACTCTTTTTCATAATTTGAGTAGTAAGTTTTTTCGCTTGAGAACCTGACTTAAAAATGCCAAGGGTTTGCCATGTTGCATCAGAACAGCTCCCTCTCCCACTCCACACGCATCACATTCCAAAACAAACTCCTTAGTAAAATCAGGCAAACACAAAACTAGAGGACTGGAAACTGCCCTCTTCAATTCCTTAAATGCTTGAGTTGTCATATCTGACCATTTAAAGGCATCTTTCTTCAACAAGGAAGTTAAAGGAGCTGCTATTTGACCATAGCCTCTGATTAGGGGTGTAAATGGTCCGGTCCAGTCCGGTCCAGTTCGGAAAATTTGTAGACCGATTTCATTCGGTCCAATAATTCTCTCACCTTGGACCGGATCGAACAGGAGTTCGGTCCATACCGATCCGGTCCAATTCGGTCCAGGGGCAGTCCGGTCCGGTCCAGGGGCGTCCCATATGATTTAATGGGCTAAATTTAATATAAAATTCTACAATGATCAAATTTTTTTGGCCCAAATTTAACTACTATAAATTATAATATGTTAATATTATAAAAGTATAAATTATATATTAATATGTTAGTATATATTATATATTAAATATGTTAGTAAATTATAACTAATAGTCTAATAGTTTAATAACACTTTCACATTAGTATATGTTAATAAACTATAACTAATAAGTAATAATATTATTACAATTTATATTAGTATATTATATATTTATATATTAGTAAATAGTGATAAATTAGTAATAATATATTAAATAATAATAATACACTTATTATTTATATGTTAATAAATAAGCGTATATATTATATATTAATATGTTAGTTAATATTAAATAATAAATATGTTATTAAACTATAACTAATAATCTAATAGTCTAATAATACTATTACATTAGTATATGTTAATAAACTATAACTAATAAGTAATAGCACTATTACAATTTACATTAGTATATTATATATTTATATGTTAATAAATAGTGATAAATTAGTAATAATATATTAAATAATAATAATACACTTATTATTTATATGTTAATATTATAAGAGTATATATTATATATTAATATATATTAATATTAATATTAAAATTTATATATTATTATTTATATATACATATATTTAAAATTAAAAATTAAAAAAAAAAAACTCTAGGGATTCGGTCCGATCCGGTCCGGTCCAGGGGGATGAACTCCTTGGACAGGGATCGGACCAGAATTTTCCGGTCCATATATTTTTTGGACCGGACCGAACCGAACTCCAACCGGTCTGGTCCGGGACAACCAGTCCGGTCCGGTCTGCTGGTCCGGTTTGGTCTTTTTACAGCCCTACCTCTGATAAACTTCCTATAGTATCCTATCAATCCCAAAAAACACTTTAATGCTTTCAAATTTTTTGGAATTGGCCAAGATAGCATAGTTTCAATTTTCCTGGAATCTGATCTTACCCCAGCTATCGAAATGATATGGCCCAAATATTCAATTTTATCATAAGCAAAATGGCACTTTGACTTCTTTGCAAATAACGGGTGCGTCTCTAATGTCTCCAAAACAGTTTGTAAATGAAGAAGATGCGATGTAAAGTCCCTGTTGTATATTAGAATATCATCAAAAAATACTATCACAAATTGTCTCAGAAATAACTTGAAAACTTCATTCATGAGTACTTGAAATGTGGATGGGGGCAATTGTGAGCCCAAAGGGCATCACAAGGAACTCATAATGCCCCTCATGAGTCCTAAAAGTTGTTTTATGGATATCTTCATCTCTCATTCTAATCTGGTGGTATCCAGATCGAAGATCCAGCTTAGAGAAAATTGTTGAGCCAAACAATTCATCCAATACCTCATCAACTACCAGTATTGGATACTTGTCTTTAACAGTGGACTCATTAAGCACCCTATAATCGATACACATTCTTTAAGATCCATCAAACTTTTTTATTAACAAAACTGGAGATGAAAATGGTGACTGGCTGCTTTTTATGACACCAGTTTTGAGTAATTTAGAAACAATCTTCTCAATTTCTGTTTTTTGAAAATAATAATACTTATATGGCCTTACATTCATAGGTAGGGATTCCTCCTTCAAAACAATTTGATGATTACGAGCTCAGTTAGGAGGCAGGTCAGTAGGTTCTTCAAAAACTTTTTCAAACTGCTGTAATAATAGCTTGATTTCTGGAGAAGTCGGACTTCTATCTTCAATTGACTCAGCAGACATTAATTTCAACCAAAACCCCTTAGTACCACTTTTGAAGCCATAGTAAGTTCCGTATCATCAACCATGGATGAAGCTGGTGAAATTAGACCTTTAAGATAGATCTGTTTGCCTTCATAATCAAACTTCATCTGAAGTTTCTGAAAATTCCCAATGATGGATCCGAGAGATGACAACCAATTCACACCTAACACTGCATCATAGCCTCCCAAGTTAAATGTAAAAAATCTGTTGCAAACTGCGTGCCTTGTATCATCACATTCACCTTAGGCACTTTAATATAGGTATCAAAAACACCTCCATTAGCCACTCTCACTGGCATAATAGGTACATACTGAACAGATAAACCACATTTAGAAACAAGTGTCGAGTTTAAGAAACTATGTGTACTGCCACTATCAATCAAAACCACAACATTTCTTTTGTTTATATAACCAACAACTCTCATAGTTTTGGTATAAGGAGTGCCTGCAACCACTCTCAAAGCATGTAATGAAATTGATGCAATTTCTATTGAAAATTCAAATTCATCAAAAGACTCCTTTATTCTCAATTCTTCTTCAACAATATCACCAGAAGAATTATAAACCTCCATTCCTTCCAACAAATAGATTTTTGGCTTGGCACATTTATGTCCTGGCTGCCACTTATCATCACAGAAATAACATAAATCTCGTTTCCTCCTATCTTGCATTTAACTGTCATTCACCTTCTGATAAGGCAATTTGGCAGAGTTAAGCTTTGAAGTTCCAAGAAGAGACATTCCAGAACTCGAATGTTGCAATTCATAAGAACTATTCTTCTATACCTTCCTAGCACTCCATAAAGATTGTTCTTGAATTTTTGCCAATGCAAAAGCTTCATTTAAAGTGGCAAGATTCAATAATCGAATTGGAAACCTAATTTGTTTCTAATCGTCAAGCCACTCAAGAAACAACTTAATTTGTTTCTATCAGTTACTCCTTTAATTCAATTAGAAAGTAGTTCAAATTCAGCTTTATACGAAGTAACATAATGCACTTGCCTTAGACGAATCAAAGCCTCCATAGGATCATCATAGGTTGATGATCCAAAGCAAATCTGTACTGCTTTGATAAAGGACTCCCAAGTTTGGAACGTTCCAGCTTCACTTGCATCCTGGAACCAAATGAGTGCTTCATCATCCATATGAAATGAAGCTAAAAATATCCTTTGACCAGGAGGCACTTGATGGAGAAAAAAATATTGATTAGCTAGATAAACCCAAGCTGCCAGATTTTTTCCCGAGAACTTTGAAAAATCAAGTCTAACTCCCTTCATTACAGACTTATCACCAATAATCTTTTCCCAAACTTGCTCTAGCGATTCATCTTCCTGTACAAACTCATCTTCATGTTCGAGATCAACTGGCTTAGAATGATCATTCGAAAAAAGCTTGGACATCTACTGTAATAATTCCGTAAACTTCTTATCATTATTCTCCCTTTTAATTCTTGCTGACTCCTGCTGTTGAATCAGAATATCAATCATATCTTCAAGTTGTTTCTGTTGTACATCTTACTTTTGTGTGATCTGATTAACAGATTCCAAGATCTGAGCGTAGGATTTCTTCCCGTCCACCATTTGTGGCTCTGGATACCAATTGTGATGGACCTTATTCAATATTCGGCAATAGACAAGTGAATTCGAGGTTCACTACCCTCCAAAAAGTAACGGAAACAGAGAAGGAGAGGAAAGAGAGAGAGAGCAAATTGATTTTGAAGTTTGAGTTGCCCTCATTTGCAATTGCATATGTGCTTTTATAGGCGGAAAATGTGAAATTACGGCAGTTGATGCCGTTACAATGAAACAACACCATCGTTTATGTTCATCAACACTAAACGACAGCTTCCCAACACAAAACTACATACTAACATTTATTAAAATGGTGCGTACTGCAAATTTAACTAACAAACTACAACTTCCTTCATCTTCCTCTTCACTTCGACAGACTGCGCAACACGATCCAGCAACTCTTCCTCTTCAGTAATCCAGCAACTACTTCTCCCACATATTGAGGCCCGTGATACAATATAATAAATATTTGGGTCTTTCTCCTAGATTGGTCGAAAAAAGAAAATAAAGTTTTCTCAAATATTAAACACAAAATGTGTAACATTTCCTTCCCGTAGGTTACTATTCACTTTGAATTTGAAAGTTATAGGATAATAGTTATAATACAAATCAAATTCTTATCCTTATCAAGCAAAATCAACCAAATGTGCTTTAACAAGGACTTCAAATTTTAAAAAGGACTTTAACAGTTATTGGATAACTGCTAAAGTTATTTTTAAAATTACATTCATCTAATATTCAAATTTAAACTCAAATAATCAAATTTAAACTCAAATAATCTAATTTTAGTCAATCCGAAATTACATTTACAATTTTCCTTTTTAGCTTATTGATAACAAAAACACACTTTGGATTTGTGATTAATATTTAAAAAATAAATAGACCACCAGCAAAGATCTCATGCAAAATGTTATACTTCTAATATCACATTAAAGTTCGAAATATTATCACATGCAAAAGCTTAGAAGTATCAACCATGAGTCTCAAAGTAAATTAGTTCAAAATATCAAGCAAAATAAACCAAAATAGACCATTGTATCATATACAATCCAAACTGATATGAAACGAAGAAGTTTTTTGAAAATAAACATTTTTGGTGGTGGTGGTGGTGGTCAGCATCTCGTTTGCTCCTCCTGCTAATAGCGCGCACCCTTTCCCCCTGAGTTGAGGCATTCATCATTCTATCTCCCCTTATGAGTTATTGTCAGCAGTGAGTTAATTTCTAATTTTGCGTCTTTAGCTCGACTTACACACTTAAAAATCTGATCCACATTTAGAACAAGCTATTTCAGTCTATCATTTGCTCGCTCCTGATCATCTTTTAGATCTGCAAAGTGTAGTTCACGATTTCCCATGCGTTCTTACCATTTTTCCACAAAGGAGTTAAACTTTCAATGCAAGAGTTGAATCTGTTCTATCACATTTGTGGAAGGTCTAGGAGCAAGCTGGGAGGATGTGGACACATCAGTATGAGTTCTCTTCTTATTGACAATTGCTTTAGACTTGGTGATAGTTAGTGAGGAGATCTGCCTATTCATCTTAAAAATGTTCGCAATGTCACGGATATGCACTTTGGCAATCATTGCCAACTTAGTGATTAGCCTACCAAAAGGCAATCTTTCTTTATCCATCTTGGCTTTATGAATGACATCAATAATATGGGAGGAAAAGTCAATGGGCACACCTGTGGCTACTGCATACATAAATTGTGTTTTTTCAAACGTCAGTTCAGTATGCCTAGCAATAGGTCACAGGTTTGTCAGCAGAATCTTGGCTAAAATTTGATAAGAAGGAAGCATAGTACTCATGGAGAGTCTTGAAAGTTTTGGGGGCCAAGCAGGTGCATCTGGACTAGTAAATAGGTCCTTCATTTTTGTCTTGGATGGGTTCCCCATCCCTCTATATGGAAAATCAAGATTTTCCACTACAGAAAACTCATAGAACTCTCTTATGATGGCAGGAGTAAGTACCATCTTCACTCCTCTCATTGTAGAAGAGATGGAGTGATCATTATCATTGAGAGAGGAAGAGTTTGCATAAAACTCTCTCACTACTTCCAGATAAGGAGTAGGAACTCTTTCAGTCACCTTTTGCCAGTTTCTTTATCCAAAAATATGTGCTATGAATTCAAAGGATGGATCTACTAAGTCATTTAGGATGACCACTCATTCTCCCAAAACATTCCTTTGGGAGAAGATATTATTGCAAACTGCTTCAACTTCTGGAGATATAAATCTCGGAGGCTCATTTCCTTTAGGTGCTACTTTAGAGGAACTTTAAGATCTTTTGATTGGCTTTGAGGCCTCGTTAGCAGTTTTTGGTTATTTTGGAGAAGGTTCAAGAGTCCTTTCTTGAGACTTTATGCCTGATTCTCCTTCTTTGGAGGTGCTGTCTCACAGTGTCTTGTCATACTTCTTTTTCTTTGCAATTGATTTGTATTTCATCTATAAAAAAATAACCTTTTTAGTATAATGAATATACATGAGAGTATCAACAATCCAGAATATATAATATCATCCACTCTCTCAAAAGGACTTCAAGGTTTTAGAGCAAAGAAAAAAAGAGTAGCTTTTCACAAAAGAATCCTCATGTAATCATCACAATCCAAGCACATGCGTTTATAATGCAAACAAATCAATATGCACAAGCATGTAAAAAATATATCAGATGAGGAATATTGCATGATCTGGGCAAAAAACCAATATGGCATGATGAAGATACAGAAGACATTTTTCTAGTTTTTTAGCCAAACAGACTTCCATGCAACGAAGACTCGTCAACTTGGCCAAACATAAAAAATATGTTTTGAATGCAGTATATAAACTAAGAAAATAGACTCTCAACAACCTAAATCATCTAGATTTAAAACTTCTAATCACATTTTAGAGTTTATCTCGAAATCGAAAATCAAGCAATTCCTAACTTGAGCCTAATTACACAAAAAGAATTCACAGATACTCAGTTCAAAAAACTTATTTCGAAACTTTGATGTAGAAATTTCATTTTTTTTTCAAAGGATTAGAAGAGTTTGAGATCAACTCTTATCTCTCTTAGAAGTTATGGAGCAAAGATTGAGAGAGAGAGAGAGAGGATTAGAGATTTTGTAATGATAAGAGTTTGGGCTTGCATGAGCAGTCCCATTTGAGGACTGTATGTAAAATAACTCTCCACTAAGAATTTGATTATATAACTTACAGCTAGTACATCGGAATTGTTGTTATAAGGCAAAGTTGGAATCGAATTAGATCGGAGTCGAAGTCGATCCAACAATACCTTTTAGCTTTGACTGAAAACTAAAATGAAAAAATCTAATTCTGACTTTATTTTGTCCAAGTCAATGTAAAGTCGAATTTTTGCTCAACCCTACCTCTATCTAAGAAAAAAAAAACAAAGTAAAAAGATCCTTATAATTTACACAGATAGCATTAAATATTACGGAGTTCACATGTGCTATATTTTTCTTTGATTATAAAAGGTGCTCATAGACAGAATATTGTAGAAGATCTCTATATAGATATGACTCACATACAAAGAATTCATGGATTGCGGTCCAAAATTTAGAACTCATATTTTCCATCAATCGAGTCTTGTTTGTGCTCAGGCTATTCAAGTTCAGATCACTTTTAAATCTATGAATATCCAATTATAATAAACAAATGCTTTTGATCATAAAGAAATTTCATAAGAATAAATATATAAATTAATATTATTTGATATTGTACAATAGATTATTAATTAAATTTTATTATAAAATAAATCTAACAAATTATATAAAATTATATCAATTTATAATTTTATTTTTATAAATTCTCTTTATAGTTATAATACTTATCTTAAAATAATTAAAAGAATCATCACCGTGACCTGAATAAAACACGCTTGTTTCACAGAATGACAACACACCAAACAAAACTGGTTTGACTCATCATATCAGGACATGTAAAAATACACTATTAAGATCTTGTTTGGACATGAAAATGATTTCATTTCATGATTTTATTATTATAATTTTTTAAATTATCATAAAATATATAATAGATAATTTAACTTTTTTAAATTTCAAAATAGTAATAATATTAAAAAATATTATTCTAATAATATTTTATTTAATTTTCAACATCCATATAAATTCATCTCATCATCTAATGGTATCCAAAAAAACTTAAAAAATACTCGAACATTCCCAAACCCGAACATGTCCACTCCAAAACTACTATTTCGTGTTAAGTTTACAAGTGTAAACACAATGACAGTCCCAATTCTTATCCTTATGCGCAATTTCTGTTCGCTATGTTTCCCCCCAAGATGAGTAAGAAGATTAAGACAAACTAAACACCTCTGGTATAGTTTTGTAATTTTGTATTATATCTGTCAAAATATGCCATCCAGACTGATTATCCAGACCAAATAATCATATGTTTCGTTCTCACCAAAATATCGGTCATACCAACTGATACACCAAATTCCGCCCAAAATATTGGCCAATATCTATGTTTCAACCATATTAGATTTTGGCTTTTCACCCTTTTTTTTTTACCTCAATTTAGACTGACTAATTACATATATATATATATTTATATATAATTTATTTATATATCTACTATTATTTTAAAATATAATTTATATACATAATTTATTTATATATGTACTATTATTTTAAAATAAAAATTATATGTATTTATATATATAATTTATTTATATATAAATTATTTTAAAACAGTTTACAAACCGATACCAGTACTGAAATAAGAATGCCGTACCCTGAATAATCCAATTAAGCAAGAACAAGAAAAGGAAAAGGCTAACTTTGAACACTCATGACGATGCTTAAAACGAGCAGGCGATTATGGACATCTACTAACTGGTAAAATGGAGTAACGAAAAGACTCAAGAAAGCAGAAGGCGTGAAACTGCAAGACTCCAGTTGCCAGTTGCCAGTTGCCAGTTGCCACGCCTTTAGGCGATTTGTTAAGATACAATTCATTTAGTCAGTCGGCACATAATTTTTTTTTTAAATAAATAATAAGGGAATAAAAAGACAAGGTTCTCTTCCTAAATGCAACAAAGCGTCCAAGGTCTAACCCATGGCATACTTCTGGGTCCAGCTCCTAGCAGTTGTCTCGTACTTGGCCCTGTCTGTCTTGTACATATGAGCAATTTCTGGCACCAAGGGATCATCTGGGTTTGGGTCTGTCAAGAGTGAGCAGATGGACAGCAGCACCTGGAAACACAACAACAAACTTTCCCACCAACTTAAAAAACAGCAATGATGTATGAAACAGTTAATTGGGGTTGAAATTCATCGCTGCACTTCACATTAGACAGCCACCTATAAGCTCTCCCCCCATTCTCAATAACAATTTCCAGGATTCATCAACAAGCGGATTCTATCAATATTTTCCACCAACACGGAAAAATGGAAATTTAAACGATGGGACAAAGGTTGAAAATGATTACAACAAAATATCTTTCTACCAACATCCTGATTTTGCTATGTATGGAGTTGTCAATGTCAGGACCATGAATTATGGGGCTGTGAGCTACCAACATTTGTGGTACCATAGAGTTCTCGTCTAAGAAGTTCCATTCACCAGCCCTAATAAAAGACCACAACCATGACTACTCCATTTCAGTCTCATGGTACGACATCGTATTCCTAAATAACATTAGACTTCCCGTGCCATCTTATTTTCAATAATGTTGGAACGGACGGAACCTTGATAACTTTGGAAGGAAGAGCAGTACTTTTTTTTTTATTTAAAAAAACCTATTCTTTTGGACAGCTCCTGCAGATTTCAATCAACCAACTTTTTATGATTTTCATGGATCTTTTTCTTCTTCTAGATTGCATACAAGCACACAAGGACTTTCTTCTATACACCTTGTGTGCCTGGATGCAATTTTTGCAATTCTTTAATAAATCCGAAAATTCAAAACTGAGTAGTTAGTAATAAAGTTGTTAAGAGATCATAACCTTGGATATAGTCAGGGCAGGACTCCACTGTTCTTTTAAAATGTCAAGACATATGCTGCCATTGCTGTTTATGTTTGGATGAAAAACCTTGGTCCTAAATGCAACCTGCCAAAACAGATAGTGTACGATAAAGGTTACACAAAGGAACTATCGCAAAGACTCCTATATGATCGGGGTCTTGGGGGTTAACAAAATCCAAAAGAAAAAATAAAAAAACATATAAATTTAATTTTTCTTTTTTAAGTAAAAACATTTTTTTTTACAACTAAGATATTTGAAATAATTAAGTGTACACTATAGTAAAAGATAAAATTCATCACATATTTAAACATCAAAAAGGGGAAAAAAAACAAACGAAAAACTATAAAACCAAGGAAGCATATATATATATATATTTCCTTTTCTGATTGGTAAGTTAAACACACCACCAGTGGATTTGAATTCATGACTTATTCTTTACTCAGATTTTATAGGGGAGGGAACTGTCACAAGCTGGACCACACAGGCCCCATAGACCATAAACTTCTCCTCTTATCTGATTCAATGTATTTAATTATCAATTAATCACAAATTGTTACCTCTTTTGTGAGGTAATCTTTAGTCCAAACATGTGAAATGACCCAATTAATATCGATAGGCTCTGAAAGAATTTGGGAGGGGATCCTGTGTGAATTTCAAAATAGGTACTTGGGCAGAGAAAGGTATCCAGAAGCACATGATTTCAAAAATCAATTCACTAGTAGACAAAGAAGCTTCTGCTGCTTTTCAAATTGCTATGACAAGAACCTAATGTGAGAGTCGTAGTCCCCAAGATCATATTTAAAATTTTATGATGATAGATCAGAGTAGCTTCCCTTAGAAACGGAAAATATTTAATTAGAAGAACTAAATAAAAGAATATTACAACAATATTATGTAGCATATATATCATTGCAGGAGAGGTTGATATTTGAAATGATAATTTATACTTCTGAAATATAAAATATTAAATAGAATATCATATACTCATAAACAAATATAACATATGAACACTTCTTATGGAGTGAAAAAGAAATCTATCAAATTTGTCTTTCCTAGGCGCAACAGTTTTTTGATGATATACTTTCTAGGAAAAGTTCATATAAACCTACTAATGAAGTATCATTTATTGTACAAAAAAGTCAACATTGTTAAACACAGTACTAATAATTTAATTTACCTCTTCCCCATTTTGAGACAAGTGGTAATTTCATATGATATTAGAATAGAGGTTTTGATTTCAAACTGTGACTCTACACCCTACCCCATTTAATTAAATATTCCACATGTTAGACCCACTCATTCAAGGGGATTTGGCCCATGACTGTTGTTAAGAATATAATACAAAAAATTAAATCTACTTATTCCCATCAGCTCCAGGCAAGAAATCTTTTCAAACAAAAAGGGGGGAGGGGGGAGGGGGGAGGGGGGAAGGGGGAGGGGGAGGGGGGAGGGGGGTGGGGGTGCATAACAAAATAGGACTTATATGTAACAACCAACTTTTACATGAACTTTCATAAATGGACTGTAGCACACCTTAGGTGGTTTAAAAGGATAGTCAGGAGGGAAATGAATGGTAACTAGAAAGACTCCCCCAGTATAAGGACTATCTGGGGGACCCATTATTGTTGCTTGCCAATGAAACATGTCCTCTGCTACAGGGCCTGCCAAATTAAAAGAAGGAATAGAATTATATCCCAAAATAGTTCATTACAAACATTGCATTTATCATAAAAAGTTCAGGTATACATGTCCTCTTTAATAGAATGAAAAAAATGGGCACCTTAATATCATTAGCTTTCAAATAGCATTTGCATATTTCGTCTGATTGGGCTACATATACCATGAATAACATGACATTCTATTGGCTTCTATTAATCTTAAAGAGCTAGAAAACTGTGACATTCCTAAGATGAGTCAGATATAACATGAGAAATTTTTGAATAATTGAAGAAGTTATAGGCTTCATGGCATGGAGATCTTCTTAACCACAGGAGATAGTCTTTGAGTGGAACCTATTGGATTTACTCCTAAAAGGAGCTATTGAAAGTGATATAAAAATTTATATTTTCTAGGGATCAAAATGGTACAAATCTACAATTAGAAAAGAATGGCAATTAAATGAGAAACTATGTATGATGCAACTCTCAGGAACAATAATATGCATATTCCACCAAAACATTTATGCTCATCCAAAAAACTCCTCAAACATTTCTCAGATCAATCCTTTAGCAATCACATTAGTCATAAAATGATATGATTAACTCTCTATATTAGAAGACTCAACCCAAAACCAAATTGTAATGTAATGGACTTGACAAGGATACGGTGTTGGCATTCATTCATTGCACAATATCTTTGGCAAATGTTTAGATGATGCAGTACAGTTACTTTGTTCCTCCTTTTGTGAGACTAGGATAAGCCAATCTTTTAGAGATACGAGATGAACAAGTTTTATGAATTGCTAGAGCTACATGACAATGACTAGCTGGGTGGTAGGTCCCCACAACCCAGCTAATCTGCCTGTCCTGCTAGGGGACAGGCAGGCAATCCGGCTGGCCGGGGTGCAGATGCGGGCAGGAGTCAGGTGAATCACCCGGGTTTTAACCCACTCGCCCGTATACTTAAAGAAACTCTAACTATAAATTCACTAATTTTTCTCTCTCCTCATTTCTCTCAATCTCTTGCCGTCCCTTCCTCTCCTGTACCCCTTCCTCCCCGTCTTCCTCTCCTTTTCTCTTCTCCTCCTCTTCTTCTTAGCTTGGCTTCTCTCTCCATTGTCATGGGACAAAGAGACCATGACAACATGACCATGGCTTGGTTGTGGTCTCTACAGCTCAAGACCATTGCAGTGGATCTGTAAATTATAGACCCACTGTTGCAACCATGATTCTATGGGGTATATGAGCACAGATCTTCAGATCTGTGTGATTTTTTGGAGTTCTTGGATTTGTGTGACTTTTCTGATGTATATACGATTTTGTTGATTTTTTTTTTTTGTGAAAAATTTGTTGGGGATGGGGTGACCCAAAGGTGGCGGATGCAGAAGGTCAGAGATATGGGCGGCAACAGGGTGCAGGACGGGTAGCTACCTGCCCATATAGGGGGGGTACACCCCTAACAATGACAGCCCAAAGAGCCTTCTCTAACCATATCTAACCATATGCAGCATCAACTCGCCTTTTTATGAGTATCTAACACTTACACTCGCAGATATAGACTTATTTTACTTATAAAAAATAGATAAGATCATGCAAATGAATGTTAACACCATTCTTTAGGGGAGAAATGGAGGTGGCAAAATATAGTCCAATTAATGCAGAAAATATTGAGAACTTAAAATCAAGCACTACTGCACTACAGTAGATCTGATATATTGACTTTAATTACATTTAGGTCTGGTTTGTCTTTAGAGATGAGATGAGATAAAAGTTGAAAAAAGAAAAAAATAGTGTTATAATATATATTTTTAATATTAGTTTTGTTTTGAGATTTGAAAAAGTTGAATTGTTTAATTTATTTTGAATAGAAATTTGAAAAGGTATAATGATAATTTGAGATGAGATTTTTGATAAAACAAACAAGGCTTTAAAGGCAAAAATATAAACAAGTAGGCAATGTCTCCGACTTTGCAAAGAACAAACCAATCTTCAAGCATTTCATTGATGGGGGATGGGACCTGAAAGAAAAGTAACCGTTTACGTTGAAACATACAATGAACAGACTGCTATAATTGTGGCAAGGTGCTTTCCTTCAATGATCAAATATCATCTCATGCTCTTGGATTTCCTAAAAATTACACCTTTTTAATAAATAAAAACAGCTCTCACATTTGCTATCATTTCTTTTAAAATTAATCTTTCTCATACTTTTGTAACACAGTCGTAACTTTAATTGAACAAGAAATGCCCACAAAGAAGTTAAGAACCACCCATCATTAACAATAAACTTCTCTATCGACTTAGATCGGATAAAGCGGAAAACTTAGCAAACCTCCCACGACAAAAAAAATTATTCTTATCCACACAAAGCTCATGACTTTACCAGTCAGGACACCTAGATGATGCTACAAAAAGCTCATGTTCATACAATAACATCGCATTATAGGATTTCGTCTCGTGTAAATGCTTCCCAAAACAAACATAAATATCTCAACGTAATCGACCGCATAAAGAACTTAGAAAATACCTCCGAATTGAAAAATAAAAAACAAAACAGCACAGATCCCCAGAGACTAAATCACAGATCGAGCCTGAGAAGAGGCTTACAACCATGGACACCAAAGAAAAGCATAAAAACAAATGAAAGAAAGATAAAAGATAAAATAAAAGTGAGAGGAGATTTTAGTGAAGAAGATATACCCGCGCTGCAGGAGGTGGGAGGGTCTTTCTGGAGGTCCTTAAGCTCCTTTAAGATCCGCTTGGAAGCCATGGATGAAGCCCGAAGATCGCCTCCGATCTGCCTTCGACCTAAAAGGCGAGAGATTCAGGGAGAGAATGAGAGACCAAATGTACAAAAGTTTATTCAAAGCCCACTTATTTTGTCATGAGACTCTAGTTCTCGTTCACTGAGAGGTTTTGGACCCTCCATTTTGATGATTAAATAAACGAACGGGTGATTTCGATCCGTGCTAGGTGGTGATTTTGCAGGGCCCACTTGACTTCTTGAGACCGGGAATAATTACTCCGGTGACTTTCGAGATTGCCCATTGCAGATACTCTTCTCTTTCTGTTTCTATCCAAGAATCTTTCTGCTCAGCATTCACGTCTTCCTCGTTGAAATTTCTATTTTTATTTTTTATATATTTTTCAAAAGTTTTAAATTAAAAAAAGTCATATGATCATTAAAAAATTCTTCTTCTATTACTAAATGAAAGAGAAAAACAAGTTTCTGTTAAAGTCCCATCCAGATTGCATAGGCAACTTTGGCTACATTTGATAAACGAGAGTTTGTCAAATATTCTTAAAATATATTATTATTATTTTTATTATTTTTATTATTATTTATCTATTATTATTATTATTTATTTTTATTTTTTATTATTTATTTTATTTTTATTTTATTATTTATTTATTATTATTATTCATAACTCTTTTCAATACTTCTCAACAACTAAACCTAATCTTAATCTGATTTGGTTTTCAAAGATATTTTATCTCATTTTAAATTTATTATTATATTCTTTTAAATTTGTATATAAAATAATATAAATAATCTAATTTTTTCAAATTCTAAAAAGAAAAATTCAAATTCCAAAATAAAATTAATATTAAAAAAATATTATAATAATATATATATTTTTTTAACTTTTATCTTATTTCATCTCATTTCATCTATGAAAACAAATCAAGTCTTAGTATTTATGTTAAACTTTTAACTATAACCTAGTTTGTTTTTATAAATAAAATGAGATAGATGGGATAATAATTAAAAATTAAATAAAATATTTTTATGATATATTTTTTTAATTTTAATTTCTTTTAGGAATACTTTGAAATTTTTTTTTTAAATTTAAAAATATTAAATTGTTTATTTTATTCTGTATAAAAATTTAAAAAAATAATAATGATGAAATAAAATAAAATAAAATAAAATTATTTATAAAAACAAATCAAACCTATATTTTAATTGAAAAATAATTTCCTCGTACCTGCCAATCATTTATCTACACTTTAAATAAGGAATATGCTCTCTAACTAGGATATAATCGATCTGGCTCGGTTATTATTTTAAAAAATTTTGAAATCTAAGTGATGTATATCAATTTTGAAAATTTAAGAACATTTAAGAACCAATTAATCTAAAATCAAAATTGTGTGGCACTAAATAAGTTCACAATTATAATTTCAACATGGTGTGATTCCAATCTTATTTTTTCGATTAACTGTTACAAGTGTGGCACTAAATAAGTTCACAATTATAACTTTTTCATTACTAAATTTAATTGTTAGAATTTATTATTTACTATTAGCAATTACTAATTCATTAGTATCTAATCATAATAGTATAGTATAAGTAATGTCTAAATTATTAGTAAGATTAATTTGTTATAGTATAATTAGTGAGATTAACTTATTATACTAGAGTTTTTTTTTTTCTCTCATCAAGCCTAAGGTAGATTAATACTAAAGTGGATACAAAGTTGTTGGAATTATAAATTGCAAATTAGGTGGGTCTTTCCCACAGTAAAAAGGTAGAAAAAGAGGAAAAGTGGTGAGAGACAAGCATCCTAAGTACAAAGTTGAAGTGGCCCATTACATTAGAAGATGCGTATATCGATTAAGAGTGGTGAGGGATCGATGTAATTTATTTGTTGTCCAAGCATCAAAGTTGTTCAACAAATGTTTAATATTAGTGATCACATTCTCCATTATCAATGAGTGTATGAAGAAATCGAGTGAATAGCATCAATAACTTGCTAGGAATCGCTTTCGATAAAAATTTCATTAATGTTTCTAATCCTAACTTCAATAAGGCCAAAAAGGATAGTTGCCTCTTCACGTACTGCTGGGTTTGTATTAGAGAGGTGACCTATGTGAATAAAAAGGATTTTGCCTAATTGAGAATAACATAATGCAGCAGTAGTGCTGTGATTTGAGTGGACAACAACATTACATTGAAGAGTAATGGCGTGAGAGGCCCTATCACATTGATTGTTTGAGCTATTTTGTGAATGAGATTTCTAAAGCCAAACTTGATTATGTTCCTGAAATTGAGCATTGACTGTAGTGACCAACTCTAAGGGGGAGATTTTCAGTTTGTTATGGACAACTTTGTTGCGAGCAAACCATAAGTTATCCATGACAATGACTGCAAAATCTGAAAAGAATGTGCTTCATCTTACGATACCAAGAGGTGTTTTTCTGGATTGATAATGGCTTGTATCCATTTTGATATAGGGAGAGAATTGAATATAGCAATGTTGATAGGCCATTTTGAGTGCCGCCAGAGAATTCTTGCATGCGCACATGTGAAGAGCAAATGATGGATTGTTTCTTCATTAATATTACACAGTGAGCATTGAGTATTTTAGGCAACATTGTTGGAGAATTTCCCTATTGCAACTTTGGTAAGGAGAATATAATAAGCTATTTTTCAGAGAAAAAGTTTATACATGTCTTGAAGTTGGAGTTTCCACAATTTTTTCTAAGGGATATCTAATATGTTGGATTGCTGATGTTGAGTTATGGCCGCATAAGAGAATTTTACAGAGAAATATCCAGAGTAATGATGCAACCAGTGAACTTTGTTCGTAAAGTGGTGATAATTAAATTAAGATAGAAAAATTCTCTGAATTTCTTGAATTGAGACTTGTGTAAATAATGTGGAAAGAAGGAGATCATTCCACCTCCTAGATTCCTCCAAAATGAGCTTAGTCACTCTAAGTTCTTTATCTACAATTCTAGTTTTCGGATTAGAAATGAGAATATGCTCTAAGAGAGTTGGGGTCCATGGATCCAACCAAACTCTAATATTATTACCACTTTTGATTTGAAAACAAATATTTTTTTCAGAAAATTTCTTTGTAAAAGTAGGCTTTTCCAAATCCAAGAATCAACAGGTTTAAGTTTTACCTCCCATACACTTTTGTTGTTCAGGTACTTGTGAGAGAGAAACCTTTTCCATAGGTTTGTGGATTCAGTGATGAGGGGCAAGAGAAACTTAGTGATCAGAGCTTGGTTGAATGCTTGGCATGATTTTAATCTAATGCATCCTACCGATTTTGGTGTACACAATGATGCCCAAAATTTTGGGGTAAAGCCATTTTTATCATTATTGAATCCCCACAAAAAGTTATTGAACTTTTTATCTATGGTTTTGGCCACTATTTTGGGCATTCTAAGTGTAGACATAAGATAAGAGGGAATTGTTGAAGCTACTGATCTTATGAGAGTGGTACAGCCATCTTTGAACAGGAGCTTCGACTTCCAACCAGAAATTTTCATTTCAATTTTCTTAATAATATCCTAAAAAATACTTTTCTTGGATTAACCAATGTAGAGAGAGACCAAGATACTTGAGTTTTGTGAGGCTAGTTTTAAAATCCATAATCTATGTAATCTCTCTTTTTAAGGGGCTAGAGACATTGTTATTGAAATTGATGGTAGTTTTATTACAGTTAACTTTTTGTCTTGACCATACCGAATATGTTGAGAGACATCTTTTAAATACTTCAGCTGTGGCACAGTTAGCTTTACCAAAGAGTATGAGATCATCTGCAAAAAAGGAGGTGAGTGATGGAAGGGCCTCCTCGTTTTAATTTAATTCCTACTAGATTGTTGGAATTTTCTTCTCTTAAAATTAGCCTTGAGATGACTTCACTACTTATGATAAATAAGAATGGGGAGAGAAGGTCTCCTTGTCTAAAACCTCTAGATGGGTTGAAAAAGCCTAAAGATGAGCCATTAATAATTACAGAATAGGTGACTGTAGAAAGACATGTTTTGATCCAGCCTATCCATTTGTCATTAAACTCTTGAATTTTGAACAGGTAAAAAATGAAAGGCCATTCCATATAATCAAACGTCTTCTTTATATCAATTTTAATAGCCATAAGACCATTTTTGCCACTTTTTTTAAGGGAATGAAAGACTTCTTGTGTAAGGATTGTACTGTCTTGAAATAACCTTCCTGGAACAAATGCTGCTTGATATGGAGAAATTAATTTATCAATGACCTTTCTCAATCTGTTTGCAAGGATTTTTGCTTTAAGTTTGTAGCTGACATTTGCTACATGGATTGGTCTGAAGTGATGGGCTTGTTGAGGAGATTTTATCTTCGGTACAAGAGCAATATTAGTGTGATTCAAAGCTTTGAGAAGAGTTCCATGAATAAAAAAAACTTTGAATCATGGTTGTTACATCCTTCTTGATAACTTCTCAATGTAGTTTATAGAATAGACTAGTAAAGCCATCTGGCCCAGGGACTTTTGTGGAGAGAGTTTGTTTTAGAGTATTGTGGATTTCCTCTTTAGTGGGGATTTGACAAAGGAGATTATTATCTTTTTCAGTAATTTTTGTTGGATAAAGAGATTGAAGTCCATCTAGCTAATCTGGATTTGTATTGGTAAAGATTTATCTAAAATGTCTCTCAAGATATTGAGCAATTTCTAATGTCCTTCTCCCATTTTCAACTTGGAGGAAATTGATGGAATTTCGACTTCTTCTGATTGTTGTAAAGGTGTGGAAGAATTTTATATTAAGATTCGTTGATGTTAGCCAGGTAACTCTGGACTTTTGTCTCCATAATGATTGCTCTCTTCTAAGTTGTTTTTGAAGATTTGACTTGAGAAAAAAATTCTTTTTGTGTAGTTTCTGGTGTAGGATCTTTGGTTTGGATATCTTCAAGTGCTTTATTCAAATTCTGAATGCTAGTCTGAATGCGTCCAAAGTGTTATGTTCCATTCTTTGAGAGCATTTTCTGTGTTTTTGAACTTTTTTGTGCAGATAATGGCTGGTGTACCAGAGCATTGTAGGCTCCATGCATTTTTTATTACGGAGAAACAAGTAGGGTCTCGGCTCTAGAATTCTTCATATTTGAATGATGACTTCTTTTGGAATGTTTTGTTTGTTTCAAAGATAATGGGAGAATGATTTGAGATGCTTCGTGGCAAGTTAATGACAAAGGCATCCGAAAATAGAGAGTTCCATTTTGGATAGACAATAGCTCGATCAAGATTTTCTCTTATGTGATGGACACCATATCTATTGTTTGACCAGGTATGAGGTACCTCGTGTGCTCTAAGATCAATAAACCCCATTTTTTCTAGAAAAGGTTTGAGGTTTGTGGATTTTGAAGTGCTGGTATAAGGTCTCCCACCAAACTTCTCCTTTTGACTTAGAATAGCATTAAAGTCTCCTATTACTGCTTAAAGGCCAGGAAAAGTATTGGCAATATAGGTGAGATGGTCTCAGAAGACTTATTTTTTGGTGTAGCTCCCATAGACCATATCAAGCATCCAAGGAGAGGAATGAGGCTCAAAATAAACTAAAGCATATATAATATTATTACTTTTGTACACAACTTCAACATCAAATCTTGAGTCCATAAAAACAAAAGTCTGCCGTAGTGATTACTAGGAGGGACATAGACATATCTAGCAAAACCTAACCTATTTACATAATTGGCAATATTAGCATCAGAAATAAGAGTTTTAAAGAGAAAGAGAGCATTAGGGTTATATTTTCTAATAAGAGCTCTAGTAGAACGAAAAACATAAGGTTGAGCTAAACCCCTATAGTTCCAAGATATGAACTTCATATCCCCTTGGTGGTAGTATGGACCCCACCACTGTGGTCTTTGGATTAACAGGAAATAGAGGCATCTCTCGAGATGAAGAGATGGTACCCGATCTTGCAGATGAACTTGCTTGCTTATAGGGTGCATATCGAGTTGGCTTTTTTTTCTTCCTCTGGGGTTGGGTCCTCTTCAAAAGTCATTTCCTTTGCTCTGACTTCTGGTTTCAGTCGTTATTTGCTCAGCATATGAAGGATGATCTAGCTTGGTCTCTTGTTCCATGGTTAAATCCTTAGCTACCAGAGGTTGAACATATGCTCACTAGACTTCTTCCATTTGTAAAAGACTTTCTTTTCCCTAGGGTTGACATTTTTGAAATTAGGGTTGCAGAGGTAAGATCTGGAAGAGGGTGGGAGTAGACTTGTGTTTGGGCTTTGAAAATAGGTATAGGATTGGGATATTTCTGGCTTATATCCAAGGTGGGCTCAAAAGTTGGGTAGTTTGGTTTGAGGGAAAGACAAGTCTTTCCAGCTGATTGGTTAAGGAAAAGTGAGATCTTTTAATGGTTGGATTGATAACTTATTGGGCCTTGATTACCTTTAAACTGAGCTGTGATTTGTTTAAAGATAGAACTATCTAGAGCTTGGGCCCAAGTAGTAGAGGCAGCTGGCTGGATTTCACTTGTCGAAAGCCATGCTGAGCTAGCTGATGATTGGCTAGGAAAAAAAATTTTGTGAATGAGGTACGTGCCAATTAAAAGGACAGGAGACTTGATGTAAAACTTGATCTTCTGTCTGATATCTAGGGAACAAATATTGCTAAAGACGGTTAGCTTTAATGCTGTTGATTAATTCTTGAGAATGAGTTATAGGATCAACGCGTGTCTTATGATGCAATCTGATGTCAACATTCCCCAAAAAATCTAAGCTTTTCTGGAACCAGCTTGCCAAAGAACTACTTTCTCCTATTTTCTTCCAGAAAACAGGGGCCACATTAGTAGATTCTTCTTTATCCTCTGATGGCTTAATGTAACTTGACATTTGCCTTTAGTGCGTGGACTAACCGGGGCAGCATCTTGAGAAATCTACATGTCATATCTGTTTTCCTGAAACTAAATTGGAGGTAAAGTGGATTTGGAATTAAGTACTACTTGTGATTCATGGACTGGTTGGTGGGATTTACCTTCCTCTTTTAGGCTTTTGATGGACTTTTGAAAATCCACTCGAAGACTTTTACTATAAAAGGAAAGATTAAGACTCTCTAATTTGGTGGTGCAGTTTTGTTGCACATGATCTATAATTCCACAAAAGTAGCAATAATCAGAAAGCCTCTCGCATTTGAAAGAGACAGTGATTGGCAACTATGTAGTGTTCAGGAAGGAACAACCCTCCTTGAGAGGCTTTGTGATGTCTATGTTAATACAAACCCTCACATAATCCTTTGTTGTCAATAGAAGGATAGTGTATTGATCTACATCAATCATAGAACCAAGTGTCTTACTGATACTTATGTTTGTACTGAGAGTCATCAGCTCTCGAGTGAGGCCATGTATTTGAACCTAGAGCCCTGAAGTGTTAAGGTCCATATCATCAATACTTTGACCAGAAAGCCATTCTTTGAAGAGGAGTTGATGTCCCCTGAAGTTTCAAAGTCTTTGAGAATAAACGCGATCTTTATCTTGCGGGTTCTTGAAGATGAACAGAAACTCATTTACTCCCAAATCCTATATATCCAGATCTTGCACAAAACTCCAAACCGACTTAAAAACATTATGGAAAGTGGGTTTGTTAAGAGGTTTCTTAGAGATAAGCTTACCAACCAGAGATTTATCGGATAGAAGTCGAGCGTTGTTGGTGTCGGGCTTTAAAACAATTTCATACCACGAAAGAGCTTAAGTTTGTGAGATTAAAATCTCAAGATCTCGCTTATCCATCGGTTTAAAGTCCTCCATGAAAATAGAGTAACAGGTTGCAGATTTGAGAAGAGAGAATAAAGGTTCAGTAGTGGGGGGTGAATGCTAGGGTTTGGGAAATGGACAGTGAAGACTCATTGCAAAGACAAAAGCAAGAGAGGAAAACCAGTTAACTCTTATACTATAATTGTTTATATACTAGCAAGTAGTGTCTAATTTTGCCAAGAAAAAAAAATAGTGTTTAATTTATTTCTATGCTAGACTTATACTATAGTGTCTAATTCCTGTTATTATAGTAGGGTCTAATTTATTTTTATACTTGATTATGTATGTCAGTGATAATATGATGTTTACACATATCAAAACATTAGTTTATTTATATTATATTATAGTATAAATATATTATTTTATAACATTAATTTTATGTTATAATATTAATAGACATGAATAATAATATTCAAATTTCATATCATATTAATTAACAATATAGTATATAATCTATTATAAAAATATATATAAAAAGTCATCTATATATAACATAAAAAAATTTAAACATATATACTGATCCGATTCAGTCTAAACTAGTTTTCAAAATATAAAATACGGTATCGAACCAGCTTTAGTTCTTAAGTACTAGTACCAGACTATTCCAATTATGAACCAAACCAAATCCATCGGTTCAACCGGTTTTTTAGTTTTTTCTTATATTTCTAGTGGTATGTCAGATTGTAAAATTATTTTATTATAAATAGATCTAACAAATTACATAAAATAAAGTCAATTTATGAATGAACTTTTTTGTAATTCCTTTGTGTCTCCAGCATTGTTCTAGTTAAAACAGTTTTTTTTTTCTTCTCAATTGTTATATTCTTAAGATTTTCAGCTATTTTTGAAGTATATTGTATTCAAGTAAATGAGACTATTCACTGTATTCTTCTAAAGATAAGTTTCATTTTCAATTACCTCAATTAAAATATCTTTTCCACTTATTCACTTGTTTTTTAGGGTATGTTGATCATCTCTTTTAAGTTTGGCTAAAATAATAAAATTCTCGATTATAACTCTACCTAAAAGAGAGGGTCAACATATATAATAATGGTTTTTATTATTTACTAGAGGAATGAATAAACATAGGAAGCTAGTTTTATTTCTAAATAAATAGATAAATTATTGTCTTCTACACTTTCTTTTGATTACACATCACAATGTCAAAGCAAGACTATTCTAACTTTCATTCATCAAGCACACTAAATAAATGAATTCAGAACTATACCTTAAACCCATTCAAGTAGTGCCATCTTAAATATTCGCGTCCAATGAAACATTGTCCAAAATATTGAATTTACGTTTTTCCTACGTTTTGTATATTGAACAACAACAAAAAGGGAAAAAGAGTTGGCTCTCTTTTTCTTTCTTACTCCTCTCATGTGCCTATAGACAAAATTAAATAATCTAATTTGTAGATGATTTAAATAGAGTTAGGGTTTACTAGAACTTAGTGGGAAATAATCTCTAGTTGTGAAACAAAAGCAATCATCTCTAGTTGGGAAATAATCTCTAGTTGTGAAATAATCTCTAGTTGTGAAAGTATTTGTGATTGAAATCGATGATAAAAAATCAACAAATAGATGAAAATTATGATTTGTAGCTTCGGTATAAAAAAATCCAAGAACTAAATCATGATAAAGATTGTGAAGAAATAATAAGTTAAATGAGTTTTACTAAAATAGTTTGAGAAGAGGAAGGGATTTAACAGTGAATGAAACGTTGGCTAGATATACAACAGTAGGTTAAATGCCCCTTATTCAGGAAAATTAATATGCATTGCACCTAGCATATTTCTAGTGGTATGAATAAGTCGCAACGAAAAAATAACAAGGCCTTGAGCAATACATCATGGTGTCAAAACATAATCCATTAATCCCAAAATAGCATGTTTCAATGTCCTTACGAAAGTAGAATTCCAAAACATTAACCCTTCATGATTAGCAAAATATTGTCTTGAGATACATATTTAAAAACATTATTCCTTGTCTTCTTCCTCTAGGATCGATCTCCTTAAGGTCCTCAGACAACTACATAATGATTTTCATATAGAAACCAATCTCTGCAAAATGAACTTAGAGGGTATATTCATTTTCTACCAAATAAGGCCTAAGATCCATTATGCTCGCTTTCTTCTAAAGTTGTCATAACTTCTACTATTCTAAAAATAATGATAATGGAACCACCATAATTTCGAAAAACCTTAGCAAGTTATACATAACATACACATAGATAGTATAAACTACATGTATAAAGTAAATGCGAGCATGGATGTATGAATATGAACGAGCAATTTTTAAAAAAAAATTGTATTTTTCAATCATTCAGAATTCTTTTAAAAACACCTGAACTTGTAACAATATAATCTTTTGCACAAACTTACCATTTCTTATTCAATATGAAGAATTGCGGATATCGTACTATTGTTCCAATAATCGTGTGCAGTAGCTAGTTACTGCTCCACATCCCAAGCCTTTTGACCAATTATGAATATCTCATAAGAGAGACATTCAGGTAGATTGGCATGCGTTGTTATAAACTCTTGGCAGACTGTCATATCTTGACCAAAATTTTACAATCAATACGACAATTTATAACACTTTCACCATATTTACCACATTTTGAACCTACTAGTGTTAACATTACGACTTCACACCGAAAATCTTGTGGTCCCATTTGAAGCTATTAACTGGACTTTGTCAATCCATGCAAAAATTATAACTCACTTTTCAATCACTTCAGAGTGGATATGGAAAATCTACTAGGTTATTCCCGCATCCTAGTATTAGAGCCGTGTCAAAACTTACTTTAATGCACAACCAATGAAACCTTGCATGAACATGAGATAATAACATGTGATTATCATAATATGGCACGTGAAACGCATGTAACATAGTAGCATAACTATGTGAACGTATCATATGTGATATGAGCATGTCTGTTACATTTGAGCATACGATATTATAGGCACAACCTATAATGATCCAAACAGTACTCACAGAGAGCTTATCTTGAAATAAGGAAAAAATTGCATTTTGCAAATGAGATATTTGAGAACATTTATGTTGGCTAAAGTGCCACTCTGTCAAATCATGCCACATTTCATGTGCAGAGCTAGTGTGGACCACACTAGAAGCAATTTATTTAGAACTGGAGTTCAAGAGCTAAAAAAGAATCATACTATCACAACGATTCTAGGCAGAAAACATAGGATCCTTGGAGCTAAAAGGCCGCAGAATAGTGTCATTGATAAAGCCAAATTTGTTCTTGGTATACACTACAAAATAAAAAAAGATAATAGTGATCCGATATTTGTGATCAAAAAGATTATTAACGATTAAAACAGATTATTAGTGACTAAAATGGACTATTTGTGGATAATAAATAGTAGCAAATAAACAATTTTCTTATAGTGGTAATTAATGAGTGCCATGAGCATCTAGCAACTCGTGGTGTGTTACTTGTCATTGATTAAAGCACGAAAATAGTACTGTTTTCGTCTCAAATAGTCATGTTCGTAGCATATAACTGGTTTCAAAAACCTGTTTTTCTTATAGTGGATGGTGGTTTAAGGTGGAGAAGTATTGGATCAGGTGCTGGCGGCATTGAGAGGTTAACCTAATACCATTTGTAAGGGAATTTAATTGAATTCAAATTACTTAATAAGTTGCAAGAAGCTCTGTTTTTATATAGAGAAGGCGATCACAAAACAAATAAAGACAAATTACATTTGTCCAATAAACTATGCCAAGTCAGATGATCATGACATGGAATGATTAATATAATACACACTACTATATATGGTTAAGATTGTACTATATATATTTGAAATTACTCATTAAAAGAGAGGATATCTCACTTCACTAAATTGATTATGAATATAATCTTATAAAAAACTTTCATAAAAGGTTTGAGTAAGACGCAAATCCCTCCTCCAAATCACAAGTATCCTTGAATAAGAAAATAAAACTTCTCAAATGTAGGCCATGACGTTGAGGTATCATGCAGATACAGCAAGATATCACATTCACCGGTCATTAATTATATGAGTCCCGACAAGCTGATTAAATTTTCGACATTGAGCTGGCTCATGACCAGAAACCAAAGGAATGATATGTTGCAACCTTATGTCCGTAAAAGACGACTATATATCCATGCAAACAAAAAGGATCATCATGTTAAAGTATACCTTATTTCGCTTTCACGTTTAACTTTATACATCCGTTTCTTGCAAAGAAATGGCAACCTGACAGTTCCATCAGGAAGCCAAGACCCCAAGCGCTAGGCTATAGTTTCAAACCCCACAACAGCCATAATATGATCTCTAATTTTAATTTATTCAAGAAAGAACAAACTATAAATGAATCTAATATTATGTGCATCCCAAAATACATTCATGACGTACGTACGTGGATCCAAAGCTTGGGCAGGCATGCATGCTGCATGGACATGCATTCACGAGGATCCAATGATTCCAATCACTCTTTTCTTTTTCACAAGTAAAGAATATCGTATTAGATTATTTTTTAGATTATTATAGATTGAAAAGGAAAAAGAAAAAGAATCAATGATCAAACTTGCTTCTTTAACCCAGCTTTGTAGCTAGCTAGGTTGTTTACCAGAAAATTGATATATGGCTTGTAAAAATGACATATCGCGCGCATCTTGATCTTATCTACCATCAACAATCTTCAAACACGACAACCCTATCAATGTACGTTTATCCTGCGTTCAAAACAACAATCTCAATGATCAGGAATGATCATTTATCACTTCTTTTGTCAAAAGCATGCATGCTTATAATCAAAACCCAATTATTCTAAATTTCTATTTACCTAATATATTCAATAACATCATCATTTTAAAATGGTATCAAATAATTAATAAATTAATAAACACAATAAATGATTATCAGTTTGGATGCATATATTCCATTGCTCACCATTTCAGAGTGTTAAGGGTACATTTGCGAGTGGCACCAGCCTCAAGTGCCATCAAGCTCACACCATCGCACAAAACCTTCATCTCCAGTGGCCCTATCCGCAGCGAATCCAGTAGAAATCCCACCGCAATCCGTACCTCCATCTTCACCATCAATTTCTTGCTCTGGAACCCAGCCTTTAGCCTATTTCCTTCCTCACCATCCACCCGCTGGTTCGTTACCCCGGTCTTCACGTTCAGGCTCGTCTTGCTGCTCTTCTTCTGAGAGAACTCCGGCAACTCCTCCGACCCAACCTTCGTTTCGTCCTTCCCAAATCTCACCGCGACGTTGCTCTGCTCATAGAACAGCGAGAGTTTCCGGTTGGGGTTATTCACCACGAAAGTGGAGACCGTTTGTGCGTCGAGGTACGTGCCATCGGTCTTGGCTTTGACGTCGAGAAGTGGGATCTGGAAAGACTGCAGGTGGAAAACTGGGAGGGTAGGCTGAAACCAGATGTAGAAGACGATGAGGGCGAGCGCGACGAGGACGAGAAGGAGAACAAGGAAACAGCAGATTACACGACAAAAGCTCCTGCGCCTCCTGTGCGGCTTGAAACTAGGCGGGAGGACGGGCATGCGTGGCGGCGGTCTCATGCCCTGTTGAACCGGGTGACTCGGGTCCCGGTATCCTGGCGGTTTCTGGAGAAACACCGGATGGTGTGGTCGTCCGGCCATTGCGGAACTCCGAATTCGCTGTAATGGTTTTCAGAGAGCTGAAAAGAAAAGGTAAATTATAAATGGCACTTTCAGAGGACAATCAAACCAAAACTGAAATTGCATGAATTACTTTTTAAAACAATTCAATAATGGGATGGAAGTTAATAAGTTTGTGGATGAGAAGCGATGAAGATGGCAGATTTTATGTGGTTTCTTCAAATTCCAGGAAACTCCATTTAGTTAAAAGAATGAACCCACAATTCTCATTATGTAATCAGAAGAAAAAAAGCCAATGAGAATTCAGGATCAATATATGACCGAACCTGAGAGAGAGAGAGAGAGAGAGAGAGAGAGAGAGAGAGAGAGAGAGAGAGAGAGAGAGAGAGAGAGAGAGAGAGAGAGAGAGAGAGGGGGGGGGGAGAGAAATGCTGATCAGGGTGCATTAATATTGGAAGAAAATGGAGTTAGAGCATTGTTATTGGTTTATGCATATGTATATGAAAATTCATATTTGCATAATATAGATTACAAATTTTTCACATTAAAATATGTATATGTAAATATTTGCATAGTTATAAATAGTAACTATGAATATTTGGAGAGTTATTATTCACTTATAAAAATATATATATATATATTTTTTCTCTCCTTCTATTGTTTGCCTATGAAAACATGTATTCTAATTTTATATATATTTCAGTTATATATATTATATATAAGTTATATATATATATGTTAATTTAACTATATATAATAAAAAAAAAAATACGTTCTAGTTTTATATATATATAAGTTATATATATTTTATATAAGTTATATATATATGCATACAAGTTAGCGTTTTAATTTTATATATATGTTAACATTCCAGTTTTATATATATAATATAT